>OX376306.1:14772010-16124653 GCA_947369205.1 Cantharis rufa | reverse complement strand
AGAAAAATCCGCACCTTGCATTGAAGAAATACCAAGTACTAAATTTACAATATTATGGATTTTAAAAATTAAATAATATTGTTTTTTCTTCTTATCTATGCTGCTACAACGATAATAATCAAGTATAACATTACGGGGCATGGTCGCTCATGTCCAGCGGACGGGACCCCGATGCCGTACTAACTGCTACGACAGTCGACGAGAATAACATAGTGCATTTCATATATACTTCGATGCTATACCATTGCATAGGTAGGTATCTACATAAATATTAATTTCAATGTGGTTCGTATTAAATTTTTAATTCTGTGAACATGAAATATTTAAAATCGGTAAAATTATTAATAATTTATTATGGTTTTGTCAACTGAAGGTTTACCAAACTATCAAATTTACTACCCGGCATCCACGTGATATTCTGCTTAAGTTAGTATACATGGTACATCTTAATGTTGCTCCTCACCATTACAATACCATCTACGTATAATACGCAGAATGCGTATTATACACTTCAGTTAATTTCTATATTATTACACCTATGCATATTATTTACGTTTAAAATTTAAATAAACAGTTCAAATAAAATAGTGGATACAAAATTTAAATTTTATTATAATATTGTGTGTTTCTGATACATATGTAGTACTCATATAAAGTAACCAACGTCTCTTGACAAGAGACAAAATTTCATGTGGACCTATGCTATATTCGTAATGCAAAAAATGTAACTACAATTTGCTATAAATTACAATTTACTATAATCTTCCTAAACTTAAGGAATAAAACTATGGTATTGAAGCGCACTTCGTGCGGCGGGGGAGGGTTCCCCCTCCCCAAAAGCAACTATTCTTACGTCCGATCGTCTTTTCCAAATTTTTTGTTAACAAAAAACAAAAAATTGGGCAACGGCACGCGGTGTTCCCAAGCGGTCACCCATCCAAGTACTAACCGCGCCCAACATTGCTTGACTTCCGTGATCGGACGAGAACGGGTATTCTCAATGTGGTATGGTCGTTGCCTTACAATAAATGTAATTTTTAGACAACTTGAGGAGAGATATTATTCATAAGGTAAGCATATTTAACACCCAAATTATTTTAAACCAATAAAACGCCACTGGTCATGTAAATGTGACAAAAAAAAAAAATATATATATATAAATAAAACTTTACCATATGTGGGTGTGCTCGTCACCTATTTGCCGTCGAAATGGTACGCCTATGGCGTGGATGAATTACATTCCGAAATAACTAATATTACAACAAAGTTGTATTAGTATCGCATATTGCACATCCATATGCACCGTCCACGACGTGACGACCGATGCGGAACGACTGACTAACAACTCCCACCTACAGGAGCTCTAATAGTATTTAGTTTGAACTCCATTCACTCTGGCGTTCTGTACGGTTTGCGCGCGCTACTAATAATTCTATGGTTGGTTATTTAAATTTTTGCACCTAAATTTGAATTTAAAATATTTTATTTTGTTAGTCGTTATTGCTTAATTTGTTTGCTATCTAAACATTGTAATATCCTAAATACTTTTATAAAAATAAAAAAGTATGGTAAATATGGAAACGCAAACTAAAATTAAAAATAATTAACGGTAAATGAAATAAAATTTCAAAAACCTATTGTCGACCGTAAAAACTAGTTTAGAGTTTAGAGCACGTGGAAGGTTTCATGATCGTTTGAAAAAATGGTAGTTTAATTTTATATTTTCATTGTCAGTACGAACCTGATGAGGTCATTTTCGTTGGGTAAAACCGCGAATAAGTCCGAAACATGTCGTTCGTTAAGGCGTTTTGAATTTAATAATTTTTTTCTTGCTATTTTTTTATTCGTTATTGATTCCTAATACGGTCCCGACTACCGATGTCCTACTACGAATTTGTATTTTGAAATGTATCTACTTTGTAGATTATAACGACCTCTATCTCAACTATTTATATTTTTAAAATTAAAAATTAAATAAATTAAAAAAATAGTTATGTTTTTACTGGCGAATTACATTTTAAGGTGGAGTGGATCCGAAACTGCGGTTACTAGGAAGGTTACGTCGCATCGGCGTGCACCCGCCGGAGTAACAGTCGCATGTGACGGCTATCTTTTAAGACTATATTACAGTACACGTACCGATGTTAAAAAATTTGCGTGCTTAGCAAATTTTGTTTTTTAAATGCCGGTGGTTATATGGGAATATGTTGAATTAGTGGTCACAAAAATTTAATTATTTTTTTAAATATTTGGTATTAGAGATATTTTATTGTTGTTGGTAGTGACACATTTGAATTTGAAATTTGACGTTTAAATTTAATTATTTTGTATTGTGTTATAAAATCGCGACTTTGATAATATTTGTGATAATGGATACACCGGCACACATTAAAGAAGCGGCAGAAAGGATTATTGCCAGAAAAATCCGCACCTTGCATTGAAGAAATACCAAGTACTAAATTTACAATATTATGGATTTTAAAAATTAAATAATATTGTTTTTTCTTCTTATCTATGCTGCTACAACGATAATAATCAAGTATAACATTACGGGGCATGGTCGCTCATGTCCAGCGGACGGGACCCCGATGCCGTACTAACTGCTACGACAGTCGACGAGAATAACATAGTGCATTTCATATATACTTCGATGCTATACCATTGCATAGGTAGGTATCTACATAAATATTAATTTCAATGTGGTTCGTATTAAATTTTTAATTCTGTGAACATGAAATATTTAAAATCGGTAAAATTATTAATAATTTATTATGGTTTTGTCAACTGAAGGTTTACCAAACTATCAAATTTACTACCCGGCATCCACGTGATATTCTGCTTAAGTTAGTATACATGGTACATCTTAATGTTGCTCCTCACCATTACAATACCATCTACGTATAATACGCAGAATGCGTATTATACACTTCAGTTAATTTCTATATTATTACACCTATGCATATTATTTACGTTTAAAATTTAAATAAACAGTTCAAATAAAATAGTGGATACAAAATTTAAATTTTATTATAATATTGTGTGTTTCTGATACATATGTAGTACTCATATAAAGTAACCAACGTCTCTTGACAAGAGACAAAATTTCATGTGGACCTATGCTATATTCGTAATGCAAAAAATGTAACTACAATTTGCTATAAATTACAATTTACTATAATCTTCCTAAACTTAAGGAATAAAACTATGGTATTGAAGCGCACTTCGTGCGGCGGGGGAGGGTTCCCCCTCCCCAAAAGCAACTATTCTTACGTCCGATCGTCTTTTCCAAATTTTTTGTTAACAAAAAACAAAAAATTGGGCAACGGCACGCGGTGTTCCCAAGCGGTCACCCATCCAAGTACTAACCGCGCCCAACATTGCTTGACTTCCGTGATCGGACGAGAACGGGTATTCTCAATGTGGTATGGTCGTTGCCTTACAATAAATGTAATTTTTAGACAACTTGAGGAGAGATATTATTCATAAGGTAAGCATATTTAACACCCAAATTATTTTAAACCAATAAAACGCCACTGGTCATGTAAATGTGACAAAAAAAAAAAATATATATATATAAATAAAACTTTACCATATGTGGGTGTGCTCGTCACCTATTTGCCGTCGAAATGGTACGCCTATGGCGTGGATGAATTACATTCCGAAATAACTAATATTACAACAAAGTTGTATTAGTATCGCATATTGCACATCCATATGCACCGTCCACGACGTGACGACCGATGCGGAACGACTGACTAACAACTCCCACCTACAGGAGCTCTAATAGTATTTAGTTTGAACTCCATTCACTCTGGCGTTCTGTACGGTTTGCGCGCGCTACTAATAATTCTATGGTTGGTTATTTAAATTTTTGCACCTAAATTTGAATTTAAAATATTTTATTTTGTTAGTCGTTATTGCTTAATTTGTTTGCTATCTAAACATTGTAATATCCTAAATACTTTTATAAAAATAAAAAAGTATGGTAAATATGGAAACGCAAACTAAAATTAAAAATAATTAACGGTAAATGAAATAAAATTTCAAAAACCTATTGTCGACCGTAAAAACTAGTTTAGAGTTTAGAGCACGTGGAAGGTTTCATGATCGTTTGAAAAAATGGTAGTTTAATTTTATATTTTCATTGTCAGTACGAACCTGATGAGGTCATTTTCGTTGGGTAAAACCGCGAATAAGTCCGAAACATGTCGTTCGTTAAGGCGTTTTGAATTTAATAATTTTTTTCTTGCTATTTTTTT
Source organism: Cantharis rufa (assembly GCA_947369205.1). Taxonomy (NCBI): domain Eukaryota; kingdom Metazoa; phylum Arthropoda; class Insecta; order Coleoptera; family Cantharidae; genus Cantharis; species Cantharis rufa. Next base: position 16,120,394 of record OX376306.1, on the reverse strand, counting down.
ATTCGTTATTGATTCCTAATACGGTCCCGACTACCGATGTCCTACTACGAATTTGTATTTTGAAATGTATCTACTTTGTAGATTATAACGACCTCTATCTCAACTATTTATATTTTTAAAATTAAAAATTAAATAAATTAAAAAAATAGTTATGTTTTTACTGGCGAATTACATTTTAAGGTGGAGTGGATCCGAAACTGCGGTTACTAGGAAGGTTACGTCGCATCGGCGTGCACCCGCCGGAGTAACAGTCGCATGTGACGGCTATCTTTTAAGACTATATTACAGTACACGTACCGATGTTAAAAAATTTGCGTGCTTAGCAAATTTTGTTTTTTAAATGCCGGTGGTTATATGGGAATATGTTGAATTAGTGGTCACAAAAATTTAATTATTTTTTTAAATATTTGGTATTAGAGATATTTTATTGTTGTTGGTAGTGACACATTTGAATTTGAAATTTGACGTTTAAATTTAATTATTTTGTATTGTGTTATAAAATCGCGACTTTGATAATATTTGTGATAATGGATACACCGGCACACATTAAAGAAGCGGCAGAAAGGATTATTGCCAGAAAAATCCGCACCTTGCATTGAAGAAATACCAAGTACTAAATTTACAATATTATGGATTTTAAAAATTAAATAATATTGTTTTTTCTTCTTATCTATGCTGCTACAACGATAATAATCAAGTATAACATTACGGGGCATGGTCGCTCATGTCCAGCGGACGGGACCCCGATGCCGTACTAACTGCTACGACAGTCGACGAGAATAACATAGTGCATTTCATATATACTTCGATGCTATACCATTGCATAGGTAGGTATCTACATAAATATTAATTTCAATGTGGTTCGTATTAAATTTTTAATTCTGTGAACATGAAATATTTAAAATCGGTAAAATTATTAATAATTTATTATGGTTTTGTCAACTGAAGGTTTACCAAACTATCAAATTTACTACCCGGCATCCACGTGATATTCTGCTTAAGTTAGTATACATGGTACATCTTAATGTTGCTCCTCACCATTACAATACCATCTACGTATAATACGCAGAATGCGTATTATACACTTCAGTTAATTTCTATATTATTACACCTATGCATATTATTTACGTTTAAAATTTAAATAAACAGTTCAAATAAAATAGTGGATACAAAATTTAAATTTTATTATAATATTGTGTGTTTCTGATACATATGTAGTACTCATATAAAGTAACCAACGTCTCTTGACAAGAGACAAAATTTCATGTGGACCTATGCTATATTCGTAATGCAAAAAATGTAACTACAATTTGCTATAAATTACAATTTACTATAATCTTCCTAAACTTAAGGAATAAAACTATGGTATTGAAGCGCACTTCGTGCGGCGGGGGAGGGTTCCCCCTCCCCAAAAGCAACTATTCTTACGTCCGATCGTCTTTTCCAAATTTTTTGTTAACAAAAAACAAAAAATTGGGCAACGGCACGCGGTGTTCCCAAGCGGTCACCCATCCAAGTACTAACCGCGCCCAACATTGCTTGACTTCCGTGATCGGACGAGAACGGGTATTCTCAATGTGGTATGGTCGTTGCCTTACAATAAATGTAATTTTTAGACAACTTGAGGAGAGATATTATTCATAAGGTAAGCATATTTAACACCCAAATTATTTTAAACCAATAAAACGCCACTGGTCATGTAAATGTGACAAAAAAAAAAATATATATATATATAAATAAAACTTTACCATATGTGGGTGTGCTCGTCACCTATTTGCCGTCGAAATGGTACGCCTATGGCGTGGATGAATTACATTCCGAAATAACTAATATTACAACAAAGTTGTATTAGTATCGCATATTGCACATCCATATGCACCGTCCACGACGTGACGACCGATGCGGAACGACTGACTAACAACTCCCACCTACAGGAGCTCTAATAGTATTTAGTTTGAACTCCATTCACTCTGGCGTTCTGTACGGTTTGCGCGCGCTACTAATAATTCTATGGTTGGTTATTTAAATTTTTGCACCTAAATTTGAATTTAAAATATTTTATTTTGTTAGTCGTTATTGCTTAATTTGTTTGCTATCTAAACATTGTAATATCCTAAATACTTTTATAAAAATAAAAAAGTATGGTAAATATGGAAACGCAAACTAAAATTAAAAATAATTAACGGTAAATGAAATAAAATTTCAAAAACCTATTGTCGACCGTAAAAACTAGTTTAGAGTTTAGAGCACGTGGAAGGTTTCATGATCGTTTGAAAAAATGGTAGTTTAATTTTATATTTTCATTGTCAGTACGAACCTGATGAGGTCATTTTCGTTGGGTAAAACCGCGAATAAGTCCGAAACATGTCGTTCGTTAAGGCGTTTTGAATTTAATAATTTTTTTCTTGCTATTTTTTTATTCGTTATTGATTCCTAATACGGTCCCGACTACCGATGTCCTACTACGAATTTGTATTTTGAAATGTATCTACTTTGTAGATTATAACGACCTCTATCTCAACTATTTATATTTTTAAAATTAAAAATTAAATAAATTAAAAAAATAGTTATGTTTTTACTGGCGAATTACATTTTAAGGTGGAGTGGATCCGAAACTGCGGTTACTAGGAAGGTTACGTCGCATCGGCGTGCACCCGCCGGAGTAACAGTCGCATGTGACGGCTATCTTTTAAGACTATATTACAGTACACGTACCGATGTTAAAAAATTTGCGTGCTTAGCAAATTTTGTTTTTTAAATGCCGGTGGTTATATGGGAATATGTTGAATTAGTGGTCACAAAAATTTAATTATTTTTTTAAATATTTGGTATTAGAGATATTTTATTGTTGTTGGTAGTGACACATTTGAATTTGAAATTTGACGTTTAAATTTAATTATTTTGTATTGTGTTATAAAATCGCGACTTTGATAATATTTGTGATAATGGATACACCGGCACACATTAAAGAAGCGGCAGAAAGGATTATTGCCAGAAAAATCCGCACCTTGCATTGAAGAAATACCAAGTACTAAATTTACAATATTATGGATTTTAAAAATTAAATAATATTGTTTTTTCTTCTTATCTATGCTGCTACAACGATAATAATCAAGTATAACATTACGGGGCATGGTCGCTCATGTCCAGCGGACGGGACCCCGATGCCGTACTAACTGCTACGACAGTCGACGAGAATAACATAGTGCATTTCATATATACTTCGATGCTATACCATTGCATAGGTAGGTATCTACATAAATATTAATTTCAATGTGGTTCGTATTAAATTTTTAATTCTGTGAACATGAAATATTTAAAATCGGTAAAATTATTAATAATTTATTATGGTTTTGTCAACTGAAGGTTTACCAAACTATCAAATTTACTACCCGGCATCCACGTGATATTCTGCTTAAGTTAGTATACATGGTACATCTTAATGTTGCTCCTCACCATTACAATACCATCTACGTATAATACGCAGAATGCGTATTATACACTTCAGTTAATTTCTATATTATTACACCTATGCATATTATTTACGTTTAAAATTTAAATAAACAGTTCAAATAAAATAGTGGATACAAAATTTAAATTTTATTATAATATTGTGTGTTTCTGATACATATGTAGTACTCATATAAAGTAACCAACGTCTCTTGACAAGAGACAAAATTTCATGTGGACCTATGCTATATTCGTAATGCAAAAAATGTAACTACAATTTGCTATAAATTACAATTTACTATAATCTTCCTAAACTTAAGGAATAAAACTATGGTATTGAAGCGCACTTCGTGCGGCGGGGGAGGGTTCCCCCTCCCCAAAAGCAACTATTCTTACGTCCGATCGTCTTTTCCAAATTTTTTGTTAACAAAAAACAAAAAATTGGGCAACGGCACGCGGTGTTCCCAAGCGGTCACCCATCCAAGTACTAACCGCGCCCAACATTGCTTGACTTCCGTGATCGGACGAGAACGGGTATTCTCAATGTGGTATGGTCGTTGCCTTACAATAAATGTAATTTTTAGACAACTTGAGGAGAGATATTATTCATAAGGTAAGCATATTTAACACCCAAATTATTTTAAACCAATAAAACGCCACTGGTCATGTAAATGTGACAAAAAAAAAAAATATATATATATAAATAAAACTTTACCATATGTGGGTGTGCTCGTCACCTATTTGCCGTCGAAATGGTACGCCTATGGCGTGGATGAATTACATTCCGAAATAACTAATATTACAACAAAGTTGTATTAGTATCGCATATTGCACATCCATATGCACCGTCCACGACGTGACGACCGATGCGGAACGACTGACTAACAACTCCCACCTACAGGAGCTCTAATAGTATTTAGTTTGAACTCCATTCACTCTGGCGTTCTGTACGGTTTGCGCGCGCTACTAATAATTCTATGGTTGGTTATTTAAATTTTTGCACCTAAATTTGAATTTAAAATATTTTATTTTGTTAGTCGTTATTGCTTAATTTGTTTGCTATCTAAACATTGTAATATCCTAAATACTTTTATAAAAATAAAAAAGTATGGTAAATATGGAAACGCAAACTAAAATTAAAAATAATTAACGGTAAATGAAATAAAATTTCAAAAACCTATTGTCGACCGTAAAAACTAGTTTAGAGTTTAGAGCACGTGGAAGGTTTCATGATCGTTTGAAAAAATGGTAGTTTAATTTTATATTTTCATTGTCAGTACGAACCTGATGAGGTCATTTTCGTTGGGTAAAACCGCGAATAAGTCCGAAACATGTCGTTCGTTAAGGCGTTTTGAATTTAATAATTTTTTTCTTGCTATTTTTTTATTCGTTATTGATTCCTAATACGGTCCCGACTACCGATGTCCTACTACGAATTTGTATTTTGAAATGTATCTACTTTGTAGATTATAACGACCTCTATCTCAACTATTTATATTTTTAAAATTAAAAATTAAATAAATTAAAAAAATAGTTATGTTTTTACTGGCGAATTACATTTTAAGGTGGAGTGGATCCGAAACTGCGGTTACTAGGAAGGTTACGTCGCATCGGCGTGCACCCGCCGGAGTAACAGTCGCATGTGACGGCTATCTTTTAAGACTATATTACAGTACACGTACCGATGTTAAAAAATTTGCGTGCTTAGCAAATTTTGTTTTTTAAATGCCGGTGGTTATATGGGAATATGTTGAATTAGTGGTCACAAAAATTTAATTATTTTTTTAAATATTTGGTATTAGAGATATTTTATTGTTGTTGGTAGTGACACATTTGAATTTGAAATTTGACGTTTAAATTTAATTATTTTGTATTGTGTTATAAAATCGCGACTTTGATAATATTTGTGATAATGGATACACCGGCACACATTAAAGAAGCGGCAGAAAGGATTATTGCCAGAAAAATCCGCACCTTGCATTGAAGAAATACCAAGTACTAAATTTACAATATTATGGATTTTAAAAATTAAATAATATTGTTTTTTCTTCTTATCTATGCTGCTACAACGATAATAATCAAGTATAACATTACGGGGCATGGTCGCTCATGTCCAGCGGACGGGACCCCGATGCCGTACTAACTGCTACGACAGTCGACGAGAATAACATAGTGCATTTCATATATACTTCGATGCTATACCATTGCATAGGTAGGTATCTACATAAATATTAATTTCAATGTGGTTCGTATTAAATTTTTAATTCTGTGAACATGAAATATTTAAAATCGGTAAAATTATTAATAATTTATTATGGTTTTGTCAACTGAAGGTTTACCAAACTATCAAATTTACTACCCGGCATCCACGTGATATTCTGCTTAAGTTAGTATACATGGTACATCTTAATGTTGCTCCTCACCATTACAATACCATCTACGTATAATACGCAGAATGCGTATTATACACTTCAGTTAATTTCTATATTATTACACCTATGCATATTATTTACGTTTAAAATTTAAATAAACAGTTCAAATAAAATAGTGGATACAAAATTTAAATTTTATTATAATATTGTGTGTTTCTGATACATATGTAGTACTCATATAAAGTAACCAACGTCTCTTGACAAGAGACAAAATTTCATGTGGACCTATGCTATATTCGTAATGCAAAAAATGTAACTACAATTTGCTATAAATTACAATTTACTATAATCTTCCTAAACTTAAGGAATAAAACTATGGTATTGAAGCGCACTTCGTGCGGCGGGGGAGGGTTCCCCCTCCCCAAAAGCAACTATTCTTACGTCCGATCGTCTTTTCCAAATTTTTTGTTAACAAAAAACAAAAAATTGGGCAACGGCACGCGGTGTTCCCAAGCGGTCACCCATCCAAGTACTAACCGCGCCCAACATTGCTTGACTTCCGTGATCGGACGAGAACGGGTATTCTCAATGTGGTATGGTCGTTGCCTTACAATAAATGTAATTTTTAGACAACTTGAGGAGAGATATTATTCATAAGGTAAGCATATTTAACACCCAAATTATTTTAAACCAATAAAACGCCACTGGTCATGTAAATGTGACAAAAAAAAAAAATATATATATATAAATAAAACTTTACCATATGTGGGTGTGCTCGTCACCTATTTGCCGTCGAAATGGTACGCCTATGGCGTGGATGAATTACATTCCGAAATAACTAATATTACAACAAAGTTGTATTAGTATCGCATATTGCACATCCATATGCACCGTCCACGACGTGACGACCGATGCGGAACGACTGACTAACAACTCCCACCTACAGGAGCTCTAATAGTATTTAGTTTGAACTCCATTCACTCTGGCGTTCTGTACGGTTTGCGCGCGCTACTAATAATTCTATGGTTGGTTATTTAAATTTTTGCACCTAAATTTGAATTTAAAATATTTTATTTTGTTAGTCGTTATTGCTTAATTTGTTTGCTATCTAAACATTGTAATATCCTAAATACTTTTATAAAAATAAAAAAGTATGGTAAATATGGAAACGCAAACTAAAATTAAAAATAATTAACGGTAAATGAAATAAAATTTCAAAAACCTATTGTCGACCGTAAAAACTAGTTTAGAGTTTAGAGCACGTGGAAGGTTTCATGATCGTTTGAAAAAATGGTAGTTTAATTTTATATTTTCATTGTCAGTACGAACCTGATGAGGTCATTTTCGTTGGGTAAAACCGCGAATAAGTCCGAAACATGTCGTTCGTTAAGGCGTTTTGAATTTAATAATTTTTTTCTTGCTATTTTTTTATTCGTTATTGATTCCTAATACGGTCCCGACTACCGATGTCCTACTACGAATTTGTATTTTGAAATGTATCTACTTTGTAGATTATAACGACCTCTATCTCAACTATTTATATTTTTAAAATTAAAAATTAAATAAATTAAAAAAATAGTTATGTTTTTACTGGCGAATTACATTTTAAGGTGGAGTGGATCCGAAACTGCGGTTACTAGGAAGGTTACGTCGCATCGGCGTGCACCCGCCGGAGTAACAGTCGCATGTGACGGCTATCTTTTAAGACTATATTACAGTACACGTACCGATGTTAAAAAATTTGCGTGCTTAGCAAATTTTGTTTTTTAAATGCCGGTGGTTATATGGGAATATGTTGAATTAGTGGTCACAAAAATTTAATTATTTTTTTAAATATTTGGTATTAGAGATATTTTATTGTTGTTGGTAGTGACACATTTGAATTTGAAATTTGACGTTTAAATTTAATTATTTTGTATTGTGTTATAAAATCGCGACTTTGATAATATTTGTGATAATGGATACACCGGCACACATTAAAGAAGCGGCAGAAAGGATTATTGCCAGAAAAATCCGCACCTTGCATTGAAGAAATACCAAGTACTAAATTTACAATATTATGGATTTTAAAAATTAAATAATATTGTTTTTTCTTCTTATCTATGCTGCTACAACGATAATAATCAAGTATAACATTACGGGGCATGGTCGCTCATGTCCAGCGGACGGGACCCCGATGCCGTACTAACTGCTACGACAGTCGACGAGAATAACATAGTGCATTTCATATATACTTCGATGCTATACCATTGCATAGGTAGGTATCTACATAAATATTAATTTCAATGTGGTTCGTATTAAATTTTTAATTCTGTGAACATGAAATATTTAAAATCGGTAAAATTATTAATAATTTATTATGGTTTTGTCAACTGAAGGTTTACCAAACTATCAAATTTACTACCCGGCATCCACGTGATATTCTGCTTAAGTTAGTATACATGGTACATCTTAATGTTGCTCCTCACCATTACAATACCATCTACGTATAATACGCAGAATGCGTATTATACACTTCAGTTAATTTCTATATTATTACACCTATGCATATTATTTACGTTTAAAATTTAAATAAACAGTTCAAATAAAATAGTGGATACAAAATTTAAATTTTATTATAATATTGTGTGTTTCTGATACATATGTAGTACTCATATAAAGTAACCAACGTCTCTTGACAAGAGACAAAATTTCATGTGGACCTATGCTATATTCGTAATGCAAAAAATGTAACTACAATTTGCTATAAATTACAATTTACTATAATCTTCCTAAACTTAAGGAATAAAACTATGGTATTGAAGCGCACTTCGTGCGGCGGGGGAGGGTTCCCCCTCCCCAAAAGCAACTATTCTTACGTCCGATCGTCTTTTCCAAATTTTTTGTTAACAAAAAACAAAAAATTGGGCAACGGCACGCGGTGTTCCCAAGCGGTCACCCATCCAAGTACTAACCGCGCCCAACATTGCTTGACTTCCGTGATCGGACGAGAACGGGTATTCTCAATGTGGTATGGTCGTTGCCTTACAATAAATGTAATTTTTAGACAACTTGAGGAGAGATATTATTCATAAGGTAAGCATATTTAACACCCAAATTATTTTAAACCAATAAAACGCCACTGGTCATGTAAATGTGACAAAAAAAAAAAATATATATATATAAATAAAACTTTACCATATGTGGGTGTGCTCGTCACCTATTTGCCGTCGAAATGGTACGCCTATGGCGTGGATGAATTACATTCCGAAATAACTAATATTACAACAAAGTTGTATTAGTATCGCATATTGCACATCCATATGCACCGTCCACGACGTGACGACCGATGCGGAACGACTGACTAACAACTCCCACCTACAGGAGCTCTAATAGTATTTAGTTTGAACTCCATTCACTCTGGCGTTCTGTACGGTTTGCGCGCGCTACTAATAATTCTATGGTTGGTTATTTAAATTTTTGCACCTAAATTTGAATTTAAAATATTTTATTTTGTTAGTCGTTATTGCTTAATTTGTTTGCTATCTAAACATTGTAATATCCTAAATACTTTTATAAAAATAAAAAAGTATGGTAAATATGGAAACGCAAACTAAAATTAAAAATAATTAACGGTAAATGAAATAAAATTTCAAAAACCTATTGTCGACCGTAAAAACTAGTTTAGAGTTTAGAGCACGTGGAAGGTTTCATGATCGTTTGAAAAAATGGTAGTTTAATTTTATATTTTCATTGTCAGTACGAACCTGATGAGGTCATTTTCGTTGGGTAAAACCGCGAATAAGTCCGAAACATGTCGTTCGTTAAGGCGTTTTGAATTTAATAATTTTTTTCTTGCTATTTTTTTATTCGTTATTGATTCCTAATACGGTCCCGACTACCGATGTCCTACTACGAATTTGTATTTTGAAATGTATCTACTTTGTAGATTATAACGACCTCTATCTCAACTATTTATATTTTTAAAATTAAAAATTAAATAAATTAAAAAAATAGTTATGTTTTTACTGGCGAATTACATTTTAAGGTGGAGTGGATCCGAAACTGCGGTTACTAGGAAGGTTACGTCGCATCGGCGTGCACCCGCCGGAGTAACAGTCGCATGTGACGGCTATCTTTTAAGACTATATTACAGTACACGTACCGATGTTAAAAAATTTGCGTGCTTAGCAAATTTTGTTTTTTAAATGCCGGTGGTTATATGGGAATATGTTGAATTAGTGGTCACAAAAATTTAATTATTTTTTTAAATATTTGGTATTAGAGATATTTTATTGTTGTTGGTAGTGACACATTTGAATTTGAAATTTGACGTTTAAATTTAATTATTTTGTATTGTGTTATAAAATCGCGACTTTGATAATATTTGTGATAATGGATACACCGGCACACATTAAAGAAGCGGCAGAAAGGATTATTGCCAGAAAAATCCGCACCTTGCATTGAAGAAATACCAAGTACTAAATTTACAATATTATGGATTTTAAAAATTAAATAATATTGTTTTTTCTTCTTATCTATGCTGCTACAACGATAATAATCAAGTATAACATTACGGGGCATGGTCGCTCATGTCCAGCGGACGGGACCCCGATGCCGTACTAACTGCTACGACAGTCGACGAGAATAACATAGTGCATTTCATATATACTTCGATGCTATACCATTGCATAGGTAGGTATCTACATAAATATTAATTTCAATGTGGTTCGTATTAAATTTTTAATTCTGTGAACATGAAATATTTAAAATCGGTAAAATTATTAATAATTTATTATGGTTTTGTCAACTGAAGGTTTACCAAACTATCAAATTTACTACCCGGCATCCACGTGATATTCTGCTTAAGTTAGTATACATGGTACATCTTAATGTTGCTCCTCACCATTACAATACCATCTACGTATAATACGCAGAATGCGTATTATACACTTCAGTTAATTTCTATATTATTACACCTATGCATATTATTTACGTTTAAAATTTAAATAAACAGTTCAAATAAAATAGTGGATACAAAATTTAAATTTTATTATAATATTGTGTGTTTCTGATACATATGTAGTACTCATATAAAGTAACCAACGTCTCTTGACAAGAGACAAAATTTCATGTGGACCTATGCTATATTCGTAATGCAAAAAATGTAACTACAATTTGCTATAAATTACAATTTACTATAATCTTCCTAAACTTAAGGAATAAAACTATGGTATTGAAGCGCACTTCGTGCGGCGGGGGAGGGTTCCCCCTCCCCAAAAGCAACTATTCTTACGTCCGATCGTCTTTTCCAAATTTTTTGTTAACAAAAAACAAAAAATTGGGCAACGGCACGCGGTGTTCCCAAGCGGTCACCCATCCAAGTACTAACCGCGCCCAACATTGCTTGACTTCCAAACACTGTCGGGGGAGTAGGAGGAAAAACCAATTTTTCTAAGTCCCCAAGGTCAAGTTGTTTTATTGCATATTCGTGTGAAGAACGGGTGCGGAATGCATAATATGAAAAACATTTTTTGTGGAACACAAGTATTGTACTTATAATTAGCGTAGATGCTAATGGATGAGATGTCTGACCGGAAAAAATAGTTATACTTAGGGCGAAGTAGTAGTTGGGTTTACACACCAAATTGGAATTCATTCCATGCAATAGAAGCTGAGTTACGCTGGGTTTTGTGAAAACGATAAATTTTTTATGACCAATTTTTTTGGAAGTTCTCGATAGATGCCGAAGAGCAGATTATTTTGTTCCAAAACGTCGACCGAGAAAAATTAAAAATGAGCCGAAAATTTTGCGCCAAAGTGATGTCAAGCTTAAAATTATTTTTTTCAATAATAGATTCTATGCAGGTGTCAATATAGTTGAACATCTCCAAAAATGGTTATAGAAAAGTTTTTGATAACGGTGTAAATGGACTTTGCAATACAAGGCAGAGAATGAAATGATTGCAAATGTTATAATTATGTCTCACGTAGCGTCAAATTGTTCATTGGAATGGGTTACATATTGACCTTAGTAGGGAACTTAACTGAAAAACTGGGTACTGCTCTGTTTTGTGTTACTAATTATATTTAAGCGTTTGGACACTGATCCCCAGTGTTTTGTGGTTGACCCTATACTTTTACAGGTCTAGGGGAATTTTGAGCAATAGTAGTCGAACATTTCCGTATTGGTAGGAAATCCGTAGATGATGGTTGTGCGCTCTTTCGATTGTAATTAGAGTAAATAATTTCTGAAAGTTGGACAAAAGTATGTGGTGTTACCCCTTAACGCTTGCCATCCATTTACTAACCACGCATATGTGAGTTATTCAAGGAAAAATAAAAAATTAAAAATTTTAAAAACCCCTGACTGTAAAAAATTCTAAAATAAATAATAATAAAAGCACCTTACTTTAAAAACTACTGTTCCCTTTAAAAAGAAAAAAATAATTTTTTCTTCTTCATTCAACAACAAATTCTCAGACACTTTACTCGAAAAATTAACTTATCATCATCCCCCCTCCGCTACAAAATTTAAACATTAATTTTGAAGTCAGGGGAAACGGAGAATTGTTAATATGGAATGTATAAACAGGTTTCGTAAGTGGAACAAATCTCCGTTCCGATAGTTTTCTGAAATAGAATTTCTTCTCATGAGTGAAAATTGTATTTGACCAGCCAGGAACACTCACCTGGTCTTTACAAACATGCTGTCAAAAATTTACGACGCTACCTGTAACCGTTCGGGAGATATGGTGACACAAATATATATATATAAACACAGATTGTACATCATAGTAACTTCATATACCCTGTGTTATTGAAAAAAACAGTCAGGGGTAAAAACAATTTTTATTATAAAAAATATCGTCACTCTCTGCAGCAATACCTCCAATCACCAGCACACCAAATTTTGTCCGGAAATACGATGACATAATATTCATTTTTAATTTCTATTGTGGTAGCCTTAACAAAGATATCGGTAGCCCTGGCAAAAATATCTATATGTATCCTAAATCTATCTATAAAAGTTTTTTTAACAAAATCCAAAATTTCCATAATTTTTTATTTTTGTACGCCACTGAATTTTTTCCAAAATTTTTATTAACGTCACATAATACCGTAAGAACTCACAAATAAAATTTCTTCAAGATTGGTACAACAAATTTTTTCGGTCATCTAGCGGATTTTTCGAAAATAAATTTTTGTAAATTACTGACTGTCGATTTACTGATTCTGAAAACATTTTCGAAAAAACTTCATAAACAGCCTAAACTTGGTTGCTACCTAGTGGCAGAACCTTTTACTTATAAAGTAACGTTCCGTCAGTCCGTACGAGGATATTATAAAATATTTCCCACCGAACCACCTATTTTTGTATTCTAAAATAAATTGTTACAAGTTAATATTTTCTGTAATTTTTCTGACCTGGCCGCCCTGTTACAATTGGCTCGGTTTGTTTTCTCACCAATACTACTTATACTTTCAAAGCTCCATCGACACACCAAATTTTAGCTGAATCGGTTAAACATTTCCGGAGATACGACGACATTTTCATTTTTTTTTATTTATTTTTTTGTGGTGGCCCTGGTGAAGATTTCTTTGGCAAAACCTTATTTTCACCATTCCAGCCCACGAGGCATACGTCCAATAAGTTTGATTGCAATCGACGTAGAAATGCCGAAGAAAATCGATCGACAAAAACTTTTTTCATGTTTTTGCCAAAAAAGTTAATTTTACTTTTTTCATGTTGCATTACTGCTTTCTATCGAAGGATTACATATGCTGTCATATCCATTAGGATCAATGTACCTACGTACCAAATTTGGGTAAGATCCCTTCAGCATTTCTTGAGTTATTCACTCTTAAAGTTTCAACTTTGACAACTTGTGATTTTTGACAGACGACAGATAGAAGATTAATTTTACCTATTCTAGATAAAGCCTTTTAAGGCCTTTAAAATAACATATCGCAAGACAAAATATTTTTTTAAAATCCCGTATTATTTTCTTGTGGTGGCACTCCTGATTGATAGATCGCGACGAAAACCTTATTTTCACCTTTCCACCGTGAACCCTACCACCATACCAAATTTGGTCGTAATTGGTTGGATGGTTCGGAAGCAAATCGATCGACAAAATCCAACGACAGACCGACACAGAAATTTTTATTTTACTTTTTGCAGATTTTTACGTTTCTGAACACGGTGATCTCGAAAATACAAAAAAAAAGTTGAAATTTTTTTTCGATTACCATACCTCCAATTTTTTTAAAAATTGATTGGAGGTAAAAATCCTGGTTTCTCCAGGTTTACTCTGAAGGAAATTGAACATTTTTCTTGACTTTTTGAAATTGAAAATTTTTCTTGACTTTTCGAAACTAGATCAATTTCAGAAATTGTAAATTTTAATAATTTATCTAAATAAAAAATATAATTCTATAACTTGTTTTGTTTTCAAACTTTATAAAAATTTTTCCTAGCTCTGCGCTGCGTTGTAATTTATCTGACGGTCGCTCAAGAATCGTAAATTTTCTGACTGCAGGTTTTCCAGACGAACGGGAAACCCTGTTTTTTCAAAGATGTAAAAATTTGAAAAGAAAATTCAAAGACCATCTTCAAATAATAGATAAAAATGGCAATATTATATTTCTTAAAAACTCGGTGTTACTGAAAACAAATTAAAAACACCAAGGACTGCACTGTTTATTGTCTATTCCTATCATCATTTCTTTTATTGCCTTATAATTATAATTTATATCCATGATTTTATGAACCGTATTACAATTTTTATGTAATAAAGAGAGCGGAAACAGATGAATAAAAATATACCACATTAATACCAAACTCGGAAAATCAATGCTTTTTGAAAAAAGAATCAAAATAATGCATACAGCCTCGAGCAACCCCATATACGGTTTCATTTGAAAATAATTTATAGTAAACAAATCTAGTTATTATAAAAAGGTTATCATATTAAACGTAACGTACATATAATAAATGCTATAAATAATACAGATAATATTAAAATAATCAATTACCTCTAATAAACAGCTCTTCAACTAAAAAATGACATTTGTTGAATGACTACTAAAACGAAAGTGACTAATATAAAATAACTGTTACCAACCTACAAGTAAAAGTAGCCCGAGGTACATACAACGTGGGTTGCTAAATAAATATACCAATTCAGAACGTTTCTGCAATTCTCAAAAAAAAAAAAATGAATTTATGAAACTTAGTTAAATTAAGAAAACTGACCTTTAAAAATTACAAATCTCCCAAATCCTTTCCGTTACAAAATAATGGTTAATTAATTTGTTTAAATATTACTTACACAAATAAAGTTTGTTTTCCACACCTACCAACATTAAAATGGATATTCTTAATTGTTGTTATCGATGATATTATTACTTAATTCTTTGTGACCAACTGACATATCAATGTTACACACGCGGCCAACATTCAAACAGTTTGTTATCTATCTAAATTATGGTCATCCACAATACTGAATACAAAATTTTTCTTAAGGTAGTTCACGAATATCTTAATTTAATCAAAGGCACCGATATTTGTTTGAATCTTAACCAAAACACCAAGAAGCATAAAAATAAATTATTTTTCACTTTCTTGATAATTACGTAATACCTTGTAAATATTATTTCACCTGCGCCTGTCTGTTAGTATACACGATGTACTCCACGATCGGGTATATTCGAGTAGAGGGCAGAAGCAGTACGGCCGCTAAAATTTAAAACCGAAATTTAAATATTAGAATGTTACGAATTTTTTCTTTTATAACATTTTTCTAAGAAAACACTAACTTTTTTCACAATTACGTAATTTTATGTCGGAGCAGTAAAATATAGAAGGTCCAGAAGGGCTACTGAATTTTGTTTTACATGCAATTCTATTGGTGAAATTGTTAATTTTTGGAAATCACAAATGCCGTTATACTTAATTTTGGCTCCAAATGGATTGAAATTTTCCGAAAAGTTTCCATATTTTTCCAGCATCATGCATAAAATTTTATAAAATTCCATCTCCATCCGTTTTCTTCTAATTAATTTATTTTAATTTTGAAAGTTGCATATCTTGTTTTCCATTTAATTTTCATTAATTTTCCGAATTGAGACTTCGTGTTAGTGAAACTGAAACTGAAAAAGTGACAATTTGGAGCATGCGGCAGCATGCGACTGCTGCCCTAATCTCCTACATCTGATGAATGGAAAGAATGACGTGGGCAATTTTAGGGGATTGCTAAACCCGAATGTGGCATCGAGCCGTGTCTGTATTGATAATTTAGTAAAAGGAAAATAAAAATTTTAGCCATTCGAACATTGCTCACCAATACGTTAGTTTGCTTGTGGCACTTCTTGCCGAACATTCACTCTTGGAGAGCATTTGTAGCCGCCGATTGGCGGGATTTCCTTAGGTTGGAGCCACCAAGGAACTGCCGTGGCCGTACTCAGGAAATATTGACACCGTGTATCTTCATCTTCTATTATCTTGCCAAGTCCAACTTTGGGCCGTATTCCCAAAATATTTCTTATTGGCCGTACCCACCAAATAAAAACCTCAGTCTTGAAATTTGAATGATTGATTAATTATGTCATAACCACGACTTAAGGTCATCACGATTTTACCAGGGCCGTACTGCCGTGCTAAAATCAAAGGCGGTATCTACAAAAAATTGGATTTTTGTTTTTTTGCGGTTTTAGTACTGTTTTAGTATTTCAAAAATTTAATGTGTCCAGTTAATTTTTGACATCAATTTACATCAGAAATCACCTTTCTTAAACAAATAAGTTAACATTTTCCGAAGGAATATTAAAAAAACTTTGATGGTTAATTTCTCGATATTGACCTACAAGTAGATACCGCCTTTGATTTTAGCACGGCAGCGTACCAAGCACACCAGCCCAAAATAACATTTATTTGGACCGTCAAAAAAATACAATACTATCGGAATTTGTACAAAAAAAGAGCGGTCCGAGTTTCGTATCCAACAATGCTTATGAAATAAAGCCTCGTTGTTACTAGCTCGGTAAGTCACATGTCATAAATTTGATACAATATAAGATGAATGGAAAAAAGAGATACAGTAAAAAAGAGAAAATAAAAGAATAACAACCAAAAAGAGCAATTCCAACTCACGTCGGTCGATGAAACATTACAGTCTTAGTTTTCTTACCTAGGAGGTTGGATTACAAAGTACTTGAGGAGTCGTAAAAATGATGATTTGAAACCTATGAAACCTGAGTGGAGGAAATCTGAAACATAAAAAGAGAGTGAGATTAAATCGGAGATGAAAAGGTGATACTTAGGTCGTTGGAGCAAGGATGCTCAGTGGACGCTTGTATCGAGCATAATCTTGAACACCATATTGTCCCAGGGATGAAATCAAGGGGTTGATGGAATCTTGACATCTGGTGTACTTTTTCTCGGTTAATTTCTTGATGAAGTCTTGAAGATAATCGACCTTGGTTTCGGAGTGGAGGTATCGGATAGGTGAGCGCAGAATCCCCCTGTTGCGTTGCGTAAACAAATATTCTGGATGACCTGGAACCGGCCCATTTGAAATTCGGAAGCGAAAGCCCACGCAGGAGCTGCATATGTGAGAGATGGTCTGATGATCGACTTGTACAATCTCAACTTCTTGTTGAGAGCCTTGATAGCCTTCCGAGTGTTGTTGTTGATTGTAGTTACATGTTTCACCCATGTGAGGGATTTATCTAGCGTGACACCCAAACATTTTGTTGAAGCGATCCATGGAATCTTCTTGCCAAACATGAAGATGTCTTGAGGGACCGAGAGAGCGCGTCTGGAGAACATGACTGCTGCGCTTTTGTCGGCGTTTACTTCGATGCGCCAGGTGCGATACCATTCTTCAAGATCTAGCAGAGCTTCTTGAATACGTCTGGCCGCAATTTGAATACCTATCAAACTTGAGAGGATGGTGTTGTCGTCTGCGTAAAGACCGCTGATCACTTGTTCCGATCTGGGTAAGTCTTTCGTGTAAATGCAAAACAAAGTGGGTGCCAAAATGGACCCTTGTGGCACCCCTGCTTCAATCTTCTTTTCACTGGATCTGATACCTTGAAGTTTCACCCTAAAACTTCTCTCTTTGAGGTAAGACGCGATTAATCAGACCAATCTTGGCTTCATCTCCGCTTGAAGCATCTTGAACAGCAGACCTTCGTGCCACACCTTGTCGAAGGCCTTTTGAAACATCTAGAAAAAAAAATTGAGGTTAAAATAAGAGGGTTTGACTTATGGGATTTAAATACTTGTCTGATAAGTGGGAAAATTCAGAACCAATGAACGATGTTTGCCGCTTCGTTGGCTTACGTGGCACTTCTGTGCAAAAACATTAACTTGAGGGAACTTTGGGTCCAAAAACCTTCTGGAACTTTCCGGGCCGTGCTTTCTGAATACTGACTGGTGGCCGTACTCAGGAAATATTATCTCGGGTGGATTCAACCGTACTCAGGAAATACTTGATGCAGGAACCATTAGACCGTACTTCACCAATTACACGAGTCTCCAAACAAACTGCATCACATGCGGAATACAATTATTTATCTAAACAAGAACGTTACACATATGTAAACGAACAGATAACCTAAATCTAATCCAGTGCAATCTCCTGGGCCTGGAAGCATGCGCAACCTTGCCCAATCGATTTGGGTCTGAAAAATAAGATGTTAATAAGATGACGGAAAAAGGGGTCATGGGGGGGGGCTAAGTGGCCCCCGAGAGTCCTGATTGGATCGAGAGGGAACAAATCAAGTCATGGGACTTGTCTGACTATTGGTGGCTTGTGCTGTGGGTGAAGAATGATATTTGAAAAATAAAGAGGAGAGATTAATCGGGTGAAAAGTAACGCGAAGCGAAACTTTTCTTATTGAATGCTCCCGCCCTGAGCATCCATTAGTGACATTGGTGGGAATGCCGCACTGTGGTCCCACGTTGGCGATGATAAGAAAATCTGATTCACCAAGGTCAAAGATTCCAGGGACGGGCTCAATATTACTGTTCCTACGGAAGGTGATTTCAGGGAGCTAGCGAAGCTTTTGGCGCCATAGCACATATAGCACCATATATACAAGGAGCCGGTGGTAAAACCCATCAGGGTTATACTTAGGGGACTCCCCAAAGAGTTTCTTGTAAACGATATCAAGTCGGACTTGACCAAAAATGGCTACCCAGTCATCGAGGTCAGCCAAATGGTACAAGGGGCAGCTCGCATTCCGCTCCCCCTATATGTGGTCAGACTAGAAAATACCGCCAAGGCAAAATCCATCTACCAACTAAAGATGGTGTTACAAATGGGGGCTTACTTCGAGCCACCAAATAAGAGAAAGGCACCTGTGCAATGCTTCCATTGCCAGAAATACGGGCACACCCAACTAAACTGCTCTTCAGCAGTTAAGTGCCACATATGTGGTGCAAACCATCGAGCTGTGGAGTGCCCAAAGCCTAACACTGTCCCCGCTAAATGCGCAAACTGCGGTGGCCCGCATCCAGCGAACTTTGCAGGGTGTCCCAGAAACCCCTGGGCAAACCGAATGCACGGCCCTTCAGGCAGCACTCTCCCATACAGATTGGGTACCCGAACGAACACATCGACGGCACAGTCCCCCTCCCCCAATGGGGTAGACCGTGTCGCTCTAGCGACCGCCCTGATGCAACAGGCCTCCGAACTCCTCAAGATCGGAGAACCAGTTGCTGCAAGGAAGTCAAAGCGACCAAGAAGGAAAAAGAAGAAAGAGGCTGCTCCCCTCACTAACTCCTCTCGGCCCGTCGATGAACAGTCGCAGTAAGGTACGTCCAAATGCCCTCCATGTCGCCTACTGGAATGCAAACGGGCTACGAAGGCAACGGAACCTACTTGAGGTTTTCGCTGCCAAGTATGACCTGGATGCAATCCTAGTAGGCGAAACCCATTTCAAGTCAAGTCAGACTTCCCTCACCAAGTTACCAAACTATACTCTGTACAGGAACGATAGGGACAACGGTCGCGCTGGGGGCACCGCTGTCTACGTTAAATCCTGTATAGAGCACTGTAATATAAGTTCAAAACTGATATATGTAGTGTGAAACATGCTTTAAGTGTGTTGCATTTTCTTATTGATATCCGGAGTCAATGGAATGTAATTTGCTTAACATGCGTCTCCTTACATATTTCTTTGACACACGATCTGTTTAAGTGACATCAACCAGTGAACTGCTAATCACAGTTATTAGTCGGGGTCAATAAATAGCGTAGATAGGATATATGAAGTAGTAATAATTATGTATTGAAGGAAGTTGATTCAAAAAGCGGAAGCTATGTCCGTTTCCGGACATGTAGTGTATCTTTTTTTTAATAAACTCATTATAGAAAAATCAACCTTATGCGTTTCGATTTTCGGCGAACCTGGACCTCCAAAACCCACATAGAAAGAACAAAAAACTATAATATTTCATGGCGATCTTGTGCCAGTGAAACGCTATAATAGGTTGGAAAATTCGAAATCAACGTGGGAGGAACGCAATCCAAAAAGGAAGAGGTCATAATAGCCCAAGCAGGGAACAGTGGAGGCCAAACAAATAGTACGTCATTTGCTACAAAGGATATTTTATTTATCGTTGTCTTCGTAGTCGTTATGTTAATACTTTTGAGTATTCTGTGGGATAAACGCAATAGGAAGATAGACACTAAAATTAAACGCGAGGTGTCGAGGAGCAGAGAAATTTTGTGAAGTGAAAAAGTGTGTAGTGCAAAAATTAAAATAAGTGCCTAGTTATAATTAAAATTTAAGTGAGTGAAAAGTTGACAATTCAGAGGTAGATGGCAATTCCATGTCAACCGAAAATTTAAGAGATATTTTAGAAAACCTACGAGTCTTCCAAACAAACTTATCAAAAGACAATCAGGAAAGGCGTAAGTGTTTGCAAGTAACAAATAGTAAACTTGAAAAATTAGGTGTATTAAGGCGTAATTATATTGACGTTAAAAATAATTTTAATCTAAGTCCAAATCATTCAGAAGAAGAAATAGAAAGGGCAAAACAATATGCTTACGAAATTTGTAGAATAATTGTAGAGATTGATGATATATTAAAAAGTAGGCTTTTGAATTATAAAACTTTAACCATGGGGGAAAAATTTGACTTAAAAACCGCTGTGACTTTTTTGCCAGTAATGAACGGTAAAGAGGAAGTAACTAAACAATTAATCGATTTGATCGAACTTTATAATGAATTATTAGATGATAGCGGGAAAAAATTACTTACAAAATATGTGTTAAAAACAAGGTTGTCAGAAAACGCGAAAATTCGGTTAAAGCAAGATTATAATAATAATGAACTGTTAGTACAAGATTTAAAAAAATTCTTTTTAACAAATAAATCTCCAACGGCATTGTCAGTGCAGCTAAATAACGCGAAACAATCAAATAAGTCGATAGAGGATTTTGGAAAATCTATTGAACAATTATTTGTCGATTTAACAATTGCTCAAACAGAAGGAAAAGAGCAAAATTTTGAAATTTTACAAACAGTCAATGAGAAAATTGCAATCAATGCGTTTTCAAACGGTTTAAACAATCACGACTTACGAAATATTATAAAGGCTCGAAATTATTCAAAATTAAATGAAGCAATACGCGCAGCAAAAGATGAAAGCATTCAGTCAAAAGAATGTCGTCAAGTTTTTCATTTTAATAAAAATCAAAAATTCAGGCAAAATTTCGGAAATCAAAAAAGCAATTATCGCAATTTTAACAATCAAAATTTTAACTACCAAAAATCAAACAATTTTAATTCGCGTAACTTTGGGAAAAATTTCTCATACAATCAAAATAATTACGGTAGAAATGAAAATAACCCGAGACAGTTTACTAATAACAATAATTATTATAGAAGTCAAGGTTACAACCAAGGAAAAAGTTCAAAGCAGGTTAAGAACAATTACAATAAAGCGTACTATATGTGTAACAAAAGTAATGATTGCAACTTAGGAAATGCATCTCAACAAAATGCAAGCAATCAACAAATGAATTTTCAAAATTTAACAGAACCAATGCAGTTTTTTCGTTCCTAAAGATAAGCAAATTAAAAATTTAGCAATTTTAAATTTAGAGGGATTATTTTATGTAAAATTTAAGTATAAAAACGAACCATTACTTTTTCTTTTAGATTCAGGTGCTTCTATTAGCGTAATTTTCAAAAATTGTATATCAAATGACGATATAATAAATGAAGCAAACCAAGTAGAAATTAATGGTATAAGTGGTTCGGTGAAATCAATTGGTACATCTCAAATTTTGTTAGAAATTAATGATAAAATAAATTTAAAACACGAGTTTTATGTACTTAACAAATTTCAAAATTGTAATATGAACGGTGTAATAGGAACAGATGTTTTTCAAAAATACGGTGCAACTTTGAATTTTGCAAAATTAGATTTAAATTTTTACGTTAACAATATAAAAATTTCACTTCCAATAGAAACTAAAGCAGATTGTTTTACTACAATACCGGCAAGATGCGAAATAATTACGTATGTGTGCGTAGAAAAAGATGAGGAATGCATAGTTTTATCTGAAGAATTGACAGAAGGTGTATTTGTCGCAGGAATGTTAGTAAAATCAAAAGATAATATAATTCCAATTAGAATTTTAAATGTTCAAGATAAGGAAATTAAAATAAAAAATTTTAAACCAAAACTAGGGAGCATAAATGATTATCAAATTTGTAATTTTTCAAAAAGTAAGATAGCATCAGTAAATAGAATAGAAAAAATATTGAAACTTTTAAAAACTGATCATTTGAATCAAGAGGAAAGCATTTCAATTCAAAAAATTTGTGCCAAATACGATGATGTTTTTCATCTAGACGAAGTTAAGTTTACCTAAGTTACAAACATAGGTAAACAAAAAATACAATTAAAACCCGGAACAAGTAGAACGTACGTAAAACCGTATCGGTTACCACACGCGCAAAAAGAGGAGGTCTACAAACAAGTCGAAAAAATGCTACAGGAAGGAATCATATAAGAAACTCGATCCGATTGGAGTTCACCACTTCTCATTGTTCCAAAGAATAAAGATGAACATGGAAACCAGAAATATAGGGTGGTTATTGACTACAGGCAGCTAAATAATCGAGTCGAGGACGATCTATTTCCACTACCTTGCATTACAGAAATTTTAGATTCATTATCAGGTGCAGTTTATTTTACACATTTAGATTTAGCACAAGGATATTATCAGGTTGAACTAGAAGAAGAAAGCAGACCATGCACTGGATTTACAACAGATAGAGGTCAATATCGAATGAAACGTTTACCGATGGGTTTAAAAATTAGTCCTAGTGCATTTTCACGAGCTATGACAGTAGCAATGTCAGGATTAAATTATATAAATTGTTTTATTTATTTAGACGATTTAATAGTTTTCGGAAATAATTTAATTACTCATAATTCAAATTTAATAAAAGTTTTTCAACGACTTAGGGATGTAAATCTAAAATTGAATCCACTTAAATGTCAATTTTTAAAAAAAGAAATTTTATATTTAGGCCACGTTATTTCAGTAGAAGGAGTTTTACCTGATCCAAGCAAAATTACTTCAATTAAAAATTATCCAATACCAAAAGATGCTAACGAAACAAAACGTTTTGTTGCATTCGCAAATTACTATAGAAAGTTTATAAAAAATTTCGCAAACATTTCCTCACCTTTAAATAATTTATCAAAGAAAGCTGTAAAATTTGAATGGACAGAGGAATGTCAAAAATCATTCGATGAATTGAAGAAAGCTTTAATAAATCCGCCAATTTTGCAATATCCAAATTTTTCAAGAAATAATTGTTTTAATTTAACAACAGACGCGTCAGGAATCGCAATCGGAGCAGTATTATCTAACGGAGATAACTCGACAATTGCATACGCGAGCAGGACATTGAATAAAGCAGAAAAAAATTATTGCACGATAGAAAAAGAATTACTCGCCATAGTATGGGCAGTAAAACATTTTAGGCCATATTTGTACGGAAAAAATTTAATATATTTACAGACCATAAACCACTAGTGTACCTCTTTGGAATGAAAAATCCATCCAGCAGGTTAACAAAATTTAGACTAGTTATTGAAGAATATGATTTTACAATAAAATACGTACGAGGGAAAGAAAATGCCCCAGCAGATGCTCTATCAAGGGTTGAAATCGATTCAGAAGAATTAAAAAATATGAATGCAAACATAAATGTTATTACAAGAGGTCAACAAAAGAAACTAGATAATAATATCACCGAGGATAATAATTCAGAACAACAACGGATTGGCCATCCAGGAATTGTTGAACTATTGAAAAGTTCAAAAAACGCAGTAGAATTACGTTTAATAAGTAAAAATGAATTCGAAACTTTAAAGAGAAATAATAGTTATGATATCATAAATAATAATTTAATAATTAATAAAAGGTTACTAGTAATTTATTACAATCAGGATACTCGACTCGCGTCCCTATTAAGTAGATCGCAAGAAGTACTTGAAATCAAAGAATTTTGCATAAATAACAAAATTCGCGAATTAAACATTGTTAACAAGAAAGGTGATCACCACCAAAGGTTAATAAACGATATTATGAACAAAGTAAAAGAATTCAATACTGCAAATATAAAAATATCCGTAATAAGAGGTGTAAATGTAATTGATGATTACGAGGTAAGACAGCTCATTTTAAATGATTTTCACACGTTAGCGACGGGAGGTCACGCAGGAATAAACAGGATGTATAATAATATTAAAAAATATTATTTTTGGACAAATATGCACAAAGACGTCGAAAAGTTTGTCAAACATTGCGACGATTGTCAAAGATATAAATATTCAAAACCAAATGTAGAACCAATGTCTATCACAACAACCGCGTCAGCAGCTTTTCAAAAAATTTATTTAGATCTTGTAGGTCCTTTTGAAGAAGACACAGAGGGTAAAAAATACATCTTAACAATACAATGCGAACTTAGTAAATTTGTCGAAGGTTACGCTTTAGAAAATAAAGAAACAGTAACAGTTGCAAAATCATTTGTTGAAAATTTCATATTACGTTACGGAGTTCCCCGCGAAATTGTTACAGATCAAGGATCAGAATTTCTAACTTCAGTATTTAAAGAAATTTGTAATTTGTTAAACATTAAGAAACTAAATTCCACAGCTTATCACCACGAAACGTTAGGGTCACTCGAAAACTCACATAAATGTTTAGGTGCGTATTTAAGGATTCAGATGGCCAAACACCCATCAGGTGCTTGGAGTTGTTGGATCCCTTATTGGTGTTTCGCGTATAATACGACGGTACATACAGAAACTCGTTATACGCCATATGAGCTAGTTTTTGGAAAAGTTTGTAAATTACCATCAAATTTGAGTAATGATAACGATCCTTTATATAATTTCGATAGTTACCCGGTCGAATTAAAATATCGTCTTTAACAAGCGTGTCAGGATGCTCAAACGAATCTAATAAAGTCAAAAATGAAAAGAAAAGAAGTTCATGATCGAAAAGTTCAATTGGTAGAATATAAAATAGGTGACAAAGTCATGTTAAGAAACGATGCTGGCAATAAAGTACAAGAAATATACAAAGGTCCATATGAAATTGTAAAAATAGAATTCCCAAATATTATTGTAAATCTAGATAATAAGTTAATAACTGTACATAAGAATAGGATAAAATTGTATTACAGTAAATGATTTAGATATAGGTAATTGTCATGACAAAATATTAAATTAATTTTTTTTTAGATTATAAGCAATAATTAATTACTTATTAATCAAACATCAATAATTAATAGAAATTAGTATATTGTTTTTATAATAGCTTAAATAGTAAATGGATAGTATAATAGCATGTGTATGTTAGTTAATTCATAGTAAAATTTGTGAAAAAAAAAAAAATTTAATTTTGGAAAATGTAAATTTTTTTTGTGAAAGAGGGAAGGTGTAATATAAGTTCAAAACTGATATATGTAGTGTGAAACATGCTTTAAGTGTGTTGCATTTTCTTATTGATATCCGGAGTCAATGGAATGTAATTTGCTTAACATGCGTCTCCTTACATATTTCTTTGACACACGATCTGTTTAAGTGACATCGACCAGTGAACTGCTGATCACAGTTATTAGTCGGGGTCAATAAATAGCGTAGATAGGATATATGAAGTAGTAATAATTATGTATTGAAGGAAGTTGATTCAAAAAGCCGAAGCTATGTCCGTTTCCGGACATGTAGTGTATCTTTTTTTTAATAAACTCATTATAGAAAAATCAACCTTATGCGTTTCGATTTTCGGCGAACCTGGACCTCCAAAACCCACATAGAAAGAACAAAAAACTATAATATTTCAGCACCACAATGTTCCGACCCCGGAGACGCTGCAAGAAATTGAAGCAACATCCATTAAAATCCTAACGGGTAATAATGGATGGTTGCAACTGACTGCCGTTTACAAGTCACCCTTGCGGTGACTCTCCTGGAGCCAGAGATTGTGGCCCTGCTAGGAGGGTTAACAATCAGGTTATCATCGCTGGAGACCTGAATGCCAAACATCCGGCATGGAACAGTCGCAAGACTAACATAGCTGGTCGCACCCTCCTAGCAGTCTCTGACAGGCATCATTTTGTGGTAGATGCTCCGGTGGAGTATACCCACTTCCAGTTTAATCCACAAGCTCCGCAAAGCCTAATAGGTGATAGGTACTCTGCGAGCCATTATCACGATGTGTTGGATATAGCGATTGTCAGGAACATTCAGTTCCTGCACAAACTGACCTCGCTAAGCGAACTAGACTCGGATCACAACCCAGTTCTCCTAGAACTAGGAGATCCCGAGCCTTCTCTCCAAAATAGAACAATCTCCACCACGAACTGGGCAACCTTCAGGGCAGTAATTAATAAGAACCTAGGTCCCCCCCCTGTCCTTCAGACAAAGGAGGCCCTTGATCTCTACCTGCAGAGATTCGAGGACTTGGTGGTAGACGCCGAGCATCAAGCCACCAGGGTTGTTTCGGCGTGCGACCATCGGAACAGCCTCCCGCCTGACATTAGGGAGTTAATCCGCGAGAAAAACCGGGCGAGGCGTCGTGCGCAGTGCACAGGCAACCCGGCGGATCGAACGATATACAACTCCCTAAAAGATCAGGTGCGTGACGCTATTACTGAGTTCAAAGATGCCAGCTGGGGTAACAAGCTTGAGGAACTTACATTCCGTAAACCCTCAGCTTGGGGGCTGGTTAAAGGACTCAGAAATAAGAAAGACGTCATCTCCCCCCTACAAGGTACTCACGGCATAGCACTCAGCAACCTCGACAAAGCTGAAGTGCTTGCAGACAGTTTAGAGGCTCAATTCAAGCCAAACTCTGATGACACACACCAAGACCACACCGCGAGGGTTGACGCGGAAGTGGAAAATTGGCTGTCAAATTCACCTAACCCAAACACTCCACTGGATAACACCTCCCTTCAGGAGGTTTATCACTCCATCCGCTTATTAAAAAAGAAGAAAGCTCCAGGTCCCGACGGAATAAGGAACAGGGCAATAGCGGAACTGTCCAGGTCGGCATTGGCGGCATTCACTTGCATCCTAAATGCAGTGTTGCATTTCGAGCACTTTTCAGGTCGTTGGAAATTGGCCGACGTCGTCATGATCCGTAAGCCTGGGCATAATCCGAAATTGCCCTCCTCCTACAGACCTATCAGCCTCCTCCCAGCCCTAGGGAAGCTGGCAGAGCGAATCATCCTCTCCAGATTAAAGATGGCCCTGGAGGAAAACCATTCTATTCCTCATGAACAGTTTGGCTTTCGACCAGGACTCTCTACCACGCTACAGGTGCTGAGGCTTGTGGAACATGTAACCATGAACTGGAACCGGAGAAAGTCCACGGGTGCAGTGTTCCTCGATGTCGCCAAGGCCTTCGACAAGGTCTGGCATCAGGGTCTTCTTTATAAGATGATCCATGATAACATCGACTCAGCACTTGTGAGGCTGATAGCGTCCTACCTCTCGGGACGTAAGTTCCGAGTTAAACTTGACGAGGCAAGATCGGAAGTAAGAGACATTGAGGCACGAGGACCCTCATCAGGGGTCAGTCCTAGCCCCAACGCTCTACATCTTCTACGCTAAAGATGTACCGGTCCTCCCCCAAGCTACTTCAAACACGCAGCTCATGCTGTACACGGACGACACCGCATACTTCGTGAGTTCGCGCATACCATCTGCAATAGTTAGACAACTTCAAGAAGCCCTTAACTCCCTGGAAGAATGGTGCCGTACCTGGCGCGTCCGAGTCAACCCCGGCAAGAGTACGGCCACCTTCTTCAAGAGAGAATCAACATACAACCCGAAAAGATCACCACAAACGAATCTAAAGATGTTTGGCACAAAAATCCCTTGGAACCGCACCTCCAAATACTTGGGGGTGACGCTTGATAAGGGACTTTTGTGGGGCCCCCACATCAAAATTACCACCAAGAAAGCAAGGGGAGCCATGGCCGCGTTGGGCCCCCTGCTAAACAAAAGTTCTAAGCTAAGTATCAAGAATGGGCTAATATTGGTTAAAACCGTTATTAGACACATTCTTACTTATGCAGCTCCGGTATGGGGGTGTGCAGCACCCGCTCACTTGACACAAGTCCAAACTGTTATGAATATAGCTACGAGACGTGCCATGAAGGCGCCATGGTACGTAAGCAACAAACGGCTGCAGGAGGACTCCAATCTGGAGACAATCGAAGAGTTTATCCGGAACGCGGCGGCTAAACTCTACGAAGCAGCGGGTCACTCTGAAAACCCGATCGTCCAAGGACTCGGTAACTACCGACCCGAGGACTTTCTACGGTACAAGAGACCCAAAGCTATCCTACAGCCCCCCCCCCCGAACACAGCCAATGTCTAATTGATTGACATTGACAGTTACTAGGGGTGGGGAAGACCCCCCCTGATAATAAATGTTTACTCTATTTTTAGGGGGACCCATCTACTAAGCCGGTTAAAAGGTGATTGGAGGGAACACCTGAGATTACACCTCTTGGTTGTCCAAGAGAAAGAACCGAAGTGCGCGTAGCGGACGACTTGCCAGCCCGGCGCCTTTTAGGAGTGCTCCGCGGGTGCCTCGACTGTTACCGCGCAAAACGAAGCCCAGAGAGTGGACGCGAGGCACTAGCCCGCCCCCCCTCTCCTGATCTAAAATTACCCGTTCCGGTCTTCAAGTTTAGTTCTAGGGATGTGCTACTCTTGCCGACCAATTAAACGAAATTACAACGTCGTCAAACTATTACCCACTAATAACCCTCACTACAGATTCAACTCAACTAATTGTTCATCCCTAACTACTATCTGCTAAGTGCGTCAAGTAGGGCAGTCCCTTCACGCGAATGTTGGGTACTCGCTTTACCGGCGCAGCCGCTGCCCGTTTTCCCAAGTCCGGCGCGCTCGTTAGGGCCAAGGCTCCTTTCCAGCATTCCTAAAAAGGTTAAACGGCAGAACTGATCAAATGTGGGAGCGTTCGCTGACAAAATACCCAGGCGTGGCCTGGACAATTGGTCATGCGCAACGCTCTACACAGATACACCAAACAGCGGTCCACCACAGTAGCCATAGGCTCCCATAGGGGACGTCCCCTTTAAAATCGCCTACTAAGAAAATTCAGACTAGACCCGGAGTAAACGGCAAAGCCGTGGTATCCTGATATCCAAGACTAGATTAGATTCGTCGTGAGTTTCTTGACCGCAATGTCTGAAACTTTTCTTCTTGGGGTAGCTTGGGCAGCCCTGGTAGCTGGCTGGGTGGGAACCCCTACAGTTTGCACAACTGGTGGGGGCCGCATATGGCTTGCGACAATGGATGGTCTGATGGTGTCCAGCACATTTGACACATCTAGGAATGGCTCGGCAGTGCGTTCTTGAGTGACCGAAACCTTGGCACTGATGGCATTGGTTTATTTTCGTCTTCTTGTGTGGGAGTTCGGTGGTGACTTCAAAACGACCTGACCAATATGGTGGATGTCGTGGATTGTGGAGTTGAACCTGGTGTGGGGAAGCTTTATCATGAACAGTGGGAGCTTCCACTTGTTCATGAATCTGCGCATCTGTTTGACCTCAAGGATTGTGAAGCCCTTGGACATTAGTCGTTCCGCTATGTAGGAGGCGGGTGTGTTTGTAGGTAACCCCCTGATTACAACGTTGATGGGGGTGTCGGTTTTGAGTTCCCTGTAGATGAACTCGTACCCGTTTGTTTCGAGGAAAGCTTTGAGACTTGTATAGTCGGATCTGGAAGCTGGAGTGATGGCGAGACCACCAGTAACCAATCTAACGTGGGTAAAACGTATCTTGCGGTGATCTAGCTGTTTTTCGATCGAATTCCACAGCTGGGGCTTGGTCAGAGTGATGGGCGGTAAGGTACGATCTGTTAAGCCACTCGGGGCTGGAATCGGGCTCTTCATTAGAGCAGGGATGGGCTTCGGTAAAGGGGGGGAATGGAAGATTTCTTGTCCCCCTCCTGTTGTCTGGTAAGATTCCTCGGAGCTGGCATTGGGCTGACTAGTTTGCCTCTCGGGGCCGGTATCGGTCTAATTGCTTCTTCTTTTAAGGTACGATCTATTTTGCCTCTCGGGGCTGGTGTTGGGCTAATTTTTAGCGCTGGTATGGGATTCGGAGGGGAGGGTGGACTGGATCCGTCCCTGTTCCCCTCTTGTTGGCTGAACTTCTTGATGATTGGTTCAGGGTTCACTGTTGCTGTGACTAACTGAGGTGCGGGTTCAGGCAATGACACTAGCACAGGAGTGTGATCGGGGTTTGTTGACGTTGTGGTAGTCGCTGGAGTAACGGTCGTAGCAGGGTCGATTTCAAGTTGAAATTGCTTATAAAGTTCGATGACCTTACATTTCTCGGTTTCATTTTCCGCGGATTCCAACGTTTGGAGGATTTCCAATCCTTTCTGCAGTTGGCTGGACAATGTCTGCACAATATCTTCACTCTCTTGAATCCTTTTGTTCACTGATTCCAACTCCAACGTGGCGGTCGTGATGATGCGTTCACGGTTAATCTTTCTTTGTTGTGGGGATATCTTCTTCTTGTTGGAATGTCGTCGTGACATTTTGCTAGCTGAGTTTAATGGGAGAGAGCGGGTTAATGTATTGCTTTTGCCAGTTAAGTCGATAAAAACGTGTAGGAAAGTAAGGTTATGAGTTCAAATTAACCCGTGGTGTCCACAAAATAAATTTTTGTGTCCACGCTTGAGTGTTTAATTTAATGATTCCCAAAAATTTAAGAGTTGGAACGAATACAAAATTCAAATTACAAAGCAAAAATTATTAAAAATCAAAACAATTGTTCAAAAACTTAACCTTAAACTATACTTATCGGTTGCTGATTTAATTTGGCTTCAAAGTCGAACTGAAGCCTGGAAAATCGCAATTGAGGTTATGTCACCACGTGTTGTTCGTTCGGCTGTCTGGCTGAATGAAAATAAAAACCTGTTAGTCTCAAAAATTCGGGTCTTTTATTCTCTTTCTTTTGATATGCGTCCGAACTTTCCAGCATTAAAATTACTCTTTATATTTACAAATAACTATTTGACATTTTGACAGATCAATGACATATTCACATATTTGCATAAATCTTTACTAAATTTTACTGTTTAGGTTTCGCAACCATTCTATCTTTGCTCAGGACATCTTTAATTATATCTTCCATCTAATTCTGAATCTTGAATCGCTATTTTGGATCCAGGGCATATCCACCTTCCAGAATGTTCCTAAACGAACCCCCGTGTTATAGAAAATTTTTCAGATTTACCGAAAAATGTTTAGTCGAGGTGATCTAAACTGTATGATGAAAATTATTCACTGCTCCTGTACTGCACCTTTATACCAATTTTGATGATTCTATTATCAAAACTATAGATGCTATTAAAGAAAATAAAGTTGTCCCAACCTCCGAAATTGTTGAGCAGGAGACTCTTCCAACCAAATCAAAAATCTAGTGTTAGATTAAACAAAATAAATCCAAAAATTCAATTCTGGAGGTTTTGAGGTTTTAAAAGTTTGCCTTTCGAGAAAAGCTTGGATGAGCTGCATTAACAAGATTTCATTCCCCCCTGAATTTCTCCTTTCCCTGAATTATTTGCGGATTGAGGTGGACGACGCGTCTTGTGCCCCCTTCCCTACTGTTTATGTCAGGTTCTGTTGCAGTGCGCCGCGGTCGGACCCCCCCCCAACTGGCGAGGTGTTTCCCGTTACAGTTTGCACATTTCGGTTTTTCGTTTCTCATGCCCGGCTTCAGCAACGTTAATTTAGGCATTTAATCATAGATTAAATATTTAATCATAGATTAAGTCCGATTTGGGTTGCAGCAATATAATTTTTAACACAGGTTAAGTTTAATCTATTATTAGCATAACCATGGATTTAATCTATAGTTAAGGCGATTTTGGGTTGCAGCAACGTTAATTTGTGTTTAACACAGGTTAAATATCCAAAATATTTAATTATTGGTTGACCAGTGATTAAAGTGACTAAACCTCCTTTTGGCCAGCCCGTGTTTACTTTTATTACACATATTTTTTGGAGTTTGAATTTGAAATTGAAAGGAAGTATTTATTTTTAGTATATAAAGTCACAATATTTTTTAAAATGTGTTTTTTGTATTTAAAAGTGTTTACAAAGTTAAATTTTATTTTTTAAAGGTCTGATTTATCCGATTTATCTAACTTATATTCTTTTTCTGATATATCTGATTTATCAACAAATAGTGATGATGAGGAAATACGTGTCAGAAGAGCCCCTTTCACATTGTACAGTGACAGGGAATTTAAACTACGTTACAGCTAAGTTATAATCTTTATATAATATTCATTATGAGTTCCATATTATTTATTTTATTTTGCAATTTTTAAGGTTCCGCAAAGAAAGTCTGATCGAACTAATAGAGCATTAGACATAGAATTATATAGAAGAAGCAGAAATTAATATTCCACTGGCTCAAAACGGACAGAACAATACAAGTACACGTACTGCATTGATCCGCAGTCACTTTTAAGTTGTTTCATAAATAAAATTTTTTTTTTAAATTTATGTTATTTAATGAGCACCCCAAGTACTTTTTGAGGAATTGTTTATGTCGATGCAAATTTCAACATTAATTTATTTTTTTAAAATAAAATAAAGATTGATCTTCAAATTCAAGTAATTACTAAAAATCCAAATTTTGTGCGCTTTTGTGCCATTTTATTACGATAAAACAAACAATAACAATGATACTTAACCTCACTTATGATAATTTCTGAACTAATTGCCTGCATATGAACTACTACAGGAGTACCACCATAACCATATTACACATAATCTGAGATTAACTAATTATAGATTACAAAACGTTGCTGCAACCCATTCAAAATTTAACAAGTGATTAAATTTAACATGTGTTAACTAACACAGGTTAAAGTTAACGTTGCTGAAACCGGGCATAAATATCCAAAATATTTAATTACTGGTTGACCAGTGATTAAAGTGACAAAACCTCCTTTTGGCCAGCCCGTGTTTACTTTTATTACACATATTTTTTGGAATTTGAATTTGAAATTGAAAGGAAGTATTTATTTTTAGTATATAAAGTCACAATATTTTTTAAAATGTGTTTTTTGTATTTAAAAGTGTTTACAAAGTTAAATTTTATTTTTTAAATGTCTGATTTATCCGATTTATCTAACTTATCTTCTTTTTCTGATATATTTGATTTATCAACAAATAGTGATGATGAGGAAATACGTGTCAGAAGAGCCCCTTTCACATTGTACGGTGACAGGGAATTTAAACTGCGTTACAGCTAAGTTATAATCTTTATATAATATTCATTACGAGTTCCATATTGTGGTAACGTAGCAATATTGTTATTTTGCTGCACATTCAATATTCATATATCAAGGAAGCCAACGTATGATGACCCCTTGGTATGTGATGAATAAGTATAATTAATATTACATTATTATATTAATAAGTAAAATGTAGATGAGTTGAGGAGTAGTAGAGTAGTAGTTACGATGTAGACAAAGTAGGTTTAACAATGTAGTTTAAGTGTACATATAATTAAGTGTAAAGATTAAATATATCTAAATTGAGACAACCCATCTTTAAATTCAAACAACCACCAGAAACCCATCAATCGATACCAACAAAAATGCAAATAATCAATTAACATTTTTAAGATTATTACATAGCGATCCAACCACCAAATTAACATTTTTAAGATTATTACATAGCGATCCAACCACCAAATTAACATTTTTAAGATTATTACAATATTATTTATTTTATTTTGCAATTTTTAAGGTTCCGCAAAGAAAGTCTGATCGAACTAATAGAGCATTAGACATAGAATTATATAGAAGAAGCAGAAATTAATATTCCACTGGCTCAAAACGGACAGAACAATACAAGTACACGTACTGCATTGATCCGCAGTCACTTTTAAGTTGTTTTATAAATAAAATTTTTTTGGGCACCCCAAGTACTTTTTGAGGAATTATTTATGTCGATAAATCAAATCAAAACAATATATTTAATAAATCAAATATATAATATATAATAAATCAAACAATATATTTGTACGCCGACGTTTCGGAAGATTTATTCCTCCATTATCAAGACTATAATGAAAACATGTATAAGTCACATGGGTATACAGATAGTACAACTCACCGGAGAACAAATAAGATGTAAAATGTTCGATGTAAGCCTAAATGAAGACAGCTGCCAGTGCCCGAAGCAAACACATTCAACGAGGTCAACAAATTTTGAATACAAAACTAATATTAAAACAGAACATGAAAGGACTTCACATTGTAAATATAAAACTATGTAAAAAATATAAATAACTATGTACAGCATTAAAATAATTAACAATTAGCATTAAAATGTAACGAATATTCAATTAAAAAACTATAGATAAATAATCGAACTTAAAATTTAAACCAAAACGTGTTTCCTCTTATAATCTCATGTGCATATTGTTTGATTTGCCTCCCAATACAACCTGAAATTCCTTTGTCATACTCTGGACATTTTTTTTCACATTTTTCAGATGAAAACACGATACCATGAATTTTGGTAAAGCTGCAATCGACGAACTGGCGGAGTAACAAAATTAAACACGAAAATCGCGTTTTTTCGCGATAACTACCGCGACAGAAGAACTAGAAGGTTGAAATTTGGGTTACTGTCAGTTAATTAACAACACGAATCGGGCTTCGATTTTTTTCTATTGGAAAGAGGACCATTTTCTGAGCATTTTGAGACCGCACTTCGATGCGGATTATCCAGTAGTTTTCGAGAAAACGGCATTTGAAAATCAAAATTTTACATGCATTTTACATAGGGAATTGATTCGCTCCCGAGTTCTATTGACGGTGCGTGCGTTCTGATATAGTCTTAGTGTTGGCAGTCAGACGCGATTTCCGTCTGAAGGTGACAAGACGTGTTATAAGTGAGGTTATGTGTAGTACCAACCACGAGGGTGAAATCGTTTATATCGTCAATTCTACCATTCCCGATCCGACTTTCGAACGAGAAGGAACCCATGAGTGAACAGAGCGATCGTCTTGGTTTAGCCACTAAATCTAAAGATAAAAACTCAGTGCACTCAGCAAAAACCACCACCACGGTAAAAAGTAGAATTACCAAATCCAAATATAAATTAGCAGCTGCGTCCGAGGACGCCGCTTTTCAAAAACGACTGGAAGAAATTCTGGTCAAGGCGAACCTTCCAACCAGGACGAAACCATCAACCAGCCAACCGGCAAACAATAATCAACCTCAACCGGACACCATGACGGACAGTAATATGGAGGTTACTGAGACAACACAAGGCCTAGCAGCCCTAAACTTCACTCCAACGACGGTGTTCAACAAATATGGACTCCTAGCCACCCTCCCGGAAAACGAAACCAACCAATGGACGGAAGTAAGAAGGAAACCAAGGCACCCTCCGACGGTAAAACCCCCGCAGCCAAAGTATCGGTGGCTGCGAGGAGACCAGTCCCAGACAAAAAACCACCTCCCATCATCCTAACCCGACCCATCACTGACATAAACACTGACATACCTAAATTTCAAGCTCAGTGCAAAAGGATCACCACCCAAGCGGTCCAATTTCGGGCAGTTCGCGAGCAAACCTGGATCTATGCCCAAAACCTTCAAGATTTCAACAAGTTGAAGGCCGACTTGTTCCAGAACGGCGCACCAGGATTCACCTTTACATTCCAGGAAGAAAAGACGGTCAAGATCGTCCTCAAAGGCTCCCCATACCTTGACGACAAGATGATCCGCGAAGAGCTCGCGGAAGTTAACCTAACCCCATCCTCAATCCTCAACTTAAAAACCAGGCTTGGAACTAATTCAGGATCTTTTTTGTTGCAGTTTCCGGCGGACACCCAAATTCAAGAAATCGCCAAAGTCAAGGCGATCCAATCCTCAATCGTGCGGTGGCAACAATACGTAAAGAGGAATACGCGAACTCAATGCCATCGATGCCAGAACTACGGCCATGGAAGCAGCAACTGCAACATGGTCCCCAGATGCGTCAAGTGCATGGAAAAGCACTTGACTACCGAATGCCCAAGAACCACCAAGGACGACTAGGTCAGATGCTGCAATTGCGGGGGCAATCATGCAGCCAACTTCCGGGACTGTCTCGCATACAAGTCGTACGTGGAAAGGGTAAGCACAAAAACCCAGCAAACCAATAGTAGAGTAAGCCTTCAGCAAAACAACGCTTTTCAAAATTCAACTCCTCTCCCAACATTCAATATTCAAGCTCAAAACTTTCCCTCTCTACCTAGGCGACTAAGTGCACCGGCACCACCAGTAACGAGCGCGCATAACTACACGCGCAATCTAAATACGCCCACCGAACGGCCAATCCCGACGCGCGAACCAACAACTAACGTAAACGCCAATCCAAACGCGAACGACCTTAAAACCTTATTCGCGGAAATCCGCGAACTAAATGAAACATTCAACATATCCTTAATGATAACAATCGTGCGGGAACTCAAAGCAAGGCTAGCGGGAGCCTCCGACATGATGTCCAAACTGCAAGTTCTTTCCGAAATCGCGGCCAAATATGACCCATAAACCTAATCCTCTCCAAAACAAAATCAAAATAATTTCCTGGAACAACCAGGAGACAAAGCTCAACAAACGAGCCTCTCCAAAACTCCCCACCTACTCTGCAATAAACGATCCCAAAACCTCCGCCGGCGGACTCCTCACCTACATTTCCACCGCACTAAACGCGTCAATCGTCCAAACTAACACCGCGATCGCGGATACGCAAGCCTTCCAAATCCACGACTTAACGGTAATAAACTTTTACAACTCGCCTTCGAAACCGCTCGATGCAAATGAACTCAACCAACTTTTACTCCTCGGTAGCAAAGTCGTAATTGCGGGAGACTTTAACGCACGCCACCCGGACTGGAACAACGCAACATCGAACACGAACGGCACCACCCTTCACACCTTTGTAAACGCCAACCCCATCCTTCTCTCCTACCCGGAAGAATTCACCCTCCACCTAGCCGCCGCTAACTTTAATTCCTCAACCATCGACCTAACCTTATCCAAAAACGTTACAATCCGCGGTATCGAAACGCTAAACAAATTAAGCTCCGATCATCTCCCAATCCTAACAGAAGTGAGCAGTCTTCAACTGCCACTTTTCCCACCCCGCCCAAAATTTTAAACCGACTGGAAGCAATTCGGCCGAGACGCGCAAGAGATTCCGCTAAACGCGAACATCGTCACAAACAAAGACATCGACCGCGCAATTCAAACTTTCACGGACAACATCACGCGAATTCACTCGCGAAACACCAAAGAAACCCCATCCACCTGAAAACTCACCCTCCCACCCGAACTCCTGCAAGAAATCAAAAATAAAAACAAACTCCGCCAAATTTACCAACGAACCAAATTCCCATCCATCAAATCCCAAATCACCAAACTAACCAACGACATCCAATCCGCAAAACCCCAGTAAACTTTGGCAAATCATCAAATCCTTAAAAAAATAAAAATTCCAAACCCCCAATCCTACTCCTCCAAACCCCGAACGATACCATATCCCTCAACCTCGACAAGGCCAACGCTATCGCCGAAACCTACGTCGCCAACCACAACCTCACCAAACACCTCTCCGACCCCCAAACCATCTCCATGGTCCAATTATCCACCCAAAAATTCCACCAAACCTCACACCCCACACCCGACGAAGCCCTCACCTCCCCCTCCGAAGTAAAATCCCCCGGCCAAGATAACATCACCGCCGAACTCCTCAAAAATCTCCCAAAAAAATCAATCCTCCAAATTTATTACATCCTCAACCAATGCCTCAAAAACCAATACTTCCCATCCACCTGGAAAAATGCCATCGTCATCCCCATTCCAAAACCAGGAAAACCCGCCAACATCCCATCCAACTACCGGCCAATCAGCCTCCTCCCAATTTTATCCAAAATCCTTGAACGCATCATCCTCACCCGCCTTCAGCAACACGAATCGAAATCCCAATCCATCCTCGCGGAACAGTTCGGGTTCAGAGCGAATCACAGTACGACACTACAACTCGCGCGGTTAACGAACATCATCGCGGTTAACTTCAACATTAACAAATCGACGTCGGTAGTTCGATAGTATCGACGCTCGATATCAAAAAAGCTTTCGACACGGTATGGCACGACGGCCTCATACACAAGCTTTTAAACGAGAAAATCCCACCATACCTAATAAAAATCATCCACATCTTCCTAAAAGACCGTACCTTCCAAGTCAAAATCCAACATTCACTTTCCGCCCCACACCCCATCCCCGCAGGACTCCCCCAAGGGTCCGTATTATCCCCAACCCTATTCTCCTACTACATAAACGATATCCCAAAACATCCATCCACTCGACTCGTGCTTTTCGCGGATGACACCGCGGTCATCGCCGAATCATACGTCAAAAATCAATCGCTGATTTATTTACAACGCCACCTCGACGCGCTTGAGGCGTATTACAACAAGTGGAAAATCAAGATAAACGCAGATAAAACCACGCTAACCGTCTTTTCGCAACGCAAAGACAAAATCACACGCAAAGTTAAAATCAATAATACCGACATCGCGCAAACAACGACCGTCAAATACCTCGGCGTCACTTTAGATCAAAAACTCACGTT
Source organism: Cantharis rufa (assembly GCA_947369205.1). NCBI lineage: Eukaryota > Metazoa > Arthropoda > Insecta > Coleoptera > Cantharidae > Cantharis > Cantharis rufa. The sequence goes on along the minus strand of OX376306.1, from coordinate 16,081,332 downwards.
CAAGGAGCACTGCACAATCACCCGCCGCAAAGCAAACGCGATGTACCACACCCTCTATCCCATCCTTCACCACAAAGCCGCTATCCTAACCTCAATGAAAATCCATCTCTATAAAACCGTCATCCGACCCATAATCCTTTACGCCGCTCCAATTTGGAGTAAAACCAACATTCAAACCCTACAAACCCTTCAAAATAAATTCCTTCGTTTAATCACGGGAGCGCCAACGTACACGGAATTGTACGACCTACACGAACTAGCAAGAACACTCACACTACGGGCAAAAGTGAACCAGATCGCCGCGAAATTCTTTCTCGAATCGACCCCGAAAAACCCGACGACCGCGAATATCACCACCATCCGTAAATCGAACACCCCATTCCGCATCAAGCACAAATTAATCCACGACATCCTCCTCTAACCAATCACTCCAACTTTTGTAACCCGGCCACGCCCACCGCGACCCGCCGAAAGGTATTTATTTGTTAAGGTATTTATTTGTTAACTAGTTTTAACTGACATGTTAAAACTCAATCACCAGAAATTGTAAACACAATGTAAAAATTATTATGTTAATATAGAGTTCTTGACTTGACTTGACTTGACTTGACTTGACTTGACTTGACTTGACTTGACTTGACAGACGCGATTGTAATACCGTGCGGTACACATCGAGCGTTGCTAACGAGTTTCACCCCTTTCGAGTTGCACCCTTGGCGAGGTGGGGCTGCCTAGAGGGATGTTTTTAGCGAGTCAGCGTTTGTTAAAACGGCGCGTAGCGCCCGGAGCGGAGGGTAGCGGAGCGTCGGTTTTGACGAACGCAACCAAGGCAATCGAGATTCTAACCTAAAAACGAGTTCAGCGTTTATTTTTTAAATTATTGCATAATGTTGCGTAATACACCCGATGTACACCCGGCTATGTCACAATCGCGTCTGCCTGCCAACTTTTAACTTTTATGTTAATGAATTTCCCTATCTAAAATGCATGTAAAATTTTGATTTTCAAAAGCCGTTTTCTCGAAAACTAATGGATAATCCGCAAAATTTCTTTTTTTTAATATACACAGAAAATTGTCCTCTTTAGGACAATAGTCTATAGACTATAGTGCAACAATCGCGGCTCGATTCGTGTTGTTACTTCCCTGACAGATCCCGAAATTTGGTATGGATAGCTTTTTTGCCAAGGCGAAACTGGAAACCAAGTCCACCAGCTATTTGGTGAGAGGGCACTTTTGACCCCCTTATTCGGCTATATCCTTTTTCATACACTCCCGAACGATATTAATTAATTATTTTATTTTTAGTGTACATCAGTTATATAAAGTTGTGTTTTTAGTGCGTGTTGGAAGTTTCACATTTTACCTGCTGTCAAATCAGTAAGTTGTTAATTTGCTGCCCTTGCAACCATAAAAAAATTAAAAAAATAACTACAAGAATTACGCCGTAACACGACAATATATACAGAAATATTGTTTCTTGCGATGCTAACAGGTCAGACGACACGGGTCGCGAGCCAGCAGTCAATGTGACAAGACGTGTTTTCCAGTGCTCTTAAAAATTCATTTTACAAATGCCAAAGAACCAGCCTCGCTCGAGGCTACCGCCTACAGCGGCCGAGAACAACAACTCGAAACCACCAGCAACAAAAATGGAATTTAATATGATGGAACACCCCGACATAACCGATTACTCCGCCAAATTAGACAAGTAAACCCAAGTCTACAAAAATGACCACGTCACACCGATCATTAAGGAGATTTGGGAACACATCAAGATCTATGCCGAGGACCATTGCAAAACCGCCTACATGTTATTCAAGCGAGTCAAATACAATGATATACAAATCCAAGCCGCAGCAGGCCAACCAAAGGATGCGAAAAAAGTGGGCACCATCCAAGCCACCCTAGCCCTGGCTCAAAGTGAACACAAAATCGCATCCCACAACCTCCAGGACCGCATCCAAGCTCTCATCAAGCTATTAGCAAAAAATGCTGCTTTGCAGTATCCTCCGAGTAAAAGCTCCTTAATTGTTACAATCGCGGAGTTGTTAACAAACGCAAAAGGTCAAAAATGATGATGGCCTCCCACAAAACCGGCCTTCCTGGCACCAGCGGAGTTCTAGCAGGCGAACAGGCCCCGGGCGACCCCGTCCAGCTCACCATGGAAACAGAAACCCACCAAAAGGCCTCCCCTCCGGACGCAAGAATGGAGGACGAAATCGAAGTGGCGAACGATGAAGTGGAACATCAAACGCAGGACCCCCCGGCCGATTTGCCCGCCACACCAATTGTTGTCAACAAATGGCAATGAACAAACACAAATAACTTGATCAAGGCCAATGAAATCAAGTTTGATCGCATCGAAAATGAAGCCAGGGGCGTAGTAATATACCCCTCCACTGTATCCGAGCAACGAAGGCTTCAGAAACTAATCGAGGAAAACGCCCCCACGGCAAAAATTCCTCAACCTCACGACACCCCCCTGAAGGTGATCATCAGGGGCCTTCCTGGCAACCTCAAGCCAGCTGTCATACTGAACGATCTAAAGGACCAAGGACTTCACCCGCTCAAAGTGCAACAAATGAGGCAAGGAAGAGACCGCCGTCCAATGCCCCTCTACCATGTCACCATCGACAAATCGGAGCAAGGACGAAAAATCTTCAGCCTCACCACCGTACTAAACATCACGATTCGAGTAAAGCCACCCTTTAGAAAATCAACCGTCGGACAATGCCACCGATGTCAGGAGTTCGGACACTAGCAACGAGACTGCAGCGCCCCAGCAAAATGCGTGAAATGCGCTGGAAGTCACTTCACGACATCGTGTGGAAAGGTCACCACCGAACCTGCAAAATGTGTGAATTGCGGGGGAGGACATCCGGCAAATTTTCGAGGCTGCGTCACATTTATGGAAAATGCGACCCCAGTTCCACAACGAGCAGCAGAAGCCGAAAATCCACCGCAAACATCGAACCGGGGCACTGTAAATGCAACCAGGCAGCAGCAAGCCAAAACAAAGGGACCCCCGACTACAAGCAACCGCTCGAAAGCCAACGTCAAGCCACGCTCATCAAACCGAGAGGGAAAGCAAAACACCGGAACCATTACTCCCAGCTCCGCCAACACGGACATCGCTAACCTGATCGCCCAGATGATGGAAATTTTCGTAACGGTGCTTACCGACGCCAAAATCGACGTCACAGTGATCAACAAAATCACTACGGAAGTGGCAAAAATAACAACAATTTCCACCCACGCCGCACACCCAGGCAATTAAAATTTCTCCTATCACATCACCACCGATGAATAGGAGCCGTCCTCTTCAACATCGCAGTGTTTTTACATTCAAGCCATCACCAGCGAGGACTGCAACTCCCTGTGTGTTGCTAGCGCAAGCACGGGGCGACGAACGCCGAAGCACGACTATCAGGGTTTCGACCCATCCGACAAACGCAATCATGCGCCACCAAAGGGGGTCTAACAGCCCCCGAACTACCACACACGTGAGTTACCAAAATGAGATGAAGGAGCGAAGCGAGTCTTGTAATAGCGCCGCAGACGAAATTTTTTAAAATTTTCAAAGTTAAACGCTTAATAAAAAGTTAGAAAATTAGAAAATTACAATACAAAAATAATTTCTACAAAAAAAGGGTTTCGTCAGACATTTTTTACGTTAACGACAATAATAATAGTTTGTAACTACACAAATAAAAACCGAAAATTAAGTCATAGGTAGGTATTTATGGTAAAACCATTGCGTTTCTTTTTTATCGGAAAAGTATTTATAACATTATATTATAACCTCTTCTACATTAATGGGCACATTCCTGTGAATTGCTAGTAAAGCTAAACCGCTTAATCTGGATTAAATATGGATTTATTCGTTTCAAGCTGGAAAATGTTCTTTCTACAGAATCTGTAGTAATCGCTAATGTTCTCAAGAAAGATAAAATAATATATAAATACATAGTATGTATATATATGTAGATACATAGTATATATATGTAGTATATGTATGTATATTCGGAAACATGTCAATATTGCACTGATTAAGAGCTTCCATTGTATATTTTGGAAGCTCTCCTTCATAGTTTTTCCATTTCTGTTGCCAAATCAGCCATTCGCCTTCTAAGATAGCATCATTAGTGCCTTGAAGATCATTTATATAAAAATTTCGACATGGTTTCAAGTCCTTGTTTATTGCACATTTATTATTGTTTATTGCGCATTTATTGCACATTAATTCGAATTAATAATTTTGAGCCCTCCTGGCTACGCCACTGACCTTACCCCTAAGGCCTTACCATTATGGCCATAATACTACTTATACAATAATGTACATTCTATAAACGTAATTAATTAATTTTGATTGCGCTTATTTACAGTTTAAAAGCAATACATTCCCGTCGTATGAAATCTTATTTATTAGTTCTGACTCTGTGTACAGTCTAAGGTAAGCTTAATGTAAATCTTAGACAATTTTTCACTTTGACATAAAATGCAATCATATTACTTCTCTTTTACATGTAATTTGAATTCACTCTACTGCGGCATTAAAAGTATAACTTCAAAAAATTTTGCCGCCCTAGGCTCCAGCCTACTCAACCTGCTGGTACGGTCTGGGACATTTGAACGCGGCCGTTTAAACGCGGCCGTTTGAACGCGAGGACGTTTGAGCGCAAGGACGTTTGAACGCGACGACGTTTGAAATTTCTAGTGCTAGACATGCAAACCATCCACAAATACATTAAGAAAGTAACCACACAATTTTATAATAGGATGAATACGAGCGAAGGAGCCACATATTATAAAGTAGAAACATCCACATTCGTTTAAAAAGAAAAATGCCAATAAACATTTATTAATAACAAAATTAGTGTTCATGAAAGTTAATTTTTTCTACAATATAATGTAAGCTATTAAAATAACATTAAAGCTACTGTGAAAAACAAAATTTGTATTGTTGAACCAGTAATAAAAACATTAAAAAAAAGATAAAACGGAAAAAGTAACAAAAACGAAAAAATTTATACAAATTAAATTTGAAAATTGAAATAAAATAAAATCGAAAATGAATTCAATCCGGAATTCCAGAACACTACAAGAGGAACATTCCAAATAGAGAATTTAAGTCATGGCTGGTTTGAAATAAAAGAAGAGTTAATATATATTTATAAATAGAATAAAAGAATATGAAAAATCAATAATAATTTATCAGAATGTGATACAAACAGATCAAGAAGAAATAAAAAAAAAATAATAAAAAAAATCAATTAAACAATGGAAATTAAAAGTGACGCCGTTAGTAAGAATTTTGAAATAAGATTAGAGAAAATTAGCTTACAGCAAAATTAAAAAAATGAGATCAATTTACAAGAAAGCATAAATAAAATGAAAGAAAACGTAAAACACTGGTTAATAACAGAGACAAACTGAAAAACAAAATACTTTAAAAATAAACAATAATCTAAAAGAAAATTTTATATAAGCAACGAAGAGGTAGGAACGAAGGAAAACCTCCCGGTCATGATTTTACAGAAATTGAGAATTGATAATAATATAAAAAAAATTGAAAATTTTAAAATCTATAAGTTGAGTAAACTAAAAACTAGAAAAAAAATTGAAATTTCTAAAATAATAATACATTTTGAAAATTGGAAAAGAAAAACTGTTTGGTAATAGTAAGAAGTAAAACATAAGAAATGCGAAATAGAAAAAATTATTTAAATAATTATATAAATAAAATGCTTTGGTTTTAAAATTATCATGTTTATTTCTATAACAAAAATTTGTTTAGGAGACTATTGGCTAGCACTTCAGCTTTCTCGTTATTGTTTATTGTTTCGCCCTGACAAGGGGGGATTTCCGATTTTTTGTTGCGGAGTCCTTATACCAACCTCCATTCTGAGTGGAGAAGAATGCTTTTCGCCGGATCCGTCAAGGTGGATCGACACATTTTGCGGAGGTCTCCGTTGATTTTGTTTAATCTATAATTGATATTATTGATTTGATAATTCTGTGAATAAATAGTTTAGAATTTGTGAGTAGTGTTGTTTAATAATTTGAATTGTTTTCGTCCTGGTTTGGACAGTTTTGGACGAATTTTTAGACAGTGTTGGATGAGTTTTTGGAACGATTCTGAAGAGTCAATTTTTGACAAAAACGTAGTTCAATTAATAAAGGGTTTAATTGTTTAAAAGAAAAATTATTGAAATTAAAATTAAGCAACGGATAAAACGAGATTAATAGCGACGCGATGTGTGGTTTTCGTTCCCATTCAAATTTCGAGTTGCATTATTTCTCGATCACAAAATACCCGATATTAGTTAAACCCACTCCTGAGAGGTCTTGCTTCCGACTTCTTAAGCTAGCTGGAAAATCAAGGCCGAAAAGGATGTGTGATTTAAAAAAATTCAATTCAATTAAATTAAAAATTCAATTAAAAAATTTTATTTTTATATTAATTTAAAATTTTTGAATTTGTTCTTTTTCTTCTTCTGTTCTTGTGATAAGGAAAATGTTGTTTTTCTAAGAATAAGAATAAGTATAAGAATTCTATCTATAAAATCCCAGCACGCTGCTCCTGCTACAGTGTGTCATTTTTTGCTAACCTAAAAGCTCTCTGATTGGTCAACTGTTTTTACCAACCAAAACATATTTATTTCACCGCCGGTACTCCACCTGGGACGAGTTGCACATCAATCGAGTTTTGGACGGACTTCCATCTAGTAAGAATAGAACAAGGATAAGAATAAGAAATTGAAACATGATGACGGACGGACACGGTAGCAGAACATAAGGCTTCTTACAATACATTTCTGGCGGATCTAAAATGGCAGATCCGATAATTCTTTTATCACGCGGATTACAGTAAGTAATTCTCTATAGAAGAGAATTATTAACGTACTTGGAAGAACTCATCTTTTTACAAAAAATAAATATTTAGGATATAAGTACATCCCTAAACTTTGTATAGAAATCTAAAAGCAGTTAACTGTCAAAGGTTATCAAACGAAGCAACTATAATTTATTGAAAATACTAAATAGGTATTTATTTTACACAAAAAAATTAATTAGGGCAATCAATCAAGATTGCAATCAATCAAGATGATTGTAGTGTTTGTAAACATCCGGAATTTTAAACTCCAGTAAGCTCACATATGGCCGGATGATTTATAGCCACTTCTGGTGTTATTCTTTTACCGGGACACACCTTTCCGAAATTAATTGGACAATCTGCTCTCTACCTATTTTCTCCTTTAACAACTCGTTATCTTTCAAATGTGTAGGAAGATTAACATTTGAAATGTCGTTTAAACATTTTAATTTATGTTTCCGATACTCGCGACATTCGACCGATGTTCGAACTTCAAATTCTTTAGTTGTTTTCAATTTCCATTGGTCATTTTCCAAATCTAATTTGAAATACTGGGAAGTGTTCAATCCATCGTCTAACATATTTTGAGGTGGTAAACCTTGTGTTTCGCAAATATATCTAATTTGATCGAATTCATGATATTCGGGATACAAAGGAGCCTTTAAATAGAATTCTGCTGCTACGCAGCCTAATGACCACATGTCAATCCCCGGTCCGTACGGTAATCCCAAGAGTACCTCTGGAGCTCGATACCATCTGGTTTGTATGTGCTCGGTACAAACGGCTTCTCTAGTTGTGAGAGCACAACCGAAGTCCATTATTTTTACCTTATAAGGTGATCGTGTAGGATCCACAATCATGATATTTTCGGGTTTTAAATCCGTATGAATGATATCCAATTGTTTTAGCTTATTTAAGCTCGTCAGCAGCTGTTTGAATATGCAATTGACGTTTTCTGCAGATACTGGTTGTACAGAAGAAAGTCACTCAAACTCTGCTCTAACATTTCAAATGCAATGCAGATGTGGTTGCCGTACATGAAAAATTCGATGGTTCGCACAAAACAATATTTTTCGGGATTGACTTGGTTGATGATTGCCAGAAAGGACATTTCTCTACAACCTAGTTGGACATGACTGGGATCGCTGCTTAAAATTTTTACAGCGACAAACTCGTTCGAATATTTCTTAAAGCATTTTAGGACTGTTCCAAAAGAACCACTTCCGAGAAATTCAATAATTTTGTATTGGTCGCTGGTGGATTTCAATACTTGGTGTGGATGTAAGTTCTTATCGGCGGTGCCTGTTTCCTTACTACGGTTTACAGTAATAGCATTACTTTGCGAAATGTTTCTATATGATTTACAGTGCTGTAGATATTGATTAAGTTTAGAAGGTATGATTATTTATTAGCAATCGTCGACCTTTATCCGGTCATAATAGGATAATCAGATCTTCGGATTATATCTTCGGAGATTTTCATGAAATAAATTTGTATTGAAATTTTTGCGTTTTTCTTTTTTTTCTTTAGATGACGTTACATTGAAATAAAAGATAATGAAAACACAGCTGAATCTACAGTCTTTTATAAAAGATTTTGCTGATAGCCTCGGTTCGGTTTTTGATGTGTAAATGTAGATATATTTTAATTTAAATTAACCAAAAGTGAAAGTTTTAGTACACTATTTTAAACATGAAAGTTACTGTTTTCTTTTTTAAAAAGATTTTTTCTACATATTTATCTATATATTTGTTTGTGTGTGTCCAATATGGATTATAGTATTATTAGTAGATATTAGTGGTGATTCTGTAAGGAATGTGTTAATTTTAACGTGCGTTAAAAATATATTAGTTTTTAACATAATTTTGCATTCTGTAAAACAGTAGATAACGTATGTGTTAAAATTTTTAAATATAACATCATGCGTTAAAACGTTCGGTAATATTCGTTAAAAGTAGTTGCAAGTTATCAAATTAGTTCCAATAGCGCTCAAACGAAATTACAAATGTCAAAATATAACCAACATATGGGACATTTATAAAAAATGGGAACAAAAGAAAGCAGGAAATAGTTGATATCGAATTTGAAATCTTTGATTTAACCATTCCATATTATGGGGCGGATCATTCTGGTGATTACATCTTGGTGGGGAAGTAACTGGTAAGTAACAGGAAGAGGAATGTTGTAGGTTCTGCACATATTGTGCCAAATTGCACCACTATAAATAATTTTTGCAACTCTTAATGGATTGTACTATAAAGCTCTATGGCCATCAAGAGCTCTAAATTTTCTTTTTAATAAACCAGTTGTATGTTCCACCACGGACGTATCTAAGAGGGGTGTTTAGGGGGTCTAAATAGGGCGGTAAATAGACCGTGGGATTCTTAATAAAATTACAGAATCACAAAAAGTTCAGTGTTAACCCCCCCCCACCCTCCATCCAAAAGCTATAGCTGTGTTCCACTATAATTCTTTGGTTTGTAAAGGCGAACTTCCTTTTTCCTGTAAAGAAAAACTAGCAAGTTTTCTTCTGCAAGTCGTTTCCAGAAATTATTGCTTGTAGAAACACAATCTGCAAGCTACTCCACAGTAGTAGAAATACTTCTGCAAGTACTTGCAGACGGCACTTGCAGAAGAAAACTTGCTAGTGGACGTTCGCCTATAAAGACACCTAAAATCTTGATTGAGGGCAATTTTCTGCAGCATTTATTACAGAATCACAAAAAGTTCAGTGTTAACCCCCCCCCCACCCTCCATCCAAAAGCTATAGCTGTGTTCCACTATAATTCTTTGGTTTGTAAAGGCGAACTTCCTTTTTCCTGTAAAGAAAAACTAGCAAGTTTTCACTAACAACCAAGGTTCTAATAGATACCATTGTCGCCAAGAAGATGGTTAAAAGAGCCGGTATTTAAAATGATTTCTTTCTAAAGACGCGTCTCCACTTAAGCGGTAAGCAAAAAGATGTAATGTAAAGTTTCAAAGCTCTACACACTCTTACCTTTTTCTCCAGCTAGCTCAGATAATTTCGGAGATACTTGACTCTCAGGAGCGAGTTCAATTTGAAACCCACGAATCGTATGATTCAAGAAAACAAAAATCTTTAATAATATCGCAAAATAGGGTTTATTTATTGCCAATAACTTGAAACTAAATGATGTTGTTTCTTGACTCTTTGTGTAATTGTGTAGCGACACTTGGCAAATGAATTGCATTTACTTTAATTCCAAATATGACTTCTAAATTCATTTACCAAATTTAGCTGTTAATGTAATTATGTTAGTATAAAAAATTATGAAAATTATAAAAATTCTGAGAAATAAAAATAGTTCAAATAAACAATAAAATTCTTAGCTTGATTAACGTTTGAGGTCCACTGCTTTTCTCGTTGTAGATTGTCAAATGCTCCCGTATTGTACTGGATGCTACAGGTGTTTTTATTACTAATCTTCGGCTACCGGAGTTGATCAGATAGTTTTGTTCTTGTGAAATTTCTTCGATAATCGCCTTAATTACACACGTGTATTCTTCTATTTCATACAAATTCAATCCAATTTCCATTTGAGGTAAGTAAATTTTGTTAAAATTATAATATTTCGCACAAATGCAAATGGCGGTCGGGTAGCGTTACTAAAATTTTTTATCTTGAAAATACCAAATTTAATTTTCTGTTTATTTCAGCTTGAAACAAAACGCAAGCAATAATTTCTTATACAATCGCACTATCAACAATCAGGATATGCTTCCTGACTTAATCAGTTTATCGTTTGGCAAAATTAACGCAAATTATCAAATCACAAAAATTGGTAACGCACTGATTTTTACGTGCACTCGGAACAACGTCCTGCGCTCAACGAACCTTCCTCCAACCTTACCACAACAAATTCCCTCGTAAGTCTCAAATTATACAGTATGCACCAAATTTCTTCTTAACACACTTAATTTTAGGTTCACGTTCGCAAGATTTGTCACTATTTCACAACACCTTAAGTTTAATTACAGTAGACAATAATATTTGTGTAAAAAGTAGTGTATTGGGTAACAATTTTGAGTCGTTTGTTGTTGGCATTAAATAATTAAAAACCGACTTGCCGACATGAAAACAAGTCTTTGAATCGCGGTGCAAATCGATTAGTGACTCCAACCGAATCAAAACTACCAAGAAGACAAAGCTCGTCCAAAAATATCAGCTGCCGGTTAGAAATATCATTACATCTAATATCCCCTTGCTTCAAGTTGATCATTTGATAAGAGATCCAAATTTTGCAAGCAAATGTTGACTTGAAGCCAATAGCTTCTGTAATGATATAAAAAATTTTTTATAAAGTCTCCCCAGTGCATCTTTTCTAACTAAATAAAAATCCTCCCCTTGTCAAACTTTCCTCAAACTAAACTAAATCTTTCCACGTACTTCACTAAATAAAAAAAATCAAATTCCCTTCAACTAAATAAAACCCTCAAAATAAAATAATTCTATCTAATTAATTAATTATCATCATAATTGGCAATTATTCGCACCTCCTTATCATGTTTATTAAAAATTGTAATTTTTCCTCTTAATTTTCCCGGATCAAACACCACTTTTCTTTCCCTAATCATGTTAACAAGCACCTGTTGCAAAAATTCCCAATGCACCTGTCGCAATATTTCTAAATTTTCAAAGTTATGATTTTCAAATTTTGTTTTTATTTTCATGTGCTGTTCAATTGGTATTAAAATTAATCTTTCCTCCGATGCTAAATTAACAATGCTTGGATTTAAATCGATGAAATTACTTTTAAAACACCTGTCACGTTGGAACCGACCATCACCTAATTGTGAAGTTCCTTCGTTAAAATAATGCACTCGATCTATTCTAACTTTTGCATGTTGGTTTTGTTCGTAGTTACCATTTCTCTTATAATTCAAATTTTTAATTTTTTTATTGCGCTTATACTCCCCCGAATCATTTTTATAACAATTCATTTGCAACCTGTGCATCCCTTCAAAATTTATCTTCTTTATTTTTTGTAAATAAAGAACCACCCCTCTATCTAGCTCCCGCTCGTAAAGTTTCCTTTTCCATGTGTGGCTAAACACACCTTCACCCTTTCTCTCATAAAATTTTAATTCATCCCTCCAAAGCATCTCCTCATACTTCCGTCTCAAAATTTTAACTTTAATTTTTATCTGCACATAATCCTGTACGTAATTCTCTCCCCTAATTATTTTCTCAACCTGTTTAACTAAAATTTTTGCATAATTGGGACTTATCAAAATTTTCTCCTTTATCCACAAATTATTTTCACTGTTAATCTTACTCATTTCCATTTCATCCCCTGTATTATTATCAATTGTTTTATTTTTTTCAGAGTCATTATTTTCCTCCCCTAAATCATTATTAATATTATCATTTTCATTTTCTTCAAAAATTTTAACTTTATCAACCCCGTTTTCTAATGTTTTATTTTCCTCCCTCAAAATTACTTTCAATTCACCAATTTCTTCATCCACAAATTCTACCTTTAAATTCGTTATATTTTGTCTTTCTTCCCAATTATTAAATTTTTCTTGAAATTCCTGAAAACCCCTATTCATATCCCCACGTATTATTTCTACATTTTGATCTAATTTAACATTTACATTTTTATCTAATTTAATCATATCCCTTCTTAATATTTCTGTATTTTGATCTAATTTATTATCTAATTTAATTATATCCTGTCTATTTTCTTTCAGACATTCTAACATCTTTTTTTCACCTTCCCTTTGACTGTTTATCATCTTTCCCTCACTCTCCTTTTGACTGTTTATCATCTTTCCCTCACTCTCCTTTTGACTGTTTTTTATATCCCCACTTATACTTTCTCTCATTTCGTTCATAATTTGTCTTAATAATTCTATGCTTATTCCCCCCTGATCTATCGAACCCTTTTTTGTACTACTGTGCATTGGCGGTGTTATCGGCGATTCCCATACTTGTACCACCTGTTCCCTAACTTGACCTTCCTCTACCTGTCTTTCTTCCACCTGACTTTCCTCTACTTGACTTTCTTCTACCTGTATTACCCCATCCTCTGATCCTTTTCCTGCCATTTTGATTTATTTAATTTAATCTAGTCTAAACTACCCTATTTCTTATTGAAATCGTGGTTTCGAGCTCCACGTTGCTGCGTCAAAAAGATGTAATGTAACCCCACGTTCTGGTCGTTTTGATAAAAACGCCACCTGACAAAAGCCCTACACGTTGCGGCGCCAAAAAGATGTAATGTAAAGTTTCAAAGCTCTACACACTCTTACCTATTTCTCCAGCTAGCTCAGATAATTTCGGAGATACTTGACTCTCAGGAGCGAGTTCAATTTGAAACCCACGAATCGTATGTTCCCAGAAAAACAAAATTCTTGATATGAACGCAAAATAAGTTTTATTTATTACCAATAACTTGAAACTTATAAATTCGTTTCCTGACTCTAAGTGTGAACGTGTAGCAAGACTTGATAAATGAATTACATTTACTTTAATTCCAAATATGACTTCTAAATTCATTTACCAAATTTAGCTGTTAATGTAATTATGTTAGTATAAAAAATTATGAAAATTATAAAAATTCTGAGAAATAAAAATAGTTCAAATAAACAATAAAATTCTTAGCTTGATTAACGTTTGAGGTCCACTGCTTTTCTCGTTGTAGATTGTCAAATGCTCCCGTATTGTACTGGATGCTACAGGTGTTTTTATTACTAATCTTCGGCTACCGGAGTTGATCAGATAGTTTTGTTCTTGTGAAATTTCTTCGATAATCGCCTTAATTACACACGTGTATTCTTCTATTTCATACAAATTCAATCCAATTTCCATTTGAGGTAAGTAAATTTTGTTAAAATTATAATATTTCGCACAAATGCAAATGGCGGTCGGGTAGCGTTACTAAAATTTTTTATCTTGAAAATACCAAATTTAATTTTCTGTTTATTTCAGCTTGAAACAAAACGCAAGCAATAATTTCTTATACAATCGCACTATCAACAATCAGGATATGCTTCCTGACTTAATCAGTTTATCGTTTGGCAAAATTAACGCAAATTATCAAATCACAAAAATTGGTAACGCACTGATTTTTACGTGCACTCGGAACAACGTCCTGCGCTCAACGAACCTTCCTCCAACCTTACCACAACAAATTCCCTCGTAAGTCTCAAATTATACAGTATGCACCAAATTTCTTCTTAACACACTTAATTTTAGGTTCACGTTCGCAAGATTTGTCACTATTTCACAACACCTTAAGTTTAATTACAGTAGACAATAATATTTGTGTAAAAAGTAGTGTATTGGGTAACAATTTTGAGTCGTTTGTTGTTGGCATTAAATAATTAAAAACCGACTTGCCGACATGAAAACAAGTCTTTGAATCGCGGTGCAAATCGATTAGTGACTCCAACCGAATCAAAACTACCAAGAAGACAAAGCTCGTCCAAAAATATCAGCTGCCGGTTAGAAATATCATTACATCTAATATCCCCTTGCTTCAAGTTGATCATTTGATAAGAGATCCAAATTTTGCAAGCAAATGTTGACTTGAAGCCAATAGCTTCTGTAATGATATAAAAAATTTTTTATAAAGTCTCCCCAGTGCATCTTTTCTAACTAAATAAAAATCCTCCCCTTGTCAAACTTTCCTCAAACTAAACTAAATCTTTCCACGTACTTCACTAAATAAAAAAAATCAAATTCCCTTCAACTAAATAAAACCCTCAAAATAAAATAATTCTATCTAATTAATTAATTATCATCATAATTGGCAATTATTCGCACCTCCTTATCATTGCATCATCATTATCGTTGCATCTTCTTGCAACACACGTCATCCATATAGCAGAATCGTGCACAGAACTGGGGAAACGAGCATTTAAATTTAATATATTTGAACTTACGATTAAAATCACAAATAATTTGTGCATTAATTGAATAATATCCCTTTCTACAATAATACTAGCATATTATGTTAATTGCCTTTGAATAGTTCGAACTTCTCGTCTAAATTTTAAATATTTTAATAAAATACAACTAAATATTTATATAAACATTACGTGCTGTATTTGTTGTTTATCATGATTATCAACAATCATAAGATGAATAAACTCATCCAGTGCCATATTTTTAACAAAAATTTACAAGATAACGTTAACAACTCTCACAAAACAAGAATGCAAATTATTAACATGTACTACTTGGGTAGGCTTTAAAATCAAACAATAAACACCTTGACATAACGCATTATGTTAAAAATTTAACGGTTCCCGATCTTACAGAATTGGAATTTACGTTAAAATTTTAACTTTACGTTAATTGTTGTTTATAGAATTGGAATTAAAATTAACATCACGTTACAATTTTAACACCCGTTAAAATTTAACATATTCCTTACAGAATGACCACTATTATCCTAATATCCGTTAAGTATTTAATACTTAAATATAGTATATATTATGTAGGTATATAACAAACTTTTTATTTAAGAACAGAAAGCAACAGAGAACACTTACCAAAACAACTAGATATTACTATTAAACCATTACTATGTCATCTTCACATCAGTAGAATAAATTGCCAATATTCTGCAAAATCTTGGAAGTTGTTTTTATGTTTTCAAATCTACTGGACTACGTATTCACGTAAAACATAACGGCTATGTCACCGAGCATGGTCTCGAAGCCTAGGCTTCCATTTTTTTTGAAGTCGATTCAGGAGGCTTTGAGGCGTGAGCCGTTATTTGATCATCTTCAGGGTTTCCCAGTAGCTCGTTCAAGCTCAATCAAACTCGTTTAACGATGTTAGATCGAGCAAAAATTTGAGGTTTTTGATTACCGCGATGTCAAGTACGTCGTGGTAGTGCCGGGTGGAGTACGTGTCCTCAACTGGGTCAAACGGTATCTATCCGCGCGTTGAATTGAAAGTGCGTGAACTCTACCGTGAAATGGCGCCTGTCCGAGATTGTTAGGAGGTTGAGACCAGCGAGGTTTGACTTGTGCATGGTACTATTATACTAGGTATGTTCGTTTTGTGGACGCGTTTTGGTTCACTTGGCGCATTACGCCGACTGACGCCATCTTAGTTTTATCCCCCGCCTTACAATTCAAATGTTGTGAAAAATGTAAATATAGTTATAAAAATAGTTATATAAATAAAATGAATAAAATTGTACTTGAATAAAAATGAGTAAGGTATAACGAGAATTTAATAAGTCGCGTAAAAATGAAACAAAAATTCATATTTTCATATTTTGAGTTGAGAAAATAAATTCTCTCCTTTTTGACTCGGTGTTTGCAATCTTGAAAAAATGTTGCTATCAGAGAAAACTTGATTAGCCATTGCTGAAATTAGAGAACCACAACCAAGCAACAGCTCGTATCATAACAATTTTTATTTATAAAATTAAAAAATTTTGTAACCAGTTAAATTCACACTTAGTAAATTAAAGTGTAACAATTTTTTGTTGTGCTACTTTTTCCAATTTTTTGTTTTGTTTGCGAAGGTAAATTTCGTCTTTCAACTTGGCATTAAATCTTCTTATTCTAAACCAAGTCATGCACCTTGCCATGCATAAAATAACTTCTTCGGGTATCATGACGTTAATCCCCATTGCCTGGATAGTCTGTATTTTCAATCTCTGAAAAACCTGAGGTTTCCTGTCGAAATTGTCGCCATGCATTTTATAAAATTCTTTGAGCATTACTCTTCCGAGAGTAATGAGTTGAATTGAAGGATGTGTGAGTTTTCCTCTGGATATTACAGAAATCCAATCACTACAATCTACTTCATTTAACTCATTACTCCCGACAAGCGCAGCGTCTTGAGATCCCAACCAAGAATACTTTGCCTGAAATCTATTAGCCACATATCCACAAACGAATTTCAGAGCCTCATCTAGAAGAGTTTGCTCTATTGTGGCTTTTTCAAATTCCAAAAGGAAGTCTTCTTCTTCTTTCGAGTTGAAGGCAGATTTACTTATTGTTGGAGTATCCTAAGAATTGCAAAATTAAAATAAAGATAAAATAAGATTATACATAAACATGTGTTCGCTTTCTGTAATTGGGATGTTGCGTTGAAAGTATGAATAAAAATGTTAAATGTAAAATAAGTTTATTTAAGTAATATAAATAATACATAACAACAATATTACATTTTTAAAATTAAAACTAAGACACTGAACTAATTAAGACAATTAAATGGCTATAGATGTTGTTATATATCTAATTAAATATTAACTTAAAGGAATATTAACTTAAAATATTAACTCTTGAGCTGTTTAATAGCTGATTTTTATTAATTACCATTACGTTGTCCAAAGATTCGTAGCAAATTTCTTCTTCATTGTCAACAACGTTTGCAAAAATACAAAATTGTGACACTTCGTTGCCATCTACAATTGGGTCACTTTCATTCCATTCGTCGATGCTCGTGTTGAGTAGGTCTTCAAAAGGCTGCAAAGTTGGTGAAGTGAATATTGCGGAAGTTTCAGCTACTTCTTGGGGTGATACAAAGTCCTGAGTTAGCATTATGTCCCTTGGCTCACCATCTTCGGAAGAAGAGTCGTTTGTATTGGCTGCTAATATGGTGGCAGCATGTCTACCAAGAACGTAATTTCTAATTCGGTATTTCATACCCAAAGCAGATGGGTTATCATCGCATCTGCCCATAGCTCGAATTGTCGAAAAGACTTGTTCCAATATGTCCTGATTTAATTTTCTGGTTAGGATATAGTCGATATCCAGTGATCGATCTGTATTGTATTTTGCTTTTAAATACGGCAGGAATTCCTTTAGGGCCATGTTGTTTAAGATGAGCCCTTTTTGAAAGGGTGCTAGCGCTCGTTTTGTCAAATTCTTCGATGTTATCACTCGCATAGTTGACATCATGGTCGACATCCGGTCCAGCACATCATTTTGCTTGCCAAGGTCAACGCCATATCCGTGAACTCCTGGATGACGACCATATTTGTGACTAGCATTACAAACATCGAACCAATCATTCACTAATTCAACAAATTCTGCTGTCTCTTTCCAAAATGGATCTTCAGACAAAAGTCCCTTCGAGCCAAGAAATCGGATAGCAGAAGCAACTTTTCTAGAAAATAATTTCACAGCCCATTTGACTTTCTGTCTCTCACTTCCGACGACATTCAACATTTTTTCTATTAAATTGGGAACAATTTTCAAATCTGAAGGAGTTTGGATTCTTGCTAAAATCCAAACGCTCTTCGTTGTTATTCTAGCTCCATTGAATTCAAATCCAGTATCGATCCAATGGTTCCGAATTAGTTTAATTGCATGAGGGTCATCGCACCGCACGAACACCTTGCAAGTAGGATCTTTCGGGTGGGTGAAAAACCGTTGTTCATTAGGCTTGATGCCAATATTCAGCGAAGAAAGGAGACTCTGGTTTGAAGGTCCCATGTCACAAACTGTACACACAACAGTAAAGCCGTTGTCGTAGGCGTTTCCAACGATGTCAAGTAATATTTCTTTTGTCATTGGCGTGTCATAATCATAGTACACAAGTTGCTTCCAACGAGCAAAAAGCCCCCGTAACATAGAAACTTGCGTACATTTGTGTGGGCCAATCTAAAATTCAATTACCAAAAATTAAGCTGTCCAAAATGATTTAAAATTAAAATTTACCACTTGTTCATATTTCTTATCAATGTCAATCTGTTTCGAATTGTACATTTCATCAAAAGATGCAACGCACAGTTTCTCCCTAGATTCCATTGTTGAACTTTTCAACCCCATGTGGTTAAAAACGGAATGTAAAACTCCTGGTTCAAAGTTGATCGATGAGGCTTTCTTTCGCAAGGTTGACGGTGCAGGCATGGGGACGTTTCTTGTGCACCTCCAATATTCATAGGCTGCATGACTATACGATCGTGCAGACATGGCAGCAGCGTAATCTTCCTCGCTCCAATGCACTTTCTTCAATGTCGGATCCAAAATCAATCTTATCTGTCCGGGAGTGAACATACTTGACAGTTTCTGAATAATGTCTTTTGAACATTGCTTCCTTTCCTCCTCCATCTCAGCAACTTTTTCTTGCCAGGCATTTTGCCATTTCATCTTCTCTGCTTCCTCTTTTTGACATCTTTCTGCCATTTCTTTTAATTGCTTTTCTATCACTTCTATTTCAATCTTGTGCCTTGCCTCAGTTTGCCTCAGTTTCAGCTGTAGGTTCCGCTTCAAAAAATTTAGTTTTCTGCAAAAAAGGAATTCATCACTTCAATTACTGTAATAACGAAGAAGTTACTAAATAGTGAAACTTATTGAATAACTTTAACTTATAAAAATGTATTATTTTTCTTACATTTGACAGTCTCTCTGAATACATTTTCTTGCAGTTTTCCGCAATTTCGCTTTCACTGCTGTTCTCCTAGAAGTCTGGGTATTTTGTGTGGACGGACCAGATCTACAATAAATGATAAAATATAGATTTAAATTCTTTAAATAAATAAAATAGTAGCTCACTCTTCATCATCATTATTTTCAACAACGACCGCAGAATCCGAAGGTTGAGAAGCTTCTGTACAACTTGATTCTTTTTCTTGCAAATGCAATGTTGGAATTGCATCGTGCTTCAACTTTCTGCTTGAAACCGAGGGTATATTATAAGTTTTATGTATCCAATCATCTACATAACAATCCTCACTGAAGTGAATTGAGCAAATTCGAGCTGTTAAAAAATAAAGTGTGAAATATAAGTGTCAATATGGAATATTAACAAAACATTATTAAAATTTTTAAGGAAGAATAATATCAAACAATGCTTACGATTTTTCGCAGATATGACGGTTAAACCAGTAGCTTGCGTCCACTTTTCTTTAAACAATTCACTTTTAGGAAAACGAAAATAATGTATCATCGAGTTCTCCTTGGTTTTTCGCGAATTGTTCTTGCAAATTTTTACTTGACATGAATTTGACATTTTGCACTTGAATGTAAATATAAAACTATTTCTAAACTACTGTTCGGTTTATCTACTAGTTGCTATTATGGTACTATTCAACTATTTATAACCGCAATAGAGGTTGCTAAGTTGGTATAACACAATAAAATTTAAATTTAAATTAAAAACTGCTAAACACCATCTAAAAATTAAATTATTACAGAGTAGCCATCTGTGGCCACACAACCAATACTGAACCAACATGGCGGCAATCGGCGTATAGTGCGAGGGAGATAACCGAAGCTTGCTATCCTTGTCTGCGCAAGAACATACCTGTATAATAGTACCATGGACTTGTGGCTGTTCCACGCTGGATATTTAGCGTTCAGGTCACCAGCGAGTATGACCTGATCTCCATCTCCTCCTAGCAAGAGCACTAGATCCGTCTCCAGGAGGGGCTTCAGGGGAGATTTGTAGACCAAAGTCAGTTGCAACCATCCATTGTTGCCTGTGAGGATTCTGATGGATGTTGCTTCAATATCCTGAACGGATATTGACGGCCCACAAATATTTATAACAGATGATTCTTTAGCTGAACAAGCAGCAATTTCATCTATATGGCCTCTTTCACAAAATTTATTATGCACATTTCATGTATTGCAAGCAGTCTGGAGATGGTTAGTTGAATCTCGAAATGGTATTGATGCAAACGATCGGTATGTAATTTATCAAGATTTTAGGTGAATACTTTATGCAACTAATCTTGAAGAATGCGAGGAAATGTATAATATTGCTTTGGAGAATGCAGAAAAATATCAAAATTATGTCGAATACCTTAATTAATTGGGAACGTAAAAAACTTTGGGCATTGCCGTATAGACAAAACCTTTTAGTTCGAGGTAACAATACAAATAACATTTCCGAAGCAGCAATTCGTGTTTTAAAAGAAAAAATTATTGAACGAGTCAAAGCATACAACTTGGTACAAATGGTTGACTTTATGTTAACTAAATTTGCATAATATTATGAAAGGCGACTATTAGATGCAGCACATAATCGCACTATAAAAAATTTGTTTGGGAAAGCTTTTAAAATGCCCAAAGAAGAAATCATAAAAAAGATTCAACAAGTGGCAAATAATATATATTTAATTCCTAGCGAAACGCAAGAAAGGTTAAATTATATTGTTAACACAGAAGTGTTAATCTGTACTTGTGTTAAAGGTGCTACTGGCCGAATGTGTGAAGAATTACTTGGGTTTGTATGCTGCATCCTTCTGATGAGTATTTGATAGCTGTAGATACTGATAGTACAAAATCGTGTTATTATTTTATAGCAATGGGGAAGAAGCCACCAAAAGATTGGTATACTCAGGAGGTACATTACAATTCTGGCCCATTGCAGCTTCCTGAGCAAGAACTTAGAAATTAAGTGACGCGTTAAAGATTAACGAGATTCCAAGAAAAATAATTCCGAATATAATCGAACAAACGCCGAATCACAGTAATAAACAAATGGAAACAACCACCGATGAATCAGGCCGAAACAAGCCCCCTGACGGGAAAACCGACAGGGATTTCGAAAATCCAACTCTGACCAGTGAAGAAAGCAAAATTCTGGCGAAAATAAGAGAACAACGAAAAAACGAAAACCAATCCCGAACCCACATTGACACAAATGTAATAATTATTGATAATGCAAAAATCAATAATCAAGAAAACAAGAAAAGAGCCTTAAGAATCTCCAGCAGTGAAGATGAAGAAGAAGTGATGATACCGACAAAGAAACCAAATATTGTCGAAGAAATGGAAACAGATTTCGAAGTAGCTATATCCAGAAAAACGAAAAGACGCAACAGAAGGACGAAACAGAAAACAGACTCCAACATTGACGAAGAAAACAAAACCGATGAATCTGCTCCACCATCCAAAAACAATACTCCGAAACCTTCAAATAAACCAATTTTAGACGCTCCTAATACCTCGCCCTTACCAAACATCCCACATACGAATCTAATCCCTCAACCTACTCCCATCCAGGCCGCTACAACCACAAATCATTATATACCCTCACACAAAGAAGAAGAAAGCAGGAAAAACCAAGAAGCCCTCACAGCAATAATGGACGAAAACTATGAACTAGCACACAAAATGAGACAGTACCTCCTGAAATGTAAAGACGCGCTAAAAGATAGAGATACATGTTTGGAAATGCTAAAGTCCTTCGAACGTAACACCAACAAGTGCATCATTATGGCGTACAGCCTAAGTGAACGCCTAGCCTATGGAAATCCAACCACATCTCCAACCAATAACACAGATACACAAGCCATAATAAATGAAATAAGAAAAACCATCCCACAACAACCGAAACCTAAACTTAATCCAGGTATCAGGATTGAAACAATAGCCGCACCACCCACTACTGAAGCTCCAACAACTAAACAGAATCCTCCCAGAGACTACCTCAAAGCAGTTCTCAATCAACCAGCCCAACCCAACTTCGAAAAACAGACCAAATACAAGGTACTCGTATACCCAAAAATTAATGATGCCAACAAAACCTCTGCCGAAACCAAAAACACTCTCACCAGCATATCCTTGGATAAACTAAAAATCAAACCCGATAGACTATACATGGTCAAAAACAATGGTATGCTCATTGAATCATCAGATAAATCCATAAGTAACCTTATAGGAAATCAACTTCTAGCAGATGTAGGGCTTGAAGCCAAAGCACCCACACAAATTTGGCCATCCGTATACATAAAACAAGTCGAAAAAGATATAGACCATGCTACCATGAAAGGTGCCTTCGAATATAATTACTCCTCTGCCATCCAAAAAGCTGGTGAAGGATGGTTAAGATCCCTTAACCCCACCAGATCCCAAGACCGTCCCTCCAACAACTGGGTAGCTACTGTCCACCCTCTGGTGGCTGAAGCTATGAATAAAGAAAAAAGACTCCGTATGAGATGGCGCTCATATCCCATCTCTGACTATATAAACCTGACAAGATGCTACAAATGTCAACGATTTGGACATCCTAGCAAATATTGTCGCTCAATAGCTGTTTGCTTGGTCTGTGCCTCTACAGACCATTTATCCATTGATTGCCCTAACAAAGAAAATCCCTCAACAGACAGGTGCATCAATTGTATCAGGGCAAGATACAGTGATGACAAGCACCAAGCATCCAGTAGTCTCTGTAGAGTCTACAAAAATCGACTAATGGAGCATGTCAATTCAATTTCCTCAACTTCCGATTCTAATCATGCATAATCTCAAAATTCTTCAACAAAACCTCAGAAACTGCGAAACCGCAACAGTCGATGCCCTAAGGCTGTTGACGGAAGAAAACTTCAATATTGCCATTTTTCAAGAACCATACAGCTATCAGACCAACAACAATATTTTCTCACTTCCATACCATCCAAATATCTTCTCAGCCGCCATCTCTAGTCAAAATTCAACTCTTGCATTGTAATAAACAGAAAACTTCAGGACAACTCTACCTTCTCATTTCATAAAAATCTCTCAAACCAATTTTTCACAATCATTTCCGTTTCTACAAACAAAAACAAACCTCCAATATTCATAATAGGAATCTATCTTCCACCTTCCCTATCAGATATTGACTCTTCCTTGAAACTTCTAGATAGAGCAATACGTACCTGCGGAAGCAGCCAAGTCTACCTATGCGGAGATTTCAACTGCAGATCAAAGCTATGGTATGACGAAGTTAATTCCAATGACCGTGCACTCGCCCTAGAAGAATTCATAACTCAAAACAATCTAACTATACACAATAAACCAGGCAAACCTTTCACTTACGAAAACACTAGGGGAGGGAGAAGCAACATCGATCTAACCCTTGGAACCTCCAACACCTTTAACTCAGTCTCCAACTGGGATATCTCCGAAAAAGTCATTTTAACCGATCATAAAACAATTACCTTCAATATAAAACACCCAGACCCTCCTAAAGTTACAATAGTCAAAAACAAAAACCCGAACACAATCTCACCACAAACAATTTCAGAATTCCTCACACCCTGGGTAGAACTTTCCACCCCTATTTCAGAAAAACTCGACACCCCTACCAAAATTGACAATTTTACCCGCTCCCTTCATGACATCATCCAGGATTTAATAAACACGCATGCTCACTACAAGAAAATCTACGTTGGCCGGCCAGATTGGTGGACGGACAACGTAGAAAAAGCCAGGAAAAATTACCTAAAAAAGAAATCCCTTCTCTACAAAAACAAAAATGAAAATTTAAAACAATCCCTGTATGATGCCATGATGGGAAAAAAGGAATTATTCCAGAACGCTCTTAAGAATTCCAGAAACAATAGCTGGAAGAATTTCGTCGAAAACGACCTACTCAGTGACCCCTGGGGAATAACCTACAAACTAGCAGCGGGAAAATTCCGGAAGCAGGCCCTGCTGACGTCTTTCCGAAAGGAGGACGGCATGGAGACCCTCCATCCAGAAGAAACCCTAAACTACCTTATGGGAAAGCTACTGCCAGACGATGACCAAAACTCAGATCTCATTGTGGATCACCAAACAATGAGAGCTGATTTTGAGAGTCTGGAAACAGCAGCCAACCCTAAGGATCATCAAGAAGTCACCCTAAATGAACTAAACCAACTTATCCGCACCACCCAATCTAAAAAAGCTCCAGGATTTGACCTGATACAGGGATCATTCCTAAAACTCATTTACTGCACCATCCAAATCCCGCTACTAAACCTATATAATGCCTGCCTAAAATTTTCTCACTTCCCAACTCTCTGGCAAAATGGGATCCTAAAAGTTATCCTCAAAGATGCTTCAGGAGACCATGGCGCTGTTAAAAATTACAGACCGATCACCCTACTCCCTGTATTCGGAAAAATCCTGGAGAAATTAATAAAAATCAGACTCTACAATTCAAAAGTTCCCTTTCACTCTCCCTTCCAATATGGATTTGTTAATAACAAATCCACCATCTCTGCTGTCACCAAACTAGTCAATACCATCCAAGCCGATAATAAAAATAAGGGATGCACGGCAGCCCTGTTCTTTGATATCTCCGGGGCCTTCGATAATCTCTGGTGGCCCGCTCTCTTTCACATCTTGTGTAAGAGGAATACGCCCCAGGGACTCATTGGTATCCTCAGGAGCTACCTAAGGAGCAGGCTCGTCACCCTCCAATCCGGATCTACTTCTGTTGGAAAGAGAATCACCAAGGGGTGTCCCCAGGGATCGGTTCTTGGGCCGGTCCTATGGAACATCCTATTGGATGATTACCTTTCTGACGAAGAAGAATTACATTTACCTGACGAGACAACCCAAGCTTACGCGGATGACCTTGGTAAAATTATCAAGGCCAAAAACCGTAAAGAACTGATAATGAAACTCCAAAACGCTGTGGACAGACTCGACCGCTGGTGTAGGCGCATGAAACTCAGTCTCTCGGCAACGAAGACAAGAATCATGTGCTTTCGCCCGGTCAGGTCGTCCAATACAGACATCAAAATCCTGTTAAACCACTCCACAATCAAAGTTGTCAAGGAGTTCAAATACCTTGGCATGCTTCTTGACGAAAAACTGACCTTTCAACCGCATATAAATATGGTATGCTCAAAAGCTAACAACCTGATCATTGGTCTGCAACGCAGGGCAAGAGCCAGCTGGGAGACGGATCTTCGAGAGACCATGACCAAGATTTATAAAGGGGCTGTTGTCCCCATCGTGGCTTACGGAAGCGAAATCTGGTCATGGAAAATCGAAGAACGTTACACGAAAGCCAGGCTCTTGTCTTGCTATGGCCTTGCCTGTAGACTAATGATCAAGGGTTACAGAACAATATCCTCCCTGGCTGCAGGGGTCATTGCGGGAATCCATCCCCTAGACCTGGAACTAAGAAGACTACACGCAATGAAATCAATCAAAAATAGACGAACCACTCAGTTTCTGGGACAAGAAATTGTCCCACAATACTTCCAATCCATAACAGAAATTAAAAATGAACTAATCCTAATCATCCAGGCCATTTGGCAGGACAGATGGGACAACTTCGAATACGGCCGCATAACCCATCAGATAATCCCAAATATACACCCTAGACTACAAATAGAAACCAACTTCCAAACCACCCAACTCCTTACCGGGCATGGCGAATTCGGGAGACACCTCAAGAGATTGGGGAAGAACCCGGATGGATTGTGCCCGGCCTGCAACATTCTAGATGAACCCTTGCATAGGATCCTGGACTGCGTTCTATACAGGGAGGAAAGGAGGGAGGTGGAATCTTTCTTCACCGAAAACCCCCCCCTAAACCTGACCGAACTGTTTGAGCGCACTCCTAGGGACCTACTGCATGGGTTCCTACGAACCAAGATAGAACAACAAGATGACCCTACCGATAGCGAATAAAACGACACCTAGCATACCAAATCCAAATATAACGAAACTAGAGTACTCCATGACCCCGACAAGAAAAACTAACAAGCACAAGAATACTAAGCAAATGAATATAAATTGATAGGAGTACTCTATAATTTGATAGACACCTATTAGAAACAAAGATAAATCGAAATTAATAGATATGCATGTTTGACAAAAATCCGAAATATGATACAGGGATGGCCCCAAAAATTTGAAGAAAAATTGAAATTTAAAATATATATTTTATGTGTAATGTAAATTTTGACCAATTACAGCACCCGACCAATTTGTCGGGTTTTTATGTTGGTATTTATTTTATTGTAAATTTTACTATAAATAAAGATCTTAAGTTGAGCAAGAACTTGACCCAATTTATGATACCACAGGAAAAGGTTCAGTTATTAATGAAGTATTATTCATAGACGACTCTGAAACTTTGGTAGATAAAGGAACTCCAATGTGCGATGAGTTTTCAAATTTAATGAAAAAGTGTCTCAAGAATTCTCCACACGAGATGCTTCCAGCGATATCAACCGGTTTAAACAAAGCACTTAAGATGAATACATCTGCACTTGCATCAGCACTTATCAACTTTGGATCTGGTAAGAATTCAAAATAAATTAATTTGGATAAATCCATTTCATTATTTGATCTTTTTCAGAATTTAAAAAGTGAAATAGAATGAGGAGAATACCGATTCAACCGACTGCTCCACCCAGAAGAAAAACTAGGGATAAAAACTTAGGTCGCCAAAGGCAAGTTGGTGGTCATCCACGGAAAGTCACGAGTGTTTCAAAAAAGAAAAAGAAAACCTCAGCGATAGAATTCGAAGACATCAAATGCAGCCAACGGATAATAGCGAAACAACATGGAATGTGGAAAATGAGAAAAAGCGCACGAAGGTTTTATAAATAAAGTACAAAAAATAATGGCCACCATTGTAGGTAAACGCCAAAAAGAAAAATTCACAAGTGATGGATTTATCTACATTTTTGGCGGAATGAGCGCTTGTGGATCAAAAATATTTTGGCGATTGACTTCACACTTGAATTTACATTGAATTCACACTGAAAAGGCATTGTAGTCAAAACAATTAATGAACATTTGCGCGACAGTTCGGCAGCAAAAGTTGAAGTTGATGTAGCTGAAATTGAAATGAAAAGAAGAATTGAAGAAGAAACTCCGGAAAGAACTTCCCTAGTTATCGATGATTGTCTTGACGATATATCGTAAAGTGCCTTTGGAGCCATGCCAAACCCCGGTGCATTACGAAAAATGATCCAAAGGGGAAAAAATGTTGAACAAGCTGTCCCCCCTGCTCCTGAAAGTGTCCTAGATTTAATTATTCCCGATGGATATAAAGTTTACGAACCACAGGCCGGGATTCAAGAAAATTTTTTACTGGCTGATAGTGGTCAAATTTCCGGAAGAATTTTAATATTTGGCCGTGAACGAAATCTCCGCGTAAGTATTTGTTTTTGTTTTGCTGTATTCAGTATTTTGAATTTCCAAAAAAATTAATTTGGATTTTATTGCAGATATTGAGTGAATGTGACCATTGGTTCATAGATGTCACCTTTATAATTACGCCACCATTATTTTTATAGATGTATTTACGTGATTTTGTTAGCAAAGCATGGAGGTGTGCATCAATTTTTATACGCGCTTCTTCCTAATAAGCAAGCTGCAACATATATCTTTTTCTATTCATTGAGGTTCTTAGTGGTGGTTACGGAGTTGATTTGGTCCATAAATCTTGTTTTTTATACACTGCGAATTCACTAGAATTTGCTGGGTGTACTATGTTCGTGTATTTCGCCCTAATGCAATTAGCACATTTGGCTTTCTGAGGTTCATTTCTTTCCTTGCAGGCTTCGGATGAATGGTCAGTGGCGGCACAGTGCTGGCAGGTTTTACTGATCTGCAGTATTTACCTGGGTGTCCAAAACGTTGGCATTTATAACACCTGGTTATGCTAATGTAGTCGAAGACTTTGTAGCTTCTCCATCTTAAACGTATTGTTCTTTCTTTAGTCAATGCTTCTGCTACGATTGGGTGTAAACACATTGAGTTAGGCTATGTTACTTCCCTCTTCAGGGAAGACCATAACCTTGTAGGTCTTTTTCTTCTGCACAAGAGTAGGATTTTTCTTGATAGCAGCGAGATAGTCCCTTGGAGGATTTTGCTTTTGAGTGACGGGAGTAGGTTCTGGTGGGTCTAGAGGTAAGTTGGGGGAGGAACGGATATTGAGAGGGGCGGGGTTTTCTGTTTCCTTAAGGGTCATGATAGTCTGAATGACGATTTGGTCTATATTTGAAGGTGTGATTTGCTGGGGATTGGTTTGGGGGTCGGGTTTTTGACCACAATGTCTGTAGGCGAGCATTAGGCTGATATTTGTATTCTTCTCGAAAATTTTAAGCTTTTCGAGAGCTTTATTTCTATTAGGAAGGGCATCTTTGCTCCTCATCAGGTATTCTCTGATTTCATGGGCAATCTCCATGATTTTATCAAGCATGGCCAGTAGTTCTTTCTGCGTATAAGTTTCCTTAATACGGCTATTGGATTCGTGGGTCGGGATTGTGTTAGGATTAGAATGGGAGGTCGAAGCAGGAATAACGGGAGTCTCTGAAGGAGCAGGATTTGGAGTGGGAGTGGGGTCTAGTTGGGAAGTTAAAGGGACGTTAGGAGCTATTGTAGGAGAGGGTCCATTTTTCTGTTTCTTATTTTTCTTCCTTTTTACTGTTTCGAACTCGTCAGTAGATTGGACTTTGGTCAAAACAGGTTTCGACGTTTTCAACTTGGTTTCCTCAACCACGGATTGCCTGGTAACTCGTTTTGATTTTTCAATTTTCGCCCTAGCTGACGAGGCTATTTCTTCCACTTCAGAGGGAGATTCGTACTCCGACGAGGATTCGTCACTTGATTGTACACTTAGGACTTTGATTTTTGGAGTTTCATTTTTCTTCCCCATTCAGCGAAGCCAGGGGTTCGTTTCTGTTAAGTTTCGCAGAAAGCTATTCGGAATTTTGAGTTTTGTTCTGAAACGTGTTCTGAAAATTTGATGTTCGATTGAATGTGACACTTTGGAAACAGATTAAGTATTTTATTTATATATAAAAATAAATTACAATACAATATACCAACCGGCAAATTGGCCGGTTCTATAAATTACAAATTTTGCAAAATGTTGGTACACTCTGTGTATTTCAACTTTGGTTGGACAGGGCCTTCCACCCTTTCGTCAAATTAATGATTCTAACGGTCTTCTTTTCTAATTGTTTCATCCAATGGGTTCTCCTTATTTTGTTACACCGTGTTGAAACTTTCTACTTCTCAATTTTCCCTTATTAAATTGTCCAGTTCTATCTTTATCCGGTGTGTTTTGTTCCACTCTGTATTGTGGGTCTTGATCCATCTTAAATGTAGCTCACAAACTATGCGGTATTCTGGACATCTTCCAGTTTTCGCTAAGATTCGCGTCTATAGCTACTTGCCTTGAATGCCCAGTCTTCCCATTTTTGCCGTCCCTTGTTTCTGGTGACCCTGTATTTCGTGAAGTACAGGGCCGTACTGAGAAAGTCAAATTAAAAATATGCAAACATTAATTTAGTTAAGCATCCTATGGCCTGGGTGAAAAGGCCTGCTATAACTGAAGAATTCCCTGTGGTTTTATCCGTAAGCAGGAGATCCCGAAGATTAGGATTCCTTGTATTGCTTCGGTGTTATCCGACAGGGGGGGGTTCGTCTGGGTTTAGAATTTTACGGGAGTGAAAAGAGGTCTGAAGAAGAATCCGAGTCAGTTATGTAATCCGGCTCGGAGGGAGGGTCTGGGAATTGGGGTCTCTGGAAATCTATTTTGTGGGCCAGGAAGGGGTGGAACAGTTCTGGGGGTGTTTTGCTATACAGTTCTCCTGTATCAGTTCTCCAGAGCCTCCTAATTAGCTCCTGTCTGCTCCTGGCAGTCACAACCGAACAAATGTCGTCTGCATAGGCGTCCACCTCAACTCCCTCCTCTTGGGGGGATTCGAGGTAGTCGTCCAAAAGGGTGTTCCATAGGAGTGGTCCGAGGACCGAACCCTGGGGACACCTCTTTGAGCAGACTTTTCCCACGGTCGTGACTCCTGAGGTAAAGGTTACTAGCCTTCTCCTAAGATAGCTCTTGACGATTAGAAGCAGCCTGTGAGGAAGACCCTTATTCCGCAATGCGGCAAACAGGGCCGGCCACCACAGGTTGTCGAAAGCGCCAGAGATGTCGTAGAAGATGACTGCTTTGAAAGTGTCCGCCCTGTGAGCTCCCCTCGGTTTATTCTACCTCAGCTCATCCAGGTTGAGCTGATTCATGAATTGCCTTAGGGAGGTCACAGTGGATTTTCCTTCTACAAAGCCAGCCTGCCGCGGGGAGTGATACGGAATTTTTGCTTCGTTGATTCTGATTTTAATTATCTTTTCTAGTGATTTGCCAAAAACGCTTAATAAAGTGACGGGTCTGTAATTTTTGGAACAGCCTGCGTCCCCGCTTGGGTTTTTAAGGAGCACTACAAGTACTCCTTTTTGCCACAATTCGGGGAAGTAGGCTACCCTTAGACATGCATTGAAGATATTCCGTAGCACCCCCCTAATGACTGCGTATACCTTCTTCGGGAACGACCCTTGAATATTGTCGAACCCCGGAGCTTTTTTTGACTGCGTATTGTATATAATACGGTCAAGTTCTAGTTGGTCGATTTCCCTTAAGGGCGCAGAGTCGCAGACCGCTCCCAGACTTTCGAAGTCCGAACGCATAGTTTGGTGATCCACACATGCGTCCGTCGTTCTGTCATCATCCGGTAGCAGCCTGTTGAGGAGGAAATTCAACGTCCTCTTTGGATTCATTGTGTCGTTTCCGCACTCTTCCTTAAAGGAGGTTAGAATTCCTTTACTTCTAAACTTGCCAGCTGCAAGTCTATAGGTAACTCCCCACGGGTCCTTCGTTAGGTCGCCCTCAACGAATTCCCTCCAACTCCGCTCCCTGGCATCCCTGAATGAGGATTTGAATGTGCCACGGGCCGCATCCATCTCCTCGTACAGGGCCTGCCTCCCCTCTTCCGTCCTGCATCGGTAGAGGAGTTTCTTCTTTTCTAAATACTTCTTCCTGAGTCTCTCTACGTTGTCAGACCACCAGTCTGGTCTTCCAACGTAGGTCTTCTTGAAGTTGGCTTTGGTCTGTATGAGATTTTGAATTTGGTTGTGAAGGTCAGTTACGATGTTTTCGATGTCTTCAGCAGTGGATAGGGTTTCGGAGTGAGGCTCCATTTCCTCCACCCATTGCTCAAGCCATCTACTCACAGTTTCTAAAGAAATGGTGTCTGGATTACGTCGTTTGATAACTGTGACCCTCCCCCCCCTTGCGGCTTGGACTCGAAAGGTGATGGCCCTGTGGTCGGAATCGGCCACCTGGTCGCCCACGTTCCAGTCCCTGGTTTCCGGAATAGTCTCAATTGACCCCAAGGTGAGGTCAATGTTACTCTTCCGCCCCAGTGTCCCATTAAAGGTGGGGGAGTTGCCCTGATTCATTGTAGATGTGCAGGTTTTTCATGACTATGAATTCCTCCAGAGCTTGCGCCCTTTCTTTGGAATCCACATTATCATGCCAAACCCTCGTTCTACAATTGAAGTCCCCGCAAATATATTGTCATGTTCAAAATCGACTAATTAGGTTGATAAAAATAATTGCTTAATTTTTGTAAATAAATTTTGTGTTGTAAATAATTTTAATCGTCCTGTATAATTTTTAATTGTTAAAAATGTTTATGTTGGTATTATTTTGTTAAGTTTATAAATTGAAAAATGTGTAGAGAGGCTTTTTGATGGCCGACGGCCGAGCGAGCGGACGTGTGTTTGTCCGTTCTAATTCGAGTTTAAGTTTCCAAGTTAATTTAATTAAAGTTTTTGATTTAAGTTTAAAAGAAGTGTTTTATTTAATAAAGAGTCTCGTGTGATAGAAAAAAAATGGGTGGCCCGAAGAATATTTAAGTATTTATTTAAAAATTTTATTTAATTTATAATTTTTATAATTTGAGACTAGCGGGTCATCTCAATATGTGTGTCTACCCACCCCAATTGCTTGAAGAGCTCTGTCTAGTTTTGAAATCATCCCATCCATATTTCCCTCTGATGGAGGGAAATATGCCCCTATGAAATAAATTGGATCCCTATTGCTGAATGTGATGGAAGTTACTGTGATGAAATCACTGGAGGCTTGCTGATGGAAGGTGAACGTGAGTCCATCCCCCATAGCATCGTTGATCATGATGCAGGTCATGAAACGACCTTCAGTGAGAGCTGCGGTTTGTGTGTTTGGGAAATATGGCAGTCTAAACTGCCCGTTATCTCTCTTGTACGGCTCCTGCATGACGACCAAGAGTGCCCCGCTTTCCCTGGCTAAGCGTTGCGCCTCAGCCGTCGCTGCTTGCGAATTTCTTAGGTTAACCTGTATGACTAAGGTATCCTTATCCATACAGTTTGTCAGTTAACGAAAGTTGCTGAGTGATGTTTTCGAGGCGGCCTTTGTAGACTCTGCACTCGCTGGACGAGGTTAGGTGGTTAAAGTTTTTATATTTAGCCCTAATGCAGTTGATGCATTTGTGCTTGGTTGGTTCTGTCGTGGCGTTACAAGTGCCAGTGGTGTGTTCGCTAGAGGCGCAATAAGAGCAGACCTCCGCAGATTTGCAGAGTTTGGTCGTGTGTCCAAACCGGACACTTGTAACATCGCGTCAGTTTGATGTACTCATAAATCCGGTAGCTTCTGCAGTTAAGGTTTACCTTACCGTTTTTGAGGGCAGCGATTTTGACCATGGGGTGAAGCTCCATGATCCATTTATTATGGGTCTTATCCTTGGTGTAGATCGGGTTGATTGATCTACACCAGTTTTTCCCTGCCAATTTTATGACTTCCGGATGGGAAGCCTCAAATTCATTGATAATGTCCTCTTTGGTGACGCTTTTGTCTACCATGTGTATTGCCAGGGATGGCCAGACCGCTGATGGCAATCTGGCTTCTAATAATTTTTCCTTGAGGAGAGGGCTGCCTATGATCCCTTCCAGGGATTTATTCGCCGTTATTCCTGACGAGGAAAAGACGGTCTGCCTTGATTTTTAACGCTGACTGAGGAATCTTAACTAGTATGTTTTTGGTCTCCTCAGGTGTTTTGGCCCCGCAGCCCTCCATAGGGAAGACCAGGACTTGGTACTTTTGGGTCGGCGGGAGACCTTGAATTGGGTTTTCCGCTTTCGCCTTAAGTGCCGCCAGGTAGTACCTTGGAGGATTTTGGGTCGCTGCAACCGTTGGTTTGTCGGTATTCATTATTGAAACTATTGGTTGTGGTTTAACCTGAAGGGTCTTAGTCTGCTCCTGTGCCTTTATTTCGGCAACAGTTGCTTTTACGATTGCTGAAAAACTAGGGTTGTTTGCGGTGTTACTTACCTGCTTATTTTCTGGTTTGGTGCTCGGCTTTAATGTCTTGGTCACTCTATTCTCTGTTATTCTCTGTTAATGTTCATTTCATTGAAAATATCAGCAATTTCTCCTCCTAGAGTGAAGATGAGTCCCTTTTTTTCGCTTTTCTCCTTGCTTTTGGATATGAATAAATTTAGTTCTAGCTGGAATCTGCTCATTTTCTTGACTCGTTCTTCCAATTTCGTTTTCTCCACATTTGGTGCTTCGATAGTTACTTCTACTGTTTGTTGGGTGTCCATAGGTATTATCTCTGGGCTTTGGTTTTGGGGCTGGGAAGGATTGTTGTTAGCTTCTTTTTCTCTAGCTGCTCTTTCTTTTCTTCTTTGCCCTTTGGTTTTCTTAGATTTCTTGACGGTGAATTCTCCTTCGTTATTGGATTCGTCTGATTCATGATTTTTATTGTTTCTTTCTGGTTCGGTGTTCTCCTTGATATTATTTTCTTCCTCTTAATCCGAGTTCCTGTTCCTTCTTCCATCCATTCCGGTTTCGACTTCACTTTCCGAGGTTATTTCCATAAATTGTAAATCTCTCCTTTGATCAATTTTTTTTATAATTTTCCTTTCTGTACTGGAGTCAGAATCACTGCTCAGAATTCTTTTTCTTAAACTCAATTTTAATTTCTTGGGTGGGTCGGGAGGCTTCATTTTTTTTTTCGTTTTTTTGCTTTTATTACTTTCCTCCATATGCTATGTTATTGGAATCTCGTTAATTACGCGTCACTAAATTTCTACTACTACTTTTCTACCTGTCGAAGAAGCAGTGTGTGTCTGTCGCTCTTACTTAATTGTGTTTTATTTTTTAATTTAAAATTTTTAAATTTTGCATGATTGCGCTCAATCAAACCTTTTTAAAACAACATCACAAATTCTACTTAAAGAACTACTCAATTTATCGAAATAAGGTGTAGCGATCGGCATCACTAGTTACATTAAACATACACAAAATATGTCTATTATAGTAAATATAAATAGACGTGACGTTATACTTACCTCAGTTTACAGTCCAAAGTACTACAATACAATTAAAACAGATGTTAAAAAACTAACAGTGAGAAAGAAAGAATTTATAACTTTTGGTGACTTTAACGCTAAAAATACTGCATGGAGCTGCACACGAAACAATAAGGCTGGTGTAATTCTAGTAGATTTGCATCTAAAATCACATTTGTACATTTATCATCCAAACTCTCCAACAGATTATCCTAACTCAGGTGTTACTCCATCCACCATTGACATCTTATTATCGAATTCACTATTATTTATCTCAGCTCTCTATAATCACACTGATCAACTCATGTCAGATCATTCTCCTGTTTCTTGTTTTATAGATGCTGACACAATTGAAAAAGCTCATCAACAAATGCCAGATTACAGTCGAGCATAGCGGCAAACTTTTCGAGCATTATCGATCATGAAATAGAAGCCGATCCAGTTCCTAACATAACTGATTAGTGATTATATATAAGAAAAAATAGAAGATGCCATTAATATACAGTTAAAACCAAATTAGATGCTAAATCAGTAGCTGTACCATATATAAAGAAAAAAAAATAAGTTTAAGGAAAAATCTAACACATCTTTATCTTGTATTTGTACCAGAAATGCGATCAAAAGAAAACGTCAGCAATGCACGGACCTAATGCAAAAAAAATTGACTTAAAACTATGATCAATTTAAATAATAAACTTATAAAAAATTGAAGAACTCTTTTTACTGTCACCGAAAATGCAAATGCTATTGCCAACTCATTTGAATGATCCCACTCTCTGACAGAGAGTGTGATCATGTGGTGAATAGTGATGAATTTCGCCTTTTAAATTAATTTTACCAGAAGGTAGTTAATATTTTTCAGCCAATGGTCAGTCTGAGATGCAAACTGTAATAAATACGCTAACGAAAACGTACAATTGGATAGTGACAGTGATCTTATTAATCTGTCTGTTTATTCATTGTGGTGAATAAATAGTGGTTATTGTGGATAGTGGTGTGTCCCTGATATATTACTTGCCTAAAGTTTTTAATCTTTTCTTCTTTTTTTGGCATAGATATGTAGACGATGTGTTTGCTGTATGGAATGGTGATGAAGATAACCTTGACAACTTCTTACAAGATATAAATAGTTTACATGACAATATTAAATTCACAATGGAAAAAGAAAAAGAAAATAAAATCAACTATCTCGACCTAACAATTGAGAGAAATAGTCATAAACTATTATACAGCATATATAGAAAACCAACAGCCACAGATTTAATTATACCAAGCTACTCAAAACACAGCTTTAAACATAAGATGTCAGCTCTATACATACTCTTACTAGTAAAGCAATCAAATTTCCAATGTGATTGAAACAAAGATTTCAGAAGCAAACGGCTATCAAACTAAGACCATTGACAAACTAATAGGAAAAAAACAAATAAAAGCAGAATATCAGCAAATACAAAATAACCATAAAAAAGAAGACAAGATTAAAAACTTTAGGCAACTAATATATCAGGGACACACCACTTCACGTATAAATACGATATTTAATGTAAAAAATATTAAAATAGCAGAAAAAACAGAAGGGTTAATCACGCAAATGTTAAATTGCAATAGAAAAGCAGATCTACTAAAAAATAGTGGCGTATACAAACTTTATTGTAAATACTGCAATGGTGCTTATGTAGGAGAGACAGGAAGACCAATCGAAACAAGAATAAAAGAAAAAACACAAAATCGAATTTCGGAATTTACCTAAAAGAAAACAAACCATAACGTAGATAGCACAAAGACGAAAGTTTTACATAAAGAGAAACAACATAGATGAAATGATATTAAACGACCAACTCAACTTGGGATTCAAACTAATTTATAACGGTTAATTTTGAATGTACCTATATATACGAAAAATTATCTATGGATATCGGAAGATAATGCACCATTATTTGGTTTTAGCACAAGTTGATAATAGAAGAGTTACAATTTACGTATAATTTTAAATAAATATTTGTCTTGTCTTTTTAGATTTTACACTGAGTTGAGAATTTTATATGAAAACTTGCAAAAATTTTAATTTTATAGACACGTAAATCTCATTTTATAATAGTCTGTTTAAATAGTGATAAATTATTCTCACCCCAAACAAAATTCTATAAGAACAGGAACTCTTGGGTATTTGGGGGTGCAGTAGAAAATAAAACGACTCGGATTAGTCGACTAGTTTCGATTATAATCTAATCATCCTCAAGACTCGTAACCCTGATATTATGTGTTTTAAGCAACTGCAGATATTAAAAAGAACATGATGTAATTGATGTAGTGGTACAGACACCGTGCGAAATTTAATATTTAATTTAATATTCGCGTCGAGCATTAAAATAATAAAAATTGTATGCAATATTATCAATATTATCAAATTGGTAATATTGCTTGTTATCATTGGGGAATTTTACAATTTTCCAATCAGCTCAGGATTATCTCTTAAAAATGCTTATGGTCTCCCCAAAGCACATAAAAGGGGCACACCGTTGAGACCGGTAGTTAGCTGCATTGAATCTCCATCAGTTCCTCTTGCTAAATACATTAATAATATCCTAAAAAACGCAACACAATATTTACCGTTCAACATCAGGAACACAGGAGAGGCCATGGAGAGGATCGTACAGGGAAAGATTCCCAATGGTTATACGTTGGTGTCATTTGATGTTAATTCACTTTT
This sequence comes from Cantharis rufa, assembly GCA_947369205.1. Lineage (NCBI taxonomy): Eukaryota > Metazoa > Arthropoda > Insecta > Coleoptera > Cantharidae > Cantharis > Cantharis rufa. The sequence continues at coordinate 16,043,907 of OX376306.1, read as the reverse complement.
TACTAACATCTCAAAGGAGGCCGTGATTGAATCAATCACCAATAATTGGGATATTATCGCTCCACCTACTGCCATCCCTTTAGTTGACTTCATTAGATTAATATTTACAATTTTCGAAAATAGCTACTTCACCTTTGATAACAAAATATATAGTCAACGGATCGGCAGCGCAATGGGTGACCCCTCTTCCCCTATCTTTGCGGCTTTTGTGATAAGCGATCTCCTTTGCAACTTTTTTGGCTCCATCGATTTTAAAATTCCTTTTCTGCTTTTATATGTGGATGACGTGTTAACTGCTGTTCCTAAAAATAGAGTGGATGATTGCATAGAGATACTTAACGGATACGATGGTTTACTTACTTTTACTTATGAATTGGAGTCCAACAACTCGATTTCGTTCTTGGACCTTGAGGTTATTAGACGGGAAGACGGATCGCTTTCCACTGACATTTATAAAAAACCCTGATACACCAGTAGGCTACTAAACTTTAACAGCTCTCATCCAATGTGTCATAAAATGAGTGTCATAAGTACTCTAAAATACAGAATCGAAAACTGCGTGGCCAAAAATTTAATTGGCACCCGACTCCACGATCTAAAGCTACAGCTTTTGGAAAACGATTACCCTACCAAACTGATAGACTGTGCACTTTTCCAGAGGAGAACGCCTCGGATAACTAACCCAAAGTCACAAGGGATTGATCTGGAGAATATAAAATTTAGTAAAATCACGTATCATCCTTGGTTGAAAAATATACTGGAACATGCCTTTAAGAATGCATGGTTCCTTGAAATTGGCCTTCTACAACAATTTCAAATTGGAAAAAATTTTATACTCCAGAACAAAGGATCGGATTCCTACATTGGATAGAGCCAATGTGATTTACAGGATTAACTGTGACTGTGGCCAAAAGTACATTGGACAAACCAAACAATTACTAAGGAATCGAATCAAACAACACACGTATGATATCAAATATAATTCTAAAAAAACAGGTTTTTCGGAACATATCATAGACTCCTCTCATAATTTTAACACCGAAGATGTATAGAAATCCTGGCCACCGAACCGAATTTCCATAAACGAACTTTTCTGGAGGCCGCCTTTATATCCACTTTGGGACCTAATGTCAACAAACAAAATGATTTCTATCAGATAAAAGATTATTACCGCAACGTTCTCAAGTGCTTCAATGATAAAACGAAACAACCGGGTTGACACCTACGTTGGAAGACTTGGCAATTGCACCTATTATTTTGTATTTATTCCAATTTCACTACCACCTTCAGTTTGTCAAATCTGTTTTTAGTTTTGTTGATTTTTTTTACAGTTCAAAAGCATACTCTTAGATGGCGACTACACACAACACGACTTTTGGCGGTTTTACACTAAAAATTTTGTTATTGCTTTTTATCATTGGTCGTAATTTTATCAAGCGCACCAAGCCAAATTGCATAGTTTTTTACCATATATGTGATTTATTGTTAAGAAATTATTTTAATTGTAATGTCCTTAATTTCAAAGTGTATTTATTTATTTATTTTAAACTGTACATATTATTTTATACTGACAAAGTTAACGCCTGTTATGGTGTCTTGAGCCATCAAACATCGTCTTGCTTTACCATTGTGATTAAACAGATTTTACATCACGTTACTGAGGTGAGAATAATTGTTAATTTTTGCTATTTACCGACGTTCTATGTTTTATCTCTCTTCACAGTCCTGAAGATGAAGGATTTGCTCGTCCCAAGTACGATGGTTGTCTTTAACGTACGATCTTATAGCAGTTCCCAACACACGATTGTATCTCTCTACAAAGTTGACTTGTGGATGATAGGAGGCGTTGTACCATAAATGGTTCACACCGTAAACCTTCGAAACGGCGACGAAGTAAATTAGTTGTTTTATTTGGTGTCCGCATACCTGAGATCCCCTTTTTCATTGATATAGAAATTGAAAATGAAATCGTATCTTTGCTTCCATGGATAAGCAGGGAAATGTCTGGATTTAATTATGATGTCTCCATTGATTATGCAGCTGACTCTCACGTTTCTATTGGAACTATGGATTTCAGCTGCAACTACTGTCATGCATTGAAATGGAAAAAAGAAGCACCTTGCCTATGTTGTAGTAGTGGAAAAGTTTTGCTAGATGATATTCTTGAACCACCAGAACCGTTAAAGAGTTTATTACTTGGCACTCACTATAATTCGCATGATTTTCTTAAAAATATACGAAAGTACAACTCGGCTTTTCAAATGACATCGTTCGGTGCTACCAAGATACGGCATGGAAATTTTATGCCCACGTTTAAAATTCAAGGCCAAGTGTACCCTGCAGTTGGTTCCCTATTTCCAACAACGCACGAAGAGCCGAAGTTTTTACAAATTTTTTTTCTTGATGCGCCTGGTGGAACTGGAAAAACGTTTTTAATTAATATGCTGATTTCAAAACTACGAATGCAACGCAAAATTGCCTTGGGGGTTGCGTCTTCTGGCATAGCAGCTACATTGTTGCAAAATGGACGAACGGCACACTCTACATTTAAATTGCCATTAAATCTTCCAAGTAGCGAAAACCCATTATGTAACATAAAAAAACAAAGTTCATTGGCAAAACTCTTGAAAGAGACAAACCTCATAGTATGAGACGAAGCTACTATGGCAAATAAAGCTGCAATGGAGGATCTTGATCGTATATTAAAAGATATTACAATTAATGATTGTCCGATTGAAGGTGTGACCGTAATGTTTGCAGGAGACTTCAGGCAAATATTGCCAGTAGTTCCACGAGGAACTACAAGTGATGAGATCAATGCTTGCCTCAAATCATCGCATTTATGGTCTCACATTCAGATCTTAAAACTTACTACGAATATGCGTGTAAGTTTAGGTGGAAATGGAAATGCCGCGAAATTTTTCGAGATGCTTTTGAATATTGGAAATGGGCAATTTCAAATGGCGTGATAAATCTTGATTCTTCTTTCGCTACATTTGTTTCAGGGCAAGATGAATTGATTTTTACTATTTATCCAGAAATATCAAAAATTTCAGAGAAAGCAAGCGAATGGTTACAAGAGCGCGAAATTTTAGCTCCAAGAAACAACTCGGTTTTTGCTATCAATGAAAAGATTCTCGGTATGTTTGATGCCCACCAAGAAACTGTAGATTCTATTGTAGACCAAGACGAAGCCGTCAATTTTCCTCTTGAATTTCTGAATTCTCTGAATTCCCCTGGGCTTCCTCCATATAAACTTAAGATAAAAGTTGGTACTCCGATTATTTTAATGCGCAATTTGAAGCTGAATTGAAGCTGACATTTTGACTGGCTGTGCGAAAGGTGATACTGTATAAATTCCGAGAATTCCAATGATAACAACGGACTATCCCTTTGAATTCAAACGTCTTCAATTTCCTGTGAAAATTTGCTTTGCGATGACTATCAATAAAGCGCAAGGTCAAACGTTACAACTAGCAGGCATCGACAATTCAGATCCTTGCTTCACTCATGGGCAATTTTATGTCGCATGTTCTTGAGTTAGTTCGGAAAGTAATTTATTTATCTATGCATCGAATCAAAAAACGAATATTATAGATTTGTATTACATACTATATCTATCAAAAGTAATAGAATTCATAAAACAACTATCAGTAGTTGGTTTTCTAGCTGCAAGTGAAAATTCTTCAATACTTCAATAATATCTCTTGATGAACTTTAATTTTAAATATAAAATTATTGCTATGTTGCAATTACTATTCTGTATTGAATTTTTTTTCTACTTAAAATTCTTAAATAAGTCGCCCAGGCGCGTCCTGCCCTAACGACGCCACTGGCTTTATTTAGTTTTTCAATCCGTACAAAGAGCGTGCACGTTAGCTATCTATAATAATACTATATAAAAGGATAAATCGAAGTATTTCGGACCAAGTCAGAGTATTTTATATTTAGTGAGACCCCGGGCGAAGCCGGGTATCCAGCTAGTTATATATATAAATATTACAAGAAAATATTCGATCGGTCAAAATAATATATTGTAAAAAACTAGAAAATCTATTTTGGTCTTTCTTTAACCGTAAAACTTGACTTACAGCTCTTGATACATAATATATTTTTGTTTTTAGTTTGTATCGGCAATGTCTAACAACGAACCTGAAATAATTAATTTTCAAACAGCGAAGAGAGAAATCCCTGCCATATAAAGAAGCAATTGGTGGTAGAATTTAAAAAAAAGTCTTCCGAAAATGAAGATATGGATTCAGGACAAGCAACATCAATAGTAAGCATGCGAAAGCGAGGAACGGTATTTACTATTACGAAACAGTACGGATGAATGGTAAAATAGAATGTTGGCAGAAAATTAGATATAAAAGAAAACGTTTGACGGACGAATTTAGTAGATATGCTTCAAATGAGCGGGTGCGAAATAAAAATTTTAAACCGGCTGTTAGATTTCCACCAAAATATTTTAATGTAAATAAGAAAACTACGCAAATGAGACCGACGAACGTCTTAAAAATGGAAGAAAACAGGGAAATATGGCTTTCAAAAATGGAATATTAATTGAAGGAGAAATAGCGAAAACAAAAAAAATGAAACCCTTAGTTTCGTTTGATTTGAATTATAAATTTAATCAAACTTGCGAACTGGAAAATGAGTTACATTATGTAATATCGCATATGCAAAAATGTAACCTTCGGTTTTTTTAACTATGCATTTTGGTTGAATTTTTAATATTTTTGCAATTTCTCAACATTCTGTATAAATTTTAAATTAAATTTAAATACAACTGCAAGATTAGGATATGAGCGAGGGGTGATAAGGGAACGCCATAGTATTTCGATCGGGTGAATTTTGGTAAAATTCAGTAAGATTTTGGTGTTTAGTAGTTACTGCGATAATTTGGAAGCAATTAATATTGTATATTTTTTTGCACCGTAATTTCGGGATTTAATATCCGGTAACATATTTCGAGGACCGACATTTGGTTGTTTGGAAGTCAGTTCACGATACGCACCTGCGGATTTTTTTCTAATCATCGCTATCACTCAAGCTGTTTTTTTTTCAAGACACCCGGGAGATCCATTTATAATCAACACCATCTTTTATAATTGTGATACACGAAACAGAAAGCCGTTCATCGTCGATACCGATTATCATATTTATTCGAATCGAGGTAATCAACTGTTAAATTATTATTTTGAATTTAAACATCAGCATCCATCGAGACCAGTAGCACTCGTTTCTGCATACCATCCAGTGCCGTACCAACGTCGGGACAATTTGGGGTGAGCCAAAGTATTTATTATTTTTTTTTGTGTAATTCATCGCGGTGCGCTTGGTAGTGTTGTGCGCAGTAAATTTACACCAACTAAATTGTCTTCGTTCGCCGCATTTAAAGAAGATTTATTTTTCTTTCATCGTAATAATTATATTTGTTTGCACGAAGTACGATTTAATGGTCGTGCTTGTATATATATATGTTAGCGCCATCAGATCTGACGACGACATCTCACTATTTTCAGCTGCGACTGACATTGCATATGACCTAACTATTATTTTTTTTGTGAACGCTCTGAATATTTATTTTCATTGCTTTGTTTTTGATATTAAAGCTTTTGTTTACCGTTACCCCAACAGCGCGTTTTATTTATTCTTATTTCAGCTTTCGTGCTTTCAGGCAGGTCATCAACCAAGCGACGAAAAGTACGTGGCGCCTTGCTTTTGCTTTTGTGAGTCGGAGTTAGTACTCCTTTGACCCCTCTTTTTTTTTATTGCTCAACAGCTAGCCGTAGCGTCGCTAAGAATCCGTTGTTGTGGGAACTCGGTTTCTGAACTGAGTCTGCGCAGTTGGCTTTGCTGCGATAGAGCCGGGCTCAGCTTACAAAAATTGCGGTTGGATAAAAAAAAAAGAAAATACCAAGAAAGATAACATAAAATAAAATTAAGTCGTGTAAACTGGAAATAATAAATATTATTGTTTTATGGGTAAAAGTTTTTTCTATTTAATATAGCAAATATTTAAAAAAAAACATATTGCTTGTGTTATGCAACAAGCTGCAAAATGGGACAATTAAGGCGTTTGCTATGTACTATTTGTTGCTTAATAAACTTGTCTTATCTTGACTAAATTTTCCTTTCATCCAACAGCTGACGTGGATGCAATATATAAAAACGTTCTTGTACATACATATTGTACTGATATTTTCTATATGCCAAATTTTCGGAATGGCATTTCCACAAAAAATAAACTTTAAAATGTTGCCCGGCCAATTTAGAATCCCAATTCCAAATTTATTTAAATTGTAACTTTGTAATAAAAAATTCCTACCTGCCCTTGTGGGCAAACAGAATTCTTCTCTACACACTGAAAAAAAGAACCAGGTTTAAAATTTTGTGTAAATGCTAAAGATGTTATACTCAGCTGACATGTGCCGGTGGCGAGGGTATGTTTTCAGAAGGCAATAAAACAACCACTGCAAGAAAAAAAAATCCGCCAACAAACGAAAGGCCACCACTGGATGAGAAAGAAGAAATTGGAGCTACTTGTCTCTATATTATCCGTAGTGGATAAACATACAGAGAAGTAGTCTACGCCCATAGCAAAAATAATTTACTTTATTAAATTAAATTAAAAGACCACGTTGTTGAAAATGTATTCGAACAAAGAAAGATAAAATGCTATCGTTGAAGTGTTTGATAATATCGTCAGTCGATGGAAAATAAAATTAATGATATTTTAATTATTACAAATAATTTCTTTTAACTTTTGCGAGTAACCAGAGTGAAAAAAAAAAAGAAAAGATGTCTCTTCAAAATCAGTTCACTGGACTAAAACTAACCAAAACTTTTCTTAAACGAAACACATTATATAATCTAATTTATAACTATCAATCTTCCAAAATTTAATCTCATCAAAATCCCAAAATCCAATTTCACTCAAATTTTAGAATAATTCAATAACCAAATCAATAAAAATCACATACTACTGAATTAAATAAATTTATTCATCAAACACAAAATTCTCTAAACCAAAATCTCAAAAATAATAGCAAGACTATACGGGAGACTACTTCTCTTCAACCACTTCCGACGGCCATTTTGTCAAAACCCCTGGTTTTCATCGCTCGCCATCACCACCTTAACTAATTGGCGGGAAAATCAGCAACTACAAATTTAATTGTTGTATTGTTTATTATTTCTGTAATTTAAAAAATGACTATTATAGATTATAAGATGAAGGACTCTTAGTGCAAGGTCGATATTACCAGCAGGTACAAAGATATAATTTAATTTATTTATAGTAATTTAATAGTAATAGTAATTTATTGATATTACTTATAATTCAATTTATAATTTATAATATTACTTTAAAAATTATATAGAAATTATTTGCTTTTAACCAAATTATCTAGGATAAAAAAATTTGCCTTCTCGTTAACTCTAGATGAGGAGGCAATGAAAAAAGATTTTATCTATCGGCGGTTAGAAGGCAAACAAATTTTTGCACCCAAAGAAATAAATTGTAAGAAAACGCTTTTCAAAATTGTATACTTCGAATACCTCTTCCAGCTGATGTATATTACAGCAGCCAAGAGATACTCTAACGCAGAAGGATCCGTCGAGGACCTTGCTTCTATAGAAACAAGGCAGTATCTCTTGGTTATATACTACATCAGCTGGAAGAGGTATTCTAAACCGAATTAATAGACACTGTGATCTACAAACAATGGACATTGGTAGACCGAACAAACTTGGAAACCATTCAATCAACAGTTGAAGAATTTTTGATAAAACTGGGAACAAAACTTGAAGAATTGGTGACGCTTGCTTTTATCGCTCAACAAAAGACAACTTATTTTGCCGAGAAGAAGGAGCAGTTGCGACCAGGAGTGTGTTTGGTGATGTGCGATTTCGCGGAAAATTACGTTTCTGTAATCCAAGACGCTATTCAGGGTGTGCATTGGAACAATGACCAGGTCACTTTACATCCTTTCGTTGGTTATTACAAAGAAGATGGCACAATAAAACATAAAAATTATATTGCGATCTCCGAAAGTTTAAAACACGATACCGTCGCTGTTCACCTTTTTCAAAGGAATTTTGTAAATTTTTTGAAACAAGGTGTACCAGGATTGAATAATATCATTTACTTCTCCGATGGTGCGAGCGCGCAATATAAAAACAAAAAGAATTTTTTGAACATTTGTCTTCACGAAAAAGACTTTGGGGTTAGTGCCGAATGCAATTTCTTTGCCACTTCACATGGAAAGGGATCTTGTGATGGTATAGGAGGAGTCCTGAAAAGACTAGCAAGTAGAGCCAGTCTAGATCCAAATTTACAGGAACCAATCAACACGTCAAAAAAATTTTTTGATTTTATTTTATAAGAAGCGTCTTTTCGTATCTTACACATTTTGTTGAAAATCGCTTAATAGCAGAATAAATCGCGAAAATCTTAGACACGGAAATTTTCGTTTCAAATCTCCAACCATTTTGCCGTACACAAATAATCCGTGCTTTAGGCGTAACGTTTTTTCTAAAAACTCGAAATCAAATTCTTTTTTCTTTTTGCGAATTTTAATTATCGTTTGGTACCTGTCGGTTTGATTATTTTATTGAATTCACATTTATTACTAACAACGAACACGAAAGCGTTCAGACTTCGAATAACGTACTCCTACTTTTTTCTTCTTTCTTAAACAACGAAGAAACTGACTGATAGTATGTAATTTTTCTTATGTAACAGTTCTATTGGTTTCAATTGGGATTACTTCTTCTTCCACTTCTTCTTGGTAAAATCGTGGAATATTGCAGAAGTCTCTGACATACACTGGTTCTGAATCGAACACATCATATTCTTCCTTCAATAAATCTTTAACAGCAGCGTTCTTGTTTTGCACTTAAGGTTTTTTAGTTTCTTTGGCCGCCTTCCTCTGATTTCTTCGTAGCGCACGTTTATCGGTTTCTTGACAAGAATCACCTTCTGCTATTTTTGTCTGTTCCATTTATTTCTTCATCTGACGAACCAATTTGTGTATTTTTTGTAGAAGCAAACCTCATACAATTTTTGGAAGATAACTCAATCATATTCATTATCGTTTGGTAGCTGTCGGTCTGATTATTTTATTGAATTCACTTTTATTACTAACAACGAACACGTATAATTTTTAACTACACATTAGTTTATTTACATACGAGAAAAAATTAGCAATACAAAAATTAGATAAAGCAAAATACCAACATAACCAAAATAATTTAAGTGCCAAATGCAAATTTCCAACAGGGCCGTTTCTGCAATGTCATTTGTTCCTTTTATAAGAGGTTGTAAGGAAGAGTAATGAAGGCGTCTAAATTTTGATTGTTTTTAAAAAAATTTAACAAATTTTGATTAAAGTTTGGTTAGCTAAATACATATGACAATTTGTTTTTGAAGATCTTGAATTTACCGCCAAGTACTTTCACTTACAAATCAACAACATTCACAACAACATGAGATTCACTATAAAACATGGCCTTCACAAATTAAATTTTTTACATTTAGAACTAACCATCAACATTAACATCTATAGAATTAATATCTATAGAAAACCAACCCTCACAGACACACTAATACCATTCCATGCAAAAAACAGTTTTTTTTCAAAAAACATAAATTATCTGCTTTCCCCATTTCTTAATTAACCGCTGTCTTAATACTCCACTATCTAATTCTAATAAAATCAAAGAAATTTACACCACCAAACAACTCGCTACAGCCAATGGTTACAACACAAATGGTATTAACAGTCTAATACGTAAAAAAATAACGTGTATCAGAACATCATTATTTTTTAAACAGAGCCGACAACTCCAACATATATAAACCAGTCATCTAACTAAATCACGACCACATTAACTTAAAAATGGGAAAAAAATATGCAGACGGTATATTATCATCCAAGCAGAAAAACCTAAATTCAACCTTTGTAATCTTTTAAGTTATGTCAAAGAAAACCCAAAATTATAGAATCCAATGGCATATACAAATGTAAAGATTGTGAATACCACTACATCGGTAAACTGGTAGCCAACTGAAAATTCTAATAAAAGAACACCAAGCAATTCACTCAACTTCTCAGGTCGGAAAACATATAAAGTTGACAAACCATCAAATCAATAAAGAAAACATAAAAATTCTACACAAAGTAGACAAATATCTTAAAGGAATTTTACGGGAAGATTTTGAAATTTACAAATCCACTAAAAATAATGAACAACTACTGAACAAACAGGAACAATTATCCTTTCATTACAATTATCCGTTACATCACGTTTTCCTGTAACTCAATAATTGCTTTTAAAACCTCAAAAAACACTTCAAAAATAAAAATTAAATTAAATTAAAAATCACTCAATTTTAAAGGTAGGGATTCAATCTTTATTTAAGTATTGTAATGATATTTTTGACCAGCAGCCCATATTTTTGGATGAGTTTTGTCTTCTTGGTAGTTTTGATTCTGTTTGAGTCACTAATCGATTTGCACCGCGATTCAAAGACTTGTTTTCATGTCGGCAAGTCGGTATTTAATTATTTAATGCCAATAACAAACAATGACTCAAAATTGTTACACAATACACTACTTATAACACAAATATTATTGTTTTTCTGTAATGAACTAAAGGTGTTGTGAAACCAGTGACAAATCTTGCGAACGTGAACCTAAAATTAAGAGTGTTTAGAAGAAATTTGGTGCATACTGTATAATTTGAGACTTACGAGGGAATTTGTTGTTATAAGGTTGGAAGAAGGTTCGTTGAGCGGAGGACGTTGCGAGTCCACGTAAAATTTGTGCGTTTCCAATTTGTGATATTATAATTTGCGTTAATTTGTCAGCCGATTAACTGATTAAGTCAGGGAGCATATCCTGATGGTTGATAGTGCGATTGTATAAGAAAATATTGTTTGCGTTTTGTTTCAAGCTGAAATAAAGCAGAAAATTAAAATTTGGTATTTTGATGATAGGAAAATTTAGTAACGCCGACCGCCATTTGCATTTATACGACCATTATAATTTTAACAAAATTTACTTACCTCAAATGGAAATTGGATTGAATTTGTATGGAATAGAAGAATACACGTGTGTAATTTAGGCGATTATCGAAGAAATTTCACAAGAACAAAACTATCCGATCAACTCCGGTAACCAAAGTTCAGTAGCAAAAACACCTGTTGCATCCAGTGTGATACGGGAGCATTTGACCAACAACAACGAGGAAAGCAGTGGACCTCAAACGTTAATCAAGCTAAGAAATTATTGTTTATTTGAACTATTTTATTTCTCAGAATTCTTATAATTTTCATGTTTTTTAATACTAACATTATTACACTAACAGCGGAATTTGGTAAATGAATTTAGAAGTCATATTTGGTATAAAAGTAAATGCAATTCATTTATCAAGTGTCGCTACACGATACACAAAGAGTCAAGAAACAATATCATTAAGTTTCAAGTTATTGGCAATAAATAAACCATAATTTGCGTTAATATTAGGAATTTTGTTTTCTTGAATCATACGATTCGTGGGTTTCAAATTGAATTCGCTCCTGAGAGTCAAGTATCTCCGAAATTATTTGAGCTAGCTGGAGAAATAGGTAAGAGTGTGTACCATAGAGCCTTTAAACTTTACATTACAGTATATTATGCCCGATTGCACCACCTACCCTTAAATGTGACGCTTATATAAGCGACCCTTAATTTTAAGCGACCCTTAGTTTACATTTCATTGAACCAATCTTTTTAAGCTTCGGTTTAGTTAAGCGTGCAGTAAATGTAGCAACATCGCATTTTTATAGTAACTTGGGTTATATTTATTTTTAGTGTAGTTAAATCTGCAAATGTCAACGAGTTTTGTAACCTAAATTTTTTGTTATCGTTTTTAAATTTAATAATTTTAAATTTAAACTTCATGTTAAAGTTGTTTTAACATTATGTTTGTTCGTGCTAGTTACACCATTTACACTTTAAGTGTAAAAAGTGTAATTTACACTTTAACTTTTTCCCGAAAGTGTAAGTTTAGCGCGAACACAAAAAGTGTAACTTGAGTGTAACTCCACCCCTTGAAATCAAATTTGCGTTGGTAGGTTATGTTGGTACCTAACCTAATTTGTTATTAAATATAAAAATCTATAAGAGACCAATATTTAGCAAAAAAACATCAAGTTAAATGAATTTCTCCTTCCGCATTCCGAATCATCCACGCCGTTTTAACCATTTTTAAATAATATTTGAATAAGAACAAAGTAAAAATAGTAAATCGTAAATTGTTAGTAATTAATAGTAAATAAAAAAATTAAAGACAAAAGACTTGATATAAAAAGACACTTTTAACGTTTTATTTTTAGTAACCCTTGTTTTTAGTTTTTAGGTATGTATTTTTAAATTTCATTTTTAAAAATCTAAGAGCCAATCAAAATTAAGTGTAAACGGTGTAAAATTTTACACCTGCTCCAGAGCTGGTGTAAAAAGTGTAAGAAAGTGTAAACAAGTGTAGTTACACTTTCTAGCACGAACAGAGCGCTCTGCTAGCACGAACAGAAAAGTGTACACTTTACACTAAAGTGTAAAAAGTGTAGCTAGCACGAACAAACCTATTGACAAATTTTTGGATTTTAATGTTAGTAAAATACAGTTATTTGTTAAGTATATAAAATGTTATTAACAAAAAGAAATGTATCAGTATCAGTATCAATCAATCAAGTAAGTAAATAGAGTTTATTACAGTATTTTAAAATATACTTAATATTACTTTGTATTTGTGTGAAAAATATTTCTGCATTTGTTTATAAATAGAATTAAAATATAAATTATTTTTGTAGAATGGAAAAAACTAGTAACAAATGACTGCGACGACCGAATTACACTTCAGAAGAAGTAAATCTTATTATAAATATAATAGCCCAGCACAAATCTATCATCGAGAACAAGAAGACGGATTCTGTAACTTGGAGACAGAAGGAGGATGATGCTTGGTTACAAATAACCAAGCATTTCAATTCAAGTTGTAATACTCCAAGAACGATAGATTTCTTGAAAAAGGTGTACGAAAATAAAAAGAAGGAAGTTCGGAAAAAAGTTGCAGACAGCAACAAAGTTCAGAAAACAACGGGGCTAGGGGTTGATGAAAATTTGGTTAATGTGGACAACAACGATCCTTTGTTGTTGTCCATCATGAACCCGAAGACGGTTGTGGGTATACCTACCATGTATGGTGGAGATGCTATCGCATCAACATCTTCAGTTTATGATGTAACCATGAATAGAATGCAAGGTTATGAGGAGTTAACAGAAGATGAAAATGCTGTAAGTAATTAATTATAATAATTTATATTTTTCATTGATCTTTACAATTACTTTTTCAACTTACACTGTAAGTTTGTCATTATGACAAATTTATTTTGTTAATTTCTTCAATAAATATAATATGAAGAGTACACGAGAATATCGGTTAGGGTCCCTAATCCCATGTGTGCTCTTCATATGCTTTATGTAACTTTGTATTTGCAGTATTTTGAAATTCTAATGCACATTATTTCTTGTAGGAATTACAAATCGCAGAAAATGAAGAAATTAACTGGGGAGATGTTAGTGCTAGTCAACTAAGTACTCCACTCAACCCTTCACTTCAAACAAGGATTGCTGGACCTACTCACCAAACTTGATCGTCACGAAGAAGACCAGTGGCAACTTCCGTAAATGCTTCGGAATTATCAAAGGAGTATTCAGTTTTAGCTAAACTAAAGTTGGAATGTGTCCAGCTGCAAATGGAGAAAATAAGAGAGGAAACCATTGAAAGCCAGCTCAGGCAAGAAATTCTCAAAACTGAATTGGAATCGATGCAAATTGAAGTGAGATTGAATAAGATTGCGCTAAGCAAAGCCCTGCAAGATTAAATAAAAAAATTTTTGTTTTTAAATCGATCTAATTCATGTGAATTTAGGTCATCTGGGCATGTTGGCATATCTTCATTCATATCTTGAGCAATATTATGTAGAACAGCTGTTGCGATTATAACTGTTAATGTGTTTTCTAATTTCAAACGACACCCATATGCCATAATAGGAAATCTTCGTTTCCATACCTCATATAGTCTTTCGACTGTATTGCGGGTACGAATGTGGGATTCGTTGTATCTTTGTTGTGCTTCTGTTTGTGGATGCAGAAGAGGAGTTAACAAATACGGTCTAATATTATATCCACTGTCTCCTAGAAGTAATGAATTACGAAATGCATTACTTTTAAATTGTGTTCTTAAAGCAGAATTGTTAAAAATAGTCACAGCGTGTGTCGAGCCAGGCCACCGTGCAACAATATTTAGAAATCGTAAATTTGCACTTGCTACACCCTGAACATTAATAGAAAAATAACCTTTTCGGTTACGAAATATTTCTCCATCTTCTCCACCTGGTGACTGAATTCTTACATGCGTGCCATCAATCGCTCCTACTACCCGTAGAAACGCTGCGATCTCAAAAAAATTTCAAAAAAAATTGCTTGCAGAATTTCTTCATAGCTTGTTGGAAATTTTACATAACGTTCACACAATCTTGCAATCGCTTCGGAAACTTTTTTGACAATTCGGCAAGCAGTCGATACATGCATTCCACTAAAGTCACCTATGGCCAACAAGTGAGTTCCTGTTGCATAAAATCTTAATGCAAGCAATAGTTGATTGATAGGAGACACAGCATTATTTCTGTCATATGGATATTCTAATTGTGGCTCAATTTCTGTTAATATCATGACGACCGTTTTCTTCTGCAGTCGGAATCTTTTAAAAAATGATAAATCATCCATCGTGTAAATATAATTTGCCCTTTCATATATTTGTCTCGAGTCTCGGAAAACCATGTTCAACAATTTCAAGAATTTCTAAATCGTCTTCAAACAAGTCATTCCATTCCATGTCCATTTTGATATTGATATATTTTATGAATTTAAAACTAAACTCGCACACATTTTCACTTATATAGAAAATATTATAATAATAATTAGTGAATCCAGGATAAACGGATTAACAATAAAATTAAAGCTTCAAAAAAAAACCAATAAAATACAATAAGAAATTTTATTTCAAAATAAAATTTAAAAATAAATTATTATTTAATTATTTTTTAATTAATTAATTATTGCTTTTAATTAACTTGTTATTTTGAAGTTTTAATTTTATTAATTTTCACAAGTTAAGAATTTCTATAATTAAATGGATTAACATTAATAAAAACAATAAATCCGTTTAAAATAAAAATGTATATATTTACGAAATATTTAAGGGCCAGTTTAAGCGGTAGATTTTTGAGGCTTAAATTTAGGTGGTCGGTTTTAAGTTAAGGGGCGCTTAATTCAGTGGTGCAATGAAATAGGGTGGGGCTTAGTGATTTAAGGGACACTTAATGTTTAAGGGTAGGTGGTGCAATCGGGCATAAATTCTATATTTTTTGTAACAGACTTGAAAATTAATAATTATTTATACTAAACATGTTGTCTTAATAATTAATAAACATCTAAAATAACGAAGAAGTACATTATTAGAAAAATTATTACTTATGTTATTGTAAATTTATCTGAAAATATAATTTTTGCCAAATAATTCTTGTTACAAAATTTGTATAAATTAATATTTAAATTAGGTCGTCAAGAATATGCTGGGTAGACACATACTACATAGTGTAAACAAATTTAGTGTAAATTTTAAATCAAAAATATTTCATATCTCTAGAAAGCATGAAAATGAAATGTTTTAGAAGTGGCTAAATATTTGTCGCTTAAGAAAGAATCAATCGAAAGGAAAAATTTAGCTGATCAATTAAGAAAAAACAGGGTAACTTCTTTTAAAATGTTGGTTGGTGTGCTTTCAATCAAACCTGTTAGATGACCGAATCATTTCGCTCAAACATCGTTAGCAAAAGATTATTTACCATATAAATACCGTTACGGTCAATTTAAAAAAATACCTCAGCTGGCATCTCAAATTTGTAAATTAAAAAAGGATAATCTAGGTGGTAAACCCAAAAATTTACAAATTTTCAAGTGGCCAAAGTAAGTTAATTTTTAATGATGCTGGAAAAAGGTACCTACTGCGAATCAATATAGAAGCAAAAGTTTAGATGAGATTGACATAAACGTCGATGGTCTAGTATCAGAAGAAGATTATGATTATGAAAATTATGATTCAGATATTAGCTGTTCTGAAGAAGAATTTGAAAACATATTATCAAAATAAAATAGCGAATAAAATTTGAAGAAAAAAATGTCTATTAATATTTTGATTTTGTCTCAGCGTTTCCGAAATATAGATGACAATATTTTTCGTATTTTACAGTCTTGTTTAAACCGCTGTCAGTCAGAACTCCGCTAGCGCTCCGCCTCGCAAATGCAAAAATTGCTTGTCAAACAAAGTTTCACTTTTAATCCGAATCAGACAATGTAAATACTATTTATACATATTTTAAAATTACATGTTACAAATAACAATGTGTTCTTGACACTCAGGGAAGAGCTATTGGTCTTCAATGTACACAAGCAGGATACAGGAGAGCACAATCTCCAAATTTTTGCAAATAGATTGCAATACAACCATCAAGCATCTCAAAGCAAAGTACGTAGAAGTCTATTAACCCAGGCGCCAGGTGTATTTGCAAAACATAAAATCCTGGTAAGGGATTTGTCAATTGGATTATGTTAGTGGATGGCCCCTAAGTCTAAAACCGGGTTTTCGGCCTCGGATAGCACTCGCGTCAGCCGCCATCTTAAAAAGCGCGTTTTTATTAAGATCTCGTAAACGGTACGCCGGACGATAAAAATGATAAACCCTTTTTGTAGGAAATTAAACTTCCTATCATTTTTGTTTGAAGATTTTTTCTCTAAAGTCAATATTTTTCAAGATATAGTTAGTTGCAAAATATAATAATAATTAGTAATGTAATGTTCCTTGACCGATTACAATGCAATACATAAAAACTTTCGATATACCCTGTTTTACTGCAATGTTTTACATTGTGTTGAAGAAACATTTTACTGATTTTAAAAATACTTAGAGTAAAACACAAATGCGCTTTGTGGAATGCCACTTTTAAAATATTAAATCAAAAAAATAGTAACGCTTACCTTGCCACTGTAGTTTGCCAGAAGAAGTTTTGTTTGGCGCTTTGTAGTTGATCGAATAATTCTAACATACCGGCCACCATTTTATATTTCTTTCTGTAATAAATTAATTTTATGGTTAGAAATTACTTTTACGTTATAAATTAAGTATTTTACCAAGAAAACATCAAATAATTTACAAACAAAGCTTACTTTGTTCTCGTTTAAATAAACATGTCACGAACACACTGTTTTCATTTTACATAGTAACTAAAATTAATTCTTGTCTAGCTGCAGACATTTTTTACCTGCGTTTAGATAATTTTATGCGCACGCATTTTTGACAGATATATTATTCAGAAATATTATTATTATTATATTTATTTCTCACTTATTGTGGTGTTACATTTGGGTGGGGGGAACAATACCAACCACCTATCATTTAAATTGGTGTAATAGGGTTAATTTACATTATTGTTATACATACTATACTACATAAAATTTGATATAGAAAAAATAAAAAATTATAAAGTCTGCTAATTTTGATTAAGAAATTTTCTAACTATCCGACAGGTTCCCAAAATAGTTGCTCTTTGCGTGTTTTTAAATAATTTTGAAGTTAAACACAAATTTAATAAATATTTTTCTAGATTGCAAGATACTACACCTGTAGGAGATATTACAATGGGTACAATCTTGATTTTTTCTAAATTCCATAGAGCCTTCATTTCCATTGCCAAATCCCCATATTTCCGTATTTTTCTTTTTCTGTTGATAATATATTTTTAGACAAAGGCACTGCCACATCAATGATAACTGCATTTTTTTCATTTTTATTTATTATGACAATGTCAGGTTTATTATGGTTGATGTGTCGATCGATTAATATCAGTCTGTTCCAATAGAGTAATATTCCCTCTTTTTCCAAAACAGGTTCCGGTATGTACTTATAATATGGGTTGACATTGTTCATCAGACCGAATTTAAGTGCAATCTGTTGGTGTAGTATCTTGCAAACCAGATTATGTCTGTGAAGATATTCAGTGAGCGCTAATTCTGAACAACCGGCTATGATGTGTTCAATAGTTTCGTTAGGTAGTTTGCATTTACGGCATACATCTATGACATCAACTTTATTCATAATATGTTTCATATAATTTCTGGTGGCAATTACACCATCTTGAATTGCATACATGAAACCTTCCGTTTCTGCATACAATGTTCCTTGTTTTATTCATAGTAGCGACATATCCTTTTCTATTCCTACAGAATCCAAAATTGTAGCATGTTTGCCATGCAATACTTTATTTTTCCAATTTATTTCAAGATCTAAATTTTGATCACAATTTAAGTTTTTATTTTTAAGATCAAGTCCAGAGAAATGTTTGTCCAAATTGATTATAGTTTGTATTAAAGGGTTAGTTAATGAATAAAAATATTCGCGTAGTGAATTTGTTTGTGCTTTACACAAATTAAATAGGTTTAATAATCCTCTCATCCTTCCTTTTTTTCTTTTTATACATAATCTTTCTACAGCAGATCTGGGATGTAAGTTTCTATATTTGAATAGCAATTTTCTGGTTAGAGTATCTAGTGCATTTAAATCTGTATTTGACCATTTAAGAATACCAAAGGAGTAAGCTATGACCGGTACTGCCCATGTATTAATTGCTAACAACAAATTTCTAGCATTTAGTTTAGATTTTAAAAGTAATTTCAATTTAGCAATATATTTTTCTTTAAATTCTTTTTTGAGTAAAGTGTGATCCAAAACAAAATATTGTTTCAATCCCAAATATTTATAAAATTTATGGGGAAGTAATTGTGGAATTTCGTTTAATATTTCAATGTTTACGATTGGAGTACCCTTGAAAACGTCAATTTTTGCACATTTTTCAAAACCGAATTCCATGCAAATATCGGCACTAAACACTTTAGTAATCTCGATTAAGTTATTAAGTTGATCGGCGTTTCTAGAATACAGTTTTAAATCATCCATGTAGAGCAAATGAGTAATGGTGCAATTATTTCTAAAATTGAGCTTAAAACCTGCAGTTGAATCATTTAGTAATGAAGAGAGTGGATTCGTAGCTAAGCAGAACCATAGTGGACTTAAAGAATCGCATTGAAAAATGCCTCGTTTGATTTTAATCGGATCCATCCTAGTTCCATCGTTCATAATGTGGGTATTCCATTTCGACATCATCAAAGATATTATTATTATTATAATTTATATTATGTTTTCGTGTGAACAGTGTTTTAAGCAGATACCTGTAACATGCAGTACATACTTTTAATAGTTTCAATTCACAACCATAAATGCTGCAGTTACTCTCATAAATAACTCGGGGTAGACTACACACTGCAGAAAAATGTAAAAAAAACAATCTGAAATGAAAAATATTCCAATTACTCACTGAAGCTCACTCACTGGAAGTCTCTATAATTAATTGTAAGTAAAACACTCTTCTTCAATTTTTTTTTTATCTGTACCCGACCAGTTTGAAAAATGTACATCTCAACTTGATCAAATTCAGGTTATAATGTCACTTCTTAAATATGCAGTGCAATAATACAAAACTAAAGATAATGCACTGGAATGCACAAAGCATTACAAATGAATATCTCAACTATTCGGAAACTACAGTTACTTCTAGACCAAAAAATGTAGATGTAATTATGCTCAATGAAACCTTTTTAAAACAACACCACAAATTCTACTTAAACAACTACTCAATTTATTGAAATCAGGTGTAGCGATCGGCATCATCAGTTATATTCAACATACACAAATATGTCTATTATCTCTTCTTTAATCTTTAATCTCTATCTCTAATCTCTATAATAGGGTAAATTAGGGGGAGATGCCGCGGCAGGACAGACACCGCGTATCAACAATTCTGCTGTTAACCAACGGATAGCACCACTAATTAATTATATGATGAAGATAGTTACCTACTTGAAAGTGATAACATAACAGTTGTTTAGTGCACGTGTTAATTAGGTTTTTAAGTTTTAATTTTTTTAAGTATAGTTTTTACATCTAAATATTTCTAACATGTTTAGTGGTAAACCACTATCATATGGATATTCAACTTTCTGTATATTATTATTTATATGTAGTCATCTTGGGGGTTTTATTTATTGTTTTTTTACATATTTGCAGAAGTTTGAAATGTAGTCCTGTTATATCGGCATGCGGCGTCTATCCTAAAGAAATGGGAGAGACGCCGCATTTTAACGCAGGATAGACGCCGCACAAAATTAACGATTTGTTTTATAATAATATAATTTTTTAAGAACAGATGATGCCACGCAAATATAAAAAAATTTTAAATGCAGCAAATTGAGTCATTTGGACAGAAGAACAATTGCGCGAAGCTATTCAAAAAGTTGAAGCAGAGGAAATAATGAAAAAGCAAAGAAAAATAAAAAATCGCAAACATTTAATAACGAAAAATTTAACATAATTGATTAATATGTGGTTTAGTAGTGTAACTCGATATTAACCGAATATTGATATGGTTAAAAATTTAATACTTGCAGTGATAGTCGTGATGAGCCACTAATAGTCAAAAAGAAGAAGAAAAATAACGAAAGTGAGAATGATTGTTTATGTGTTGAATGCTTTGAACTGTATTTCCAATACATTACAGTTTATGCTTCAATGCATAAACTGTCGAAAATAGTTACACAAAATTTTCACTATTTATGGAGAAACATGCAACATATGCTCACGCAAAATATTTCAGCAAAAAAAAGCCACCTTTTTGCCTTAACAACTATTTTTAGAAATGTGGCGTCTTTCCTTAAATTATGCGGCGTTTATTAGCGGCCGCACTATTATATAAATAGTGCGGCGTCTCTCCCAGCTATAAAGAGAGAGCTATAAGAGAGAGCTATAAAGGAGTATATAATTTTTTAACTATTTACAATTAAACATTTATTATTTCAAATATTTAAACTATAATGTTTATATTTATCGGTTACTAAAATTTAGCCTAATAAATATATATTTAGAAAACTTATGAATTTTTTTCAAAATATGCGGCAACTCTCCCTAATTTACCCTATATAAATGAGCTTGTTTGTATGTTTGTATGTTTGACGAAGAAAATATAAACACGACAAAAACAAAAATTAATTAATGAATAATAATTGATAGGAGTACTCTATGAATAATAGATACATTAATTAAAACAATAAAATTGTAATTATTAGATGTGCATGTTCGATATAATTTGGAACTATGATACAGGGATGGCCCCAAAATTTGATCAAAAATTGAATTTAAAACCATATATTTATGTTTAATGTAAAATTTTGACCAATGACAACACCCGACCAATTTGTCGGGTTTTTTAAGTTGGTATTTATTTTGTGTAAATTTTTTACTATAAATAAAGAACTTAAGTGGATTAACTCACTAATGTCAGGCGGGAGGCTGTTCCGATGGTCGCACGCCGCACAGTGGGGCAGAATCCCAAAAAGCTGGTCAAAATGCGGGAAGTGTCGAAAATGATCTCAAATTCTCTTCTCGGGGGTTTTTGGGGTCGCTGAATACGAATCTGTTATCAGAATTACAATTTTCAAAATGGCGGACCCAAAATGGCGGACATAATTCAACCAATTAGTCAAATAATTCAGTAAAAAATACCCAATCATATTTCTTAAGGGTTTTTGGGATCGCTGAATACGAATCTGTTATCAGAATTACGATTTTCAAAATGGCGGACCCAAAATGGCGGACATAATTCAACCAATTAGTCAAATAATTCAGTAAAAAATACCCAATCATATTTCTTAAGGGTTTTTGGGATCGCTGATTACGAATTTGTTATAGGAATGTTAATTTTCAAAAAAGCAGACGCGATATATGGACGATTCCACCAAAATTTTCAATTTTTTAATATTTTTTAATAGAAAATGTTTTATAATATTTTTAGGCTTAAATGAGTAGAAAATCTCTTGAGCCATGTTTTTATTTATGAACAATTTCTTGAGTACAAAATTTGCAATAAATCAAATATCTGTTATTTACTTCTAGTAACAAAAATCGTGTATGTCATCTTCAATGTTGGAATCATTCGATTCGGATTCTGATGTTGACACACTTGTATCCAAATCGGAATCGTTCTTTGTCTCTTGTCTGGTGACTTCAGGTTGTTTTAACAATTCTATAGCTTCTTTATGTAAAAATTTCGCCGGTCTCTGGGGCAATTTCCTAATGCTTGAGAGAAATGGATCTGATGTTACTAAGAGCCTATTGAAAATGTCTCTCATATTCGATTCTCTAGAGCATTTTCTTGAATGATGTAATCTGTAGTTCTTAATGTCCTTATTGCGTGACTCTTGGGCCTCTTCAGAAAGTTGTCCGATCGGTAAAAGGGCATATTTTACAATTTCTGCTCCGTGCATCAACACTTTGTGCACAGATGTTGGCATGTAATACCATGGATATAAAGCAACGAATAAACGGGCAGTATTCACACAATAGTCTTTGAATTTTTCTTCGTCTATATCATACCCGCTAGAAATTACCTGCAAAATAACATGAAATCGGTGAATTAAATTTTCATCGACTCCTGTTATTTCAGCAGATATATTAGCATTTTCGAAAAAGCGGCGGGCGGTATTTCCATCGTTTGAGCTGCCATATCCTGGCTTTGGTCGATCAACGATAAGCCCCAGTGTTGTCTTAAATTGAGTCTGTATGTCTTCCTTGCGTATTTTCACAATCTTTTTCACTTCCTCTTCACGAGCTTGCCACTTTTGAGTTGTGAGCTTATACGACAAATGCAAACAGCACTCGAAAAAACGAATCCACGCATGCAATGTAGACATGCCAAATCTTAAATTATCTGTAGTAATATCCATTTTTATAATTTTGTCGATGTTATTAAAATCTTTAGAGGTGGCTTTGCACAGGAAGCAGCGTTGTGCAGAAGTGGTACCGGTTACAGCGTTACAGACTTTGCCGTCTATCATCGTAAAAGACATACAATAGGTTACTGAAATTGATTTTTCATTTTCTTCAGTAGTGTATGGTGCAAGACCCGCAATCTGCTGTTCAATGTCGGTAACTTCTTTCAATGTTGATTGTACATCTTCATGTACAAACTGCAATCGTATTGGTCTGCAGAATCGAGGAGATGAAGGTCTAGGATTTTTCCACACAATAGTTCCTTCATTCGTCTCGTGATTGTTGTGGATTAATTGCAAAGGTACCAGAGAAGTATAAAAAATGCTTTCATCAGATTTTCCATCCTCATCAAATTTTTGCTTATAAACACTTTGGCCGCTGCTTCCATCACATCCCCATTTACAGTGAAGTACTAATTTTTGCAAAATTTCGGAATTTAGAGTATCGATGACATCAGCCTGAAGTTGTATAATTCTGTATGTGGTATGATCAAGTAAAGCCTGTAGTTTAATTTGTGCGCACGACTCACTAATATTCATGTACACAACTGACGGATAACAACGATTTCTTGCTTTTTCTACTTCATGGTATGATGGGTATAATTTGCATTTACGTGCTCTAGCTGCATTTCTTGATAGCTGATAAGAGCGCTTTGATTCTCCTTTCTCGATCATCAAAGAAAGTGCTTCGTCTGGGGTTAAAGGTGTCTCATTTTTTGACCGAACAGCAGCTATATATTCTGAGGCTCTTGTTGGGCTGGTTAATGTGACATCTTTAAGAACTTGAGCAGCATGTACTTGACCAGAAGTCCTTAAACTCATTTGAGCAGCATACGTCAATTCTTCTGTAGATAAAGTAGAACGTATTTCTTCAGTCTTTCGCCTCTTAGATCTATCGCTGGATGAAGCAAAGGATTTCGAAGGTCGTCCAGATGTTCCTTTTTCATCATTCTTCACAATCTTCTCAGATGTTGATGTTGTGCATTCAGTATTGGATAATGTTGAAAAACATACGGTGCCATTCAACCATTCTTTATTATTTTTTAGAAACTTTTCTTTGCCTCTATTTGCTGCTTTCCATCTGGATCGAAAATTTGCAAATAACAGTCCTAATGACTTTTCATCCTCGTCTACTTGTATCACATGTTCGGTTTTCTTGAAAACTGCATCTTTCAAAACTCCAATAACGAATTTCTGTTCGTTTTTTAAACTGTCTTTCACCATGAAAAACACATCTTTTCTTGACAATTCCATGTTTGAAGATTTGGAAGACTCTGTAAAATACCAATAAAAACATGTACAAAATTGAATGACATTATTTTGAAATCATTTTGTACTTAACAAAACTATATACGGTGTTCTGACTCGAAATGTACTAAAATAATTTATTACTACTAAAAATGATTTTATATTTATAAAGAAAACGAATATTTATGATATAAATGCTGCACATGGGATAGCAACCTGCTGTTCAGAAAAAATATGGTTAATTTTCGAAAGATACATTCAAAGATACAATACATACATTTCAAAGATACACATAACAAATATATTTACATACATTCTGCACGAAAAAAAAAACCGAAATTACATGAAATCTGTCTTTACGAGGATCACCTCTGTGTCCGTATAATAAAGATAGGTATAACAAAGCCTGAACAGCAGGCGGCTCCTTTCTTTCATACATGGCTGCTCTAGGAGCCCCTCGTCAGTCCTTGCCGAATTTAGAATAATAAATTACTGTATTAAAATTTAAGTGATCTATGAATATTAATCAATAAATGAACATTCTACAAATGGAATTGATAAATAAATATTAATCTATGTTAATAGACAGAAAATATACCAACGCGCTGTAACGTAATAATCAATGGATTACATTCACACGTCCGTTAATGTCGCGCCACATATTTCTCCCTAAAAATTAGTCTAACTATTCGTTGAGCACTCCTGAGCAGCCAGTTTTTTAGTATATTATATTTAATACTATACACTATCAGTTTCTTGTCGAAACAAGGTCGAGACTCGCAAAGACATTTTTAAAACTACTTTAGAAAATTGATTTTCGAAAAAAAATGTACAATTTTTTATGTTTACTTGTTGCAAAATTTAGATATTTCAAACATAAAATAAGCAATAACTATGCATAATTATATTTTCTACATACCTTCAGAAAGTTATTCCATTTTGCAGAATTAAAATTGAGACAGTTTCGTCCGTTTCACAGCACTTTGAAACAGGCAAGAATTTTTCGACGCGTACGCTTGTTTAATGCGTACCGAACGGCGGCTGAATGTCGACTGATGTCGAGGCGACCCTAGAGCAGGTATAAACCTGCCTGGTCCGGAATTTCATCCTAGGACTACTAGTAAACAAGATCTGAACGTATATAGACGAATATATACAACTCAAAAATTCGATTTTTGGCCAGCTTTTTGGGATTCTGCCCCACTGTGCGCCGGAACAACCTTGGTGGCTTGATGCTCGGCATCTACCACCAAGTCCTCGAATCTCTGCAGATAGTGATCGAGGGCCTCCTTTGTCTGAAGGACAGGGGGGGACCTAGGTTCTTGTTAATTACTGCCCTGAAGGTTGCCCAATTCGTGGTGGAGATTGTTCTGTTTAGGAGAGTAGGCTCGGGATTCCCTAGTTCTAGGAGAACTGGGTTGTGATCCGAGTCTAGCTCGTGTAGCGAAGTCAGCTTGTGCAGGAACTGAAGGTTCCTGACAATCGCTACATCCAACACATCGTGGTAATGGCTCTCAGAGTACCTATCACCTTGTAGGTTCTGTGGAGCGTGTGGATTGAACTGGAAGTGGGTATACTCCACAGGATCATCTAGCACAAAATGATGCCTGTCGGAGACTGCTAGGAGGGTGCGACCAGATGTGTTAGTCTTGCGGCTGTTCCACGCCGGATGTTTGGCATTCAGGTCTCCAGCGATGATAACCTGATTGTCATCCCCTCCTAGCAGGGCCACAATCTCCGGCTCTAGGAGAGGCCGCAAGGGTGACTTATAAACGGCAGTCAGTTGCAACCATCCATTATTACCCGTTAGGATTTTAATGGATGTTGCTTCAATTTCTTGCAGCGTTTCCGGGGTCGGAACATTGAACATGACCTATGTACCTACCTACCTCTTATATATACCTACTATATATAATGGGCCACCAACCACAAAAATTTTATAGGATAAAATAACCTGCTATCTATAATGAGCTACCAATCGTAAAATACAAAAATTTTATAGTATAAATTAAAATTCTAAAAAATACGTTATTGGTTCTTTTTGAAACATAATTAGAAAAAAAATTGTTCGATACTCGTGGAAAACTACCTTTTTCCATTCTCGGCTTTGGTCAACCTCCGCCTTGAATGGAAAAATGTTAGTTTTCCTAACTTGTATCGAAAATATCTATTACTGTGGGCGTAGGCTACTTGTTGTCTGAATGGTTCTGCATTACGAATAATAATGAAACAAGTAGCTGCAATTTCTTCTTTCCCATCTCAGTGGCGTTCCGTTTGTTGGCGGCGTTTTTTTTACAGGGTATCATTTATTTCCTGTTGAAAACACTCCATCGCCACAGGCACAAATCATTCGATGTTATAACCAGCGCCGCTTAAGGCTACTTTCGATATTATCTTTATCCATTTTCATAAGCATAACCAGAACTTAGAGTTAGAGGGATAAGGTGAATTTTTTTAACCTAAATTTATTTCACTTAACTTTCTTTTTATACCCATACTCAGAAAGGTTGCTTCATTACTACACTACTTGAAGTTACGTAAAAATAGTTATTTTTATCATTAGGCTGGAAACTAAATTTTTCCGAGTACGAGTTTTTTTACAGGCCGATGCGGATTAGCCGACCGACGCTTGTATTATTTACGAGTACTCAGAAATCAGTTTCTTGTCGCATGATAAACGCAATTTTTACGCCGACTTCTATAATTTGTTACATAAAATTTAATTATTTTTTTAAATATTTGGTATTAGGGATTGTTTGCTGTTGTTGGTAGTGACACATTTGAATTAAAAATTTGACGCTTAAATTTAGTTATTCTCTATTGTGGTATAAAATTGCAACTGCGATAATATTATTTGAGATATTAGCTGTATTATAATTGCATTAAAAGGTGCCTTTTATCCCAAAAATTTGTAATCCTTATTTAATTTAATTCAATTTGACGTACAACATTAACCAACGTCTTGAATGTTCAAATATAATTGAATACTTGCCTGATATGGGCGTAAAAAATTCTATTTTAGATTTTCATAAAAAGTATTTGAAAATAATAGTGTAACGAAAATTAAAACTTTTATTTAATTTCAAAAGAGCTAAAGATGTATTTACAGGTAAAGTTAATGATAACAGAATAAACACTACACTAATATTAACACTAATACTAAATTACACTAATACAAATAATTAACAATTAGTCAATATTTATTTAAACTATAGCACTATATTTATATAACACTCGGTATCACTATTACACTTTATTTATGTTGACACTTGCAAGTCTAAACTCGAATTATTCGTCTCAGGAATGATTCTGTTTTTATATCTAAATGCATCTTACTAGAAACTTCCATAAACTTCCAGGGACTTCTATTAATTTCTATATGCTTCTGGAAGTATCTAGTCTGCAGAATAAGCAATGTTTAGATGACAAACAATGTTATTATGTATGACTCATCATTACATGACATCATACATTAGTCATCACATAGAATTGGCTCTATTTCGTAACACTAGTACATTGTCTTATTCGGATTAAAAGTAAAACTTTGTTTGACAAGCAATATTTTCGTTTTCTAAACGGATTGCATGCTTTAAAACCGACACTTATAAAACTAGTTTCTTAGGCCCAGTTTTTCAATCGCAAGTTAATCTAAATTTGAGGGTTAACCTACGTTTATTGGTTATTGACCTGATTGGTCAGAAATCTAAGTTAACCTTTAAATTTGGGTTAACCTAAGGTTAACTTGCGATTAAAAAACTGGGCCTTATTAATATACTATTTTAGTGCAGGTAAAAAAAAAGTGTTGCTTAGCAATGTTCGCATTTTTATATTAATAACGAAAGCGTCAATTTTTAGTTGAGGTAATGCTATTAAAAATGTACTGCTTTTAATACGGTTGGAGAAAAATATAGTTTTTATTCATTATAAAAAATTATTATTTACAAAAATTAAATTATTTAGTGCGAATTTCGCAATACAGCCGTAAACATAGTTCATACTCCTCCTCAAGAGTGTTTGCGTTAAGTTGAGGCTTGGATTCTTCGTTTAAAATTTCTGGACTTAATGCTTTTTTGAAATAGTATATAGCTTTTCTAAAAGTATCCAGATTAAAACGAATTTTAAGGTATAAAAAAATGAATATTTACCTGTAATTCTTCAAATATGTATAAACATATCCAATAGCTTCATAAGCATAAATTTTGGGGTGATCTACGGCTGCTGCTTCAAAGAAGGTATCTAGTGCTTCATTAGGTTTTTCACTATATAACAGCGCTAATCCCATATTTAACAAATCACTACCAGAAAGTTTGTCAGAAAAATGTATTGCAGCAAGTCTGCAATCTGCCACTTTATCATAATCGTTCGAAATGGCAAATAAATTTCCAATCATAATCTGTAGTTTTCGGTCAATGTTTTTGGGATCCTCTCGTACCGCTTTTAAAAGTAGATTTTTAACGCTGTCGAGTAGGTTTCTAGAAAAATAACTATATAAGAAATAATACAGGAAAATTCTATGGGAGCGGTACGACGCCGCGGCACGATTCGCCAGGAGTTTTTTATTTTTTATTTTTATCCCTTCAATAACCCAATCTATTGATAATCTTTGATAGATTTTTAACCCTTAAATATGAATTAAATAAATTAAACTGTTACACAACGATATTCACGTTTTCAACGAGTTTCACCTTTGGCGAGTTCTTTCGGTCTTCAAGCGGCTCGGAGCGCCCGGAGCGGAATGGACCGGAGCGCAGAGTCGAATTTGACAAAGACAACCATGGCAATACACAGATCCACAAAAAAAAAATAATTTTTTTTGTTAGAGATAAAATTTGAACCATATTAATTATTGACCTGTGTCCTCATGTAAATACAAAAGGTCAACAAATCGAGTAATTAGATTATTGATATATGCTAGAAGCTCTCGGCGAATTGTGCCACGGCGAATCGTTAACGGTGAATCGTGCGGGGCGAGTTGTACCCAACCCAAATTCTATTATTCGACTACGGAAAATCTTCAATAACACAAAATTATATAGCTAAAAGTTGGAAATAAGCTTCTTCATTCTATACACAACGATTTTCATACTCAAATTGAGTAAAATGTTACCCGTGAGAAAAGAAACTTAAAAGGTAATTACTTACTCTTCCAATTCTTTGGAATCCTGATCATCCATTGTAAAATGAGGTGGAATAAGGTGGTTATATGACTTATTATTTCTGAACCAATACAAAACCGTTTGACAAGCTTGATATTTGCAGTTATATTTATAATAGATGTGCCACAAAATCTTGATGCCTCGAAAACTATCAGGTTGCAACCGCAAATAATGCTTTATGGCTGAGATTGCCATTTCATCCTAAAATATTTAAAATCGAATAATTACATTTATTAACAATAAATTTTAAATTAATAATACCAGCTCGTTCTGACACAAAGCGTAACTTAATTTAAACCAGATGTCAGGAGTTGCCTCGTTTCTTCGAACAATTTCATCAAAGTATAAGGCAGCTTTGGAGTAGCAATTATTTTTATAGGCTTCAATACCTTTTTCGAAAAGATTTACTTCATCTCTCACGGGATTGTTTTCGAAATTGGAATATACCTGAAAATATTAAAAATATTCATATCAATCAATAATAATGGTTAATTTTCTTCTATTTTCTTTTGAATATCTCAAAAGATTGTTTATGAAGAAAGTACTAAACAAATTAATGCTATTTGGGTGCTCTGCCAATGACTTGCAATACACTACTTCTAATTGACCATAAACCACAATGCACTCATATTTTATTGGTCAACTACAAATAATTTATAATAATATTAATTGCTTATATATGTACTAGCAAAAAGCCCGTCCACGGACGGGCATCTGGCCCCGATTGGTTGGAAACTTGATTGATGTGCAACTCGTCCCAAGGGGAGTACCGGCGCGGCGGTGGTTTAATATATTTTTCGGTTGGTAAAAAAAATCGACCAATCAGATTGTTTCTTTTTTCACCAAAAAATGACACGCTGGAGGAGCCGGAGCCGGAGCAGCAGAGTGCTGAGATTTTATGTATTAAGATATACATATATAAACAATGGTATTATTATATTATTATAAAATATTTTCACTTAGGCAAAGTTGAAAAATCACTTTATTTAAAAAAAAGTTAAAAAAAAATAAATCGAAAAAGTAATATCGATAATTCTAACGATTTTACTTTTGATGCAGAAGAATTTAATATTATATTTTATAAAAATTTATTATTTACTTACCCCCGGATTAAGTAAACCTTCTGTACTAACATGGCTACGTTTCTGAAATTCCGGATTCACTTTTTTTTCACGAAATTCACTTAAACATGTGTTCATAATACGAGAAAATTGTGTAAAATTAGTCCACTCTGGTATAGATATTCTTTCTAAAATGGTTCGTTATTGAAAAAAATTAATCATTCAACTTTTATAGAGATTATGTCGTAATACCATTTTTGGAATTTGCAGTTTCAGGCAACAGTTCAGGTAACTGTTCATTTTGAGAATTTATACTGTTATCCTCGTGTTGATTTAAATTTTTTAATTCCTCTAAGTTTTTGATGCGTATTCCACCTTCCAAATCTGCGAAATCCTCCCTAAATTCTTGAAATTTTGCTTCAAACTGAAAATAAAAATTTTGAATTACAAACAACAAATTAGGAAACTGTCATACTGACCTGAGATATGAGCTGGTGTTCGTTTTTAATAAAATTTTGTGATTTTGGTAACCCATTTAATGGTGATGACAACCCATCTGTGAAACCTTGAAGAGAGGAATAGTTAGTTTCGTTTCCATAATTGTGTACATTGTTTTTATTCCATGTTTGTTCATTTCTGGCCTGCAAAATATTATTTATAAATTAATGAAAATAAAGTGTAACCAAAACTTGCCAGAGAAGATTGCATTTGATTTTGATATTCCGTTGTCCACGTGGTGCCGAACGAAGAATGGGTTTGCAAGTCAATATGAGATGGAGATGGAGATGGTTCAATTTGTCCTAATTCTCTCATGATATCTAAATAATTTAATTTTGTTTATTGTGAGGTAAAAATCATTAAAAAATATTACCATTCATCCGGAATGATTGTGGATGCATTAAATTGTTTCGGTTCAACCCAGCTGTATATGGATCACCAATGCGTTCCTGAAATCCTTGATCGTTTGTGACATGTTGCACTAATTGTGAGATTGGGTTATTTTGGCCACAATCTGACCCCATTAATGTTTGATAATTCATTATATCAACTGGAACTGGAATGAATTAATATTATAACTACTAATAGCGTACGTGATACAAAAGACAATAAAATATGAAAATTTTATAATAAAATTAAAACTTACCAAAATTGATAATTGATGAATACTAATACGTAAGAGTCAATCAGAATATGAGATGTAGTATAGCAAAAATCGTAAATGACTACCAACTTCAGAAGGACTAGAGTAAACTGCAACTACCGTTGATTTTGTAATTATTATTATTACTGTTATTACCACTACCACTACAATGACTTTATGACCCTATAAACTTACTGTAACTGCCACTACC
Organism: Cantharis rufa; assembly: GCA_947369205.1. NCBI lineage: Eukaryota > Metazoa > Arthropoda > Insecta > Coleoptera > Cantharidae > Cantharis > Cantharis rufa. Next base: position 16,012,045 of record OX376306.1, on the reverse strand, counting down.
AAGATTGTACTGTGCATGATCAATATTGCAGATGTGGGATGGGAAAATTTAAATTGGAATATTTAACCTGGGCAAAACCGAGTACAAAACCTAATAAAATAATTTAAATATTGAAAACCGTATTAAAAAATCGATCAGGAATTACTCGGCAAGCCAGTGTCGGTTGTAAGAAGTATTGGAAAACATGATGTGACAGCAGCACAAAAAAATTGTTACCTTTTGTAGTCCCCCTCTTACCCAGGGTACTATTACCCAATAGTACTATTACCCAATAGTATGCTCTTACCCAAATATTTATTTTTAAAGAAATCCAATGGTTTATCAGTTTCCTTGAAATGTTTTAAAAGATGACGCATAAGCTTTGAGGTTTCATGCTCTCACGTGAACATCGCCGCTAATTACACATTGAGGTTTATTTTCTATGACAGTAAAACCATATTTTAGGTATTTTTTGTCTTAAAGCCTATTTTTTCTAACCTTTGCACTATTGGAAAGAGGACAATTTTCTGAGCATTTCATGTAAATAAATTTTTGCTGATTATCCATTAGTTTTCAAGAAAACGGCATTTAAAATTCAAAATTTGAAAAAATCAAAATTACATAGGGATTACACTACGATTTCTACATGGGTGTTCTGTTACCCGTACGTATAATTAGCACTAACAATTTACGAACAGCATTTATTTATTTTTTATTATTTAACTTGTTTTTAAGGTGGATCCTTAATTTGCCTTGATTAAAAATTTGAGTAAAAAAACATTTTTTGAAAGTTTAAGAAAAAATCAAAAGTTTTGAAATTTATCAAGGTTTTAAATATCACAGAAATTTTAAATTTTAGTTGTGCATAACTATTTGGAATAGTTGCAGAATTTGTTTTTGAAAATTTATTGTATATTATTGTAACTGTAAATATTTATACAACTGTCAAAATTCGTATTTTTATCAAATTATCATTCAATTTCGTCATAATAAAGATAATCTTAATTCAAATCCTTTTCATACTGTAATAGTCACAGTGGTGTTATGTTATTTTAGTAGAATAATACGATTTCTACATGGGTGTTCTGTTACCCGTACGTATTTTACCCCTACGTATAAATAGTAGGAATATAAATATAAATTGATTGAAATATAAATTGAAAAAATTGATTAGCTACGCCAAACAAATATAATTACTAGACTTAAAAATTGTAACTTTTTGCAAAAATCGCAAAGTTAAATTAAAATTAAAAATGTGCGAATTATCAATTATTGTGATAATAATTTCCAACCAATTTGAATTCAAAAGTGAACTAGGATGCCACTTTTTGAAAATCTTTCACAACCATTAAATTTTAATAAAAAATAAAATCAAACCGTAACAAAACTCATAAGGGAGCGTCCATTAATTACGTAAAGACAATTTCATGTTTTGACCCCCCCTTCAAGTAACAGTAAGTAAGCTTCTTTCACCCCCTCCCTCTTACGTAATTTTTTTAAAATTAATTTTACCCCCCCTCTCAACCCTCATATTTAGAAAACATAACTCATAATAATATACTTACAGATAAATGTAAAAATTAAAATTAAATTTTATTTATCTAGATAAACGCCAATAAAGATAATTAATCTTTATCTTCTTCTTCTTGTAATATAATATAAAACTCAAACTTTGTATGTATATATGTCCGCCCCATCTAAATCACCCCAATGAAAAGCATGATTGAATTGAAATTTTAACTGGATATTTAGCTAAGAGTTCTAAGGTTAACGCCATTATTCCCAGCTCTCTACGTTAATATTTTCTTACAAAATCGGAGGAACTTCATTTCGACGTTCTGATTGGTTAAAAGAAAATTATTTCAAATTCAAATCAAATGCAATTAAAGTTAATCCCAGTAGTAAAATATGAAATTAATTATAATAAATGATCCTGTGCAAAATGGAGTTTCCAGGTCATTCAAATATTAGGAGGTCATGGTGGCCGGTAGGCCGCCTGACCTGCTAGTTACATAAAAAAGTTAATGCAAAAATTTTAAATTAAAGATTAAAGAGATTTAAAAAACTTAAGATTTAACGCATGTTGCTTGGAGTTTTGTCGAAAATTTCAACTATCCATAACTTGGTAAAAAATTAACTTAAAGTCTTGCTTACTGAAGCTCATTCAGGCTCAAACGAAGCTCTATCGATTGACATAAATTTCATAGATAAATTCAAAATGAATATATTGTATAGTTATTAACAAATGAAATTATAATCAAAGTGAAATATTATCATAATCTTGTTAAGTTAAAAATATTGAAAATCTTACTGTTAAAAAGCAAAAGCTGCTTGCTTTTGCAAGCAGCAAAAGTTGATAGTCTGCGACATCTAATATATATTATATGTTTCGAATTTATGAATCTCGTCAGGCAGACCTAGAAAATCAAAATCAAAATCAACCCGGACAGTATGAACTCAATACAAAATACAAGTCAAATTTATTTGACATTTATAATTAAAAATTCCTACTACTTGATACCAAAATTAGTTGAAAAAATGTAAAAAATATATTTTGGAAAAATCTAAACAAAGCCAAAAAAACAATTTCATGGCGTAAAAGACCCAATTCCAAAATCTCGGGGATGCGAGCTTAGTTGAAATGTAAAGGCTAATCCACACAATAATTGTTTTAATGAAACCCTACTATTTAATGCCAAAAATTCTTTTTTCAAAAATTCAAAAATTCATTGAGGCTTAAACGATGTTCTAACGTTTGACATAAAATTCTTAAACAAATTTGAAACTGGGGGGGCCATCATGTCTACAGCCATTCCCTCAGTTGTTTTTTGCGAATAACTTCGCGACCTTTGAGGCTCAAACGAAAATAATGGAAGCTCATTGAGGCTAAAACGATTGAAACTAAACTCGTCCAAAAATTCGAAACTAGGGAGAGGGGGGCCGCTGACATGTACCTGGAAGCATTAGATCGTCAGGCAAAGCGAGTTCCTTGTGGTATGTAATAAAACAAACAAATAGCATGATAAATCTGGATTTTAATTATTACTATTCGTTCAGCACAAAACCCGCTTTCCGACAATTTTCGGAATTCAAAAATAAACAATGTGGCCTCACCAATAAAAAAAATTGCTTGCAATTGAGCACCTTCGTGATCCACAAAATGCGTCCGCTTATCTTGGCGAACCAAAACGTAGTCCCTATCATCGCATTCACTTATCTTCTTTCAATATTCAAATCACAGTTACACAGTAACCCTAATAGTGTTTTAAGTTTGTTATTAAAAGTAACACAACGTTCCTTAAATCAATTCTTTGTGCTAAATAAATTTTTATTCTTGAAATGGATAACTGGTAACAAGAATAATATATCTATCCTAGTATCGAAGTTCATCCCAAAAAAGTGCTAGCTGAATTTCAGAAAAAAAATCGGAGCTTGGACATTGTATTGAAATATAAATTATAAATAAATTACTACTTATAACGCAATATATTTATTATTATTTTGTTTCTATAAATATATTTCTTGCTTTAATTCTATTTGATTTCTGTAACTTGTCAGTAGTTTTACCACTAACGCACATAAATGAATTAACGAGATTCTAGAAATATTTGGTCTGCCCCTGCTATCTGAAGGCATTTTCTAAATACCCCACTCACTGGCAATGGAAATTCTCGTTGGTAAAATCTAAAAATTTGTAAATGCAATTTTGCAATAAAAGTTTGTTCTATACAATGAAAAGTACATTGTAAATACTTCCTCGTTCTAATGCCCGATTTCTTCATCTAGAGGTATCCCGTCAAAACGACGCGGGAATTTGGACGCGCGACAATTGGACGTGGTCATTTGGACGTGCAACAATTGGACGCATGCGACAATTGCACGCGGAAATTTGGTCGCGCGTCAGTTAGACGCTTAACTATAGAAACTATAGACAGCGTTGTTTACATATTTCAGTAAAGCCATGATCACGTGACATACCTGTGTTGTTGTTGTGTATACGTTTGTTTGTAAACAGTTGGTAAGTAAGGTTATAGTGTACAGAGGCGTACTTGAGATATTTGTCTATTTTGAAATTTAAATATAAATTTATAACTGGATCCAATTTACAACTTTTTCTTTGTAAATTATATAATTTTTATATTATTTCACCATCGGCATCAATTATTACTAAGTATAATTGATAAAATTCGTAGTGAATATGTAAAAATAAAAACTATTTTGAACCCTTAGACAAAACGCTGGCGCACGCCTATGAGCATCAAAATAAACAGAGTGCGTTTGTTTACATTCCCGCCCCCTCTCCATGTTTCTGCGGCTTCAAAACATTGCGTGTTTTTAATAGGGAATGCCAGGTCTATAGTTTCTATAGTCCAAGGTTAGACGCATGCGACAATTTGGAGTACGACTGAAGATACATAGATAGGCCGCTTTGATAGGAGGGGACGTCGAAGACCACCATTATTTTCAAGTAATTTGTGGAATTGTTATCAACTGGTGGAAGATGACCCAAGTAACATTTTTTCCTGGCCAAATTAAAATTTCCCTGCTAGGGCTCTTGCTAATTTCTAGCAGGTGGATATAACAGGGTTTTTTTTGACAGACCTCTTACAGATACCTTGCAGGTGTCTATAACAGATTATTCGCAAAACCCTGAAAAGTATCAGTAGTAAGGCCCTACTAGATACCCTGTTCCAGGTAATTTGCAAAGCCCTGAAAAAAATCTGTGGTAGGGCTCTGCGAGGTACTCTGTTGCAGGTAATTTGCAAGGCCCTGAAAAAAATCGGGGATAGGGCCCTACTAGGTACTCTGTTACAGGTTATTTGAAAAGCCTTGAAAAAGATCTGTTGCAGGACCCTGCAAGTTACCCTGTTGCAGGTAGTTTTCAAAGCCCTGAAAACATCTGTAACAGGGCCCTACTAGGTACCCTGTTGCAGATTATTTGAAAAGCCTTGATAAATATCTGTTGCAGGACCCTGCAAGTTACCCTGTTGCAGGTAATTAGCAAAGCCCTGAAAACATCTGTAACTGGGCCCTACTAGGTACCCTGTTGCAGGTTATTTGAAAAGCCTTGAAAAAAATCTGGGGTAGGACCCTGCAAGGTACTCTGTTTCCGATAATTTGCAAAGTCCGGAGAACATCTGTAACAGTACCCTACTAGGTACTCTATTGCAGGTGATATGAAAAGCCTTGAAAAAAATCTGTAGTAGAACCCTGCAAGGTACTCTGTTACTGGTTATTTCGAAAGCCTTGAAAAAATCTATGGTGGGACCCTACAAGGTACTATGTTACAGGTAATTAGCAAAACATTGAAAATATCTGTGGTATAATGCTCTACTAGATACCCTGCTGCAGGTTATTTACAATGCCCTGAAATAATTCAGTGCCGGGGCCCTACTAGGTACTCTGTTGCAGATTATTTAAAAAGATTTTTAAAAAAATGTTTGGTAGGGTCCTACTTCGTACTCTGTTGTAGGTTATTTACATAGCCTTTAAAAAATCTGCGGTTGGGCCTTCCTAGGTTACTAGGAGGTTATAAAAATTGACTTTTTTACCATTTTTAATATTGCACTTATTCATAATTTTGGTTACGGCCCTTGTATAAAATAATGTTAATTTTTTTAATAAAAAAGAATTTATTTAATTTGTTTAAATTAAAAATATATTACGAAATATCTCAAAACTAAGAAATGCAGATGTAAAAAATGTAATATGTAGGACTTTCTTTTCTTAAGACAGTAGTCGTATTATATATATCCTACACGTGGTTTCCACAGTAAAAATCGTTTTTTTTTAAATCAATTTTTAATAATAATTATTATATTTAAATATTCATTTAATTTTAATACTATTGGTATTTTAATAGTATTACATAGGTTTATTAGTAGTATAAACACTATAATACATATTATTATTTTAATATTTTAGCCAATCAGAATCAAGAATTTTGTTAACGATGAAATTTTTCTTCATTCTGATTGGTTAAAATTGTTAATAAATATCTTAGAGATTTATTGAAAATTTATATTAAATTTAAATTATTTAATTTTATCTTTTTTTTATTCTAATTTTCTCAATATGACAAATAAATTAATTAAATATAATAATAATTATTAAAAATTGGTAGAAAAAAGACGATTTTTACTGTAGAAACCACGTGTACTTGTTGTACACGACTACTTGTCTTAAAGAAAGATAGTCCTATATGTTTATTACATAGATCTGCATGGGATTCGAGATATTTCATAATAATTTTATTACTTTATTAAAACAAAGTAAATAAATTTTTTTTTAATTAAAATATTTAATATATTTTACACAGGGTCGTAACCAAAATTATGACAAATAAATATTGCTGAATAAGTGCAATATTGAAAAATGGTAGAAAAAATACAATTTTTAAAACCTGCTATTAGTATTGTAGGTTTATAAGTATCAACACTATAATGCTTATTACTATAATATTTTAACCAATCAGAATCTAGAATTTTGTTAACGATGAAATTTTTCGTCATTCTGATTGGTTAAAATTGTTAATAAAAGTCTTAAAAGATTTAAATTTAAATTATTTATAATTTTCCCTGTATATTAATGCATTATACCAACTACATAAATACATTTTTTTATTATATCTAGACTTGATGATTAAAGGCTTGATATTGAAGTTAGTGTTTATAGTTAGTTAGTATATTTCGTTAGTGTTTTAGTTGCGTTTTGGTTGCGATTACGTTAGTGTTTCAGTTGCGTTTGGGTTGCGATTGTGTTAGTGTTTGATAGCAAAATATGTCTTTTAAAGTTGTGCAAACAATATAATGCTATAACAGTTTTCGACAAAGCTGCTATCATCGTCATCCGAGTTGCCACTATCATCGTCATCCGAGTCGCCGCCATCATCGTCATCGAATAAATTAGATTCATTATTTCTGTCAAGGTCGTTTCTTATTGGTGTACTTTCTTGTCCAACTATTGGTAGTTGTTTTATATTTTTATGTGATGATGCAATCGTATCATTGGTTAATTGGGATTCAACAATTTGTGCAGAAACATGATCGCGCCGTTGTAGCATAATAGTATTTAAACGCCTTTTGTACGTACCACTTTTTTTAAATTTACGCATTACATCTATGAAATCATTATTAGACCACTTGGATTTTTTAATACCAATATTTTTCAAATTATAGTTTTCCATTTTTACTTCAACTGCTGGATAATAATAATTTATTCTCATAGCAGATCACTTATATACACAAAAATGTGACCATCATGATACCAATCGTAAAATAATATATAATAAGTATAAGGGTCCGTAGGTTAGTGGTTACAGCAAGAAGTTACGAAGCAATCAATGGATGACGGTATAGGTTCGAATCCAGGTAGGGTAAAAAAAAATTTAATTTAAATCTTTCTTTCAGATAGGTAGCAGGGAAGCAGTATCGACAGAATGGAATTTAGCCAATAATAGGTACAAAATAATAAAAATTATAAACAAAATTAATAAAACATAGATAAATAATTTAAATTGTAATCACCAGAATTTGATTAGTTCAATACGGAATATTAACGAACTCAAGTGGATTACAAGAAATATAAAAAATGAAATAAATATTTATATAATATCAAAAAAATTTATTATTTTGAATAAATTTCATATTTTTTTATAGTTGTAACCTATGATAAAATTTAACTCTGTAAAACACCTGTAACATCTTCCTAGTAGGACCCTAACAGAAAGACCTGGTAGGTCTCTGGCAGATAGCTTGGGTAGGTCTCTATATAATGAGGTCTCCAACAGAGAGACCTGGCAGGCCTTTAACAGAGAGACCTGGCAGGTCTCTAACAGAGAGACCTAGTTGGTCTCTAACAGGTGCCTAACAGGTACCTAACAGATACCTAACAAGTACCCTAGTAGGTCTCTAAAAGCTTTGCGACAAACTTGCTACAGACGGTTTACAGGGTCCATTTTCTCTGTGTCATATTATGTCGCAGAGCCCTTTTAGACCCTGTCGCAGAGACAGGGCCCTGTAAGATTTCCCTACTAGAGATCTAACAGATATCTCTCAGATTAAAATTGTTACTTGGGGACATTCCACGAACAAATAGTTCCGTTGAAAGATGGCATAATGAATTTAAGTATTTCCTTGGTGCTGCTCATCCGAATATCTGGAAATTCATTAAAACTCTTAAGAAAGGAGATAGTGCTAATCAATTGATAACAGAGCAATATATCGCAGGAAATATCCCAGTACGCAAAAAGTGTATCGAGATGCTGCAACTTTCAGCTGCAAATTTAAAATCAATATGATTTGTTTTTTTATGTAAATATTAAAATGTTGTAAATTTGATAAAAAATTTATTGTTTACATTACAAAAAATTGATAAAACTATTTCTGATTAACTTCTTGTAGTTTATTATTTACAAATAAATCTTATATCTATTATATTAAAGTCAAATTATTGCATGTGTGCAATTGTCCTACCCCTAATTGTCGCATGCGTCCAATTGACGCACGTTCAATTGTTACATACGTCCAATTATCGCGCGCCTAAATGACCGCGTCCAATTGTCGCGCGTCCAATTTCCGCGTCGTTTTGACGTGGAACCCTATCGGATAAGTATAAGTATAAGTAATACCAATCAAATTAGTCAAGTGATTAATCAGACAACCGCGATTCAAATTCAGGATAAAAAATCGAGAATTCGATTGGTTATACTTATACTTATCCTATAGATATCTCAAGGTGAAGAAATCGGGCCGTAAGTAGATTACCGAATAAAGCAATACTGCTGCACTTCGCATCCATCTATCCGTTTCGTGGTTGGTTTTCCTAAGCTATTTTGGATTCCCCTTGTCTATAAATCATAATATCGCGTTTAATTTGTTGTCTTTTTGGTTGGTTTTCTTTTCTGTTGGGTGTTACCATTGGTCATTTACGTAATCTAAGTTTTTATTCGATTTCTTCATTAGGCGTGTTCCTATCGTTATTGATGGTCTTGTTTGGGATGAATCCGCACAACAGAGCCAATGAGGTACGCTTGTACAGTTCCACAAATCTTCAAAATTATGTTAAAAAAAATAATTTTTTGGTACAAAAAATTCTCATGCTGTTCACGCGAGAGCCTGGGCGCACATAAGAAGAAAGAGAGTAAATGAAAATTATGTTTTTAAATTTGTTTGTTTTAATTATCATTTACATTCAAGTTTATTTATTGATTTTTAAATTTAAAAATTAGTCAGGCATTTTGTAATAAAAAATTTCTACCTACCCTTTCGGGCAAACAGAATTTTTCTCTACACGCTGGAAGAAGAACCAGCTTTAAAATATTGTGTAGAAACCCAAGATGTTACAACTAGCTGATTTGTGCCGGTAGCGAGGGGGTGGTTTTAAAGGTATTAATCAACCACTGCAGGAAAAATTCACCAACAAAAGAAGTCCAGCACGTAGATGGAAAAAAAATAAATTGTAGATACTTGTCTCTATATTATCCGTAATGGAGTAACATACAGATAACAAATAGTCTACGCCCAAAGTATAATTAAAATAAAAAGTAAAAATAATTTACTTTATTAAATTAATTTAAAGAATCACGTTGGAAATGTTGCCAGCAAGATAAAAATGCTATCGTTGAAGCGCTTGATAATACGGCCAGTCGATGGAAAATAAAATATAATATGCGAATTGAATTATTGCAAATAATTCTTTTTAACTGCTGCGAGTATTTAAAAAGCGAAAATAAATAAGAAAAGATGTCTCCTAAAAATCAGTCCACTGGACCAAAACTCACCCAAAAATTTTTCTTGAGCACAGAAAACACTCACTCCCGTCTTTTTAAGCTCGAGTCCCTAACTCGACTGCCAATTTTACATACCACCGCGCGCAACGCAGTCTTATCCGCCCAGATAACAGGAGCGCCTCGTTGTGAAAATCAAAAAGAATACATAGGCGTACCTTTAAAAACAAATTCAATAAAATTTGTTACACGGCCCTCCCCTAAAATGTCTGACCGGGGTCAAGACGGCAATCTCGTTTAAACGACAAGTGCAGCTACCTTCAAACAACGGTTACTTCGTTAGAATCATTACCGCCACTACTGTAGATCAAAACCAAAAACTAGTCAAGCTAAAAATGTTATACATAGAAAAACTCAAAAAAACTAAACATAAAGTGAGTACTTATCTGATTACGACACGTAATCATAAATCCGCCTAAGCGTAAGCCTCAAAATGACTGAGTGCATAGCACTTCCATAGTCACAAAAAAATAATAGTCAATCAAATTACGCCTAAACGCAAAAGATTGAATCCAAGTAAATACAGCACCGCATAGGATCTGTATTAAAAGATACAAAAAAACTCTAATAAACATTAGCCCAAAAAACAACCTATGGCAACTCTGCTCATAGTATTAGATAAAAATGGACCACATCGGACCCATTTTGCACCGCTCGCAAGTGTATCAAAAACACACCCAGCAGTAAAATCAGTCTCAGACCAAGGCAATCATTGTCCTTGGAACGTAGAAACATTCAAATTAAACTAAAATTAAATTCATAATCTCGATCGAATAATGATCGACAAATCTATTCTACAGCAGTATTGGTAACAACTCAGTAACAATGAGATCAAATCTCATGATGGCGCAAATTTAGAACTACGGTGTTCTGTTCCAAATTGAAAAAAAAACAGTCACAAACAAAAATTGAGTCGAGTTAAGGCCGCAACGTAACCAGTCGCTACGCAACCTGACATGCTTACTAGATATTAACAATAAAAGCAAGTGTAATCGTCACAAAAACTAAACACGCGTCAAAAGTTTGGATTTGGTCCTTAACTATGACCGTGCTATCCAGTACCGCAAAAAAATATTCACTAATGTGAACACACAAAAAAATCACTCAATGTGATACCAAAACTAAATCAGTACTGTGATAACAAGATCACGCAAAAATAGGAGACACCCTATACATAGAAAAATTGCAAGTTGATAAACGAAATCAAACTTAATATTTGATAAACAAAATTTGCAATTTAAATAATTTATTCGCAAAATTACTCGAACAAGTCGCTCCAACTCTTGAAAATTAACTAACAATTCTCCAACAACGCTTCCTCTTGCTGCAAGTAATGGACCACACCGGTGTCACACTAATTCCTGCAGGATTTAAGCCAAAATTTGGGCTCCACAATTGGGCGCCAGTGTAATAAAAAATTTCTACCTACCCTTTCGGGCAAACAGAATTTTTCTCTACACGCTGGAAGAAGAACCAGCTTTAAAATATTGTGTAGAAACCCAAGATGTTACAACTAGCTGATTTGTGCCGGTAGCGAGGGGGTGGTTTTAAAGGTATTAATCAACCACTGCAGGAAAAATTCACCAACAAAAGAAGTCCAGCACGTAGATGGAAAAAAAATAAATTGTAGATACTTGTCTCTATATTATCCGTAATGGAGTAACATACAGATAACAAATAGTCTACGCCCAAAGTATAATTAAAATAAAAAGTAAAAATAATTTACTTTATTAAATTAATTTAAAGAATCACGTTGGAAATGTTGCCAGCAAGATAAAAATGCTATCGTTGAAGCGCTTGATAATACGGCCAGTCGATGGAAAATAAAATATAATATGCGAATTGAATTATTGCAAATAATTCTTTTTAACTGCTGCGAGTATTTAAAAAGCGAAAATAAATAAGAAAAGATGTCTCCTAAAAATCAGTCCACTGGACCAAAACTCACCCAAAAATTTTTCTTGAGCACAGAAAACACTCACTCCCGTCTTTTTAAGCTCGAGTCCCTAACTCGACTGCCAATTTTACATACCACCGCGCGCAACGCAGTCTTATCCGCCCAGATAACAGGAGCGCCTCGTTGTGAAAATCAAAAAGAATACATAGGCGTACCTTTAAAAACAAATTCAATAAAATTTGTTACAATTTTGTTTGTCTTTAAGAGCAATTTTAGCATTTTTATTATATAACAATTTAGGGACGCACCCAACCGACATTTTTGAGGGGGGAAAGACCTAAATATGCTTTTTTGCTTCTTTCGAGAGAAATACTATTGATATAAGAGATTTATGACAACTAATGGTTTTTGCTGGTTGACTTTGATCACTGATATTTGCCAAATATTTGGTAAATTTAAAACGTTTGTCCATTTTTAACGTGTTATTAACGTGTTATTTTAATACATGGTGAATTTCCTCAAAGATAATACTTTGTAAATGACACAAGAGCGTAAAAATTACAGTCGTGTTTTTATTCTGACCTGGGCAGGAGTCAGAAAACAGTTTTAATGTATGGGGTCTTTTTGAAGGGTCAACTTTCAGATACCTCGCTTCTAAAGTATCCAGAAAATGCTTCAAACCGGAACATACTTCGTTGGATCCCTTGCCACTCTCATTTTCAGTCCAGGTGTATGCAAATGAATTTTCTTTATTTTGACCATTTTCAATGATCACAAAAGTTGTAACAAATTTTTAAATTCGTTAGATTTTCTGGCAGCGCCTCATGTATTTCGGATATTTTTGAAAACGACGAACGAAGGCGTTTGCGCAGGAAGAAGGGAGAAAATCGAGGAGAGGGGGCTTTTTGAAAAGAATCGAGAGCGTTTGGCTGCGATTTTTACGGTGTGCGTAAAATTTTTGAAAGGGTTTTTTTGTGGATCTTCTATGAAAATTCTCCTGTGAAGAATCGTGCTACCACGGATTTTTGGAAATCGCAGATAATTTGTTTTCTTGAATTATTATTCAATTTGGTGGTTTTCTTCCAAGATTGCAAGAAGAAATGTAAGATAAGTTTTTTTTATTTTAATATCATTCATTCAGGTCTATTATGTATCACAACCTTTAAAAATTACGGTCAACCTTTATGTTATAATAAAGTTTCAAAATAGCCTAAAGCGAGAAACATTATTATAGCTAACATGGGTCAGAAAGAAAAAGTAATATTTCTATTTTCGGATCAAAACGCGGTTCATTAATTTTTTATTTCATAACTGTCACAGTTATAATAGCGTTAGTGATACATAATAGGCCTGAATGTTTAATTTATTTAAAAGTTTTAAAATTATTTTTTATTTAATATTTAAAAATCCATAATGTCAGTGCGAAGAAATGTGTGATAACTTTGTCGATCACCATTTGGCGAGCTTATCGGCTGAGCGATTTATCAGTGCTCGCATTTAATTTTGAGAATTTGTCTTTTTGTTTTTTATTTCTAAATATCTACCAAATTATTTTCATCTATACTAATTACTTTCCTATTTAAGTAGTCAAGGAAAGTATTGTAATCAAGTAAAAAAATATTTTTGAGTTAGCATTTTTTCTATAGTCTATGGGTCCATACAAATCGTTTGAGACAAGTTTTGCAATGATGTCCGGATGTGCGTGTGTAAGATTTTTTCGTCCACGATTTTTTCAAAACGCATGAACCGATTGTATTCAAATTTCATATTATACTGGTTTGTAACAGCAATCTAGAGAGCTGATTAGATTTTGGTCAAAATCCTTTTCTTTTTACTTCATTTTTTCAAAGAACGAAAATTGTTAAAGCCCGGTACTTTTTTCCATTAATGTGGATAATAATGAAATTATTATCAGTTGAAAAAGAATTTCATAACGCTTCTGATGATGCTTAATACTTGACATTTTTCTTTTTAATTCTTGTTGAAATAAAATTATAAACATAAAAATGACAAAATTCTCATTTAAAATTAGTTATTTATATTAAGCCTAGTAATAAATAGGAAAGTTATGTGGTGCCGCAAACATGTTAATCTGTAAATCTTAATACATAAAATCCCAACACTCTGCTGCTCCGGCTCCTCCTCCAGCGTGTCATTTTTTGGTGAAAAAAGAAACAATCTGATAGTTCGAATTTTTTACCAACTATTCATTGTCGTTTTATCGCCCATAACTCTTAATCATATAAAAATTATCGAGAATTGGACAGTTGGTTAAAATAAAAACCCTTTTAACTTTCAGTCGACGTTTCGAGCGTTTATTTGGCTCTTCATCAGGACTACATGAGAAATATATCAAAATACATACAAAAAGATTAAAACACTGCTCACCTTCAGAATTAAGGTTACCAACAATACTATGCAGTAGGCATTCAAAAAGTGCAAACAAAACCACCTGTCGTCAAGCATACTATTAAAAAAAAACGTCAATAAAACTTAACAAGTGTAAATAGAAATTTGTAACAGTCAAATAATAAAATTCTCTATAACACAAAACTGCAACGAATAAAATTAAAATTAAATAAATAGCAAATCACTTAGCGCGTACGTTATCTCTCTGTCTTACTAAAATAAAACTACTCAGACCAGATGGACCCAATAAAAACCGAAAAATATATTAAAGTACCGACGACGGTACTCCCCCGTACCGTCCGTGGACGGGATTTCCAGCTAGTGGTATATAACTATGGTACTCAATGCTTAAAAAAAATCATGATTAAGGTGTTTAACACAGTGAGATAAATGTTTAATATTTTGAATTGATTCTTTTTAACAAGACGGCATCATAATTAAACGCAACTTAAAAGAAAAAGGTATTCTATTTTTTTTAATTGCAATTTCGTCAAGAGTCATAATTTAAACACTTTCTGGTGTCAATTTACATTTTAGTTTAGTTGCCCTTTTAAAACTAAAAAGTTTTTATTTAAAATTTTATTTGATTTGCAATTTTTTATAATTTGAAACAGAAGGGTCATCACAATATATTATATAGGTCATAGATATAGGTCATGAGCTGACCTATCAGCTCTTCAAGGGATAACGTTGAGTTTTGGGACACTCTGTATAATCGTGGCTCCTACGCATCGTGGGACATTAGAAGACACATACCGCTTCCCTTCCGTTTGATAGAAGCTACGCCACTGGTACTAAGTTAGTTTGTGAACGTAAGTAGATAAACAACAAAACACCTAGACCACTTTTAATGGTAAATAATCAAAATATAAATTAATAATAAACAAGCAGATCAGCGGATATAACATGCTCAGCGGACAAATGGCTAAACTGCTCAACGGATCAACGGAACATTGGATTAACTGCTCAACGGATCAACGGAACAACGGATCTGACGTTTATATAGGTGGTCGCGTAATAATTATCGGTATATAACATTTACTGTTAATTTTTACCTACTTGCAATTTTTGGCTAATTTATATTTTTCATTTACAACTATGGCAAATAAAGGAGAAATTCTTAAATCGTACTCGTTTCAATTAAATGAACTGACGTCGCCCAGTAAACGACGTATAGATATTCTCACCAAATTGGCTGAGAAATATATTTCGTTTGCGGAAGACATCGTTCAGATTATCGAAATCCGAATTTTTAAGAATTGCGGTACTAACTTGAACATAAGTGCATTTTACCTGATGGACTCCATCATCAAAAATGTAGGAGGAGAGTTCGTGACACACTTTTCCCGTAACATCGACACTTATTTTTGTTCCAGTTTTGATCGTGCTGACGCAGCAATGCGTTCAACTATGGTCAAATTACGTCAAACATGGAGCAAACTGATTTCATCTGAAAAGTTGGCAGCCATAGATTCGCATATCTGTAATGTACAAGATATAGGACGACACACCGGAGGAGGTAAGAAAAGACCGCTCGAAGACAAATGTGAATCTGAAGCCAAAAAAATTAGACGCGTAGATACGGCTTCGGACTCCTCCTCAGCAGTCAATTCTGGTAAGGTTCCCTCAATGCCCATTCCATCGACCGACGTACATCCGAATGCCTCTCCAGTCGACGTGCAGGAGTTGTATAAAAAACTCGTCGCTAATGGCCTGGTACCTTCTCCAGCCTATAAAATTGATGTACAAAAGTTGTTTGGTAAACTTGTCGCCAACGGCCTGGTTCCACCTCCGGCCAATCAAATCGACGAAATATTCGATAAATTAGTCGACGTAGGCCTCATCCAACCAATTGGCATACATCGCCAAAACCGCGAAAAGCGCCTTAACAACAAGGTCAAAGAAAATATGTTGAAAGCATGGAATTTACCGAAAGAGGAGTGGGAAAAGTGCCTTGAAACCAATTTTCAGCGCGAGATAGAAGCAGAGGAGCAAGAAATTGTTCCAAACGCTACTGCGGACTCCGCTTCGGTTACTTACTGTGCAGTCTGTGGAGACAAATTTATCCAATTTTTCGACGACGATGACGAAGAGTGGAAATTGCGTAATGCCATCAAACGCGACAACTTTTTCTACCATCCTATATGTTTGGAAGGCATTTAATTTTTCAAATTAATTTAAATAATCAATAAAACTTTTAATAAAAAAAAAATTTATATATTGTAATGATATTTCTAACCAGCAGCCGATATTTTTGGACGAGCTTTGTCTTCTTGGTAGTTTTGATTCGGTTGGAGTCACTAATCGATTTGCACCGCGATTCAAAGACTTGTTTTCATGTCGGCAAGTCGGTTTTTAATTATTTAATGCCAATAACAAACAACGACTCAAAATTGTTACACATTATACTACCAATTTACACAAATATTATTGTCTACTGTAATTAAACTTAAGGTGTTGTGAAATAGTGACAAATCTTGCGAACGTGAACCTAAAATTTAAGTGTGTTAAGAAGAAATATGGTGCATACTGTATAATTTGAAACTTACGAGGGAATTTGTTGTGGTAAGGTTGGAGGAAGGATCGTGGTAGGACGTTGTTCCGAGTGCACGTAAAATTGGTGCGTTACAAATTTTGTTGATTTTATAATTTGCGTTAATTTTGCCAAACGATTAACTGATTAAGTCAGGGAGCATATCCTGATTGTTGATAGTGCGATTATATAAGAAATTATTGTTTGCGTTTTGTTTCAAGCTGAAATAAAACAGAAAATTAAATTTGGTATTTTCAAGATAAAAAATTTTAGTAACGCCACCCGACCGCCATTTTGCATTTATGCGAAATATTAGAATTATTAACAAAATTTACTTACCTCAAATGAAAATTGGATGGAATTTGTATGGAATAAAAGAATACACGTGTGTAATTAAGCCGATTATCGAAGAAGTTTTACAAGAACCAAACTATCTGATCAACTCCGGTAGCATAAATTTGGTAGCAAGAACACGTGTTGCATCTAATAAGATACGGAAGCAAATGATCAAGGACAACGAAGAAAGCAGTGGACCTCAAACGTTAATCAAGCTAAGAATTTATTGTTTATTTGAACTATTTTTATTTCTCAGAATTTTTATAATTTTCATAATTTTTTATACTAACATAATTACATTAACAGCTAAATTTGGTAAATGAATTTAGAAGTCATATTTGGAATTAAAGTAAATGTAATTCATTTATCAAGTCTTGCTACACTTTTACACATAGAGTCAGGAAACGAATTTATAAGTTTCAAGTTATTGGTAATAAATAAACCTTATTTTGCGTTCATATCAAGAATTTTGTTTTTCTGGAAACATACGATTCGTGGGTTTCAAATTGAACTCGCTCCTGAGAGTCAAGTATCTCGGAAATTATCTGAGCTAGCTGGAGAAAAAGGTAAGAGTGTGTAGAGCTTGAAACTTTACATCACAATATATAAAAACAAGGTGGAACTCGCTTTTGCGACAGTTCTTAGGCTTCTATACATCTACTTTTTCGGTAGGTTAAATTATTTGGGCTTTATTTTATTCCAATTTTTAATGCCTTAATCTTTTAATTAGGTAGATTTTTTTACTATATAAGGAAAACGCTAACATTTTAATATTTTTTTTTTATTTCGACCTTTATAGGTAAATATTTGCAATTTACAAACCACAAATAAAACACAATTCATAATGAAATATTAAAATACCCGAAACACGTACCGAATACCGTATTAGAAACACGTAAAATACCTACTCTAAAAATACAAAATAAGAATATCGGATTAAAAAATATATATGTAAATAATCACTTGTAATACCACGAGTAGTCATAGATATGTCGAATATTTTGTGCTGATATCACGAATATTCGTTGCGCTTGCAAAATGAATAGCATGAGTGCGCCAGCACGAATGCTATTCGCAAGCGCAAAGAATATGAGTGATATCACCACAAAATATTCTACATCATCTATGATTACGAGTCGTATTTAAGAGACTATTCACTGAACAAATTTTACTTTTAAAATAAAATTGACAAAAAAATTGAGTTACACATGATTTTATTTCTGTGACAACTATAGTAAACAAACTTTTGTTATTCTTGAAATTCATAATAATTTATATTGAACGCGTTTTCTTGTTGTGAATTTTGTAAACGCTATAATGAAAAATGCTTCGGAGAGATTTGGTGGTAAGTCAGATGAAGAAATTAACGCTGATATTGTTCACAATGTGCCCGAAAATACAAGAAAATCGCATTCATCGGTATGGCGACAATTTTCGGATTTTTTGAAAGAAAAGCATTTCGAATTAAAGAAATCCACATCATGTATGGAATTAAACATTATCTTAAAAAGTTGGGCTTCTAATATGAAAAAACAAGATGGAACGGATTACAAAGAAGGTGTAGTTAAGCATATGTTTAACACCACGGCAAAAATGCTTCAAGACATGTATTATAATACCTGGAATATTGAAATTAAACCCTTTAGTGACGTGGTATTTAAAACTGCAAGGGAGGGCTAGAGACGCCAAAAGAAAAAAATTACAAACGCTTCCAGAAAAACGAACCATAAGCTCAGCGGCATTAACAAAAGACGAGTATTTAAACATTCTACAAGGTTTAGACGAAAATAATCCCGATGGCCTTCAAAAAAAGTTTTTTTTCGTGGTCTCTTATGAACTTGCTTGGCGAGGTGGCGAAGGGTATCAATGCCGAATTTATTATTTCAAGATAGAAATTAACAATAAAGGCTTGCCTACAAATCGTATAGAATACAATCCAATTTTTTCCAAAACGGCACAAGGAGGTGGAAAGAAATTAGCCGAAAGCAAATGGCTCATTGAAAATAAAAACGTTGATCTGTGTCCTGTAAGGTAAGCTATCTTATATTTGATCCAGTAATTTTAATTTGTAATTGTATTATTTCTTTTGCAGGCTTTACCATAAATTTATTTATAAGAGAGGTGACAATGTGAAGACTGATCGAATGTTCCTGACGTCTAATAAATTTTGGAAATTAAATGAATCCAGTAAATGGTACAAAAATTCGCCCATTGGTGTTAATGAAATCGCAAAGTGGGTTAAAATTGCGGCCGAAGAATTAGGTTTAGACATTAAAAAACGTAAAATATCGAACCACTCGATTAGGTCTAGTGCTGCATCAACGTTAGCAAAAGTTGGGGTTGGAGAGCAGCAGCTGATGAAAATAACAGGACACAGAAATACTGATTCAATAAAATCTTATTTACAATTGGACGGTGAACATCACCAAACAATAATTGAAAAGATGCGTTCCAACCATACAATCGAGAACGAAACTTTGGCAATGCCTTCTTCAAGTAAAACGGGATTTTTATCCAATTGTAGCAACGTAAGCTTTTCAAATTGTACCATCAATTATGTTTTAAAATAACTTCTTAACCTAATTAAAAACAAGGTGGAACTCGCTTTTGCGACAGTTCTTAGGCTTCTATACATCTACTTTTTCGGTAGGTTAAATTATTTGGGCTTTATTTTATTCCAATTTTTAATGCGTTAATCTTTTAATTAGGTAGATTTTTTTACTATATAAGGAAAACGCTAACATTTAAATATTTTTTTTTTATTTCGACCTTTATAGGTAAATATTTGCAATTTACAAACCACAAATAAAACACAATTCATAATGAAATATTAAAATACCCGAAACACGTACCGAATACCGTATTAGAAACACGTAAAATACCTACTCTAAAAATACAAAATAAGAATATCGGATTAAAAAATATATATGTAAATAATCTGAATAATTAATACCAATCTAAAAATATTCTATATGAAGTAAAATTGTTTTAAGAACGTGCGTTCTGATTGGTTTTGAATTATGCGGACAGACGGACAGACGGACACGGAGCTAGATCATAAGGCTTCTTCCTATACGTTGTATAGAAGCCTAAAAGTGTACAATATTTAATTGAAATATTAGTAAAAAGTGTTTCATTTGCGCATTGTACACTTATTTGTATTGTAAATCTACATGTAGTTTTTAAAATTTTATTTGTAGTGAAAAATAAAATCTAAAAATAATTTGAAATAATAATCAGATAATAATAGCAATAAAATTTTTTATTTATTTAAAATATTCGCTTGTCCTACTATGGAATAGTCGCTGCAATTCACCACTAGTGGAATATTCGCTGCAGTTCATTTTGAGTGGCCATGTAATCTCACATCAAACATTTTTATTGGTCCACTTTTGACAGATGACATGTGAATTGAATAGTCTGAATAATTAATACCAATCTAAAAATATTCTATATGAAGTAAAATTGTTTTAAGAACGTGCGTTCTGATTGGTTTTGAATTATGCGGACAGACGGACAGACGGACAGACGGACACGGAGCTAGATCATAAGGCTTCTTCCTATACGTTGTATAGAAGCCTAATTAACAAGCTGCTAATATCTTAGCACAACCACGATCCAGGGATTACGTGTTGTTTTTCCTGGGTGCCTTACCAGCAACATGGCGCGTCCATACCGGGTTGCGGATAGGGGAACGACCAAGTTCGGTATTCCGAATTTGGCTAGCTGCGAATATATTGAATAAGCAGCCGCGGACAAGGTGTCAATAATTTCCATCAACCAATATTTTTTGTTTAATTAATTTAGTTATTGTAAAATACTACGTTTTTGATAATTATTTTAAATTAATAATTTACTTTTAAATATCGAAAAGGACATTAAAAATAATTTTAGTTCAAAACAAAATAATTCAAATATGGAATGTCTTGATGGCCTTTTCACTTTTTTGGAGCAGGTGGACATAAGTTCCAAAAAACTTGAAAGTAAAGAAGTCATCAATATCCTCCTCTTTATGTTACCCTAAAATTTGAAAAACAATTTTAATAATGTAAATGGTAAATCCATCTCATATAATGAATGGATTGTACACTGAAATCATTATGGTTTCCTAATACCGTAAAAAACTGGAAGCCTAGGCTTCGAGGCTATGCTCGGTGACATAGCCGTTAGGTTTTACGTGAATACGTCGTCCATGGATACCCGCTTTTGTCCAGGCCTACCGATCAGATAACATCGATTTGAAAACATGACAACAACTTCCAAGATTTTGCGGAATATTGGCAATTTATTCAACTGATATCAAGATGACATAATAATGGTTTAATAGTGATATCAAGTTGTTTTATATCTTTAAATATCTTTTAAGTGGGTTCGCATCACAGGAATATTGAATATCTGTTGCGAAGGATTCATGCCGTTAGCTATAGCAACAGCGAATGCAATCGCAAATACACCGCAGTCAACGTTGTTGGTTTGTTGTTGGGCATCCTCGTATATAATGGGAGGTTTATTTGGAAATAACCGATCAAGAAACCGTTGCTGATCAGAAGATTATTAGCCTTATTGTTATTGGCACTATCATAGATATAAATTACAAAACCGTCGTAATATGTACATATCCAGTGAGTGACATTCTCAGTTGCTCTCGAAGGCAGAATTTGAATATGCCGTGTACTCCCTGAAACTATATCATTGTACATATGGCACATCAATAAAGTTTCTTGTGGTCTGAACTCCGTATTAGCCATCAGTATTTCGTTAAACTTTGAGATGTGATCAGTTGGAAGATAGTCATTAGAAGTTAGTTCTTGAATCGCTATCGATTGCAAAGGTAGTATATTAGACATTTTGATAATCTGCTCTGTTGTTGGGGTTCACTTTAATAGCTATTAACATATAACCGATAGAAAGAAAGCCATATCAGTTTTAGCAATATATCAGAACGAGCGATAGCGAGTTCTGATAGCTAAATCTGATATGGCTTACTTTTTACGCGAATGATGTTATGCATTTTTCATCCAACACGGGTCCTTTCCAAAATAAAAATATAAAGTGATAAGTAACAAAAATACCACTTTTAAAATAAACAGTAACTTATTAAGTATCTTATTAAAGCATGTGACATCATTATATAAAGTTGAAGCAAGATAAAGTCAGCAGAATTGTAATCTAATCAGCTAATACGTCACCAGACTGCCAAAGCTATGCGTATGAAATAAAAGTAACAACGAAGCGAAAGGTAAATTTACATAAGCAAATAATAGCAACACGGCGAAAATACACATACATATACGTTGTTATGACTAGCGATATCGTGGTTACTTAATATCACACCGCCTATTGCACATTTTCTCTATCTAGAATTTACCGTATATGCTACATATACTTTCGATAGTGTTGGATGAAAAATTGTTTTCAAATATACGTTTATGTAGATGCGATTTATGTTGATACGATTATCCGTTGATAACGACTTAAAGAATAAATTTGCCTATAAAGGTCGAGATCTACATAAGTGTATTTTAATTTGAAAAATAATGGATTCCTACCAATTCGCAAAGGAAATTAAAGCCGATGTGGAATCCATTGTCGCGATGACAAGAACTGACAATTGGCAACTAAGTTGCTATTTGAGAGTGTTGAGACTTCAATCTCTTCAAGAAATATCGCGAAGATCCCGAGCGCCAGTTTGAATAGAAGCGTGCAGAGGCATTCAAACGTAGGTACGCAAGTAATAAGCGCAAGTCTATGGTTACCTTGGATGCGTGTCGTACGATATTTAGGTCGTACGTACACGTACGTTCAATTGAAAAATACAAACGTGTTTATTTTGATGGGATGTCGGACGTCAAAACCGTCTTATCAACCCGTCTCCAGTATAACCACTCCTATGCATTTTCAAGCGTTTGTTTTTATTTAAACAGTCGTACGTGTACGTACGACCAAAATATCGTAAGACACGCATCCAATGTAACCATAGACTAAGGCGGAAGAGAAATTGACCGCTAAAGAAGCAAAAAAATTTAAAAAAGAAGCTGCAGAAGTGAAGTTATGGTTAAAATGCTTAGAAGAAGATATTTGTAATGATGAAGCAGCAAAAACATTTAAAGAAAAATCTGCAGATATAGAAATTTTTAAAAACGATCTTAATAATGAGGAGACGTTTTAATGAAATTTTCTTTTTTTCTTGTTTTTACTTATAATAAATTTTATTAAATTAATATTTACGAGTCTATTAGATTTAATAATAAATTATCGCCACGCCAATATTTTGTGAAATTTCTATATCTGGGTTTTCATAATATTATTTTGTAATTGTGTCTGTAATTGATTAAATGATTGAAAAGGATTACTAATTTAAAATTATAACTGAAGATAATCCGATAAGTTTGTATGCCAATTCGGAAATATTTCTATATAAAGCCCATTTGAGACGATGTCTAATTTTTAGTATTTTTCACACGAAAATTTTCTAAAAAATTTGCCCAAACTTTATCCATGGTTATTGTATAAAATTTAGCAGTAAACGGTAAGTCGCACTTTTTTCGTTACATATATTTTTTCATATTACCTGCATTGAAACAGTGTGTTTCAATAGCTGTCAAGACAGTCGAAACACGACAATTTCAGACCACTGCGAATATTGGTCAAACATTAAAATGTTTCTGCCCGAGGGCAGAAACACTCAAGTTTCTTACCGCCAAATCTGTTTCCGATTTCATTTCAACCCTGTCAGAATTAATAGTATATTACTGGCCAAGCATAGAAAATGATCCGTTACTGGGCGCGCAGCTATATTAAAAAGTGAGCGTAGCGAGCTTTTTAAAGCTGTAAGCCCAGTAACGGATCATATTTCGAGGCGAGGTGAGTATACTTTTTTATCGGAAAACATAAAATTATCAATTATATCAAATATTAAAAAATATTGTTTAAATTACAAATTGTGACAGATAAGACAAATTTAAACAATGTCATTAGAGCAACCCTCTATGGCGAAATGCAATAAGCGATTGAATCATAATTAAATCGTTTGGCGATCGCCAGTTCGAATCCCATGTCGGACAAATTTTTATAATAAAATATTTCTATAATATAAATGAATTGACTTGCAGAAGTAACAGAATCGACCATTAATAAAAACACATTAATGGTCGATTTTACATTATTAGTCGATTTGTGAGTTGACTAGGAATGCTTCGTTTTAGCTGCCGGCTGGACACTCGGAAAGCATCGCTTTCGTTGTGTTTTCCGATAACATAATTTTTCATTACTTCAAATAAAATTTTATTAATATGACAGCTGTCAGATTAATTCGATATTGTTGTTTATGAGTAATTTTTTTTTGCGCGCGATCGATCTAAATTTTTGCATATGCTTTCCCACCGATAATTCACCGGGGGGTGAGTACGAGACGAGGAGGGGGAAATTTTTTCTCAGTTTTTCGATATCTAGCGCCGTTGTCGAGTTATTGCTGATTCAAAAAATTTTCGAATCTAAAATATTTATTTTATAAGTTTCAATGCAAAAATATTTTCTGTTTCAATGCAGGTAATAAGAAAAATAGTATGTGTAGCGCGGGGTGAAACGCGATTTCAGACGAAGGTGATGCCAGCCCTCGCTTCACTCGGGCAGGCAAATTTCACCCTTGTCTGAAATCGCTTTGTTTCACCCCTTGCCAAACAATATACTATTTTAATTTTTGAACATGTAGGGAATACTTCTTGTACATACACACATTTTTCGTTACATATTTTTTTAAATTTTTGAACGTGTTACCGATTTTATAGACGTATTCACGTCAAAAAAACATCTACTGTATGTAATTCAAATTTTATTTTGTGAAAATACAAAAAATTTAGATAAATTTATTAATTTTCATCTGGAACTTAGTTTGGACATAGTTCAATATTGCGGTTTCCAGTTCCAACGGTGTCAAAACGACCCGCACGAGATACGGCATGTAAATATGAGTCTGGATCAGCTGGCATATTATAATTGATTACAGTATTAATGTTACCGATGTCCATTCCACGACCAAATATGTTGTAGCAACCAAAATCTTCTTCTTACCGCTTTTTATCTCTTCATACCGAATCAAACGGTCTTTTTAACTCATCATTCGGTGAATCCCCGTTGCCAAATGGTAATTTTTGACCAATAAATTCTCCAAAATTCTGCATTGCTTCACCGATTTTATGAAAATAACGGCCTGGGTAATTTGCAACGAACCCAACTCTTCAACTAATTTTTTGAATTTGTTGCATTCCTCGACTGCATCAAACCGCTGGTTCGTAATTCTCCTTTGTTGTCCTTATAAATTTCAATGGGATTTGATACCCCATACCCTAAATCTATCTATAAAATTTTTTTTAACAAAATCCAAAATGAAAATAATATATTATTTTTGTACGCCACTGAATTTTTTCCAAAATTTTTAAATACGTCACATAATACCTTGGTCGCTACCTAGTGGCATAACCTTTTACTTATAAAGTATAACGTTCCGTCAGTCCGTACGACGATATTATAAAATATTTCCCACCGAACCACCTATTTTTGTATTCTAAAATAAATTGTTACAAGTCCTAAACTCAATTCTTATGCTGCACTCGGTATACAAATCAACATTAACCTAATTTTGACACATATGTCACAACATTATGACCTTTATTAAAATTTTGAATATATTGTATTATTTTTGCAAGCCATCTGACAAATTCTTACAAAAAATATATAAATTAAGATTTCAGTTAATATTTTCTGTAATTTTTCTGACCTGCCCGCCCTGTTACAATTGGCTCGGTTTGTTTTCTCACCAATACTTATACTTTCAAAGCTCCATCGACACACCAAATTTTAGCTGAATCGGTTAAACATTTCCGGAGATACGACGACATTTTCATTTTTTTTTATTTATTTTATTGTGGCGGCCCTGATGAAGATTTCTCTGGCAAAACCTTATTTTCACCATTCCATCCCACGAGGCATACGTCCAATAAGTTTGATTGCAATCGACGCAGAAATGTCGAAGAAAATCGATCGACAAAAACTTTTTTCATGTTTTTGCCAAAAAGATAATTTTATTTTTTTATGTTGCATTACTGATTTCTATCGAAGGATTACATATGCTCTCATATCCATTCGGATCAATGTACATACGTACCAAATTTGGTTAAGATCCCTTCAGCACTTCTTGAGTTATTCACTCTTAAAGTTTCAACTTTGACAACTAGTGATTTTTGA
Organism: Cantharis rufa; assembly: GCA_947369205.1. Classification (NCBI taxonomy): domain Eukaryota; kingdom Metazoa; phylum Arthropoda; class Insecta; order Coleoptera; family Cantharidae; genus Cantharis; species Cantharis rufa. Next base: position 15,985,861 of record OX376306.1, on the reverse strand, counting down.
CAGACGACAGATAGAATATTAATTTTACCTATTCTGGATAAAGCTTTTTAAGGCATTTAAAATAACATATCGCAAGGCAAAATATTTTTTTAAAATCCCGTATTATTTTCTTGTGGTGGCACTCCTGATTGATAGATCGCGACGAAAACCTTATTTTCACCTTTACGTTTCTGAACACGGTGATCTCGAAAATGCAAAAGAAAAAAGTTGAAATTTTTTTTCGATTACCATACCTCCAATTTTTTTTAAAAATTGATTGGAGGTAATATGTAACGAAAAATGTGTGTTTGTACAAGAAGTATTCCCTACATGTTTAAAAATTTAAATCAAATATGTAACGAAAAATGTGTGTGTACAAAAAGTACACCCTACATGTTCAAAAATTAAAAAAATATATGTAACAAAAAAAGTGCTACTTACCATTTACTGCTAAATTTTATACAAAATTTTATACAAATTTTATACAAAATTATACAATAACAATGGATAAAGTTTGGGCAAATTTTTTAGAAAATTTTCGTGTGAAAAATAAAAAAAATTAGACATCGTCTCAAATGGGCTTTATATAGAAATATTTCCGAATTGGCACACAAACTTATCAGAATATCTTCAGTTATAATTTTAAATTGGTAATCCTTTTCAATCATTTAATCGATTACAGACACAATTACAAAATAGTATTATGCAAACTCAGAAATAGAAATTTCACAAAATATTGGGGTGGCGATAACTTATTATTAAATCTAATAAACTCGTAAATATTAATTTAATAAAATTCATTATAAGTAAAAATAAAAAAAAAGAAAATTTCATTAAAACGTCCCCTCATTATTAAGATCGTTTTTAAAAATTTCTATTTCTGCAGATTCTTCTTTAATTGTTTTTGCTGCCTCATCATTACAAATATCTTCTTCTAAGCATTTTAAGCATAATTTCACTTCTGCAGCTTCTTTTTTAATTTTTTTTGCTTCTTTAGCGGTCAATTTCTCTTCCGCCTTACGCTTATTACTTGCGTACAAGCAGTTTCCCCTGGTGCCCGCTTGTGCGTTAGCCATACACAAATCACAAGGTCGAACGTTTGATGAAGTTGTCTTTCACTATGATCGTTCGCAACAGACCCAATTGGTATATGTGGCGATGAGTCGAGTGACATCTTTGCAAGGACTCTACATAACCAACCCTACAGACGATTGCAAGTTCCATCACGGCTATGGTGATGTAACACCCACTACCAAAGAGATACGAAACGAGTACGCAAGAATGTCCAATCATCGTTTGCAAACTGTTACTGAACAGAGTTTGGTGGCACATTCTGACTCGTTGATCAGTGAATGCGATTACCTAATCTGCAGCGTTGAGTTCAAAAACCAGTTCAAGTTCTTACTTGGTTCTATATATATTCATCCGGGTGTGTCGCAGTCGTCTCTTCAGTACTTTATGTCGATGATGCTCAACCAGTACTTGGACCCAATAAAGAAGCATATCAGAACCACGTGCTCCGAAGGGCTCCCACACAGATTAAAACTTCTTATTAAGAGTTATCTAAGCAATCGCTTGGTAACCCTTAACGCCGGACGCCACTCAGGTAGAGAAGCGCTGTTCCAAGGGATGTCCCCAAGGATCTAGGGCCTACTCTATGGAATGCGCTTCTGGACCTCTACCTCGAAAACAGCGACCTACAGGAGGAAGTAGGAACCCTTGTTACGCCGATGGCTTTCTGAACACGAGTCACCGCGCAATCGTTTGCGCACAGCGTGTAGGTTTTGCACGAAGGAAACGTTCCACTTACTTTTGGACGAGCTACCAAGACGGTCGGAAGTCATTGTTAAGACCGGCTAATTTTTAGCTGAAATATTTAGTTTTTGATTAAAATTATGGTGAAAGTGTCCGTTTTTCCTGGTGGAATTTCTGTTCCCGCGAGTATCGTTAGTGACGCTTTTGGGGAACGAATTTTGAAGAAATTAAGATAATTATTGTTGGCGACGCGCGCCAGGCGATTCTCGACCGTAGTAACAGCGGGAAATGTTCGAACTTATTAACTTATTAAAATATGATGAAGTTTCAAATTTTGGTGTCGAAATACTAAATTATTGTTATTTTCTGATATTGCGGTTTGTTTCGAACTTTCGAGTTTTGATGAATTTTCCAATCTGATGGCTAATAAATTATGCCGCTGAGTAATTCTGAATTGTTGCTGTTTGGTCGTGATATATCTTTTGGACGTTGGGTTATTCTCAATGTAATTGGAGCTACGAACTGCACGATGCCGACCTGCTTCTTACAATCATCTCCATGGACACCTGCGTCTACTAATGGAAATTAAATTTGTAACAAGGTATTATTTTTGTATTGTTTAGTTAGTACCTTCTTGGTGCCGTGTGCACGTTCTGTGGACCTTTCAGGTCAGTATCGGACTAATTGTCATATTGTTGACTTTTCTATATATTCATGTTTATTGTCGTATTATTAATTTTCATGTTGTTTGGTTGTTCGATAAATTTATGTTTGCCGTCTTAACAGTTAATGTTGATCGGTTGTATTTTACGACTGTTAAAGTCAGTTCTTGTCGTGATGTCGTCATCATAAATTTTAGTTATAATAATTATGGCATTTGTTGCCAACACAATATGCTGCTGTGTTGACTATATGTTTATTGATGTGCTGTACATGTTGTATTATTAATGAGTTTGCTCATTACACGAAAAACCAAGGGAGAAATTAAATTACTTGTAAAATATTTGTGTTGTTTTAATTGTGTTAAACTTCCAAGAGTAGACCACGCCCATATTTTAGATCCGCTGAGGTGAGCAGTCGTTGGCACCCATAAGTTACAGGTAAGGTCCTCGTAACACCCTAGTTGATGAATACGCAGATGATATAAGGGCGACAGTGACGGCTTCCTCCAGGAACGAACTTAGGGCAAGCCTGCAAAGAAACGTCGACAATCTCCAGAAATGGTGCACAAAAATGAAACTCTCCCTGTCCAAGACCAAAACCAAAATCATGTGCCATTACCCGGTACGAGTACACAATTATGACCTACAAATAAAATTGAACGGCAAAAACATTCAGGTTGTCAAGGAATTCAAATACCTTAGCATTCAGATTGACGACCAATTGACCTTCCAAAAGCACGTGAACTACGCATGCAACAAGGCCCAGCGACTCATTGTCAACCTGCAAAGGATGGCAAGGAGTAGTTGGGACCTAGACACGAATTGATGAAAACTATCTACAGAGGCGCGGTGGTTCCGATCATTGCGTATGGACACGAAGTATGGATACATAAAATCGACAATAAATAAATTCGCGCCAGGCAGCTGTCAACCTACTGCCTTAGCTGTAGGATGATATGCCGAACCTACAGGACCGTCTTCGCCCTCGCAGCCGGGGTCATCGCTAGAATCTATCCAATCGATCTAGAAATAAGACGATTGTATACATGGAAAAAAGTTAAGAAAGGACTCCAACCCGCTTTCCTCGACCAGAACCCAATAATTGCTACAAACTTTAAATTTAAGACAGAAATCAAGAAATATATGATGGAACAAATTATGGAAACATGGCAAAAACGCTGGGAAGAAACGGAAAAAGGCAGGATCCATTTCCGTTTCATTCCCAGCGTTAAAGAGCACCTAAACAGAACAACAACTTTTCAGATGAGTCAGATTCTCACCAGCCATGGTGAAATAGGCCGGCACCAGAAAAGACTCGCAAAATCAGAGGACGGACACTGCCCGAGATGCGATGTACTGGATGAAACCATACATTGTATCTCGGCTTGCGAACTCTATGTAAATGAACAAAACGAATTATGACTCTATCACACCGCTTGATACCCACCCGATTTCAAGACCGTGTATGAACTGACCCCCCAGAACTACTCTACGCTTTCCTTACCGACAAAACAAACAATAACGATCAATAATACAAACTGAAATATGCTCTGCAACTCATGAAATAGAACGTCAAATCCTCAATAGAAACAAACCCAAAACAGAACCCCAAACCATTTTTGAAATTTCCTGAATTCGGACCTGATCTATTCACACACAACATTGAAAATAGAAACTTTGAACTAGAAACTTACTCCAAACATGCCTGAAACATATGAAGTTATCCACACATCCCGACCACCATCCGAAATGGATTTAAATAACTAAATAATTTTAAAACTTTTTGAATTTTTTGACACTTTGTAACTATATATTGAATCAATACCCGACAATTTTCGGGTACCCTGTATATCTTTTTGATTCTGTTGGTATATTATGTAAATTTTAATTAACTAAATAAACTAACTTCCTCTGATAATTGTTGGTAAATTTATATAAATAATATAAAAATAAAATAAATATAAATATAAATCTAAATATATAAAACAAAATATAAACTACTATATAAGTAATACCGCATTGCAGAATTTTAAAAAATCCCAACAGCAACTAAGTAAACGCTAGTACTTTCAAAAAGAGTAATATGTAGAAATCGCAAAACAAACCAGACCAGATGAACTGAGATTTTCGTATGTCCCTTTAGTGAAAAACGATGAAGACGGTCACTTAGTTTTCCAACTGGGAGACGTGTTGGAAAACAGATATAAAATAATTGCTCCTCTCGGGAAAAAGCACTTTCGCACAAGCTCTACACGTAAAAGATCTGGAAACGGATAGTTCTGTGGCGTTAAAGATTATCAGAAATAAATCAAACTACAGAGATGCAGCAGAAGTGGAAATTTCAATTTTAAAAATTTTGGGAAAAATCGATCCAACCAGTATACCATTATTAACCGCTATTAACCTAAAATTTACAAAAACATACAATCCGATATGAATAAAGGTAATCAAAATCAAAAAAACAACTTACACTCAGTGTTCGATGAAGTTAAGCGAAGAGAATAACTGGTTTCCGAAAGCGAAAATTACGACGCAAGGAAGTGGCTAAAGATCAATTGGAGAAGGAATTAAAAAATGAAAGGAAAAGATTAAAATTGGAGGCAAAGGAATCATATAAAAAGTTAGTTAAATCGTTTGCAACGATTCCAGAAGTAGAGGATTTATTGGAAGAAGAATACGAAGACGACTATGTTAACGTGAAAGTGGTTGAACTTTCGACATGTGATATTGCAAAAGAAAATAATTGGATCGGGGTTAATCAGCCGCATTATGAAGAAGAATCTATTAAATCAGAAAGCAAAAGCGAAGCGGAAGATGTTCCCGGAATGAAAATACATAAAGGTCAAGTTAAAACGGAAAAGAAAGAACCTACAAAAAGTGAACCAAAACCTATTGACAACATTAAGAAAATGTTGAAAAAACAAGCTACAAAAAATTTCAAAAAAGTGAAGTTTATCAACAGAAGCAGAAAATTGAGCGTCTGAAACAGAAAAAGACGTCGATGAGAAAAAAAATGCTGGACGTTAAATCGTAACAAAAACGCTTGAAAAATAGAAAAAAGTAATTTAATGATTTTATAAACTCAATACACTTTCTATACACCTGTGCGTGAAAATGTTGTCTTCATTTAATTTCGATGGTCATGTATGCATAAAATTTGAAAAATTTGGTCTTAAAGTGAACGACTTTTTGTGAGAAACGATTACGATCCGTATCACATTGATGAAATCCGACATGTGGCCTATCAGTTGTGTTATTCTGTCAAATTTTTACACGACAGCAAACTGACACATACGGATCTCAAACCTGAAAATGTTATATTTGTGAATTCCAAATCTGATATAATTTACGATAACGAAACTTATAGAGAAGTGAAACGATTGAGAAGAACCGACATGAAATTGATATATTTTGGTATGCTGTATTTGATGACAGACATAACTCTGTAACTGCTGATACTAGAAATTATACATCACTCGAAGTGTTTTTAGAATTAGGTTGGGCCCAACCTTGACGTTGGGTCTAAACAATTTCTTGACGTATGGTCTATAAGTTGATTTTTTTCGAAATGTATATGGGATAAATACTATTCGCCACCCGAAACAAATTGGAACATTTGGCAATGATGGTGCGACTTTTTGGCGAATTTCTTTGTGAAATTCCTTCTGAATTATTCACTAAAACAACGTATCTTCGTGATGGTAGAATAGATTGAGCAGACTTGGAAGACTCGGGACGTTACGTGAACAATCATAGCAAACCATTAATGAAGTTTAAAAAAAAAGACAATGAAGATCATAACGATTTGTTCGATTTATTGCAACGCATGTTTGTATTATGACCCATCGCGAAGAATAACACCGAAAGAGGCTATGTTCCATAATTTCTTTTCTAAAATCCCGGATCATCAAAAATTAAACGATTGATGTTGATTTTTAATGCCAATTCCCTTCTTTACATTGAAACTGAAACCCACATTTTTTTGGTTGATAATTATATTATAACATTGCAATACGATCATTGCTCAAAGTTGGAAGATCGAGTTTTGTAAAATTACATTAATTGTGTAAATTTTTGAAATTACAATAAATATTTAATCGACCAATTGTGAAAACATCCGTATCCTTTCATTAATTTATAAATTATTTGGGGCTACAGTTATTTGTATTATTGTTAACATAATAGTTATATAATTATTATACTGAGAATTGTAAAGAATTCGATAAGAAATGAATTTTATTTTTTTTACTTAATTTTACTTAAATTTACAGTAAATTTAATTAAGTCCCTATTTTAATTATTGGTAGGAAAAACCTGTTAGTATTTCTACAAAAAATACTGTTTGTGAAAACCTATTTTTCAAATTTTTTCCGGTATATTTATCTAATTGATAGAAAAATTTTATCATTATCAGTTGGTTTCAATTTTAAATTATTGTACACGTGAACTTTGTTTTTGAATTTTAATTAATTTATTGGTATAGTATTATATTATTTAGAATTAGTGTTTTACAGTATTGTTTTTCGCATTTTTCTTATTTTCACTTTTTGTTGAACCGGACGCACATTCGTCGAATCTACAGTGACCCGTCACAGCAAAATTTTTGTATCAAACAGTTTTACACCATAAATTTGTTATCGGTGAGTGTACCTAATTTTCAAATTGTAGAACCTTTTGTAATGTCTAAAAGGAATGGATACATAGAGTGTCCGAAACGTCGACATACAAGTAGTTATGTATTTGATTGCTACCCATTCAACCTGAAATTCCTTTTTTCATATTATAAGCTTTGGGTGAGAATTCTTTATCTCGCATATCAATGGGTTATAAGTATTTTTATTTCTTTTATTGTTTGTCAAGTTCTTTCTGTTTTTATTTTTAATTCTTTTTACTTTAGTGGTAAAGCCATTCATCTTAATTTTTTTAAATTTTGTGTATTGGTTTAGTTCCATAAATTGATCTACTTTTCTGCAGTATGTTGCCTTATCAAGAATTACTGTAGTATTTCTTTTAACTGCTTTGGTGTTTTTTACTTCTTGAAAAATTGTTATCTAAAATTTATTGTCTCGTGCTCGTTTGCACGACAGGTTAGGACATGTTACAATTGTAGCAGGTCTTGCTATATCCATTATATGACATTATATTATTTTATTTATGAAGAAACAGAAAAAACAAAGTAAATCTTTAGACGCGGTTTCGTCCAAAAAATTGAAAAGTGTTGGTATTGAAGTAGTTTTGCAAGCTCCTAACGCCGATTTCCACTGGCGGACAAAACATGAACCTACTAAATATGTTTTATGTCTCTTGCCACGCCCTAGTTCCGGCCCTGCCTTTAATACTAATATCATATAGAATATTATAATCAAAGAAAAATGCAGTACCTTGGAATCACAACAATTAAAAACCGCTCAATTTTGGCGCCTTTTAAACTTTGGCGCTGGGTGCGGCGGCTCCATTGCACCCATGGTTTATCCGGCCCTGCCAATTTGCAGTTTACATATCGAGGGCCGGGACAATTATAAATTTAGACATGATAATCCATCAGAAGACGTTCAGCCTGCATAGCGTATTCGTTGATCATTATTATACTTCTTGCTCATGAAGGAACGCCGCAATATACCTAGGTAGTACCCTAGATTACCGGGCATTTGTTGTAATAATAGTAATTTTACTAATGTCGCAAAATTTACGAATGCCTCGTATTTTGAGGTTAAAACAATAGCCCGTGTCAGCTAATCTGATAATTGTTAGTGGTCTACTCCCGAATGATAAACAAAATCCTGACTCTGAAGTGGATCACCAAGCTATGAGAGCGGATTTTGAACAGCTCCGGTGGGTAGACAATTCTGACCCCATCCCTGAAATCACCATTGACGAACTCAACGAAGTTGTCAAACAAACCCTAGCCCGCAAGGCCCCGGGTTTTGACAACCTTGAAAGGTCCTTCTTTAAGAAACTCTCTATCTTTCTTGATGAAGTCATTTTAAGATTCTATAATGCTTGTCTTAAGATATCCTACTTCCCTCAGAAATGGCAGAAAGGAGTAGTGAGAGTACTCCCTAAATCCACGGACGGGAACCCTGCGAATATTAAGAACTATAGACCCATCACTCTTCTTTCTGTTTTCGGGAAAATCTTTGAGCGCCTCATCATAAAGAGAATCCTCCAGACTAAGACTCCATTCCACTCTCCGAGGCAATTCGGCTTCACTGAAGACAGGTCCACCGTCACCGCCCTGCAAAGTTACCTCGGGGACCTTAAACTAGACCAAATTCTTAAAACCAGACCCAAACACAAGTTCGTCGCAGTAATTTTTTACGATATTTCTGGCGCGTTCGACCACCTATAGTGGCCTACCCTCTTCTACGTCTTAGGGATAAAGGGGCTGCCTCATAGGCTGAAACTCTTGATCAACAGTTACCTTAGCAACCGCCGAGTTACACTTAGCGATGGACCCATTTCAGTTGAAAAAAATGCTCTTCTTGACAATTACTTGCAATCCGACGAACTTAAGGAGGAAGTAGGAACCCTAGTTGATGCATACGCAGATGATATTAGGGCGACAGGACGGCTTCCTCCAGAAAAAAACTAAGGCAAAGGCTCCAAACCAATGTCAACAACCTCCGTAGATGGTGTGAGAAGATGAAGCTCACACTATCGGAGGCAAAAACGAAAATTATGTGTCACTATCCTGCAAGAGTACACAACTATGATCTTCAAATTAAATTAAATGACAAACATATTCAGATAGTAAAAGAATTCAAATACCTCGGGATCATAATCGATGACCAATTAACTTTCCAGAAGCACGTAAATTATGCATGTGACAAGGCCCAGCGACTCATAGTCAACCTGCAAAGGATGGCTACACAGTTAAAAATGTTTGTTTGAATGAAGCAAATTTAGTTGATCCAAACAAACTATTCTGTTAGATATACGCAACTAAAGTGTTTGTTAACCCTAACAAAAATTTTGTTTGAGGTTTTTTAGTTGCCTAAAAGAAAAATTTTATTTAATTTGATTTTATCTTGATTTAAAATAAATGTTTTATTTCAAGTAATAAACAATTATTAAATTTAAACAAAACAAATTTAAACAATTTGTTTAAACTAAACAAATTTTGAAAAAATATATTTTTTTGAAATAACAAATTCATTTTGTTTGATAGAAATAATTTTGTTTAAATCGAAACAAAATTTCTTTCTATTGAATAAAATTTTTCAAACAAAATTATTTATTAAATTCAAACAAAACGTTTTTACTGTGTATAAATTCAAATATGACATTTACAACCCGTATTAGTTCATTTGTCCGCTGTAAAGAATACCTAGCAAGGGAGCTGCTCGTTAAGAAATTCTTATGTTGGTGAAATGCAAATTTTCCTAAGTATTATTTTAGGGAATACCTAGCGTAAAGAATTCTTTGCTAGGGAATTCTTAAATAAATGTTGGTGAAAACGGGCATGAGTTTCAAACTCTGAGTTTCAAACTTTGGCTGTGATTAAGAAGTTGTCAAAGAAAGTGAATTATTTTAGACGTGTCTCGCAGAATTTGAATTTGCAATGCCGATTAACCGTTTTTAAAAGCATTATTGCACCTCATATGCAATAATGTCCAACAATTTTGTTTTACCTAGACTCGACTAGCATTCAAGAGATCCAGAAATTACAAAACAAAGGAATGAGAAGTATTCTGAAATGCGACAAATTTACACCGATTGCAACAATGTTAGAGGTTTTAGGTTTTTTGTCGGTACATCAGTTTCTGATGTACCAAACACTTTGTTTTATTTATAAATTATGTAATGGCTTAATGCCAGATTATCTTAGTCATGGTCTGATCTATGGACGTGACATACACTTGACAATGTGTACGTAAAGAGAGTTAGAAAAGCATGTACAAAGCGCTCCATACACCATGATGGTCTTGTGTTATATAACAGCTTACCAATGTTAATGAGACGAGATAACCTGCGCCGTTTCAAGCAGAGCGCACTGGAATTTGTAAAAACAAAACGAATAAGTTTAAATGGTTTCATCCGGAATTCTTAAATGGTATATATGTTACCGGCAATGCGCAAAATCCGGCAATTTGCAAAATTCCTATGTAATCTGCAAACCGACTAAGTCATAAGCTACTATGGAAATTCACTAATACTTTAGGCAATCTGCAAAATGGCTACAGTGTTTCAGGCAATTTGCAAATTGTCTATATTGTTAGTTAATGTGCTTTTTGAGTATGTAATTCACATTGACTAGGCAATGTGAAAAACAATATTTTAAATTGGTAATTTTAAAAGAATCGTTTATTAAAACATAGCTCGTTGAACATTTTACATAAGAATAAAAACTATAAACCTATATACATTAGGTTACTTATTTTTAAGTGGATTAGAAAAGTGACAGAGAAATAAAATTCTTGGAAATTCTGAAATAAGATTAAAAAGCTGCACTACTGACGATAATGTAATCATACCCATTGTAGGTGTTGGCTCTACATCAGTAGAGTTAGCATTACCGCCACCGAAGATTCTCTTCGACATTTTCTGAATAGTAAGCTTCCTAATCATACATTCGAGTGTACTAAATTAAACACATTTAACAATTCGAGGTCGTTTAAGGTAAGTGCTGACATTTCGCTTCATGATACGTTAACCAAACCTGAATTCTATTCTGGCCTAAGAACATTAACGTAAGGCGCTTTAATTTTTTTCGTAGACCACGAAATATTCAACCGGGCAGGAATACATGCTAAAGCGAACAGCTGTCAGCCTGTCAAGCGTGACTGCAATGATTTTATAATTGCTCACTTAAATATTAGATCGCTTGTGAAATGTTTCGACAATTTTGTCAATGAAGTGACAAACTTAAAATTACAAATTATATCTGTCACAGAAAGTTGGTTGCCGCCATCGTTTCCTTCAACGTTAATTGCAATTCCTGGCTAGTCTCTACATCGATGTGATCGTTTGAGTAGAGGCGGTGGGGTGTGCTGCTATGTTCGGAAAGGCATCAAAAACCAAATCATTAACTTGAATGATAGTAGGACTCATCTTCTGGAGCAGCTATGGGTTCGTATCTGCATTAACAATAAATCATATGCAGTGGGTACGATTTATCGTCCACCACATGTTTCAGCTGCCTTTATCAATGAACTTGAACGTATATTGTCTATGCTGGTTGTTGAATATGATGGCATTATCCTTTTGAGAGACCTTAATGTGAACCTGCTTTCTGACTCAACTCTTGGTGCATCTTTGAAGTCGCTCTTTGACTCATTTAACCTGGTGCAAGTTATCAACCAGTCTACACGAGTCACTGCTAACTCGGAATCGTTAATTGACGTTATCTGCCTGAGCAATGACATTGCATTTTTCCATACCACTACACACGACATGTTCCACATGACGGATCATTGCTTAGTGAGCTGCAGGCTAGATGTCAGTAGCAAAAATTCTGAGCCTCAATATGCAACATTCAGAAATCTCAAAAATATCAACACGGAAGAGTTTGCTTTCGATGCTAGTAACATTAACTGGACTAATGTTGTAAACTATGATAATATCAACGATAAGCTCACCTATGTCAACTCTGCCATTACATACCTTTTTAATATGCACGCTCCTGTTTGTACGGTTAGAATCAATACTAAAAAGCCGGCTTGGCTAACATATACCTTACGGTGCATGATTAAGCTTCGTCAAAAAGCTTTTAAGAGATATGTCAAAACTAAGAAGTCCTCCGACTGGAAGTGCTATCAAGACATTCGTAACTACGTCACACAAGCCATATCTAATGAAAAGAAAGCCTACTTTCAACATCAAGTCGATATCCGTTCAAATAGTCCTGGGAAGCTGTGGAAGTCTTTTGATCGTGCAAACATACATGCTAGATCCAAAAACGAAATGGATTTGGAGAACGCTGATCCCGACCTGCTGAATGGGTTCTTTGCCAATTCCGCACCTAAGACCACCATCAACCTGAAAACTATCGATGAATTTAGAAATAGTTGCCACCCTCGGATCACTGAAAAATTGACATTCTGCTTGGTCAGCCCGGACGACGTTGTTAGAACTATATCTAAACTTAAGTCGAATGCTGTGGGTATCGATAACATTTCATCTAGAATGCTAAAACTTGTCCTGCCGTTTTGTGTGGACACGTTTACTCACCTGATCAACAACTGCCTGGAGACATCAACTTTTCCTGAGGTGTGGAAAAAATCGATCATTGTGCCTCTTCCGAAGATAAGTACTGCTTGTAGATTTGAGGATCTCCGACCTATCAGCATTTTACCAGCTCTCTCGAAGGTACTTGAGTCCTTCATCCATCTTCAACTGCTTGAGCATATTGAAAAATTTGACGTTCTTCCTAACACCCAATCGGGATTTAGCTTTGGATTTAGCACTACGACTGCTCTATCTAAGGTGTTAAATGATGTGATTAGCCACATGGATAACTCCAAAGTCACTGTAATGGCACTTCTTGATTTCAGCAAGGCTTTTGATGTAATCGATCATGATCTTCTAATCGCTAAATTGGTACACTATGGATGTGGTGAGTCTGCACTGAAATTACTCATCAACTACCTTAAAGGAAGATTACAATGTGTGAAGCTGAACTCGACCTTATCCGAGTATCACCAAATTACTCGTGGTGTTCCCCAAGGTAGTGTACCACTTCTTTTTATTATTTTTACGGCTGACCTTCCCAAGGTGTTACCAGAAGGCACAAATTCTCATGAGTGTGTGGATGACACTCAATTGAATATTTCAGGCGAACCATCGTCTATTAATGAAATTGTCCGAGACGTAAATGTTTGTCTTGAACTGGTGCTCCGCTGGTCCTCTTTGAATGGCTTATTCCTCAACCCCAGCAAAACTGTATGTCTCTGTATCGGCAGCTCACGCTGTCGAGCAGTGGCCAATAATGTAAAATGTACAGATATTCTCCTAGACAACAATGTGATCGACTTTAACGAAAAGACAAAAAATCTTGGCGTCATTTGGGATTGTGGTTTGACTTTCGAAAACCATGTAAATAAAATTTGCAGCATGGGATATTTTAAACTAAAAGCGTTGTATAGATATAAGCATCTTCTACATTCAGAAGTAAAATGGAACTTGATTCAAAGTCTAGTATTGTGTCACGTCGACTATTGTTCCGCAATCTATTATGGATGCCTAACTGGTTATTTGAAGAATAAATTGCAAGTGCTCTAGAATGCATGTCTTCGTTACGCCTACTACGTTGATCGATGGGACCATGTCACTCCAACCTACAATTCACAGCAAATATTGAAGATTGAAGCACGCTGTGAACTACAGTTTGCTCTTCTTCTTTATAGTGTCTACAAGTCTGGTCGCCCAGGTTACTTGCATGAATTCATTAATCAAAGATCGTCATGTCATGAATTAAACCTACGCAATAATGGAGCTCTGTCGGTGCCTACACACAGGACTGTGAAGTTTGAGGGATTCTTCCAGTACAGAACTGCCCACACGTTGTACCCTAAATAAAAAGATAAGTAAATAAAAAAATTGATATCCACAAACCTCAGGGCCCGTGGGATTTTGTATACTAGAATTCGGGCACAAAAAAATTCCCTGGACTAGCTCAGTTGTTCTTGTGGTAACCTTAGTTGTTAATAGGGCGCCAAGTAATTAATTCCAACTCACAAGATCGATGTATAGGTAATTACTAACCAGAAACTGAGATAAGCACACCAAAAATGAATACGTTTTTGCTAAATAAAAATAAAAGGAGATAAGGAAATAAATGAAACCACAACGAAAATAAGGAGTGCACGCTAGCTATTTATTTACAAAAATTAAAGAAACTTGTTTTCAAGAAAATCGGAAAACGGTTAAGATAAAAAATAAAATTATTTATACAAAAAAAATAATAAAAGTTAAGTTGACTCAAAAACAGTTGTTGTAAACCTTACGAGATTAAATTACATTCGTAATTTACTCGTACGCAAAATTTTAATTTAAAATAATCTATCAACATAAAGAATAGATAAAAATATAGCGGTAAATTAATCTAAAAGACCCAAAATCTCGTCCGAACCACGGAGAATTGCAATTCTTTAGGGATTCGAAAATTTTGCACTTCAGTTGGTGCGTGCCGAATGATTTTCAAAACTCCCGAAATTTTGCATAACGCTTTACACAGTATCGTAAAGGAATACTTCAACTCAAAGTAAATGGTAACTAAATTGAACTTAATAATTAATAGCGTGACCCACCAACGTATTATATACAATAAAGAAATATTTTGATAATTACAAATTAATATAATAAACGGTCCATACACAAATAAAATAACTAGTTTCGAAATCCACGATAGATCTATAACTATTTCGAATTGAAGATAAGGCACACAACTGGTAATTCATATTACGTAAACCCAAAATATTATATACATATGTCGTATCGGTAACTCGACGACTCGAAGTAATCAGTTGTTTATAGATAATAAATCAATGGATGTCCGCATCGATAGAAAGGTGAAATATGGACAAATAAAAATCTCTGACCTTAATGTTGTCGGCTGTATACTGAGGTTGCTATACTAGGTTGTAACCAGATGGTAACGTAGTCATCCCTCTGCGAATCTTCCCTGGGCTTAATCGTATAGGTTGGATAATCCAATAATTCAGGAGTTCTGTTAACCAAATAGAAAAAAATAACCACTCCAGAAAAACTTCCTCCGGTGCCCGTAAAGGTGCAAAACAAATCAAAATCGCAATCTTCAAATAGAAACATTCAGGTCACACAGTGGAAAATTAAGTTTCCAGAAAATTTTCGGAAGATAAGACAACTACTTAAGCTTTTAAACCTTTCTCTTCGGTCACTCTTTCCACCTCAATCTAATAATTTTTAATCTCCACATTTTCTCACCTCGATAAAATTTATTCAAAAATAAAATTAAGCATACAGCCATCGCCATCTAATAAAATAAATTTGAAAAATATAAAATTAAATATGAAATCTTCTCCACAAAATTGCAAACTGAAAATTAAATTTTGTTGCAGGAAATTACTGTAACAACGTTTAATAAGTTTGCTTCACACTACCTGAATGCCAGTTCGAAGCTATCGTTCAAAGCACGTATTAAGGAACTGCTGATGGCGAAACAAATTCAAGGGTCTCCTTGATGGGCAATGGTTGAAAATCAGCTCCGCTGAACTTTTGCCTTTTAAGCAATAATCTTTATTACTTATGTGTATATATATAGTTTGCTTAATAAACATTATTATTATTATTATTATATGTACAGTTGTTCATTTAAATAAATAAATATATTAAATATTAAAATATTATTTTAATATAGCTGCGCGCCTAGTAACGGATCATTTTCTATGCTTGGCCAGTAATATACTATTAGTGCACGCAAAAAAAGTGTTGCTTAGCAATTTTCGCATTTTTATATTAATAACGAAAACGTCAACTTTTAGTTGAGGTAATGCTACTAAAAATGTACTGTTTTTAATACGGTTGGAGAAAAAGTTTCTTTCTATTGAATAAAATTATTCAAACAAAATTATTTATTAAATTCAAACAAAACGTTTTTACTGTGTAAGAGTAGTTGGGACCTTGACACAAACAAAAATATGAAAACTATATACAGGGGTGCTGTGGTCCCCATAATTGCGTATGGCCACGAAATTTGGAGCCATAAATTAGAAAACAAATATATTCGTGCCAGGCTGCTATCAACCTACGGCCTTAGCTGTAGGATGATAGGCCGAACATACAGAACCGTATCAGCTGTTGTTAATCGGGTTAATCCGGGTTAAAGCCGGGGTTAAAGCCGGGTTAATCGCTGGAATCTATCTTATATCGTAGATCTCGAAATAAAAAGACTCGAAGTATGGAGAAGGCTGAAAAAGGGGGAAACCCCTGTATTTTTGAACCACAACCTGATTAGACCAACGAACTTTAAGTTCAAATCCGAAATAAAGACCCACCTGACTCGACAAATTTTAGACACCTGGCAAAAACGTTGGGAGAAAACGGAAAATGGCAGGATCACTTTCCGTTTCATTCCCAACGTTGAAGAACACCTAAACTGAAGCATTTCTTTTCAGATGAGTCAATTCTTGACCAGTCACGGCGAGATGGGCGGGCATCTGAAAAGAATTGGGAAATCAGACGGTGTCCACTGCCCCAAATGCGATGTCTTGGATGATACCATACATCGCGTGACGGAATGTGAGCTATACGAATCTGAACGTACCGAAATAAGACTTTATCACAACGGGATTTTCTCAGACCTAAAGATCCTATATGAATTGACCCCCCCCCCGAATTGCTACTGGCTTTCCTAACACACAAACAAACTAACCTAGAACAACTTGACTCCACTCCATAGAACCTGGCAAACTTCACTCTGACAACTGAAAATCACACCGCAATAGGAATACATCACAACCCCATATAGAATCACTACAAACATTTTTTAGAACCCCTAACTCCTAACAGTATTTTCTCATCTTTAAACCGAAATCACAAACTCCTGAATTATAATAAAAACCGAAACCCGCCTGAATCTTATGTCACGAACCACAATGAGCCCACATCCGAATTGGACTAACTGAAAATAACAAATAAATCAAAATTACTGGAAACCCTGTATTCAAAAAATTAATGAAATTGGTATATGCTCGACAATTTTCGAGCCATATTATGTTTTTGTTGGTATATTGTGTAATTTTTTAAATAACTAAATAAACTAACTTCCTCTGATAATTGTTGGTAAATTTATATAAAATATACTATATAAATAATAATACCGCATTGCAGAATTTTAAAGAATCCCAACAGCAACTAAGTAAACGCTTGTACTTTCAAAAGGAGTAATATGTAGAAATCGCAAAACAAACCAGACCAGATGAACTGAGATTTTCGTATGTCCCTTTAGTGAAAAACGATGAAGACGGTCACTTAGTTTTCCAACTGGGAGACGTGTTGAAAAACACATATAAAATAATTGCTCCTCTCGGGAAAAAGCACTTTCGCACAAGCTCTACACGTAAAAGATCTGGAAACGGATAGTTCTGTGGCGTTAAAGATTATCAGAAATAAATCAAACTACAGAGATGCAGCAGAAGTGGAAATTTCAATTTAAAAAATGTTGGGAAAAATCTATCCAACCAGTATACACCTGTGCGTGAAAATGTTGTCTTCATTTAATTACGATGGTCATGTATGCATAGCATTTGAAAAATTTGGTCTTAGCGTGAACGACTTTTTTATGAGAAACGATTACGATCCGTATCACATTGATGAAATCCAACATGTGGCCTATCAGTTGTGTTATTCTGTCAAATTTTTACACGACAACAAACGGACACATACGGATCTCAAACCTGAAAATGTTATATTTGTGAATTCCAAATCTGATATAATTTACGATAACAAAACTTATAGAGAAGTGAACCGACATGAGATTGATAGATTTTGGTAATGCTGTATTTGATGACAGACATCACTCTGTAACTGTTGGTAATTATACATCACTCGAAGTGTTTTTAGAATTAGGTTGGGCCCAACCTTGTGACGTTGATTTTTTTTGAAATGTATATGGGATAAATACTATTGGCCACCCGAAACAAATTGGAACATTTGGCAATGATGGTGCGATTTCTTGGCGAATTTCCTTGTGAAATCCTTCAGAATTATTAACTAAAACAACGTATCTTCGTGATGGTAAAATAGATTGAGCAGACTTTGAAGACTCGGGACGTTACGTGAACAATTATAGGAAACAATTAATGAAGTTTAAAAGAAAAGACAATGAAGGTCATAACGATTTGTTCGATTTAATGCAACGCATGTCTGTATATAAGCCATCATAAACATGAACCTATTAAATATGTTTCCCACGCTCAATAAGCACAAGTGCAAGAGGTTCCTATAAAAAAATGTGAGAAAACTACAGACGCCAAGCCGCATTTAGTAGAAGCTACAGTTGAGACACCATTGGAGGGACCTCATATTTTAACATTTGAAAATAACATTCAAGAAGAGAAAGGGAGTGTTTTTAATCAAGAATCTCAAGAGAAAGTTTTTCAGCAAGTTCCTCTTACTCCTACTGGACAGCAGAAGATATCTCAAAAAATGGCTGGTTCGTCTAAAAAAAATTAACATTTTGGTTGCTAGTTGGAGTCTTTCTTGTAGCATGAATCAAATTAATGATTTTTTCAAACTTGATTAAATGTAATCGTAAAGAAAAGTAGGGTTTTCTTGTCTCCAAAGCTTTTCTTTAAAAATATTTGTGAGATATTTTAGTTTTTTATTTAATTTAAAAGCAAATTATTCCAAGTCATATAAAGTGGAAATGAAAATCCTCTTAACTCCAGCTATACTAAAAGAAACTACTTCATACTTCATACAAACTCACTGGCGTTAAGAAAATCAAGACAAATAGGAATAATTCATGCTGATCTCAAGGCAAATAATATCATGATAGTGATACCTATCCACTATACTATACTATACGTGTCCACCTTATCCACCAGAATTGCTTCTAGATTTTAATTTATCCTATGGAACAGAAATAGATATGTGGTCTTTGGGCTGTATTTTTGCCGAAGGCTTCGTCGGAAGGTTATTATATTCAGGAAAGGATGAATTTGGTAGAAAACGTTGGTAGAAAACTATGCAGATGAGACCGACGAACGTCTTAAAGATGGAAGAAAAGAGCGAAATATGGCTTTCAAAAATGGAATATTTATTGAAGGAGAAATGGCAAAAGCAAAAGAAATGAAACCCTTAGTTTCGTTTGATTTAAATTATAAATTTAATCAAACTTGAAAAATGAATTAATTGAGCATATGCAAATTTTGCGGTTGGATAAAAAAAGAAAATATCAATGAAGATAACATAAAATAAAATTTAGTCGGGTAAAATGGAAATAAAAAATTGTTTTAAGAGTAAAAGTTTTTTCTATTTAATATAGCAAATATTAAAAAAACATATTTTTTTCGTTCTTTTACGCCATACCTGGATTGCTAAATCACCTACATAAGCCATAATTTTCCAGCACTAATTTTAATTAACGTTACAAGTGCTACAATAATTAATAAACAACATGCAATTAAATAGCAGTAAATAAAAGTTCAAGAATTTATAACTGACAGTAACTTTGTTAAAGAGTGGCGGAACTTTTATATTTATATATTACGTAACAATATGCAAAATAGGACAATTAAGGCATTACTGAGCCCATTATTTTTGTGTTTTCTGTGTATAAGTTATGGCGTAAGTATACGTAGTAATTTAAAATATTTTAAAATTCACACGTAGCTGTATACGTTATTTTAAAAAAGTTTTATTTTTAAAAAATGTTTTATGAACCAATTTACCGCTAGCTACCGGCAAAATTAGCATAGAATGCCTGGAGATTGTGAAGTATAGGGCGTACGAATGTTCGGCTTGGTGTAACTATCGAGAGCACCTCTTATAAAACTTTCTTTCAGCAAGCACAAGATTTAAAAGTTTCGTACACTTTTATGTTTTCCGTTTGAATGTGGAAAAATTAATTTTTTCATTTTTTATCAAAGACCTTTTTAATTATTGCAAAAGAGTAATTGACATTATAACTAAAGAAAAATTATTTATTTTAATCATAGCGCATTAAAAAGACTAAAGTGCCTTTTATTGTGCTAAAAATTTAATTTAGTAGTAAACCCATATAAATAAGCTCCTGCCTGTTAAGGATTATAGTTATAGTTTACTGTTGAATTCTAAAGTTTTGCAATGAAAGTGCAGAATTTTGTTTAATTGAAGTTTGGTTTTCTGTAGAAGACCGAGTAGAGTGTTGTGAAATTTATTGCCAGGTTCTCAAAAATAAGGTATATTATCACTTATGCACTGGGACCATATTTTAAAAGACAGTTACTAACTGACATTGGTTCGTCTTTTTACACCATCTCTTACGATGAAACAAAGAATTCTAAAAGTACTAAAAAACTTAAAGTGGGTATTATACGGTATTTTTCAACAAAATTAAAGAAAGTTGAATATACTGCTTTACAAACATATTTTCTGGGACATGTCACTGGCGAAATTTATCAAATTTTATTTTAAAGGCTTTCCATGACAACAGAATTCCGTTGTCTAAATTACTGATGGTTTCCAGTGACGGGCCAAATGTAAACAAAAAGGTTCGGCGCCTTTAAAATGAAGAAGTAAAAGAAATTCGGCAGAAAAACTTTTAGTAGCTGGGTAATATCCACATTATGCACAACGCACTTATGAAAAGTCTCGAAATACTTGCCATGGCTTGCTCAGAATTAATTATTTCTATTTATTATTTTTTCAATGGCTGGCCTTCCAGAAAATATGATTACGAAAAGGTTCAGATAAAATGAGGTATAAAACTCATTCGTTTCTAAAGCATGTGCCTATACGATGGCTCATTATAATAGAATCTGCAATTAAAAAAGTAGTAGATACTAGAGCAAATTCCAGTCTTTTAAAATATTTTCAAATTTATTTGCCGAAACATAGTACCAAAACTACTTTGCAAGGTAATTATTACAAATTCATTAAATAATTCCTAAAAAAAGATGATTGTGAAGCATTGCTTCACTTAGTTAGGTTTAATGCGAAAATATTTTTAAAATTCACTTCATTTTTTCAACGAAACCAACCATTAATACATCTTATGTACAATAAATTAAGAGAAATTTTAGTCTATGTCCTGGGAAGAGTGTGTAACGGAATGTAAATAAATTTTAAAAATGTTGATGTAAAAGAAATATTTAAAGAGTCGAACTTGTTAGAGAAAAATTCTGAAAACTCCACTTTAGCACTACCGAATAAACTAAACGAAAAAAATAGATTCCAATTTTTATTGAATATTAGAAAATCGTATATTGCTTCGGCATGGCATATAATTGAAAAAATTCCACTATTTCAGACGAAAATTAGATATTGATCATTTTTAAATTCAGTGAATATTTTGAATACTGAATCTGAGAAATACTTTGTAAAATCATTATCGCTACTGCCCTCTGATGTTGATGAACTAGTATCCGAATTCAAAAATTTAAAATGCAAAGAGGAAGTCAACATTTTTCAAATGAACGAGAAACACACACTAAATATGGAAGAATTTCGGTATAATATTGGTGGTATTCGAGATTCTGATGGACAGATGAAATATACTAAACTAATCAATGTTTATCATTCGTGGAAATGGAGACGACGTATGGTCCTGAGGTTATAGCGCAATTCAACGCAATAAAATTGGGCTTCAACAAGCTTGCCAGAGCGATGAATAGAAGAGCTTTCCTATTAAGATGCCGTACCAACAAAGTGTTTCCATCCTTTATTCAAAAGAAAGTTAGTTGTGCAAAACATGAACTTATCCCAGACAAGGATATCCTGAAAGCGGCTGACAAATTAGTGAACAAATTTAAGAGGGACATACTTAATATACATATAAAAATCTCTATAAATAATATTACTCACATCAACAATGACATCATCTCGAACTCTGAGATCCTCAAGTCGAGAGTCCCACATCATGTCGTCAACAAGTTTGTGGAGATAGAGGGATGGCACTATAACAAGAGGTTTATCGACATTAGGGGTAAATTATGTAGGAAATTCCAAGTACTCACACACCAACAACACCAATTGGACGTACTGGGTGATGAAAGCTGGCTCCTCAACCTAACCGATGTTCAGATACCGGAAATGGTGTCTAAGACTATTTGTCTGGGCCCCAAGTTCACAGTGACTCCTTCTATCCATGATTTCCCCATCTACAGGTTCCTTGCCGAGTTGGAAAATGTGATAGAATCCACATCACAAACCACTACTAAAAAAGACAACATCAGACTGAAAATTACAAATATTACTCAGAACTTTACCAAGCGACGTAATGAAGATGATCCCATCAAAAAACAAGTAGGGACTACGATAAATTACCTTAAAAAGAATCCCAACTTGATGGTTCTCAAGGCGGACAAAGGTAATTCCATGGTAGTGATGTGGAAAAGAGACTACATTGACAAATTCAGTGATCTGTTCAGCGACACGAAGACCTATAAAAAACTTGATAAAAACACCACTGTTACTATGCGGGGGAGATTTAATCGCAAGGTGAAAGAGTTATTCGATGGGGGTTATATAGATGAATCCCAGAGGAAGCTTATGACTAGGTTACAATACTCAATATCCCAGAGGCTACGGTCTACCGAAAACCCACAAAAGGGGCACACCCTTGATGCCAGTCATAATCTGCATAGATTCACCCTCTATCCCACTGGCCAAGCTGATCAGAGACGTTTTAAGAAATGCAGTCCCAATCCTTCCGTTTAACGTTGGAAATACGAGGGAGGCAAAAGAGAAGATAACGCGAGGCGTGATACCCCAAAACTACGTGCTAGTGTCTTTTGACGTGAACTCCTTGTTTACGAACATCTCGAAGAAGTCCGTCATCAAATCCATTAATAATAACTGGGATCTTATATCTCCATATACGCCCATCCCGGCGAACATCTTTGCCAATCTTGTAGCCTCCATATTTGATAATAGCTATTTTAGCTTCCAAAGCAAGTTCTACGCTCAGCTTGTTGGAACTGCTATGGGGGACCCGTGCAGTCCGTTTCTGTCCAGCCTGGTCATGAATGACCTGCTATGTAATTTTTTCGGATCAATCGACTTCAACATTCCTTTCTTGCTCTTATATGTCGATGACATAATCACAGCTGTTCCGACTACGGAAATACAGAATTGTATTAAGATATTGAATAGTTTTGATGAACGACTTACCTTCACCTGTGAGCTAGAATCAAATATGTCGATACCCTTTTTGGACCTTCTTATAACGAGGAAGGAGGATGGTACTCTCACCACGGATATTTATAGGAAGCCATCGTCCACAGATCGACTACTTAACTTTGCCTCCTCACACCCTACAAACCAGAAAATGAGCGTGGTTAACACTTTAAAACACTGCATACCAACCTGCGTACCGAAGGAGATTATTTTCACGAGACTCAACGATCTTAAACAACAACTTAAACATCCAACCAATTACGACCAAATTTGGTATGGTGGTTCACGGTGGAAAGGTGAAAATAAGGTTTTCGTCGCGATCTATCAATCAGGAGTGCCACCACAAGAAAATAATACGGGATTTTTAAAAAATATTTTGTCTTGCGATATGTTATTTTAAAGGCCTTAAAAGGCTTTATCCAGAATAGGTAAAATTAATCTTCTATTTGTCGTCTGTCAAAAATCCCAAGTTGTCAAAGTTGAAACTTTAAGAGTGAATAACTCAAGAAGTGCTGAAGGGATCTTACCCAAATTTGGTACGTAGGTACATTGATCCTAATGGATATGAGAACATATTGTCATGTTCAAAATATTTATAATAATGATGTTTGATTTGTAAATGGGTTTTGTGTTGTTGATTTTTAATCGTCCGGTATATTTAAATTATTGTTTGTAATGTTAAGTTGGTAATATTTTGTTAAGTTTGATTATTAAAAATGTGAAGAGATGCTTTTTGATAGCCGATTGCGAGAGAACGGACGTGAGTTTGTCCGTTCAAAAATTAATTTAATAAAAGTGCGATTTAATTTAATAAAATTTTTTGATTTTGAAGATTAAGAAGTGTTTAATTAATTAAAGTTGTTAATTTAAAAATTTAAATAAAAAAAACATTGCATTTTTGGTACAACGAAACCAGGGATTCCGAGTTTGCCGCCAGGTAACACCAACTTTTGGTAATTCAGTCTAATGTTACAAGGAAGTACTTAAGTTTATAAATTTGGAAGAAACTTACTTTTAGACCCTGAGATAAATTTTTAAATATTATCAGGACAACTGTAACAAAAATGTGCCTGAATTAGAAACAAAAATGTGGAAAACAACAAATGTGGTTTAGCAGATGTGGCGGCGGATAAAGAGGTGCGTTATTAAAAAAATTTTATGCGAAATTTTAAAACTTATTAAATAAATTGGAATCGTTTTGCACAATTGAAATTTTTCTTAAAGAAAATTAAAAATTTTATATCGAAGCATAATGGCAGAACAAGGGCAGGAGTCGGAAACGTCCTATGACGATATTTTGGAAGCATTAGAAAAAATGGACATAAAAATGTCAAAAATGGAGGCGAATTTAAAAAAAGATATAAAAACAAATTGTGACAAAATAAATAGAAAAATTGATAATATGGAGGATACATGGAAAAAGTCAGAAGCAGAGTTACAAGATAAAATAGTAACTCCAATTACAAGAGATGTCACGATGCAGGGTTTAACGGAAGACTTGGTAGCCAAAGAAAAAATTAAAGAACTGATTGAAAATGTAAATTTGGATTTGGATGAGAAAAATTTTAATTTTGGAAATAAAGATTTAATTGAAAACAACAATTTGGAAGTTGAAAATAAAACATCAATTGAAAATGAAAATCTAAAAAGTGATAAAAATAATCAGTTTAAATTTAAAAATTTGGTGAAAGATGGGATAAACCGACATGTGCAGGTGACGAGGAAAATAAGGGATGGACATGGTAGAGAAAATTCCTGGAAGAAGAAGTTGATTGGACCACGGGCCTACGGACGTGAAAGAGGGAAACTTGTGAGAAGAAGCAGAAAAAAAATTACAGTAGCAGCTGAGGGACAAAGATGGTCGCATCTTAGAGCGATTGGAAAGTTGGGCCGCTGGAGATACAAGTGGTGAGGTGTTTTTTTGTATGTTTTAATAATTTAATAAACATTAAATTGAATTACTTGTGATGAATTGCGGAAATACGGTTTTTGATAAACATTTGGTTTAACATTTTTGATAAAGATGTTTTATTTTAGTTTTTAGTTTTTACATTAGAATTTATTTAAGGTGTTTGATTTGAGATTGTAAATATTACTGAAAATTATTATAATTATGTAACAATTAATTGTGTAACTATTTTGATTGATTGTTTTTTTTTTGAAAATTGTGGTAATTTTTGAATATGAAGTAAATTTGGTAAAATTTGTGTTTATTTGAAAATATTTGAGGATTTAATTATTTTAAAAGTTATAAACATTGTAGTGAGTATAAAAAAAAATTTGAAAGAATTAATTTTGTGTAATTTTGAACAAGACTGTAAACTTTAATCAGAAAAATTATATTTTTCTATCTTAAAGTCTAGGGGGTAAAATGTCATGTTCAAAATATTTATAATAATGATGGTTGTTTAATTTTTGTAAATGGGTTTTGTGTTGTTGATTTTTAATCGTCCGGTATATTTAAATTATTGTTTGTAATGTTAAGTTGGTAATATTTTGTTAAGTTTGATTATTAAAAATGTGAAGAGATGCTTTTTGATAGCCGATTGCGAGAGAACGGACGTGAGTTTGTCCGTTCAAAAATTAATTTAATAAAAGTGCGATTTAATTTAATAAAATTTTTTGATTTTGAAGATTAAGAAGTGTTTAATTAATTAAAGTTAGTTATTTAAATTTTACTAAAAAATACATTGCAATATGTAATCCTTCGATAGAAATCAGTAATACAACATGAACAAAATAAAATTAACTTTTTTGGCAAAAACATGAAAAAAGTTTTTGTCGATCGATTTTCTTCGGCATTTCTGCGTCGATTGCAATCAAACTTATTGGACGTATGCCTCGTGGGCTGGAATGGTGAAAATAAGGTTTTGCCAGAGAAATCTTCACCAGGGCCACCACAATAAAATAAATAAAAAAATATGAAAATGTCGTCGTATCTCCGGAAATGTTTAACCGATTCAGCTAAAATTTGATGTGTCGATGGAGCTTTGAAAGTATAAGTATTGGTGAGAAAACAAACTGAGCCAATTGTAACAGGGCGGCCAGGTCAGAAAAATTACAGAAAATATTAACTGAAATCTTAATTTATATATTTTTTGTGAGAATTTGTCAGATGGCTTGCAAAAATAAAACAATATATTCAAAATTTTAATAAACGTCATAATTTTGTGACATGTGTCAAAATTAGGTTAATGTTGATTTGTATACCGAGTGCAACATAAGAATTGAGTTTAGGGCTTGTAACAATTTATTTTAGAATACAAAAATAGGTGGTTCGGTGGGAAATATTTTATAATATCGTCGTACGGACTGACGGAACGTTACTTTATAAGTAAAAGGTTCTGCCGCCACTAGGTAGCGACCAAGTTTAGACTGTTTGTTAAATTTTTTCGCAAATGTTTTCAGAATCAGTAAATCGACAGTCAGTAATTTACAAAAATTTATTTTCGAAAAATCCGCTAGATGACCGAAAAAATTTGTTGTACCAATCTTGGAGAAATTTTATTTGTGACTTCTTACGGTATTATGTGACGTATATAAAAATTTTGGAAAAAATTCAGTGGCGTACAAAAATAAAATTTTTTTTTCATTTTAGATTTTGTTAAAAAAACTTTTATAGATAGATTTAAGGTATACATATAGATATCTTTGCCAGGGCTATCGATATCTTTGTTAAGGCTACCACAATAGAAAACACAAATGAACATTATGTCATCGTATCTCCGGACAAAATTTGGTGAGCTGGTGATTGGAGGTATTGCGGCAGAGAGTGACGATATTTTTTTTACATAGTTTTATACTTACAATGTGAAGTCCTTTCATGTTCTGTTGTATTATTTATTGGTTTTGTATTCAAAATTTTTTGAGCTCGTTGAATGTGTTTGCTTTGGGCACTGGCAGTTGTCTCCATTTAGGCTTACATCGAACACTTTCCATCTTATTTGTTCTCCGGTGAGTTGTACTATCTGTATACCCATGTGACTTATACGTTTTTTCATTATAGTCTTGATAATAGAGGAATAAATCTTCCGAAACGTCGGCGTACAAATATATTGTTTGATTTGCCTCCCAATACAACCTAAAATTCCTTAATTATATTATTACATTGGGTGAGAATTACCGTTTATTTAATCAATGTTGTTAAACAGATGCCGACATTTGCTTATGGAAGCGCCAATATTGAAAGATCTTTTTCTCACTCAAGCAAAATTTGGAGTGAAGAAAGAGCGAATATGAGTTTAAACACTCTAAATGCGCTGATTAACGTGTAAAAGGTTATAAAAAATATTTATTACAACAAACCTGAGTTAGTAATGAATACGAAAGAACTTTTGGCAACAGCAAGAACAGCTCATAATGCATACAGTAACTATTTAGGAGCTGAAAGTCAAAAGAAAATAAATGATGCAAGAAAAATAGAAGCAGAGGAAGAACATAACAAGTTTTTCTACTAAAAACTGAATCATCAACACAGCTCAATTATTTTTTAAATCATCTTCACTAAGTAATTTTTACTAGGTACCCAATTTACAAGCCGAGCCTGAATGGTCAAATTTATCATTCTTTTTGTGTTTGAAAGAAAGAGTCTCTACAGACAAAACGTTTTTCTCCTATAATTCACATTTTCACTCAAACTATTTCCAAATAACAAAAAAAAGAATAGATAATAAGCTAAAATTGTGCTGAACAAATATGTTGTTTAATAATTACTAAGAGCCTCAAACAAGTAGTATTATACACTAACTTGAGGTAATGCAGGTTGAATATAATTATTATACATAATATTACCTATCTTTGCCAGTTTGACTACAGTACCGAAGTTTATTGCTACAAGGACATTGTAAACTACAAACCCATTGTTTGAACCAATATTATTAAAATATAAATTTAGCTAAACAATAATTGAGGTAGGTAAATTGGCATAAAATACTTGGATATATGTTTAATAATTTACAGCAGCAGTACTAATCATTTTAAAATTGTGTATTTCTCCAAAGATTAGCGAAATCTTTGATGGCGGAAAAATAAGCATCAACAAAACACATCACAATAAGATAACACTTTAAAATGCACTTTTACTGGGGGGTCTGAGGGGGTATCCGTCAGCATATTGCAGGCGAAAATTTTTGAAATTGTCAAGGTCAAGCACTCTATTGAAAAGTTAGTAAATTGCGATACATAAATTTTCCTTCAAAAAAAAAGTTTAGTAAAGCAAATTTATTTAAAAAATATTTGAAAGGACTAAGCACGTAACAGCAAGTAGTTGATCTACGATCTACGCGTGGTAAAGGCCACAGGTATCCTGCTAATCTTTCATTTATATTTTTAATTTTAGGATTTTATCTCACGCTTTACTTCAAAAGGAGTTTAGATAACTAAAACCCCCCCTCAGATACGGCCCTGCCCACCAGGACGGCAAATCGCGAGGGTATTTATTTATATTTTTTAAATTTAATTTAAAAATTGAAAATTTGGCGCCCCCTAACTAGCTCGCGTCTGTGGCGGGCGCCTCTCTTGCCACGCCCTAGTTCCGGCCCTGCCTTTAATACTAATATCATATAGAATACTATAATCAAAAAAAATGCAGTACCTTGGAATCACAACAATTAAAAACCGCTCAATTTTGGCGCCTTCTAAACTTTGGCGCTGGATGCGGCGGCTCCATTGCACCCATGGTTTATCCGGCCCTGCCAATTGGCAGTTTACATATCGAGGGCCGGGACAATTATAAATTTAGACATGCTAACCCATCAGAAGACGTTCAGCCTGTATAGCGTACTCGTTGATCATTATTATACTTGTTGCTCATGAAGGGACGCCGCAATATACCTAGGTAGTACCCTAGATTACCGGGCATTTGTTGTAATAATAGTAATATTTCTAATGGCACAAAATTTACGAATGCTTCGTATTTTGAGGTTAAAACAATAGCTCGTGTCAGCTAATCTGATAATTGTTGGTTCAGCTTCAATCTCTAACAATAGATTTCTAACTTGTGCTTATATTAACGAAAAACTAAATCAAAATCTGACATACACATTTCTTCGACATTTATCCACTCCGGCCATCACAACTATATCGGTAACAGTAGGCAAAGCAACCCCAATTACTCTAATTGGGGTCTATTTTGCTCCTTCAGACGACATTCTCCCGCATCTTGACGACCTCAGTAAGGCCATTGAAGCGGGCGGTGGAAGCAAGACCTACATCTGTGTGGATTAAATCCACACAGATGTAGGCAGTTGAAATCCACTGGATTTCAACTGCCGCTCGCGGATGTGGCACGATGAGGTCGAAAGTAATACCCGAGCCCTAGCCCTCGAAGAATTTCTTATCAAAACTAATCTGTACGTCTTCAACCGTCCTAACGTAAATTTTACATTTGAAAATTGCCAAGGAAGAAGTAATATTGACCCCACAAAGGCACATCCGACCTCATTCCATTCACAGCCAATTGGGACGTCAAGTCCCAAATGTATTTCACTGACCATCGCACAATATCATTCGTTCATAACCTAACCTTTTCAGGATCCTCAATCAACAAAATCAGAAACCCAGACACCATCACAGTCGAGAAGTTGGAAGAGGTCCTAAAGCCATGAGCAGATAAAGCCGAACAGGACACGGCCATATAGACCGGCTGATTAACCAATTACACAGCAAAATAAAAAATATCATACAAAAACATTCAAAAGTTAAAAAGACATATATCGGACGTCCAGATTGGTGGAACGACAACATTGAACGATCGAGACTGAACTACCATAAACACAAAGACAACCTTTACCGAAACAAGACAGAATCCCGAAAACGACCTCTTTATGAAAAAATGGTAACGGCCAGGGAGAGTTTTAAAGACAAACTCAAGAAGGAAAGGGACCTTAGTTGGAAAAATTTTGTAAATAATAATCTAACCAAAGACCAGTGGGGAATTGTACAGAAAATTGCCTCTGGCAAACTTCGGAGGACCAACGTGCTCACTACTTTTAAAGACCCTTCAGGCAAAGACACGACCACCCCGGAAAATACCTTGAAATTCATATTAAACGACCTACTCCCGGATGACGATCAAGCTGACTCATCGGTGGATCACCAAGCCATTAAGTCAGATTTTGAAAGACTCCGGTTGGTAGAAAATTCTGAACCCATCAGTGAAATTTCTATCGACGAATTAAATGAGGTTGTCAAAAACACCCAGGCCCGCAAAGCCCCTGGGTTTGACAACCTCCAGGGATCTTTTTTCAAAAAGATCTATATCTTTCTAGATAAGACCATTCTTGGCATCTTTAACGCTTGCTTAAGGTTGTCCCATTTTCCCCAGAAATGGCAAAAAGGGGTACTCCGTGTACTCCCGAAAGCCACAGACGGGGACATGGGCAACCTTAAAAATTACCGACCCA
Organism: Cantharis rufa; assembly: GCA_947369205.1. Classification (NCBI taxonomy): domain Eukaryota; kingdom Metazoa; phylum Arthropoda; class Insecta; order Coleoptera; family Cantharidae; genus Cantharis; species Cantharis rufa. Next base: position 15,955,263 of record OX376306.1, on the reverse strand, counting down.
TCACCTTGCTTTCAGTCTTCGGCAAGATCTTCGAACGCCTTTTAAAAACACGTATCCTCCAAACTAAGATCCTTTTTCACTCCCTGAGGCAGTACGGCTTCACCGTAGGCAGGTCCACCGTCACGGCCCTGCAAAGCTACCTCAGGGATGTAAACCATGAATACAACACACGTAATAAGCCCAAACATCACTTTGTGGCAGTAATTTTCTACGACATTTCTAGAGCTTTCGACCATCTCTGGTGGCCAGCCCTCTTCCACGCTTTCGGGGTAAAAGGGCTCCCACACAGATTAAAACTTCTTATTAAGAGTTATCTAAGCAATCGATTGGTAACTCTTAACGCCGGCTCCACTCAGGTAGAGAAGCGCTGTTCCAAGGGATGTCCCCAAGGATCTAGGGCCTACTCTATGAAATGCGCTTCTGGACCACTACCTCGAAAACAGCGACCTACAGGAGGAAGTAGGAACCCTAGTTGATGCATACGCAGATGATATTAGGGCGACAGTGACGGCTTCCTCCAGGAACGAACTTAGGGCAAGCCTGCAAAGAAACGTCGACAATCTCCAGAAATAGTACACAATTATGACCTACAAAAAATAAAGTTGAACGGCAAAAACATTTAGGTTGTCAAGGAATTCAAATACCTTGGCATCCAGATTGACGACCAATTGACCTTCCAAAAGCACGTGAACTACGCATGCCACAAGGCCCAGCGACTCATTGTCAACCTGCAAAAGATGGCAAGGAGTAGTTGGGACCTAGACACGAATTGATGAAAACTATCTACAGAGGCGCGGTGGTTTCGATCATCGCGTATAGACACGAAGTATGGATACATAAAATCGACAACAAATACATTCGCGCCAGGCTGCTATCAACCTACGGCCTTAGCTGTAGGATAATAGGCCGAACCTACAGAACCGTCTCCGCCCTCGCAGCCGGGGCCATCGTTGGAATCTATCCAATCGATCTGGAAATAAGACGATTGTATACATGGAAAAAAGTTAAAAAAGGACTCCAACCCGCTTTCCTCGACCAGATCCCAATAATTGCTACAAACTTCAAATTTAACACAGAAATTAAGAAATATATGATGGAACAAATTATGGAAACATGGCAAAAACGCTGGGAAGAAGCGGAAAATGGCAGGATCACTTTCCATTTCATTCCCAACGTTAAAGACCACCTAAACAGAACAACAACTTTTCAGATGAGTCAGATTCTCACCAGCCATGGTGAAATGGGTCGGCACCTGAAAAGACTCCGAAAATCAGAGGACGGGCACTGCCCGAGATGCGATGTACTGGATGAAACCATACATCGTATCTCGGCTTGCGAACTCTATGTAAATGAACAAAACGAATTAAGACTCTATCACACCGCTGGATACCCACCCGATTTCAAAACCCTGTATAAACTGACCCCCCCCCCCCCCGAACTACTCTACGCTGTCCTTACCGACAGAACAAACAATAACGATCAATAATACAAACGGATATGCCCTGCAACTCATGAAATAGAACGTCAAATCCTCAATAGAAACAAACCCAAAACAGAACCCCAACCCATTTTTGAAATTTCCTGAATCCGGACCTGATCTTTTCACACACAACATTGAAAATTGAAACTTTGAACTAGAAACTTACTCCAAACATGCCTGAAACATATGAAGTTAACCACACAAACCGACCACCATCCGAAATTGATTTAAATAACTAAATAATTTTAAAACTTTTTGAATTTTTTGTCACTCTATAACTATATATTGAATCAATACCCGACAATTTTCGGGTACCCTGTATATCTTTTTGATTCTGTTGGTATATTATGTAAATTTTAATAAACTAAATAAACTAACTTCCTCTGATAATTGTTGGTAAATTTATATAAATAATATAAAATACTATATAAGTAATACCGCATTGCAGAATTTTAAAGAATCCCAACAGCAACTAAGTAAACGCTAGTACTTTCAAAAGGAGTAATATGTAGAAATCGCAAAACAAACCAGACCAGATGAACTGAGATTTTCGTATGTCCCTTTAGTGAAAAACGATGAAGACGGTCACTTAGTTTTCCAACTGGGAGACGTGTTGGAAAACAGATATAAAATAATTGCTCCTCTCGGGAAAAAGCACTTTCGCACAAACTCTACACGTAAAAGATCTGGAAACGGATAGTTCTGTGGCGTTAAAGATTATCAGAAATAAATCAAACTACAGAAAAGCAGAAGTGGAATTTTCAATTTTAAAAATGTTGGGAAAAATCGATCCAACCAGTATACACCTGTGCGTGAAAATGTTGTCTTCATTTAATTACGATGGTCATGTATGCATAGCATTTGAAAAAGTTGGTCTTAGCGTGAACGACTTTTTGGTGAGAAACGATTACAACCCGTATCACATTAATGAAATCCGACATGTGGCCATCAGTTGTGCTTAATCTGCCAAATTTGACACACTGACACATACGGATCTCAAACCTGAAAATGTCATATTTGTGAATTCCAAATCTGATATAATTTACGATAACGAAACTTATAGAGAAGTGAACCGACATGAGATTGATAGATATTGGTAATGCTGTATTTGATGACAGACATCACTCTGTAACTGTTGGTACTAGAAATTATACATCACTCGAAGTGCTTTTAGAATTAGGTTGGGCCCAACCTTGTGACGTATGGTCTATAAGTTAATTTTTTTCGAAATGTATTATGGGATATATACTATTCGCCACCCGAAACAAATTGGAACAAATTGGTAAATCAGCTTTAACTATTCAGTTAATTCAAAATCATTTTGTGGACAAATATGACCCAACCATAGAAGATTCGTATTGCAAACAAGTGGTGATAGATGGTGAGACATGTTTGCTCGATATATTGGATACGGCCGGTCAAGAAGATTATAGTGCAATGCGAGATCAGTATATGAGATCTGGCGAAGGTTTTTTATTGGTATTCGCTGTCAATTCCGCCAAAAGTTTTGAAGATATAGGTACTTATCGTGAACAAATTAAAAGGGTTAAAGATGCCGAAAAAGTACCCATGGTTTTGGTTGGTAATAAATGTGATTTGTCTGCGTGGGCTCTCGATATGCAACAAGCACGAGAGATTGCGAAACAATATGGCATACCTTTTGTCGAGACATCTGCAAAAACAAAAATGGGCGTCGACGATGCTATTTATACGTTAGTAAGAGAAATTCGAAAAGATAAAGTCGCCTAAATTGGGAATACCGGGCAATGGACGCTTTAGCAAGATTCGTTGTACCATTCTATAGGCCATCATAGAACAATTGATAACATCCAATGGGAGAAATCTTGCTAACAGTTGATCATCTTTTTCTCTTTCATGCGGATAGTGTGATAGTGTATGTGCAACTGTTTTGTTGCCAATGCAGGACCATTGGCTGTTGTTTAAAAATAATTATTAACAATGCTTTAAAAATTTAAAAATTTGATATTTCTGATGGACAGTTAGGGGACTAATTATTTTATATTTTTGTGTTTCCTTTTGAATTTTTTTGTGTGAGAGTGCGTGTGCGTGTGTATATGAATATTTGATAAAACCTAACATGTATAAGTAAGAGAACAATTTTCACCCAAATAACAATATATGAAAAGGAAGTTGCAGGTTGGCTGGGATTTGCAAATCAAACGCTATCTCAGTTTGTCGACGTTTCGGACGCCTTTATGGGTCCATTCTCAAGACTAAGAAAGAGAAAATACATTATGAAACCGACAAAATTCAAAAATAACGCTTCCAACACAGAAAGAAACACCGAAAAAACTCACCGAAAAACCGAGTGGTGTTGGCTCGTTTGATTTCAGCATGTAAAGAGATACACATATATGTCGCACTAAAAGTCACTCTCAACAAAGTCAACAATGTTAAAAATATAAATAATAAATAAATATGACTATGGTTAAAAAACATTAAAATATACAATTTCGTAAAATACTGTAAAATGATATCCTCTATAGCACCTTATTAAAAATAAATAGTTATCAATTAAAACTAATTGATAGTAAACTTAAAAATATTGTGTTGGCTTGATAAAATTAAATTCTTTTAAAAATCAACGTTGAGGTAGGCAACCCATTATGTATCTTCCGTAGTTCTGGAATGTTAATGAATCTAGTCCATGGTGTTGATTCCGTTTGGGGCGAATCTGTGTGAAAAAAGACAAAATGTGCTGTCATCAAAATTGATAACTTAGTCACAGAGGCGAAACCAACTCGAAACAGAAGGAAATCCGTAGTAAGTAAGGTTAGTGCGAATGTTGTTAATTATTTTCTTGTCTTTTTCTTAAATTTATTAAGGAGATCCTTGTAACCCGCATTGATGTACCTAAAATCTGTTTGCTTGTTAATGTTGTTAGGTGTGGTGCTTATGTACGCTGCTTCCAGGAAAGTCCGTTTGCTGTAGTTAGTCTCAGTCGCCAAAATTTCTACGTCATCCTGAGAGAAACTGTGTGACGAGGTGAGTGCATGTTCTGCCAAACCAGTTTTATTAGATCCATGTTTTACGTCTTGCAGGTGTTGGTAGACGCGAGCAGCAAGTCTTTGCTTTGTTTGTCCGATGTAACACACATCACATTGACATTTGATCTTATAGACTACGTTGGCTTTGTCCGGGGGAGGAACCTTTTGTATTGTTCTTGAGTATAAGATCCTACTTAAACTGCAATTGTTACGGAACGCTAATCTCAACTCACCAACATCTATGGCCTCTTTGAATGCATGTTTTATCTGGTGTTCCAAATAAGGGTGGTAAGTTATCTTGCTGTATTTAGGGATTTGTTTATGATCTTCAGGTTCCGTATGCGGATTTGGGGAATTAATACGATTTCCTCTAAATAAAACCCAATCCACCAATCTCGAGGGGTAGCCGTTTTTTAGGAGTTGCAGTTTAAGTTCATATAATCTCGTAGGGATCCTATTTTTTGGTACGCATGTCTGTATTCTATATTTGAGCGTGTTAATAACACTCATCTTTTGGCTGTTTGGGTGTGAAGATTCATAATTTAGCAGTCTCTCCGTTGATGATGGTTTCCTGTAAATATCCGTTGTGAGAGTGCCGTCTTCCTCTCTAGTTATCAAAAGGTCCAAAAAGGGTAAAGAACGATTCGATTCAACTTCGTAAGTAAAACTAAGTTTTTTGTCAAAGCTGTTAAGTATTTCTACACACTGTTTTATCTTAGTAGCCGGGACAGCCGCAAAGACATCATCTACGTAGAGGAGGAGGCATGGGATGACAAAATCTATCGCGCCGAAAAAGTTGTAAAGTAAGTCGTTCATCACAAAACTGGAGAAAAAAGGTGAGCAAGGATCACCCATCGCGGATCCCTCCAACTGTGAATAAAAGTTTCCTTGAAAATTGAATCCCAGCCAACCTGCAACTTCCTTTTCATATATTGTTATTTGGGTGAAAATTGTTCTCTTACTTATCTACATGGGTTTCTTTAACGAGATGGAGATGGCATATGGTCCCGACACGGTCACATTCAACGCAATTAAGATAAATTTTAACAAATTGGCGAAGACAACCAACAGGAGGAATTTCTTGCTACGCTGCAGAAAGACTAAGATTTACCCATCCTTTATCCAGAAGAAGGTCGTTTGTATGTCCCAAGAATTAATCCCGGATAGGGAAATCCTAAAAAAGGCAGACAACTTTATTAAACAGTTTAAAAGCAAAATCCTAAACATACATATAAAGATCTCCATTAAAAATATGAAACAAATCAGCAATGAAATTAATTTTAATATCAACACACTAAAATCTAAAGTGCCTTATGACATAGTGGAAAGATTTGTATCTATAGAACGATGGCAGTACAACAAGAAAAGTGCAGACATAAGAGGTAGAATGTGCAGAAAGTTTCAAGTTCTGGTACAACAGCAACAAAGAATGGATGTTTTGGGTAATGAAGAGTGGGTATTAAACCTTACAGATGTTCAGTTGCCGGATGTAGTATCGAAGACAATATCACTGGGTCCTAAATTCACCATAACACCATCTATAAGCAGTTTCCCGATCTATTGTTTTCTCGCTGAAATTGAAAACACGTTAGAGATGACAACACTTACTACAGCGAAAAAAGAGATGATAAGAGCCAATATAATTAACAGTACTCACAATTTTATTAACAGACGAGATGAAGAAGACCCCATCAGAAAACAGGTTTGGTCTACTTGTAGATTCCTAAAAGAAAACCCCGAGTTGATGGTCCTGAAAGCTGATAAGGGTAATTCAACGGTTGTAATGTTAAAGGAAGAATACCTGAAAAAATTGAATGATTTGTTCAGTGACAATACTAAGTACAAAAAACTAAATAAAAACCCCACTATCACAATACAAGGGAAATTTAACAGAAAGGTCAAAGAACTACACAATGATGGCCATATAGACGACACCACTAGAAAGACTATGACTAAATACAACTGTCAATACCCCAGGGCGTATGGACTTCCGAAGGCCCACAAACAAGGTGTCCCCCTCAGACCGGTGATCAGCTGCATAGAGTCACCCTCCATTCCGATAGCTAAATTCATCAACAATATCCTAAAAAACGTAGTTCAAAACCTACCTTTCAATGTGATGAATACGAGAGAGGCCAAGGAGAGGATAACGCGGGAGATCGTACCGCAGGACTACGTAATGGTATCCTTTGACGTCAATTCGCTATTCACTAACGTATCCAAAGAAGCCGTCATCACATCAATCACTAACAACTGGGATTTGATAACTCCATTTACCACCATCCCTATGGACATGTTTATCCAACTGATAGCAATTATCTTTGACAATAGCTATTTCAATTTTCAAGGAAACTTTTATTCACAGTTGGAGGGATCCGCGATGGGTGATCCTTGCTCACCTTTTTTCTCCAGTTTTGTGATGAACGACTTACTTTACAACTTTTTCGGCGCGATAGATTTTGTCATCCCTTGCCTCCTCCTCTACGTAGATGATGTCTTTGCGGCTGTCCCGGCTACTAAGATAAAACAGTGTGTAGAAATACTTAACAGCTTTGACAAAAAACTTAGTTTTACTTACGAAGTTGAATCGAATCGTTCTTTACCCTTTTTGGACCTTTTGATAACTAGAGAGGAAGACGGCACTCTCACAACGGATATTTACAGGAAACCATCATCAACGGAGAGACTGCTAAATTATGAATCTTCACACCCAAACAGCCAAAAGATGAGTGTTATTAACACGCTCAAATATAGAATACAGACATGCGTACCAAAAAATAGGATCCCTACGAGATTATATGAACTTAAACTGCAACTCCTAAAAAACGGCTACCCCTCGAGATTGGTGGATTGGGTTTTATTTAGAGGAAATCGTATTAATTCCCCAAATCCGCATACGGAACCTGAAGATCATAAACAAATCCCTAAATACAGCAAGATAACTTACCACCCTTATTTGGAACACCAGATAAAACATGCATTCAAAGAGGCCATAGATGTTGGTGAGTTGAGATTAGCGTTCCGTAACAATTGCAGTTTAAGTAGGATCTTATACTCAAGAACAAAACAAAAGGTTCCTCCCCCGGACAAAGCCAACGTAGTCTATAAGATCAAATGTCAATGTGATGTGTGTTACATCGGACAAACAAAGCAAAGACTTGCTGCTCGCGTCTACCAACACCTGCAAGACGTAAAACATGGATCTAATAAAACTGGTTTGGCAGAACATGCACTCACCTCGTCACACAGTTTCTCTCAGGATGACGTAGAAATTTTGGCGACTGAGACTAACTACAGCAAACGGACTTTCCTGGAAGCAGCGTACATAAGCACCACACCTAACAACATTAACAAGCAAACAGATTTTAGGTACATCAATGCGGGTTACAAGGATCTCCTTAATAAATTTAAGAAAAAGACAAGAAAATAATTAACAACATTCGCACTAACCTTACTTACTACGGATTTCCTTCTGTTTCGAGTTGGTTTCGCCTCTGTGACTAAGTTATCAATTTTGATGACAGCACATTTTGTCTTTTTTCACACAGATTCGCCCCAAACGGAATCAACACCATGGACTAGATTCATTAACATTCCAGAACTACGGAAGATACATAATGGGTTGCCTACCTCAACGTTGATTTTTAAAAGAATTTAATTTTATCAAGCCAACACAATATTTTTAAGTTTACTATCAATTAGTTTTAATTGATAACTATTTATTTTTAATAAGGTGCTATAGAGGATATCATTTTACAGTATTTTACGAAATTGTATATTTTAATGTTTTTTAACCATAGTCATATTTATTTATTATTTATATTTTTAACATTGTTGACTTTGTTGAGAGTGACTTTTAGTGCGACATATATGTGTATCTCTTTACATGCTGAAATCAAACGAGCCAACACCACTCGGTTTTTCGGTGAGTTTTTTCGGTGTTTCTTTCTGTGTTGGAAGCGTTATTTTTGAATTTTGTCGGTTTCATAATGTATTTTCTCTTTCTTAGTCTTGAGAATGGACCCATAAAGGCGTCCGAAACGTCGACAAACTGAGATAGCGTTTGATTTGCAAATCCCAGCCAACCTGCAACTTCCTAACATGTATAGTCAATTCCCTAAAACCGCCAATATCGAATTTAAGATATTCTACAGTGTGATGTTATATATTTTTTTAGTTTATAATTTTTGTTATAGTAATAAGAATATTAAACAGTTGAATAAATAATACAAATAGGAACATTTGGCAATGATGGTGCGACTTCTTTGCGAATTTCCTTGTGAAATTCCTTCTGAATTATTCACTAAAAAAAAACGTATCTTCGTGATGGTAGAATAGATTGAGCAGACTTGGAAGACTCGGGACGTTACGTGAAGAATCACAGCAAACCATTAATGAAGTTTAAAAGAAAAGACAATGAAGATCATAACGATTTGTTCGATTTAATGCAACGCATGTTTGTACATATATGACTCATCGCGAAGAATAACACCGGAAGAGGCTATGTCCCATAATTTCTTTTCTAAAATCCCGGATCATCAAAAATTAAACGTTTGATGTTGATTTTTAATGCCGATTCTTTTCTTTACATTGAAACTGAAACCCAAATTTTTTTGGTTGATAATTATATTATAACATTGCAATACGATTATTGCCCAAAGATGGAAGATGGAATTTTGTAAAATTACATTAATTGTGTAAATTTTTGAAATTACAATAAACATTTAATCGACCAATTGTGAAAACATTCGTTTCCCTTCATTAATTTATAAATTATTTGGGGCTACAGTTATTTGTATTATTGTAAAAATAATAGTTATATAATTATTATACTGAGAATTGTAAAGAATTCAATAAGAAATCAATTTTATTTTTTTACTTAATTTTACAGTAAAAATTAAGTCCTTATTTTTAATTATTTTAATATTAAAAATAATTATTTTTAATTAATTGGTAGAAAAAACCTGTTAGTATTTCTATAAAACATACTGTTTCTGAAAACCTATTTTTCAAATTTTTTCCGGTATATTTATCTAATTGATCACTTTGACTTTGTTGAATCGGACGCACATTCGTCGAATCTACAGTGACCCGTCACAGCAAAATTTTTGTATCAAACAGTTTTACATCATAAATTTGTTATCGGTGAGTGTACCTAATTTTCAAATTGTAAAACCTTTTGTAAGGTCTAAAAAGAGTGGATACATAAGTGTCCGAAACGTCGACATACAAGTAGTAGTTATGTATTTGATTGCTATCCATTCAACCTGAAATTCCTTTTTCCATATAGATAGCTTTGGGTGAGAATTCTTTATCTTGCATATCAATGGGTTATAAATTTTTTTATTTCTTTTATTGCTTGCCAAGTTCTTTCTGTTTTTTTTTTAATTTTTTTAACTGTAGTGGTGAAGCCTTATCTTATTATTCTTAAATTACGTGTATTGGTTTTGTTCCATAAATTGATCTACTTTTCTGCAGTATGCTGCCTTATCAAGAATTACTGTAGTATTTCTTTTATCTGCTTTGGTGTTTTTTACTTCTTGAAAAATTGTTATCTAAAATTTATTGTCTCGTGCTCGTTTGCACGACAGGTTAGGACATGTTACAATTGTATAGCAGGTCTTGCTATATCCATTATATGACATTATATTATTTTATGAAGAAACAGAAAAAACAAAGTAAATCTTCAGATACGGTTTCGTCCAAAATATTGAAAAGTGGTGGTATTGAAGTAGTTTTGCAAGCTCCTAACGCCGATTTCCACTGTCGGACAAAACATGAACCTATTAAACATGTTTCCCACGCTCAAGAAACCCAAGTGCAAGAGGTTGCTATCAAAAAATGTGAGAAAACTACAGACGTCAAGCCACATTTAGTAGAAGCTACAGTTGAGACAGCATTGGAGGGATCTCTTATTTAAATTTTGAAAATAACATTCAAGCAGAGGAAGCACCTGTTTTTAATCAAGAATCTCAAGAGAAAGTTTTTCAGCAAGTTCCTCTTACTCCTACTGGGCAGCAGAAGACATCTCAAAAGATGGCTGGTTCGTCTAATAAAAAATTAACATTTTGGTTGCTAGTTGGAATATTTTTTGTAACAGGAATCAAATTAATGATTTTGTAAAACTTCATTAAATGTAATCGTAAAGAAAAGTAGGGTTTTCTTGACTCCAAAGCTTTTCTTTAAAAATATTTGTGAGATATTTTAGATTTTTATTAAATTTATTAACCATCGCGATGGTTGGATACCGATGCATCGGTATCGAAACACAAAAAAACAACGCTAATCATTCTTCGGGAAATTGCTACCACTAATTTCATCCACTTCCCATCTTCCAACAGATGGTTATTCAAAACTTAAGCCATCGCAACATTAACAACAATATGTCGAATACAGAAAAGATTTCCAATCTTGATAAACTCACAATGTGCGACGACCATATTTATATTTCCAAAACGAATAATTATTATTAAAATGATTTAACCCGTATCCTGGGTGCTAAAAGTAATTTGTTAACACAAATTAATTAGTCGGAAAAATTATATTTACCCGTTATACGGCAAAACTAAATTAAAACAAATACATAAAGAACTAAAATCGGACTCACTATGATTATACGTCAATCTCCGAAGAAATTTACCGCATAATGGCGTTCCTATTGATAACTTCGATGAGTTACCAACTACAAACATTAAAAAAAACACAGTGGCGTTTCAGTCGGGAAGCTTGTAAAAGAAATGTAAATGACAAAATGCATTTTGTCATATTACAAAGTAAATCTGAAAATATTTTGTACCACGAATAAAATTTTTTTTTAAATATTTGTTTAAAGTCTTGTACATACATGATCAACACTTTATATATTGCTGTGCAATAAAATAACTGATCGTTTTCCAAACTGCATGGGTACCCCTTCCGAGAGGGGTAAAAATTGAGGTTCTGTGAAGGGGCTATATCTCAGAAACTAAATAGACCGGAACAATAATTTCTTTATAGATTTACGTAGAATTTGTTGAATATATTTATTTAGGATCTACAAGAAAGAGCCAATTTAAAATTTGGTGATTTTTGGGATTTTCCTAACAAATTTGCCTCGATTCCGTTTTGAATAAATCGTATTTCTCCAATCCGATCTAAATCCGACCGAGTATCCGATATTAAAGTAAAATGTTTAAGTAATATTATTCATTGGGTTGTTTTATTGTAAAAAATTGATATGGAGATAGATAAGGAAGGAGCATAATAATATATTTAAGGAAAACCTAATGAGTGTTATTATTAAAGGACCAGGCACGTAACTACGGGGGGGCCAAGGTGGGCCATGGCCCACCTAAAAGTTGTGCTGGCTCACCCTTGTGCCCACCCTGGCAAATAAAGAATTTCGTTCCAATAATTTCGTGATTTATTTCTGACTAATTAAATTTAAAATGTTTTACATTACGCATTTTTAAGATAATCGCATTATTACATTATTTTTTGTTATTTTTAGTCACGTACATTACCTTTATTTTTTCTTGGCCCCCTTAAAAATAACTGGGCCCGGCTTCGGCCCACTTAGTCTAATAGGGCTAGTTCCGTGCCTGTAAAGAACAAAACGGTGCGATGATTCTGAATTGTGTGCATTAGTTCAGAATAATTTGTATATCTACTAAGTATACCAACAAACAGTCCGACATATCAAATAATAGGATAGGAAATAATAATATTATAAAAAAAAGAAACTTTTTCTTACGAAAAATATTGGATGCAGGTTGTAACCGATGTTACTAAATGATAAAAAATTTTCAATTTCATTTTCTAATTTTTCAAACTTTTAAAAATATAGTGCGATTTTAACTTTTTTTAATTTTGAAGAGCCATGGGGGTAGATACTCTCATTATCTCCTTGTATCCGCTCCTAAAAGTTATGAAGCAATTTAGATGAAATCGGCGAAATAAACAGTTATTAAGTTATTATGAAATCGCTCGCTTCGACGCCGCCGCGCCGCCACGTTTCGACGTGGAAAATATTTTCTTTGATAGTGTTTGATAAAGTGCAACTTTTCGAAAATCGTTTGAGTAAGGTAAAACAGGTTTTCTCACGAACTGGTGCGGAAAAGTAATTTTTCTTGCACTAGTGCGTTTTACATATTTATTATAAATATTCACTGTTATGTTTGAACATTAACTATATAATTTGAATTAAATTTAATATTTATTATTAAAGTATTTTAAAAGTCGCTTCCAATTATTAACTTTTCAAAATACCCCTCTGCTACCCTTGTTGATTTCCATCTGCCACGTTATATTTAGCGAAACGATGGCCCTGTCTGCATGCATCAGCTAATAAAGTAGCAAAAGTTGGCCTAAAACAATGCACAAATAATATAAATTTTGTAACAAATCTTAAATTAACTTGCATCCGAACAGGTTAATGGTTCAAATGGCCACATTTTCTAAATAATCATTTCTCTCATATAAATTCAAAATTAACTGGAAATAATTTTTAATAAAATATGGAAACGTCATCAAAATTATCAAACCAATGCTACCGTTGAATAAATTTTCCACAATAAATCAATTCCACTCAAAAATTGTATCAAACAATACAAATCCAAATCAAGAAAATTACTATCTTACTTTATTCGCGAAATTACTCATAAGTTATGAGTTATTATTATTATAAGTTATTTTCCTCTTTTGATGCGAGCGTTAAAAAGTCTCAACCATTTGAGCAGACAAAATCCAGGAGTCTTGCCAAAAATAGCTGAACGGACGGACTGATTTAACACAATCAAAATTATGGACGTACAAAATCAGTCCGTCCGTTCAGCTATTTTTGGCAAGACTCCTGGATTTTGTCTGCTCAAATGGTTGAGACTTTTTAACGCTCGCATCAAAAGAGGAAAATGAGGTTGAGACCGGGGGGGTAAATACATATTTTTTTAAATAAGAATTTTAATGTTTTTTTTTTTAATTTTGAATAAAATTTGGTAAATTTTGTTGATTTTTGGGTAAGTCATTGAAGAGGAGTAGTTAACCCATCACCCACCCTCTCTTGTATCCGGCTCTTAACATGCATGTTTCAAATCCAGGACGTTCTGTTAAAAAGCTAGAGCGACCGCTCGTATTAAATACGCTAAAAGTTTTTGTTTTTTTATTAAAAAAAAAGTAAAATTAAAATAAAAATTTTGATTCTCTCGAAATAAAACAGCAAACAAAATAGGTATCTACAATTCAAAAAAAAAAGATACAAACAATTTGCATGTATACAGTTTTTGATCCCCCAAGTTGTACTAACAAAAGCGTTGTACTCTTATTGGTAATTTTGCCTTGATGGCCTGCGAATGATGAGGCAGGCAGACTAGCTCTTTTAGTTTCAGGAGTAATTAATTGTGTTATTTGTAGGTTCTTTTTGGTGCTGTAATTTTCAGTTTGTTTTAACAATTAAGTGGATGGGCGCTGAATATCAGTAAATCCCAAAAAAAGAAGTATAAATTTATTAACATTAAAGGTTAGCAAAAAATATAGATGTAGAAAAAGATACGCAATTTAATGATTATTTTATCAACCTTTTAACTTTTGCACACAAAGTGAGCAAACATTTTGATTGGTTAAAGTAAAATAAGGTTAGAACTTGTTTATTTAATGTTCAAATTTGATTATAATAGTATATTGTTTGGCAAGGGGTGAAACAAAGCGATTTCAGACGAGGGTGAAATTTGCCTGCCCGAGTGAAGCGAGGGCTGGCATCACCTTCGTCTGAAATCGCGTTTCACTCCGCGCTACACATACTATTTTTCATATTACCTGCATTGAAACAGAAAATTTTTTTGCATTGAAACTTGTAAAATAAATATTTTAAATTCGAAAATTTTTTGAATCAGCAATAACTCGACAACGGCGCTAGATATCGAAAAACTGAGAAAAAAGTTCCCCCCCCTCGTCTCATACTCACCCCCCGGTGAATTATCGGTGGGAAACCATATGCAAAAATTTAGATCGATCGCGCGCAAAAAAAAATTACTCATAAACAACAATATCGAATTAATTTGACAGCTGTCATATTAATAAAATTTTATTTGAAGTAATGAAAAATTATTTTAATTCTGACAGGGTTGAAATGAAATCGGAAACAGAGTTGGCGGTAAGAAACTTGAGTGTTTCTGCCCGAGGGCAGAAACATTTTAATGTTTGACCAATATTCGCAGTGGTCTGAAATTGTCGTGTTTCGACTGTCTAGACAGCTATTGAAACACACTGTTTCAATGCAGGTAATATGAAAAATAATTTTCAACATCAAGGCATAACAAGAGAAGCGTAACAGTATCAACTTTTATATTTTGGATTTTGGTGCAGATTTAGCAGCCAATTTGTTTAACCCTTATGTTAATACCCAAATTTACCGACGTTGTTTAGCACCCGGGGTACCCGGGTACCCATTTATAGTAATATTCAAATTTTTAATATTTCAGTAAAGGGAAGTGTTTTAAAATATTATTTTATATTAAATATACATTGTTATTGAGTATCTAAAAAACTTTGAGAAGAAAAAATGCTGTATAAATGTGCTATAAACTTACTATAAAAAGACGACGAAAAACGCGCAAGAGCTGTAACGAATGTCAACTGCCGGTTTGTGATGAGCATTCAACAAATATTATAAAATGTATGGAATGCAATAAATAATATTATTTATAGAGAAATAACTGTAATGATTCTCTATTCTTACAATAAAATTTACTTCCATGCGTTAATAAAAATAATTTTAAAAGTATCTTGTAGAAATTCCGTTGTGGGTACCCGGGTACCCGGGTGCGAATGCAGCGATGGCTGAACTTTAAACTAATTTAAAAAAATATATACTAATAATAATAATAAGTTGAATTCATGTTTTGCTTGATTTTGAGCTAAATAACGACGATCCGGGAGCTCAAAATAAAAATTTAATTTTTTTTCAGTTATTTTCATGCAAATACAACACGGAGGGTACCCGGGTACCCGGGTATTAACATAAGGGTTAAGAAAACACGAGCTTCCTCGTAAGCTGGATTTAATTGTTTTCGTACGTTGTTTGACCATTTTTCTAATACAGGGCGTCCAGCGGCAGGGTTATATCCGCCCACACCTTAAAGCAGTTTTAAAGTCATTCGGACATTAACAAAAATAAAATGATTTAAATATATATGTATAAATTTTTAACTTGTGAAATAATAATATTAAAAATTCAAATTATTAAGTTAATTAAACGACAAAATCAAAATATTATTTTGAGCTTTCGGCGAATATGTATGTCGCCTTCGTCAGAAAGTTTATTATTGTTAATTTGAATTTTTAATACTACAAAAATTAAATGTTCTTACGAGGCTGTTCAAGTTCGCAAGCTGCCCAAATATCCACAGCAGATAGGTAATCACCCGCAATGTAAGCACTATCTGGAATCCATAACTTTTCGAATTCGTCTATGTTAGTTTCCATTCTTCTTTGATAACTGGCCACTCTTTTGGGATCAGCTGGTTGTCCAGTTATTAGTGGCTTAACCCACTATAAAATGCCCAAAAAATAATGTCTTATCAGCCATCTTAATCAAGACGTTTAGGTTTAAAACTAAGGAGAGAATCACTGGGGAAATCTGGTGTACAAGTGAAGAGAAATCTGAAAAAATACGAGAAAATTTCGGGTAATGTAGGAAATCTCAGGAAATTAGATTTGTTTTGTGTTATGAGCATTTTTTCCGGAATCCGAAAGGAAATCTCTCGAGAAAAAGAAAATTTAGTGTACAAAGCTTTACCCTGTGATTAGCCCTTCGATCTAAAAGTACCTTGCAGTTAAGAAGTGTTTTTTTAGGAGGGCAGTATAATAACATTAATAAAATTACCTTAGCTCTAAAGAATAAGCTACATGTCGTACGTATATTATTATGACCAGCTGGAAAGCCCGTCCACGGACGGGCCTCTAGACCCGATTGGTTGGAAACTCGATTGATGTGCAACTCGTCCTAGGGGGAGTACCGTCGTCGGTACTTTAATATTTTTTAGTTGATAAAAAATGACACGCTGGAGCAGCAGCAGCGGGTTGGGATTTTATGTATTAAGATTATTCTAAATATTCATCAATTCGAGCTTGCTTTTTAATATAATTCGGATAATAATTATCCGATATTTTTTTCTCTGCCACTCAAAATAAATTTGGTAGAACTAATATTAAAATAATTGAATTAGAGTAATACCTTTCGGTGAGGGTAAAATTGTCATCTTTGATAACAGGAACTTTTTGAAAGCGGGACACATTATTTTTATATTCATTCGTTAGATGTTCGCCTATAAATTTTGAAATTTATTTTATTTTTAAAAACATACCAAAAGTTTTAAATTACCTTTGCAAAGAGCAACCGCACATGCTTCGAATGGTGTTTTAGAGCATTTTAATAATATGTATAGTGCCATGGACGGCTGTGAAAGATAATCGAAGTATAACTTTAACCCCATGTTAATACCGATTTCACTAATAAATTTTTGGTCGAGCATAACAAGTTTGTTATGATGCAGCCCTCACAATCCTATTTACACAGTTTGTTAACACTATAAATTTATAAAAAGATAGCAAATATTTGAAGTGGTAGGCAACAAACATAACTTAAAGTTTCAAACAGTGCCGGCTCGTGCTGTAGAAATATTAGGGATGCAAAATATTACGTATAATATTATAATTTCCCCTATTTAGAGTAATGAGTAAATACTTATATTAATGTACCCTTATCATTCAACTTTATACTTAAATTTAATTATCGCAACATCCGATAACCCATCGATTATCTCAATGCAAAGTTTACGGGGGGGGGAAGATAATAAAATATTTTATGATAAACAATAATAATATTATTACAATAATAATAACCGATTTGATGAGTGGGTTTCTGGCCATTTATTAAACGAATTGATAATTTAAAAAATTTAAATTTTCTTCGTATGCTGACGCGCTCATAGTCGTAAGGGTTTTAAAAAATTCTTCAACTTCGTTGGGGTCCAAAATAGGAAGACGCGATTGTTTCTCTTTCTCTAATAGCAATTTTCTTTCTTTTTGGATTTCTTTTCTTCTTCTATTTTGAAACCAAATTTTAACATTGCGTTTTGTCAATTGCAATTTTTCGGCCAATTCCTCCTTTTCTTTAATTGTTATGTACTTATTTGTGCGAAATTTTTCTTCTAAAATAATTAACTGTTTTGTGATGTATCGCGTTCGATGTCGTTTTCCTTTCGAAGATGATGAAAAACTATAAATGAGTTATTATAAATCATTAGAATCTCGTTCTTTAAAAAAACCCTTTTCTGTTTTACACTCTCTTATGGTGACAGTTTTTAAATTAACCGTGACGTCCGTAATAAACACTTGATCTACGACAGGGTTCCTAGCTAACCAATATTCCGAACTGGGACTAGTTAATATGGGCGTCACTTCACTCATCACACCATTGTTATTATTATGTCCATTCACTAAAACGTGCCTACCGTTATTTACAACATTAATGGTTTTTTCTACACTTTTTTGTGGACACTCTTCCTTTCCATCGGAAGCACTTTGTTGTTCTGTCCTTGTGTCTTCCAATTTAATATTATCAACTTCAGATTTGATCAGATCTACGTTCACTTCCACTGGAGTGTCTTCACTTTTAATAGGTCTTTCCGCTTTAGGTTCGAGGGTTACTTTTACACTTGTGGGTGCCACAGGTTCTTCTTCACTTTTGCACGAATTTCTTTTACCGTTAACCCTAGGTTGTGACGCCACCGGCGCCGTTGTCGACTTTGGTGATGCCAACTTAGGAGGAGACAATTTAGCTACTTTTGTGGGAGGCGGACTGCTACTGCTACTGGGACTGCTGGTAGTTATCGTCACACCAATCTTGCCCGACTCTTTTGACAAAACCTCCGCCTTACGTTTCGTTCCCACCGCATCTTTCCTATTTAATATTGGAGTGTTATCCTCACTACTAGAACTACTGCTGTTTTCGGCTTCCACATTACTAACCACCGTCGGTAAGGCAACTTCTTCTATAACTTCCTCGATGGCGGCCGACCGTGCATTTTCATCTATCCTCGAGACGGTTTCGGGTTTACTTGAAGCTTTATGTTTGGAAGTACCTTCATCTTGACTCTTTTCGCCACTTACGTGGCCCTCGTCTTCAGTCTCAGGTAGTTGTGTTTGCTCTGCTGGTCGTTCCTTCTTTTTTGGACCTCTCTTATTCGGCGTCGCATCAGACTTTTGGGAACGTTCATATAAAATCTATCAAACGGCTATCCGTGTGCTATCATTTGTGCATCAAAAGTATGAAACTGTGTAACACTCTGTGAACAAATTTGTATTTGTTACTCTTACTTCCGTTGTGAATAAGCATTTCGTTACCCTACCTTGCGTATAATAATAAAAAATAAAAATTCAAACTTAGCTTGAAAACTGTCTTCTGAATTTTCTACAGCGACTACTTCTTGAATTTTGTAATTCTGTATTAACTATAAAACTTAACTTTTTAAATCAAAAATTAAGCGCAAAATTGTTACTTACCTCTGCCGAGCATTCGATTACTGGTATGTAACTTTCGAAGTTACAATAATAATCGTGTAAATTTTTAAGATTCAAGTTATCGACATACATATTAGCACCCCTATTCTGTAACTCCTTCGTTATCATAACGAATTTCGTAAAGTTTGGTTTCGTTAACAATTTTGCAACGAAATTCGTTGAGAATGGTATTCTGTAACTACACCCTAACGAATTCGTTACGGGGTTCGTTCGTACGACGTTCTAAACGAAAAAGCTAAGCGATTTTTTACGATTAATCACGAAGTTGTATTTGTATCATAATTCGGCTCTGTAAACAGTAAACATATTTGAATTATTTGAATTTTGCTATTTTAGCGGCAAAATTATGATAATTATAAGTTTTTCAAATTAATTGGAACTTGGTTAGAGTAAAATTCATAGATTTTCTTTTTTTCAAAATTATTCATTATAATTTACGTATTTACCTTAATTTATGTATGCTTAAAATAAAACCAAGTTATAATAAAATGTCCATCAGATGTTTAATTTTTTCGGTAAAATTGCTTTTACAAGCCGACAAAGAAATATGCAGATTTAAGGGTAATCTTTATTGCCTTGTTCCTCTAGTTATTTAACAACAATTGTTAACAAATGTGTACTTTCATGAGCGGTTTAGTGAACATTTACACTATTTTTACTTTTTATTTCAATTTCAATTTTTTATATCTTTTGCAATAATGACCGGGATTGAAAAAAAACGTTCTTCAAAGGTGACTAATGTGCAGAAAGCATTATACGTGCAATTTATGAGAAATAATGAAACTTTCCGAACAAAAAAAACCACGCCAAATAATGAACTGGGTTACTTGTATCTCGAAGATGTCGATGATTAATCCTTATATTGTCCCTAAAAATTACAATCTGATTTAGTGGTGGCCTGTCGGGGTAGGCAGAGCCTCAAGAAGTCAAGTATCATAGTTCCGCAAAACTATAACTAATATTTTTTAAAAACCTCGAACTTCGGTTTCACAGGCCTGCCCCACCGCCTAAACTTCTCACAAGCCGCCACTAGTTACTAAATACGTATTGTACATAAAGGAACATGTACTGACCTTCTTATATTTTGCAGTTCTTCACCTGCTAGAATGATCTCTAACAATTGTGGATCCATTTGTATATTTTTAAATTGTTTTTGTACAAATATCTGTATTATAAACGTTTTACAATAATTATGTTCAATTAAAAAAGAATTAGCAAACCTTAAATTATTAGTTTATTAGCTCTTTAAATAATATTATATAAATAAATTATAAATATAGGAGCTAAGATAATAATAAAAACAAAATTAACCTTAAATTTAATCTGTCACTCGACAGATTAGCTCTCAACGAATTCGTAAAAATACGCAACGACACACAGTGGGGCCAGATCGCAAATTCGCGGCCAAAATAGAAAAAATGAAGTGTTATTTTTAAGAAATTTAAATATACAGTTAGGTACAGTAATACTCAAAGGGTCTAACGACATAATTTAAAGGAGTCGAATGTATATACCTGGCCCACAATAAGCAATTGAACAGCGACCTTTGAACGCGCAGGTAGTACAAGCTTTGAAGCAAGTTTTTCATAGCGCTAGAAAAAGCGTGACCAAAGGCGCAAATTTTGTCCGATTTTCAATCTACAAAATGGAATCTTTAGGTGAAAATATGTATATTATTTAGTACTTTAGAAAATTATATAATTGTAATATATGAATATAATCTTTATCAATTTTTTAAATGCAAAATAACGTAAAAAATACGTACAAAAATTGACAAACAAAGTTGATTAAAGTACACTGTCGGACGTTGTTGGGCGGAGTTTTTTTTTTCAGATTGTAGGTAAGACTTGTCTTTAATAGAATCTGAAAAAAAATCCTGCCCCGGAGTGCCCCAAGCGTAATTAACTAATATTAAAAATGAGAAAATAATACATGCCATAATGCATATATTATGTAATTCTCGTAATGCATGAAGAAGTTAATTAAAATAAAACGACAATAATAATTTTATTGTTTCGAAGGGATATATCAAGTTACCAAATTACACACAAATAAGCAGAGTCGGATTAAGGATATGTAAGGACCGGGACTAACTTTTTTGGAGGTCCATTGGCTTTGCATATTTAATAAAATGAGCCGCAGGCAAAAGATTTTTATTTTGAAAGGTCAACTGCGCTTAGATCAAAATAATGTAAAATTTTTGAAAAGATAAAAATTATTGTTATACAGATTTTATTATAGTTTTATAAATTAATTTATTTTAATCTGAGCTACAACTTTGGTGATTTAAATTTTGTTGCTTCAGTTTTTTTGAGGCTTTTAGAAAATTGGAGGCCCTGGGCTGCAGCCCCCTTAATCCGGTTCTGAAAATAAAATATGCCCTGGGCTGGGAAATACATCAAATTACATGCTCTGAAAAAAAAGTGTATTTTGTATTCTAACCACTTTTATCGTCAAAATTTAAAAGTAGATCATTCATATTACGGCTAGTTACTCAAACTAGAACTAAAAACGAAACTACATGTTTCAGTTCTGTTGTTACACCATCATTCAGTTTAAAATTTTTTTTTAATGTATTACAAAATGATACCCTTCCAAACTGATGAATTTGATACTAGATATTGAGTACCAAGCATATTAAAGATACAGTGAATTCAAAAAAATGAAAAATCAGAAACAAAGATGGGCAACTATAATTGGTTAAATTTTTTCCGTTTAGTAACGCTTTCTTAACACCTCTACTTTCAAAAATAAAACTAAATACAAATTAGTATCTTTTTTTGGTTTTGGATTTTTTGATATGATATTCGTAATCAGCGACCCCAAAAACCTATGTATACCAAGTTCTGCAGAAATTAAAGATCATTTTCATATGTAAGTCCGCCATATTAGATCCGCCATTTTGTTTTTGGATTTTTTGATATGATATTCGTAATCAGCGACCCCAAAAACCTATGTATACCAAGTTCTGCAGAAATTAAAGATCATTTTCATATGTAAGTCCGCCATATTAGATCCGCCATTTTGTTTTTGAATTTTTTGATATGATATTCGTAATCAGCGACCCCAAAAACGTATGTATACCAAGTTCTGCAGAAATTAAAGATCATTTTCATATGTAAGTCCGCCATATTAGATCCGCCATTTTGTTTATGGATTTTTTGATATGATATTCGTAATCAGCGACCCCAAAAACGTATGTATACCAAGTTCTGCAGAAATTAAAGATCATTTTCATATGTAAGTCCGCCATATTAGATCCGCCATTTTGTTTTTGGATTTTTTGATATGATATTCGTAATCAGCGACCCCGAAAACCTATGTATTCCAAATTTCATAAAAATCAGAGAAGTCCTTCATATTTTGGCCGCGGATTTGCGATCTGGCCCCACTGTGCGACAGCTTCAGAGCTTTCGTACAAAAATACGGTCATAACGAAAATGGTAACGAAGGCATTTACGAATTTCGAGGTTAGTGAATACCAACTAGACAACTTAATGAATTTTTAGGCGTAACGAATCGTAATCTCGTAACGAATGTGTTACAGAATAGGGGTGTAGATATATTTTTGAAAAAAAAGAAACTAATAATATCGAGTTAAAATTAATAAATTAAATCACTGGTCTATATTGCTTTAAAAATTGATTTCCACTCTCAACTCGTTACTATTTTGAAAATTAATGTAATAAAAATTGAAAACGTTCTTGAATGTATTTTTTATACTTCGGGGAGTTACCCAATTAATTGCTGGTTGCTTAGCTAATTGCTAAATGGAACCACACTTTGATATTTTTTCTTGGCAAATATATATGAGCTGCTAATATATCTTTTTCGTAAGGGATAAATATTCTTTTTTTCTAAATACATTTTCTAACACAGTCTACTGTTGAGTGATGTAGCACGTCCGAATGCTTTTATTGCGTGATGCTGATTTTCCTGCAAATTATTCGCGTAAGAATCCGAATGTTGGTACAATTTCAGGTTTTTCAAAAGTTAGTATAAAATTTACTTACCAAGTGGTGGTGGTGCGATGTTGTCTATAGATTCCAATACTGGCTGAATCCGTACTATTTGTAAATGTGGCCTAAAGAAAAATCAATTGAGATGAAAAATATACTATAAAATAAATTAAAAAAATTTTATTATTAAACTTAGATGTACTTACATTATTATCAGAAATTGACTCAATGTCGAGAAATAGTTCTTCGCCTAAGTATTCGTTTAATATGCTGCATAATTGGTGTTATTAAAGTCTTGAATTCTAATTTATTTTCTTATCAACTTGTAAATTAACTGTAATTATTTAGTAATTATTTATTAAAAATTTCTAAATAACTTTCTAAATTTATGCTTTTTTCAATTGGCTCTGCTTCTGCTTCTAATGCTTTAAAAAAAGTTTCACTTTTTTGCCATCCAGAATTGGAAGCTCAGATACCTGCTTCTTGTAAACCTTTTTTTTCTTCTGCCTTCTATTTTGGAACCATACTTTGATATTTTTTCTTGTCAAATATATATGAGCTGCTAATATATCTTTTTCGTAAGGGCTAAATATTCTTTTTTTCTAAATACATTTTCTAACACAGTCTACTGTTGAGTGATGTAGCACGTCCGAATGCCTTTATTGCGTGATGCTGATTTTCCTGCAAATTATTCGCGTAAGAATCCAAATGTTGGTGTACAATTTCAGGTTTTTCAAAAGTTAGTATAAAATTTACTTACCAAGTGGTGGTGGTGCGATGTTGTCTATAGATTCCAATACTGGCTGAATCGTACTAGTTGTAAATGTGGCCTAAAGAAAAATCAATTGAGATGAAAAATATACTATAAAATAAATTAAAAAAATATTATTATTAAACTTAGATGTACTTATTATCAGAAATTGACCCAATGTCGAGAAATAGTTCTTCGCCTAAGTATTCGTTTAATATGCTGCATAATTGGTGTTATTAAAGTCTTGCGTTCTAATTTATTTTCTAATCAACTTGTAAATTAAAAATTTCTAAATTAAAAATTTCCAAATAATTTTCTAAAGCTTGGAAATAAAACTCCACTTCTGTGCCATCCAAAATTGGAAGTTCAGATACCTCCTTCTTGTGAACCTTTTTTTCTTCTGCCTTCTAATTTGGAACCACACTTTGATATTATTATTACTTTGATGATAGAATCATTAGTTCGTTGTTCTTTTATATACTAATTTTTACCCAACAATTATAAACTTAAGAAAAGTTGGTATTATAAAATTTGTAATTGTTATGAGGTTTGGCTTCCATTTAGTCATTATTTGGAATTTTGGTTCTACGCCGACATATTTCCAAATGATTTTAGTTTTATTAATCGTTTTTAACCATTAATTATGGTGAAATACTATTTAATTGAACTGAATTTGAATGTCGAAGAACTTATATTTTTAAATTTCTGTAGATGTGAACCCCTCGTCGATCCCTCACATTGTAATAGTAGATGTCGTAATAATTAAGCATTTGTAACTATAAGGGTGTGAATTCTCGTCTACTCGAATTAAATTAAAGTTATTTTTAATTATATTTTTAATTATCTTTATATAATTTTGATTATTTTACGTTTCAATATTACAGAGGGTAAATTTTTAAAAGTAAAATTCCTCAGCAAGATCTTCCAACAGATCTGTTGTTACGGTTCGATTTTGTGGTAAAGGTGTTTAGATTGTTTTCCAATAATTTTCAAAAGGTGGCATGTTAATTCACTTTTAAAATTTTAAATTTAAACCAAAATCATTATCAACAATGATAACATGCACATTTTTGGATTATTGAATTAGCAATCTTGAGAAAAGTACAAATTTTGAGTTAAGTAATTATATTTGGACGTTGTAGTTGATCAATTTTTTTATGAAAATTGTGTGATTTTTCATCCATGTTTATTTGGGATTAATATTGGTTACTACGTATTTTTGGATTTCTTTTTCTGTACCGGCTTGGTTAAGCATTTTGGGAAGTAATCTGATCTTCATTCGAAGGATTAACTTGTCCAGTAAATTTGCAGCGCTTGAAATTTGATTAAAAAAACCCTCCCATAACATCTAGAGGTATGATTAATAATTTAAATCCACATTTTTTTGAGTTAGAATTTTTTTTAGGGTGTTAGTGGTGGTTCACCGTCTTGCCAATTTTTTTATATTTCTTTGGATTATCAATATTGTAGCAATCAACCGTGACGCTACCTTTGTACGTTTTTGGTGTTTAATTTCTGGCTGGGTTGATATCGAGTGTTCCACCTGTCGACCTGTATCGGAATTCACTGCAGATTGTTCCACCTGCCTACCTGTATCGGAATTCACTGCAAGCTTCCATTTCTTTTTTTGGAAAATTACTAGCAACCAGCAAGAAAAAAGACATCGAAAGATAAGATTTTGTTTGTTTGTGTCGTCAATTATTATTGGTAACTGTTTACTTTATTGCGCGAAATTTTATATTGGGCCGTTCTCTTGAACATATTTTTTTTTAAATACAATTTATTACGAAAATCTTGTGCGCCAAGTATACGTATACGCGGTAAACTTAACGCTAGTTCATTTTATTTATTTGTTATTTTGTAGCTCAATTGATAGCTATATATTTCAATTTTTTTTTTAGTTTAAAAGATAGCTCAATTTATCGTTTACTGTAAATACAATCATTACTTTTTTTTGTTTATTAAATCGTATCGCAACAAACGATAATCTTGATATTCGCAGTGTTTCCTTGTTTTTGACCTGGTTACTTCTTTTTTTTTGCAACAGCCAGTATTTTCGCAGTTTAACGTGGCTGTTGATGCCAATATACAGGGTGATTCATTTTTTTTAAACTTTGGCGCCCAAACTATTTACTAATCAGCTGGCTCTTCGGAGCGTTACAATAGCGTTCTTTTTTTCTCCCTGTATAAGAATCCTCCTACCTGAAGAAGTATCAGCCTCTTATTTATCCTTCGACTCTTTTGTTTTGTCTTTACGAGCTATCCATAGGGCATTGCCAATTTCCCTGAGATTGGGGAAAATTTATAACTATTCCCCTAACGACTTTAAAGTGTGGCACTGTCTTATGTTGATTAAGGGGACAAGTTGATGACATACGAAAGAACTACTGACTTACAGAGATATTAATTTCTAATGATTTCAAATGGGTTTGAAGATTGGAGATAACAACGTGTTTTTCTAATTTATTAATAAATAAACATTAAATTTTAAGAAGATTTAATTAATTATTTTTTTAACTTCTAAAATTGCCGCTTTGGAGCCGATCCTTAAAAAATATAAGTCTATCAAATTTTTGATTTGCTATTTTAAATTTGAATTGCGGTTGTCTGATTGGTCACTTGATTAATTTGATTGGTTATACTACTGATACTTATTCGATAGATATCTCAAGGTGAATAAATCGGGAATTGAGTCAAACTACGTGCAAGAGAGTTCCATAGTTCTGCAATTTATACAAAGGGTCATGGAAGGCAGAGGACAAGCTTCCACTTAAATTAACTTTAAAATTTTAAACCTTGTAGATAATTTTAAGTTTTACCCTTTTCTATTTTAAAATTATTCAATTTTAGAGTGTAAATTTTCGTTTTATACCGCTTGCAAACTCGACCAAAACTACACCAGTAATCCAAGAAGGACCAAAACGGCAAAATGGGGTGATAACTATTTAAGTGCATTTAGCAGCTACCAGGACCGTATTTAGACTAGATTTTCGGAAAATAAATAGCTAATTTTTTAAACGAATTTCGGACTTTTGAACATGGAATTGAATTAGAAGTATTTCTTTAGTTTTAATTTTTATTTAAACACTTCAAGTTGAAATAACTCTTAGAAAAGAGAAAAAAATTTTGAAAGTTTGAAATGAAAGTTTGGATTTCCAAATTTTTAATATATTTTTGTTATTGAAATAATTTTTTGTTTTAAAAATTGTTTTTGTTTTTCTTCTGTTTTTTTTTCGATTGCAGTCGGACTTCCTGTACTTAATTAATTGATAAAATTTGGGGGGGGGGGTGAATACACCTTGTTCATTATTTTCAGATTTTCCAAGAAAACGGTTGGTTTCCCAAAAAAATTAATTTGACCAAAGTTGTAGCCCGTTAATTTCCCTATTCGGTTTGGGCTGTCAGTATTTCTTTAAGACGTTTCGTTTAAGAGATAGGGGGCGTGCAAGAAAAGTAAACGGAGCTATGACCGTTTTAAATCAGAAATTCAAAAAATTGGTTTAAAGGGAGGTACCCCCCAAGGGTTTGGAGTTGCCAAAAATGTTATTTGAAAATTTGTCTTAAAAAAGTGTCTTTTATCACCACCTCAAAAGTTCTCCACGGTATGAAGAAGTTTTAAGAAACAACAATTATTGCAATTTCTAGCAAATTTCTGAATAGTCAAATTTTACCACGAATCCAAAACCTCTTTTCCCGTTACCTCGCCCGTTAATAGCGTCATAGTTTAAAACTCGCACAGGGCGGCAAATTGGTTAGCGCCGGCACTGTTTAAAAGCAGAAATCGTTATAGAAGTAGCTTGTCGTCCTATTATGGCGTTTTCAGAAAATGTTTATACCTTCGGTATAAACGGTCTGCTACCGTTAAAAGTAGATAGAATAAAAAAATTAATAATAATAATTATTGATGGTGATATTATCGGTAGTTGGGTCGTGTGCCTTTGGCTAGCTCGTAAAGGCAAATAAACTAAATGCAAAAAAAAGAGATTGAGCTGATTCTTCTTCAGATCTGGAGGATTAATATACAGGGGAAAATCGCCAAAGTAACGCTCCGAAGAGCCAGCCGAAGTGTTGATATTTTTGGGCGCCACGAAGTTTAAACAAAAGAATCACCCTGTATATTCGAATTAACAGCCACGTTAAACTACGAAAAAAATACTGACTGTTGCAAAAAAAGAAGTAACCAGGTCAAGAAAAGACTGAGTAACAGAGATAACGTTTGTTTCCGATTTAATGACAATAAAAATATTTACAAATAATGCGATAAATTGGGCTACCTTTTTAATATAAAAAAAAAAATGAATACGTTGTAAGCTATCAATTGCTCACGATAAAAATATAAGGTAATATATAAAAAGTAAAAAGTAAATACTCGCGTTATAGTTACCGCGTATACGTATACTTTGGCGTACAAATACTGTAATGATTTTATACAGCTTTACGAGTTGTTAGATGTTTAAATACAAAATTATAATGAAAAGAACGGCCCAATAAAATTCTTCGCGCAAAAAAAAAAATAATTATTAACAATAATAAATGACGGCACAAACAAACAAAATCTTAGCTTTCCGTTGTCTTCTCTCTTGATGGTTAGATCAGGATAGCGATAGCGATACCAAGGTTCGACTGAATTATCCAAAGCTGTTGTGTTGTTATACAGGTGGATACCCAATAACCATCCAAACAGAAATACGACGCCAGATAACCAAGGAGTAAAAAAAGAGTAACGTCACGATCGATATTATGATTGTAACGGTTGATATCGGTAATCCAAAAATAAGAAATAATAGCTGGTGAACCGCTATTAACACCCTATAAAAATTCAAACTTAACAAATGTGGAATAAAATTATCAAACATACCTCTAGATGTTGTGTGAGGGTTTATTAGTAACATAAGCGAAGCAATGGTCCATGAACGAATTTAATCCTTCAAATGAAGATCGGATAACTTCCCAAGTAAACGAAAAAAAATAGAAGAAGAAATCCAAAACAAAATCGTAGCAATCAATACTAATCCCAAATATCTGGATGAGAAAATAACGCAATTTTCACAAAAAAAATTGATTAGCTACGTCGTCCAAATATAATTACTCGACTTACAAATTATAACTTTTCTCCAAAAATCGCACAGTTAAAATTAAAATTAAAAATGTGCAAATTATCGATATGATAATAATTTCCATCAAATTCGACTTCAAAAGTGAATTAGGATGCCACCTTTTGAAAATCTTTAACAACAATCGAATTTTTTATTTAAAAACAAAATCAAACCGTAACAGGTCATCTCAAAATATAGTGGCTTTTGGTTAATAAAAAATTTTCAAAACAAATATACATGCTAAAAATTGTAACTCGACCAATTTGCCTTTCCTAAATGGAAAGGTGAAATCGCATGACTGGAACGGGGGGGGGGGGGGGGTAAATTAACAATTGATTCGAAAACAATAACAAAAATATTTATTAATAATGGAAAAAAATATATATATTTACAAACTTAAATTGAATTATAAAACTAAAACGAAATAGTACTGCGTACGGCACTGGTGGTTTATTTACAACTTAATGAAATGGCGGGTGTGTAGTTGTGTCGATTTTTGTCTTCTGCACCATAGTTTCAACAGATACTAGTGTAATAAAAAATTGCTACCTGCCCTTGCGGGCAAACAGAATTTTTCTCTACACGCTGGAAGAAGAACCAGCTTTAAAATATAGTGTAGAAGCCCAAGATGTTACGACTAGCTGATTTGTGCCGGTAGCGAGGGGGTGGTTTTAAAGGTATTAATCAACCACTGCAGGAAAAATTCACCAACAAAGGAAGTCCAGCACGTAGATGGGAAAAAAAGAAATTGTAGATACTTGTCTCTATATTATCCGTAATGGAGAAACACACAGAAAACAAGTAGTCTACGCCCACAACGAAAATAATAATTAATCCAAAGTAATAAATAAAAGTAAAAATAATGTACTTTATTAAATTAATTTAAAGGATCACGTTGGAAATGTTTGCCAGCAAGATAAAAATGCTATCGTTGAAGCGCTTGATAATACGGCCAGTCGATGGAAAATAAAATATATTATGCGAATTGAATTATTGCAAATAATTCTTTTTAACTGCTGCGAGTATTCAACAAATAAGCGAAAATAAATAAGAAAAGATGTCTCCTAAAAATCAGTCCACTGGACCAATACTTACTCAAAACTCTTCTTCAACCACTAAACACTCACTTCCATCTTTTCAACCTCGAGTCCCTAACTCGACTGCCAATTTTCCATACCACCGCGCGCAACGCAGTCTTATCCGCCCAGATAACAGGAGCGCCTCGTTGTGAAATGCAAAAGGAATACATAGGCGTACCCTTAAAAACAAATTCAATAAAATTTGTTACACTAGTTGCAATAATGCGAAATTACAGGTAAGTACGGGGAATCTAATTTTAATGTTATTACGGAAATATCACACTACAAGTTCCTTTCTTAGATTTTAGAAGAACTACTGGTACCTAACTGAACTTCTGGTTAATTCAAAGTTACTACTAAAATATTACTATTGCTCGATCTGGATTACGAGTATCTGTGACTGTAATGTTGAATACTACTAGTTCGGTTATCTGGGATCTAACATAACCTATACCCGTATTTGATTGTCGTTTCTACTGGTAAACTAATAATGACTACTTAGATGGTTTTTCGCCGGTGGAAATATTTGGAACAACAGGTAAGATGATAGGAAGTTTTTATGGGATAAATCTTGTCTCGCCAAGCTATAAACAAGATCTTTCAGGCTGGATATGATGGTGTCGTCACGCCAGGCAGCAACGACTCACTATAAACAGGATAAATAGAAACGATCGCCAAGCAGACACGTTTCCAAAGTATTAAATGCAACACTCTTTGAAATGATCGCCAAGCAGACCTATTTCAAAAGCATCGACGGAACAATACCTGTCTTGGAAAGGAAAATTTAGACCAAACCAAACTATTGGATTGAAACTTAACCGGTTAGTTTTTCTAGTAGAATCCTCTATCATCTTTACCAGTAGCCAATGTATTACAGGCAATTGCAAACATCTAACAGGTTTCTTTTAATCCACTAAGTTCATAAAACTAATCAGCAACATGGGTTGCCTATCATTTAAATTTTAAACTTTAAACAGTTGTCTCACAATTTTAAATAAAATTTCATCCAAAAATGGTAGTTTCATTACAAAGTATAAAAGTGCTTAACAAAACTAAACGTGTCTAATGTCCGATTTCTTCGAGAAATCTATCGGATAAGATGTCCGCTCAACAAATTAATTAAGTCTAGCTTAATTATTTAGCTTAATTATTAACTAAAAAATTAATTGATAGTCTAATATGTCTACCTGACCTTAATTCAACTTAATTTTTTACAAATTAAATGTTTGTAATTATTTGTACCGGAAAATTCTCGTACCAAATCGGCCGCGCCGAAACCCTATCTCGTAGTATAACAAACTAATAAAAATTTAAAAAACTAAAAAAAAAATAAAAATTTTTTTTCATTTTGGATTTTGTTAAAAAAACTTTTATAGATAGATTTAGGGTAGGGGGGTGATACATATAGATGTCTTTGGCTACCGTTATCTTGCTTAAGGCTACCACAATAAAAAACAAAAATGAATATTGTGTCATCGTATCTCCGGACAAAATTTTGTGTGCTGGTGATTGGAGGTATTGCGGCAGAGAGTGACGATATTTTTTAGTTACCTTACGAAAAAAGTAAAAAAAACTAGCTTCCCCTCAAATGCTATGTTGGTAAATAGAACGCCATTTTACTTAACTTTAACTTAAATGAACTTAGATTATCTTAGATTAACTTAGTTTTGTGGTAAATAGAACGCAGCAACAGTCAACTGTGGAGTGGTGTAGCACGTCCGAATGCGATTATTGCGTGATGTTGATTTTCCTGCAAATTATTTGCGTAAGAATCCGAATGATGGTGTACAATTTCAGGGTTTTCAAAATTTAGTATAAAATTTACTCAACAAAGTGGGGGAGGTGCGATGTTATTATCTAAAGATTGTAAGACTGGATGAATCGTACTATTTGTAAATGTGGCCTAAAGAAAAATCAATTGAGATGAAAAATATATTATAATAAATTTAAAAAATTTTATTATTAAACTTAGATGTACTTACATTATTATTATCAG
The DNA here is from genome assembly GCA_947369205.1 of Cantharis rufa. Taxonomy (NCBI): domain Eukaryota; kingdom Metazoa; phylum Arthropoda; class Insecta; order Coleoptera; family Cantharidae; genus Cantharis; species Cantharis rufa. Next base: position 15,923,338 of record OX376306.1, on the reverse strand, counting down.
AAATTGACTCTATGTCGAGAAATAGTTCTTCGCCTAAGTATTCGTTTCAATATGCTGCATTATTGTTGTTATTAAAGTCTTGCGTTCTAATTTATTTTCTATTCAGCTTGTAAATTAACCGTAATTATTTAGTAATTATTTATTAAAAATTTCTAATTAACTTTCTAAATCTATGCAATTTTCATTTGGTTCTGGTTCTGCTTCTGGTTCCAATACTTTGAAAAAAAGCTCTACTTCTTTTCCATCCAGAATTGGAAGCTCAGATACCTGCTTGTTATCGTGAACCTTTCTTTTCTTCTGTCTTCTATTTTGGAACCACACTTTGATTTTTTATCTGACCACATTTAAATGAGCTGCCCATATATTTTTTTCGTAAGGGATAAATATTCTTTTTTTTTAAATAGTACATTTTCTAACACAGTCAACTGTTGAGTGGTGTAGCATGTCCGAATGCGTTTATTGCGTGATGTTGATTTTCCTGCAAATTATTCGCGTAAGAATCCGAATGTTGGTGTATAATTTCAGGTTTTTCAAAATTTAGTATAAAGTTTACTTACCAAGTGGGGGTGGTGCGATGTTATTGTTTATAGATTGTAATACTGGATGAATCGTACTGTTTGTAAATGTGGCCTAAAGAAAAATCAATTGAGATGAAAAATATACTATAATAAACTAAAAAAATATTATTATTAAACTTAGATGTACTTACATTATTATCAGAAATTGACTTAATGTCGAGAAATAGTTCTTCGCCTAGTATTCGTTTCAATATGCTGCATAATTGGGTATTTTCACGTTTTTTAAAAAGTATGCAAAGATAAAGTTTATCAAGCATTAAAAATTAGGTACTTGAAAAAAAAATTTTTTGGAAGACTCTATATCCGTGTAATTTTAAAAATAAATTCGAAATAAAACATTTGCCGCAAAAACGCAAAATACGTGGTTACCTGGTTGCATACTTGTATGACGTCATAAGTTACAACGGTGAACGTCAAAACATTCAAACAAGCACCATTATCACGATTATTTTGTTTTATACAACTTAATAATTATGGAAAAGCATGGACCTCAACGTACTAAGTACTGTTTTGTGCCGGGTTGTACAAATACTACTGTAAGTACACCGAAAAAAGTGTTTGTGGTTGTGCCACATGACGATGACTCGTAAAAAGAAGTGGTTTGCAGCAGCTAGGCGATATAAGTCAACATCGAAGTCAGTATTATTTTGCTGTGAAGATCATTTTAATGTAGTGTACTATATTATGACAAATTTACGTATTTTAATGTTATTTTTATTGCAGCTAGAAGAGGATATGGAAAATTATACTCGATTTAAATTAATGGGAGGAAGAGTTTTTTTTAAGAAAGGGGTAGTGCCTCATATATTTAACTGTCAGCCAGATAGAAAAAGAGCCAGTAGTATAGTAGTGAAAGATCGTTACCTACAAAATTAAAAAGAAGACGACTAGTCGATGAAGCCATTACAGAATATCACAAAAGTTAACAAAATTTATCATCAACCGATGTAGATGAAATTTACACCAGCACAGTTGCAAATAAACCATGCACCAGCACAGCTGCAAATGAACCATGCACCAACACAGCTCCAAATGAACCTTGCACAGCAACTACAGCAATTCGTATAGTTTCGGGCACAACAAAAATACCAACCGGAACTAGAGATGTTGCAATACAAGTAAGAGCACAATTTCCTAGCAAGTATGTGATGTGCAATTTAACAAGCAAAGTGAAACATATTGCTAGTTCACCAATAAAGAGCTTTGTAAATAATCGTGGTACTTCACCACTGAAACATCCTACTCTTAAGAGACGATTGCTTCATCTAACAAGTAGCAGCAGTAGCAGTTTGGATGTAGAATCAAGTAGTTCGTTTGTTGCAAGTGCATCCGATAGTGATACAGAGCTTGAAAAAGCAGAATAGATGAACAATTAAAAATGTTGAATGCTACTCGCTTGTTCATTATTTACTGAATTTCTGTAAAAACAATAAAATAATATAGATTTAGATTTTATTTAATTGTGCTATTACATACATTAGTATATTTACACAAGTCAGAAGAAACAATTTTTTATTTCCATAATAAACGACTAAATTTTATTTTATGTTATCTTTATTGGTATTTTCTTTTTTTTTATCCAACCGCAATTTTTGCATATGCTTAATTAATTCATTTTCCAAGTTTGATTAAATTTATAATTCAAATCAAACAAAACTAAGGGTTTCATTTCTTTTGGTTTTGCTATTTCTCCTTCAATAAATATTCCATTTTTTGAAAGCCATATTTCGACGTTTTTTAAGACGTCTTTAAGACGTTCGTCGGTCTCATCTGCATAGTTTTCTACCAACTTTTTCTTATTTTCATTAAAATACTCTGGTGGAAATGTAACAGCCGGTTTTAAAATTTTATTTCGCAGCCGCTCATTTGATGCATATCTACTAAATTCGTCCGTCAAGCGTTTTCTTTTATATCTGATTGTTCGCCAACATTCTATTTTACCATCCGCATTATTTCGTAATAGCAAATTCCGTTCTTCGCTTTCGCATGCTACCTACTGACAATGTTGTTTGTTTTTAATCCATATCTTCATTTTCGGAAGACTTTTTTTTTAATTCTACCACCAATTGCTTCTTTAAATGGCAGGGATTTTTCCGATAACCTCTCTTTGCTGTTTGAAAATTAATTATTTCAAGTTCGTTGTTAGACATTGCCGATACAAACTAAAAACAAAAATATTTATTTTTTAACTTAATTTTATTTAGTCAAAAAAATTATGTACAAAATACCTATAAAGAACGATAAATTATTCTAAAATTATGTAATATCTGTAGAAAAATTTGATTTCAAATTTATTTTACGAATAAGTGAAATATGCTCCAAACAGGAGGAGGCTTTAGAAATTTTGCTGGCTTACAAAAATATGCCTTCTGAATAATAAAATAGTCTTTTTTTACAATTTAGATAAATGACTATTCCACTATAACTTAAATCACTTAAAGTAACCAGCGAAACTATCCGGTTGTTTAAAAAGAACCTCAGTAGGATTTCACTAGTTTGCAACCCGAAAGAAACCCCCTTTAAGCAAGACAAAACATGTAAGTTTACTCACCATCCGTTTGAATCCCGGCAAACTCGAATTTTCAACCACAATAAAGAAAAATCCCGTCTGACCGAAAAAGGGCGAATATTTCAATTAAAAAATTATCGCGTTGGCTTACCCCCTCGACGCATATGCTACCATAATAAAAACTAATATATACATAAGTTTATTAGCAAATATTCTAGTTCCTACTGCATTTTTCTCTTCTTCAAACTTGGCTTATCAAACGTTTGCCGCTCGCCACCAGCTTGAGAAGAATGAAATTTAATATTTTGTGTCGTTTCGCTAACCCACGGTGAATCAAATTGTGTAGTATCTTGGTCAACCAAATGAGTGTATTTTGTACGTCCAGACCGCCCAAAATTTTTGACTTGCATGACCTTTGGTAAAATGGTCTTATCGAAATGATCTTCCAAAGTAGCTTGTGAAAAGTCCCTCTTAAACACTTCGTCTTCTTTATCAAGGTAGAAAGCACCCCTGTGGTAGTATTTCTGCAAAAACTTGTATTTCCCTTTGACCGCTTTATTTAAGATATGTTTCGGGTTCAAGCGTGAATCAACTCTCCTCTCTTCTTCCGTCATGTTTCGCATACGATCAATCTCAAGCCGTTCTTTTTCTAATGATTCGCGTTCTTCGCGATCTCTTTTTATTCGTTTTAGTTCACGTAATTTCCACGCTTCGTATTCTATTTCATCGCACTCGTCATCAGTACAAACATCATTCAAATTAGGTTCATTGTCTTCCTTATTCTTCGCTTGCTGTTCTTTCTTAATTGATTCTTCTACAATTTTTAAAGTGTGCCGACGTCGTTCTTCCGCTTGCTTTTGGGCTTCTTGTTCCAACTGTTTCAGACGTTGAGCTTCCTCTTCTTTCTCCATAATTGTGATAGGATCCCGTTTATGCACAAAAACTGGTTTCAACCTCGGTCCTGTATCTTCCTCAGAATTTGTATACTCTTCATATTCTGAACTCTCTGACGACTCCGAATCCGACTTCTCGTCTTCCGCTAAAGCCAACTCTTGTTCTTCTTGCTTACTCAAAACGCGTCTTTTTAACAATTCACGTCGAGATTCAATTTCTGTGTCACTTAATTCTGCTTCGGATTCATCATCTGGAGCTTCTAACGTGTGCTTTGGATCGAGAAGATTTATTTTATCCTTGTCGTCTTCGTCATCGCTACTTTGTAACACTTCGGCTTCATACACATGACGACTTCTTTCGGGTCTAATTTCCGTATCGCCTTCTCGAATTTTTAGCCTACGCAAACGAGGATCGTTAATAACATCATCGTCACTTTTGTCAGCCTTTGGGCCTCCCCGTTCGGGCGTGTGGATGATTCCGTCTCTCAATAAAGTCATCATCTCCATTCCCGTAGTCCGAATAATCTTGTGCATAATCGGGACGTTTACCTGACACATATCTGCGCACTTTCACCTTTTGCATAGACAATTCACCTTTCTCATTACGAACGGGAACTGCTCCTGCAGTACTTTGTATACCAAACACTGTCGACGGTTTCATCATCTTTAAAACTTTAGGGATGTGTATCCTTAGATTTATTTTATTTATTATTAGGTGATGTGTTAGATAAAGTACATTTGTAATTCTCTTCTGTAGAGAATTACTTTCTTTAATCCGCGGGATAAAAGGATTATCGGATCAGCCAATTTAGAGCCGCCACCAAACTTTGGAATTATTTCAGGAAAACTCAAAAAAAATATATTAAGTATCAAAAGCTGTAAGTCAAGTTTTACGGTTAAAGAAAGACCAAGCTGGATTTCCAAGTTTTTTACAATATATTATTTTAACCGATCGAATATTTTCTTGTAATATTTATATACATAATAATTCATAAACTTTATTCATCTATCTTTACCAATCTAAAAAAGAAAATAGGGGACGGCACCACTTTCCACCGATGGTTGAAAAATACGAAAACTATTGTCATCTATATCTCGAAAAATTTGACCAGTGTCCTGTTTGGAATACGAATTGCTCATTGGGAATAATTTGTGGTTTGGTCAGGGCAGGGGCCGCTCTAGCCTTTAAGCCGCATCGAACAGAAACACAAATTTCCGCCCCTTTATGGGGTTAGTGAGCTTTTTTTTACCTTCTTCTATCTTTTTGTGGCGTCTCGGGGAGTTTCATTAATATTTCAATTTGTCAGGTCAACAGCCAAAATGCCAAAAAGAGTAAAGGAAGAAGAAAGATCATTTGTTTGATTTGACCCAAAAAACCCACGAATTCCACCATTTTTCTGAAATTAACAGTTGGTGGTCACGATTTTAATTATTGAAGAAGTTACATATATTATGAAATTGTGATTTGAATATTGAAAGAAGATAAGTGAATGCGATGATAGGGACTGCGTTTTGGTTTGCCAAGATAAGCGGACGCAATTTGTGGATCACGAAGGTGGTCAATTGCATGCAATATTTTTTATTGGTGAGGCCACATTGTTTATTTTTGAATTCCGAAAATTGTCGGAAAGCGGGTTTTGTGCTGAACGAACAGTAATAATTAAAATCCAGATTTATCATGCTATTTGTTTGTTTTATTTCATATCACAAGGAACTCGCTTTGCCTGACGATCTAATGCTTCCAGGTACATGTCAGCGGCTCCCCTCCTCAGTTTGAAATTTTTGGACGAGTTTAGTGTCAATCGTCAGAGCATCGTTTGAGCCTCAATGAGCTTCCATTATTTTCGTTTGAACCTTAAAGGTCGCGAAGTTATTCGCAAAAAAACTATAGGGGGGGCCGTAGACATGTTTTGCAATTTTCGTTCCCATTTTGAATTAATGTATGAAATTGATGTCAATCGATAGAGCCTCGTTTGAGCCTGAATGAGCTTTAGTAAGCAAGACTTTAAGTTAATTTTTTACCTAGTTATGGATAGTTGAAATTTTGGACAAAACTCCGAGCAACATGCGTTAAATCTTAAGTTTTTTAAATCTCTTAATCTTTAATTTAAAATTTTTGTATTAACTTTTTTATGTAACTCCTAATATTTGAATGACCTGGAAACTCCATTTTGCACAGGATTATTTATTATAATTAATTTCTTATTGTATTACTGGAATTAACTTTAATTGCATTTGACTTGAATTTAAAGTAATTTTCTTTTAACCAATCAGAACGTCAAAATACAGTTCCTCCGATTTCGCAAGAAAAAATTAACGTAGAGAGCTGGGAATAATGGCGTGAACCTTAGAACTCTTAGCTGAATATCTAGTTAAAATTTCAATTCAATCGTGCTTTCCTTTGGGGTGATTTTGATGGGACGGACTTATAATACATACAAAGTTTGAGTTTTATATTATATTACAAGAAGAAGAAGATAAATATTAATTATCTTTATTAGCTTTTATCTAGATAAATAAAATTTAATTTTAATTTTTACATTTACCTGTAAGTATACTATGAGTTACTAACAAAAAGCCCGTCCACGGACGGGCATCTAGACCCGTGTAGTATAAACATATATAAATGTTATTGTTGATATTGTTATTAATGTTATTGTAATAGTGTTCTAGATTTTAAGTAGTATAGGTTAGTGCTGAGTTGGTGTCTAGGTATATGTAGGTTAGTATGTAAATTACAAATAAGGTTTCATAGAGTAAGCAATTTGTATTAATATTATATATTGAGTATCTAATAAATATGGCCAGTCGTAAGTCGTAATGGTAACAGAAGAGTACGAATAGTATTTGTTTTTGTTAAGTTGTTACATGGCGATCTTGCCAGTTTGGCTGCCAGTTTGGTTGCCAGTTTGGCCTAAGATTCAAAATTTGGTGTGTTAAATATGGTATAAATTGTTACATCTTGCTTAAAAGAACAATTAAAAATTAAACAATAAAAAAAAAAAAATTGGAAAATTTAGAAAACTTCTGAGGATCTTGTTTAAACGAACAATTGGAAAATTTGGAAAATTTCTGAGACGAATAAGTGGAAAATTAAATTGCAATAGAAATTACCGCTAGAGACAAGTTGACGTACAAAGAAAAATGGAATTTTTGTCATCAAGCAGAAGAACGGCGAAAATGAAAATCAACTATCAGAATGGAAATTTGGAAGAATGGGTCAACACGTCTTCACTTCGAGTGACAAAGTTTAAGTGAAGTTTGTAAAAAGTTAAAGTCTAAAAAGTGAATTTGTGAAATTTAAAATAAAGTGTGGTTTTTAAAGATGCCAAGGTAAAAAAAAAAAAAAAATTTTTTTGTAAAATGGTTTTTTTATTATAATGATTTGGTAAATTTTATATATAAGGGTAATTTTAAAGAATTTTTTTTGATACGATAAATTTTAAAATAATGTAAAATGAAATAAATGCAACCAAAAAGTTTTTTTAAACGCAAAAGATTGTATTTTGCTGCTCTTGAAATTATTAAGTTATAAAAATTTTGCACATTAAGAAAAGTTTTTTTTATACAAACATGGTAAAAATTATTTTAAATGAAGGTTTTACCAAAAAATAAAATTGTTATATATTATCACGAAATTTTATTAGAAATAAGATAAATTTTAAAACATAATTCTGAAAATCATCATAATTTGATGATAAAACGAAATTCAAAATTTTAACTAACAATTTGAAAAACTATACAAATTACGTAAATAATTAACAAATAACGAAAAATGCTGAATATTAGACATCAAGTCCATTGCACCTAAAGGAAAGAAATATAAGCAAATTTTATAAAACTTGACTAAAGTAAATTTCAAAAACGATTTAAAAATTGTAAGAAACGATTTGAAAATTTAAATAATATGAGATTCTGTAAATGCCAAAAATTAATTAAACCTTAAATTCAAGTTAAATTGTAGGAGTAAAAAGTCATCTACTAAATAATTTTTTTTGTTATTAATTAACTGAAAAATAAAATTAATAAATTTTTGGTCTAGAAAATTCAGTTGTGGTTTTTAAGAAAAAACAATAACATGAGTTAAACAAAAAGATGAATAAAAATTTTTTAATATTAAATAAAATAGCTAGATTTGTAGTATTGCAAATTCAGTATTATTTTGTATAAACTAATAAGTTATTTAAAATAAGATTTTATAAACCTGCAAATAAATTATTACAATGCACATTAAATTTATTTATGAGTTAAATTAAAAATATTTATGTTTCGAATTTTGAGTTTTAAACAAGTCAGTTAGAGAAATTTTTGAAAGTAACGAAATAATTTAAAAATAATTAACAAATTTAATAAATCAAACTTAATAATTTCAAAAATGAGCTTATAACTGAAGAAAAAATTGTAAGATGTATTTTAATTTAAATTAAGTATTATTTATAGATTTATATTTTTCAAATTTTGTATTTGTAAATAGTAAACAAAAATAGTAAGGTTCTTGTAGTCACAAGAGCAATGTCACGAAGATATCCTCAAGTAAACGAAAAGAAATAATCTCAATGGTACATGAAGCTTCAGATGCTGCTGATATAATAAGTTTGCCAGTTTTAAAATTTGTAATTAAGCCCACTTATCTTAGGATAAAGATGGGAAAAAGTGGTAAACCAGGGTTTCACAAAGAATGGCAGATTACTAATGATAATTTTTCTTTAGAGAAAATATTGTCTAGGCTAGAATTAGAGGCCGGTAATTTGGGATTCAATAATGTGAAACTGAATATGAATGATCCTATATTTAAATGGTGCACCGTTAAGTTTAAGGAATTAGGATCGAATGAGCTCAAGAAATTAAGAATTATACTGTTTAGGGATCCCAAAATAATAATAGATGACAGCGAAAAAATGAAATTGATTGAAATGTACCATGATCATCCGCTTATGGGAGGTCACTGCGGTCAAAAGAGGTTATTGAAAAAATTAAGAGTAAATTATAGATGGAAAGGTATGTCTCGTGACGTAGCCAGTTTTGTGAGAAAATGTAGAAAATGTCAGTTGAACAAGAACAAAGTAATACATAGGTAATTTTTTTTTTGTAATTATTGTAAAATACAGATAATATTGAATATAGGTTTAAATAAATAATTAGTAGATAGTAGTATATTATTGTAATAACATTATTGAAATTTTTAATTTTCGGGAATGTCTTTCACAAGTGTACATAGTGAAAGCCATTCTTGCAAAGAGGGAGATGTAGTATAAACATATATAAATGTTATTGTTGATATTGTTATTAATGTTATTGTAATAGTGTTCTAGATTTTAAGTAGTATAGGTTAGTGCTGAGTTGGTGTCTAGGTATATGTAGGTTAGTATGTAAATTACAAATAAGGTTTCATAGAGTAAGCAATTTGTATTAATATTATATATTGAGTATCTAATAAATATGGCCAGTCGTAAGTCGTAATGGTAACAGAAGAGTATGATGAGTAGTTGTTTTTATTAAGTTGCTACACCCGATTGCTTGGAAAATCGATTGATGTGCAACTCGTCCCAGGGGGAGTACCGTCGTCGGTACTTTAATATATTTTTCGGTTGGTAAAAAAAGTTGACCAATCAGATTGTTTCTTTTTTCTCCAAAAAATGACACACTGGAGAAGCCGGAGCCGGAGCCGGAGCCGGAGGGGGGGGGGAGTCAAAACATGAAATCGTTTTTTTACGTAATTAATGGACGCTCCCTTATAAGTTTTGTTACGGTTTGATTTTATTTTTAAAATTCAATGGTTGTGGAAGATTTTCAAAAGGTGGCATCCTAGTTCACTTTTGAATTCAAATTGGTTGGAAATTATTATCACAATATGTGATAATTCGCACATTTTTAATTTTAATTTAACTTTGCGATTTTTGAGAAAAGTTACAATTTTTAAGTCTAGTAATTATATTTGTTTGACGTAGCTAATCAATTTTTTCAATTTATATTTCAATCAATTTATATTTATATTTCTACTATTTATACGTAGGGGTAAAATACTTACAGGTAATAGAACACCCATGTAGAAATCGTATTATCTTGTATCGTATTATTTTAAATCGTATTATTTTGCTATACTACATCTCATATTCTGATTGACTCTTACATATTAGTATTCATCTATTATCAATTTTGGTAAGTTTTAATTTTATTATAAAATTTTCATATTTTATTGTCTTTTGTATCGCGTACGGCGTACGCTATTAGTAGTTATAATATTAATTCATTCCAGTTCCAGTAGATATAATGAATTATCAAACATTAATGGGGTCAGATTGTGGCGAAAATAACCCAATCTCACAATTAGTGCAACATGTCACAGACGATCAAGGATTTCAAGAACGTATTGGTGATCCATATACAGCTGGGTTGAGCCGAAACAATTTAATGCATCCACAATCATTCCGGATGAATGGTAATATTTTTTAATGATTTTTACCTCACAATAAACAAAATTAAATTATTTAGATATCATGAGAGAATTAGGACAAATTGAACCATCTCCATCTCCATCTCCATCTCATATTGACTTGCAAACCCTTTCTTCGTTCGGCACCACGTGGACAACGGAATATCAAAATCAAATGCAATCTTCTCTGGCAAGTTTTGGTTACACTTTATTTTCATTAATTTATAAATAATATTTTGCAGGCCAGAAATGAACAAACATGGAATAAAAACAATGTACACAATTATGGAAACGAAACTAACTATTCCTCTCTTCAAGGTTTCACAGATGGGTTGTCATCACCATTAAATGGGTTACCAAAATCACAAAATTTTATTAAAAACGAACACCAGCTCATATCTCAGGTCAGTATAACAGTTTCCTAATTTGTTGTTTGTAATTCAAAATTTTTATTTTCAGTTTGAAGCAAAATTTCAAGAATTTAGGGAGGGTTTCGCAGATTTGGAAGGTGGAATACGCATCAAAACCATAGAGGAATTAAAAAATTTAAATCAACACGAGGATAACAGTATAAATTCTCAAAATGAAAAGTTACCGGAACTGTTGCCTGAAACTGCAAATTCCAAAAATGGTATTACAACATAATCTCTATAAAAGTTGAATAATTAATTTCTTTCAATAACGACGTTTTTAGAAAAAATAATTATACCAGAGTGGACTAATTTTAAACAATTTTTTCATATTATGAACACATGTTTAAGAGAATTTCGTGAAAAAAAAGTGAATCCGGTCTTTCAGAAACGTACCCATGTTAGTACAGATGGTCTACTTAATCCGGGGGTAAGTTATTAAAATATAATATTAAATTCTTCTGCATCAAAATTTGATGCAGAAGAATTTAATGTAAAATCGTTAGAATTATCGATATTACTTTTTCGATTTATTTTTTTTTAAACTTTGTTTTAAATAAAGTGATTTTTCAACTTTGCCTAAGTAAAAACATTTTATAATATTATAATAATGCCATTGTTTATATATTTATGTATAAACAATGATAATACTGTACAGTGGGCCTCGCAGTAGTTAAATAATTTGTAGTGGACCAATCAAATATGAGTGCATTGTGGTTTATGGTCTATTAGAAGTAGTGTATTGCAAGTCATTGGCAGAGCAGCCAAATAGCATTAATTTATTTAGTACCTAATTCATAAACAATCTTTCGAGGTATTCAAAAGAAAATAGAAGAAAATTAACCATTAATATTGATTGATATGTATATTTTTAATATTTTCAGGTATATTCAAATTTCGAAAACAATCCCGTGAGAGATGAAGTAAATCTTTTCGAAAAAGGTAGTGAAGCTTATAAAAATGATTGCTACTTCAAAGCTGCCTTATACTTTGATGAAATCGTTCGAAGAAACGAGGCAACTCCTGACATCTGGTATAAATTAAGTTACGCTTTGTGTTACAACGATCTGGTATTATTAATTTAAAATTTATTGTTAATAAATGTAATTATTCGATTTTAAATATTTTAGGATGAAATGGCAATCTCAACCATAAAGCATTATTTGCGGTTGCAACCTGATAGTTTTCGAGGCATCCAGATTTTGTGGCAGATCTATAATAAATATAACTGCAAATATCAAGCTTGTCAAACGATTTGGTATTGGTTCAGAAATAATAAGTCATATAACCACCTTATTCCACCCACTTTTACAATGGATGATCAGGATTCCACAGAATTGGAAGAGTAAGTAATTACCTTTTAAGTTTCTTTTCTCACGGGTAGCGTATAACATTTTACTCAATTTGAGTATGAAAATCGTAGTGTATAGAATGAAGAAGCTTGTTTCCAACTTTTAGCTTTATAATTTTGTGTTATTGAAGATTTCCCGTAGTCAAATAATAGAATTTGGGTTGGATACAACTCGCCGCGCACGATTCACCGTTAACGATTCGCCGTGGCACGATTCGCCGAGAGCTTCTAGCGCCATATATCACTAATGTAATTACTCGAAATGTTGACCTTTTGTATTTACATGAGGACACAGGTCAATTAATATAGTTCAAATTTTATCTCTAATAAAAAAAATTATTTTTTATGGTAGATCCGTGTATTGCCATGGTTGTCTTTGTCAAATTCGACTCTGCGCTCCGGTCCATTCCGCTCCGAGCGCTGCGAGCCGCTTTAACAAAGACTAAATTAATTAAAGATATCATTGAAGACCGAAAGAACTCGCTAAAGGTGAAACTCGTTGAAAACATGAATATCGTTGTGTAACAGATTAATTTATTTAATTCATATTTAAGGGTTAAAAATCTATCAAAGATTATCAATAGATTGGATTATTGAAGGGATAAAAATAAAAAGTAAAAAACTCCTGGCGAATCGTACCGCTCCCATAGAGTTTTCCTGAATTATTTCTTATATAGTTATTTTTCTAGTAACTTACTCGACAGTGTTAAAAATCTGCTTTTAAAAGCGGTACGAGAGGATCCCAAAAATACTGACCGAAAACTACAAATTATGATTGGAAATTTATTCGCCATTTCGAATGATTATGATAAAGTGGCAGATTGCGAACTCACTGCAATACATTTTTCTGACAAACTTTCTGCTAATGATTTGTATAATATGGGATTAGCGCTATTTTATAGTGAAAAACCTAATGAAGCACTAGATACCTTCTTTGAAGCAGCGGCCGTAGATGACTCCAAAATTTATGCTTATGAAGCTATTGGATATGTTTATACATATTTGAAGAATTACAGGTAAATATGCATTTTTTTATTCCTTAAAATTCGTTTTAACCTGGATACTTTTAGAAAAGCTATATACTATTTCAAAAAAGCATTAAGTCCAGAAATTTTAAACGAAGAATCCAAGCTTCAACTTAACGGAAACACTCTTGAGGACGAGTATGAACTATGTTTACGACTGTTTTGCGAAATTCGCACTAAATAATTTAATTTTTGTAAATAATAATTTTTTATAATGAATTAAAGCTATATTTATTTTCAAATACTTTTAATGAAAATCTAAAATATAATTTTTACGCCCCCATCAGGCAAGTATTCAATTACATTTGAACATTCAAGATGTTGGTTAATGTTGTACGTCAAATTGAATTAAATTAAATAAGGATTACAAATGTTTGGGAAAAAAGGCACCTTTTAATGCTATTATAATACAGCTAATATCATCTCCTTATACTAAAGCTCGGAGCCTAAAATCGAAAAAACCGACTGGAAAAGCTAAAGGCTTTCGAAAGGGGCGGCGGAGCCGCTCGTCCGATGTCTCGAAAAATTGACAAAAAAATCCCGCTCGGTGTGGGCTAGGTTAAGTTACGTTAAATTACCGATCGATCCCACAATTTTGATTTTAAAATATTGATTTTTGTGCGATTTTCGATAACCCACGTTCAACTTTTGAATCGTAGTCTATCGCATTTCTTTCTCGCACGCGTAAACCGAGTTAGACGGAAAACGAGTCGCGTCCACGTCGCGTCGTAGTGGGCTTTGAAATTGCCAGCAAACTGACTTAGCCACGCCTACTCATTATTCGAAATAATTAATTTGACATTTCCGACGATTTTTAAAGTTTTAAATAAAATCTATTTGATTTTTCCAAAATTCTAACGTTTTTGCATTTTCGAGACGATTACGGACCACCGATGGATTTATTTATAACTACTTTAAAAGGGTAAGCCATTTATATCCTTTCAAAATGTATTCATTCGATACAAACTTGAAGGTTAGTTAAGCTAATTAAAAATTTTTATTAAATTTCTTCGTTTGTATCGTTTATTTGTTTTAGGTCGCCAAGTTCTTTACAAGTTTGAATATTATTTTATTGTGGTGCAATTACTTAATCTAATAAATTTACTAGATAAGTGAAACAGTTCACCGCAGCAATCTCAAAAGTCATCGAAAGGCAAGTTCTGTATTCGAGTTTTATACCAAAGCAAAGTACCAAAGCCGTGAATATTCATGTTCCACATCAAATAGATCTAGATAGATGCAAACCAAGTTTTTTTCGAAAAACACTCATGTTATAATATATAAATCTACATGCAAAAGGTTTTTCGCCTGTTCGAATTTCTCCAAAATGTAAAACAGATATGAGGGTGTGTGTGTGTGTGTTTACGAAACAATTTTAAACTGTTTATAATCGTGCAAGGTGTGTTGTTCTTGGTATCCAAAAGATTTACGTTTTTGAAAATCCATTTTTACTGCCGAGCATTCAAATTTGCTTTATTATTATAAAGTAAATTGTGAAATTGCTATTGCAATCGTTATCGAAGTTACATTTTAGGTGATTTTAAATGATGTCAGATTGTTGGGTTTGGTGCAACGCTTCAAGGCATTTTATCCTGTTTTACCAAATTGCAGCAATTTGTGTTCGACTCTCAGATTTAACAGTTTTTTTGCAACTGATCGAAGCTGCAGTGTTTATGAAATTTGTATTTAATTTTTTAAAATTTGTAATTAATTGTTTGACTCCGAGATTGTACCTAACTTAAACGCCGGTAAGAAATTTTAGCTATTAAATTACGATGATGTGAAGTCCAGTATAATTTCAACACCAAAGAAAATTAAACCGAAGACAACAGATTAAATGCATATGAGGTAGACATACAGGCGAAAATCTCTTTACGGGTGAAATTTTTAGTTTGTATTTTTGATTTGTTTTGAATAAAGATGTTTTAACAAATTTGCAAAGTTTCAATTATAAAATTTTATTATTAATTTAAGCAAAAGTGTTTCGAGTGTTTTCGTAAACTCCAAAGATGGTTCGAAAGTTAAGAAATCGAAGAAAAGTTTTCATCGAAATGGACCAAGAAATATAATTTATAATACAATAATTTATAGATTATATATTTCCACTTATGACAATATTATTATTATAAAAATATTTTTGGAATTGTAAATAATGCCTGCATCGAATAGAACAATAATTTAAATTTTGTGACGATATTGTCATCAAATAATATTGTCCGTATATTTCAAAAATCAAATAATAATTAAACTATAAAATCGAATTTATTCCCAACTAAGATTTTATACATGTCCTACTGTTGCTCTGAGACGAGGATATGGTCGGTGGTGACTTTTTTGTGAGAAATTTATATTAAAATTATTTAATTAAATGGTTTCTCACAGAAAGGAATTCCAAAATGTGTTAAAAGCGGTTGTACACCATTATATTTCTACATGTAAAAATACACGTGTATGACCTTGAAAAATAGGACCTGTTCTATTCCGTCAAATTTTGCATGTAGAAATACATGTATAAATACAAGTGCAATTTTAGTGTAGTATACGCTACATTCAACATCTACATGTAAAATATGATGGTGTATTACGGCCATAAGAAATTAATCCTATAAAAACATTCAGGTCTATTATGTATCACAACCTCTAAAAATAACGGTCACCCTTTATTTTATAACAAAGTTTCAAAATAGCGTAAAGCGAGAAACATTATTATAGCTAACATGTGTCAGAAAGAGAAAGTAATATTTCTATTTTCGGATCAAAACGCGGTTCATCAATTTTTTATTTCATAACTGTCACTGTTATAATAACGATTGTGATACGTAATAGGCCTGAATGAGTACTTTAAATGGTATTTTCTTTTTGAGAATGAATTATCGAATACCTTTTTGAGAACAGCTATAAACTATACTTTTACGTTCGAAACATATCTCGCCGGTGTATTTGGAAATATACAGTTAATTCTAAATTTATTCCAAAATGGCAGGCTCTTTCGTTTTCAAATTTTTACGCCAAAGAAAATTGTTTTATAAAAATTTTACCACTCAAAATGCTTCTGTGACGACTGCGACTCGGTTTTGTCGTTAAATTAAAAAAAAAAATTATCAAAGTTTTCTGAAATATTTTCCAAGGCATACCTTGACATTATTCTTTCTAAATTTTGTTTCTATTTTACGGCTTTCCTGATTGAGATAAGGCAAATATTTATCCCATCGACTTAGTGGTAAACCTCCGGAAAATTTTCAAATTTTGCGATTGTTGCGCCGGTAGCGCGGAAACCATGCAACTTTTGGAAATTTTTTTGCTGCTATCCGATTTCATTTTACAAGAAGCGTTTTTCGTATCTTAAACATTTTGTCGAATATCGCTCAATAGCAGAATAAATCGCGAAATTAAATTTTCGTTTAAAAATTTGCCATACACAAATAATGCGTGTTTTAGGCATAACCGAACGTTTTTTCTAAAAACTCCAAATCAAATATTCTTTTTACGAATTATACTATCGAAATAAACATTTTAAAAATCAAATTCTGAAAATTTTACAAATATTGGCAAATGCGGTAATAAATGTTTGTTTGTGTTTATACGTCAGTCGACGTTGGTTTGACAAAATTCAAATATTTTTCTCATTTTTGAAACATATATGGACCATCGTTGAATTTATTTATTACACGTATATTTCGTTTTATTATTAAAGAGCTAAGTCGTTTTTAACGTTTCACTTTTAAGTTTTCTCAAACCGATCCGACACTGCTGGAGAAACGCAACCAACAACTGCAATCTTTAATGCATATAAATTTATTTATTTATATTATTTAATAGTTAAAATTATTGTTGACATAAGTTATTTGCTTTGATCACGTTAGTTGGTAAACTGCTCTTCATCGATAAAAAATAATTATTTAATCCATTATTTTTTTGTAATTTACAGAACCATCGATATTTCACCAAGCAATCAATTACTATTAATTCAAATTATTTCTTAGAATTAGAATTGTTCCGAAAACGTCACAAATAAATCGTCCATATTATTCAGTCTAAGCTCTGTTATTTAACTGCCAACTCAAAAAGGTATGGAATAATGGTTTTGTTTTCGAGCCGAGACCCATTTACACGACGTCGTGACTAAACTGTCGGTTATCCAATCAAAGTTACAATACTGACCGCCGACTCGCGAAGGTCAGATATATTAATTGTTTTGTTATTCGAGTGGAGTCTTATTCCTACATCGTCGTGAAGAAACCGTGGGTTACAATCAAAGTTACAATATTGACCGCCGACTCGCAAAGGTCAGGAATAATTGTTTTGTCATTCAAGCCTTTTAAAAATCGTTAGGAATAAGCCGTCGTTAATACGAGCAAAGTCCCCACCTAAATGCCGACTCGCAAACGTCTACAACTGTCGTTGTTATATAATATTGAAATTTAATCAAAGATCTACCTGGTTAACCACTAGTCTCAAATAATATTATTACAGTTGCAATTTTATACCACAATAGAGTCACTACCAACAACAACAACAAAAATAATTAGATTTTATGTAACAAATTATAGAAGTCGACGTAAAAATTGCGTTTATCATGCGACAGGAAACTGTTTTCTGAGTACTCGTAAATAATACAAGCGTCGGTCCGCTAATCCGCATCGGCCTGTAAAAAAACTCGAACTGGGAAAAATTTAGTTTCCAGCCTAATGATAAAAATAACTATTTTTACATAATTTCAAGTAGTGTAGTAATGAAGCGTCCTTTCTGAGTATGGCTATAAAAGGAAAGTAAAGTGAAAGAAATTTAGGTTACAAAAATTCACCTTATCCCTCTAACTCTAAGTTCTGGTTATGCTTATGAAAATGGATAAAGATAATATCGAAAGTAGCCTTAAGCGGCGCTGGTTATAACATCGAATGATTTGTGCCTGTGGCAGTGGAGTGTTTTCAAAAGGAAATAGAAGATCCCCTGCAAAAAAGACGCCGCCAACAAACGGAACGCCACTGAGATGGGAAAGAAGAAATTGCAGCTACTTGTTTCATTATTATCCGTAATGCAGAACCATACAGACAACAAGTAGCCTACGCTCACAGTAAAAATAATTTTTACCCCTCTGTTTTACTGTTTTTTTTCAAAAACCCAGAGTGTATGAAGTTATATAAGAACTCCCATCCCCAAAATTATGCACTCGCCCCTGCACAATGCTCTGTATTAAAAGACTCTAGCAAATCCCGCCAATCGTTCTGGTGGAACTACGATCCGATCAGGTGTTGACGTCTCATCGGATGATGATCACCAAGCTGTTTAAAAAATATATTACTTTCTCTATACGTCTTATGCCCAATTGCACCACCTACCCTTAAACGTTAAGCGTCCCTTAAATCACTAAGCCCCACCCTATTTCATTGCACCACTGAATTAAGCGCCCCTTAACTTAAACAAAATGTACTCCAAAAATATTGAAATGAAATAAAAATTAAAAATTTAAAAAAAAGTTCTAAAAATAAAAATTAATAATAAAAGCACCTTAGTAAAAACTACTGTTCCCCTTAAAAAGGAAGAAATAATTTTTTTCTTCTTCATTCAACATAAAGTCTTAACATAGACACTTAACTTGAAAAATTAACTTATCATCCCCCTATCCCTCACTGCAAAATTTAAACATTAATTTTGAAGTCAGGGGAAACGGAGATTTGTTCCACTTACGAAATCTTTTTATCCATTCCGTATCAAAAATAACAGTCTCTGTTATCCTGTGGTTTAGATTGAATGTATCAATCGTTGTCGACATTTTAAAATTGTTTTAAATTATTTATTTGAGAACTTGTACTACATGTTTTTATTCTTGGTATTGCTGTTTTTTAACGACTGACGAGTGTATGTATTTCGCCAGCCTTTATAATACTCGGACTATTTCTTGCGAAACTTTTTGCAACTGAAGATGGGGCCTCGGGGAATACAGAGCGTATTTGCAACTAGCGCCAGTAGTGGTGATAATTTGCATAATGGGTGTGATGATTTCAAATAGTTTTCAAATAGTGACATTGCATATTTGACTTTGTTTATAAATTATAAGTATATCACGTGCTTTAACAGTGCCAAACGGTAGTAGTGTTAATTGCTGTGTTGTTGGGTGTGCAAATAGTTATTCAAACACCAAAAAATCTGTAAAATTTTGTTGGTTTTCCTTTCACGAACGGTAATAACATGTCTCGATTCTACAAGTGCAACAGCTTTTTCATATTATGAACTGCTTTTTTTACCCTTGACTGTTTTTCAAAAACACAGGGGATGTCAAATTAATATCATTGGCTAACTATTCGCGCTACCACATTGACTGACAGGATAAAAGTAGAAAAGTAGTAGCAGGAAAATAGTGACGCGTATAGGATTAACGAGATTCCGAAAAATAATTATTAAAACGTATGGAAAAAACGATAAAAGCGAAAAACCAATAATTGTGGCGAATGTAATTATGAAGCCACCCGACCCACATAAGAAACTAAAGAAAAGAATTCTAAGCAGTGATTCTGACTCAAATACAGAAAGAACCATCAAAAAAATAGATCGCAGGAAGGACTTGGAATTTATGGATACAACCTCTGAAAGTGAAATTGAAACTGGTATGGATGGAAGAAAAATCAGGAACTCAGATCAAGAGGTAGAAAAGAACATTAAGAAGAATAACGAACCAGAAAATAGAAACAAAAATGATGAAAGCTCAGACATGGAAATGGAAGTTGTCAGATCAAGAAGCCAACTGAAGAAAGCCAGGAAATTAGAAAAAAGAAAATTAAGGGAACAAGAATTAGCTGCAGCCCAACTAGAATCATCGAAAAAATGTACCAAATCACAACGGGAACCCATCATATTAATTCCAAGTAAAGAAAGTTCTTCCGAAAACGAAGTAACCCAAAGAAGTCGAAACGAATGAAGAAACAAGAAAGGAAGAAATAAAGAAGAAAGAAGCAATTATCGAAACCCTGGAAAAAGACGACGAAGAAAACTTGGCGCTCATTCATAGTGTGCGTCTCTTCCTGTTAAGAAGCAAGGACAACACATGACTTTCAGGGATAAAGCGATGGAAGATTTATTAAAACTAGAAAGAAACTACAAGCGATGTAACAGAGTAGCAACAAAACTACTCCTAACTGACCGTGTGGAACTAAACATTCAACCAAACCGAGCATCCGATCCAAAAATACTTAAGGAGCTAAACGAAATAAAGAAAGTCGTGGAAACCGTGTCGAAACCCCTGAAACCGGCCCTAAAAATTAACATTAGACCCCCACCCTCGAACTCCATAATTCAGGAACCGAAACAAAATCCCCCACGTGACTACCTAGCAGCAGTTCTGAAACCACCAACCGGAGTAAGCCAAGAAGGAAGCAAGAAATATAGGGTGGTCGTTTATCCAATGGAAGAAAAGGAGTCCAACTCCTCACAAGAAACAAGAACCACACTCACAAAAATACCACTGGAACTCTTAAAAATCAAACCGGACCGCGTCATAAACGTTAGAAACAACGGGGTTATGGTCGAATCAACGGATCCCTCAATAAAAAATCTTATTGGAAATAAAAATTTGGAAAAAGCTAACCTGGTAGCCAGGGATACCGCAAACATTTGGCCATCCATATTTATACAAGGAGTTGACAAAAACATTACCAAGGAACAAATAATTGAAGGAATCAGACAGGGTTTCCCTAGAGCTACCCCAAACACAGTCGAAAGCAGCATCAAAAGCCTTAACCCCATACGCTCCCAAAACAGGCCCAACACCAACTGGATTGCTACCGTACATCCAACTCTGGCAAAAGCAATGACGAACGAAGGAAGGCTAAGGATGTACTGGAGAAGCTACATCGTTAGCGATTACATCAGTATTACTAGGTGCTACAAGTGCCAACGCTTCGGACACCCTAGTAAATATTGTAGATCTACCCAAATATGCCAATTCTGCGCATCTTCGGAACATCCTACCACAGAGTGCAAACTCGAAAAAGAACCCAGCAAACACGTCTGTATCAACTGTACAAGAGCGAAATACAGTGACGTCGGACATGCTGCCAACTCCAACACATGCAGGACTTACATGAATCGTTTGATGGATATCGTACATCAAACCACGGCAGCCACAGAAAATCTGGATGGATAGAAACATAAACGCTTTACATATAAACCTCAGGAACTGTGAGGCCGCAACTTCAGACGCTCTACGAGCTGTGGACCTCCACGAAATTCACATAGCCCCTCTTCAAGAACCCTACTCCTTCATAACCAACAATAAATCCAGACTTCCCTACCACCCTAACATTCTAACCGCAGCTCTAGACGACCAACCATTCAAAACCTGCATTATATTCAACAAAAAACCCAATCCCGATGCCACCTTCATGTTTCATAAACACATCTCCACTAAATACATCACTGTTGCCTCCATAACCCCCCCCCCATAACAATCCCATATTCTTTATTGGAACATATGCCCCACCTTCTGAACCTATTGACATCCCTCTAACCGATATAGAACATGCCCTCTCCAAAATAGGACCCTTCAAAACTTACATCTGCGGCGACTTCAACGCCAGATCGCCTATTTGGTTTGATAAAAATACTGCCAACGAAAGAGCAAGTAAAGTAGAAGACTTCATCCTTCACAATAACCTGACCCTATTCAACCAGCCACATTCACTAACCACATATGAAAACACCAGAGGAGGAAGAAGCAATATCGACCTCTCTCTAGGTAACACATACACCACAGGATGCACATCAAATTGGGAACTTACTGAATTAATCACTCTTACCGACCCTATGGACCATCACATTCAAAATAGGACACAACAGCTCACCAATCCGAATCAAGAAAAATAAAAATCCGAACACAATATCCGAAAAAACCATAATTGAAATACTCCAACCATGGGCAGACGAAGAAAGGAAGAACCCCACCGAATTACAGACAGAACAACAAATAGAAACATTTGTAACAAAACTAAATACAAAAATCCAGAACCTAATTGAACAACATGCAAAAATTAAGAAAACTTTTGAAGGAAGACCGGAATGGTGGAACGACACTGTCGAAAAAGCCAGGAAGAAATACCTAGAAAAGAAAAGAACTTTTTACAGAAATAAAAATCAGGAAGACACAGAATCACTATACACACAAATGATGGACAAGAAAGAAAAATTTACCAATAAACTGAAAAAGGCCAAGGATGAAAGCTGGAAGAACTTCGTGGAGAACGACCTACAACAAGACCCATGGGGCATAACGTACAAATTAGCCACAAACAAATTCAGACGACAACCAATTTTAACCTCATTTAAGAAAGACGAAAACACAGCCACACTCACACCAAAAGAAACATTACAATACCTGATGGATACACTACTACCAGATGACGACTACAGAACAGACACACACGATCAAGAAATAACAAGAGCAGACTACAATCAATTCCAAACCAACCAGAACTCCGAAAATATGACACCCATGACTGAAGAAGAATTAGAAACACTGATTAAAACAACACAATCCAAGAAAGCACCAGGCTTCGATAACATTAAAGGAGCATTCTTAAAAAAATTATTCATCCCAATACCTAGCACTAGCAGACATCATCCTCCGAATATACAACGCATGCCTACGACAGGCTTATTTCCCGAAACTATGGCAAAAAGGAGTCCTGAAAATATTATTAAAAGACCCAAACGCAAACCAAGGACATATCAAAAATTACAGGCCAATAACTCTGCTCCCGGTCTTTGGGAAAATACTGGAAAAAGCAATAAGAACAAGACTACTCACCTCCAATCAACCGTTTCATTCACCTAAACAATTTGGCTTCACAACAGGAAAATCAACAATAGACAATATCAAACAGTACATGGCAGAAGTTGACAGAACTGGAAAAATACGAAGAAAATGGAAGGGTCACTTGGCATCCATTTTCTTCGATATATCAGGCGCTTTCGATAATCTCTGGTGGCCGGCGCTAGTGAAAGTGCTGAGAAAAAAGAACGTTCCGGGCAAAATCATTCAAATCATTATCAGCTACCTCTCATCAAGACAAGTCACCTTAACCTCAGGAACAATAACGGGTCCGTCAAGTTGGCCCCTCCATTTTGGAATTTGATATTTTTTTCTTCGTAATTTGGAAGTGCTTGCGAAGTGCTGGCGAGTGCTGTAAATTATTTTGAAAGTGCTGGGTTCGTTAATTTTTTATTGGCAAAATACCGTTTTTGGGCCGAGAGGGGCCAACTTGACGCACCCCCTCCACTTTGGAATTTTTGATTTTTTAAGAATTTATTGGAAAGTGCTTGCGAAGTGCTGGCGAATGCTTTAATTTTTTTTGAAAGTGCTGGGTCCGTTAAATTTTTATTAAGAAATTAAAATTTGAAAATTTGGAGGGGCCAACTTGACGCACCCCCTCCACTTTGGAATTTAAAATTTTTTAACAATTTATTGGAAAGTGCTTGCGAAGTGCTGGCGAATGCTGTAATTTTTTTTGAAAGTGCTGGGTCCGTTAAATTTTTATTAAGAATTGAAATATCGACAATTGACAAAAACGTCAAGTTGGCCCCTCCTTTTTTCAATTTTTTAATTTATTAAATTTTTCTTTATATTATTTAAAACTACTCTTGAAGTGCTGGCGAATGCTGTAAATTTTTTTAAGATACTCATTTTATTAAAAAAATATGCTCCGAGCAAGATGCATCGAAGTTGGAAAAGCTTTGAAAACTAGTTTTCAACAAATTGATGTTTATTTATTTATTTTTGTTTATACAAATTAATTATAAATTTAAAGAACTTTTTTAAGATGCCAAAAAAATTAAAGGTGTACATACAATTGATTTTTCAGGATTGCAGTAATTATCTACTTTTTCTTTTAAATCGTTGTATACTTCCCATTTTCCATGCAATCGTTTAGCATATGCCACAAAATGACCCACTTGTGCGTTACTCGGGTTAAAGTTTTCAACAATTCCTCTTAAATGGTAATCTTTGTTTTTTACTGCTATTGTGGAAGGGATACTTGACAATTGAGATATGTTATCTTCTCCACTATGAGTTAACCATTCTATGAATAAATAGTTGCTATCCAAAACAAATTCTGTACTTCGGGTTTTCGTTTCACATGTAGTGCAAAATAACAATTGATTTTGAATTATATTATTTAAATTATTTTCAATATCTCTTCCGACAATGCTAACACATGCGCTAGGGAATTCATCAGATCTTTTGCAATTTAGGCACACAGATTTTTCAATTTTGGTCCAGGATAAATATTGGTTATTCATTAATTTTGTTAGTAATTCCCGCATTGTGCATACTGCCGAAATTGTTTTTACTTTGGATATTGTTTTTCCTTCAAACAGGTCCGATAAAATTTTGGCTCTCAAGCCATAGACACTCCTATCTACCTTACCGCTAGATAATTTCAATATAATTTGAAAAATATTGTTATTTTCTTCAAAAATCGAATTATTGCTTAGTTTGTCTTGATCGCAAAGAGACGTTGTCAGAATTTGTATTAGACTGTCGAAAGCACATGTGTTGATAACGACACATTTGATTTTATCAATTTTAATTGGTTTTAAATGAGGAGAACTCCCATTTCTGAGGAAACCAATTGGAATAGTGTTTCTTTTATCATTCAAATTTAAATATTTCCATTCTTTTTGAGGTTCTAAATAGGATCTTCGTGGACGTGTTGCGTTTGAAGCTCCCAGTCCTCGCCAATTTTCAATAGCTTCATCTTCTTCTGCCTTTAAATTGTTGAAATTTGTAATAGGAGAAACATAGATATTTACGTCATTATTTGTAGTTTCTGAATCAATTTTGTTACTTTCTTCATCTTCTTCTTCTTTTTCATCATTATCATCATCAGTTGCATCATCGAAACAAATACTTGTAGCATCATTTTTGTTAGCTTCAATTAATGTTACTTCTTGAAAATCTTGATGTTTACTTTTGTCTTCTCTTTCCTTTACTTTCTTTATTGCCGTTGTTTCATTTGCGTTGATTAATTTCATTGTGCCTTCCAAATAATTAATATGTTGTGTAATAAAATTATCTAGGCGAACGGGGAGCTGTGTTCCAGAGAAGGCTCGATTTTTTATATTATTAAAATTGCTTTCCACCGGGGCACTCGATGCAATTGATGAAGAATTAGGAAAAAATGGAATCATAATACCTGTCCATAAAGGCAATAGTTTGGCTAAATTAATAATATCGGGGATTAATTTCGGAACAAATTGCAGGTTATCTATTTCACCATCAGAAGACAGAAATTGTTTTGATTCTTGAACAATACTAATGACCCATTCTTTAAACAAGGAATTATTGGATCGTAATTCTTCACAATCATCAAGTTTGGGATACTCTGATTCCATATCATTTTCAAATTCTTCTTCGGGTTCGGGTTCCACTGATTCTACGGCATGCAAAATAAATGTTTCGTTTCCACCTCGACTATCACCAGAAATTAATGATTGTAACCATGCTTTTTCTCTATCACAATATGAAGCAATATTGTAAGCCTCGCTTTGGCAAACAATAAAAATTGCCAATAATATATGCTTTAATTGATCTATATCGGAACACAACACCATTTTAACCATTGCACGAACGAAATACTGTTTGCTTCGCTTCTTTTCGTTTTTGAAACATTTAAAAGACACCATCATTTTTATTACATGAGCAACATCACATCTTATAAAGGTTGTTAATGTCATTGTTTTTCCTTTTAACAAAATATTAAAACATTCGTTGATATATAATGTTATGTGATTCATAGCTGTGAATGCTTTAGCTATGCCTGACAAAAGCGCCAATGACATATCCGAAACAGTTTCTTTTGGAATAATAGCACCACTACGCACCCATCGTTTAAGCCAGTTGTGGATAGCATCGCCGTCATGTTGTTCTGAAAGCATATTAGAAACAGAAAACTGTGCTTCAGCTTTTGGATTATTAATTGCTACATCGTACAAAAAAATTGAATGCGATAATTCCTTATTGGGACGTTTTAATTTTCTTGCTATGCCTCCTGTGGCATCAATACAAACTTCGGAACCAGGACTTTTAGCATACTCGTTATATAAATGAATCTGCACAGAACACCAATAATGCACAAAAAATGCGTCTACTCCAATGTCCTTGATATACGCGTTATAAGGATATTTATACTTTGCAATATAAATGGAGTTAATAGGATCATCATGAATTCTGTTGTTTCTTCCATATTCGTACTTAGCCATTCGTATTACGTTATCAGATGGTAAGTGAGGTGGATTAACATCGTCTATTTGCATGCAAGCATTCGCTTGCTTTTTCCTGTAAGTTGATGCTGTTATACGATTTTCAAGTAGCTGTTTTCCAATCATTGCTCTATGACTGCCGGCTAATTTTCTTTTTTTTACATTTTCGTGGTTGACGCGATAATTTCCTTCATAACTACACTGAAATAACACCCGTTCTTCATTTATTGGTTGGTGCTCAAGAATGCACTTTAGTTCAGATTTGCATGTACCACAGTGTCCCACAATTCGTAAATATATGTCAGAATTAACATAAACTCTTCCTCGTTCAAAAATAATACTGCAAGGCAATTTAGTATGATCCCAAAAATGACTATAGACGATAGGTGTCCATTCATACGGAACCAAAACGGAATACGCTTTTTCGCTTTCTGCATGTTTGTAAAAAATTTCCTTTGGTTTAATGGTGTTCCATTCTGAAGCAGAGAGAGTCATCACAAAATTTAGAGTAAGATCACTAACTTCTGTCACATCATTATCATCGCCATCAGAAGTTTCCATAAATTCTGTTTGTGCAGTGTCAAAACATAATGTTTCTTGTAATTCGGCAATTTTTTCAAATTTTTTTTTTAATATTAAGTTATAAATAGTCTTGGGATTAAAATCTAACTGACGGTTTTCTTTCAGTTCACGGGAAACTTCTTTATAAACTTCACTAGAAGGATATACAGGTTTACCGTTTTTTTGAAAAATTGAGTTATTTTTATTATATTTTAGTAACATTTCTTCTAAAATCGTATATTTATTTTGTGTGCTGATATTTTCTTCCAAGCTGTTCATTTTTAATTCTCGAAGTATTCACGTATGTTATTTATGTTTTTAAATTTTTGTGTGATTGATCTAAGCTTGATTTGTTTTTATATAGTAAAGTAAATGTTGCAACGAATTTGGTACCTAGCAAGTACCAACCAGAAAATGAAGATAATTTACAGAGCCGGAACTAGGGTATGACGCGCCCGTGGCAATTTTAAAATTTGCGCCTCTAGTGGGGGGGTCTGTAGCACAAAACGTCAAAGTAAATTTTTTGAAGTTTTCAAGGTCAAGCGTTCTATTTTCAAGTTAAAAAATTTCAATACAAAAATATTATCTCATAAAATATAGCTTTAATAAAGCAAATTTATTTAAAAAAATATTAAAGAACTAAGTATCCTGCTCATCTTTTATTATATTTTATATTCTAGAATTTTATTTCACGTTTTATTTTAGAAGGGGTTTGAACCTCCAAAACATCTCCTTAGATACGGCCCTGCTTGCCAGGATTTACGAACTTATATAAGGGGGGTGTTTAGGATATCTGGACACCCCCTTATATTATATATTTATATTTATTGTTATAGTACGAAAAACATAATTACGTTATAATTAGGTACCATAGATTTTTATTTATTTTCTTCAATATATCTTTTTTCTTCTTTTATATCTTTTATATCTTCTAATATACCAAAATTGTTTAGTTGGTATTAGAAAGATTATCGGATAGTTTCGTTTGGATTAAATAGATTAAATGGTATAGAAAGTAGTTGTATAGAAGCCTTGAGCTTCGGTAATCGGAGTTCCACCTCGTTTAAAGAATTAAAGAGTAAAATTAAAAATTAGAGGGCAAAGTATATTTTTTAAAGAAATAGAATGGAATTTGTACTAAAACGACGACCTCTAAATATTTACCAATGAAATTATAAAATCCGTATATATTATAAAATCTAGATTGACCTATAGATCCCAAAGAAACATCGATTTGTTGAAAACTAGTTTTCAAAGCTTTTCCAACTTCGATGCATCTTGCTCGGAGCATATTTTTTAATTTTTTTAATAAAATGAGTATCTTAAAAAAATTTACAGCATTCGCCAGCACTTCAAGAGTAGTTTTAAATAATATAAAGAAAAATTTAATAAATTAAAAAATTGAAAAAAGGAGGGGCCAACTTGACGTTTTTGTCAATTGTCGATATTTCAATTCTTAATAAAAATTTAACGGACCCAGCACTTTCAAAAAAAATTACAGCATTCGCCAGCACTTCGCAAGCACTTTCCAATAAATTGTTAAAAAATTTTAAATTCCAAAGTGGAGGGGGTGCGTCAAGTTGGCCCCTCCAAATTTTCAAATTTTAATTTCTTAATAAAAATTTAACGGACCCAGCACTTTCAAAAAAAATTACAGCATTCGCCAGCACTTCGCAAGCACTTTCCAATAAATTCTTAAAAAATCAAAAATTCCAAAGTGGAGGGGGTGCGTCAAGTTGGCCCCTCTCGGCCCAAAAACGGTATTTTGCCAATAAAAAATTAACGAACCCAGCACTTTCAAAATAATTTACAGCACTCGCCAGCACTTCGCAAGCACTTCCAAATTACGAAGAAAAAAATATCAAATTCTAAAATGGAGGGGCCAACTTGACGGACCCAACAATAACAGTACAAAAAAGATGCAGTAAAGGGTGTCCCCAAGGGTCGGTTCTCGGACCAACTCTATGGAACACCCTTTTGGACGATTACCTCAACGAATTGGAAGAAGAAAAAGAAGAAGAAAATAACGATCATGAAGACTGGACACGGGCCTACGCGGACGATTTGGCAAAAGTAATAAAGGCAACAAACAGGAAAGAACTGGTGGAGAAACTACCAAAAAGCGTAAACGAACTAGAAAACTGGTGTAAATCAGTGAAGCTCACACTATCCGGAAAGAAAACAAGAATTATATGTCACTATCCAGACAGGAAAAGTAACTCTGACGTGAAGGTGTATCTAGGCGGGGAAAGGATTAAGCTAGTACACGAACATAAATACCTAGGAATGATAATAGACGAAAAATTAACGATGCAGCCACATATTAATTATGTATGTAACAAGGCGACAACCCTTATCAGCGGTCTGCAGAGGAGGGCAAGGGCTAGCTGGGAGGTTGACCTGTCTACCTCCATGACTCGTATCTACTTGGGTGCAATTGTACCCATCGTGGCTTACGGAAGCGAGATATGGGCTTGGAGGATGGATGAAAGGTACACCAAAGCAAAACTCTTGTCCTGCTATGGGACCTGCTGTAGGGTCATAGCTAGAAGTTACCGCACCATTTCGTCAATCGCGGCAGGCGTAATCGCAGGATTACCCCCCATTGATATGGAACTGAAAAAACGACTAGCATGGAGAAAACTGAAACACGGACAATCAACAATTTTTATGAATCAAGAAATCATCCCAAGATACTAATACTACTACTAATACTATAGATACTAATAATAGTAAAGAATCAATAAAACAGGAACTCCATAACATCATTTTAACTCACTGGCAGGATAGGTGGAACCAATCTGAAAATGGAAGGATTACACATGCCTTCATACCTGAAGTTGACAAACACAACCCGAAAACAAACAATTTCAAGACCACCCAGCTACTCACAGGACATGGGGAATTCGGGAGGCACCTAAGGCGACTGGGGAAATCACCGGATGGCCTCTGTCCTGAATGCGGAGTATTAGATGAACCCATACATCGAATCTTTGACTGCCAATTATACAGGGAGGAAAGGAAGAGGTTGGAAGACTCCTTCTTGGAAGACCCCCCCCCTCAACCCAACCGAACTGTATATAAGGGCAAGTCCGGATCTGATGTATGGGTTCCTGGAACCAAAAACAATTTGCCCTCTCAACTTGGAACAAGATATGGAAGAAGATTAGGACACAGCCGAAATAACAGTATGACAACCAACATTCTTAAAACAAATCCTGAAACAAAACCGAATAATAAGAACACCAAACCAAATAGACCTACAAAACAAAATTCACCTTAAGACTGCCCTACAAAACTGGAAAATATTAATAACAAGAAACCCACCCTTACATAACGGCCCAACAAGAAATAAAACAATAGGAACAATTAACAAAAACACAAAACATTGAAATTCAAATATAAGAGAGGCAACTGAAAATTAATACAGGGTGAACAAAAACGGGCACTTTCCCGTTTATTACGATTTTTATTTTTATTTGGTAATGAATTATTTTTGTATTTTTTATATATAAATAAAGATTACTTCAATTGACAGGATAACAAAGCGGTTTAAAAAAATATTCGGATTCGGAGTGAAATACACTACCGCTCAAAAGTTTGGAAACACTTAAATTTTTTTTGAAATATAAATAATTTTACTACAAAATACTATTTAAATTTGATATAAATTTGACACAACATCAGTTTTGAGTTATAAAAGTAAAAATTTACGGAAAATCCGCTTTCAGAAGTTCTTAAATTTGAATGGAAGGAATTAAACAAATGTTGGGAATTTTACCTGCTAGCACGTGCCTGGCGGCAACGGAGAACTTTAAACCAATTTGAGCCCTTAAAAATAGGCGACGGTCAATTAGGCGACGACAGTTAGGCGACGTCAAATAGGCGACGGTCAATTGGGCGCCGTCTTTTTAGGCGACGGGCTTATTAGGCGACCCCAACTAGGCGACCGGTCAAATAGGCGACGGTACCAATTAGGCGACGGGAAATTCAGTAAATCGCTTTTTACTGACGCGCATGTGCAAAAGAGATTCGGTTGGTAAATATATAAATTAATATTTGTCTGTATATAAGAGAAATCGAAATAGAATTTTAATATTAACAAGGTGGAACTCGCTTTTGCGACAGTTCTTAGGCTTCTATACATCTACTTTTTCGGTAGGTTAAATTATTTGGGCTTTATTTTATTCCAATTTTTAATGCGTTAATCTTTTAATTAGGTAGATTTTTTTACTATATAAGGAAAACGCTAACATTTTAATATTTTTTTTTTATTTCGACCTTTATAGGTAAATATTTGCAATTTACAAACCACAAATAAAACACAATTCATAATGAAATATTAAAATACCCGAAACACGTACCGAATACCGTATTAGAAACACGTAAAATACCTACTCTAAAAATACAAAATAAGAATATCGGATTAAAAAATATATATGTAAATAATCTGAATAATTAATACCAATCTAAAAATATTCTATATGAAGTAAAATTGTTTTAAGAACGTGCGTTCTGATTGGTTTTGAATTATGCGGACAGACGGACAGACGGACACGGAGCTAGATCATAAGGCTTCTTCCTATACGTTGTATAGAAGCCTAAAAATCGAAGTTAAAATAAAATCATACGCAATGGAAAGAATAGTAATTACAACTCAAAAAGGAAACTAAAAGTATTCTCGGGACGGATATCTTTATATCAAAGACAAAGTCAGTAAAGACGGTGTAATTCAATTCTGGCGTTGTGAAAACAAAAATATTGGATGCAATGCTCGAATATGGACGAATGTAGTAGACAAATCTTTCAATTGCATACGAAGAGAACACACATGTAGCACAGTAGGAAATGCAGCACATGTTGTGGTCCAACAAGTACAATCAACCGTAAGAAGATTAGCAGAAAGTACTCATGAAACTCCAGCTCAAATAAGGATGACCGCTACCCAAAATGCACCCGCTTCTGTGACAGGTGTTCTTCCAAGCCGCAGTGCTATGAACCGTAACATCCAAAGAAAGAGAATTAGAAATTTACAAGCTCCTAGCAATCCGCTAACTCGTGAGGAAATCGTTATACCAGAGGCGAATTCACAATACGAGTTTAGTCCAAATAATTTTGAGCGTTTCCTTCTAGCGGATTCGGGGAGTGAGCATCGCCACCCACAGCGCATTTTAATATTTGGAAGAGAATATCACTCTATGTGGAGTAGAAACATGCAAGAATTATTTATGGATGGCACGTTTTTACTATCTCGTCCTCTGTTTGCTCAAATTTTCGTAATATTAGCTAGAAAAGGCGAAAGAGCGGTTTTTCCTATATTATATTGTTTACTACCCGATAAAAAGAAGGAAACATACGCAAGATTGTTTACCATGATGTGCGAGCTGTGGCCTGAACTAAATCCAGAGACCATAAGTGTGGATTATGAACTTGGTATTCATCAAGCAATTAGGGAAGTTTTTCCAGAAGTGCGCATTAACGGTTGCGTTTTTCATCTTGTTAAAAATCTAAAAAAGCATTTGTCATCATGTAATCTTTTAGGAAGATACAGTACGGATGCTGACTTTGCAATGAATGCAAAAATGGTTACGTCTCTCGCATTTATTCCCGAAAACGACATTGACGATGCAATAATCAGTTTAGAAGATTATTTGCCAGAAGAACTAGAGCCAATTTTACAATGGTTTAGCAATAATTATGTAGGACGTATTCGACACAATGGCACCAGAGCAGCACCAACGTTTCCTTACGATCTTTGGTCTGTATACCAACGGACTTTAGATGGTACTGATCGGACAAATAATTTTGCGGAAGCTTGTCATAGGAAAATTCAATTGGGTTTTGGCACTGGTATTGCACATCCTAACTTGTTCATGTTTTTAGATAAGTTGAAGCAAATTCAAAAATCGTATGACATAGATTACGAAAGATTGATTGCCGGACATGAACCTAGTCGAAAGCGAGGCAAGTATGAAGAAGCTGATGAAAGAATTTTAAATAAGGTTCTCGAATACCCTAATTCACAAAATTTTATAGAATATCTTCGAGGTTTATCGTACAATTATAACATGGATTAGAAACTGTTTATTTTTTTATAATGTACATATTAGTAAATATTACAGTAATAAAATATTAAATCATAATAAAGAGAATATAATATAAGAATTTAAACACATTTTTTCAATTTAAAAATAATTATTATTAAATTAAATATTAGTTTTTTAATTACAAAAATTTACTGAATTTCCCGTCGCCTAATCGGTGCCGTCGCCTAATTTACCGTCGCCTATTTGACCGGTCGCCTAGTTGGGGTCGCCTAATAAGCCCGTCGCCTAAAAAGACGGCGCCCAATTGACCGTCTCCTATTTGACGTCGCCTAGCTGTCGTCGCCTAATTGACCGTCGCCCCATTGTCGTGTACCCCTTAAAACTCTTTGTTCATTTTTTTTTTGATATTTTATGATTGTAATTATTTCAAACTGCAGATTTATTTATTTTACGACCCTTTTGTAAGTTGCAATACAATATAAGCTGCATTCAAAAATTTAAATCATTCGTAAATTTGTTTTGAGTTGCTACTGAGTGTAATTTTATTTTACAATGGCAAAAAAATATCAAATTAGTTTAGAAAAACGTAGTGCAGTTATTACGCTTTATAACGAAAAAAAAACTTTGCGTTATAGCGCAAAAAAAAAATTTATTACTAAAGAGAGTACAGCACTATACTGTTACCCGGTATAAAACTTCTGGCAGTTTAAGGGATAAAAAAAAGTGGCAGACCAAGAGTGACTTATAAGATACCTGGAATGCCCTAACAGTCGTTCAATGTGAAAAACTTGTTGCAAGAATGCCCAGAAGTGTGTAGCAAATTATTAAAAGTAACGGAGACTACTTCGATGAACGGAAATTCTAAATAATTAGTGTTAATTTTCAATTGTGTATATATTTTTAATAATTTTTTTAACCTTAATATGTCACTCACTAATGTATTTATTTAAAACTTTATATATACTCGTATATATAAATAAAATCAAATATGAAAAAATATCAAAAATATTAAAATTAATCTGTTTCCAAACTTTTGAGCGGTAGTGTATATGTATTAGAGAAGAAGAGATTAGGTATTAGAGATTAGAGAAGAGATAATAGACATATTTGTGTATGTTGAATATAACTCGTGATGCCGATGGCTACACCTCATTTCAATAAATTGAGTAGTTGTTTAAGTAGAATTTGTGGTGTTGTTTTAAAAAAGTTTCATTGAGCATAATTACATCTACATTTTTACTTTCCCCAATATGTATTAACGTATGTTAAGGGAAAGTATTGTAATCCACCCAAAAATCAAAAATCGAAATTTTGGTATTAAAATGTTCCTTATCATGCTCTGATAAGATCGTGATAAATTTTAATTGGATGTTCGTCTGTATGTATGTCTGTATGTCAGTATGTCAGTATGTGGTTGATAAATAGTATCAATCGTACAGGTTGAACCGCCCAACCAAACGTTATGGAAATTTGACATAAACGTGCATCATAATTAAACTTAGAGGCCAGCTACAAATGATGAAGATCGGTTGAAAATTACGGAAATGATAAGCAAAATTTAAAAAGTTCACGTGTTTTTTTACTGTTTTATTCAATTTGTTTGACATAAATAAAATGTTCAAACAAACGGCATTCCTCGTTTTTTTTTGCATTTTGACGAAATAAATGGGGAAAGTTATGCGATGTTTACATAGCTAATTTTTTTGGTCTAGAAGTAACTGTAGCTGCCGAATAGTTGAGATATTCATTTGTAATGCTTTGTGCATTCCAGTGCATTATCTTTAGTTTTGTATTATTGCATGCATATTTAAGAAGTGACATTATAACCTGAATTTGATCAAGTTGAGATTTACATTTTTCAAACGGGTCGGGTACAGATAAAAAGAAAAATTGAAGAAGAGTGTTTTACTTGCAATTAA
Organism: Cantharis rufa; assembly: GCA_947369205.1. Classification (NCBI taxonomy): domain Eukaryota; kingdom Metazoa; phylum Arthropoda; class Insecta; order Coleoptera; family Cantharidae; genus Cantharis; species Cantharis rufa. The sequence continues at coordinate 15,888,358 of OX376306.1, read as the reverse complement.
TTATAGAGACTTCCAGTGAGTAATTGGAATATTTTTCATTTCAGATTGTTTTTTTACATTTTTCTGCAGTGTGTAGTCTACCCCGAGTTATTTATGAGAGTAACTGCAGCATTTATGGTTGTGAATTCAAACTATTAAAAGTATGTACTGCATGTTACAGGTATCTGCTTAAAACACTGTTCACACGAAAACATAATATGAATTATGATCGTCAGCTGGCGCTGGCTCTGTCAAAAATGCGTGCGCATAAAATTATCTAAACGCAGATAACGCGGCGCCAGTGGTAAATGTCTGCAGCTGGACAAGAATTAATTTTAGTTTTTATGTAAAGTGAAAACAGTGTGTTCGTGACATGTTTATTTAAACGAGAACAAAGTAAGCTTTTTTTGTAAATTATTTGACTTTTTCTTGGTAAAATACTTAATTTATAACGTAAAATTAATTTCTAACCATAAAATTAATCTATTACAGAAAGAAATATAAAATGGTGGCCGGTATGTTAGAATTATTCGATCAACTACAAAGCGCCAAACAAAACTTTCTCTGGCAAACTACAGTGGCAAGGTAAGCGTTACTATTTTTTTTATTTAATATTTTAAAAGTAGCATTGCACAAAGCGCATTTGTGTTTTACACTAAGTATTTTTAAAATTAGTAAAATTTTTCTTCAACACAATGTAAAACATTGCAGTAAAACAGGGTATCTCGAATGTTTCTATTGCAATCGGTCAAGGTAAACTACAAATAACATTACTAATTATTACGAATCTACTGAAAAAGTGTATAAAAATAGTCCGGTTATGGTCAGCGGAGCAACGATGGTGGTTCTAAACTGGGCGTTCAAGTTTTAAATTGTGTAATCATATTTTCGTCTGACTGCTGGATACAGACAATTATCATAGAGCTAAATAATATTAAAAGTTTTATTTTTTCTATTTTTTGATAATATAAGAATGAAATAATTATTAAATTAACTAAAGAACATAATAAAATTATCACATTTTTAAAATAAATGGTAAGAATTCACCAGAGCTTGTTTTTAACAGATACTGGGAGGAGTTAGAGAATGATTATAAATAATACATGCTTTAAATTTAAAACATGCTCGGTTAATTTACGGAACAAGCTTTGTTAGGGTACAGGATCACAAAAATTAAGCTAAAATTACGTAATATTACTAATTCAATAAGGCTTCTACGTACTTTGCTTTGAGATGCTTGATGATTGTATTGCAATCTATTTGCACAAATTTGGAGATTATGCTCTCCTGTATCCTGCTTGTGTACATTGAAGACCGATAGCTCTTCCCTGGGTGTCAAAAACACATTGTTATTTTAAAATATGTATAAATAGTATTTACATTGTCTGATTCGGATTAAAAGTGAAATTTTTAACTGACTGACAGCGGCTTAAATAAGACTCTGTAAAATACGAAAAATATTGTCATCTATATTTCGGAAACGCTGAGGCAAAATAAAAAAATTATTAGACATTTTTTTCTTCAAATTTTATTCGGTATTTTGTTTTGATAATATGTTTTCAGATTTTTCTTCCGAACAGCTAATATCTGAATCATAATTTTCATCTTCTTCTGATACTAGACCATCGACGTTTATGTCAATCTCACCTAAACTTTTGCTTCTATATTGATTCGCAGTACCTTTTTCCAGCATCATTAAAAATTAACTTACTTTGGTCACTTGAAAATTTGTAAATTTTTACGTTGACCACCTAGATTACCCTTTTTTAATTTACAAATTTGAGGTGCCGGCTGAGGTATTTTTTTTATATTCTAACAGGTTTGATTGAAAGCACACCAACCAACATTTTAAAAGAAGTTACCTTTTTTTTCTCTTAATTACCAAACGATAATGAAAATTCGCGAAAAGAAAAAAGAATTTGATTTAGAGTTTTTAGAAAAAACGTTACGCCTAAACCACGCATTATTTGTGTACGGCAAAATGGTTGGAGATTTGAAACGAAAATTTTCGTGCATACGCTTTTTGCGATTTATTATGCTATTAAGCAATTTTTGACAAAATGTGTAAGATACGAAAAGACGCTTCTTGTAAAATAAAATCGGATGGCCGTAAAATTTTTTTTCGGAGTGTTGATTGATTTCTGTAAATTTGGCTCTAGACTGGCTCTACTTGCTAGTCTTTTCAGGACTCCTCCTATACCATCACAAGGTCCCCTTCCATGTGAAGTGGCAAAGAAATTCCATTCGGCACTAAGCCCAAAGTCTTTTTCGTGAAGGCAAACGTTCAAAAAATTCTTATTGTTTTTATATTGCGCTCTTGCACCATCGGAGAAGTAAATGATATTATTCAATCCTGGTACACCTCGTTTCAAAATATTTACAAAATTCCTATGAAAAAGATGAACAGCTACGGTATCGTGTATTAAGCTTTCGGAGATCGCAATATAATTTTTATGTTTTGTTGTGCCATCTTCTTTGTAATAACCAACGAAAGGATGTAAAGTGACCTAGTCATTGTTCCAATGCACACCCTGAATAGCGTCTTGGATTACAAAAGCGTAATTTTCTGCGAAATCGCACACCACCAAACACTCTCCTAGTCGCAACTGCTCTTTCTTCTCGGCAAAATAAGTTGACTTTTGTTAAGCGATGAATGCTTCAAGTTTTGTTCCCAGTTTTACCAAAAATTCTTTAACTGTTGATTGAATGGTTTCCAAGTTTGTTCGGTCCACCGATGTCCATTGTTTGTAGATCACGGTGTCTATTAATTCGGCTTCGAATACATCTTCCAGCTAATGTATATAGCCCAAAGATACTGCCTTGTTTCTATAGAAGCAAGGGCCTCGACAGATCCTTCTGCATTAAAGTATCTCTTGGCTACTGTAATATACATCAGCTGGAATATACTATTCGAAGTATATAATTTTGAAAAGCGTTTTCTTACAATTTATTTCTTTGGGTGCAAAATTTGTTTGCCTTCTAACCGCCGAAAGATAAAATCTTTGATCATTGCCTCTTCCTCTAGAGTTAACGAGAAGGCAAATTTTTTTATCTTATAATTTGGTTAAGCAAATAATTTCTATATAATTTTTTAAAGTAATATTATAAATTATAACTTGAATTATAAGTAATATCAATAAATTACTATTACTATTAAATTACTATAAATAAATTAAATTATATCTTTGTACCCGCTGGTAATATCGACCTTGTACGAGGAGTCCTTCATCTTATAAAACTACAATAGTCATTTTTTAAATTACAAAAATAATAAGCAATACAACAATTAAATTTGTAGTTGCTGGTTTTCCCGCCAATTAGTTAAAGTGGTGATGGCGAGCGCTGAAAACCAGGTGTTTTGCCAAAATAGCCGTCGGAAGCGGTTGAAGAGAAGTTGTCTCCCGTATAGTTTTGCTATTATTTTTGAGATTTTGGTTTAGAGAATGTTGTGTTTGATGAATAAATTTATTTAATTCAGTAGTATGTGATTTTTATTGATTTGGTTATTGAATTATTCTAAAATTTGAGTGAAATTGGATTTTGGGATTTTGATGAGATTAAATTTTGAAAGATTGATAGTTATAAATTAGATTATATAATGTGTTTCGTTTAAGAAAAGTTTTGGTTAGTTTTAGTCCAGTGAACTGATTTTGAAGAGACACCTTTTCTTTTTTTTACACCTTATTTTTATTCACTCTGGTTACTCGCAAAAGTTAAAAGAAATTATTTGTAATAATTAAAATATCGTTAATTTTATTTTCCATCGACTGACCATATTATCAAACACTTCTACGATAGCATTTTATCTTTCTTTGTTCGAATACATTTTCAACAACGTGGTCTTTTAATTTAATTTAATAAAGTAAATTATTTTTACTGTGGGCGTAGACTACTTCTCTGTATGTTTATCCACTACGGATAATATAGAGACAAGTAGCTCCAATTTCTTCTTTCTCATCCAGTGGTGGCCTTTTGTTTGTTGGCGGATTTTTTTTCTTGCAGTGGTTGTTTTATTGCCTTCTGAAAACACACCCTCGCCACCGGCACATGTCAGCTGGGTATAACATCTTTAGCATTTACACAAAATTTTAAACCTAATTCTTCTTTACAGCGTGTAGAGAAAAATTCTGTTTGCCCACAAGGGCAGGTAGGAATTTTTTATTACAAAGTTACAATTTAAATAAATTTGGAATTGGGATTCTAAATTGGCCGGGCAACATTTTAAAGTTCATTTTTTGTGGAAATGCCATTCGGAAAATTTGGCATATAGAATCAGTACAATATGTATGTACAAGAACGTTTTTATATATTGCATCCACGTCAGCTGTTGGATGAAAGGAAAATTTAGTCAAGATAAGACAAGTTTATTAAACAACAAATAGTACATAGCAAACGCCTTAATTGTCTTATTTTGCATACTGTTGCGTCTTATATAAATATAAAAGTTCCACTACTCTTTAACAAAGTTACTTTCAGTTGTAAATTCTGGAGCTTTTATTTACTGCTAATTTCATGTTGTTTATTAATTGTAGCACTTGTAAAGTTAATTAAAATTAGTGCTGGATCCAGGTATGCAGTAAAGGAACAAAAACAATATGTTTTTTTAAATATTTGCTATATTAAATAGAAAAAACTTTTACCCATAAAACAATAATATTTATTATTTCCAGTTTACACGACTTAAATTTATTTTATGTTATTTTTCTTGGTGTTTTCTTTTTTTTTTTTGATCCACCGCAATTTTTGCATATGCGCAATAAATTATGTAACTCATTTTCCAGTTTGCAAGTTTGATTAAATTTATAATTCAAATCAAACGAAACTAAGGGTTTTATTTTTTTTGTTTTCGCTATTTCTCCTTCAATTAATATTCCATTTTTGAAAGCCATATCACTATTTTCTTCCATTTTTAAGACGTTCGTCGGTCTCATTTGCATAGTTTTCTACCAACGTTTTCTTATTTAGAATAAAATATTTTGGTGGAAATGTAACAGCCGGTTTAAAATTTTTATTTCGCATCCGCTCATTTGAAGCATATCTACTAAATTCGTTCGTCAACCGTTTTTTTTTATATCTGATTTTCTGCCAACATTCTATTTTACCATCCATCCGTACTATTTCGTAATAGTAAATACCGTTCCTCGCTTTCGCATGCTACTATTGATATTGCTTGTCCTGAATCCATATCTTCATTTTCGGAAGATTTTTTTTAAATTCTACCGCCAATTGCTTCTTTATATGGCAGGGATTTCTCTCTTCGCTCCTCTCTTCGCTGTTTGAAAATTAATTATTTCAAGTTCGTTGTTAGACATTGCCGATACAAACTAAAAACAAAAATATATTATGTATCAAGAGCTGTAAGTCAAGTAATATATTATATATATTATATATAAACTATATAAACGTTTGGAACATGGGGTTCAGATGCCAAATTAATAATAAAGGAATTGGGGAATATCATTAAAAACAAATCTGGTGTTCCTCAAGCTACACAATACCTTCAGCAACATGTTAGTATTGCTAACATGTCAATTTTTGTCGTCAAATTTTGTCGATCGATTTGCTTCCGAACCATCCAACCAATTACGACCAAATTTGGTATGGTGGTAGGGTTCACGGTGGAAAGGTGAAAATAAGGGTAATAAGGTAATAAGGGAAAATAAGGGTAATAAATAAATAATTTTCGTCGCGATCTATCAATCAGGAGTGCCACCACAAGAAAATAATACGGGATTTTTAAAAAATATTTTGTCTTGCGATATGTTATTTTAAAGGCCTTAAAAGGCTTTATCCAAAATAGGTAAAATTAATCTTCTATCTGTCGTCTGTCAAAAATTACAAGTTGTCAAAGTTGAAACTTTAAGAGTGAATAACTCAAGAAGTGCTGAAGGGATCTTAACCAAATTTGGTACGTAGGTTCATTGATCCTAATGGATATGAGAGCATATGTAATCCTTCGATAGAAATCAGTAATGCAACATGAAAAACATAAAATTAACTTTTTTGGCAAAAACATGAAAAAAGTTTTTGTCGATCAATTTTCTTGCATTTTCGGTGAAAGTAAAAAGAGTTCTTTTAACTAAGTTTTTTATAAGTTTATTATTTAAATTGATCATAGTTTTAAGTCATTAGTTGAGATCATAGTTTAAAAAAAAATGCATCGCTGACGTTTTCTTTTGATCGCATTTCTGGTACAAATACAAGATAAAGATGTGTTAGATTTTTCCTTAAACTTATTTTTCTTCTTTATATATGGTGCAGCTACTGATTTAGCATCTAATATGGTTTTAACAGTTCATTAGTGGCATCTTCTATTTTTTCTGATATATGTTATGTTATTATACTAATTAGTTATGTTAAGAACTGGATAAGACCACAGCGGTGGCTGATGTGTTCGCTAGTTCAAATCCCGGACTCGGCAGAATTTCTTAGCTCGGCCTTCTGGTGAACATTACGCTGTGGATCGAAATACTTATAACTTTCCTTAACAACTCAATGGAAAACGGGGTACAATAAGCCTAGAGCTTCAATACAAAGTAGACCTTGAACCATTACCCGTGTAGCAATAATAATAATAAGAACTGGATCGGCTTCTATTTCATGACCGATAATGCTCGAAAAGTTTGCCGCTATGTTCGACTGTAATCTGGCATTTCTTGATGAGTTTTTTCAATAGTGTCAGCATCTATAAAACAAGAAACAGGGGAATGATCTGACATTAGTTGATCAGTGTGATTATAGAAAGCTGAGATAAATAACAGTAAATTAGATAATAAGATGTCAATGGTGGATGGAGTAACACCTGAGTGAGGATAATCTGTTGGAGAGTTCGGATGATAAATGTAAAAATGTGATGTTAGATGCAAATCAACTAGAATTACACCAGCCTTATTGTTTCGTGTGCAGTTCTATGCAGTATTTTTAGCGTTAGAGTCTGTTACGCCGATGTTTTATTCAGTGTTCTGGTCAGCTAGACACCGCGCAATTGTCCGCGCAAAGCCTGTTAGGTTCGGGTGGAAAGGGTGGACGATGGCTCTCTTGCGAGGAGCTAGCAGCAAGCGAAGTCGTGTTTTAGTTTACCGGATAATTAAAGTTTGTCATGTTAATTTAGTTAACAAAACAATTGTGAAAAGTGTCCGTTTTCCATGAGTGGAAATTCTAGTCACGCGTTTATCTTTTGTGAAAGTTTTTGGGAACGAAATGTTGAAAGAATTGAGAAATTTTAGCTGGCGGGAATAAATAAATCAATCAATCAATCAATCAATCAATTATTTATTAACCACAACGCATACAAATGGTTTGATAAGTCGAACACCTACAATATTAAAAAAACAAAAATACAAAAGAATCACCAAAAATTCACGAAGGAGCAGTCGAGGCACAACACTACGCCAAGTAATCACTAACCCTGTAGAAACTTTGCTCCAAGAGCATATTTCTGAGCTTACTCTTAAAAAGTGACAATGTTGCTGCACTTTTAATATCTGCAGGCAGCTTATTATAAATTCTAACACCCATGCATCTAGGTCCCAAATCAGAAAGATTCAGGCGATGCTGAGGAATCAAAAGTTTGTGCCCAAATCTGGTGTCGCGGCAATGCACACCAAATTAAAGCAGTGGAAAAACTAGACAAGTTCTCCCGAACATACATGGCAATCAGCTGTATGTATAAACAAGGCAGAGGCAAAACACCAAGATTTCTAAAAATGGGCTTACATGACTCCAACCAACCAACACCCACCATGCACCGCAAAATACGCTTTTGAATAATGAAAAGCTGCTTTGCATGCCCAGACATTCCATAACAAATTAGGCCATATGCCAAGCGCGACTGTACTTCCGCATAATAAAAAGATTTAAGAACCGATAAGTTCAACACCGTCCTAAGCGTTCTCACTTGAAAGCACACAGAACTAAGCTTATTTGCCACTGAAGCACAATGTTCACCCCACTGCAAAGTCTCCTCAACATGTAGTCCCAGAAATCTCGCAGATTTAACTTGGCGAAGCTCACATCACATCAAATTTGAACTTTATATTTGATCTTGCGATTTTGTTTCGAACTTTTCGAAGTAGTTTGAAGTTTGAAATCTAGTGATGAAATAATAATGCCGCTGGGTATATTTAAGTGATGTTTACTGTTGTCGTAATGAGATATAATATTGGTCGTCGGGTTTCTACCTCGAGAATCCTGTTGGAGCTTACAATCTGCACGACGCCGAATGCTGTTTCAACAACAACTACATCATGGACGCCTGCGTCTAACAATTAGAATTAAGCTGTAGCGAGGTATTGTATTGTTGTAATTTAGTGACGCTTTCTTGTGCACCTTGCACAAATTCAGGGGACCTTTTAGGTCGGTAATAACGTAGTTTTTCATATTGTTGTGTTTTTTCAATAAATTCATGTTGGTTATATATTCGTCGCAGTTTAACACGAATTGGTTTCAAACGTATATTGGATGAGCTTTATACGCAGCTCAATCCATGAGGACTGGTGCAGTTCTTGTCTGTATTATTTTCTTAAAGAATGTCTATGTTCGGGTTATGGAAGAACTTGTTGCCAAAAGAGGATCTTGACGACTTCTTGGAATTTAGTTGTTTTCACCTGAGAGGGCATTAACGCCTCCGTAATTTTCAGTTAAGCTAGGTCAAGAGGGGATTTTGCTGCCACCTTGACAAGGCGTCATACTGTCTCAAACGGTATAATTAGAGATTTTGTTGTATTTTACAATTAAGGATTAAGTCCATTCATGATGTCGTTATTGTAATATTGCGTTATAAAGGTTTTGGTAATAGTTACCTACAAAAACAATGGCTGTGTTGACTATTGTTTGTCTATGTTATTTTGCTTGATTGTATTGTGTGAGCTTGCTCATTTAATCTATATCAAAGGGAGAAATTAAATTATATATAAAAAATTGTGTTGTTTTAATTGTGTTAACCATTCTAAGAGTAGACCACGCCCATTTTCATCCGCTGAGCAAGTCATCAACAATTTACCGAAAATCAACAACCCACACAATGAACCAGAAAAAAAGTATCGAGTAATCATATATCCAGCTGAAGGAAACGCCGTTAAATCATCAATGGAAACCAGACTACAACTGACCAGTATACCTTTGGAACTACTGCGTATCAAACCTGACAGGGTAATGAACGTAAGAAATAATGGCGTCATGGTGGAGTCAACCAGTAACACAGTCAAAAATCTAATTGGAAACAGGCATCTACTAGCTAAAAACCTTGTGGCGAAAGAACCTTCAGAAATTTGGCCGTCTATCTTTATCCAAGGACTAGACAAAAACATAACCAAGGAACAAATCATCACCGGGATTGAACAGAACGTGCCATCTATAATAGGAAAAATTGGAAGTGGATGGCTCAAAACCTTGAACCCTGTCAGGTCCCAGGACAGACCCACCACAAACTGGATCGCAACGATACACCCAGCAATCGCAGAAAACCTCACCAAGGAAGGAAAATTAAGAATGCTATGGCGCAGCTACACAGTAAGTGACTACATTAGCCTCACAAGATGCTACAGGTGCCAACGCTTCGGGCACCCTAGCAAGTTTTGCAAATCACCCCAGGTATGTATGTACTGCCAATCCACGGAACATGCCTCCATCGAATGCAAACTAGTGGAAGAAAGAGAAAAGCATAGTTGCATCAACTGTACTAGGGCTAAGTACAGCAACACCAACCATGCAGCCTCATCTAACAATTGTAGAGTATACTTAAACCGTCTAATGGAACAAATCCAACAAACGGCGACCACCCAATCCATGAATGAACAGCTCCATTAAAATAGTGCAAGTTAATCTCCGGAATTGTGAGACAGCCACGGTGGAAGCCCTACACCTGGTTGACTCACAGAAATTCAAACTGGCCATACTAAACGAACCATATTGTTTTCTTAGCAATGGTGAATATAAACTACCCTACCACCCCAACCTTCAGACCATTGCCCTGACCTCTGACCGCTTCAAAACGTGTCTAGTCATCAACAAAAATACCAGGACCGACCTCAACCTCATGTTTCATAAAAACCTATCCACAGAATTTCAAACAGTCATCTCCCTAAACCAAAAAAACCAGGCCCAAACCTTCTTCATTGGAGCATATTTCCCACCCTCAATACCAATAGACATTCCTTTATCCGATCTTGAAAACACCCTAATCCAATGTGAACACCTTACCACCTACATAGGTGGAGACCTAAACTGCAGATCTCAAATGTGGTACGACGCAAATCCGGCTAACGATAGGGCCAAAGCACTCGAAGAACTAATCATAAACAGAAACTTGACCATACACAACCAACCAGGAAAACTCCCAACCTACTTTAATGATAGGGGGGGACACAGCAATATCGACCTAACCCTTGGCACAAACAACACAATCGACACAATCACCGACTGGGACGTAAAAGAACTCATAACCACAACTGACCATAGAACCATCACATACAAAATAGAAAGCCACACCAAAAATATAAAAATAGAAAAAAACAGAAACCCAGACACCATAAAACAAGAAGACATCAACACATTCCTACAAAACTGGACCGACAACATGAATTTCAGAACCACAATAATAAACAGCAACCAAGAAATCGAAGAAATAGTAACCAATATGCACGACCAAATAGCCAAATTAATAGAAAAACATGCAAAATACAAGAAAACATATATTGGCCGACCCGAATGGTGGAACGACAACGTAAACAGGGCGAAAATAGAATACCAAACAGCAAAAAAGAAACTGTACACAAATAAAATAGAAACAAACAGAAACCAACTTTATGAAAACATGAACAAGAAAAAAGACAAATTCAAAAATACACTCAAAAAAGCCAGAGACCAAAGTTGGAAAAACTTTGTTGAAACAGACCTAACAGAAAATCCCTGGGGTATCACATATAAACTCGCAGCAAAGAAATTCCGTAAACAACCGATACTGACAGCCTTCAGCAGAAATGACCACACAAACACCAAAAACCCCAGGGAAACACTACAATACCTAATGGACAACCTACTACCAGATGACAACCCCGACACTGATACCCCGGAACAAATGATTATGAGGGAAGACTATAAAAACCTGAAACTACTACCATCATCTGGAAATCTGGACCCAGTAACTGAGGAAGAATTGGACGAATTAGTAAGAACAACACAATCAAAAAAGGCCCCCGGATTCGACAACGTCAAAGGATCATTCCTCAAAAAACTCTACGTACAAATAAAGACAGTCCTCATCAATATATACAACCAATGCTTGAAACAGGCCTACTTTCCGAAAATATGGCAGAAGGGAATTTTGAAAATTCTACTCAAGGACCCCAAAGAAGATCATGGGAACGTCAAGAACTATCGACCAATAACCCTTCTGCCAGTTTTCGGCAAAATCCTGGAAAAAATTATCCGGAACAGACTAATACGAACCAGACACCCATTCCATTCAATCAACCAATACGGCTTCATCCCTGGGAAATCCACTACGGATAATCTCAGGGACTACGTTAACCATGTCAATAGAAAAGAAACAATACGAAAAAAACAAAAAGGGAATATAGCCTCGATATTCTTCGACATTTCCGGTGCATTTGACAATCTATGGTGGCCTGCTCTCTTCCACTCCTTGTGTAAGAAGAAGGTTCCCAACAAACTAATCATGATAATTAAGAGCTACCTCTCAACAAGAACGGTCACATTAACATCTGGAGATATAATCGTAGGAAAAATCTGTAGTAAAGGGTGCCCACAAGGATCGGTCCTTGGACCTACACTGTGGAACACCCTCCTCGACGATTATTTGGAAAACCTAAACGAAAATTCGGAAAACCTAAACGAAACCCAGGAACCCACACAGGAAGTAGAGGACAAACAAATAAAAGAATCGACATGGACAAAGGCATATGCTGACGACTTGGCGAAGGTCATCAAATCCGGATCAAGGAAGGGCCTCATTCAGGGGCTCCAAAGAAGCGTGGACGATCTCAACAGGTGGTGCAACAGGATGAAACTGAACCTCTCCAGCAAAAAAACGAAGATTATGTGTCACTACCCGGATCGAAGCAGCAACACCGACATAAAAATATACCTAAACAACGAAAAAATAAAACTGGTGGAGAAGCAGAAATATCTTGGAATGATTCTCGATGATAAACTCAACATGCAAGAACATGTGAACTACGTTTGTACGAAAGCGACCAACCTCATCAGTGGGCTACAAAGCAGGGCGAGAGCTAGCTGGGATGCCGACCTAAGAGACTCCATGTCCAAAATCTATAAGGGTGCAATAATCCCAATTGTGGCTTACGGAAGCGAGATTTGGGCATGGAAAATCCAGGAAAGGTATACCAAAGCTAGACTCTTGTCCTGTTATGGAACCTGCTGTAGGGTTATAACCAAATCATACAGAACTGTCTCCTCCCTGGCCGCTGGAGTCATGGCGGGGATCCACCCAATAGACATGGAAATAAATCGACTCCACGCTTGGAGGAAGATTAGAAAAGGACTAACCACGGTATTCATGGGCCAGGAAATAAACCCCAGGGATTTCAGATATAAAACAGAAATAAAAAGGAACATGAACCAAATCATAGAAGCTCATTGGCAAAACAGATGGGAAAATGCCACAGTGGGAAGAATCACGTTTGTTTTTCTACCCAGTGTCTGGCCAAGAAATCAAGGAACTCCATGTGGACAGATGGCGCAACTAATAACGGGGCATGGAGAGTTTGGCAGACACTTAAAACGATTAGGAAAAACAACAGATGGAACATGCCACACATGCAATATAATAGATGAACCAATCCACAGAATATTCGACTGCCCACTATACGAACAAGAACGGAAAACAATAGAAAACACATTTAGAAATACCCCCCCCCTAAATCCCACAGAACTAATAAAGAATACAAACCCGGACCTGCTTTTCAAATTTCTGGAAAATAAAAACCACTGGAACAATAATGATGAAGACACCGACCACAGCCCATAATCCATAGCCATAATCAAGAGTAATCATACACAAAACATGAAACACAAAAATTAAAAAAGAAACAGAAACATTTTTCCCTAAAACCAACCCTGAACAAATGATTACCTTGGAACAATAACAAATCACCAAACTGAAATATACCCAAAACAAATGAACAGGCAACACCAAGAAACCAAATACAACAGGAAAACCACAAAAAAACCATAAAACCAAAATAGAAATAACCCCAATCAAAATAGATGCATACCCAACCCATAATACCAACATAAAGACGGACAATTTCCCGTCATTTTTTAAGTTTGTAAATTTGTTATCTTTGTTATTTTTTATATATAAATAAAGACAACTTCAATTGAGCAAGTCATCGGCATTAAATAAGTTTACAGGTAAGGCCCTCGTAACAAGTCACAAAAAATTATAAATTCTTTATTTCTCGCTGTTAGTTTTTAACATCTGATTTAATTGTATTGTAGTACTTTGGGCTATAAACTGAAATAAGAATAGCGTCACGTCCATTTATATTTACTATAATAGACATATTTTGTGTATGTTTAATGTAACTAGTGATGCCGATTCACCTTATTTCCATAAATTGAGTAGTTGTTTAAGTAGAATTTGTGATGTTGTTTTAAAAAGGTTTCATTAAGCGCAATCATGCAAAAAAAAATTTTTTTTATGACTTATAATTTACAATCTGTTTAAAAAAAAAACATTCAGTAAATATTGTGACAAACAAATTAACCTGTGAGAGGGGATCCAGTGATTCACTCTCTTATAATCTTCAAGTCACAATTGGACTAATTAATATATATACAATACTTATAATAATATAACATAGTAAGAACAGGGCATACATATAATATTTATTTCAGTTTATTCGCTAAATCTTGTTTTAAGGTCAGAAGGTTTAAACCTCATTAGTCAACTCACTTCACTGCCGCTATTGCTAAGTTTTTCAGCAAGTGGATTTGGATGGTTTTCGAGTCTTTCGTAGTAGGTTTGTAACACCCTTCGGTGCTCAGATGCCCTTTTACGTCGGTAGATGGTAAACCCCACAGCTATACTTTGATCTTTTCGATCCACAGATCGAGATCAGGGTACGTTTGCACGTATCGTGGATTCTTAGGAGCCACTGTACGACAACCACCTGAAAATGAAAATGGAGTTGCCGCTGGACGCCAGTCAACTAAATAAAACCCAACGAGTACAAGAAAAGAAATTTTATTTAATTGACATAGAAAGAATAGAAAAAAAAATAGAAACAACACGTAATGTATAAAAATAAGAGTAACAAATAAAAATAATCAAACAAAAACCCTGAGGGGATTCTACAAAAAAAAACTAACAAAGAAAAGAGTTGAAGACTCAGTTGGTTATAAACTTAATTCACAAAACCGTATAGCCAAATCTACCAGCAAAAATGCTGCAAATCAAGGAAAGACACAAAGGTATGTACCACTTGAATATTTTTCAATACGCAAGTAGCAACTTCATAATATACAAAATATCAAACGGAATTTCGATAAGATAACGTAACTTACCCCTCCACAATCGTACCCAACAATATCTACACGCAGAACGCCTTCGCCCGGTAAACCAGTAGCTACCAGATTTCCTTTGGATAGACTTAGTGCTTTCGATTCTGCGGCTAACTATATGGAGAGATCTAAAAACATTAAGCAAACCGAAATACACTTGATAAATTGGATACCAACTACCCAGTCTCTAACGATTGAAATGCAACAAAATTGCGGGCAGACTGCAGCAGTTTTGTGAATTGTTGCTAACCTTATAAATCAAAAATCTTGGCCTCTTGCGATCTTAACAAAATCTTGGGCTCTTGCGATATTAACAAAATCTTGGGCTTTTGCGATTTTAACAAAATCTTGGGCTTTTGCGATTTTAACAAAATCTTGGGCTTTTGCGATTTTAACAAAATCTTGGTGACCCAAACTAAACTGTCGCACCTAGACCACCAAACTTCCCAGCACCAGACAACCAAAATTTTATATATTATAATTTTCCAAAAAAATCTTCAACATTATAAAAAATGTTCTAAATATAAATAATTTTGTAATCTTTCACTTTTTAGAATTATTATTATCATCAAATGGTTCACAACTATTCCATATAAATACTAATTGGACTTTAGCCAATATCAAAAACGTTTTTCTTTTAACAAATTGCAAAAATACAACCACAACTCGTTCGCGTAGGTTCACGATTCTTTTATTATTTTTCAATCATTAATTAATTGGCGTTTGGTCAGCGCCTTCTCTTAAAATAAGTTGGAGGCATGCCGCCATTAGCAAAGGTAATGCTACAGGTTTTACAAAACCTTGTAATTTCTTCTCTTATTGTTGGGATTTTCAAGTCACGCTGAATTATTTGGTTTGTAACGTACCAAGGGGCATCAACGATGGTTCTTAAAACTTTTGATTGGAAACGTTGAAGTATGTCTATGTTAGAGTTAGATGTCGAGCCCCACAGCTGGATCCCGTAGGTACATATTGGTTTTATAATTATTTTATAAATCAGCAGTTTGTTTTCTGTTGTAAGCGTAGATGTTTTACTCATTAGCCAAAACAATTTCCTAAGTTTGTGTCCCATTTGCTTCCTTTTTGTAAATATATGTTTTCGCCAGGTTAACCTTCTATTCAAATGTAAACCTAGGTATTTAACCTCATCCATCTGAGGGAGTTGACGATTATTTAAATACACAGGTGGACATGTATTTCTATTCAGCGTAAAGGTTATCTGTACTGACTTTGTTTCGTTCACTTTGATCCTCCACTTTTTCAACCATTTTTGTATTTCGTTGAGGTTTCTTTGTAACATTTCACTTGCTATATTATGCAAAATTAAAATATTAAAAAATAACACAATTAAGTAAGAACGACAGACACACTGCTTCTTTGACCATCAAGCCATCACTTATATGATATACAGTATATGTATGTGTTTCTGACTCATTAGTCGTCATCGGTGCCGCATACTTGTTGAAAAACACTTAATTGTGTGCACCAAAATAGCTGTGGTCTTTATACACATAAAATTAATAAATGTATTACCACCCTAGGGGGTGTAATTGCTTATGTCACTTGTTGGCCAAAAAGCTTATTTGTTTTATTTTACTTTTTATATATTTATCATTTTTACTTAAATGCAATATTCTTTCCAATTTCATGGTAATATTTTTACATTGTAACCTCTTATAACTAGGTTTATTTACTGGTTATATATTTATTATTTTGTGCACATGCTGTGGCTGATCTTCGATTAGTTTTCTTTCTGTTTTCTTCCATTATGGGTACTCCTTGGGCGTCGGTCACTTGATCCGGTATCTCTGTCCTCGGTTGTTCTTGCCTATACTAAAAGAGAGCGGATTAATAATGTTAGATGGTGTTAGTTATAATCAATATGAGCGCGAGATATTTTTAGGGAAGATCTTATGATGTTTAGCACTGCTATGTCGTGAATAACTTTCCGGCTGATTTTGAGTCCGGTTAAGAAATGGGGGTGCTTTTTGAAATATCTCCCTTCGAGCCCAATAAGATTGGATAAATATCCACCGATTGGACTTGAAGCTGATGAGAGCTGTTGAAGTTCGGTAACCTGTTGGTGGATGAAGGTTTTTTGTAAATATTAATAAAGAATGTTCCGATTTCCCCTTTCTTCACTCTGAGGTCCAAGAACGGAATTGAGTCGTGGATTCTACTTCGTATGTAAAACAACAGAAGAAAGGGTATTTTAAACTCGATGGATCCGAAAAAGGTTGTAGAGCAGATTGTTCATAACGAAATCAGAAAAGCAGGAGAGGAGGGGTCACCTATCGCACTTTCGATCAGTTGTAGGTAGATTTGGTTATTGAAGCTAAAAAAGCTATTGTCAAAAATTATAGTTATTATTTTAATAAATTCCTCCAATGGGATTGAAGTGGCAGGCGCGATGAGATCCCAATTGTTGGTGATAAATTTAATGACTGCCTCTTTGGAGACATTCGTGAAGAATGAGTTCACATCCAAAGACAACAATGATTCTTTCCTTGACTTTTTTCGTGTTTCTGACGTAAAATAGTAAATGAGGTATGGCGTTTTTAAAAATGTTAATAAACTTAGCGAGGGAAACTGAAAGTGACTTGATGCTACTGACAACAGGTCTCAACGGTGTTTCCGGTGTTTAACGATGCCATAATCTCTGGGAGTTTGGGAATTACACCTAGTGAGAGCCTTTTTGGTGTTCTCGTCAATGTAACCTTTGGCGTAGAGGTTTTTAATCGCTCTGTTGAATCTATTTTGTATAGTTATTATAGTGGGACTGTTGTCCAGTTTTTTATAAGTTTTTGTGTCTCCAAATAGACTATGCATTTTTTTTATGAACTTTTTTTTGTGCATAATAACCGCTGAGGTATTGTTGTCAGCTTTAAATATGAGGAATTCTGGATTAGCTCTTAAAAACTTCTTCGTAGTCCATATTTGGTTGTTTAAGGAATTCCCTATATCGTGTTTATTCATGAGATTATGAGTGATATTGATGATCTTGCTTTTGAGTTTTAGGCTTCTATACAACGTATAGGAAGAAGCCTTATGATCTAGCTCCGTGTCCGTCTGTCCGTCTGTCCGTCTGTCCGCATAATTCAAAACCAATCAGAACGCACGTTCTTAAAACAATTTTACTTCATATAGAATATTTTTAGATTGGTATTAATTATTCAGATTATTTACATATATATTTTTTAATCCGATATTCTTATTTTGTATTTTTAGAGTAGGTATTTTACGTGTTTCTAATACGGTATTCGGTACGTGTTTCGGGTATTTTAATATTTCATTATGAATTGTGTTTTATTTGTGGTTTGTAAATTGCAAATATTTACCTATAAAGGTCGAAATAAAAAAAAAATATTAAAATGTTAGCGTTTTCCTTATATAGTAAAAAAATCTACCTAATTAAAAGATTAAGGCATTAAAAATTGGAATAAAATAAAGCCCAAATAATTTAACCTACCGAAAAAGTAGATGTATAGAAGCCTAAGAACTGTCGCAAAAGCGAGTTCCACCTTGTTTTTTCTTTGTTTCATGCAGTGTGGTGGTTCTAATCGTGTAGTCGAATTCGGATACGTGTAGATGGGGAAATCATGTAGGGATGGTGCAATAGCGAACTTAGGTTCAAAAGATATAGTTAAACTATGGTTTTGGTGCCTACCTTAGGTAGGTGGGTCTCTGTGAGGTTGAGGACCCAATTTTCATCGCCCAAGATCGTAGATTGTCTTTGTTGCCGAACAAGAGTTTCACAGTTGGAGTTTCAAACTTGTTTACCATCCTGCGCCGTACATTGATGAAATATCTTTCGATACCTTTCGATACTCACGAATGTGTCAATGTCAGCCGGGTTCGCCTGCTTCAAAAATTTAACAGTCTGGGTGACCTGACTGTTTAAACTCGATGTAATATGTTTGAAAGTGATTCTAATATTATGGATATCCAAGATGTTTTACTTGAATCTTCTAATAAGATTGTCAGCTTTTTCTAATATTTTAATTGTCTCTGTAAAATTATATTATCTAGAGAAATACGCAGGGATTTGAAGTTACATTGTATACTTTTCTAGTTATAAACAATTCTTTGCCTAATTTGACAAGAAAAAACCGAAATTTGAAATCAATCGTGCACAATTCCTACAAAAACCAATATTTTTAAATTCCGCTACGTACTTTTCTAGATAATCTTATATAGAACTGAAAAAAAATTGCTTTTTGTTCAAAGTAAAAAATTGGAGGAGAAATCTTGCGGGTCGCGGAACGCTATTTATAAAGAGAGGATTCATTTGCTGCAATTTTACGCTGCCATTTTTCAAACAAAAAAATTATACAATATTCTTTAAAATATGCCCAATAAATCCCTTGAAAAAGATTTTGTATTGCATTTAGCAATATCTAGCTCTAACTATTAAGTTTGTATGAGCGTTTTTTGCTTCTAGAGCAAGATTTTCTTCTTTTACGATCCCGAGATCTACGTTTTCGAGAACGCCCATGCGAAGATCCGCGAGATCCTGATCGAGATCGCTTTTTGGATCGAGATCTTTGATGCCTTTCTAGTGACCTGAATCTAGATCGTCTACTAGAACTTCCTAAATTTTTTAAATCATTCGGTGAAGATATGGTCGCAGAAGACAAAGCCTCAGCAATTATTGTTTCATAATCAGGCTTCACAATTGATTCAGTGGCATGAGCAATTTTTATCGGTTTTCCTTAAATTCGCTCCCGTTCATCTTTAAGACTTTGATTATGCTGGATTGATTACTAAATTCAACCAACATGCAGTTCTTCAAATTTGAAATCGATTTAAATTGGGACATGTATTTCACCTCTGCAACTTCACTAAAAAATTCTAAATAATCTTCGTTACAAACGTTAGAATCTACGTCTTCAATTTGAACTGTTCGTCTAATCTCTTCAATTTTGTGACTATCGTAGCTTGCAGGTAGTGGAGGATACTGGGCCAAACAAATTCAAATCGAAAGTTTCGACAACTCACGATGAATTAATACTCGCGGCAGTATTAATCACGTGTGGTGGTAGAGCTTCGGAAGAACACAATCCTGGCACTATGGTTCCATGTTTGGTCATTTCCAGGGCAAAATCTTCATCGGAAATTTAACCACTCTCTTCAAGTGTTACCCTTAGAGTGCGGTCGAAAAGTTCCGTACCTGTTATAAATTGAGCTATTGAAGCTGTGCTTTTCTTACGAAATTTGATATAACAAATTTGTAATTGTGCCGGTATGGCCATTTGACGAATTTTTTTATACAGACGAATATCGTCAATTTCTCCGAGGTAACCAAATAAAATTTTCAGTTGATCCCTGTTGACTTGAGGAGCCACGTTTGTTACTAGCACTACTTTTGTATCACCCCGGCCCATTTTTCAAAATCATATAAGATTTCGTAAGCATTCATATATGAATTCCCACTTGATACCTTTGATGGCTAAGTAATCATGAATGGAGTCTTGATTTAACTTTCAATTTAAGAAATCATACAAATAATTTAAGTAATTGTTAGCAGCAACAAAATTGGTGGCGTTGTCGCTTGAGAGTGTATGAGGCTAATAAATCGTTTTAGGACTAATAAAAAACCTTCAGTGGTGAGGTCCGTTACCAGCTCAAGGTGGACGGTCTTTGTGGTCATGCAGATGAATAAACAAATGTAAGCCTTCATGGTTTTTGAGCCCCTGGTATTACAATCACGTATGAGGAAGGGTCCAGCATAATCGGTATTATGGAAGACAGGTGAATAGTATATAATTAAATAAAATGTCATGGCGGTTGAAAGTCTACTGCAGCAGCAGAGGTATATATCGAGGAATCACTGGAAAATAAAGCTTCAGTATCTCATAGGATTCTTGGAAAAAAGCAACAACCTGAAATTACTAGTACTAACCATAGCGTAACAAGTACGTTAGCTAGTAAAAAAATAGAATCAGGAATTCAAATTGAAACTTGTCCAATAACTTTTAATATTCATAATAAATAAATGAAGTACTCTTTGTTGTGTATTTCAATTTAAACAAATTTACTTTCTGCTTTAAGTAAGCGGCAGTTACAGTGTTTACAGTATTTGGTTCAAATTTTAGAAGGCTTCTGTCTATATTATTATCGGAAGGATAAACCTAAAGCTTTAAAGATTTCGAGTAAATAAATAATTTTTTTTGGGTAAAAATTGTTGAAGGAAGAGTCGAAAATTTGACCATTTAGTTAAACAGCATAGTTAATTTTTTATTTTATACTTTTCTATAATTTTATAGGTTTGCACTTGGTACTCATGGTACTGTTAATGTTGGTTGGTATTTATTAAAACATAACAAAATATAATACAAATTTGAACATTAATCATGTAAATTAAAATGATATCTAACATGAAACATAATAAAATATTTATTGACGATGACGAGTGACGATGTTTTCGACTTATCTTGTCGGGTTTTGATTTTGTACTAATCTGTTCCCTCTTATCAATGAGCTTCTTGGTAACCGATAGTTTTTGTTTTTATCCAAAAACTTATTGATAAGATGCACTTTTCCTCATCGATCTAAAAATAATGAGGTCGAGTTATATTTATTGAGATAATTACGCGAACATTTATTTGATATTGACAAACGTCAAAATTATGTAAACAAAGAGGCGTGGCATCGAACCGGATGTGGCACTCTTTCTGCCGGAAGAGACACAAATTTCCAGCGTAAGTGTTTGTTTACCTTTCGTAAGTGTAATTATCAACATGCATATCTAACCTGTATACTGCTTCGTTTTATTTTACATAACTCTAAAGCAAGCCTATTAATCCTTAATCATACAAATTAGATACTTAATCATCGAATTTATTTTATTATTATTTGTTTATCAAAAAAAAACACTATCAATGGCTTTAGTTTTACTGAATTTATTAGGTGAAAAAATATAATTTATTTTCAGAAACTTTTCTTATAAGATTTTCGAGAATCATGCCTTTGTCGATTCTTTAAATCTCAATTACTCATTTCTTCACAAACAAATGGATTTGGCGGTGAATTCAGGTTTTTTCTTCTTACCCTTTGTATGCCTTTACGCATAAGATCACGACTTGGAAGACAACCTTGCAGTTCAGCAGGAATATCTTCGAAGACTTGGGCTCTTATTTGTATTGGGCTTTGCATAGTTGTATTTGCGATGTGCTTCACTTTTGATTTTACCGTTTGCAGTAACACATTTGCTGCTATTCCAGGATCACTGCATGTATGCATTTCTGCACGAAATGAACATGTTCATTTCGTGTAAACATGAAAAGAACCGTCCGCTATATTCGTCCATATCCGACCTTTACATCCGTGATGTTTATACTCACAACGCCAGAATTGAATCGAACCATCCATACTAAATACATTTATCTTTCGTATCTGTTGATCTTACCGCTTGGAGTAACACATTTGCTGCATTTCCAGTATCACTGCATGTATGTTCATTTCGTGTAGAATAAAAAGAATCGTCCGCTATATTCGTCCATATCCGACCTTTACATTCGTGATGTTTATACTCACAACGCCAGAATTAAATCGAACCATCCTTACAACATTTATCTTTCGTATAAAAATATACGCATAAATGGAATTTTTCATTGGCTCTTTGGGTTGTAATATTCGAATTATCCATTTTTTCTTTTATTAATAATAATTTGATCAAGTAGATAATAAATTATTATAATAATATTATAATAATATAATTTAATAATTAAATATAGTCTATACCCAGTTTATATAGAATTTTTGTCTTAGTTGGTACTTAATTGATACTCCATTTAAAAATTATTTCTATGGATGGATTTTTTAAATTCACGCAGCGATATTAAAAATTTCTATTTTTTTATTATGATCGACAACAGTCATTTTCAATTTTTGTTCTTAACACGCGTTTCGCTGTAATTTTTTTGCAATATCTAATTCAATACGATGCATGGGATTTCCTCTAAAATCTTTTAAGATTAAATGATTAATAAAATAATAAAAATACAAATACAGGGGTTGCTAGAATTTTGTTATTTTGTAATTTTTCTATTGTTGCGCGACAATCCATTCATGCGCGTCACATAACTTCCCTGATTTTTTGAAATTCTCTCTACTCTCAAATGTTTAGAATAGTTTTTCTAAATGTTTTAAATGAAACCTAACCGAGGTATTACTAGAATTATTGTATATTAATTAAATTCGTCACATTTCAAAAATGTTAGAAAGTTTTCTTTATGTATAGTAAACAAAACTATTGTCGTGCCCCCCGTTAACAATATATTGTTATTTATAGCTTTAAAAGCTTGGTTGAAATTGGCATCCAAACAAACTAACCTTTGGCGTCGCCGAGTTGACTGACGCCGCGCCGAGTTAACTTTTTTATTTATTTTTTTTTAATTTTTTTATTTATTTTTTGAGACACTTCATATAGGGTGAACCAAAAAAATTTGATGTAATTGTCGAGGACGATTAAGATAACAATATAGAGGATAACTTTTTTCAAGATTTTGTAGATGAATTTTAATAATTTAATATTTTTATTATTTAATATTACATCAATCTTTATGTTTTTCATTCTGAAAGAGTATTTATATAATAGTAACATCTGGGCCACTAGATGGCGTGTCAATGAAACAACAACATCGCGCTATCTATTTCCTCTATTAAAAAACCATATTTTAATGAAAACTGTCCATTTTCACTTTCCAGTGAGTTTTCTAAAATTTTTTTCTAATTTTTTGCCATTGTATTTGATTTGATGCCAGCTTTTAAAGTGAAATACCCCACTGTGCGTCGTAGAGTTGACCGGCACCTAATGGAGCCACAAATTAAGTGCGCCCTGTATCGAGTATACGATACACAACCTTAGTATACAGAGTGGTGTAATAGTATAAGTTAATGATTACCAACCAAAGTTCGGTGTTCGGTGTATAGAAGTCGGAACATATCTGGAAAACTCTAAACTTTTAGACTTTTAACAAAAAAAAACCAAAAGCAGTAACAAAATTTTTATTTTTCACAAACAGTTGATAAACTGGCTCAAATGGCAAAATTCAAAGGCGGCAGACGCAACCCGGCGCCGCACTTCGGTATTGTAACCGGTCTAGCTTCTAAATGACTTCCACGTCCATTATTAAACTTGACAAGGATTATCTGTACACTATTAGGTATTTTTAGAAAGAAAATGAAAAAAATTAAACCTGTCATACTTTGTAAAATTCAAGTTTCAAATTTTTTTTTTTAATATCCAAAAATGCCTTTGAAAAGCTTATTCAATGAAGTATAAATTCCATTGATTCATTTATTTTATTGTGCCTTTTAAAACTGGGTAATGGGATTTAAAGTAGCGCATACCTGACGGTTAGTCAAAACTTCTAAATCCTGTAACTCATTAACCAGACTTTATAATGTAAAAATATTTTGTGCCTGGATCGAAGCCATATATAGATATAATATAACCAAATATTACTAAACTAGTGGTTAACCAGGTAGATCTTTCAATAAATTTCAATATTATATAACAACAACGACAGTTGTCGACCATTGCGAGTCGGCATTTAGGTGGGAACATTGCTCGTATTAACGACGGCTTACTCCTGGCGATTTTTAAAAGGCTTGAATAACAAAACAATTATTCCTGACCTTCGAAAGTCGGCGGTCAGTATTGTAACTTTGATTGGATAACCGCAGGCCCGTAGACAAGGGGGCACCTGGGGGCACGTGCCCCCCCCCCCCCGAAATGTAAAAAAAAACACATTTGTTTGTAATAATAAAAATTTCCGGAAGGGGATTCCCCGAAAATGTTACTTTTTACAAAAGTAAAAGTTATGAGTTACACTCATAAAAACTTGGGTCCCTTCCCAAATGAAATCTTGGCTACGGGCTTGGATAACCGACAGTTTACTCACGCCGTCGTGTAAATGGGTCTCGGCTCGAAAACAAAAAGATTATTTCAGACCTTTTCCAGTTGATAATTTCAACTCGATTATTCGAGTTTTTAATTAAATTTAGCTTTGGAAAATATTTCGGAAAACTTTGATAAAAAATTTTTTTAAATTTATCTACGAAACCCGAGACGAAACCGGACGGGGTCGTCATAAGAAGCATTTTGGGTCGCAAAATGTTTATAAAATAATTTTGCTCTGGGCTATTCAGGAACAGAAATGATCCAAGTGACGTTTAAATAATTCTGAGATATTAACCAAAACGCTCAAATAAAACAGAGAAAAATAATTTACAGTAGCTCCAGAACGTCTTTTTAGAAAGACAGACAGCGTTTTGGTTAATATCTCAGAATTATTAAAATGTCACTTGGATCACTTCTGTTCTTGAATAGCCATTTAGATAAAATAAGATAAGTTTATTAAGCACTGTAAATAAGTAATACATCTTACAATTACATTTTTATACAAACTGCTTAAAAGGATGAAGAGTCAGCACAGCTGTTTTTCCCCTAAATCCCCTGTGATAGGTTTTCTATCATCTTCTTCTTAAAAGAATCTCGATTCCCAGACGTCTGGTATAGGTCAATAAATTTGTTAAAAATACTTCATGCTAAATATTGGAACGATCCCTTGAATTGGCAGCTGTGGTGTTGTGGAACAGACAGATGCTCATTCGAGCGTAGATTTAGGCCATGGTAATTTGACCTTCTGATTAAGAAGTCATTAAGGTATCTTGGATCTCCAGACTTCAATATATTGATCACAGAGACCACGGGATATCCCAAACCGATACCCCTAAGCTAAGCTATTTCTGGCGCCCCAAATTATATAAATCGGCACAGTACACCCACACTGACAAACAGAAGGGGCCGAGCCACTGGGGTCTATTTCCGGTGCAGATCTTGCCGCCGGTAGTTATATATAGTTATCCGATAGGACCCTGCAGCGGCTCGGTCATCGACTAAGGACGCTGACGTAACAGGGCGTACATTACAGACACTTATCTATTATATGAGGCCTAGGGCTCAAACCGGTGAAGCCGGCGCAAGCCGCCCCACTCCCGACTATAATTTAATGCAAAATATTTTAAAACACTGTAGGGCCGTAGCCCTTCTTTATTTTGTTTAATGTTTAAGTTTTTAAAAATTTTTATTGTCGGAAGTGGGTCTGTATTTAAGTATAAAAAATAAATTCTATGTATAAACTATTTATAATATAATAACAAAATATAATAATAAAATAAAAACTTAACTAATTTAAACTGTAAAAACTTAACAAACATTACGCAACAAA
This sequence comes from Cantharis rufa, assembly GCA_947369205.1. Taxonomy (NCBI): domain Eukaryota; kingdom Metazoa; phylum Arthropoda; class Insecta; order Coleoptera; family Cantharidae; genus Cantharis; species Cantharis rufa. The sequence goes on along the minus strand of OX376306.1, from coordinate 15,862,595 downwards.
AACAAGCGCAAGCAATGCAAAACAATAAAAACATGCAACTAAATAAATATTTATATCTTTAACGCTAGTTAAAATATAAAATGTATAAAAACTTAACAATCAATAAATTAATAAAATATATAATTAAAATTTAACGTTCTTTAAAATAAAATCTATAAAATAGTCAACAACGGATAAAAAAAATTTATATAAAATTTGTTTAAAATTATAAAATAACAAGCGTTAAAAAAAGCAAGCATAAGCAGGTGGTATGTTCCTAAGGACTCCCACCTTAGCCTCTTAAAGGCTCTTAGGGATTATCCCTTATTAGAGCGAGGCTTAAAACTATAACTACGCAAGCGCATAAAATTGTAAAAAAAAATCATAAAAAAAATAAACCAGCAAATAAATATATAACATTTAACATATATAGGAGTTAATAAAGAATAGAGGCCGAAGCCGGAAGTAAGGCCACTTACGCCACTCTCGCCCGCAGAGGGCGGCTCTAGAAGGTGATAGCCGCCTTTAGGTCACAGCACGGCCGTTCCACACATTTCTCATAAACTGTGAGTGAATAATAATAGAGCCGTTAATTGCGTTATTGACTAGTGAAACGGCTTCGTTGTTATTAAGGCGCAGGATGTCAGAGATCACCCGATTGCTCGAGCTCCACGTCCCTCTGGCGCCTATCACCAGGGCCGTGACCGTGATTTCGAACCCTGGAAACCTTCTCCTGAGCTCTTCCATCAGGCCCGGCGTCGAATATTTCGCAACTTTGTTGCAGGACGCTTCCGCAAGAGCCGTTGGGCCCTCCCATGCTACCGCGACGACCGCCTTATTATTCTTAAATAAAATTAGATCCGGCTTAAACAGGCGGCCGTCTGTAGATCTTATATTTGGTTCATTTTGCGTCATCCAACCCTTCTTTTTGGCTATACTTTCTAGCCTTCCCACTATCCTGTCATGTCGACGTATCCTTGGATAGTGGGTCAGGGGGCAACCTTGCAGGACGTGGGATAATGATTCCACACGTCTGCAGCTCGCTCTACATTTTCTTTGCTCTACAGGGTTGGATGGAATACCGACCGTCGGGAGCATATTACATCGTAATTGGACCGCCTTTACATAATCCTCCCCCGACCAGAAGGGTGGGGGGTATGCGATCCAATGTGAGGAGAATGGTGTTCCCTCACCCTGTATAAGGCCATTGCCCGAGTATGACTCCTCGAGCCTATTACCCCAATCTCTTTTTATGGCGTCCCTGTTCGTTCCAAGAACATTTGTCCAGTTATTAAGTTTCTGCCACAGCTTCTCGTAATGCTCCGTTGCTAATACGGCTCTGTTTAAAATATCCTCTGAAATCATTGTATTTACAAAGAAGCTGTGCAGAATTCTAGGAATAGTTGTGAACAGGGACGTCACGCCAAGTCCGCCCATCTTTATTGGGGCGTGGATGAATGCGTCAGCAGTCGTTCTATTAATATGCATGATCTGCCGTACAAAAATCCTAATATACCTATCTGCTCCTTTGAGCACACCCTTTGTTACTCTCGTCGAGATAAGCCGAGACAAGATCTTTGGCAACATATACGTTTTTAGAATATCTAATTTTTGGTGAGGCTTCAACGGAGACTTCCGGATGCGTTCCACTTCTATTTTTAAATCGTTTAGAAAGGGGGCTGCCTGACCGTAGTGATCATATTTGCGTCCTAAGTACTTTAAAAATTCGTCAGGACTCAGGGTCACAATGGGAACACCACCACTGTAAAACCTGGTCCTGGTAGACGCCAACAAAATCTTTTTCCCTGGCAACACACGGGTTGCCACTGCAAAACATTTATTCTCGTTTAAACTTAGCCCCCTTTTGTGGAAAAATTCTTTCGCAATTCTCAGAAGTCTCTGTGCATCTTTATAAATCTCAGCCATTAAGATAATGTCATCGGCATATGCAAGAATAGTGACCCTCACAGACTCTCCTGCCATCGGCAGCCCAATATTCGAGGCCTCCAAAGCACACACCAGCTCATCTATAACTAAATTAAACAGTATAGGGGACAAAGGGTCCCCTTGTTTAATACCTCTATTTATAATAATTCGGTCGGGCGTGCCCGACCCAGTCAATTGGGTGTAACTTTCGTCATATCCGCTCATGATGAGCTCGATCATCCGTGGATCAACATTGAATCTTTTGAGGGCGCGCCGTATAGAATGGTGCGAGACCGTATCGAACGCCTTTCTGAGATCTAAAGATAGTATATGATACGGCCTCAAATCGGCGCGCCTGCTACGGATGATCGAGTCTAGTGCCGCGGTGTTCATGAATACGCCATTCTGTGCGGTGAAGCCGCGCTGGTGCGGATGCAGTGGAAGCCGCGAAAGCCGCTTTGCCAAAATCTTATTAATGAGTCGTGTGAGGACACTAGAAACCGAAATCGGACGCCAGTTCTCTGGGTTATCTAACCCATCGTCCGACTTCGGAATCATTGTTGTTCTGCTGATCCGGAGGTCTCCCGGCATTTCCCTTGAAAGCATTATACTAAGCCAGAGCTCCAGTCTATGGCGAGGTACCCTCAGCAGATGCCGCAACGTCAGGCTATCCGGTCCCGGCGCTGTTTGCTTGGTAGCTCCCAGCGCCGTTTCGATCTCGGCCCCCGTAATGGGGGTCCACAGGTCAATCCCGACCTTGGGATCAACGATCCGCTCATGGTCTTCGGCGGACGTTACTCCGAAGACTTCCCGCAGACGGGCCTCCATTAGCTCTTGAGGAGGTTTTATTTCCGATTGATTTGGTTCCTTCTCCCCCAGGACTAACTCAGCGAGTTTTCGCCGGTCAGTCCTATAGAGGTTCTGGAATACCTTATATTTTTCTATACGCTTAGATGCTCTATTTTCCCGTCTGGGGCCAGCTCTTGTTTTAGTGGGTCGTTGATCCAAGTCGGGACGCGTCCCGCTTTCCCCCCCGAGGGCAGCGGATCCCTTCCGCTGTCGCCCGCCTTAGCGGGGACATATTACGGGAAGTAGTTTGAGAGACGGTCTGGAAGAGGAGCACTTCTTCCTCTGTCCAGCCGTCCCATTCTTCCGCGAGAGCCGCAATCCGGCGGGCGACCTGATCGCCCGACAATATCGGAGCCCAAGAGAGTCAAGCGTTTGCGGAGCGATTCTAGGCCTGGGTGGTGGTTTGTGGGTTCTGCTCCATCATAACCCCCCCCCCCCCGAATCGTTATGTCGATTTCCCTCAGCCGTCGGCCTTCCGGGTTCAGGACAAGCCTTTGCCCTTCCGGCTCTCTGGCTTCGGGTTCGACGGGGACTCGGCGCTAGCGTGTTTTGAGGCGGAAAACCTCCGCCGCTCACCGTCCCCTCTCCGCACCCTCCTGCTAGGGCAGGGCTTCTACGCTGAGGGCGGTCACACCCGGGCATCGCGACGTCCTCCATTACTGGATTTTCGCCCGAGGGGCTCGGGCCCGCCTCATCTACGGAGCCTATTGGAAGTAGGGAGCGTGAGAGCTCCCCCGCCTCTTCTTCCTGCTCGATCTCCTCAAGCACGTCTACCGCCGGAGGTGACCGACGGCCGCCGCCGGATCGGAACTCTCGCACCATTTGTTTATAGTCCTCGCACCTTCGGCGAGACTTAATTGCCTCTAGGGTCCGCCCCCTAAGTTCTGCATGAAGGTGTTTATTGACGAACCTGCCGTCGTAACCCGCTTCGGACCTCGCCATATCCAGGAGCTCCCTATCTGACCAAGCGCTATCAGCGCGTATCGGGTTTTCTAACTGCTCCTCCAGATCAGCGTTATACTCGACTGGGTGCGCTCTCCGGAGATGCTGACGCATTCCAGCGAAAGTTGGCCATTTCGTGCTGCATACAGGGCAAGCATTCTCCGCGGGACGGTTTTCACCCCGACAATACCTGCGCCTTATGTGCTGCTTCAGCCCGGCGTCCGAGCCGAAGACCTTGCCACATACACAGTTGACCATATCGGAGAACTGGTAGAGGGCCGACGATTCCCCGGGTTAAACTCCGGGAAAATTTGAGTATCAAGTTTAAAACGTCGGCCCCTGTTTGGCTCTCTGCAGGAGAGAGGAAAAGCTCGATACCTGGTAAAGAATCCGCCGAAAGTTGTTTGAGTATAAGGATAGACCAGGTGGGCCCAGAGTAGCTAGATTTTTAATTGCTACTCCTCGTCCTAGGGAGCCACTTAAATAAGGAACTTCCGGCGGCGCAGGTGCGATTAGTGACAGTGTACACACTACTGTCCTTCCGGGAGTCGCCACGTGGAGGCTCGCACTCCGCTTGTCTGTCGCAAAACCCGCACAGACTAACGCGTCGATCGGCACAACTAAGCAGTCACAGAACAAAAACTTCCTTTTCGAGAGATTTCTCAGGAATCGCAAAGTTCAGTTTACTAATAGTTCACTGTTTCCGCAACCGCAAAGAGGCTTTTCAGATCGCATCTGGTGGGGCGTTATAACAAACCTGACCCCCAAACAGCTATTTCTGGTGCCCCAAATATATATATAACGGCACAGTACACCCACACTGACAAACAGAAGGGGCCGAGCCACTGGGGTCTATTTCCGGTGCAGATCTTGCCGCCGGTAGTTAAATAATAATAGTTCTCCAGTAAGTCCCTGCAGCGGCTCGGTCAACGACAACGGACGACTGACATAACAGGGCGTACATTATAGACACTTAAATATTTTCTGAGGCCTAGGGCTCAAACCGGTGAAGCCGGGGCAAGCCGCCCCACCTCCGACTATAATTTAATGCTAATTATTTTAAAACACTGTAGGGCCGTAGCCCTTCTTTATTTTGTTTAATATTTAAGTTTTTAATAAATTTTTATTGTCGGAAGTGGGTCTGTATATATATATAAATAAATTAAAACAAACTTTATGCATAAACTATTTTTATAATAATAACAATAATAAAATATATAAATAAATATAAAATAAAAACTTAACTAATTTAAACTGTAAAAACTTAACAAATAATTACGCAACAAAAATAAGCGCAAGCAGTGCAAAATAAAAATAACGCATGCAACTAAATAAATATTTATATATTCAACGCTAGTTAAAATATAAAATTTTCAAAACTTAACAATCAATAAATAATAATAAAATATATACAAACTTAAAATTTAACGTTCTTAAAAATAAAATCTATAAAATAGTCAAGCCGAGGGCGGCTCTAGAAGGTGATTAGCCGCCTTTAGGTCACAGCACGGCCGTTCCACACATTCCTCATAAACTGAGAATGTATTATTATTGAGCCATTTATCGCGTTATTTACTAGTGAAACGGCCTCGTTGCTATTGAGGCGCAGGATGTCTGAGATCACCCGATTGCTCGAGCTCCACGTCCCTCTGGCACCTATTACCAGGGCCGTGACCGTGATTTCGAACCCAGGGAATCTCTTCCTGAGCTCTTCCATCAGGCCCGGCGTCGAATATTTCGCAATCTTGTTGCAGGACGCTTCCGCAAGAGCCGTTGGGCCCTCCCATGCTACCGCGACGTCGCTGACGACCGCCTTATTATTCTTAAATAAAATTAAATCTGGCTTGAAAAGGCGGCCGTCCGTAGATCTTATATTAGGCTCGTTTTGTGTCATCCAACCCTTTTTCTTGGCTATACTTTCTAGCCTTCCCACTATCCTGTCATGCCGACGTATCCTTGGATAGTGGGTCAGGGCGCAACCTTGCAGGACGTGGGATAATGACTCCACACGTCTGCAGCCCGCTCTACATTTTCTTTGCTCTACTGGGTTGGATGGAACACCGACCGTCGGGAGCATATTACATCTTAATTGGACCGCTTTAACATAATCCTCCCTCGACCAGAAGGGTGGGGGGTATGCGATCCAATGTGAGGAGAATGGTGTTCCCTCACCCTGTATAAGGCCATTGCCCGAGTATGAATTTTCTAGCTTATTGCCCCAATCTCTCTTAATGACGTCCCTGTTCGTGCCAAGGACATTAGTCCAATTATTAAGCTTCTGCCACAGCTTCTCGTAGTGTTCCGTCGCTAACACGGCTCTATTTAAGATATCCTCGGAAATCATTGCGTTAACAAAGAAGCTGTGCAGAATTCGAAGAATAGTTGTGAACAGGGACATCACGCCAAGTCCGCCCATCTTTATTGGGGCATGAATAAATGCGTCAGCAGTAGTCTTATTTATGTGCAAAATTTGCCTAACAAAAATTCTAATAAACCTATCGGCTCCCTTGAGCACACCCTTTGTTATTCTCGTCGATATAAGCCGTGACAAAATCTTTGGCAACATGTACGTTTTTAATATGTCTAATTTTTGGTGAAGCTTTATCGGAGACTTCCGGATGCGCTCCACTTCAACTTTTAAATCGCATAGGAAGGGGGCTGCTTGACCAAAATGGTCGTACTTGCGTCCTAGGTACTTTAAAAAATCATCCGGACTCAGGGTCACAATGGGAACACCACCACTGTAAAACCTGGTCCGGGTAGACGCTAATAAAATCTTTTTTCCTGGCAACACGCGGGTTGCCACTGCAAAACATTTACTTTCGTTTAGGCTAAGCCCCCTTTTGTGGAAAAACTCTTTCGCAATTCTCATAAGTCTCTGCGCATCTTTATAAGTCTCTGCCATCAAGATAATGTCATCGGCATATGCTAATATAGTGACTCTCACCGACTCCCCTGCCATCGGCAGCCCGATATTCGAGGCCTCCAAAGCACACACCAGCTCATCTAAAACTAGATTAAACAATATAGGGGACAGAGGGTCCCCTTGTTTTACACCCCTATTAATAATAATACGGTCGGCCGTGCCCGACCCAGTCAAACGGGTGAAACTTTCATTATATCCGCTCATAATGAACTCGATCATCCTTGGATCAACATTGAATCTTTTAAGGGCGCGCCGTATCGAGTGGTGTGAGACCGTATCGAATGCCTTTCTAAGATCCAACGATAAAATATGATACGGCCTCAAATCGGCGCGCCTACTCCGGATGATCGAGTCAAGTGCAGCGGTATTCATAAAGACGCCATTCTGAGCGGTGAAGCCGCGCTGGTGTGGATGCAGTGGAAGCCGCGAAAGCCGCTTCGCTAAAATTTTATTCAGGAGCCGTGTGAGGACACTAGAAACCGAAATCGGACGCCAGTTCTCTGGGTTATCTAACCCATCGTCCGACTTCGGAATCATTGTTGTTCGGCTGATCCGGAGGTCCCCCGGCATTTCTTTTGAGAGCAAAATACTATTCAAAATGAGCTCCAGTCTATGACGAGGAACCCTCTGCAAATGCCGCAACGTCAGGCCATCTGGTCCCGGCGCTGTTTGCTTTGTAGCTCCCAGCGCCGTTTCGATCTCGACCCCCGTAATAGGGGTCCACAGGTCAATCCCAACCTTGGGATCAACGATCCACTCTTGATCTTCGGTGGACGCTTTCCCGAAGATTTCCCGCAGACGGGCCTCCATCAGTTCTTGGGGAGGTTTTATATCTGACTTATCAGGCTCCTTCCCCCCCAGGACCAACTCAGCGAGCTTTCGCCGGTCAGTCCTATAGAGGTTCTGGAAGACCTTATATTTTTTAATGCGTTTAATCGCTCTATTTTCCCGTCTGGGGCCAGCTCTTGTTTTAGCGGGTCGTTGATCCAGGTCGGGACGCATCCCGTTTTCCCCACCGAGGGTTTTTATTAAGGTGCGGACCCCTTCCGCTGTCGCCCTTCTCAGCGGAGACATATTTCTCGAAGTAGTCTGAGAGACGGTCTGGAAGAGGAGCACTTCTTCCTCAGTCCAGCCGTCCCATTTTTCTGCGAGAGTCGCGATCCGGCGGGCGACCGGATCGCCCGACAATATCGGCGCCCAAGAGAGTCGAGCGTTTGCGGAGCGATTTTGGGCCTGGGTGGTGGTTTGTGGGTTCTGCTCCATCATAACCCCCCCGAGTCGTTTTGTCGACTCCCCTCAGCCGTCGGCGTTCCGGGTTCAGGACAAACCTTTGCCCTTCCGGCTCTCTGGCTTCGGGTTCGACGGGGACTCGGCGCTGGCGTGTTTTGAAGCGGAAAACCTCCGCTGCTCACCGTCCCCTCTCCGCACGCTCCTGCTAGGGCAGGGCTTCCACGTTGTGGACGGTCACACCCGGGTCTCGCGACGTCCTCCATTTCTGGATTTTCTCCCGAGGGGCCCGGGCCCGCCTCATCAACGGAGCCAGAGGAAGTTAGTTTATTAGTTGAAAAAAAAAATTACAATAATATACCAACATAAATTTACAAAATACAGGGTACCCGAAAATTGTCGGGTAAAATTTCAAATATACAGGTCTGGGTTCATTGATTATTAGGGTTCGGTATTTTCTTTTATAACACCAATTCGGTTGTTGGTCGGTTTTTACTGGTTCGGATCGGATAAAGTAGGCGTGTTTTAATTTAGGTGAGTTTCAAGGATTTTTCTATTTCAACAGATGGTGAGAATATTCAGGTCATAGATTTAAGTTTCAGTGATTGGATTTAGTGTTTCAATTGTTGTATATGTAGTTTCTATTTGATGTGATGAATTTCAGTTTTCAGGATTAGGTGTGCCAGGTTCTTGAAGAGATGTGTCGGATTGATCGGAGTAGGAGTTTTTGTCATGTAAGAAGGCTAGGAGTAATTCGGGGGGGGTCGTTTCGTACAGGGTTTTCAAATTTGGGTAAGTGCCATTGTGATAAATTCTGAGTTCAGTTTGTTCGGTCAAGTATAACTCACAGTCCGTGACACGATGTATGGTTTCATCCAGTACATCGCATCTCGGACAGTGGCCATCGTCTGACTTACCAATTCTTTTCAGATGCCGCCCCATCTCGCCATGACTGGTCAAGAATTGGCTCATCTGAAAAGTTGGTGTTCTGTTTAGGTGTTCATTAACGTTGGGAATAAAACGGAAAGTGATCCTGCCATTTTCCGTTTCTTCCCAGCGTGTTTGCCATGTTTCCATGATTAGTCTTAACATTAGAGCCTTAATTTCGGTTTTGAATTTAAAGTTCGCCGGTACGATTTGCTGGTTAAGGAAGATGGGGTTTTCTCCTCTCTTTAGCCTCTTCCATGCGTCGAGTCTTTTAATTTCGAGGTCTATGGGGTATATTCCAGCGATTACCCCGGCTGCGAGGGCGGAGACGGTCCTGTATGTTCGGCCTATCATCCTACAGCTAAGGCCGTAGGTTGATAACAGCCTGGCACGAATATATTTGTTTTCAATTTTGTGGCCCCATATCTCATGGCCATAGGCGATGATGGGGACCACGGCACCCCTGTAAATTGTTTTCATGCTATTTGTTGTGTCAAGGTCCCAGCTACTCTTAGCCATCCTTTGCAGGTTGACTATGAGTTTTTGGGCCTTGTCACATGCATAATTAATGTGTTTCTGGAAAGTCAATTGGTCGTCAATCAGGATGCCAAGGTATTTGAACTCCTTGACAACCTGAATGTTTTTCCCGTTTAACTTGATTTGTAAGTCATAATTGTGTACCCGAGACGGGTAATGGCACATAATTTTGGTTTTGGTTTCAGACAGAGAGAGCTTCATCAATTTACACCAATTTACAAGATTGTCAACATTTTTTTGCATTCTAGCCCTTAGTTCAAGCCTGGAGGAAGCCGTCACTGTCGACCTAATATCATCTGCGTATGCATCAACTAGGGTTCCTACTTCCTCCTGTAGGTCTTCACTATTTAAATAATGGTCTAGTAGCGTGTTCCACAGGGTTGGCCCAAGGACGGATCCCTGAGGACAGCCCTTTGAACAACGCTTACAGACATGAATAGGTCCGGCGTTTAGGGTGACTAAACGATTGCTGAGATAACTTTTGATGATAAGTTTCAACCTGTGTGGAACGCCTTTTCTTGCCAGGGCCCGAAAAAGGGCGGGCCACCACAGATGGTCGAATGCGCCTGAGATGTCATAGAATATGACGGCGACAAAATGATGTTTGGGCTTAGAACGCATGTTGTGGTCTTGATTTACATCCCTGAGGTAGCTTTGCAGGGCCGTGACGGTGGACCTGCCTTCGGTGAAGCCGTACTGCCTCGGGGAGTGATAGGGGATCTGAGTTTGGAGGAGTCTGGTTTTAATGAGCCTTTCGAGAAGTTTCCCGAAGACTGAGAGAAGTGTGATAGGTCTGTAATTTTTGAGGTTGCCCATATCCCCATCCATGGCTTTAGGGAGTACTCGAAGTACTCCTTGCTGCCATTTCTGGGGAAAGTGGGCAATTCTTAGGCAGGCATTGAAGATTCCGAGGATTGTGCGGTCTAGAAAAATGTATAGTTTCTTGAAAAAGGAGCCTTGAAGGTTGTCAAATCCAGGGGCCTTGCGGGCCTGGGTATTTTTGACAACCTCGTTTAGCTCCTCTATCGTGATCGGAGTGATGGGGTCGGTATTGTCTACCCACCGGAGTTCTTCAAAGTCCGACCTCATGGTTTGGTGATCCACCATAGAGTCGGTACTTTTGTCGTCATCCGGTAGGAGGCCATTTATTATGAATTTAAGAGTGTTTCCTGGGGTGAGAGTGTCTGTACCTGAAGGGTCTTTGAAAGTTGTGAGTATGTTATTTCTGCGGAGTTTTCCTGAAGCAAGTTTTGAAGTAATTCCCCATGGGTTGTTTGTGAGGTCGTTATTGATGAAGTTTTTCCAACTCAGATCCCTTGCCTTTTTGAGCTTGTCTTTGAAGCTCTCTCTGGCTGTTACCATTCTAATGTATAGCTGTTGTCGTTGTGATTCGTTATTGTTGGTATAGAGTCGATCCTTGTGTTTGTGGTAGGTTATTCTTGCTCGTTCAATATTGTCAGACCACCAATCGGGTCTGCCAATGTAATTCTTTTTAATATGCGCATGCGTATTAATGATATCGTCAATTTTTGTATGAAGTCTGTCGATTAACCGGTCGATGTCCCGAGCCGTGAGCAGGGTGGCCGTGTCTTGTTCGGCTTTGTCTGCCCAAGGCTTCAGGACCTCTTCCAGTTTCTCGACAGATATGGTATCTGGGTTTCTGATTCTATTGATTGATGATCCTGAAATGATGGTTGTTAGTTCGAAAGAAATTGTGCGATGGTCAGTGAAGTCTATCGAGGGTTTTACTTCCCAATTAGAGGTGCAAGAAATGAGGTCGGCTGTGCTTAAGGTGAGATCAATATTGCTTCTCCCACGGCAGTTTTCAAAAGTGAAAATGTCGTTGGGGAGGTTATGAATGTGAAGATTATTTTGAATGAGGAATTCCTCTAGCGCTAAGGCTCTGCTATTACTTGGGACCTCATCGTGCCACATCCTCGAACGACAGTTGAAATCCCCACATATGTAGGTTTTCCTTCCATCGCCCGCATCAATGGCATTTTTGAGGTCGTCAAGGTGCTGGAGAATTGGTTCAGATGGTGGGAAGTAGACCCCTATGACAGTGATGGGTGCAGATTTTCCTATTGTTACAGAGATGACGGTAAGAGCTGAAGTTGAAAGATGTCTAATGAAAGTGTAGGTAATGTTGTGTGAAAGTTTGTCGTTTATATAGGCACAGGTCAGGAATCTATTGCTAGTGATGGCGGCTGTTCTGGAATTGGGATAGTAGGGTAGTCGGAATTGTCCCTTAGAGGGGTAACAATAGGGTTCTTGGAAAAAACAGAGATGAGTTGCAGATTGGTCAGCCACATGTTGGGCATGAGTTGTGGCTGCCTCGGAGTTACGGAGATTGATGTGAAGGAATTTGAAGTTATTCATGATTGAGAGAGGCGTTAATTAGAGAACTAGTAATTTCATGGAGTCTGAGTTTATAGATTCTGCAGCTGTTTGATCCTGCGGTATGATTTATAATTTTGTATCCTGCCCTGATACAGTTGGCACATCGATGTTTAGGAATGTCATTCTGGATATTACAGTCCCTGGACATATGTTCGGAACTTGCGCAAAATCCGCATGTTGGGGCAGATTTGCAGTACTTTGTTGTATGTCCATACCTTTGGCATTTGTAGCAGCGAGTGACATTGATGTAATCTTGAAAACGGTATGTTTTCCAGCCAATTGGAATTCTTTGTGCCTTATCCAGTGCCTGCTTGACAACTGGGTGTATTTCCAGAATCCATTTGTTATACGGGGAGGTTCTTGAAAAGACTGGATTGATACTTTGCAGCCAACCTGATCCAGCGAGGTTCACTGCATCGGTAAATTCCGCTTCGATTGCAGCTTTGATGTTTTCGCCATTAATTTCTTTTTCAGCAATAAACATGCTTATTGCAGGCCAGGATTCAGTGGGGGTCTTAGCAATTAGGTTCTTGGTTTTCAGTATTGGATTGGTGAGCATTGTTTGTAATGAAGGGTCTGTGGATTCTATTAGGACACCTTTGTTCTTTACCATAAGGACACGGTCAGGTTTGATGTTCAGATCTTTCAAATTAATGCTGGTCAATTGTTTTTTGGTTTCTTCTGATGTAGTTATGCTGTTTCCTTCTTCAGGAAATACCACGATTTTGTAGGTTTTCTTCCTAGGTTGGAGGTTGGGATTCTTTTTGAGGGCTGAAAGGTAATCCCTGGGGGGGTTCTGTTTCTGTGGGGCTGATTGTTGTTCTGGTTCTTGAGTTGGTTGTTCTGTGGGTGGTCTGATGTTTAGAGTTGTTGTTTTTTCTTTTTCTTTCAAGGTGGCTATTGTTTTCTTGACTATGTGGTCAATTTCGGTTCGTGGTATTTCCTGGGTACTGCCCTGTGGTTCAATATTTTTGTTAATTCCGGCGTGTCTATATGCTATCATTAGACTTATGTTGGTGTTCTTTTCAAGAGTCTTGAGTTTTTCAAGTGCTTTATTCCTGTTTGGAAGGGCATCTTTACTTCTCATTAGATACTCCCTTATTTCGTGGGCTATTTCCATGTTTTCATCCAACATTGAAAGAAGTTCACGTTGGGTGTAGGATTCTTTAATGCGGTTGGTTGGTTCAATTATTTGGTCAGGTTTGGAGATTGGAAGGGAAGTTGTTGCAGGAATGGTGGGGGTCAATGAGGGAACAAGAGTTTGTGTGGGAGTGGGGTCATTATGAGAAGTTAAAGGGATGTCTGGTGCTGTGGTGGGTGAGGGTCCGTTTTTATTTTTCTTGGATTTCTTTTTCTTCACTATTTCGAATTCTTCATCAGATGGATTTTCTGATTGGTCAATGGATTGTGTTTGGGTCGGATTTGGTTTGGTGTTTTTCAGTCTATTGTCTTCCACAACTGATTTTCTGGTCACCCTTTTTGTTTTTTCAATTTTTGCTCTCGCAGACGAGGCAATTGTTTCAACTTCATTGGGTGATTCGTATTCTGAGGATGATTCATCGCTCGATTGAATGCTCATAACTTTCGTTTTTGCATTTTCGTTCTTCTTCCCCATTCTAGGAAGTGTTGGGTTCGTTTCTGTTAAATTTCTCAAAAAGCTGTTCGGAATTTTTGTATTGTTCTGAAAACGTGTTCTTGAAATTGTAAGTTCGATTGAATGTGCAAAATCAACGGAGCCAATTGGAAGTAGGGAGCGTGAATGCTCCCCCGCTTCTTCTTCCTGCTCGATCACCTCAAGCACGTCTACCGCCGGAGGCGACCGACGGCCACCGCCGGATCGGAACTCCCGCACCATCTGTTTATAGTCCTCGCACCTACGGCGGGGACTTAATTGCTTCTAAGGTCCGCCCCCTTAGTTCTGCGTGTAAATGTTTATTGACGAACCTGCCGTCGTAGCCAGCTTCGGACCTCGCTTAATCCAGAAGCTCCCTATCTGACCACGCGTTATCTGCGTGTACAGGGTTTTCTAATTGTTCCTCCAAGTCAGCATTGTACTCGACTGGGTGTGCCCTCCGGAGATGCTGACGCATTCCTGCAAAAGTAGGCCATTTCGCGTTACATACAGGGCAAGCATTCTCCGCCGGGGGGTTTTCACCCCGACAATACCTGCGCCTCAATTGAAGTAATCTTTATTTATATATAAAAATACAAAAATAATTCATTACCAAATAAAAATAAAAATCGTAATAAACGGGAAAGTGCCCGTTTTTGTTCACCCTGTATTAATTTTCAATTGCCTCTCTTATATTTGAATTTCAATGTTTTGTGTTTTTGTTAATTGTTCCTATTGTTTTATTTCTTGTTGGGCCGTTATGTAAGGGTGGGTTTCTGTTATTAATATTTTCCAGTTTTGTAGGGCAGTCTTAAGGTGAATTTTGTTTTTGTAGGTCTATTTGGTTTGGTGTTCTTATTATTCGGTTTTGTTTCAGGATTTGTTTTTAAGAATGTCGGTTGTCATACTGTTATTTCGGCTGTGTCCTAATCTTCTTCCATATCTTGTTCCAAGTTGAGAGGGCAAGTTGTTTTTGGTTCCAGGAACCCATACATCAGATCCGGACTTGCCCTTATATACAGTTCGGTTGGGTTGAGGGGGGGGTCTTCCAAGAAGGAGTCTTCCAACCTCTTCCTTTCCTCCCTGTATAATTGGCAGTCAAAGATTCGATGTATGGGTTCATCTAATACTCCGCATTCAGGACAGAGGCCATCCGGTGATTTCCCCAGTCGCCTTAGGTGCCTCCCGAATTCCCCATGTCCTGTGAGTAGCTGGGTGGTCTTGAAATTGTTTGTTTTCGGGTTGTGTTTGTCAACTTCAGGTATGAAGGCATGTGTAATCCTTCCATTTTCAGATTGGTTCCACCTATCCTGCCAGTGAGTTAAAATGATGTTATGGAGTTCCTGTTTTATTGATTCTTTACTATTGAAGTATCTTGGGATGATTTCTTGATTCATAAAAATTGTTGATTGTCCGTGTTTCAGTTTTCTCCATGCTAGTCGTTTTTTCAGTTCCATATCAATGGGGGGTAATCCTGCGATTACGCCTGCCGCGATTGACGAAATGGTGCGGTAACTTCTAGCTATGACCCTACAGCAGGTCCCATAGCAGGACAAGAGTTTTGCTTTGGTGTACCTTTCATCCATCCTCCAAGCCCATATCTCGCTTCCGTAAGCCACGATGGGTACAATTGCACCCAAGTAGATACGAGTCATGGAGGTAGACAAGTCAACCTCCCAGCTAGCCCTTGCCCTCCTCTGCAGACCGCTGATAAGGGTTGTTGCCTTGTTACATACATAATTAATATGTGGCTGCATCGTTAATTTTTCGTCTATTATCATTCCTAGGTATTTATGTTCGTGTACTAGCTTAATCCTTTCCCCGCCTAGATACACCTTCACGTCTGAGTTACTTTTCCTGTCTGGATAGTGACATATAATTCTTGTTTTCTTTCCGGATAGTGTGAGCTTCACTGATTTACACCAGTCTTCTAGTTCGTTTACGCTTTTTTGTAGTTTCTCCACCAGTTCTTTCCTGTTTGTTGCCTTTATTACTTTTGCCAAATCGTCCGCGTAGGCCCGTGTCCAGTCTTCATGATCGTTATTTTCTTCTTCTTTTTCTTCTTCCAATTCGTTGAGGTAATCGTCCAAAAGGGTGTTCCATAGAGTTGGTCCGAGAACCGACCCTTGGGGACACCCTTTACTGCATCTTTTCTGTACTGTTATTGTTCCTGAGGTTAAAGTGACTTGTCTTGATGAGAGGTAGCTGATAATGATTTGAATGATTTTGCCCGGAACTTTCTTTTTTCTCAGCACTTTCACTAGCGCCGGCCACCAGAGATTATCGAAAGCGCCTGATATATCGAAGAAAATGGATGCCAAGTGACCCTTCCATTTTCTTCGTATTTTTCCAGTTCTGTCAACTTCTGCCATGTACTGTTTGATATTGTCTATTGTTGATTTTCCAGTTGTGAAGCCAAATTGTTTAGGTGAATGAAACGGTTGATTGGAGGTGAGTAGTCTTGTTCTTATTGCTTTTTCCAGTATTTTCCCGAAGACCGGGAGCAGAGTTATTGGCCTGTAATTTTTGACATTTCCTTTGTCTGCGTTTGGGTCTTTTAATAATATTTTCAGGACTCCTTTTTGCCATAGTTTCGGGAAATAAGCCTGTCGTAGGCATGCGTTGTATATTCGGAGGATGATGTCTGCTAGTGGGATGAATAATTTCTTTAAGAATGCTCCTTTAATGTTATCGAAGCCTGGTGCTTTCTTGGATTGTGTTGTTTTAATCAGTGTTTCTAATTCTTCTTCAGTCATGGGTGTCATATTTTCGGAGTTCTGGTTGGTTTGGAATTGATTGTAGTCTGCTCTTGTTATTTCTTGATCGTGTGTGTCTGTTTTGTAGTCGTCATCTGGTAATAGTGTATCCATCAGGTATTGTAATGTTTCTTTTGGTGTGAGTGTGGCTGTGTTTTCGTCTTTCTTAAATGAGGTTAAAATTGGTTGTCGTCTGAATTTGTTTGCAGCTAATTTGTACGTTATGCCCCATGGGTCTTGTTGTAGGTCATTCTCCACAAAGTTCTTCCAGCTTTCATTTTTGGCCTTTTTCAGTTTATTGGTAAATTTTTCTTTCTTGTCCATTATTTGTGTGTATAGTGATTCTGTGTCTTCCTGATTTTTATTTCTGTAAAAAGTTCTTTTCTTTTCTAGGTATTTCTTCCTGGCTTTTTCGACAGTGTCGTTCCACCATTCCGGTCTTCCTTCAAAAGTTTTCTTGATTTTTGCATGTTGTTCAATTAGGTTCTGGATTTTTGTATTTAGTTTTGTTACGAAAGTTTCTATTTGTTGTTCTGTTTGTAATTCGGTGGGGTTCTTCCTTTCTTCGTCTGCCCATAGTATTTCAATTATGGTTTTTTCGGATATTGTGTTCGGATTTTTATTTTTCTTGATTTGGATTGGTGAGCTGTTGTGTCCTATTTTGAATGTGATGGTCCTATGATCGGTAAGAGTGATTAATTCAGTAAGTTCCCAATTTGATGTGCATCCTGTGGTGTATGTGTTACCTAGAGAGAGGTCGATATTGCTTCTTCCTCCTCTGGTGTTTTCATATGTGGTTAGTGAATGTGGCTGGTTGAATAGGGTCAGGTTATTGTGAAGGATGAAGTCTTCTACTTTACTTGCTCTTTCGTTGGCAGTATTTTTATCAAACCAAATAGGCGATCTGGCGTTGAAGTCGCAGCAGATGTAAGTTTTGAAGGGTCCTATTTTGGAGAGGGCATATTCTATATCGGTTAGAGGGATGTCAATAGGTTCAGAAGGTGGGGCATATGTTCCAATAAAGAATATGGGATTGTTATGGGGGGGGGGGGTTATGGAGGCAACAGTGATGTATTTTGTGGATATGTGTTTATGAAACATGAAGGTGGCATCGGGATTGGGTTTTTTGTTGAATATGATGCAAGTTTTGAATGGTTGGTCGTCTAGAGCTGCGGTTAGAATGTTAGGGTGGTAGGGAAGTCTGGACTTATTGTTGGTTATGAAGGAGTAGGGTTCTTGAAGAAGGGCTATGTGAATTTCGTGGAGGTCCACAGCTCGTAGAGCGTCTGAAGTTGCGGCCTCACAGTTCCTGAGGTTTATATGTAAAGTATTTATGTTTCTATCCATCCAGATTTTCTGTGGCTGCCGTGGTTTGATGTACGATATCCATCAAACGATTCATGTAAGTCCTGCATGTGTTGGAGTTGGCAGCATGTCCGACGTCACTGTACTTCGCTCTTGTACAGTTGATACAGACGTGTTTGCTGGGTTCTTTTTCGAGTTTGCACTCTGTGGTAGGATGTTCCGAAGATGCGCAGAATTGGCATATTTGGGTAGATCTACAATATTTACTAGGGTGCCCGAAGCGTTGGCACTTGTAGCACCTAGTAATACTAATGTAATCGCTAACGATGTAGCTTCTCCAGTACATCCTTAGCCTTCCTTCGTTCGTCATTGCTTTTGCCAGAGTTGGATGTACGGTAGCAATCCAGTTGGTGTTGAGCCTGTTTTGGGAGCGTATGGGGTTAAGGCTTTTGATGCTGCTTTCGACTGTGTTTGGGGTAGCTCTAGGGAAACCCTGTCTGATTCCTTCAATTATTTGTTCCTTGGTAATGTTTTTGTCAACTCCTTGTATAAATATGGATGGCCAAATGTTTGCGGTATCCCTGGCTACCAGGTTTGCTTTTTCCAAATTTTTATTTCCAATAAGATTTTTTATTGAGGGATCCGTTGATTCGACCATAACTCCGTTGTTTCTAACGTTTATGACGCGGTCCGGTTTGATTTTTAAGAGTTCCAGTGGTATTTTTGTGAGTGTGGTTCTTGTTTCTTGTGAGGAGTTGGACTCCTTTTCTTCCATGGGATAAACGACCACCCTGTATTTCTTGCTTCCTTCTTGGCTTACTCCGGTTGGTGGTTTCAGAACAGCTGCTAGGTAGTCACGTGGGGGATTTTGTTTCGGTTCCTGAATTATGGAGTTCGAGGGTGGCGGTCTAATGTTAATTTTTAGGGCCGGTTTCGGGGGTTTCGACACGGTTTCCACGACTTTCTTTATTTCGTTTAGCTCCTTAAGTATTTTTGGATCGGATGCTCGGTTTGGTTGAATATTTAGTTCCACACGGTCAGTTAGGAGTAGTTTAGTTGCTACTCTGTTACATCGCTTGTAGTTTCTTTCTAGTTTTAATAAATCTTCCATCGCTTTATCCCTGAAAGTCATGTTGTCCTTGCTTCTTAACAGGAAGAGACGCACACTATGAATGAGCGCCAAGTTTTCTTCGTCGTCTTTTTCCAGGGTTTCGATAATTGCTTCTTTCTTCTTTATTTCTTCCTTTCTTGTTTCTTCATTCGTTTCGACTTCTTTGGGTGTTGGAGTTACTTCGTTTTCGGATGAACTTTCTTTACTTGGAATTAATATGATGGGTTCCCGTTGTGATTTGGTACATTTTTTCGATGATTCTAGTTGGGCTGCAGCTAATTCTTGTTCCCTTAATTTTCTTTTTTCTAATTTCCTGGCTTTCTTCAGTTGGCTTCTTGATCTGACAACTTCCATTTCCATGTCTGAGCTTTCATCGTTTTTGTTTTTATTTTCTGGTTCGTTATTCTTTTTAATGTTCTTTTCTGCCTCTTGATCTGAGTTCCTGATTTTTCTTCCATCCATACCAGTTTCAATTTCACTTTCAGAGGTTGTATCCATGAATTCCAAGTCCTTCCTGCGATCTATTTTTTTGATTGTTCTTTCTGTATTTGAGTCAGAATCGCTGCTTAGAATTCTTTTCTTTAATTTCTTATGTGGGTCGGGTGGCTTCATAATTACATTCGCCACAATTATTGGTTTTTCGCTTTTATCGTTTTTTTCCATACGTTTTAATAATTATTTTTTCGGAAACTCGTTAATCCTATACGCGTCACTATTTTCCTGCTACTCACCTGCGCCTCAAGTGCTGTTTCA
Source organism: Cantharis rufa (assembly GCA_947369205.1). Taxonomy (NCBI): domain Eukaryota; kingdom Metazoa; phylum Arthropoda; class Insecta; order Coleoptera; family Cantharidae; genus Cantharis; species Cantharis rufa. The sequence goes on along the minus strand of OX376306.1, from coordinate 15,843,345 downwards.
GCCCGGCGTCCGAGCCGAAGACCTTGCCACATACACAGTTGACCATACTGGACAACTGGTAAAGGGCCGACGATTTCCCGGGTAAAACTCCGGAAAAATTTGAGAATCAAGTTAAAACGTCGGCCCCTGTTTGGCTCTCTGCGGGAGAGAGGAAAAGCTCGATACCTGGTGAAGAATCCGCCGAAAGTTGTTTGAGTATAAGGATAGACCAGGTGGGCCCAGAGTAGCTAGATATTTTTTATTTGCTACTCCTCGTCCTAGGGAGCCACTTAAATAAGGAACTTCCAAACTTTTCAGATCGCATCTGGTGGGGCGTTATAACAAACCTGACCCCCAAACAGCTATTTTGAAAACTTTGTATAATTGTGAATTATAAGAGTAATTCTTCCCATTTACATGGTTATCTGAAACGGTTCTTACATACGCAGACTAGTTTTTTTCAAATTAGCCGGTCTTCCCAGCTTGGTATTATATGATAATATCCGTACTTTTTATTTTGCTGTTATGCGTTATTTTGTTAGCAATTTACCAAATTCAATTTTGCTGTATTAAAAAGAAGACCTCTGCCATAAAATCTTACCCAGGTGGACTTAATATCTCTTATCATATTTACGACGGGTTGAAAGATGTTAATTGATGTAATCGATATGGGCACGTGCAATTTTTATCGAAGATCTAAGTATGAGGTATATCATATCACGGATGATCTTTTTAGATACCTTAAGATGGGTCAAGAGGTGGAGGGTGCTTTTGGGAATAGCACCCCTCGATCCGAAGACGATCGGAAATATATCCACTCTCTCAACTCCCAGGTTTTCCCGTATAGTGGATTTCAATACCTCATACTTGCGTAATTTATCCATCGTCGCGTCCCGGAGTGAGTTATCAGCCTCAAAGCGTACGGTCACGTCTACTATGATGGCCCGATTGGTGTTTTTAATTACCAAATCGGGCTTGAGCCATGACCCATCTGCTACTTTGAAGCTTTGCTCCTCGTACACCGTGAACTCACTCTCCGTGTGCCTAGCGAGGATTTGGACTAAGTTGTTATGACGATGGATACGGATGTTTTTTCCTGCGACACACTCGCCTATCACGTGCCCCAAGGTCTCAATTCTGGCGTTGCACTGCCTGCAAGTAGGGGGCAGATGAACTTGCCCCCCTTGCTTCAGCGCCTCTCGTACGCCGAAGGTGTTTGTTCTCATTTTCAGCAGGTCAATAAACTCCCCCTGGCGGAGGGCGTTTGTGTTAAATAACCAGGAATTCGCAAGGGGTTCGTCTCGGAAGGAGGCAACACCCTTACCCTGCGATCCCTGGCCCGCCCATTGTGTGTTTTCTCGAGTTTTTAGATCCGCCTTTTTCTTTACTAGCTCGAGTGCAGTGATGGGGAGTCTAATGCCCTGCTGTATGGCGTGACGTCTAATACGTGCCCCGAAGTCCCCCCTGTTGGCCAGTTCCCGAATGAGTGGATCACCGTCTCTGGTCATTGCCGATAGGGCCTTGATCGAGTTCAGGGAGACTAGATTGGCTAGTCTGGGAAAACCCAGACCGCCATCCCTTTTTTTGGTGTAGAAGAGGTGATCGGTCACACACTCGGGCAGATGGAGGTATTTTTTAATATAAGACCTTATGGAATTGTCCACATGAGTTAGGGAGGTCTTCGAGGGAGAGTCTATGGCAAAACGGTGGGCGAATTTGGGGATAATATGTTGGGCCAGCAGAGTCGCCTTCTGAGTCGGTTTTAACGCCAACCTCGTACAGCGCTCCGCTGCCCCAACAATCCTTTGGAGGTGCCATTTGTTTGAAAGACCTTCCCAAATTGTAAATGATACGCCCAGATAATCGAAAGTCTCCTCTACCGCGTAGTTTCGGAGGGTTTGGTTTTGGATTTGGACGTGAATGGGTTCCGCCACCCATGTCTTCCTGGATCCCCTGACTGAAAGCACGGCGCTCTTCTGGGACGACACCGACAGGCCGATCTTTTGGAGACCGGATGTCGCCACATCGAGGAGCGCCTGCAGGCCTACGGAGTCATTGGCTAGAATGAATAAATCATCTGCGAAGGCAAGAACCGAAAGATTCTTGCCCTGCAGGATATTAAAGCCAGGGGCCCTATCCAATGATCGAATGGTAGGGTCGAGGACCAGGTTAAACAATAGTGGAGACATGGGGTCACCCTGTTTCACGCCCTTACCCAAAGGTATCATGACGTCTGTGCCACTGATGATGGTCGTGGCATTTGTGTACATCCCCAGGACTAGCTTCGTAATTGCCCTGGGGAGCCCGGATCTAATCATGGCCTCCAAGATGGCCTCGTGTGGGACCGAGTCAAAGGCTTTAGAGAGATCCAGCTGCGCTGCGCACAGCTGGGTCTTCTTGCCTCGCCTCAACGCCTCGTCGAGAAGGGTCGCGTTAATAAAGCACCCATTACCCTGTACAAAGCCCCGCTGGCGATTGCAGATAGTGACGACCGCCTCTATCCTGGTCTTAAGGCACGTACTAAACAGCCTTGCCAGGACAGAGGAGATGGTGATCGGTCGCCAATTCTCCGCCCTCGCGGGGTCTTTGCCCTCTTTCGGAATAAAGGTTGTGCGATTTTTCAGCCAACCAGAGGGATAATACTCCGTAAGGAGTAAGATGTTAAATAGCAGGGTAAGGGCTTCCGCAACACCTTCGGTGCGCAAATGGTGTTTCTCGATCCCATCGGGCCCCGGGGCTCCCCTGCTCTTCAACCTCTGCACCAAGGTTGTGATTTCCTTGATGGAAACAGGGGAGATGTCCTGATCCGGGCCGTAGTTGTCGATGTTTGGGGGCTGCGAGTTTCCACCCCAGATGGTTTTATAGAGTAGTTTGATTTCTTCTAAAGGGGGCGAAGGTTTCTTTTCGCCAGTCAACTCGAATACATTGCCTTGGATAACCAGATTTGCCAGCTGTGAGGGGTTTCTCTTGAAGAGATCCTGGGTTTTAGCATATTGCGTTTTACGCTCCCTAGTTCTTTTGGAGTATTCCCTGACCCGCGGGTTGACCCGGATGATCTTGGGTTTATCTTTTAGCTTGATGAGTTTAACAAGCTCCGCGATCATATTGTCGATGTCTCGATGGTCAGGGATCTCACGGGACAGGATCTCTTTGAGTCTCACAGCCGGCGGCAGTAGTTGTTCTACGGCGAGCATCTCCGCAACGACTCGTGCTCTCCACTCCATCGGCGGCTCTCCCCCCCCGAACCGAGCCCCCCCGCCACTCCCACACAACCCCTCAGGACTCGGGATCGCTCTCTCTACCGTTGATGTAATATTATTTGGAACCGTGCTCGTGCGTGTTATGTCAGCATGCGGGACCGTAACGGGAGTCTTAGGAGACCCGGAGGAACCCCCCCCGACGGAGGAGTCCGCCAACAGTATGTCTCTGTTCAAGCTCTCCTTGACCGCGGCAATGTACTCATTGTAAAGTTTCTCGATGCGCGGAGAATGCATCGGGTCGACCTCGCCATCCAGATCCATCAGATCTGCCACACGTTGGTTAAGTGGCGTCGCGTACGAGGGCGACTCCCCCGACGACTCACCCCCGCTTGGTAGACTCAGGGCAAAGACGGACCAGGATGAAGATCTTCTGGTCCTTACTTGTACCCTGAGATTTGCCCTGCGCTTCCTGCCCAAATTGATCGGTGAGGCAGGAAGGGGCGCACACGCAGGTGTTTGTGCTTCCTGGGGGCTTTCGTCCAACGGATGGGAGACGCACTCGGACGACGGGCCCGGCCGATTGGGATCGATCCCGTCCCCGCGCATCAGAGAAGTCATGATCGGTATTGGGGTTGGTCCGGGTATAATTTGTTCCTCCGGACCTTCGTTAGTATCGGATAAATTCACGGATGGTATGGATTTGTTTGGGAGAGACTTAAGAGAGTCAGAGTTACTCCCGCCGTTTACCCGCGCTTGCTTGAATTTCTTCAAGGCGTCCTGCAGCACAGATACATCCCTGGGGCGTTTCCGGCTCAAACCCGATGGTAGGACGGTAAAGTCATCAATGTTGACCCGAATGCTTCCGGCAGAGCCGCGAAATAATTCTTGACTGTTGGTTTGTAGAAAAGTAGTAGTAGAGAAATAGTGACGCGTATTAACGAGATTCCAAGAAAAATAATTCCGAATACAATCGAACAAACTCTGACTCATATTAATAAACAAATGGAAACAACCACCGATGAATCCGGCCTAAACAAGCCCCCTGACGGGAAAACCGACAGGGAAATAGAAATTCCGATACAAACCAATGAAGAAAGCAAAATTCTTGCAAAAATCAGAGAACAACGTAAAAAAGAAAGCCAATCCCGAACCCACATCGACACAAACGTAATCATTATCGATAATACAAAAATCAATAATCAAGAAAATAAGAAAAGAGCCTTAAGAATCTCCAGCAGCGAAGAAGAAGAAGAAGTGATGATACCAACAAAGAAGCCAAATATTGTCGAAGAAATGGAAACAGACTTCGAAGTAGCAATATCAAGAAAAACAAAAAGACGCAACAGAAGGACGAAACAGAAAACCGACTCCAATATTGACGATGAAAACAAAACCGATGAATCTGCTCCACCTTCCAAAAACAATACACCGAAACCTTCAACCAATAAACCCATCCTAGACGCTCCTAACACCTCGCCCATACCACACATCCCACTCATGAATCAAATCCCACATCCTACTCCCATCCAGGCCGCAACAACCACAAATCATTACATACCCTCACACAAAGAAGAAGAAAGCAGAAAGAACCAAGAAGCCCTCACTGCAATAATGGACGAAAATTACGAACTAGCCCATAAAATGAGACAGTACCTCCTGAAATGTAAAGATGCGCTAAAAGATAGGGATACATGTCTCGAAATGTTAAAGTCCTTCGAACGTAACACTAACAAGTGCATCATTATGGCGTACAGCTTAAGTGAACGCCGAGCCTATGCAAAACCAACTACATCTCCAACCAATAACACCGATACACAAGCCATAATCAACGAAATAAGAAAAACCATCCCACAACAACCGAAACCTAAACTAAACCCAGGAATCAGGATTGAAACAATAGCCGCGCCACCCACAACAGAAGCTCCAACAACAAAACAGAATCCTCCCAGAGACTACCTCAAAGCAGTTCTCAATCAACCAGCCCAACCCAACTTTGAAAAACCGACCAAATACAAGATACTCGTATATCCAAAAATTAATGATGCCAACAAAACCTCTGCCGAAACCAAAAACACTCTCAACAGCATATCCTTGGATAAACTAAAAATCAAGCCCGATAGACTGTATATGGTCAAAAATAATGGTATGCTTATTGAATCATCAGATAAATCCATAAGTAACCTCATAGGAAATCAACTTCTAGCCGATGTCGGGCTTGAAGCCAAAGCACCCACACAAATCTGGCCATCCGTATATATAAAACAAGTCGAAAAAGATATAGACCATGCTACCATGAAAGGTGCTCTCGAATATAATTACTCCTCTGCCATCCAAAAAGCGGGTGAAGGCTGGTTAAGATCCCTTAACCCCACCAGATCCCAAGACCGTCCCACCAACAACTGGGTAGCTACAGTCCACCCTCTGGTGGCTGAAGCTATAAATAAAGAAAAAAGACTCCGTATGAGATGGCGCTCATACCCCATCTCAGACTATATAAACCTGACAAGATGCTACAAATGTCAACGATTTGGACATCCTAGCAAATATTGTCGTTCAATAGCTGTTTGCTTGGTCTGTGCCTCTACAGACCATCTATCCATTGATTGCCCCAACAAAGAAAATCCTTCAACCGACAGATGCATAAATTGTATCAGGGCAAGATACAGTGATGACAAGCACCAAGCATCCAGCAGTCTTTGTAGAGTCTACAAAAATCGACTAATGGAGCATGTCAATTCGATTTCCTCTACTTCCGATTCTAATCATGCATAATCTTAAAATCCTTCAACAAAACCTCAGAAACTGCAAAACCGCAACAGTCGATGCCCTAAGGCTGTTGACGGAAGAAAACTTCAATATTGCCATCTTTCAAGAACCATACAGCTATCATACCAACAACAATATTTTCTCACTTCCATACCATCCAAATATCTTCTCAGCCGCCATCTCTAGTCAAAAATTCAACTCTTGCATTGTAATAAACAAAACTTCAGGACAACTCTACCTTCACATTTCATAAAAATCTTTCAAACCAATTCTTCACAATCATTTCTGTTTCTACAAACAAAAACAAACCTCCAATATTCATTATAGGAATCTATCTTCCACCTTCCCAATCAGATATTGACTCTTCCTTGAAACTTCTAGATAGAGCGATACGTACCTGCGGAAGTAGCCAAGTCTACCTATGCGGAGATTTCAACTGCAGATCAAAGCTATGGTATGACGAAGTTAATTCCAACGACCGTGCACTCGCCCTAGAAGAATTCATAACTCAAAACAATCTAACTATACACAATAAACCAGGCAAACCTTTCACTTACGAAAACACTAGGGGAGGAAGAAGCAACATCGATCTAACCCTGGGAACCTCCAATACATTCAACTCAGTCTCTAACTGGGACATCTCCGAAAAAGTCATTTTAACCGATCATAAAACTATTACCTTCAATATAAAACACCCAGACCCTCCTAAAGTTACAATAGTCAAAAACAAAAATCCGAACACAATTTCGCCCCAAACAATTTCAGAATTCCTCACACCCTGGGTAGAACTTTCCACCCCAATTTCAGAACAACTTGACACCCCTACCAAAATTGACAATTTTACCCGCTCCCTTCATGACATCATCCAGGAATTAATAAACACTCATGCTCATTACAAGAAAATCTACGTTGGCCGGCCAGATTGGTGGACGGACAACGTAGAAAAATCTAGGAAAAATTACCTAAAAAAGAAATCTCTTCTCTACAAAAGCAAAAACGAAAACTTAAAACAATCCCTGTATGATGCCATGATGGGAAAAAAGGAATTATTCCAGAATGCCCTTAAAAATTCCAGAAATAACAGCTGGAAGAAATTCGTTGAAAACGAACTACTCAGGGACCCCTGGGGAATAACCTACAAATTAGCAGCGGGAAAATTCCGGAAGCAGGCCTTACTGACGTCTTTCCGTAAGGAGGACGGCATGGAGACCCTGCATCCAGAAGAAACCCTAAACTACCTCATGGCAAAGCTACTGCCAGACGATGACCAAAACTCAGATCTCATTGTGGATCACCAAACAATGAGAGCTGATTTTGAGAGTCTGGAGACAGCAGCCAACCCTAAGAATCATCAAGAAGTCACCCTAAATGAATTAAACCAACTTATCCGCACCACCCAATCTAAAAAAGCTCCAGGGTTTGACCTGATACAGGGATCATTCCTAAAACTCATTTACTGCACCATCCAAATCCCGCTACTAAACCTATATAATGCCTGCCTAAAATATTTTCATTTCCCAACTCTCTGGCAAAATGGGATCCTGAAAGTTATCCTCAAAGATGCTTCAGGAGACCATGGCGCTGTTAAAAACTACAGACCGATCACCCTACTCCCTGTATTCGGAAAAATCCTGGAGAAATTAATAAAAACCAGACTCTTCAATTCCAAAGTTCCCTTCCACTCTCCCTTCCAATATGGATTTGTCAATAACAAATCCACCATTTCCGCAGTCACCAAACTAGTCAATACCATCCAAGCCGATAACAAAAATAAGGGGTGCACGGCAGCCCTGTTCTTTGATATCTCCGGGGCCTTCGACAATCTCTGGTGGCCCGCTCTCTTTCACATCTTGTGTAAGAGGAATACGCCCCAGGGACTCGTTGGAATCCTCAGGAGCTACTTGAGGAGCAGGCACGTCACCCTTCAATCCGGATCTACTTCTGTTGGAAAGAGAATCACCAAGGGGTGTCCCCAGGGATCGGTCCTTGGGCCGGTCCTATGGAACATCCTATTGGATGATTACCTTTCTGACGAAGAAGAACTAAATTTACCTGACGAGACAACCCAAGCTTACGCGGATGACCTTGGTAAAATTATCAAGGCCAAAAACCGCAAAGACCTGATACTGAAACTCCAAAACGCTGTGGACAGACTTGACCGCTGGTGTAGGCGCATGAAACTTAGTCTCTCGGCAACGAAGACAAGAATCATGTGCTTTCGCCCGGTAAGATCGTCCAATACAGACATCAAAATCTTGCTAAACCATTCCACAATCAAAATTGTCAAGGAGTTCAAATACCTTGGCATGCTTCTTGATGAAAAACTGACCTTTCAACCACATATCAACATGGTATGCTCAAAAGCGAACAACCTGATCATTGGACTACAACGCAGGGCAAGAGCCAGCTGGGAGACGGATCTTCGAGAGACCATGACCAAGATTTATAAAGGGGCGGTTGTCCCCATCGTGGCTTACGGAAGCGAAATCTGGTCATGGAGGATCGAGGAACGATACACGAAAGCCAGGCTCTTGTCTTGCTATGGCCTAGCCTGTAGACTAATGATCAAAGGTTACAGAACAATCTCCTCCCTGGCTGCTGGGGTCATTGCGGGGATCCATCCCCTGGACCTAGAATTAAGACGATTACATGCAATGAAATCAATCAAGAATAGACGAACCACTCAGTTTTTGGGACAAGAAATTGTCTCACAATACTTCCAATCAATAACAGAAATTAAAAATGAACTAATCCTAATCATCCAGGCCATATGGCAGGACAGATGGGACAACTTCGAATATGGCCGCATAACCCACCAGATAATCCCAAATATACACCCTAGACCACAAATAGAAACCAACTTCGAAACCTCTCAACTTCTGACCGGGCATGGCGAATTCGGGAGACACCTCAAGAGATTGGGGAAGAATCCGGATGGATTGTGCCCGGCCTGCAACATTCTGGATGAACCCTTGCATAGGATCCTGGACTGCGTTCAATACAGAGAGGAAAGGAAGGAGGTGGAATCTTTCTTCACCGAAAACCCACCCCTAAACCTAACCGAACTGTTTGAACGCACTCCCGGGACCTACTGCATGGGTTCCTACGAACCCAGCATACTAGCATACACCTAGCATACCAAACCCAAATTTTGACAAAACAAGAGTACTCCATGACCCTGACAAAGAGAAAACTAACACGACAAGAATCATCAAATGAATATAAATTGATAGGAGTACTCTACAATTAATATATACACCAATTAAAACAAGATAAATTGTAATCATTAGATATGCATGTTTGATAAAAGTTGGAAATATGATACAGGGATGGCCCCAAAATTTGAACAAAAATTGAAATTTATAACTATATTTTATGTGTAATGTTAAATTTTGACCAATGACAGCACCCGACCAATTTGTCGGGTTTTTAATTTGGTACTTATTTTGTGTAAATTTTTTACTATAAATAAAGAACTTAAGTTGACTGTTGGTTTTCAGTCTAGCACTTCCGCCAGTAGTCTCGGCGTCTACTCGTCCACTCAGGAATAAACTTACTAAATCCTGGTCATAGCCAGCACGAGCCAAGGTTATGCAAGGTTGATTATGCAGAGACTTTTCAGCGTCGCCGTTTCGGCGTAGCCAGTTCGGCGCGAAGTCAATTCGGCGTAAACCAATTGAAAGTGTGGGACGATTCTAAGTAACCCGTTTTGGCGTTTTTTTCAAATTTACATTTACAATATTTTACAATATGTGTAAAACAACATATAATATTAAATATAGATTTATAAAATAATTTATTTAGATTAAAAGTATTTAATTACATTTAATTTTAAAATATTTGAAAAAAACATTACCCTATAAAGGTAAAAGTAACTTGAAAATTTTACACTTACATTTCAAAATTATGTAGTCCACGCAAATAATCAATAAGATCGCTGTTTTGAAAATCTCTAACAATTGTGAGAATTCTGTCGTCAGCACTTCTAAATTTCTTTAATTTAGGCGGTGGCGGGTGTTCAGCAACGAGACGTTCGTAAAATATGTGCCTACTATTCTGGACTTTCCTTAATCCATCTATGAACCTCCAAATAGTTGGATGAATGAGTCCTAGCCTCCTAGCTGAATTTGCAGACGCTTATTTTCAGCTTCTGCATAATTATTCGTTCGATCAAAATTATTGAGTGTTCGTTGGTACACATTCCATATATCGTAATCGTACAATGCAGGACGTCTAGCATTGCGTGCTCTCGTTGTAACGCCCATATAATAGTTTTCGAACCACTCTAAAATAGGCCGTACCTGAGGAGACAACTCCGTTTTTAACCTGTCGAAAGCAGCTTCTAAGTGTTCTCGAGGAACAAATGCTAAACAAGTCACCAAACGACACTGCAATGCAATGTCGCCTTCATTACTGTAAGCGGTTCTTAAACCAGGAATACCCGCCAATTGCCGTTGCATATTTTGATTTAAATGAAAAAAGCACCTTTGTATATGAACTTGTGGAAAGCATTCTCGTATTGCTTGAATTGCAGCTAATTTATAATCGCAAGAATTGCTTTCTGGATTAGCCGCAGGTTCCAATTCCAAAACCGCTCTAAAAAACCGAATGTAGGTATCGTTTATTAACCAACAACGCATATACAACCGGATGATCGCCACCATATCTTTCCGCCATCACAATATACACTTGTTGGAACAATGGTGGAGAGATTTTAAAAGTTCTATCGACAAACCAATTTGAAGATTCCCTTAAAATATTCAGCCCTTGCTGTCTTCCAAAAATTAAGATTCGTTCGGTACCTGTTCTCGAGTCTGATAGCAGGAAATTTTCGGAAACTCCATTGACATTGTAAGTTTTAAAATTATCTGGCAATACCAGGTCGTCCAAACTTTGAGGATTTGGTTGAGCTGCTGTTGCATCATTGCGTTTTCTTCTAACGGTTTTCTTTAATGCCAATTCATTTGGCAGTAATCCATGTGCTGAAACTGAAAGATCTTGCGTACATTCATTAATAACTTGCGAAGTTTCTTCCATTGCATTAATTGCGCGTTTTTTTATTTGCGTTACAGTTATGACTACCTCAACGTTTGCAGCTGATGGAACATGCGTATGCTCTTGAATTCGTTTGACCACTTCACCGTTTACTACATGTATACGTCCTTTACATCAGGTCCATTTCCCCAGCACCCCCACCTCAAAATATTTAAATCGGACTTGGTGCAATCGTTGGTACTTCGTTTGTACCTGTTTGTACCGCAAAAATTTTCGTTTGTACCAAAAAGACTAAAAAGTTACAGCACTTTCAAAGTGGGGGTGCCAGGGAAATGCCAACACCCCCACCTCAAAGGATTGAAGTCGGACTGGGTGCAATCGTTTGTACTTCGTTTGTACCTGTTTGTACCGCAAAATGTTTTTATCATGGTATTCTATTTATAGTTAGTAACTTAAAGTATCAAACGTTGGCCATCCTGAAATGGAAAAGTTTAATATTATTAAAATGGCAACTGGTTTGTTCAGTTTATGTCAAAAAAATAAAAATCAATTATACTAAAAGAAATTGTAATTTATTTCAATTTCAGTTTATTATTATAGAAATAAATTTGTAGATTATACAGATAGTTTTAATGTGATAATACCGAAGGCAAAATATCGTCAAATATGATTCTTCATGAACCTGTGAAGGTAAATTTGTAACCTCTAAATTTAGTTAATAATTTTATAAGGATCTGTATTTATGATTTAAATTTTTAGGCAGCAATATGGTTTTGCTTAGATCATTATCATTATAGTGATGCTGTGTTTTTATCTGAAAGATTATATGCCGAAGGTATGAATGTTCACTTATTAAATCCCGAATAAATATTTAAAGTTGTAAATAAATAAAACTGGCTTTCGGGATTATTGGACAGGAGCTCACTTAAAATAAAACCACTTGTTTAAGGACCTGTTAAACAAGTGGTTTTGTTTAAGGACCTGTTAAACAAGTGGTTTTATTTTAAGTGAGCTCCTGTCCAATAATCCCGAAAGCCAGTTTTATTTATTACAAGTATGGACGAAAACAACGGTATAATCAATGAAAATGGGGGAATATTCAACATCATTAAATGTGGACATGGTGATGAGGTGTGGCAGTTGGCGAAGAGGTACATGAACGAACACGGTAGGATTGCAAGATTGAGAAACAACAGAAACTTTTTGTTAAGATGCAGAAGCCAAGAATTAATACCGTCGCATATTGATAACACGTTCAAGAGTCTGGTATTGAAGCTGCTAGCAGAGAACCCTTTTGTAAATGATATTATGCACACAATTAGAAGATTTAAAATGTCAATCCTAAGTTGGGAGATTAAGACAACATTTTGGAAAGTCACACAAACACAATTACTTATGGAAGAGCTTGAACAAGCGTTAAGTAATCAACTTCGACTAGAATTAATGCTTAGGTTGACTGCTGCATGTAACAAGAGATATAACTGGATGTACAGTAAGACTAAGCGCAGTAATATACAGAAATTTGAAGCATTGTTGGGAAGACGAAATGATGTTGGGTTACATAATGAAAGTAATATTTTATTCAATTTCACGAATCTAGAATTACCGAATCCAGTGGTGGCTTCGCTGAAATTAAGTCCAAAGTTTGGATTGCCTGTTATTGTCTGAAGAGTTACCGACATTAACGATCATAAAAGATTTGGAAGGATGTTTACAAGGATTACAAAATGAAGAAGAAAAGACGAATGAACTAAGAGCTAAATGTATAAACGTGGTTACTAATTTTAAAAATAAGATAAGATACAAAAGAGAAGATTTCGTTTCCAAATTAGTTAAGAATAACTATAAAGAAACAGAATGGTTTTTGAAATCACATCCTGAAATAATAGTATCCAAATCTGATAAAGGCAACAACACGGTAGTTATGTATAAAGAAGAATATAAAAAACTTATGGAACAAATAGTAGAAGACAAAAGAATATTCAAAATAACTACAAGAGATCCCACCACAAACTACCAAAATAGAATTAACAAGTTCATAAAGAAATTGAAGGACAATAAACTGGTTGATGATATGCAATACAAAGCTCTTATAAGGCACAACTCAGTAAGTCCAAGGATATATATGGATTGAGAAAAACACACAAACACGAACCGATGTTAAGACCGATAGTGAGTTGTATAAAGTCCCCGTCGTACAATATATCGTCCTTCCTAGGGAAGATATTCATGAATGTGTTATCGACTTCCAACTACATAATAAAAAGCTCTAAAGAATTTGTTGGGAAAGTTGCAGAGTTAACATTACCAGACAATTATGTACTGATGTCTCTAGATGTGGTGTCCCTATTCCCAAGCATTCCTAAAGAAATGGTGAAAAAAGCAATTAGAAAGTATTGGAGAACCGTAAAATGTTACACGGATTTAAACATTAAAGATATAGAGGAACTAATTGATATTTGGTTTTCCACAAGTTACTTTCAGTTAGAAGATAAATTTTATACCCAACAAGAAGGTTTATCAATGGGGAACCCAGCGAGCCCAGCATTAGCAGGTTTAGTAATGGAAATGGTGATAGAGGAAGTATTGATGACGATGCAGTTTGAGATACCATTTCTTTATCTGTATGTGGATGATACTATAGTGGCTGTGCCAAAAGGAAAAGAGGTATGGTTTTGTAACAAGTTCAATAAATATCATGAGAAAATACAATTTACACTAGAAAAAGAGACCAATAGAGAAGTACCTTTCCTAGATGTTACAGCCATTAGAACTATGGAGAATAAAATCGTTACAAATTGGTACACGAAACCATCAGCGTCCAACAGATTGGTAGGTTATCATTCCTATCACCATTTAAATATAAAGAGAGCACTGGTGTCGGGTTTAATAAGAAGAATTACGGAGATTAGTCAGGATTCCTTCCACCATGAAAACAAAAAGAAAATGTACACTATTTTAAAGAACAATGGTTATCCAATGTGGTTTATAAAAGCCACTGAAAGAAAATTAAAAGAAACCACAAAACCGAATGTAATAAGGGATGAGGATAGAGATAAACCACACTATTTCAAATTCCCTTACATAAGAGGCTTAACAGAGAAACTGAACAAGATTCTGAGTCCATTCTGTACACTAGCTCCTTATAATTTAAAAGACCATAGTAATTTACTTACAAAATTAAAAACAAAAACAGAAAAACAAGAAGAATCAGAATTGGTCTATAGCATTCCATGTACAGACTGTGCTGGAACATATGTAGGGCAAACCAAGCAATGGCTTAAAAGTAGACTTTACCAGCACGAAAATGATTGTAAGAAGATCGAAAATGTAACAAGGGAGGCTCAGAGTAAAATGCAGACATCAGCATTGGTCCAACACCATTATAATCTTGGACATACATTTGATTTCGAGAGAACTGAAATATTGGACCGAGAAAGCAATTATATCAAGAGACTAATCAGCGAGATGTTTCATATAAAGAAGGAAAATAACAGTGTAAATTTTAGGGAAGATGTGCAGAAGCTGAGCGTTATCTATAGCGACATTCTAAAATAAAATAATTTAATTCATGTTATTGTAATAATCATTCTTGGCTCAGTCTTATATTATCTGAAGGACTAGATAAGTTTACTTGCAAAATGTCTATTTACTGTTGCAGAATTTAAATATTTATTGTGATTTTTAGTAATTTGTTTAATTTATTGACTGGTTTTTTTTTACCTTTTAATGATTTTATTTATGCAATTATTTGTTTTACGTTTATGTACTGTTTTGCGATTGTTGCTTGCCACCCATGTTAACACATTGCGGAGATATGCTAATTTGAACAGCCAAACTTGATTTTGATTGGGTAAGATAATTTAACATTTGATTTGTACACCATTAATTAGCATGTTTTAGTCCTGAGGAGGCTTACAATAAAAGTTAAGCGAAACGTCGACCTGTTAAACAAGTGGTTTTATTTTAAGTGAGCTCCTGTCCAATAATCCCGAAAGCCAGTTTTATTTATTACAAGTATGGACGAAAACAACGGTATAATTTCAAGTTGTTTTTGTTTCAGTTAAAACCGATGACAGTAGATTCATTACTCAGTAGATTCAAGTAGAATCAGTAGATTCATACTAGCCACGGCATATTGAGCAGGAGTGGATTAGTGAATAATGCCTACAATGTTTTGAATGAACAACCACTTGCTTCATCTCAGTCCCGTTACTTATTCGGTATATGTGCTTATGAGTTAAAAAAGTAAGAAAACCCTTTTTATTAATTGACTTCTTAAATGTATAATAATTTATTATTATTATTTAACATATCATAAATTGATTGCATCACTTTATCAATATACAATAATTATTTATCAATATATGATAATTATTTATCATAGTGAGGTTGTATGACATATTATTGTCTACATAAAATGTTACTTTATGGATTACTGTTAGAGGTCATTGACATGCTCAGTTCGGTGTTAAGGTAGAACTGAAGATTGCTGAAGGTAGAAGATTAATCCGAGCGTGCACATGTTAAAACTAAAGGTGTGCTCAGTTTAGTGCCACGTACTAAATGAATGAACAACTTCCGAAGTGATAAGAATTAACTTGATTTTTAAGCAAGTATAAAGCGAAGTTCGAATGTCTAAATTTAATCATGTGCCGTTCTCATAAGTACTTAATATCAAATTCTATCAAAAATTATTAAGTGAACTTACAATTTTTACCTTTTCAACTGAAAACAGTAAAACTATATCCTTGGTAAAGCAATGGCATTGCTTTTTTTTTTGCATTTACGCCAAATTACTTACATGACTTTGGCATCATTAAAAAATGCATAAAATTATCTTTCCAATGATACCAATATCTAAATTTTTGTATTTTTCCTGTTATGCCGTTTGCCTTAATAGCGTCAATATTATAATCCTAGCTTTTTCATTAATTTTTTCTTTATTTTGATTTTGAGAAATACATATTTTAAGGCTACTATTTCAGTTCTACCGTTCATTAGACGAACATTAGATTTGTTCGAATCAAAAACTTACCATTGTATTGACCGATGTAAAGTAAAAATTTCCGTTGTATTCTTTGCAAGTGTATGAAAATGAAACAGTAGGGTTTAACAAATTTTACTTTGCCAATAAAGGTAATTTTTTGAGTAATAAAGGGTGTTTTAAAAGGAGCGCAAGATTTGCTAAAGTTGCAAATACAGTAGAATCCGCTTAATATGATCACTTTGGGCCAAGACATTTCGATAACATTAACCGACTGATAACAATAAGCAAATTTTAGAAAAAACGAATTTTAGAAACGAAAAATTAGAAAATCTTAATTAACAGTGATTTTCAATAATTTCCACCTTCTGTTTTGCCGAGAGATCGTTTCGCTTTTTCGTCGACATCATAGGAAAAGTAAGAATAAACTAAACTTAAATTAAAATACATGAAGTAAAGTGCACATTTAGCAAAATTAAAATAGAAACTCGCCATGAAACGGCAAACATTATTTGTTTATGTATAGAAATTAAATCGAGTGCCTTGTTTTGTAAAAAATTGTTCTGACAAATCAGAAAAATATACTTAGGAAAAGAGATAATTGTATTGGAAATTCCTTGAAAGTGATAATAGTAAGCGGCTTTTTGATCACATTATCCGGTGGTTTTTGTATGTAAACTAATTAAAGTGGCCCGGTCCCATTCAAAATGATCACAAAAACCGACTGATAACATTATCCATGATCACATTAAGCGGATTCTACTGTATTTAAATTTTAAAGTGAAGTATGTACATATGACGATTATGTGTGGAATAGAACATTTAACAAATTGGCTATCGAAGTCGTGTGACCTCACTTTATGTGGAGTTTTTGTGAAGTCTTTTGTCTATGCCAACCAACCACAATTCGCCATATTATTAATATTTCATTTTAAAATAAAAATAGTTGCAATTTTCAAGTAAATGATGTGCTTTATTCAAAAATTAAATTTTGCGCTCATTTTAAAACACCCTTTAGTTAAGGCGGATGGTAAGACTGAAGCGCTGTTAGGTTACTTTCTTTTTATCCATAACTTACCTCTGATTGGCCAATTCTTTTACAAATATTTTACCAGTCCACTTGCACACCAATCAAGTTTCAATGTGTTGGGTCAGTTTCATTGGGTCATTAGGAGATCAATGTGGCTGGATTATTTCCTAGTTATTAGTTGATGAATTGTATCAATGATAATACGCCAAGTATCTTTCTTCTCTTCTGCTTGTTTCTGCTTCCGTTTCATATTTTTAATGTTTATATTACTTTCTGAGAGTAAACTAATTGAATTTTGCAAAAAAATTTTGTCAATTATAAATAATATTGGTAGCGTTATTATTGACTTTATGTGTTGTTGCCGATTTAACAAAAAATAAGACCTGTGGGAACTCCGTTTCTTTGTTATTATGACAAAATATTTCTAACAGTGTATGTTTTACAAACCCTTTATAAGTAAAACATCAATCACCACTGGCGTATTTAGAGGGGGGCAAAGGGGCAATGTCCCCCCCATCATGTATGATTCGGAATTAATTAATTTGATTTCTGAAATATTTGTCAGTCGTTTTACAACTGATGCGCACAAGTGTATTAACGACATTAAAAAACATATATGTTCTCTGCTCCCCCCCAAAAGCATTTTCTAAATACGCCACTGCCAATTTCAAACGTTCATTAGCCTTATTTGTAAGGTTTTCATTGGTTAGTGAGCGTTTTAGCTGAAATAGGTTTACAATACTTTTTTATATTTATATAGGGGATTATATTAATGTCAAATTATTGCATGCGTCCAATTGTCGCGCGTCCAAATTTCCGCGTCATTTTTAAAAATCTGTAAAAAATGTTTATTATTAAACATTAACTATTATCAACTATTAACTTCTAACTATTAACTTCCAAGAAAGCAAATTCGGCATTCCACTCACTTTACCCCCTACTCCATCACCAAAACAAACTACCGCTCAAAACCAAACTGCAGCTATATAATTTCATGATCCGCCCAATTCTGCTTTACGCCTCACCGGTGTGGAGCAAAACAGCTAATTCCAACTCATACTATCTTCAAAAGATACAAAACAAATGTTTTAGACTAATTACCGGATCCCCAATGACTACCGAAATTTACGAACTACACAGGTACGCAAACAACACACCCACACTACAGGCTGAAATAAAACACACCGCGATCAAATTCTTTACCGAAACCATTACACGAAATGGACTCACGAAAAACATTACAAGCATTCGCAATTCCAGCGCTCCTTTTAGAATAAAACACAAACTCATACATAATATTCTCATGTAAATTGGATTTTATCCTCTTCAACCATATCAAGACAATATAAAATTTAATCTATTTATTGTTGTGAGATGCATGGTACTATTCTAGAAAGAAACAAACAAAAAGGTCAGTTCGATGAATTTCTATGCTTACCGTTTGATGATTCGTCAAAACAAGGAGAATCACATATTGAACTGCCGCAGATTGTTTCATCAGTTCGCCGTGGATATGTATGTCAAAATCGAAACGGAACGTCTGGCATATATACGTTTTAATCAGCAAAAATTACGTTCGGAAGAATACGTTACTTTACGTGATGCCATTAATGCAGATGGAAATGCAAACGATGTCGGTCGACTTACCATTTTGCCGGCGACGTATGTTGGAAGCCCGAGACACATGCACGAATACGCGCAAGATGCGATGACCTACGTTCGCCAATACGGTCGACCAGATTTATTCATTACTTTCACTTGCAACCCCAAATGGATCGAAATAACACAGCTATTACTACCCGGACACAATTCCAGCCATCGCCACGACATTACAGCACGAGTATTCAAGCAGAAACTCAAGGTGCTCATGGACTTCATTGCGAAATATCTTGTCTTCGGAAACGTGCAATGTTGGATGTACACTGTGGAGTGGCAGAAGAAAGGACTCTCTCATGCGCATATTCTACTGTGGATGGTCGAGAAAATAAGACCGGATGAAATTGACGGCATTATTTCCGCAGAAATTCCCGATTTCTTTAGTTGGAATTTATTGCAAATCGTTGGAAATCTGTGTATGTCTTGGATATTGTTGGAATTCCTTGGAAATCGTTGGAATTCTTTAGAAGTCTTTGGAATTCTTGGAATTTTTTGGAAATCTTTGGCATTCCGAGTCTTGTGTACAGAAATTTCACTGGATATTGCAATATTTCAAGGACCCCTTGCATATTAATGTTAGCTAACCACAGCAGTGAATTGCTGTGATCGCTGGTTGAGTTACAGACCGGAAATTCTGAGTTAGAATCTCGGACTTCCGGCTTTCCTTCCGGTGTTCATGAATTAAGCCAATTTTGAATTGGTTCTATATCTATGTAAGTCTGGCCAATTAAATTAGAAAATGCCGACTGCGTAAAAAACTGTCGTACCTGCGCCGTCACTCGGGGGGGGGGACAACTTTTCCTAATGAAAAGTTAGAAAATTGCGATACGAAATTATTTTCTCCAAAAAGTAGGTTTCAAGAAGCAAATTTATTTAAAAAATATATTAAAGGACTAAGCACGCAGCAGCAGGTAGTTGATCTACGCGAGGTAACGGCCACAAGTATCCTGCTAATCTTTTATTATATTCTAGGATTTTGTTAGGATTTTGATTCTAGGAAGTGTGCATTAATTTATGCACGCATCTGACTTCGACGTTACTTTTTTGCCGACCTGACCTTAATTGGCTGAATGTGTCGATTGAGAACTAACCGTGAAAGAGCATTACGCTTCCCAAGCCCCCACTTTGGAACGCCCCCTGATTATGAGTAGGTTCTTAGGTTTTCCCCCCTCTTTTAAGAGTTTTCACCACTAAGCTTTGAAGCAAATCACCAGACAAGTTTTTGTACACTAAATTTTCTTTTGTGATTTTCTCAAATTTTACCGGATTTCCTCAGAATTTCCTTTACTTGTACACCAGATTTCTTCAAGGATTCTCTTCGTCTTAGGCAGTCAGCTAGCTCTGCCAATCGGCGTCCATTGGGGGGGGGGTAAAGGGGGCAACTACTGAAATAAAGAAAATTAAAAAATTTTAATATTTAATTTTTTTTATAATAAATTTTTTTGTTGATTTTGCCCTTTCCTGAAAAAGATTCTATGGACGCCCATGGTTTGGCCTACGGGTAATTCGGTCCCGATTTAAAATAATTTAATTTAAATAAATTAAAATCAGAATTTTTGAAAATTAAAAATTGGGTCAGGCCAATTATCACCAGCTTTTATTATTCTTACATTTTTTGAAGCTGACGGTGTTTCATTCACTTATGTCCTCAGTAATTACCTCCAATCAATTTAAAAAAAAAATTGGAGGTATGGTAATCGAAAAAAAATTTCAACTTTTTTTTTTTGCATTTTCGAGATCACCGTGTTCAGAAACGTAAAGATCTGCAAAAAGTAAAATAAAAATTTCTGTGTCGGTCTGTCTGTCGGTCGTCAAATTTTGTCGATCGATTTGCTTCCGAGCCATCCAACCAATTACGACCAAATTTGGTATGGTGGTAGGGTTCACGGTGGAAAGGTGAAAATAAGGTTTTCGTCGCGATCTATCAATCAGGAGTGCCACCACAAGAAAATAATACGGGATTTTAAAAAAATATTTTGTCTTGCGATATGTTATTTTAAAGGCCTTAAAAGGCTTTATCCAGAATAGATAAAATTAATCTTCTATCTGTCGTCTGTCAAAAATCACAAGTTGTCAAAGTTGAAACTTTAAGAGTGAATAACTCAAGAAATGCTGAAGGGATCTTACCCAAATTTGGTACGTAGGTACATTGATCCTAAAGGATATGAGAGCATATGTAATCCTTCGATAGAAATCAGTAATGCAACATGAAAAAAATAAAATTAACTTTTTTGGCAAAAACATGAAAAAAGTTTTTGTCGATCGATTTTCTCCGGCATTTCTGCGTCGATTGCAATCAAACTTATTGGACGTATGCCTCGTGGGCTGGAATGGTGAAAATAAGGTTTTTCCAGAGAAATCTTCACCAGGGCCACCACAATAAAATAAATAAAAAAAAATGAAAATGTCATCGTATCTCCGGAAATGTTTAACCGATTCAGCTAAAATTTGGTGTGTCGATGGAGCTTTGAAAGTATAAGTATTGGTGAGAAAACAAACCGAGCCAATTGTAACAGGGCGGGGCAGGTCAGAAAAATTATAGAAAATATTAACTGAAATCTTAATTTATATATTTTTTGTGAGAATTTGTCAGATGGCTGGCAAAAATAAAACAATATATTCAAAATTTTAATAAACGTCATAATTTTGTGACATATGTGTCAAAATTAGGTTAATGTTGATTTGTATACCGAGTGCAGCATAAGAATTGAGTTTAGGGCTTGTAACAATTAATTTTAGAATACAAAAATAGGTGGTTCGGTGGGAAATATTTTATAATATCGTCGTACGGACTGACGGAACGTTACTTTATAAGTAAAAGGTTCTGCCACTAGGTAGCGACCAAGTTTAGGCTGTTTGTTAAATTTTTTCGCAAATGTTTTCAGAATCAGTAAATCGACAGTCAGTAATTTACAAAAATTTTTTTTTTTCGTAAAAGGATATTATACAAATATTTTTTTCACCTTCTAAGATTACATTGTCATCCTGTTTTCGAATTTGCGGTTTTGAAGTCTCGAAGCAACAGCTGCTTTTACGAATTAATTATTTAGTTTACAAAGGAAATAAGAAATCAATTGACAATTAGGAAATGCTATTTATTGTCTCTTATTTTATGGCCGACAACAAAAGAGGCATTTTAAAAAGTGTGGCGCCTAACAGCTTTTCAATTTATTTAGGAAATTACCTGTTGTTGTATACACTTCCGTTGCTGTTCTTTGATTTATATCACTTTTAAAAATTTATTTTATCGTTGCCGGCTCTAACTGTACCTAACTCAATTATTCGACGAACAAACAATCAACTTGAAGCAAGAAATCCGAGTACTAGAAATTGTAATTTGAACATAAAGTTACAAATGGGCTGAAGGATGACGACGGACGACTGATTGCATCTCCGATTGTATTACAAAAGGAAAAACGACAGCAAATGAGCAATTCTACACCGCATTAGGATTGAATTTTTGATTCTTTTGATAATTCGCTAACCACACCACGATTTAAGAATCTTGAGTAAACTAAAATAATTTTTTTTTTTTTGAAATTCCAGTCCAAGTCGAAGAGTGTCAATGGTAGCTTAAAAGGATTATCGAAAGATTAACCTTCAGGGCGAAATAAACAAATTTTTCAGGTAAAATTTAAATATTTCAAGAGCTTAATTTACGAACAAAAAGCCAGAATAGGTGAAGTCAAAAAGTTTTAAAATATCCCCCGAGTTTGGTTTTGGCAAAATATAAATGCACTCGTGGTGTTACTATATTCACACCACGAATGCACTGTGTTTTAGAATGTCGCGTGTACAAAATTGTGTGCTCTTGTTTATGGATTATTGTTATTTTTATTTCGTCTCCTAAAAGCGGGATTATAAGGCGGGGTAAGTTGTTAAATCACAAAAATTTCGAAAAAATTTTCACCTGTCATAACCATCATCAGGGTAGGATCGGTGCCAAATTGTTTGATTTTGTACTGGAGATCAAGGAGGGGCGAGGGGTAACTACACCCCTATGACCTATCAGAAATAAATTATCAAAATATATTTATTTACCTCCCCCCCTTAACTTTAGTTGCTCCTTCTCTGAACTTTGCTTAGATTTGCCGTTGCCGGAAATCTCAAAATCTCAAAAACTGTTCAGGTTTATAATGTAATAGAGAAGAGACTAAACAAAATATGAGAGTCGGGGCCTATACAGCCATACACTTTAAAAAGTTTAAATATTGTGTTTGAGATTCCCCTCCCCCCTTTTAAATATTTCTAATATTAACAATTATTTACCTTTGAACTTTGGCCTGGATTTGCCGTTGCTAGAGATCCCAAAATCTCAAAAGCTGCAGTAATCTAAGCATGATAAAATCGTCAGTGCATACAGCCCAAGCATTTAAAAAAATTTTACATTGTTTTTGAGATTCCCCCATTTTTTTGAAGTCCTTTATTAATTAAAATTCTCAAAACCTCAAAAACTCTTCAGGTTTATAATGCAGTAGCCTAAGCAGGATATCAGGGTCAATGCCTATTACCAAAATATTTAAAAAATTTAAACATTGAAATTTTTGAGATCCCCCCCACCCCGGTTTTGAATTTTTTTAATAATAAATATTAATTATGTATTACTTATTACTCATATTAAATGCAGTTACTAAGTATAAATTCTATGAATTTCCTAGAAATTTTTAAGGAAGTATTTCCAAAAACGCTTTATTTTTCTTAAAAATTAGAATTTGATTTATTTCTTTAGAAACTTTTGGCAATTCTTTAGAATTCACTAGAATTCCTAACAGATTCTTAGAATTCTTAGAAAATCTTTGAAATTCTTTTGAAATCCTTGGAATATTTACCTTGGAAACCACTAGAATTCTCAGAAAATATTTAATTCCATGAAAATCCCTGATATGCAAATCGCAACAGCTGCAATAACCTATGCAGGATATAAAGGTTAGTTCCTACAGCCCAAGCATTTAAAAATATTTTAAATTATTTTTGAGATTCTCCCTCTCTTCTTTGAAGTCTTTTATTTAGAGAAATTTTCAAAATCTCAAGAACTCTTCAGGTTTATAATGCATTTGCCTAAGCAAGATGTGAGGATCAATGCCTACAGGCTAAACATTAAAAACAATTAAACATTTAAATATTAATATAAATATAAATATTCAATAACAATTATTTATTTATTACTTGTTACTCATATTAAATGCAGTTACTACGTATCAATTCTCGGTAATATTCCATGAATTTTGGACAATATTCTATGAATTAGGAAAAAGTTCTCACCCAAGCTCAAGTGTTTGAGGAAATTGCATTTCCTTTTAATAATATGCTATGAATTCCCTAGAAATTTTTGAGGATTCTCTTTCTACTATTTCTAATTTCTATTAAAAATTGGAAATAAATTATTATTTGACTATTTTTTCATAGAAATTTTTGCAATTCTTTAGAATTCATTGGAATTCCTAACAGATTCTTGGAATTTCTTGGAATTCTTGAGAAATAATTGAAATTCTTTGAAAATTTTTGGAATACCTTGTAAACCACTAGAATTCACTGAAAATATTCAATTCCATAAAAATCCATGAAATTTTCTTATTTCGACGGAAAACGCAGGAATTTTTAGGAATCCTCTCGAATTTATTACAAATCAGCAAATTTCTTTTAAAATTCCTTGATAATTTAAAAATATTTTAGAAGTAGCAAAAATTCCATTAAAAGCAGTAGAATTATTTATAAATCTTTGATATATTGAACTGCTTCGGAAATCACAGGAATTCATTGAAAATATCTGAAATTTACTTAAATTTCTGAAGCCCTAAGAAATTAGGTAAATATTTTGGAAAACTCTGAAAGTTATTGGTAATCTGTGAAATCCCGGAGACATACCTGGAATACTTTGGAAATTACTGAAGTTTCTGAGAAATCCCGACGATTCCTTTGGCATCCTTGGAAATACTTGGAAATTTCTAGAATTTTATTGAAATTTATTTAATCTCTTGGGAAGCTCTATAAATCCCTGTAAATCTTTTTTTAGAAATCACATTAACTCCGGAAGTCTCTGGAATTTTTTGAAAAATTCTGAAGAATTTCTTTAAGAATATTAGAATTCCTAAAACATTTCTGGAATTTATTAAAAACTTTTGTAATTTTTAAAAAAAGTTTTAAACTTGAGAAACGCTTAAAAAGGAACTAAAAAGAAATTTTTCAGGAAAATTCGGTGTACAAAAGAAATTCGCAAAGAAATGCAGTTAATTTATTTTTGAAACTGGAGAACACTTTTTGTTTGCTCAGTTTTTCCGGAACAAATGTCAGTTCTAAATTTAATAAAAAATCCCGGAAAATCACAAAATTTGCTGTTTGTTCGTGTAATTTTTTCGGAACAATATTCCGCGGTGGGAAAATTCAATGATTCTGAAAAAATCAATATTTTAATTTTAGACCCAATTAAGCCTTTAGAGCAAAGTCTCTCGTCGTTAGACAATTTTAGAAATTCTTAAGAAGTTTCCAGAATTCTCTAAAAATTCTTTTTCCTGAAAATAATCTGAGAATAATTAAAATTTCTTCAAATTTCCTTTTGAAATCTTTTGGAAATTCAGGCACATCCGGAATTCTCCGGATTCCTAAAAATACACTAATTTTTTTTAAATATTCTAGAAGCAGTTTAAAAACTCAAATAAATTTTTTGAAATTTAGGAAAATTTCAAAAATTCAGAAAATTCAGAAGCTCTTAAAGGAATTTAAGAATTCAAAACCAGAAACTCCCAAATATTTATATAGAATTTTATATTCTGTAGCCATTTTTATAATTTTGGAATTTTATGTATTTCTGAAATAGTCTGAAAATGTTCTTAGCAAATCATTGTAAAATTGCTAAAAAATTCCTTAAATTTTTGAAATTTACAGAATTGCTATGACAGCTATGCTTAAATCATTTTCAATTATAGGCGGCGCATGCACCAATGAAGAATACTGCGTGGAAATCAAAGATTGCCCATATATCTCTGAAATCCTGAAAATAGGAAAACCACAACTGCCGAGAAGTGTAGCTCAAATTATGCGAAAACGACATTGCGGTTTCAAAGGCAGAGATCCGTTAGTGTGCTGCAGAAACAACACACAACACACTCGTCCAGTCCCCAATTCTGCAGTACCGCTTCAGCCCGATGTTTCAAACCACAGAAACCTCTTCATGCTTCCCACAGAAGACTGCGGAAGAATGGCGATAAATTACAGAATCACGGGCGGAGCTCCAGCAGAATTAAACGAGTTTCTCTGGATGGCCTTGCTAGCTTACGAAGACAACGGTGAGGAATACAACTACAAGTTTAAGTGTGACGGAACCGTAATCAACCAATTTTACGTTTTGACAGCTGCTCATCACTGCGTGAAAAATGAAAAAGTGTAAGCAAAAATAAAATAACTCATAAATTTAATCCTGACGTCTTGGGTTTCAGGATTGGGGTCCGTTTGGGCGAATATAATTTGAACACAAATTTAGATTGCGATAAAATTAATGGGTACTGCGCTCCAGCCGTACAGGATTTTTTCGTGGACACCATTCTGGTGCATCCCAACTACACCAGAGTTCACTCAAACGATATTGCACTGATTCGGCTCAGTAATCCGGCAAATTTTGATCACGGTACGTCAACCTCACAGTATATTTTATAAAATAACTGTTTATGTTTTCAGAAAATGTTCAACCGATCTGTTTGCCTGTTGGTGATCCGGTGAAGTTAAACTTGGTTGGCAGGTATCTGACGGTGTCCGGTTGGGGGGATTCGAACAATGGTATCAAGTCTCCCATTTTGCTGCTGACAGGAGTGGCCGTGGTGCCTTTCGAGACGTGTAATGAGGTTTATAGAAATATGAAGATAACCCATAAACAAATTTGTGCTGGAGGAAAGAACGGTCAGGATTCCTGCAAGGGTGACAGCGGGGGTCCGTTAAAAGAGATCGTAGAGTACGATGGTATATCTCGGTATGTCCAATACGGGATCGTTTCGTACGGACCCAGATACTGCGGTCGAGCTGGATATCCGGCGATTTACACCAACGTAGCGTACTACATGGATTGGATTTTAGATGTTATGACTTTCTAAACTAAGTTTTATGCTCGGACGCAACTAGCGTAAATGTCGTTGGTACAATCGACCCTTTATTAATTTATTTGTATATAATGTAAATAGTTTTGTTTAAAGTATCGTAAAAATGTTATAGTTTTGTTTCTTAACAAATAAAAATGCTGTTCCAGAAGTGGCTTTTCTGTTTCCAACTAATTCCTTGGTAATGAACATAGTTTTGGGAAATACCGTAGAAGTTAGTAATTACAGGTTTGGAATTTATTCGAGCCGGTAGTACAGAATTTACTGTAAGTGTTCTGTGTAGACGTAGACGTAAATATTTTTAATTTCTTACCTTCCACTGTTGGGATCCACCCCCTGAATACTCTTGCGTTCTGTTAACCATCTTCTAACAAAAACAGAGTTCCGTGGTTTTAAAAACCTAGGACCCTCGATCGGCGGCAAAATAAGAACTTTTTTTTTTCTAATTAAAGCCATAATTCACCAAACACTACGACGCACTTAAATAATACTACCAAACGCAATAAAAATAAATCGAGTTAGTTTAATCATTTGTTTGCGTACCGGAACAAAAACGCAATCGTAAATTTTTATACAATGATGTAGGCTTGATGGTGCTTTTGTCCGTATGATTATAAACCCTAATTTGTTTAGCAGAGATGTTGTTTGTTGTAAATTATTTAAACATTTAAAAAAAGTAACTCCCAGAATTGACCAGTCATTGTGTAGATCCTATATAGCCCATGCTATAGCAAGGGGTATAACATATTATATACAACTATTCCTCTCTCTTTTTTTTAATTTTTTAAATAATATATAATAATATAATAATATTATTTTTATTATTATATTATAATATTTTATTTATAATAATTATTATATATAATAATTATAAAATTATATAATAATATTATTTTTATTATTATATTATAAATAAATAATATAATAATTTTTTAAATAATAATAATAATAATTTAAGTTTAATTCTGCTCATCGGCATTATTGGATAAACGGATCATCAGTTAGGCAGATTTTTCATAAACGTTACATTTTATCAACAGATCATCGGATCACTTATCAACTTCTATAAAGGCAAAAAAGAAGAAACTTTATAGTAACATTTTAAAAACGAAACCTTGAGAGCGCACTTTGTAAATTTATAAAAAATTTTATTCGAAATGGCTAAATAACAAAATTCTGAAAGTTTAGACATGACAAACGTCAATTGTGAAGTATATTTAGTAAAAATACCAAAATATATTTCACAGCGCTGGCGAAAAGCGCCAACTGATGCCGAAGTTGGTAAATTTTGTATTAAGCAGAGTCCTGGTAGCCAGAAACCCGATCTTTCTTTGGTTATACCGCAGAACCTGTTAAAAGATGGAAACGAAACTATCGCCCAAAAATACACCTTAGATATAAAAGATATTTCTCAAACAACCTCGGGAGTTTTGTCGAAAACCGTTGTCAAAAACGCAGATGGGACGAAATCTGATAACATAAAATTTTCTATGCTAGGCAAAGTTTCCCAAAAATTAGAATGTAAACCATCATTTGACAACAGTTATTATACAAAGCTTAAGCAAGAAAAATTGCAAAAATCTGCAGTTCCAGTTCGTCAAGCGATTATGCTTGAAGAGACAGTGGAAAAGTTTAAATCAGTTTCGCAGCATCAAATAACTAAAGATAACGTACAGCGGAAGAGAGAAAAAACGAAAAACCGAAGGATAGAGAAAGACGAAGTTGCACAAATGCTGTTTCGTGCGTTTGTAAAGCACCAATATTATAATATTCAAGATTTAATTAAAATAACCAAACAACCTATAGTTTATCTAAAGGAAATCTTGAAGGAATATTGTAACTATAATTCGCATTCGCCCAATAAAAACACATGGGAACTTAAGCCCGAATATCGCCATTACAAGTAAAAATTTAATATTTTGCTACTGAACCATAAAGAAATGGCTCTACATTTTATTATTTTGTTATTTTTTTTTAATCTGTAAAATAAAATCTATAAAAATAAAATTTTGTTTTCTTCTTAGCTGCAGTTTTAGATTCCAAATTTTTAGAAATTGTTAGTCGGAATTATGAGACGAGCCCAGCAAGCTACCTGCTCAGATGTAAAACAATTAATATGCTCACAGTCTACTTCTCTTAGAACCTCGAAGTAAGGCAAAACAGAAGCAATCCTAGCCTAAAGTGGAAGAAGAAGAAGTTATAATCGAAAAAATACAAATCCTCAGAACTACGTCCCGGCTAATTTTAAAAATCAAATTCTACAAATAATTAAAATACTAATATTTCCATTTATTTCTTCCAAATTTAAATTTCACTTTACCATATGTCACTCTGTCAGATAGTTGGTGCAATCTCAACTAGTTGGCGGGAAAACCAGGAAATTAAAAAATTTGCCACCATCAAATATTGAAGTTTAATTTACTAAATAAAACTCAAATTGCTAATCGTAATTTGCATTCAAAAATAGGAAAAACGAATAAAATTGATATTAAAAATTTAATTACCTACTATCTATATATATAAAAATGGATGTATGTATGTATGTATGTATGTATGTTCCTTATAGACTCCTAGACCGCTTGACCAATCTTTATGAAATTTGGTGTATAAGCTAATTACGATGCTGCGAAGAAGATAGGCTACTTTAGAACGGCTTTCAACAAACTTTAATAAAATATGTGGCAAATAGTGCCTATTCATCGGATCAACAGATCGACGGATCAACGGATAATTGGATTAATTTCCCTATATAGGACATTACCCTTTCAGTACAAATGTAAAAGTTTCTGTGAATATTAGATAAAATAGCTTGTGTGTATGTTTGTTCGCTATACACTTCTAGACCCTTCGACCGATTTCAACCAAATTTGGAACACATACTCAGTAGGACTTGGAAAATGTTTTAGTGCAAGAAAATGTTAAAAAAGTTGAAGGAAAAGTGACCGATTAACGAGATTCCCGTAATTCCCCCCCCCCAAAAAGGTGCATTTTGCCAGCCTACCCCCAAATTTCGAATTTTGGATCCAAAATAGTCTAAATCGTTTGTACCTTCATTATTTTTGTTTGTACCTATTTTGTTTTTCAGACAAATATTTTTGTTTTATTTCAATTTAAAATCCGGGGGGGGGGAGGGGCTAAGGACAGAATGTCATTATTAGAAAATTTGAAATATTTCAAAATCAAAACTGATACAAACGGAAATAAGGAAGGTACAAACAGGTACAAACAATTTAGACGATTTTGGATCAAAAATTCAAAATGAGGGGGGTGGTTGGGAAAATGCCCATTTTAGATATTTCAAAGTATATGAAAAACAAAATAGGTACAAACGAAAATAAGAAAGATACAAACGAGGTACAGACGATTTAGACTTTTTTGGATCCAAAATTCGAAATGGGGGGGGGGCTGGCAAAATGCACTTAAAAAGGTATTTTGAGCTTCACAAATAAATCAGCAGCGGAAAGCAAGACTGGAAATCATTGGAGTACTCAGACTAAAGCAAAGCATTATATTTATAATGAGACCCCGGGCGAAGCCGGGTATCCAGCTATAATTTATATGGCAGAACGTTCGCCGAGTCACTTGGTATATTAATTCTGAGGCGGTACGATGTTCTAGAATTTTACAAATAATTTATATGGTTCAAGTTCTGAGGCGATACGAAGTTCGCCGGGTCAGCTAGTTGTAAATAAATATTGGAATAATAATTGCAGAATTATTATTATACTATACCTATCCTGTGCGATTTACTCTTTTCTGTCAATTTGCAGTATTTTAACTTTCTAAGATTCGTTAAAATTTCTGGATTTATAAGATACTTCCGTAATTAAACTTGAATGGTCTCGAAGTATGAAAATTGAAAAAAATTCAAAACAGACAAACATCTAATTTGTTTCGACTCTACTCTACGCATGTTTCCACAGAACATGACAACATTAGCAATGATTATTTCATTCGATATTATTTACCTCGCACGACCTGAAAAGATAGTTTTGGTTTACCTCTGTTTACTATGAAATTTTATTTATTGGCTGAAGTAAAAATGTGGTGCTGAAAACCAGAGAAACATAATAGTTTTTCAATAACTATGCTTTAACGCCTGTATTTTGTTCACCAACAATAAAAATTTCAAGAAATAAGTGTCAATTTGCACAAAATATCCAAATGAATATTCTATGTATACTTGATGTTTGTAAACGAATATTAATTTTATTAAATAACTGAAAATAAATTAGATAATTTTTAACAAAATTTAGTGTTTCAACAAACCTAGTAAGCGCTTTCTTGCTAATATAAAAATATGCACCCTCAAGTTATAAGATTATACCCATTTTCGGGGTTCGGGAGAACGCTGTTCTATAATATCCTACCACTTTAAAATTTGTAGGGCGCATCATTGCGATATTGTAAGCTATAAGCATTTAAAACTTTAATATTAGTAATATAACATATAATATGAAGGCTTCTAAAGAAGAATTTTTTGTAAGTCTTGATCTAAATTAATGCAAAAATGTCTCCTGCAAATTTGTCAATGAACAAAATTTTAGAGCCAAATTGTAATAAATTTATGCTGAATAGGAAATATTTCATTTAAGTTTCCGTAAAATATTAAATACCATATTTACATAACTTTTACGTACGCCAATGTCTTTTTCTACTCAAAATACATTGAGAGCTGTGAAAAAAGTGAATTATTTTCAGATTCTTAAAATATGAGGTTTTTTGAGATTTAATTAAGACGATTTGAACGTCTGTTTATCATTGTTTATACTCAAAATTCATAATATTTACTGCAGTTTTGTATAGCTTTGATCTTTAACACTCATGGGCGTCTAATGGGGGGGGGATGACTTTTGCCTTAAATTTTTTTATTGAATTTTAATTAATTTAAATTTCGAGGAGAAAGATATTAGTGAGTTTGCAAACGAACCACGGAATTTAAAATTTGTCTTTTCTGCACACAAAGAAAATTAAAAATTTTGAGTGCTTAATTTTTTTGATTTTGCCCCTGCCTGAAAAAGATTCTATGGACGCCTATGTCAACACTTGAAACCGAATTATTTTTTTAATTTTTTTTTAATTTATTTTTTATTTAATTAGCTATTTTTGAAGCTGTCAAGCGCAAAGCATATTAAATTTTCCAAGCTAAAATGACATTTTCCCGTGCGTCTCGAGCCTGAATCTAAAACTCGCTCTATTTGACTCACATACGAATTTTTATATTTCGACCAATCAGAGAGTGCGAACATTGCATTTTTATACGAACGTTGAGTATTTGCGCATGCGAATTAAATAGTCTGAGTTTCAGAATAGGCTCCCTGACAGTTTCAAAACGGTTTCAAATGCAAGAAATAATATTTTTATTGGTTATAATTTTTCTCATTATTGTACTTACTATGATTTGCACTAAAGATTTATATCAGTTGATGGGTAATCTCCCACTGTCACAGGTACATGTCAGTGCCCCCCCAGTTTTAAATTTTTGGATGAGTTTGGTGTCAAGCGTTAGAGCATCGTTTGAGCCTCAATGAGCTCATGAGCTATGTAGTTAAAAGCTATCAAGATAATTAATTGCATAAAAAAGTTAATATAAAAAATTAAAATTGAAAATTAAGAGAATTAAAATTGTTAAGAAAACTTAAGAGGCTTAAACGAAAATAATAGAAGCTCAATCGATGCTCTAACGTTTGACATCAAATTCATATAAAAATTCGAAACGGGGGGGGGGGGCATCATGTCTACAACCCCTCCAATAGCTTTTCGTGAATAACTTCGCGACCTCTGAGGCTCAAACGAAAATAATGGAAGCTCATTGAGACTCAAACAATGCTCTAACGCTGACACCAAACTCTTTATAATATAATAAAATTAGATTGTGTGGCTTTTACTGATTACTACTGATTACTGATTACTAGATAAACTGATAATTTAAAAAAAAGATCATCGCAATAACTATACTTGTCTTTTTATGTTCATCCATTCGCGATAATATTAAGACAAGTCAAGGTATAAGACCTGTTACGGTTACGAATTTATTTTTAAATTTTCTTTAAATTCCCGCGCCCTTCTCAAACTACCGACACGCTCCAATCTTTATTATGCAGAATGCATCGAGTGCTTTACTCAAGGCCGGGAGATAAGCTTGACCTTTTTGGGTAAGCAAGTCTATGCCTGAACATTCCAGCGAACAATTTAGGAGAGGGTAGGGACGACATTGAGGTTTTACAGGCATTCAAGCGGTGTACGCAGATGGAAACGTTCGAGCGAGCGAATAATTCCGCCGAATAATTTGTATTACCGATTCATGCGTACCGTATTGTGAATTACCGTAATTGTGGCTTAATTTCGATTTTTGTGAAGATCACGTGAGTGATTACCGCGCTGCGTAAAGTGATTACGCAATTCCGCTTATTTTTTTGTGATTACCTTGGTAGTATAATAAATCCAGGTAGTGATTTAACCCTGGTACGAGTACAAGTATTACTTATTGTGGTGACGTGCTATTTTACCGTCATAGTTTACCGTAGTGACGTCATAACTTTGATGACGAGTATTTGTAAGGACGCTTACGTCCATTTTGCTTGAAGGAGCATCTGCTATACGACGACTGTGCGCAGGGTCAAAAATCCCGCGCTTTTGCAAGACAACATTCCGCTTCCAGCTTTAATTATTTACCGTTCTGCCGTCCGAGGAACACCTCAGTTACTCGCCATTGCTGTGTCTCGAATTCAACTGACTAATGTGAGTAATTCTTAAATATTAAAGTGCATCGAAATAGTTACCGTATCGCCAATTTAGGCCGCTGTCTTCGACAGCATCAACCCTCCAGATTGTTGGAGTGGCCAAAACTGTATTATTTGTGTATTTGTTTAGCATTAATTTCATGCATGCCGAGGTCGACCCCTTTATTTAGCTTAAGGAACCTGCGTTGTATGGCAACATATTTTCCGTTTATTATACGTACCGTTACAAACCCTCACTGGCAGTTTTCTTGTGTACTTCTTTTTCAGGGTAATTTTGTAAGGATTCCAGCCATAAGCAATAAGCAAACAATAACCTGGATCGCTCTCATAGACGCGACAGCTGCCGCGACTTTCCTAAGTACGACCCTGGAGGTCCGACTATGCTACGCCGGGCCACGAAATCTATTGTTAAGCTTTCGTATCAGACCAGTAGCTACTAAGTGACAAAAACTATGTTTTTAAATTAAAATAAATCATTAAAAACAGGTTTAATTGTAACATATTTGCTAAAAAAATAATAAGTAAAGAACATTAATAAAATAATAATATACAAGATATCTAAGTATCTTAGTCCAGTGTTTACAAGAAGGTATTAGCGTGGGAATAACTCGGAAATAAATTTATTTACTTTAATATCGGATTTAGATCGGATCGGAAAAATACGATTTATTCAAAACGGAATAGAGGCAAATTTGTCAGGTAAAGTCCCAAAAATCAGCAAATTTCAAATTGGCTCTTTCCTGTACATCCTATATAAATATATTCAACAAATTCTACGTAAATGTATAAAAAAATTATTGTTCCGGTCTATTTAGTTTCTGAGATGTAGCCCTTCACAGAACCTCAATTTTTACCCCTCTCGGAAGGGGTAAACGATCAGATATTTTATTGCACAGCAATATATAAAGTGTTGATCATGTAGTATGTATTATGTACAAGACTTTAAACAAATATTTAAAAAAAATTTTATTCGAGGTACAAAATATTTTCAGATTTACTTACTGTTTGATAATGTAATTATAGATATGTTTGATATAAATATCAACTAATATCCTTCTGTTAGAATCATTCCAAGTTTCATTTTTTTTATAATACACTATAATATTTTATTAATATTATAATAATTCTTCATATCCATCTATATAACATGCGGACAGACCGACGGACACGGAACCAGAACGTAGGGCTTCTTGCTATGCTTTGTATAGCACCCTAAAATTCAGGTTTGATTTACTACTATAATTTATGAAAGGTGTTACAAATTTTATTTAATTTGTTTTTCTGGGTGCGCCTATGTATTCCTTTTGCATTTCACAACGCGGCGCTCCTCTTATCTGGACTGATTAGAGTGCGTTGCGCGCGGTTGTGTGGTTTAATTTTTAGTGAAGTTGGGGACTAGATCCCGACAAGAGTGAAGTGAATGTGTTTCTTCGTTCAAGAAAAGTTTTAGTAAGTGTTGGTCTAGTGGACTGATTTTTAGGAACTTATTTTATTTTTTACACCTTATTTATATTTCGCTTCCGATACTCGCAGCAGTTAAAAATTATTATTATTTATCGGCTGACCGTATTATCAAGCGCTTCAACTATAGCAGTTTATCTTGCTCGCATACATTTCCAACGTAGTTCTTTAAATTAATTTAATAAAGTAAATTATTTTTCCTTTTATTTGGTTATTTCTTTTAATGTTTATTTTTACTGTGGGCGTAGACTACTTGTTCTCTCTATGTATCTCCACTACGGATTATTAATTTTAAATTTAAACAAAATTGTACAAATTTAAGTAAAAAAATGAAATAATATGTTATAATTATTATAGTTATGTGACAGGATATATTATTAAAAACCATTATGTATGATACAATAAAATGTATATTAGGCTTTTTCTCTTTAGGTTAACGCCTTTATTAATTTGATCTTAAGTTGAACATCTACTTCACACCCAGAGACAGAAGGTGTAATGAAATAAATTTATTACAATTATCAAATCCGTTATCTAGCTAATTTTCGTAAAATGACTTAAAATCACTAACTGCTGAATGATTTAAAGCTTCCGCAGAAGTAATACGATTTGCCGGATCAAACTGAAGCATTTTTTGGATCTGATGGCTAATTTTTCTTCTAACGGAATTTTCAACCATTTGTTTTTCAGATAAATAATGTGACGGAAAGCTATGATTTACAACATCATCTAAGGTGTTGAGTACAGGCTCATACATTTCAAGGTTTGTGCATTTGTGTCCCGTCTCGGATTCATATTCAAAACTGGTTTTTAATCGTCTACTTCGTCCGCTTGCTTTAAAAAAATTGCGGTTTTGGTTGATTGGTCCAATATACTGTAATGAAATAATTGACCAGCAGCCGATATTTTTGGATGAGGTTTGTTTTCTTGGTAGTTTTGATTCGGTTGGAGTCACTAATCGATTTGTATCGCGATTAAGAGACTTATTTTCATGTCGGCAAGTCGGTTTTTAATTATTTAATGCCAACAACAAACAATTACTCAAAATTGCTACACATTACACTACTTATTACACAAATATTATTGTTTTCTGTGATGAACTTAAGGTGTTATGAAACCAGTGACAAATCTTGCGAACGTGAACCTAAAATTAAGTGTGTTTAGAAGAAATTTGGTGCATACTGTATAATTTGAGACTTACGAGGGAATTTGTTGTTATAAGGTTGGAAGAAGGTTCGTTGAGGGACGACGTTGCGGGTCCACGTAAAATTTGTGCGTTTCCAATTTGTGATTTTATAATTTGCGTTAATTTGCCAGCCGATTAGCTGATTAAGTCAGGGAGCATATCCTGATCATCGATAGTGCGATTGTATAAGAAAATATTGTTTGCGTTTTGTTTCTAGCTGAAATAAAGCAGAAAATTAAATTTGGTATTTCATGATAGGAAAATTTAGTACGCCGACCGCCATTTGCATTTATGCGACTATTATAATTTTAACAAAATTTACTTACCTCAAATGGAAATTGGATTGAATTTGTATGGAATAGAAAAATACACGTGTGTAATTAAGGCGATTACCGAAGATATTTCACAAGAACAAAACTATCCGATCAACTCCGGTAGCCGAAGTTTAGTAGCAAAAACACCTGTTGCATCCAGTGTGATACGAGAGCATTTGATCATCAACAAAGAGGAAAGCAGTGGACCTCAAACGTTAAATCAAGCTAAGAAATTATTGTTTATTTGAACTATTTTTATTCTCAGAATTCTTATAATTTTCATGTTTTTTTATACTAACATAATTACACTAACAGCGGAAATTGGTAAATGAATTTAGAAGTCATATTTGGTACAAAAGTAAATGTAATTCATTTATCAAGTGTCGCTACACAAATACACAACGAGTCAGGAGACAATTTCATTAAGTTTCAAGTTATTGGCAATAAATAAACCATAATTTGCGTTTATATTAAAGAATTTTGTTTTCTTGAATCATACGATTCGTGGGTTTCAAACTGAGTTCGCTCCTGAGAGTCAAGTGTCTCCAAAATTATCTGAGCTAGCTGGAGAAAAAGGTAAGAGGGTGTAGAACTTGAAACTTTACATTACAATACATAGCTGTGGGCAGTAGGCAGTAAGCCTTGATAATAATCAAATTCGTCCTTTCCTGAATATAATAACCTTCCGACGAAAACTTCGGCGAAAATACAGCCCAAAGACCACATATCTATTTCTGTTCCATAGGGT
The DNA here is from genome assembly GCA_947369205.1 of Cantharis rufa. Taxonomy (NCBI): domain Eukaryota; kingdom Metazoa; phylum Arthropoda; class Insecta; order Coleoptera; family Cantharidae; genus Cantharis; species Cantharis rufa. The sequence goes on along the minus strand of OX376306.1, from coordinate 15,806,196 downwards.
AAATCTAGAAGCAATTCTGGTGCTCGATAATACAATAGGCCGATATTAGTCAAATTGTGGGTTTCATCGGTTCTCATAGCCAAGCTATGAGCCAAGCAACTCGATAAGGTGGACGCGTAGAATTCACTACCATGATATTATTTGCCTTGAGATCAGCATGAATTATTCCTATTTGTCTTAATTTCCTTAACGCCATGATTAGTGAGCTTGTATGAAGTATGAAGTTGTTTCTTTTAGTAGCTGAAATAAAACTTCAAGTTTTTCGGTTAAGAGGACTTTCATTTCCACTTTATATGACTTGGAATAATTTGCTTTTAAATTTAATCAAAATCTAAAATACCTCACAAATATTTGTAAAGAAAAGCTTTGGAGTCAAGAAAACCCTACTTTTCTTTACGATTACATTTAATGAAGTTTTAAAAAATCATTAATTTGATTTCTGTTACAAAAAATATTTCAACTAGCAACCAAAATGTTAATTTTTTATTAGGCGAACCAGCCATCTTTTGAGATGTCTTCTGCTGTCCAGTAGGAGTAAGAGGAACTTGCTGAAAAACTTGCTCTTGAGATTCTTAATTAAAAACAGGTGCTTCCTCTGCTTGAATGTTATTTTCAAATGTTAAAATATGATAAATGTTAAAATATATAAAATATATTTAATGTTAAAATAAATGTTAAAATATGGTGCACACAATTAAGTGTTAAAATATGAGGTCCCTCCAATGCTGTCTCAACTGTAGCTTCTACTAAATGTGGCTTGACGTCTGTAGTTTCCTCACATTTTTTGATAGGAACCTCTTGCACTTGGGTTTCTTGAGCGTGGGAAACATGTTTAATAGGTTCATGTTTTGTCCGACAGTGGAAATCGGCGTTAGGAGCTTGCAAAACTACTTCAATACCACCATTTTTCAATATTTTGGACGAAACCGCGTCTGAAGATTTACTTTGTGTTTTCTGTTTCTTCATAAAATAATATAATGTCATGTAATGGATATAGCAAGACCTGCTACAATTGTAACATGTCCTAAAATAATACGATAATAATAATAATAATAAATAAATACGACGACATTTTAATTTTTTTTTATTTATTTTATTGTGGTGGCCCTGGTGAAGATTTCTCTGGCAAAACCTTATTTTCACCATTCCAGCCCACGAGGCATACGTCCAATAAGTTTGATTGCAATCGACGCAGAAATGCCGGAGAAAATCGATCGACAAAAACTTTTTTCATGTTTTTGACAAAAAAGTTAATTTTATTTTTTTCATGTTGCATTACTGATTTCTATCGAAGGATTACATATGCTCTCATATCCATTAGGATCAATGTACCTACGTACCAAGTTTGGGTAAGATCCCTTCAGCATTTCTTGAGTTATTCACTCTTAAAGTTTCAACTTTGACAACTTGTGATTTTTGACAGACGACAGATAGAAGATTAATTTTACCTATTCTGGATAAAGCCTTTTAAGGCCTTTAAAATAACATATCGCAAGACAAAATATTTTTTAAAAATCCCGTATTATTTTCTTGTGGTGGCACTCCTGATTGATAGATCGCGACGAAAACCTTATTTTCACCTTTCCACCGTGAACCCTACCACCATACCAAATTTGGTCGTAATTGGTTGAATGGTTCGGAAGCAAATCGATCGACAAAATTTGACGACAGACAGACAGACAGACAGACCGACAGACCGACACAGAAATTTTTTTTTTACTTTTTGCAGATCTTTACGTTTCTGAACACGGTGATCTCGAAAATGATATGATAAGTATATGATAAATAATTATCATATATTGATAAATAATTATTGTATATTGATAAAGTGATGCAATCAATTTATGATATGTTAAATAATAATAATAAATTATTATACATTTAAGAAGTCAATTAATAAAAAGGGTTTTCTTACTTTTTTAACTCATAAGCACATATACCGAATAAGTAACGGGACTGAGATGAAGCAAGTGGTTGTTCATTCAAAACATTGTAGGCATTATTCACTAATCCACTCCTGTAACATGCCGTGGCTAGTATGAATAAACTGTCATCGCTTTTAACCTTTAATTAGGTATGCGGGGTGGCCACAACACCCCACGTATGAATTTATTTAAGGTTGATACGAAGAGTACATATTAAAACTCATAAAAACTGCTATTTAAAAGTCTCAAATTTTATTATTTTTACATTTGGCTATATAATAATATCCAACATAATGTGAATTTACCTACAATATAAAAAATGAGTGTAAATTGTTACTGTAAATGTAAGTTTTTGTTGGGGTGTTGTGAGCACCCCACCTACCTACTTACGTTACAAAATGCAACCTACCTAATTAAAGGTTAACTGAAACAAAAACAACTTTAAATATTTATTCGGGATTTAATAAGTGAACATTCTTACCTTCGGCATATAATCTTTCAGATAAAAACACAGCATCACTATAATGATAATGATCTAAGCAAAACCATATTGCTGCCTAAAAATTTAAATCATAAATACAGATCCTTATAAAATTATTAACTAAATTTAAAGGTAAGGTAGGTTTTGCAAGCGACTGCACTTGCAGTACCGCAGAACTGCTCATATGCAATTTCTGTTATGTGGCTTGCTAGACGATACAATCGAAGCGCAGCAGCTCCCATTACGTATTGCACATGCGACTGACGCCAGCCGTAACTGCACTGCTGCTATTGTTTCTTGCAAAACGTACCTTTACAAATTTACCTTCACAGGTTCATGAAGAATCATGTTTGACGATATTTTGCATTCGGTATTATCACATTAAAACTATCTGTATAATCTACAAATTTATTTCTATAATAATAAACTGAAATTGAAATAAATTACAATTACTTTTAGTATAATTGATTTTTATTTTTTTGACATAAACTGAACAAACCAGTTGCCATTTTAATAATATTAAACTTTTCCATTTCAGGATGGCCAACGTTTGATACTTTAAGTTACTAACTATAAATAGAATACCATGATAAAAACATTTTGCGGTACAAACAGGTACAAACGAAGTACAAACGATTGCACCCAGTCCGACTTCAATCCTTTGAGGTGGGGGTGTTGGCATTTCCCTGCCACCCCCACTTTGAAAGTGCTGTAACTTTTTAGTCTTTTTGGTACAAACGAAAATTTTTGCGGTACAAACAGGTACAAACGAAGTACCAACGATTGCACCAAGTCCGATTTAAATATTTTGAGGTGGGGGTGCTGGGGAAATGGACCTGATGTAAAGGACGTATACGTGTAGTAAACGGTGAAGTGGTCAAACGAATTCAAGAGCATACGCATGTTCCATCAGCTGCGAACGTTGAGGTAGTCATAACTGTAACGCAAATAAAAAAACGCGCAATTAATGCAATGGAAGAAACTTCGCAAGTTATTAATGAATGTACGCAAGATCTTTCAGTTTCAGCACATGGATTACTGCCAAATGAATTGGCATTAAAGAAAACCGTTAGAAGAAAACGCAATGATGCAACAGCAGCTCAACCAAATCCTCAAAGTTTGGACGACCTGGTATTGCCAGATAATTTTAAAACTTACAATGTCAATGGAGTTTCCGAAAATTTCCTGCTATCAGACTCGAGAACAGGTACCGAACGAATCTTAATTTTTGGAAGACAGCAAGGGCTGAATATTTTAAGGGAATCTTTAAATTGGTTTGTCGATGGAACTTTTAAAATCTCTCCACCATTGTTCCAACAAGTGTATATTGGGATGGCGGAAAGATATGGTGGCGTTCATCCGGTTGTATATGCGTTGTTGGTTAATAAACGATACCTACATTCGGTTTTTTAGAGCGGTTTTGGAATTGGAACCTGCGGCTAATCCAGAAAGCAATTCTTGCGATTATGAATTAGCTGCAATTCAAGCAATACGAGAATGCTTTCCACAAGTTCATATACAAGGGTGCTTTTTTCATTTAAATCAAAATATGCAACGGCAATTGGCGGGTATTCCTGGTTTAAGAACCGCTTACAGTAATGAAGGCGACATTGCATTGCAGTGTCGTTTGGTGACTTGTTTAGCATTTGTTCCTCGAGAACACTTAGAAGCTGCTTTCGACAGGTTAAAAACGGAGTTGTCTCCTCAGGTACGGCCTATTTTAGAGTGGTTCAAAAACTATTATATGGGCGTTACAACGAGAGCACGCAATGCTAGACGTCCTGCATTGTACGATTACGATATATGGAATGTGTACCAACGAACACTCAATAATTTTGATCGAACGAATAATTATGCAGAAGCTGAAAATAAGCGTCTGCAAATTCAGCTAGGACTCATTCATCCAACTATTTGGAGGTTCATAGATGGATTAAGGAAAGTCCAGAAAAGTAGGCACATATTTTACGAACGTCTCGTTGCTGAACACCCGCCACCGCCTAAATTAAAAAAATTTAGAAGTGCTGACGACAGAATTCTCACAATAGTTAGAGATTTTCAAAACAGAGATCTTATTGATTATTTGCGTTTATAAAAATAAAATATAATATAATTATTATAATAATATAATTATTTTATTATATAATAAAGTTACTTTTACCTTTACAGGGTAACGTTTTTTTCAAATTTTTTAAAATTAAGTGTAATTAAATACTTTTAATCTAAATAAATTATTTTATAAATCTATATTTAATATTATATGTTGTTTTACACATATTGTAAACTACATATAGTAGTTTTGAAAAAAACGCCAAAACGGGTTACTTAGAATCGTCCCACACTTTCAATTGGTTTACGCCGAATTGACTTCGCGCCGAACTGGCTACGCCGAAACGGCGACCCTGAAAAGTCTCTGCGTCGAATTGGGTTACGCCAGATCGTCTTTGCGCCGAATTTACCCTGCGCTGAACTGGCTACGCCAAACCGAAGACGCCGAAAAGACACATTCCCGTATGAATAGCCCACTTACCGGGTGTCGTTGATGCGTCCGGCGGACAGTCTTCTGAATAACTTACTCCTGAGAACAAATATGAATGAACTAAATATGCAATTGCGTACGCGCGCGAAGAAAAAGAAAAAGGTGGTGCGATGTGAGAAGATACACATCAGCGGTCGTCTTCACGATGCGGAAGTTAGTAATGTAGCTCTCAGTAATGACGCAATCAACCTTGCATAACCTTGGCTCGTGCTGGCTATGACCAGGATTTAGTAAGTTTATTCCTGAGTGGACGAGTAGACGCCGAGACTACTGGCGGAAGCGCTAGATTGAAAACCAACAGTCAAGAATTATTTCGCGGCTCTGCCGGAAGCATTCGGGTCAACATGGATGACTTTACCGTCCTACCATCGGGTTTGAGCCAGAAACGCCCCAGGGATGTATCTGTGCTGCAGGACGCCTTGAAGAAATTCAAGCAAGCGCGGGTAAACGGCGGGAGTAACTCTGACTCTCTTAGCTTAGCTAAGAGCTTAGCTTAGCTTTGGGGGAGCATTCACGCTCCCTACTTCCAATTGGCTCCGTTGATGAGGCGGGCCTGGGCCCCTCGGGCGAAAATCCAGAAATGGAGGACGTCGCGAGACCCGGGTGTGACCGTCCACAACGTGGAAGCCCTGCCCTAGCAGGAGGGTGCGGAGAGGGGACGGTGAGCAGCGGAGGTTTTCCGCCTCAAAACACGCCAGCGCCGAGTCCCCGTCGAACCCGAAGCCAGAGAGCGGGAAGGGCAAAGGCTTGTCCTGAACCCGGAACGCCGACGGCTGAGGGGAATCGACAAAACGATTCGGGGGGGGTTACGTTGGAGCAGAACCCACAAACCACCCCCCAAGCCCAGAATCGCTCCGCAAACGTTCGACTCTCTTGGGCACCGATATTGTCGGGCGATCCGGTCGCCCGCCGGATCGCGACTCTCGCAGAAGAATGGGACGGCTGGACTGAGGAAGAAGTGCTCCTCTTCCAGACCGTCTCTCAAACTACTTCTAAGAACATGTCTCCGCTGAGAAGGGCGACAGCGGAAGGGGTCCGCACCTTAATAAAAACCCTCGGTGGGGAAAATGGGACGCGTCCCGACCTGGAACAACGACCCGCTAGAACAAGAGCTGGCCCCAGACGGGAAAATAGAGCGGCAAAACGCATAGAAAAATATAAGGTTTTCTTATACCTCTATAGGACTGACCGGCGAAAGCTCGCTGAGTTGGTCCTGGGGGGGAAGGAACCTGATAAGTCAGAAATAAAACCTCCCCAAGATCTAATGGAGGCCCGTCTGAGGGAGATCTTCGGTAAGGCGTCCGCCGAGGATCAAGAGCGGATCGTTGATCCTAAGGTTGGGATTGACCTATGGACCCCTATTACGGGGGTCGAGATCGAAATTTGGGGGTCTGGTTTGTTGTAACGCCCCACCAGATGCGATCTGAAAAGCCTCTTTGCGGTTGCGGAAACAGTGAACGTTAGTGAACTGAACTTTGCGACTCTTGAGTAATCTCGAGAAGGAAGTTATTGTTCTGTAACTGCTTAGTTGTGCCGATCGACGCGTTAGTCTGTGAGGGTTTTGCGACAAGCAAGCGGAGTGCGAGCCTCCACGTGGCGACTCCCGGAAGGACAGTAGTGTGTACACTGTCACTAATCGCACCTGCGCCGCCGGAGGTTCCTTATTTAAGTGGCTCCCTAGGACGAGGGGTAGCAAATAAAAAATATCTAGCTACTCTGAGCCCACCTGGTCTATCCTTATACTCAAACAACTTTCGGCGGATTTTTCACCAGGTATCGAGCTTTTCCTCTCTCCCGCAGAGAGCCAAACAGGGGCCGACGTCTTAACTTGATTCTCAAATTTCTCCGGAGTTTTACCCGGAAAATCGTCGGCCCTTTACCAGTTGTCCAGTATGGTCAACTGTGTATGTGGCAAGGTCTTCGGCTCGGACGCCGGGCTGAAACAGCACTTGAGGCGCAGGTACTGTCGGGGTGAAAACCCCCCGGCGGAGAATGCTTGCCCTGTATGTAACACTAAATGGCCAACTTTTGCAGGAATGCGTCAGCATCTCCGAAGGGCACACCCAGTCGAATACAATGCTGATCTGGAGGATCAATTAGAGAACCCTGTTCGCGCAGAGAACGCGTGGACAGATAGGGAGCTTCTGGATATGGCGAGGTCCGAAGCTGGCTACGACGGCAGGTTCGTCAATAAACATCTACATGCAGAACTTAGGGGGCGGACCCTAGAAGAAATAAAATCCCGCCGAAGGTGCGAGGATTACAAGCAGATGGTGAGGGAGTTCCGATCCGGCGGCGGCCGTCGGTCGCCTCCGGCGGTTGACGTGCTTGAGGAGATCGAGCAGGAAGAAGAGGCGGGGGAGCATTCACGCTCCCTACTTCCAATTGGCTCCGTTGATGAGGCGGGCCTGGGCCCCTCGGGCGAAAATCCAGAAATGGAGGACGTCGCGAGACCCGGGCGTGACCGTCCACAACGTGGAAGCCCTGCCCTAGCAGGAGGGTGCGGAGAGGGGACGGTGAGCGGCGGAGGTTTTCCGCCTCAAAACACGCCAGCGCCGAGTCCCCGTCGAACCCGAAGCCAGAGAGCGGGAAGGGCAAAGGCTTGTCCTGAACCCGGAACGCCGACGGCTGAGGGGAGTCGACAAAACGATTCGGGGGGGGTTATGTTGGAGCAGAACCCACAAACCACCCCCCAAGCCCAGAATCGCTCCGCAAACGCTCGACTCTCTTGGGCGCTGATATTGTCGGGCGATCCGGTCGCCCGCCGGATCGCGACTCTCGCAGAAGATTGGGACGGCTGGACTGAGGAAGAAGTGCTCCTCTTCCAGACCGTCTCTCAAACTACTTCTATGAATATGTCTCCGTTGAGAAGGGCGACAGCGGAAGGGGTCCGCTCCTTAATAAAAACCCTCGGTGGGGAAAATGGGACGCGTCCCGACCTGGAACAACGACCCGCTAGAACAAGAGCTGGCCCCAGACGGGAAAATAGAGCTGCTAAGCGCACAGAAAAATATAAGGTTTTCTTATACCTCTATAGGACTGACCGGCGAAAGCTCGCTGAGTTGGTCCTGGGGGGGAAGGAACCTGATAAATCAGAAATAAAACCTCCCCAAGATCTAATGGAGGCCCGTCTGAGGGAGATCTTCGGCAAAGCATCCGCCGAGGATCAAGAGCGGATCGTTGATCCTAAGGTTGGGATTGACGTATGGACCCCTATTACGGGGTCGAGATCGAAACGGCGCTGGGAGCTACAAAGCAAACAGCGCCAGGACCTGACGGCCTGACGTTGCGGCATTTGCAGAGGGTTCCTCGTCATAGACTGGAGCTCCTCTTAAATAGTATTTTGCTCTCGAAAGAAATGCCAGGGGACCTCCGGATCAGCAGAACTACAATGATTCCGAAGTCGGACGATGGGTTAGAGAACCCAGAGAACTGGCGTCCGATTTCGGTTTCAAGTGTCCTCACGCGGCTCCTAAATAAAATTTTAGCAAAGCGGCTTTCGGGGCTTCCATTGCATCCACACCAGCGCGGCTTCACCGCACAAAACGGAGTTTTCATGAATACCGCGACTCTGGACTCCATCATCAGAAGTAGGCGCGCCGATTTGAGGCCGTATCATATCCTATCTTTGGATCTTAAAAAAGCTTTCGATACGGTCTCACACTACTCGATACGGCGCGCACTTAAAAGATTTAACGTTGATCCAAGGATGATCGAGTTCATCATGAGCGGGTATAAGGAGAGTTTCACCCGTCTGACGGGGTCGGCCTCGGCCGACCTTATTACAATTAATAGGGGTGTTAAACAAGGGGACCCTCTGTCCCCTATATTGTTTAATATAGTCATGGATGAGCTGGTGTGTGCTTTGGAGGCCACGAATATTGGACTGCCGATGGCAGGGGGGTCGGTGAGGGTCACTATTTTAGCGTACGCCGATGACATCATCTTAATGGCAGAGTCTTATAAAGATGCGCAGAGACTTCTGAGATTAGCGAAAGAGTTTTTCCACAAAAGGGGGCTGAGTTTAAATGAAAGTAAATGCTTCGCAGTGGCAACACGCGTGCTGCCTGGAAAGAAAATTTTATTAGCGTCTACCCGGACCAGGTTTTACAGTGGTGGTGTTCCCATTGTGACCCTGAGTCCGGACGAATTTTTAAAGTACCTGGGACGCAAGTACGACCATTTTGGTCAAGCAGCCCCCTTTCTATGCGATTTAAAAGTTGAGGTGGAACGCATCCGGAAGTCTCCGCTAAAGCCTCATCAGAAGTTAGATATTTTAAAAACGTATATGTTGCCTAAGATTTTGTCACGGCTGATCTCGACTCGGATCACAAAGGGTGTGCTCAAAGGAGCAGATAGATTTATTCGAATTTTTATTAGGCAAATTTTACATTTAAACAAGACTACTGCTGACGCATTCATTCATGCCCCAATAAAGATGGGCGGATTAGGCGTGATGTCCCTGTTCACTACTATTCCTCGCATTCTGCACAGCTTCTTCGTAAACACTATGATTTCAGACGACATTTTAAATAGAGCCGTGTTAGCTACGGAGCATTATGAGAAGCTGTGGCAGAAGCTTAACAACTGGACTAATGTCCTGGGCACGAACAGGGACGTCATTAAGAGAGATTGGGGCAGGAAATTAGACGAGTCTTACTCGGGTAATGGACATACAGGGTGAGGGAACACCATTCTCCTCACATTGGATCGCATACCCCCCACCCTTCTGGTCGGGGGAGGACTATGTTAAAGCGATCCAATTAAGATGTAATATGCTCCCGACGGTCGGTGTTCCATCCAACCCAGTTGAGCAAAGGAAATGCAGAGCGGGCTGCAGACGTGTGGAGTCTTTATCCCACGTCCTGCAAGGCTGCCCCCTCACCCACTATCCAAGGATACGTCGACATGACAGGATAGTGGGAAGGCTGGAAAATATAGCCAAAAAAAAGGGTTGGATGACACAAAATGAGCCAAATATAAGATCTACGGACGGCCGCCTTTACAAGCCAGATCTAATTTTGTTAAAGAACAATAGGGCGGTCGTCTGCGACGTCGCGGTAGCATGGGAGGGCCCGACGGCTCTTGCAGAAGCGTTCTGCAACAAGATTGCGAAATACTCGACGCCGGGCCTGATGGAAGAGCTCAGGAAGAGATTCCCTGGGTTCGAAATCACGGTCACGGCCCTGGTAATAGGTGCCAGAGGGACGTCGAGCTCGAGCAATCCGGTGATCTCAGACATCCTGCGCCTCAATAACAACGAGGCCGTTTCACTAATAAATAATACAATCAACGGCTCAATAATAATACATTCCCAATTTATGAGGAGTGTGTGGAACGGCCGTGCTGTGACCTGAAGGCGGCTATCACTTTCTAGAGCCGCCCTCTGCGGGTGACATTGGCGTAAGTGGCCTTACTTCCGGCTTCGGCCTCTATACTTTTTGTTTTTAATCCTAAATGTTGCATGTTAATTTATTAGCTGGTTTTATTTTATTTTAATTTTTACACAATTTGCGCTTGCGTAGTTTTTATTTATAAGCCTCGCTCTAACAAGGGATATTCCCTAAGAGCCTTTAAGAGGCTAAGGTGGGAGTCTAAGGACATACCACCTGCTTATTGCATGCTTGTTTAACGCTTGTTATTTTATAATTTTAATCAGATTTTATATTTATTTTTTTAATCCGTTGTTGACTAATTTATAGATTTTATTTTTTGAACGTTAAGTTTTAAGTTGTATATATTGTTATTATTTATTGATTGTTAAGTTTAAAAATTTTATATTTTAACTAGCGTTGGATATAAAAATATTTTTAGTTGCATGCGTTATTTTAATTTGCATTGCTTGCGCTTAATTTTGTTGCTTATTTATTTGTTAAGTTTTTTACAGTTTAAAATAGTTAAGTTTTTATTTTATAGTTATTTATTTATATATTTTATTATTGTTATTATTACAGAAATAGTTTATGCAAAAAATTTATTTTATTTTTATATTTAAAAACAGACCCACTTCCGACAATAAAAATTTATTAAAAACTTAAATAATAAACAAAATAAAGAAGGGCTACGGCCCTACAGTGTTTTAAACAAATTAGCAGTAAATTATGGTCGGAGGTGGGGCGGCTTGCGCCGGCTTCACCGGTTTGAGCCCCAGGCCCCAGTAATGAATTAATTTGTCTTAAATGTGCGCCCTGTTATGTCAGTGTCCGTAGTCGATGACCGAGCCACTGCAGGGACCTGCGGGATAACTATATTTAGCTACCGGCGGCAAGAACTGCACCGGAAATGGACCCCAGTGGCTCGGCCCCTTCTGTTTGTCAGTGTGGGTGTACTGTGCCGTTTTATATATATATTTGGGGCACCAGAAATAGCTAAGAGCTTAGCTTAGCTTTGGGGGAGCATTCACGCTCCCTACTTCCAATTGGCTCCGTTGATGAGGCGGGCCTGGGCCCCTCGGGCGAAAATCCAGAAATGGAGGACGTCGCGAGACCCGGGTGTGACCGTCCACAACGTGGAAGCCCTGCCCTAGCAGGAGGGTGCGGAGAGGGGACGGTGAGCAGCGGAGGTTTTCCGCCTCAAAACACGCCAGCGCCGAGTCCCCGTCGAACCCGAAGCCAGAGAGCGGGAAGGGCAAAGGCTTGTCCTGAACCCGGAACGCCGACGGCTGAGGGGAATCGACAAAACGATTCGGGGGGGTTATGTTGGAGCAGAACCCACAAACCACCCCCCAAGCCCAGAATCGCTCCGCAAACGCTCGACTCTCTTGGGCACCGATATTGTCGGGCGATCCGGTCGCCCGCCGGATCGCGACTCTCGCAGAAGAATGGGACGGCTGGACTGAGGAAGAAGTGCTCCTCTTCCAGACCGTCTCTCAAACTACTTCTAAGAACATGTCTCCGCTGAGAAGGGCGACAGCGGAAGGGGTCCGCACCTTAATAAAAACCCTCGGTGGGGAAAATGGGACGCGTCCCGACCTGGAACAACGACCCGCTAGAACAAGAGCTGGCCCCAGACGGGAAAATAGAGCGGCAAAACGCATAGAAAAATATAAGGTTTTCTTATACCTCTATAGGGCTGACCGGCGAAAGCTCGCTGAGTTGGTCCTGGGGGGGAAGGAACCTGATAAGTCAGAAATAAAACCTCCCCAAGATCTAATGGAGGCCCGTCTGAGGGAGATCTTCGGTAAGGCGTCCGCCGAGGATCAAGAGCGGATCGTTGATCCTAAGGTTGGGATTGACCTATGGACCCCTATTACGGGGGTCGAGATCGAAACGGCGCTGGGAGCTACAAAGTAAACAGCGCCGGGACCTGACGGCCTGACGTTGCGGCATTTGCAGAGGGTTCCTCGTCATAGACTGGAGCTCATCTTAAATAGTATTTTGCTCTCGAAAGAAATGCCAGGTGACCTCCGGATCAGCCGAACTACAATGATTCCGAAGTCGGACGATGGGTTAGAGAACCCAGAGAACTGGCGTCCGATTTCGGTTTCAAGTGTCCTCACGCGGCTCCTAAATAAAATTTTAGCGAAGCGGCTTTCGAGGCTTCCACTGCATCCGCACCAGCGCGGCTTCACCGCACAGAACGGAGTTTTTATGAATACCGCTGTTCTGGACTCGATCATCCGAAGTAGGCGCGCCGATTTGAGGCCGTATCATATTCTATCTTTGGATCTTAAAAAAGCATTCGATACGGTCTCACACTACTCGATACGGCGCGCACTTAAAAGATTTAACGTTGATCCAAGGATGATCGAGTTCATTATGAGCGGTTACAAGGATAGTTTCACCCGTTTGACGGGGTCGGCCACGGCCGACCTTATTACCATTAATAGGGGTGTAAAACAAGGGGACCCTCTGTCCCCTATATTGTTTAATATAGTTATGGATGAGCTGGTGTGTGCTTTGGAGGCCTCGAATATTGGACTGCCGATGGCAGGGGGGTCGGTGAGGGTCACTATTTTAGCGTACGCCGATGACATCATCTTAATGGCAGAGTCTTATAAAGATCCGCAGAGACTTCTGAGATTAGCGAAAGAGTTTTTCCACAAAAGGGGGCTTAGTTTAAATGAAAGCAAATGTTTCGCAGTGGCAACCCGCGTGCTGCCAGGTAAGAAAATTTTATTAGCGTCTACTCGGACCAGGTTTTACAGTGGTGGTGTTCCCATTGTGACCCTGAGTCCGGACGAATTTTTAAAGTATCTAGGACGCAAGTACGACCATTTTGGTCAAGCAGCCCCCTTTCTATGCGATTTAAAAGTTGAGGTGGAACGCATCCGGAAGTCTCCGCTAAAGCCTCATCAGAAGTTAGATATTTTAAAAACGTATATGTTGCCTAAGATTTTGTCACGGCTGATCTCGACTCGGATCACAAAGGGTGTGCTCAAAGGAGCAGATAGATTTATTCGAATTTTTATTAGGCAAATTTTACAATTAAACAAGACTACTGCTGACGCATTCATTCATGCCCCAATAAAGATGGGCGGATTAGGCGTGATGTCCCTGTTCACTACTATTCCTCGCATTCTGCACAGCTTCTTTGTAAACGCTATGATTTCAAAAGACATTTTAAACAGAGCCGTGTTAGCTACGGAGCACTATGAGAAGCTGTGGCAGAAGCTTAACAACTGGACTAATGTCCTGGGCACGAACAGGGACGTCATCAAGAGAGATTGGGGCAAGAAACTGGATGAGTCTTACTCGGGTAATGGCCTAATACAGGGTGAGGGAACACCATTCTCCTCACATTGGATCGCATACCCCCCACCCTTCTGGTCGGGGGAGGACTATGTTAAAGCGATCCAATTAAGATGTAATATGCTCCGACGGTCGGTGTTCCATCCAACCCAGTTGAGCAAAGGAAATGTAGAGCGGGCTGCAGACGTGTGGAGTCATTATCCCACGTCCTGCAAGGTTGCCCCCTCACCCACTATCCAAGGATACGTCGACATGACAGGATAGTGGGAAGGCTGGAAAATATAGCCAAGAAAAAGGGTTGGATGACACAAAACGAGCCAAATATAAGATCTACGGACGGCCGCCTTTTCAAGCCAGATCTAATTTTGTTTAAGAACAATAAGGCGGTCGTCTGCGACGTCGCGGTAGCATGGGAGGGCCCGACGGCTCTTGCAGAAGCGTCCTGCAACAAGATTGCGAAATACTCGACGCCGGGCCTGATGGAAGAGCTCAGGAAGAGATTCCCTGGGTTCGAAATCACGGTCACGGCCCTGGTAATAGGTGCCAGAGGGACGTGGAGCTCGAGCAATCGGGTGATCTCAGACATCCTGCGCCTCAATAACAACGAGGCCGTTTCACTAGTAAATAACGCGATAAATGGCTCTATAATAATACACTCCCAATTTATGAGGAGTGTGTGGAACGGCCGTGCTGTGACCTAAAGGCGGCTAATCACTTCCTCTGCGGGCGACAGTGGCGTAAGTGGCCTTACTTCCGGCTTCGGCCTCTATACTTTTTGTTTTAATCCTATATGTTGCATGTTTAATTTATTAGCTGGTTTATTTTTTTTTATAATTTTTATACAATTTTGCGCTTGCGTAGTTATTATTTAGTAGCCTCGCTCTAACAAGGGATATTCCCTAAGAGCCTTTAAGAGGCTAAGGTGGGAGTCTAAGGACATACCACCTGCTTATTGCATGCTTATTTGACGCTTGTTATTTTATGATTTTAAACAGATTTTATATATATAATTTTTATCCGTTGTTGACTATTTTATAGATTTTAATTTTAAGAACGTTAAATTTTAAGTTTGTATATATTTTATTATTATTTATTGATTGTTAAGTTTTGAAAATTTTATATTTTAACTAGCGTTGAATATATAAATATTTATTTAGTTGCATGCGTTATTTTTATTTTGCACTGCTTGCGCTTATTTTTGTTGCGTAATTATTTGTTAAGTTTTTACAGTTTAAATTAGTTAAGTTTTTATTTTATATATATATTTTATTATTGTTATTATTATAAAAATAGTTTATGCATAAAGTTTATTTTAATTTATATATTTATACAGACCCACTTCCGCCAATAAAAATTTATTAAAAACTTAAATGTTAAACAAAATAAAGAAGGGCTACGGCCCTACAGTGTTTTAAAATAATTTGCATTAAATTATGGTCGGAGGTGGGGCGGCTTGCGCCGGCTTCACCGGTTTGAGCCCTAGGCCTCAGAAAATAATTAAGTGTCTATAATGTACGCCCCGTTATGTCAGTCGTCCGTTGTCGTTGACCGAGCCGCTGCAGGGACTTACTGGAGAACTATATTTAACTACCGGCGGCAAGATCTGCACCGGAAATAGACCCCAGTGGCTCGGCCCCTTCTGTTTGTCAGTGTGGGTGTACTGTGCCGTTATATATATATTTGGGGCACCAGAAATAGCTTAGCTTTATACGCACCGATAAGTTCAAGGCCTTCCAAAATCTCTACCGGATGGAACGGCGAAAACTTGCCGATCTGATCCTGGGTAACAACAAGGAAGGTAACAATTGACAGCCCAATTGAAGTAATGGTACGCCCATCTTCAAGTCGCAACACCAATACGTCCTGGTGTGGAACGGCGGCGAAACGGTCAGGCCTATTTCCGTCTTTAAACCTGCATACAACGCCGCCACGAATGACTCGAAATCAGAGAGCGGCGGAGAGGAGGGTCACCACGCCCGTGAGGGTAAACTAAAAGAACTTTTCGGAAGACCGTCTCCGAAAGATGATCATGCCATCTCTGATTTCAAAGGGGGGGTCGATGTCTGTACTCTCATCTTAAACAGCGAAATTCAATCTGCTCTTACAGCATCTAGAAATACTGCACCGGGTCCTGATGGCCTTTCGTTGCGGCAGTTGCTGAAGGTTCCGAGTCATAGGCTTGAAGTCCTCTTTAATTGTGCTTTGCTTGCGGGGGCTTTGCCCAAGTTTCTCCAGATCAGCAAAACGACTATGATCCCTAAAGGGGAAGAGGATCTTGAGAGTCCAGATAAGTGGAGGCCCATCTCTATTTCAAGTATTATAACTAGGATCCTACATAAGATCCTAGCCAAAAGATTATCAAATCTTCCTTTGCACCCGCACCAGCGCGGTTTTAAAAGTTTAAACGGGGTATTTCTAAATACCACCACGTTAGATGCCGTCTTCCGTAAAAGAAGAAGTAAGATTAAGCCTTATTTCATTTTGTCGCTTGATTTGCGAAAAGCTTTTGATACCGTTTCACACTACTCTATTGAGAGAGCGTTGAGGCGTTTTTCGGTTGACAAACGGATGATAGAGTTCATTATGAACGGCTACCAAGTCAGTAAAACTTTTTTGAATCCCGGCGGTAACCGGGAGAATACAATTAATATTAATCGCGGCGTCAAGCAGGGTGACCCTTTGTCACCCATTTTATTTAATATCGTTATAGACGAACTGGTGTGTGCACTGGAGGAGACGAAGATGGGTCTCCCACTGGTGGACGAAATTTGTAAAGTCGCTTGTTTGGCGTACGCTGATGACATCGTCCTGATGGCGGAGAGTTTTAATGATGCACAGAGGCTGCTAAGGATTAGCAATCATTTCTTTTTCGGAGTAAATACCCGGGAGCCTCGATCAAGATCACTTCATTAATTATCGGAGCGCGGGGAACTTGGAGCGAGAGCAATAGGGAGATCTCCGGCATACCCCGCCTCACGAAAAACGACTGCGTATCACTAGTTAATAATACAATTAACGGGTCAATAATTATTCATAGAGAATACATGAAAAATGTGTTGTACGCAGGTGCTGCCAGACGGCGGGATAATCCGCACCGGCCGTCTGTTTAATATCACTCCACAAGTTTGGCGTTATTACTACGTGGCCTTCTTTCCTATATCTATTTCCTATCATATATATTTTACCGGCTATGCGCAAAATCCGGCAATTTGCAAAATGCCTAGGTAATCTGCAAACCGACTAAGTCGTAAGCTACTATGCAAATTCACTAATACTTTAGGCAATCTGCAAAATGGCTACGGTGTTTCAGGCAATTTGCAAATTGTCTATATTGTTAGTTAATGTGCTTTTTGAGTATGTAACACACTCACATTGACTAGGCAATGTAAAAAACGATATTTTAAATAGATAATTTTAAAAGAACCATTTATTAAAACATAGCTCGTTGAACATTTTACATAAGAATAAAAACTATAAACCTATAAACATTAGGTTACTTATTTTTACGTGGATTAGAAAAGTGACAGAGAAATAAAATTCTTGGAAATTCTGAAAAAAGATTAAAAAGCTGCACTACTGACGATAATGTAATCAATCATACCCATTCCGTCTTTCGACAGGGGTCGAACAGATCCAAGGAATATGTTAGGTGTAGTTCTTGGCGAAGGAAAGGAATTTTATAAAATAGGCACTATAGCAGGAGATCTTCAGAAATGGTACAGTCGAAATGAATTTGAGTCGGTGACGCAAAACTTTATAGTGCATGCAGAAGATGTAGCTGCAGACGAAATTAGTCTTCGGGTGGCAGTGCTGGCAACTGCTTCTTCTACATGTTATTAGGGAATGTTGAAATGTAATTGTACAAAGAAGTGCATAAATAAATCATGCAAACGCCTTAAAAGTAGAGTAATGTGTAATAGTCGCTGTCACTTTTCTAATCCATGTAAAAATGGGTTTATAGTTTTTATTCTTATGTAAAATGTTCAACGAGCTATGCTTTAATAAGTGATTCTTTTAAAATTATCTACTTAAAATATCGTTTTTACATTGCCTAGTCAATGTGAGTCTGTTACATACTCAAAAAGCACATTAACTAACAATATAGACAATTTGCAAATTGCCTGGTTTGCAGATTACCTAGGAATTTTGCAAATTGCCGGATTTCGCAAATTGTCGGTAACATATATACGTAAATACTTAAATAACTAATATATAATTTAAAATTTTAATTATTATTTTTTTTAACAATTTTTAACCTTATTCAAACATATTTTTAACTGTACATAGTATTTATTTAAGAATTTTTATTCATATGACCTTCAGTCGCTTTTTAATATATATATATTTTTTATTAATAACCGCGTATTATTGTCGGTTCTTTTATTGTGTATGCATTTAAATTTAAATATAAAAGGAATGTAGCGGCATGGTTGACTTAATTGTGGACCTATGTCGCTACATATCCATTCATTTGAAAACAGTGACAGGCTTCACCTGTCATTGATAGATCCCAAACTTGGAAGAAAGTTGGCCCTTAGTGTTGTCATGTCTCGTCTTGACCAAGCCGCGCGCCGGGTCGCTGTTGAATTTCCGTTTTGGATAATTTTGTCTGTTTTTTTTTATGCTACCGGTGGCAATAACTACACCGGTAATAAGTCCCGCGGCGGTTTGGCCCCTTCTATTCGTTGAAGGGCCAAATAGTCTATATGTTTATTCGGGATACAAGAGATAGCTTAGCTTTATACGCACCGATAAGTTCAAGGCCTTCCAAAATCTCTACCGGACGGATCGGCGAAAACTTGCCGATCTGATCAGGGTAACAAGGAGATCAACGAAAAGGAAGTGCAGCATCCAAAAGATCTCATGGAGGCCCGTCTGAGGGAAATCTTCGGGAAAGCGTCTCCCGAGGATCATGAGCGGATCCTTGATCCTAAGGCTTTTGGGGGTCAGGTTTGTTGTAACGCCCCACCAGATGTGATCTGAAAAGCCTCTTTGCGGTTGCGGAAACAGTGAACGTTAGTGAGCTGAACTTTGCGATTCTTGAGAAATCTCGAAAAAGGAGTTTTTGTTCTGTGACTGCTGAGTTGTGCCGATCGACGCGTGAGTCTGTGCGGGTTTTACGACAGACAGGCGGTGTGCAAGCCTCCACGTGGCGGCTACTGGAAGGACAGTAGTGTGTACACTGTCACTAATTGCACCCGCGCCGTCGGGAGAGTCTAATTATTGGTTTCCTAGGACGAGGAGTGACTATTCATATCCGGTCGCTCTGGACCCACCTGGTCTTTCCGATAGCGTAGTACATTGTCGGTGGTCTATACACCAGGTATCGAGCTTTTCTCTCTCCCACAGAGAGCCTAACAGGGGTCGACGAATCTAACTTTCGTCGGCCCTTTTAAGTTGTCCATTATGGTCAACTGTGTCTTCGGCTCGGATGCCGGGCTGAAGCAGCACCTAAGGCGCAGATATTGTCGGGGTGAAGAACGCTTGCCCTGAGAACGCTTGCCCAGTATGCGAGATAGATTGGCCCACATGCCACACGGAATGCGTCAGCACCTCAGACGAACTAAATAAATAAATCGATAACTCCAAAGAATATTTTGAAAAATGCATCAAAAACATGCGCGAAAAACTTGAGAAAGAACTCGCGAATAAATCATTGGAAGAAGCCTTGATAGCGCGAGAAAGAAATAAAATTGAAACCAAAATTATGGACGAACAA
Organism: Cantharis rufa; assembly: GCA_947369205.1. Lineage (NCBI taxonomy): Eukaryota > Metazoa > Arthropoda > Insecta > Coleoptera > Cantharidae > Cantharis > Cantharis rufa. Next base: position 15,786,845 of record OX376306.1, on the reverse strand, counting down.
GTCGAAACATCTCAAGCACAAACTATCGAAGCAAATGTGATTATCTTGGAAAATCAAAGGGTAAAAAGATGCATGCTTATACCTGCAACTAAACGAAATATGACCGCCGACTCAAGTGATGAAGAACAAAGCCACACCACGAAAAGCAAAACCTTGAACAAAATATGGAAACGGATGCCGAACAATTTGAACTGAAAAAAGAACAAGAAAGAATCAAAAAAGTCGAGCCAAGGAAAAAGCAAAAAAGTAGAAAATAATGAAACTTCGGAAAATAAAGAAGAAAAAGAAGAATCAACCAAACCAAATAGCAGCTTCAAAACACATCAACCAACCAACAAAACAAACAACCGAATCAAGGAGGACTATACGCAAAGGGAACCCCTAGCCATGCTAGATGAGAACATGGAAATTGCACGCTAAATCAGGGAATACCTAATGCGATGCAAAGATGCCCTACCGAATCGAAACAAAGCCCTGGAAAGGCTCTAAACATTTGAGAAAGACATCAACATCAGTCTCATGATCGCCTATAACCATTGTGGAAACAACAACACAGGAACCAATAGTAAATCAAACATTGAAACCGAAAAAATTATACAGGAAATTAAAAATACCATGGGAACCCCGAAACCGATGTTCAACCACGGAGTTAAAATAACCCACAACCTTTAAAAACCAGAAGCTCCAAAAAACAAAATCCGCCACACGATTACCTTGCCGCGGTCCTCCAACCAAAATCATGCCGAACCAAGAACCAATCAAGAAATATAAAGTTTTAGTATACCCAAAAATCATTAAAGAAACCGAAACATCCACGGAAACCAAAGCAATACTAACATCGATACCCCTGGACCAGCTGAATATTAAGCCTGACAGACTAATGAATGTCAGGAACAATGGAATTCTAATCGAATCTACAGATGCATCCATACAAAACCTAATTGGAAATCAATCAAAAAAACAACCAACCACGACACCATCACTTTCCACAAGAACTTATCAGACCAACATTTTACAGTTATCTCAATCACGACAAAGAAAGAAAAACCAACCTACATTATTGGAACCTACATCCCACCATGAATACAAGACATCAATATACCAATCAATAAACTGGATAGTTTAATCAGAACCTTTAAGAAAAAAACATACATATGTGGTGACTTCAATTGTCGTTCAAAGCTTTGGTTCGATGAAGTAAACTCAAATGAAAAAGCACAATACCTGGAGGAATTTATAAGCCAAAACAACGTAGTTATCCACAGCAACCCAGGGAAACTATTCACCTATGAAAATAACAGGGGGGGGGGAGAAGTGACATCGACCTTACTCTAGGAACACAGGACACTCAAGACAACGTCAAAAATTGGGACGTCAGCGAAAAAGTAATTTTGACGGACCATAAAAGCATAACTTGCACTATAGGAAATCTCAACCAGAAAAAATACAAAATAATCAAGAAAAAGAATCCAAATTCCATCGATGAAGAAATACTAACGAACATCTTAACAAACTGGACGAACATAAATGGACCTAAAATAAAAAACCTAAAAACACATAATGAAATAGAACAAATAGTCACCCAACTTACACGATACAATCGAAAACCTAATAAACAACCATGCCAAAGACAAAAACAACTAGGTACATTGGAAGGCCGGAATGGTGGACAGATAAAGTTGAAAGTGCCAGAAAAGCATACCTAAAAGAAAAATCTTTAAAATTCAATTTGAGCTTTCAGCGATGGTAATCGCCTTCGTCAGAATGTTTATTAGTTTTATCTTATTATTATTCTCACAAGTTAATAATTTATATTTAAATAAAAGAAAAATCGAAACTTTATATAAAATAAGAAACCTGAAAAAGAAAACGAACTATACACGATAATGATAACCAAAAAAGAAACATTTCAACAAAAACTGAAAGCCGCAAGACAGAAAAATTGGAAAGATTTTGTGGAAAACGATGTGGCCAAGGACCCATGGGTTATATAGGACATATAAGTTGGCTGCGGGGAAATTTTGTTAACAGAGAATCCTAACATCCTTCCGTAGGAAGGACGGGACAGAAACACTGGATGCGGAAGAAACCCTCAGACATCTTATGGAAAAACTACTACCACCAGACGAACCGAATACCGATAACCTTGACCATCAAATCATGAGAATGGATTATGAGGAAATAAGGAACATGGGAACCGAATAAATAAAAACCAACTTTTACAGTTAATTATATGAGTTTTCACAGCATATTTTGGAAAATATACTGCATATATCCCCTTAATTTAAGCGCATATACATATGCATCATATATGAAGTTTTTTAGTGCATATAATTCTCAGCCCTATTGATCATTAATACACTTGTTTTCATGAAGGGACGCCGCAATATACCTAAGTACTACCCTAGATTACCGGGCATAATCGTCGACCCGATATTATTTTAGTAAGTAGTAAAATAAATTTCGGAAGTAATCTTCCGAAACGTCGACTTAGCAAATTATTTTGTTTGATTGGATTTCCAACATACCCGATATCCTTTTACTTATATTCAATATCATTGGTTGAGAATTTAGTGTTTCTTACGATATTATTTTGTCGTATATCCGAAAAATCGAGTTTTGGGAAATCGATGTTAAAGATTGAAACGCAATAAAAAAAAATTGGCTCGAAAAACTAGTTTCGATTTTCTGGTCACTTATAGTTCATTTCATTGCGGTTTTTTTGGTTTTTTTTTTATAAGCTTGTTATAAATAAATTTTGGATTTTAAGTGGTTTTTGTTTAAAAGTATCTTGTCGTATACGCCATTTTAACGAAATTTTAATCATGCATAGCACCTTCATAGCACATACGACAAAATCATATTCAATAAAATGCCTAATTAATAGAGAAAACTTAAAAATAATGAAATTAATTAAATAAACAAATTATATTCTATATTATATTAACAAAAAATAACAAAATTAAAATTTTTGGAAATAAACATTTTTGATTTTGATTTAAAAAAAATATAAGTAATAATCTAAAATTATGTGTTTCCACTATCTTCCATATTAATTATTTTAATAAACTGTTGTAATATTCAATCAATTTTAGGTATAAAAATATAGAGACTTATAATATCCCTTTTTTTCCCACAGGTATTTTTTTCTATTTAATATTTTTAAATTCACCTTGAAAATTATTTTTATATAAATTAATTTCACCAAAAAATATTTTTTGGTGTTGGAAGATCTCCTTTACAATGAAGCCATAAAATTTATTTGGGTTCCTGACGTCTTAAAATTGATTGTAGAACGATCATCTTGGTAATATTTAATAATTTTAACTTGACAGAATGGAACCGTATTCACCAAATATGAACACGACACAATAACAATGTGATGTACACATACGACAAAATAATTGAGGATAATTTTATTACACAATTTTACACTGATTTTATGTCGTATATCCAAAAATTTGGTGTTTGCGGCAGTATAATAATGAGGCTACCGCATTTTGTGGCGTATACGACAAAATTGATACCCAATATCTCGGAAACTATACAACTTAGAGTCATTTTGAAAATTCAAATCGATAGAGTAAAAAAAAATGAAACAAGACTTAACTCATTTTTTTTGATTTTGTGTTGTACGACAGTATAATTCCGGGTCGACGATATGTTGTAATAATAGTACTTTTACTAATGTCGCAAAATTTACAAATGCCTCGTATTTTAGGATTAAAACAATAACCCGTGTCAGCTAATCAGATAATTGTTGGTAAATTCATATAAAATACTATATAAGTAATACCGCATTGCAGAATTTTAAAGAATCCCAACAGCAACTAAGTAAACGCTAGTACTTGCAAAAGGAGCAATATGCAGAAATCGCAAAACAAACCAGACCAGATGGACTGAGATTTTCGTATGTCTCTTTAGTGAAAATCGATGAAGACGGCCACTTAGTTTTCCAATTGGGAGACGTTTTAGAAAACAGATATAAAATAATTACCCCTCTCGGAAAAGGCACTTTCGCACAAGCTCTACACGTAAAAGATCAGGAAACAGATAGTTTTGTGGCATTAAAAATTATCAGAAATAAATCAAACTACAGAGATGCAGCAGAAGTGGAAATTTCAATTTTAAAAATGTTGGGAAAAATCAATCCAACCAGTTTGATACACTGATACATACTTCATGATACACCTGTCCATGAAAATGTTGTCTTCGTTTAATTACTATGGTCATGTATGCATAGAATTTGAAAAATTTGGTCTTAGCGTGAACGACTTTTTGGTGAGAAACGATTACAACCCGTATCACATTGATGAAATCCGACATGTGCCATCAGTTGTGCTTAATCTGCCAAATTTTTACACGACGACAAACTGACTCATACGGATCTCAAACCTGAAAATGTCATATTTGTGAATTCCAAATCTGATATAATTTACGATAACGAAACTTATAGAGAAGCGAGACGATTGAGAAGAACCGACATAAAATTGATAGATTTTGGTAATGCTGTATTTGATGACAGACATCACTCTGTAACTTTTGGTACTACAAATTATACATCACTCAAAGTGTTTTTAGAATTAGGTTGGGCCCAACCTTGTGACGTATGTCTATAAGTTGATTTTTTTCGAAATGTATATGGGATATATAATATTCGCCACCCGAAACAAATTGGAACATTTGGCAATGATGGTGCGACTTCTTTGCAAATTTCCTTGTGAAATTGCTTCTGAATTATTCTCTAAAACAAGGTATCTTCGTGATGGTAGAATAGATTGAGCAGACTTGGAAGACTCGGGACGTTACGTGAACAATCATAGCAAACCATTAATAAAGTTTAAAAGAAAAGACAATGAAGATCATAACGATTTGTTCGATTTAATGCAACGCATGGCATGTTCGTATATGTATGACCCATCGCAAAGAATAACACCGAAAGAGGCTAAGTCCCATAATTTCTTTTCTAAAAATACGGATCATCAAAAATTAAACGTTTGATGTTGATTTTTAATAACAATTCCTTTCTTTACATTGAAACTGAAACCCAAATTTTTTGGGTTGATAATTATATTATAACATTATTGCAATACGATCATTGCCCAAAGATGGAATTTTGTAAAATTACATTAATTGTATAAATTTTTGAAATTACAATGAATATTTAATCGACCAATTGTGAAAACATTCGTTTCCCTTCATTAATTTATAAATTATTTGGGGCTACAGTTATTTGTATTATTGTAAAAATAATAGTTATATAATTATTATACTGAGAATTGTAACGAATTCGATAAGAAATTATTTTTTTACTTAATTTTACTTAAATTTACAGTAAATTTAATTAAGTCCTTATTTTAATTATTGGTAGAAAAAACCTGTTAGTATTTCTACAAAAAATACTGTTTGTGAAAACCTATTTTTCAAATTTTTTCCGGTATATTTATCTAATGGATAGAAAAATTTTATCATTATCAGTTGGTTTCAATTTTAAATTATTGTACACGTGAAAATCGTTTTGGAATTTTAATTAATTTATTGATATAGTTTTATATTATTTAGAATTAGTGTTTTACAGTATTGTTTTTAGCATTTTTCTTATTTTCGCTTTGACTTTGTTGAATCGGACGCGCATTCGTTGAATCTACAGTGACCCGTCACAGCAAAATTTTTGTATCAAATTGTAGAACCTTTTGTAAGGTCTAAAAAGAGTGGATACATAAAGTGTCCGAAACGTCGACATACAAGTAGTAGTTATGTATTTGATTGCTACCCATTCAACCTGAAATTCCTTTTTCCATATTATAAGCTTTGGGTGAGAATTCTTTATCTTGCATATCAATGGGTTATAAGTTTTTTTATTTCTTTTATTGTTTGCCAAGTTCTTTCTGTTTTTTTTAATTCTTTTTACTTTAGTGGTAAAGCCATTCATCTTATTATTCTTAAATTACGTGTATTGGTTTTGTTCCATAAATTGATCTACTTTTCTGCAGTATGCTGCCTTATCAAGAATTACTGTAGTATTTCTTTTATCTGCTTTGGTGTTTTTTACTTCTTGAAAAATTGTTATCTAAAATTTATTGTCTCGTGCTGATTTGCACGACAGGTTAGGACATGTTACAATAAATTGTAGCAGGTCTTGCTATATCCATTACATGACATTATATTATTTTATGAAGAAACAGAAAAAACAAAGTAAATCTTCAGACGCGGTTTCGTCCAAAATATTGAAAAATGGTGGTATTGAAGTAGTTTTGCAAGCTCCTAACGCCGATTTCCACTGTCAGACAAAACATGAACCTATTAAACATGTTTCCCATGCTCAAGGAACCCAAGTGCAAGAGGTTCCTATCAAAAAATGTGAGGAAACTACAGACGTCAAGCCACATTTAGTAGAAGCTACAGTTGAGACAGCATTGGAGGGACCTCATATTTTAACACTTAATTGTGTGCACCATATTTTAACATTTATTTTAACATTAAATATATTTTATATATTTTAACATTTGTCATATTTTAAAATTTGAAAATAACATTCAAGCAGAGGAAGCACCTGTTTTTAATCAAGAATCTCAAGAGAAAGTTTTTGAGCAAGTTCCTCTTACTCCTACTGGACAGCAGAAGACATCTCAAAAGATGGCTGGTTCGCCTAATAAAAAATTAACATTTTGGTTGCTAGTTGAAATATTTTTTGTAACAGAAATCAAATTAATGATTTTTTTAAACTTCATTAAATGTAATCGTAAAGAAAAGTAGGGTTTTCTTGACTCCAAAGATTTTCTTTACAAATATTTGTGAGATATTTTAGATTTTGATTAAATTTAAAAGCAAATTATTCCAAGTCATATAAAGTGGAAATGAAAATCCTCTTAACCGAAAAACTTGAAGTTTTATTCTATCTAGTAAAAGAAACAACTTCATACTTCATACAAGCTCACTAATCATGGCGTTAAGGAAATTAAGACAAATAGGAATAATTCATGCTGATCTCAAGGCAAATAATATCATGGTAGTGAATTCTACGCGTCTACCTTATCGAGTTCCTTGGCTCATAGCTTGGCTATGAGAACCGACGATACCCACAATTTGACTAATATCGGCCTATTGTATTATCGAGCACCAGAATTGCTTCTAGATTTACCCTATGGAACAGAAATAGATATGTGGTCTTTTGGCTATATTTTCGCCGAAGTTTTCGTCGGAAGGTTATTATATTCAGGAAAGGACGAATTTGATTATTATCAAGGCTTACTGCCTACTGCCCACAGCTATGTATATTGGACCAATCAACCAAAAATCGTATTACTTCTGCGGAAGCTTTAAATCATTCAGCAGTTAGTCATTTTAAGTCATTTTACGAAAATTAGCTAGATAACGGATTTGATAATTGTAATAAATTTATTTCATTACACCTTCTGTCTCTGGGTGTGAAGTAGATGTTCAACTTAAGATCAAATTAATAAAGGCGTTAACCTAAAGAGAAAAAGCCTAATATACATTTTATTGTATCGTACATAATGGTTTTTAATAATATATCCTGTAACATAACTATAATAATTATAACATATTATTTCATTTTTTTACTTAATTTTGTACAATTTTGTTTAAATCTAAAATTAATAATCCGTAGTGGAGATACATAGAGAGAACAAGTAGTCTACGCCCACAGTAAAAATAAACATTAAAAGAAATAACCAAATAAAAGGAAAAAGAATTTACTTTATTAAATTAATTTAAAGAACTACGTTGGAAATGTATGCGAGCAAGATAAACTGCTATCGTTGAAGCGCTAGATAATACGGTCAGCCGATGGAAAATTACATTAATGACATTTGAATTATTGCAAATAATAATAATTTTTAACTGCTGCGAGTAACGGAAGCGAAATATAAATAAGGTGTAAAAAAATAAAATAAGTCTCCTAAAAATCAGTCCACTAGACCAACACTTACCAAAACTTTTCTTTAACGAAGAAACACATTCACTTCACTCTTGTCGGGATCGAGTCCCCAACTTCACTAAAAATTAAACCACACAACCGCGCGCAACGCACTCTAATCAGTCCAGATAAAAGGAGCGCCGCGTTGTAAAATGCAAAAAGAATACATAGGCGCACCCAGAAAAACAAATGAAATAAAATTTGTAACACCTTTCATAAATTATAGTAGTAAATCAAACCTGAATTTTAGGGTGCTATACAAAGCATAGCAAGAAGCCCTACGTTCTGGTTCCGTGTCCGTCGGTCTGTCCGCATGTTATATAGATGGATATGAAGAATTATTATAATATTAATAAAATATTATAGTGTATTATAAAAAAAATGAAACTTGGAATGATTCTAACAGAAGGATATTAGTTGATATTTATATCAAACATATCTATAATTACATTATCAAACAGTAAGTAAATCTGAAAATATTTTGTACCTCGAATAAAATTTTTTTTAAATATTTGTTTAAAGTCTTGTACATACATACTACATGATCAACACTTGATATATATTGCTGTGCAATAAAATAACTGATCGTTTACCCCTTCCGAGAGGGGTAAAAATTGAGGTTCTGTGAAGGGCTACATCTCAGAAACTAAATAGACCGGAACAATAATTTTTTTTATACATTTACGTAGAATTTGTTGAATATATTTATGTAGGATGTACAGGAAAGAGCCAATTTGAAATTTTGTGATTTTTGGGACTTTTCCTGACAAATTTGCCTCTATTCCGTTTTGAATAAATCGTATTTTTCCGATCCGATCTAAATCCGATATTAAAGTAAAATGTTTAAGTAAATAAATTTATTTCCGAGTTATTCCCACGCTAATACCTTCTTGTAAACACTGGACTAAGATACTTAGATATCTTGTATATTATTATTTTATTAATGTTCTTTACTTATTATTTTATTAGCAAATATGTTACAATTAAACATGTTTTTAATGCTTTATTTTAATTTAAGAACATAGTTTTTGTCACTTAGTAGTTACTGGTCTTATACCTTGACTTGTCTTAATATTATCGCGAATGGATTAACATAAAAAGACAAGTATATTGCGATGATCTGTTTTTTAAATTATCAGTTTATCTAGTAATCAGTAGTAATCAGTAAAAGCCACACAATCTAATTTCATTATATTATAAACAGTGACAGTGAGGTACATGTCAGTAGCTCCCCCAGTTTGGAATTTTTGGAATAGTTTGGTGTCAGCGTTAGAGCATCGTTTGAGTCTCAATGAGCTTCCATTATTTTCGTTTGAGCATCGGAGGTCGCGAAGTTATTCACGAAAAGCTACTGGAGGGGTTATAGACAACCCCCCCCCGTTTCAAATTTTTATATGAATTTGATGTCAAACCTTAGAGCATCGTTTGAGCTTCCATTATTTTCGTTTAAGCCTCTTAAGTTTTCTTAACTTTTTTAAATCTCTTAATTTTCAATTTTAATTTTTTATATTAACTTTTTTTTGCAATTAATTATCTTGATAGCTTTTAACTACATAGCTCCTGAGCTCATTGAGGCTCAAACGATGCTCTAACGCTTGACACCAAACTCATCCAAAAATTTGAAACTGGGGGGGCACTGACATGTACCTGTGACAGTGGGAGATTATCCATCAACTGATATAAACCTTTAGTGCAAATCATACGAGGGTAGATTTAAAAGTTTCCGGAATTGGCAAGAGATAGCGCGCGTATCGCGAAATTTTTATGATGGTTGACAAGGTGAACTTATTTTAGGAAAGCTGTCTAATTTTCAGACAAATACGTTGTATAGTTCTTGTTTACTAAGCAGTTTTGTGACGCAAGTCAGGCACTTTTTGCAAAAATGGATAAACACGAATTTCGTGCAGTCATCAAACATTTCTGGTAGGATGAGAAAACGGCGACGGAGATATGAGATATTTTGCAGAAAGTTCATGGCACCTCCACACCTTCATTTTCGACTATCAGTTTCTGGGTAAGCGAGACCAAACGTGGCCGTACAAGCACCAAGGATGAACCACGCAGTGGACGTGCAAAAACGGCCACAAATGAGGAAATGGTCGACAAAGTCCATGATCTCGTGTTAGCAGATCGTAGAGTGAAGTTGCGCAAAATAGTAGAGACCACGGGCATCTCATATGAACGTGTGCAAAATATCGTGCACGAACATTTGGGCATGAGGAAGCTGTCGGCGCGATGGGTGCCGCGTTTGCTTTCTGGGGACAATAAGGGAAAAAAAATTGACACTTATTTCTTGAAATTTTTATTGTTGGTGAACAAAATACAGACGTTAAAGCATAGTTATTAAAAAACTATAATGTTTCTCTGGTTTTCAGCACCACATTTTTACTTCAGCCGATAAATAAAATTTCATAGTAAACAGAGGTAAACCAAAACTATCTTTTCAGGTCGTGCGAGGTAAATAATATCGAATGAAATAATCATTGCTAATGTTGTCATGTTCTATGTGGAAACATGCGTAGAGTAGGGTCGAAACAAATTAGATGTTTGTCTGTTGTGAATTTTTTTCAATTTTCATACTTCGTGACCATTCAAGTTTAATTACGGAAGTATCTTATAAATCCAGAAATTTTAACGAATCTTAGAAAGTTAAAATACTGCAAATTGACAGAAAAGAGTAAATCCCACAGGATAGGTATAGTATAATAATAATTCTGCAATTATTATTCCAATATTTATTTACAATAGTTAGTAATTAAATTTTTAATATCAATTTTATTGGTTTTTCCTATTTTTGAATGCAAATTACGATTAGCAATTTGAGTTTTATTTAGTAAATTAAACTTCAATATTTGATGGTGGCAAATTTTTTAATTTCCTGGTTTTCCCGCCAACTAGTTGAGATTGCACCAACTATCTGACAGAGTGACATATGGTAAAGTGAAATTTAAATTTGGAAGAAATAAATGGAAATATTAGTATTTTAATTATTTGTAGAATTTGATTTTTAAAATTAGCCGGGACGTAGTTCTGAGGATTTGTATTTTTTCGACTATAACTTCTTCTTCTTCTTCCACTTTAGGCTATGATTGCTTCTGTTTTGCCTTACTTCGAGGTTCTAAGAGAAGTAGACTGTGAGCATATTAATTGTTTTACATCTGAGCAGGTAGCTTGCTGGGCTCGTCTCATAATTCCGACTAACAATTTCTAAAAATTTGGAATCTAAAACTGCAGCTAAGAAGAAAACAAAATTTTATTTTTATAGATTTTATTTTACAGATTAAAAACAAATAACAAAATAATAAAATGTAGAGCCATTTCTTTATGGTTCAGTAGCAAAATATTAAATTTTTACTTGTAATGGCGATATTCGGGCTTAAGTTCCCATGTGTTCTTATTGGGCGAATGCGAATTATAGTTACAATATTCCTTCAAGATTTCCTTTAGATAAACTATAGGTTGTTTGGTTATTTTAATTAAATCTTGAATATTATAATATTGGTGCTTTACAAACGCACGAAACAGCATTTGTGCAACTTCGTCTTTCTCTATCCTTCGGTTTTTCGTTTTTTCTCTCTTCCGCTGTACGTTATCTTTAGTTATTTGATGCTGCGAAACTGATTTAAACTTTTCCACTGTCTCTTCAAGCATAATCGCTTGACGAACTGGAACTGCAGATTTTTGCAATTTTTCTTGCTTAAGCTTTGTATAATAACTGTTGTCAAATGATGGTTTACATTCTAATTTTTGGGAAACTTTGCCTAGCATAGAAAATTTTATGTTATCAGATTTCGTCCCATCTGCGTTTTTGACAACGGTTTTCGACAAAACTCCCGAGGTTGTTTGAGAAATATCTTTTATATCTAAGGTGTATTTTTGGGCGATAGTTTCGTTTCCATCTTTTAACAGGTTCTGCGGTATAACCAAAGAAAGATCGGGTTTCTGGCTACCAGGACTCTGCTTAATACAAAATTTACCAACTTCGGCATCAGTTGGCGCTTTTCGCCAGCGCTGTGAAATATATTTTGGTATTTTTACTAAATATACTTCACAATTGACGTTTGTCATGTCTAAACTTTCAGAATTTTGTTGTTTAGCCATTTCGAATAAAATTTTTTATAAATTTACAAAGTGCGCTCTCAAGGTTTCGTTTTTAAAATGTTACTATAAAGTTTCTTCTTTTTTGCCTTTATAGAAGTTGATAAGTGATCCGATGATCTGTTGATCCAATGTAACGTTTATGAAAAATCTGCCTAACTGATGATCCGTTTATCCAATAATGCCGATGAGCAGAATTAAACTTAAATTATTATTATTATTATTTAAAAAATTATTATAGTATTTATTTATAATATAATAATAAAAATAATATTATTATATTATTATATATTATTTAAAAAATTAAAAAAAAGAGAGAGGAATAGTTGTATATAATATGTTATACCCCTTGCTATAGCATGGGCTATATAGGATCTACACAATGACTGGTCAATTCTGGGAGTTACTTTTTTTAAATGTTTAAATAATTTACAACAAACAACATCTCTGCTAAACAAATTAGGGTTTATAATCATACGGACAAAAGCACCATCAAGCCTACATCATTGTATAAAAATTTACGATTGCGTTTTTGTTCCGGTACGCAAACAAATGATTAAATTAACTCGATTTATTTTTATTGCGTTAGGTAGTATTATTTAAGTGCGTAGTAGTGTTTGGTGAATTATGGCTTTAATTAGAAAAAAAAAGTTCTTATTTCGCCGCCGATCGAGGGTCCGAGGTTTTTAAAACCACGGAACTCTGTTTTTGTTAGAAGATATGGTTAACAGAATGCAAGAGCATTCAGGGGGTGGATCCCAACCGTGGAAGGTAAGAAATTAAAAATATTTACGTCTACGTCTATACAGAACACTTACAGTAAATTCTGTACTACCGGCTCGAATAAATTCCAAACTTGTAATTACTAACTTCTACGGTATTTCCCAAAACTATGTTCATTAGAAAGGAATTAGTTGGAAATAGAAAAGCCACTTCTGGAACAGCATAATTATTTGTTAAGAAACAAAACTATAACATTTTTACGATACTTTAAACAAAACTATTTACATTATATACAAGTAAATTAATAAAGGGTCGATTGTACCAACGACATTTACGCTAGTTGCGTCCGAGCGTAAAACTTAGTTTAGGAAGTTATAACATCTAAAATCCAATCCATGTAGTACGCTACGTTGGTGTAAATCGCCGGATAGCCAACTCGACCGCAGTATCTCGGTCCGTACGAAACCATCCCGTATTGTTACCCTTGCAGGAATCCTGTTATCTTCATATTTCTGTAAACCTCATTACACGTCTCGAAAGGCACCACGGCCACTCCGGTCTGCAGCAAAATGGGAGACTTGATACCATTGTTGGAATCCCCCCAACCGGACACCGTCAGATACCTGCCAACCAAGTTTAACTTCACCGGATCACCAACAGGCAAACAGATTGGTTGAACATTTTCTGAAAACATAAACAGTTATTTTATAAAATATACCGTGAGGTTGACGTACCGTGATCAAAATTTGCCGAATTACTGAGCCGAATCAGTGCAATATCGTTTGAGTGAACTCTGGTGTAGTTGGGATGCACCAGAATGGTGTCCACGAAAAAATCCTGTACGGTTGGAGCGCAGTACCCATTGATTTTATCGCAATCTAAATTTGTGTTCAAATTATATTCGCCCAAACGGACTCCAATCCTGAAACCCAAGACGTCAGGAATAAATTTATGAGTTATTTTATTTTTGCTTACACTTTTTCATTTTTCACTCAGTGAGCAGCTGTCAAAACGTAAAATTGGTTGATTACGGTTCCCTCACACTTAAACTTGTAGTTGTATTCCTCACCGTTGTCTTCGTAAACTATTAGCAAGGCCATCCAGGGAAACTCGTTTAATTCTGCTGGAGCTCCGCCCGTGATTCTGTAATTTATCGCCATTCTTCCGCAGTCTTCTGTGGGAAGCATGAAGAGGTTTCTGTGGTTTGAAACATCGGGATGAAGCGGTACTGCAGAATAGGGGACTGGACGAGTGTGTTGTGTGTTGTTGCTGCAGCACACTAACGGATCTCTGCCTTTGAAACCGCAATGTCGTTTTCGCATAATTTGAGCTACACTTCTCGGCAGTGGTGGTTTTGCTATTTTCAGGATTTCAGAGATATATGGGCAATCTTTGATTTCCACGCAGTATTCTTCATTGGTGCATGCGCCGCCTATAATTGAAAATGATTTAAACATAGCTGTCATAGCAATTCTGGAAATTTCAAAAATTTAAGGAATTTTGTAGCAATTTTACAATGATTTTCTAAGAACACCAGTAATTTTTAAAAATTTTCAGAGATTTTCAGACGATTTCAGAAATTCATAAAATTCCAAAATTATAAAAATGGCTATAGAATATAAAATTCTATATAAATATTTGGGAGTTTCTGGTTTTGAATTCTTAAATTCCTTTAAGAGCTTCTGAATTTTCTAAATTTTTGAAATTTTCCTGAATTCCAACAAATTTATTTGAGTTTTTAAACAGCTTCTAGAATATTTAAAAAAAATGAGTGTATTTTTAGGAATCAGGAGAACTCCGGATGTGCCTGAATTTCCAAAAGATTTCAAAAGCAAATTTGAAGAAATTTTAATTATTCTCAAATTATTTTCAGGAAAAAGAATTTTTAGAGAATTCTGGAAACTTCTTAAGAATTTCTAAAATTGTCTAAAGACGAGAGACTTTGCTCTAAAGGCTTAATTTGGTCTAAAATTAAAATATTGATTTTTTCAGAATCATTGAATTTTCCCACCGCGGAATTTTGTTCCGAAAAAATTACATGATCAAACAGCAAATTTTGTGATTTTCCGGGATTTTTATTACATTTAGAACTGACATTTGTTCGGGAAAAACTGAGCAAACAAAAAGTGTTTTCCAGTTTCAAAAATAAATTAACTGCATTTCTTTGCGAATTTCTTTTGTACACCGAATTTTCCTGAAAAATTTCTTTTTGGTTCTTTTTTAAGCGTTTCTAAGTTTAAAACTTTTTTTAAGAATTACAAAAGTTTTTAATAAATTCCAGAAATGTTTTAGGAATTCTAATATTTTTAAAGAAATTCTTCAGGATTTTCTAAAAAACTCCAGAGACTTCCGGAGTTAATGTAATTTCTAAAAAAAGATTTACAGGGATTTATAGAGCTTCCCAAGAGATTATATAAATTTCAATAAAATTCTAGAAATTTCCAAGTATTTCCAAGGATGCCATGATGCCAAAGGAATCGTCGGAATTTCTCAGAAACTTCAGTAATGTCTCCGGGATTTCACAGATTACCAATAACTTTCAGAGTTTTCCTAAATATTTACCTAATTTCTTAGGGCTTCAGAAATTTAAGTAAATTTCAGATATTTTCAATGAATTCCTGTGATTTCCGAAGCAGTTCAATATATCAAAGATTTATAAATAATTCCACTGCTTTTAATGGAATTTTTGCTACTTCTAAAATATTTTTAAATTATCAAGGAATTTTAAAAGAAATTTGCTGATTTATAATAAATTCGAGAGCATTCCTAAAAATTCCTGCGTTTTCCGTCGAAATAAGAAAATTTCATGGATTTTTATGGAATTGAATATTTTCAGTGAATTGTAGTGGTTTACAAGGTATTCCAAAAATTTTCAAAGAATTTTAATTATTTCTCAAGAATTCCAAGAAATTCCAAGAATCTGTTAGGAATTCCAATGAATTCTAAAGAATTGCAAAAATTTCTATGAAAAAATAGTCAAATAATAATTTATTTCCAATTTTTAATAGAAATTAGAAATAGTAGAAAGAGAATCCTCAAAAATTTCTAGGGAATTCATAGAATTATTAAAAGGAAATGCAATTTCCTCAAATACTTGAGCTTGGCTGAGAACTTTTTCCTAATTCATAGAATATTACCGAGAATTGATACGTAGTAACTGCATTTAATATGAGTAACAAGTAATAAATAAATAATTGTTATTTAATATTTATATTTATATTAATATTTAAATGTTTAATTGTTTTTAATGTTTAGCCTGTAGGCATTGATCCTCACATCTTGCTTAGGCTAATGCATTATAAACCTGAAGAGTTCTTAAGATTTTGAAAATTTCTCTAAATAAAAGACTTCAAAGAAGAGAGGGAGAATCTCAAAAATAATTTAAAATATTTTTAAATGCTTGGGCTGTAGGAACTATCCTTTATATCCTGCATAGGTTATTGCAGCTGTTGCGATTTGCATATCAGGGATTTTCATGGAATTAAATATTTTCTGAGAATTCTAGTGGTTTCCAAGGTAAATATTCCAAGGATTTCAAAAGAATTTCAAAGATTTTCTAAGAATTCTAAGAATCTGTTAGGAATTCTAGTGAATTCTAAAGAATTGCCAAAAGTTTCTAAAGAAATAAATCAAATTCTAATTTTTAAGAAAAATAAAGCGTTTTTGGAAATACTTCCTTAAGAATCCTTAAAAATTTCTAGGAAATTCATAGAATTTATACTTAGTAACTGCATTTAATATGAGTAATAAGTAATACATAATTAATATTTATTATTAAAAAAATTCAAAACCGGGGTGGGGGGGATCTCAAAAATTTCAATGTTTAAATTTTTTAAATATTTTGGTAATAGGCATTGACCCTGATATCCTGCTTAGGCTACTGCATTATAAACCTGAAGAGTTTTTGAGGTTTTGAGAATTTTAATTAATAAAGGACTTCAAAAAAATGGGGGAATCTCAAAAACAATGTAAAATTTTTTTAAATGCTTGGGCTGTATGCACTGACGATTTTATCATGCTTAGATTACTGCAGCTTTTGAGATTTTGGGATCTCTAGCAACGGCAAATCCAGGCCAAAGTTCAAAGGTAAATAATTGTTAATATTAGAAATATTCAAAAGGGGGGAGGGGAATCTCAAACACAATATTTAAACTTTTTAAAGTGTTTGGCTGTATAGGCCCCGACCCTCATATTTTGTTTAGTCTCTTCTCTATTACATTATAAACCTGAACAGTTTTTGAGATTTTGAGATTTCCGGCAACGGCAAATCTAAGTAAAGTTCAGAGAAGGAGCAACTAAAGTTAAGGGGGGGAGGTAAATAAATATATTTTGATAATTTATTTCTGATAGGTCATAGGGGTGTAGTTACCCCTCGCCCCTCCTTGATCTCCAGTACAAAATCAAACAATTTGGCACCGATCCTACCCTGATGATGGTTATGACAGGTGAAAATTTTTTCGAAATTTATATTTAAATTTAAATTAAATGCTGACGGACGGCACTAAAGTAAAAAAATTAAATGAAAAAATAAAGTTTTACAATCGAAAATTGAAAAGAATGAATTAGGTTTTTTTAATGTGATTTTTTGTCAACAACAATTTCTCGAAGCCACTAGGCTGCTCGAAAGATTTGCCCCTTCAATTACATTATTGCCAGTCCTAACCTGATTACGGCTTTAATACTTTTGTATATATTATTGGTATTCCGAATGCTTAATTGAAAATAAGTAACTGTAAATAACAAATTTAAAAAAATTTAGCTCCATCTTTTGAAATAATTAAAATTTTTGTTAGGAATTCAATTAAATATGGCAAACGTGCTTTCACGTCGAAAGGGTAGTTCGAAATTGCAGGAATAAGATTGATTAGGGTACCAAATTTAATTATTACGGTCCGTATCTGTTTCTTGTTTCGCGGAAATTGCCCCACCAAAATGAAATCCTGGCTACGGACCTGACTTAAACACAAAGTTAAAGTTTACGGAAAAGTAACGGGTCAGCTCGGTCTTTATGCCACACAACTTGGGTAATCAAGTTGCTTTTTAAAGAAATAATTTGTTTCGGAACGACTTGAAAATAAATACGGTGCTGCTTTTAAAAGCAGCTGCTTCTTTTGCTACTTAAAGCTAGGATTGCTCCTGTTTGTCTTGATTTCGGGCTGTTTTCGGGAGAGGAGCCAAAGACTTCGTTTGTGAAAATATTAATTATTTTTCAACTGAGGTAGCTTGCTGGGATCGTCTCAGATATGTCCGTGTCCTTGGATCCCCTGAAGAGGGATCGCCAGCTTTACGTGCCCTCCTAAGCACGCAGATGACCATAAAAGATTTTAAGATTTTTCCGGATTTGGATCGGTATCAGCAGTTATTCAGTTGACATATTACTTTTTTTTTACCTTGACTTTCTGTCAATTGGCCAGACTTACATAGATATAGAACCAATTCAAAATTGGCTTAATTCATGAACACCGGAAGGAAAGCCGGAAGTCCGAGATTCTAACTCAGAATTTCCGGTCTGTAACTCAACCAGCGATCACAGCAATTCACTTCTGTGGTTAGCTAACATTAATATGCAAGGGGTCCTTGAAATATTGCAATATCCAGTGAAATTTCTGTACACAAGACTCGGAATGCCAAAGATTTCCAAAAAATTCCAAAAATTTCCAAGACATTCACAGATTTCCAACGATTTGCAATAAATTCCAACTAAAGAAATCGGGAATTTCTGCGGAAATAATGCCGTCAATTTCATCCGGTCTTATTTTCTCGACCATCCACAGTAGAATATGCGCATGAGGGAGTCCTTTCTTCTGCCACTCCACAGTGTACATCCAACATTGCACGTTTCCGAAGACAAGATATTTCGCAATGAAGTCCATGAGCGCCTTGAGTTTCTGCTTGAATACTCGTGCTGTAATGTCGTGGCGATGGCTGGAATTTTGTCCGGGTAGTAATAGCTGTGTTATTTCGATCCATTTGGGGTTGCAAGTGAAAGTAATGAATAAATCTGGTCGACCGTATTGGCGAACGTAGGTCATCGCATCTTGCGCGTATTCGTGCATGTGTCTCGGGCTTCCAACATACGTCGCCGGCAAAATGGTAAGTCGACCGACATCGTTTGCATTTCCATCTGCATTAATGGCATCACGTAAAGTAACGTATTCTTCCGAACGTAATTTTTGCTGATTAAAACGTATATATGCCAGACGTTCCGTTTCGATTTTGACATACATATCCACGGCGAACTGATGAAACAATCTGCGGCAGTTCAATATGTGATTCTCCTTGTTTTGACGAATCATCAAACGGTAAGCATAGAAATTCATCGAACTGGCCTTTTTGTTTGTTTCTTTCTTGAATAGTACCATGCATCTCACAAAAATAAATAGATTAAATTTTATATTGTCTTGATATGGTTGAAGAGGATAAAATCCAATTTGCATGAGAATATTATGTATGAGTTTGTGTTTTATTCTAAAAGGAGCGCTGGAATTGCGAATGCTTGTAATGTTTTTCGTGAGTGCATTTCGTGTAATGGTTTCGGTAAAGAATTTGATCGCGGTGTGTTTTATTTCAGCCTGTGCAAACAGCCTGTGTTGTTTGCGTACCTGTGTAGTTCGTAAATTTCGGTAATCATTGGGGATCCGGTAATTAGTCTGAGACATTTGTTTTGTATCTTTTGAAGATAGTATGAGTTGGAATTAGCTGTTTTGCTCCACACCGGTGAGGCGTAAAGCAGAATTGGGCGGATCATGAAATTATATAGCTGCAGTTTGGTTTTGAGCGGTAGTTTGTTTTGGTGATGGAGTAGGGGGTAAAGTGAGTGGAATGCCGAATTTGCTTTCTTGGAAGTTAATAGTTAGAAGTTAATAGTTAATAATAGTTAATGTTTAATAATAAACATTTTTTACAGATTTTTAAAAACGACGCGGAAATTTGGACGCGCGACAATTGGACGCATGCAATAATTTGACATTAATATAATCCCCTATATAAATATAAAAAAGTATTGTAAACCTATTTCAGCTAAAACGCTCACTAACCAATGAAAACCTTACAAATAAGGCTAATGAACGTTTGAAATTGGCAGTGGCGTATTTAGAAAATGCTTTTGGGGTGGGGGGCAGAGAACATATATGTTTTTTAATGTCGTTAATACACTTGTGCGCATCAGTTGTAAAACGACTGACAAATATTTCAGAAATCAAATTAATTAATTCCGAATCATACATGATGGGGGGGACAATTGCCCCTTTGCCCCCCTCTAAATACGCCAGTGGTGATTGATGTTTTACTTATAAAGGGTTTGTAAAACATACACTGTTAGAAATATTTTGTCATAATAACAAAAAAACGGAGTTCCCACAGGTCCACTCTTATTTTTTGTTAAATGGACAACAACAAATAAAGTAAATAATAACGCTACCAATATTATTTATAATTGACAAAATTTTTTTGCAAAATTCAATTAGTTTACCCTCAGAAAGTAATATAAACATTAAAAATATGAAACGGAAGCAGAAGCAAGCAGAAGAGAAGAAAGATACTTGGCGTATTATCATTGATACAATTCATCAACTAATAATAACTAGGAAATAATCCAGCCACAATGATCTCCTAATGACCCAATGTATGGACACATTGAAACTTGATTGGTGTGCAAGCCGACTGGTAAAATATTTGTAAAAAAATTGGCCAATCAGAGGTAAGTTATGGATAAAAAGAAAGTAACCTAACAGCGCTTCAGTCTTACCATCCGCCTTAACTAAAGTGTGTTTTAAAATGAGCGCAAAATTTAATTTTTGAATAAAGCACATCATTTACTTGAAAATTGCAACTATTTTTATTTTAAAATGAAATATTAATAATATGGCGAATTGTGGTTGGTTGGCATAGACAAAAGACTTCACAAAAACTCCACATAAAGTGAGGTCACACGACTTCGATAGCCAATTTGTTAAATGTTCTATTCCACACATAATCGTCATATGTATACTTCACTTTAAAATTTAAATACAGTAGAATCCGCTTAATGTGATCATGGATAATGTTATCAGTCGGTTTTTGTGATCATTTTGAATGGGACCGGGCCACTTTAATTAGTTTACATACAAAAACCACCGGATAATGTGATCAAAAAGCCGCTTACTATTATCACTTTCAAGGAATTTCCAATACAATTATCTCTTTTCCTAAGTATATTTTTCTGATTTGTCAGAACAATTTTTTACAAAACAAGGCACTCGATTTAGTTTCTATACATAAACAAATAATGTTTGCCGTTCAATGGCGAGTTTCTATTTTAATTTTGCTAAATGTGCACTTTACTTCATGTATTTTAATTTAAGTTTAGTTTATTCTTACTTTTCCTATGATGTCGACGAAAAAGCGAAACGATCTCTCGGCAAAACAGAAGGTGGAAATTATTGAAAATCACTGTTAATTAAGATTTTCTAATTTTTCGTTTCTAAAATTCGTTTTTTCTAAAATTTGCTTATTGTTATCAGTCGGTTAATGTTTTCGAAATGCCTTGGCCCAAAGTGATCATATTAAGCGGATTCTACTGTATTTGTAACTTTTGCAAATCTTGCGCTCCTTTTAAAACACCCTTTATTACTCAAAAAATTACCTTTATTGGCAAAGTAAAATTTGTTAAACCCTACTGTTTCATTTTCATACACTTGCAAAGAATACAACGGAAATTTTTACTTTACATCGGTCAATACAATGGTAAGTTTTTGATTCGAACAAATCTAATGTTCGTCTAATGAACGGTAGAACTGAAATAGTAGCCTTAAAATATGTATTTCTCAAAATCAAAATAAAGAAAAAATTAATGAAAAAGCTAGGGTTATAATATTGACGCTATTAAGGCAAACGGCATAACAGGAAAAATACAAAAATTTAGATATTGGTATCATTGGAAAGATAATTTTATGCATTTTTTAATGATGCCAAAGTCATGTAAGTAATTTGGCGTAAATGCAAAAAAAAAGCAATGCCATTGCTTTACCAAGGATATAGTTTTACTGTTTTCAGTTGAAAAGGTAAAAATTGTAAGTTCACTTAATAATTTTTGATAGAATTTGATATTAAGTACTTATGAGAACGGCACATGATTAAATTTAGACATTCGAACTTCGCTTTATACTTGCTTAAAAATCAAGTTAATTCTTATCACTTCGGAAGTTGTTCATTCATTTAGTACGTGGCACTAAACTGAGCACACCTTTAGTTTTAACATGTGCACGCTCGGATTAATCTTCTACCTTCAGCAATCTTCAGTTCTACCTTAACACCGAACTGAGCATGTCAATGACCTCTAACAGTAATCCATAAAGTAACATTTTATGTAGACAATAATATGTCATACAACCTCACTATGATAAATAATTATCATATATTGATAAATAATTATTGTATATTGATAAAGTGATGCAATCAATTTATGATATGTTAAATAATAATAATAAATTATTATACATTTAAGAAGTCAATTAATAAAAAGGGTTTTCTTACTTTTTTAACTCATAAGCACATATACCGAATAAGTAACGGGACTGAGATGAAGCAAGTGGTTGTTCATTCAAAACATTGTAGGCATTATTCACTAATCCACTCCTGTAACATGCCGTGGCTAGTATGAATAAACTGTCATCGCTTTTAACCTTTAATTAGGTATGCGGGGTGGCCACAACACCCCACGTATGAATTTATTTAAGGTTGATACGAAGAGTACATATTAAAACTCATAAAAACTGCTATTTAAAAGTCTCAAATTTTATTATTTTTACATTTGGCTATATAATAATATCCAACATAATGTGAATTTACCTACAATATAAAAAATGAGTGTAAATTGTTACTGTAAATGTAAGTTTTTGTTGGGGTGTTGTGAGCACCCCACCTACCTACTTACGTTACAAAATGCAACCTACCTAATTAAAGGTTAACTGAAACAAAAACAACTTTAAATATTTATTCGGGATTTAATAAGTGAACATTCTTACCTTCGGCATATAATCTTTCAGATAAAAACACAGCATCACTATAATGATAATGATCTAAGCAAAACCATATTGCTGCCTAAAAATTTAAATCATAAATACAGATCCTTATAAAATTATTAACTAAATTTAAAGGTAAGGTAGGTTTTGCAAGCGACTGCACTTGCAGTACCGCAGAACTGCTCATATGCAATTTCTGTTATGTGGCTTGCTAGACGATACAATCGAAGCGCAGCAGCTCCCATTACGTATTGCACATGCGACTGACGCCAGCCGTAACTGCACTGCTGCTATTGTTTCTTGCAAAACGTACCTTTACAAATTTACCTTCACAGGTTCATGAAGAATCATGTTTGACGATATTTTGCATTCGGTATTATCACATTAAAACTATCTGTATAATCTACAAATTTATTTCTATAATAATAAACTGAAATTGAAATAAATTACAATTACTTTTAGTATAATTGATTTTTATTTTTTTGACATAAACTGAACAAACCAGTTGCCATTTTAATAATATTAAACTTTTCCATTTCAGGATGGCCAACGTTTGATACTTTAAGTTACTAACTATAAATAGAATACCATGATAAAAACATTTTGCGGTACAAACAGGTACAAACGAAGTACAAACGATTGCACCCAGTCCGACTTCAATCCTTTGAGGTGGGGGTGTTGGCATTTCCCTGCCACCCCCACTTTGAAAGTGCTGTAACTTTTTAGTCTTTTTGGTACAAACGAAAATTTTTGCGGTACAAACAGGTACAAACGAAGTACCAACGATTGCACCAAGTCCGATTTAAATATTTTGAGGTGGGGGTGCTGGGGAAATGGACCTGATGTAAAGGACGTATACGTGTAGTAAACGGTGAAGTGGTCAAACGAATTCAAGAGCATACGCATGTTCCATCAGCTGCGAACGTTGAGGTAGTCATAACTGTAACGCAAATAAAAAAACGCGCAATTAATGCAATGGAAGAAACTTCGCAAGTTATTAATGAATGTACGCAAGATCTTTCAGTTTCAGCACATGGATTACTGCCAAATGAATTGGCATTAAAGAAAACCGTTAGAAGAAAACGCAATGATGCAACAGCAGCTCAACCAAATCCTCAAAGTTTGGACGACCTGGTATTGCCAGATAATTTTAAAACTTACAATGTCAATGGAGTTTCCGAAAATTTCCTGCTATCAGACTCGAGAACAGGTACCGAACGAATCTTAATTTTTGGAAGACAGCAAGGGCTGAATATTTTAAGGGAATCTTTAAATTGGTTTGTCGATGGAACTTTTAAAATCTCTCCACCATTGTTCCAACAAGTGTATATTGGGATGGCGGAAAGATATGGTGGCGTTCATCCGGTTGTATATGCGTTGTTGGTTAATAAACGATACCTACATTCGGTTTTTTAGAGCGGTTTTGGAATTGGAACCTGCGGCTAATCCAGAAAGCAATTCTTGCGATTATGAATTAGCTGCAATTCAAGCAATACGAGAATGCTTTCCACAAGTTCATATACAAGGGTGCTTTTTTCATTTAAATCAAAATATGCAACGGCAATTGGCGGGTATTCCTGGTTTAAGAACCGCTTACAGTAATGAAGGCGACATTGCATTGCAGTGTCGTTTGGTGACTTGTTTAGCATTTGTTCCTCGAGAACACTTAGAAGCTGCTTTCGACAGGTTAAAAACGGAGTTGTCTCCTCAGGTACGGCCTATTTTAGAGTGGTTCAAAAACTATTATATGGGCGTTACAACGAGAGCACGCAATGCTAGACGTCCTGCATTGTACGATTACGATATATGGAATGTGTACCAACGAACACTCAATAATTTTGATCGAACGAATAATTATGCAGAAGCTGAAAATAAGCGTCTGCAAATTCAGCTAGGACTCATTCATCCAACTATTTGGAGGTTCATAGATGGATTAAGGAAAGTCCAGAAAAGTAGGCACATATTTTACGAACGTCTCGTTGCTGAACACCCGCCACCGCCTAAATTAAAAAAATTTAGAAGTGCTGACGACAGAATTCTCACAATAGTTAGAGATTTTCAAAACAGAGATCTTATTGATTATTTGCGTTTATAAAAATAAAATATAATATAATTATTATAATAATATAATTATTTTATTATATAATAAAGTTACTTTTACCTTTACAGGGTAACGTTTTTTTCAAATTTTTTAAAATTAAATGTAATTAAATACTTTTAATCTAAATAAATTATTTTATAAATCTATATTTAATATTATATGTTGTTTTACACATATTGTAAACTACATATAGTAGTTTTGAAAAAAACGCCAAAACGGGTTACTTAGAATCGTCCCACACTTTCAATTGGTTTACGCCGAATTGACTTCGCGCCGAACTGGCTACGCCGAAACGGCGACCCTGAAAAGTCTCTGCGTCGAATTGGGTTACGCCAGATCGTCTTTGCGCCGAATTTACCCTGCGCTGAACTGGCTACGCCAAACCGAAGACGCCGAAAAGACACATTCCCGTATGAATAGCCCACTTACCGGGTGTCGTTGATGCGTCCGGCGGACAGTCTTCTGAATAACTTACTCCTGAGAACAAATATGAATGAACTAAATATGCAATTGCGTACGCGCGCGAAGAAAAAGAAAAAGGTGGTGCGATGTGAGAAGATACACATCAGCGGTCGTCTTCACGATGCGGAAGTTAGTAATGTAGCTCTCAGTAATGACGCAATCAACCTTGCATAACCTTGGCTCGTGCTGGCTATGACCAGGATTTAGTAAGTTTATTCCTGAGTGGACGAGTAGACGCCGAGACTACTGGCGGAAGCGCTAGATTGAAAACCAACAGTCAAGAATTATTTCGCGGCTCTGCCGGAAGCATTCGGGTCAACATGGATGACTTTACCGTCCTACCATCGGGTTTGAGCCAGAAACGCCCCAGGGATGTATCTGTGCTGCAGGACGCCTTGAAGAAATTCAAGCAAGCGCGGGTAAACGGCGGGAGTAACTCTGACTCTCTTAGCTTAGCTAAGAGCTTAGCTTAGCTTTGGGGGAGCATTCACGCTCCCTACTTCCAATTGGCTCCGTTGATGAGGCGGGCCTGGGCGCCTCGGGCGAAAATCCAGAAATGGAGGACGTCGCGAGACCCGGGTGTGACCGTCCACAACGTGGAAGCCCTGCCCTAGCAGGAGGGTGCGGAGAGGGGACGGTGAGCAGCGGAGGTTTTCCGCCTCAAAACACGCCAGCGCCGAGTCCCCGTCGAACCCGAAGCCAGAGAGCGGGAAGGGCAAAGGCTTGTCCTGAACCCGGAACGCCGACGGCTGAGGGGAATCGACAAAACGATTCGGGGGGGGGTTATGTTGGAGCAGAACCCACAAACCCCCCCCAAGCCCAGAATCGCTCCGCAAACGCTCGACTCTCTTGGGCACCGATATTGTCGGGCGGTCCGGTCGCCCGCCGGATCGCGACTCTCGCAGAAGAATGGGACGGCTGGACTGAGGAAGAAGTGCTCCTCTTCCAGACCGTCTCTCAAACTACTTCTAAGAACATGTCTCCGCTGAGAAGGGCGACAGCGGAAGGGGTCCGCACCTTAATAAAAACCCTCGGTGGGGAAAATGGGACGCGTCCCGACCTGGAACAACGACCCGCTAGAACAAGAGCTGGCCCCAGACGGGAAAATAGAGCGGCAAAACGCATAGAAAAATATAAGGTTTTCTTATACCTCTATAGGGCTGACCGGCGAAAGCTCGCTGAGTTGGTCCTGGGGGGGAAGGAACCTGATAAGTCAGAAATAAAACCTCCCCAAGATCTAATGGAGGCCCGTCTGAGGGAGATCTTCGGTAAGGCGTCCGCCGAGGATCAAGAGCGGATCGTTGATCCTAAGGTTGGGATTGACCTATGGACCCCTATTACGGGGGTCGAGATCGAAATTTGGGGGTCTGGTTTGTTGTAACGCCCCACCAGATGCGATCTGAAAAGCCTCTTTGCGGTTGCGGAAACAGTGAACGTTAGTGAACTGAACTTTGCGACTCTTGAGTAATCTCGAGAAGGAAGTTATTGTTCTGTAACTGCTTAGTTGTGCCGATCGACGCGTTAGTCTGTGAGGGTTTTGCGACAAGCAAGCGGAGTGCGAGCCTCCACGTGGCGACTCCCGGAAGGACAGTAGTGTGTACACTGTCACTAATCGCACCTGCGCCGCCGGAGGTTCCTTATTTAAGTGGCTCCCTAGGACGAGGGGTAGCAAATAAAAAATATCTAGCTACTCTGGGCCCACCTGGTCTATCCTTATACTCAAACAACTTTCGGCGGATTTTGCACCAGGTATCGAGCTTTTCCTCTCTCCCGCAGAGAGCCAAACAGGGGCCGACGTCTTAACTTGATTCTCAAATTTCTCCGGAGTTTTACCCGGAGAATCGTCGGCCCTTTACCAGTTGTCCAGTATGGTCAACTGTGTATGTGGCAAGGTCTTCGGCTCGGACGCCGGGCTGAAACAGCACTTGAGGCGCAGGTACTGTCGGGGTGAAAACCCCCCGGCGGAGAATGCTTGCCCTGTATGTAACACTAAATGGCCAACTCTTGCAGGAATGCGTCAGCAACTCCGAAGGGCACACCCAGTCGAATACAATGCTGATCTGGAGGATCAATTAGAGAACCCTGTACGCGCAGAGAACGCGTGGACAGATAGGGAGCTTCTGGATATGGCGAGGTCCGAAGCTGGCTACGACGGCAGGTTCGTCAATAAACATCTACATGCAGAACTTAGGGGGCGGACCCTAGAAGCAATAAAATCCCGCCGAAGGTGCGAGGATTACAAGCAGATGGTGAGGGAGTTCCGATCCGGCGGCGGCCGTCGGTCGCCTCCGGCGGTTGACGTGCTTGAGGAGATCGAGCAGGAAGAAGAGGCGGGGGGAGCATTCACGCTCCCTACTTCCAATTGGCTCCGTTGATGAGGCGGGCCTGGGCCCCTCGGGCGAAAATCCAGAAATGGAGGACGTCGCGAGACCCGGGCGTGACCGTCCACAACGTGGAAGCCCTGCCCTAGCAGGAGGGTGCGGAGAGGGGACGGTGAGCGGCGGAGGTTTTCCGCCTCAAAACACGCCAGCGCCGAGTCCCCGTCGAACCCGAAGCCAGAGAGCGGGAAGGGCAAAGGCTTGTCCTGAACCCGGAACGCCGACGGCTGAGGGGAGTAGACAAAGCGATTCGGGGGGGGTTATGTTGGAGCAGAACCCACAAACCACCCCCCAAGCCCAGAATCGCTCCGCAAACGCTCGACTCTCTTGGGCGCCGATATTGTCGGGCGATCCGGTCGCCCGCCGGATCGCGACTCTCGCAGAAGAATGGGACGGCTGGACTGAGGAAGAAGTGCTCCTCTTCCAGACCGTCTCTCAAACTACTTCTATGAATATGTCTCCGTTGAGAAGGGCGACAGCGGAAGGGGTCCGCTCCTTAATAAAAACCCTCGGTGGGGAAAATGGGACGCGTCCCGACCTGGAACAACGACCCGCTAGAACAAGAACTGGCCCCAGACGGGAAAATAGAGCTGCTAAGCGCACAGAAAAATATAAGGTTTTCCAGAACCTCTATAGGACTGACCGGCGAAAGCTCGCTGAGTTGGTCCTGGGGGGGAAGGAACCTGATAAATCAGAAATAAAACCTCCCCAAGATCTAATGGAGGCCCGTCTGAGGGAGATCTTCGGCAAAGCATCCGCCGAGGATCAAGAGCGGATCGTTGATCCTAAGGTTGGGATTGACCTATGGACCCCTATTACGGGGGTCGAGATCGAAACGGCGCTGGGAGCTACAAAGCAAACAGCGCCAGGACCTGACGGCCTGACGTTGCGGCATTTGCAGAGGGTTCCTCGTCATAGACTGGAGCTCCTCTTAAATAGTATTTTGCTCTCGAAAGAAATGCCAGGGGACCTCCGGATCAGCAGAACTACAATGATTCCGAAGTCGGACGATGGGTTAGAGAACCCAGAGAACTGGCGTCCGATTTCGGTTTCAAGTGTCCTCACGCGGCTCCTAAATAAAATTTTAGCAAAGCGGCTTTCGGGGCTTCCATTGCATCCACACCAGCGCGGCTTCACCGCACAAAACGGAGTTTTCATGAATACCGCGACTCTGGACTCGATCATCAGAAGTAGGCGCGCCGATTTGAGGCCGTATCATATCCTATCTTTGGATCTTAAAAAAGCTTTCGATACGGTCTCACACTACTCGATACGGCGCGCACTTAAAAGATTTAACGTTGATCCAAGGATGATCGAGTTCATCATGAGCGGGTATAAGGAGAGTTTCACCCGTCTGACGGGGTCGGCCTCGGCCGACCTTATTACAATTAATAGGGGTGTTAAACAAGGGGACCCTCTGTCCCCTATATTGTTTAATATAGTCATGGATGAGCTGGTGTGTGCTTTGGAGGCCACGAATATTGGACTGCCGATGGCAGGGGGGTCGGTGAGGGTCACTATTTTAGCGTACGCCGATGACATCATCTTAATGGCAGAGTCTTATAAAGATGCGCAGAGACTTCTGAGATTAGCGAAAGAGTTTTTCCACAAAAGGGGGCTGAGTTTAAATGAAAGTAAATGCTTCGCAGTGGCAACACGCGTGCTGCCTGGAAAGAAAATTTTATTAGCGTCTACCCGGACCAGGTTTTACAGTGGTGGTGTTCCCATTGTGACCCTGAGTCCGGACGAATTTTTAAAGTACCTGGGACGCAAGTACGACCATTTTGGTCAAGCAGCCCCCTTTCTATGCGATTTAAAAGTTGAGGTGGAACGCATCCGGAAGTCTCCGCTAAAGCCTCATCAGAAGTTAGATATTTTAAAAACGTATATGTTGCCTAAGATTTTGTCACGGCTGATCTCGACTCGGATCACAAAGGGTGTGCTCAAAGGAGCAGATAGATTTATTCGAATTTTTATTAGGCAAATTTTACAATTAAACAAGACTACTGCTGACGCATTCATTCATGCCCCAATAAAGATGGGCGGATTAGGCGTGATGTCCCTGTTCACTACTATTCCTCGCATTCTGCACAGCTTCTTTGTAAACGCTATGATTTCAAAAGACATTTTAAACAGAGCCGTGTTAGCTACGGAGCACTATGAGAAGCTGTGGCAGAAGCTTAACAACTGGACTAATGTCCTGGGCACGAACAGGGACGTCATCAAGAGAGATTGGGGCAAGAAACTGGATGAGTCTTACTCGGGTAATGGCCTAATACAGGGTGAGGGAACACCATTCTCCTCACATTGGATCGCATACCCCCCACCCTTCTGGTCGGGGGAGGACTATGTTAAAGCGATCCAATTAAGATGTAATATGCTCCGACGGTCGGTGTTCCATCCAACCCAGTTGAGCAAAGGAAATGTAGAGCGGGCTGCAGACGTGTGGAGTCATTATCCCACGTCCTGCAAGGTTGCCCCCTCACCCACTATCCAAGGATACGTCGACATGACAGGATAGTGGGAAGGCTGGAAAATATAGCCAAGAAAAAGGGTTGGATGACACAAAACGAGCCAAATATAAGATCTACGGACGGCCGCCTTTTCAAGCCAGATCTAATTTTGTTTAAGAACAATAAGGCGGTCGTCTGCGACGTCGCGGTAGCATGGGAGGGCCCGACGGCTCTTGCAGAAGCGTCCTGCAACAAGATTGCGAAATACTCGACGCCGGGCCTGATGGAAGAGCTCAGGAAGAGATTCCCTGGGTTCGAAATCACGGTCACGGCCCTGGTAATAGGTGCCAGAGGGACGTGGAGCTCGAGCAATCGGGTGATCTCAGACATCCTGCGCCTCAATAACAACGAGGCCGTTTCACTAGTAAATAACGCGATAAATGGCTCTATAATAATACACTCCCAATTTATGAGGAGTGTGTGGAACGGCCGTGCTGTGACCTAAAGGCGGCTAATCACTTCCTCTGCGGGCGACAGTGGCGTAAGTGGCCTTACTTCCGGCTTCGGCCTCAATACTTTTTGTTTTAATCCTATATGTTGCATGTTTAATTTATTAGCTGGTTTATTTTTTTTTATAATTTTTATACAATTTTGCGCTTGCGTAGTTATTATTTAGTAGCCTCGCTCTAACAAGGGATATTCCCTAAGAGCCTTTAAGAGGCTAAGGTGGGAGTCTAAGGACATACCACCTGCTTATTGCATGCTTATTTGACGCTTGTTATTTTATGATTTTAAACAGATTTTATATATGTATATAATTTTTATCCGTTGTTGACTATTTTATAGATTTTAATTTTAAGAACGTTAAATTTTAAGTTTGTATATATTTTATTATTATTTATTGATTGTTAAGTTTTGAAAATTTTATATTTTAACTAGCGTTGAATATATAAATATTTATTTAGTTGCATGCGTTATTTTTATTTTGCACTGCTTGCGCTTATTTTTGTTGCGTAATTATTTGTTAAGTTTTTACAGTTTAAATTAGTTAAGTTTTTATTTTATATATATATTTTATTATTGTTATTATTATAAAAATAGTTTATGCATAAAGTTTATTTTAATTTATATATTTATACAGACCCACTTCCGCCAATAAAAATTTATTAAAAACTTAAATATTAAACAAAATAAAGAAGGGCTACGGCCCTACAGTGTTTTAAAATAATTTTGCATTAAATTATGGTCGGAGGTGGGGCGGCTTGCGCCGGCTTCACCGGTTTGAGCCCTAGGCCTCAGAAAATAATTAAGTGTCTATAATGTACGCCCTGTTATGTCAGTCGTCCGTTGTCGTTGACCGAGCCGCTGCAGGGACTTACTGGAGAACTATATTTAACTACCGGCGGCAAGATCTGCACCGGAAATAGACCCCAGTGGCTCGGCCCCTTCTGTTTGTCAGTGTGGGTGTACTGTGCCGTTATATATATATTTGGGGCACCAGAAATAGCTTAGCTTTATACGCACCGATAAGTTCAAGGCCTTCCAAAATCTCTACCGGATGGATCGGCGAAAACTTGCCGATCTGATCCTGGGTAACAACAAGGAGGGTAACAATTGACAGCCCAATTGAAGTAATGGTACGCCCATCTTCAAGTCGCAACACCAATACGTCCTGGTGTGGAACGGCGGCGAAACGGTCAGGCCTATTTCCGTCTTTAAACCTGCATACAACGCCGCCACGAATGACTCGAAATCAGAGAGCGGCGGAGAGGAGGGTCACCACGCCCGTGAGGGTAAACTAAAAGAACTTTTCGGAAGACCGTCTCCGAAAGATGATCATGCCATCTCTGATTTCAAAGGGGGGGTCGATGTCTGGACTCTCATCTTAAACAGCGAAATTCAATCTGCTCTTACAGCATCTAGAAATACTGCACCGGGTCCTGATGGCCTTTCGTTGCGGCAGTTGCTGAAGGTTCCGAGTCATAGGCTTGAAGTCCTCTTTAATTGTGCTTTGCTTGCGGGGGCTTTGCCCAAGTTTCTCCAGATCAGCAAAACGACTATGATCCCTAAAGGGGAAGAGGGATCTTGAGAGTCCAGATAAGTGGAGGCCCATCTCTATTTCAAGTATTATAACTAGGATCCTACATAAGATCCTAGCCAAAAGATTATCAAATCTTCCTTTGCACCCGCACCAGCGCGGTTTTAAAAGTTTAAACGGGGTATTTCTAAATACCACCACGTTAGATGCCGTCTTCCGTAAAAGAAGAAGTAAGATTAAGCCTTATTTCATTTTGTCGCTTGATTTGCGAAAAGCTTTTGATACCGTTTCACACTACTCTATTGAGAGAGCGTTGAGGCGTTTTTCGGTTGACAAACGGATGATAGAGTTCATTATGAACGGCTACCAAGTCAGTAAAACTTTTTTGAATCCCGGCGGTAACCGGGAGAATACAATTAATATTAATCGCGGCGTCAAGCAGGGTGACCCTTTGTCACCCATTTTATTTAATATCGTTATAGACGAACTGGTGTGTGCACTGGAGGAGACGAAGATGGGTCTCCCACTGGTGGACGAAATTTGTAAAGTCGCTTGTTTGGCGTACGCTGATGACATCGTCCTGATGGCGGAGAGTTTTAATGATGCACAGAGGTTGCTAAGGATTAGCAATCATTTCTTCGAGGAAAGAGGCCTTGCCTTGAATGCAAAGAAATATGCAGCAATTGTTACCAGGGTAGTCCCTGGGAAAAAAGTATTGTACTCTGCCACGACGGCGAGGTTCTTTTCTGGTGGAGTTCCCATTAAAAGCCTACAGCCGCTCGAATTTATAAAGTACCTTGGTACAAGGTACGACCATATGGGTCAGGTGGGTCCTTTCCTCGAAGAATTCAAAATAATGTTAAATCGCGTTGAGAAGGCGGCGTTAAAGCCGTCTCAAAAAATTGAGATAATTAAGAGCCTTCTCCAGCCAACGGTGTTGTCAAAAGCACTGTCCACCAGGATAACAAAGGATGCGCTTAAAGGAATTGACAGATTTCTCCGCATTTCGGTGCGGAGAATGTTAAATTTAAATAAAACTTGTAGCGACGCCTTCATTCACGCCCCGATCAAATATGGAGGTTTAGGAGTCAATTCCCTATTTACCTCTGTTCCCAGAATTTTACACGGGTTCTTCGTCAGTACTATGCTTGACGAAGAGATTTTAACAAGAGCGGTCCTAGCGTCAGAGTATTACGAACGGCTCTGGCGTAAGATTCAAAAATGGACGAGCATTCTGGGAACATACAAGGAAATGATTAAAAGGCATTGGGCAGATAGATTGGAGGCGTCATACTCAGGTAACGGTCTAATACAGGGCGGGAGAACTCCGTTCTCTTCATTTTGGGTGAAACATCCTCCGCCATTTTGGTCGGGGGATGATTATATAGAAGCAGTTAAATTAAGAGGAAATCTCCTACCTACCGTAGGAATACCGTCCAATCCGGCGGAGATGCGCAGGTGCCGAGCGGGTTGCCTTAAAGTCGAATCCCTGTCACACGTCCTACAGGGATGCCCTTTGTCGCATTGGTCGCGAATTAGGCGTCACGACAGAGTGGCCAATCGGCTTGCCGCTTTGGGCAGATCCAAAGGTTGGATGGTGGAGAATAAGCCCAGGTTAAGAACAGCAGACGGTCGCCTCTATAAGCCGGACCTTATTTTTAGTAAGGCTGAGGAGGTGGCCGTCTGTGATGTATCTATTGTTTGGGAGGGCCCGACGGCTCTCGCTATCGAGGCACGCGAGAAAATGGTAAAATATTCTGATCCGCAAGTGATCGAGGTAATCCGGAGTAAATACCCGGGAGCCTCGATCAAGATCACTTCATTAATTATCGGAGCGCGGGGAACTTGGAGCGAGAGCAATAGGGAGATCTCCGGCATACTCCGCCTCACGAAAAACGACTGCGTATCACTAGTTAATAATACAATTAACGGGTCAATAATTATTCATAGAGAATACATGAAAAATGTGTTGTACGCAGGTGCTGCCAGACGGCGGGATAATCCGCACCGGCCGTCTGTTTAATATCACTCCACAAGTTTGGCGTTATTACTACGTGGCCTTCTTTCCTATATCTATTTCCTATCATATATATTTTACCGGCTATGCGCAAAATCCGGCAATTTGCAAAATGCCTAGGTAATCTGCAAACCGACTAAGTCGTAAGCTACTATGCAAATTCACTAATACTTTAGGCAATCTGCAAAATGGCTACGGTGTTTCAGGCAATTTGCAAATTGTCTATATTGTTAGTTAATGTGCTTTTTGAGTATGTAACACACTCACATTGACTAGGCAATGTAAAAAACGATATTTTAAATAGATAATTTTAAAAGAACCATTTATTAAAACATAGCTCGTTGAACATTTTACATAAGAATAAAAACTATAAACCTATAAACATTAGGTTACTTATTTTTACGTGGATTAGAAAAGTGACAGAGAAATAAAATTCTTGGATATTCTGAAAAAAGCTGCACTACTGACGATAATGTAATCAATCATACCCATTCCGTCTTTCGACAGGGGTCGAACAGATCCAAGGAATATGTTAGGTGTAGTTCTTGGCGAAGGAAAGGAATTTTATAAAATAGGCACTATAGCAGGAGATCTTCAGAAATGGTACAGTCGAAATGAATTTGAGTCGGTGACGCAAAACTTTATAGTGCATGCAGAAGATGTAGCTGCAGACGAAATTAGTCTTCGGGTGGCAGTGCTGGCAACTGCTTCTTCTACATGTTATTAGGGAATGTTGAAATGTAATTGTACAAAGAAGTGCATAAATAAATCATGCAAACGCCTTAAAAGTAGAGTAATGTGTAATAGTCGCTGTCACTTTTCTAATCCATGTAAAAATGGGTTTATAGTTTTTATTCTTATGTAAAATGTTCAACGAGCTATGTTTTAATAAGTGATTCTTTTAAAATTATCTACTTAAAATATCGTTTTTACATTGCCTAGTCAATGTGAGTCTGTTACATACTCAAAAAGCACATTAACTAACAATATAGACAATTTGCAAATTGCCTGAAACACCGTAGCCATTTTGCAGATTGCTTAAAGTACTAGTGAATTTGCATAGTAGCTTACGACTTAGTCGGTTTGCAGATTACCTAGGAATTTTGCAAATTGCCGGATTTCGCAAATTGTCGGTAACATATATACGTAAATACTTAAATAACTAATATATAATTTAAAATTTTTAATTATTATTTTTTTTAACAATTTTTAACCTTATTCAAACATATTTTTAACTGTACATAGTATTTATTTAAGAATTTTTATTCATATGACCTTCAGTCGCTTTTTAATATATATATATTTTTTATTAATAACCGCGTATTATTGTCGGTTCCTTTATTGTGTATGCATTTAAATTTAAATATAAAAGGAATGTAGCGGCATGGTTGACTTAATTGTGGACCTATGTCGCTACATATCCATTCATTTGAAAACAGTGACAGGCTTCACCTGTCATTGATAGATCCCAAACTTGGAAGAAAGTTGGCCCTTAGTGTTGTCATGTCTCGTCTTGACCAAGCCGCGCGCCGGGTCGCTGTTGAATTTCCGTTTTGGATAATTTTGTCTGTTTTTTTTTTATGCTACCGGTGGCAATAACTACACCGGTAATAAGTCCCGCGGCGGTTTGGCCCCTTCTATTCGTTGAAGGGCCAAATAGTCTATATGTTTATTCGGGATACAAGAGATAGCTTAGCTTTATACGCACCGATAAGTTCAAGGCCTTCCAAAATCTCTACCGGACGGATCGGCGAAAACTTGCCGATCTGATCAGGGTAACAAGGAGATCAACGAAAAGGAAGTGCAGCATCCAAAAGATCTCATGGAGGCCCGTCTGAGGGAAATCTTCGGGAAAGCGTCTCCCGAGGATCATGAGCGGATCCTTGATCCTAAGGCTTTTGGGGGTCAGGTTTGTTGTAACGCCCCACCAGATGTGATCTGAAAAGCCTCTTTGCGGTTGCGGAAACAGTGAACGTTAGTGAGCTGAACTTTGCGATTCTTGAGAAATCCCGAAAAAGGAGTTTTTGTTCTGTGACTGCTGAGTTGTGCCGATCGACGCGTGAGTCTGTGCGGGTTTTACGACAGACAGGCGGTGTGCAAGCCTCCACGTGGCGGCTACTGGAAGGACAGTAGTGTGTACACTGTCACTAATTGCACCCGCGCCGTCGGGAGAGTCTAATTATTGGTTTCCTAGGACGAGGAGTGACTATTCATATCCGGTCGCTCTGGACCCACCTGGTCTTTCCGATAGCGTAGTACATTGTCGGTGGTCTATACACCAGGTATCGAGCTTTTCTCTCTCCCACAGAGAGCCTAACAGGGGTCGACGAATCTAACTTTCGTCGGCCCTTTTCAGTTGTCCATTATGGTCAACTGTGTCTTCGGCTCGGATGCCGGGCTGAAGCAGCACCTAAGGCGCAGATATTGTCGGGGTGAAGACCCCCCTGAGAACGCTTGCCCAGTATGCGAGATAGATTGGCCCACATGCCACACGGAATGCGTCAGCACCTCAGACGAACTAAATAAATAAATCGATAACTCCAAAGAATATTTTGAAAAATGCATCAAAAACATGCGCGAAAAACTTGAGAAAGAACTCGCGAATAAATCATTGGAAGAAGCCTCGATAGCGCGAGAAAGAAATAAAATTGAAACCAAAATTATGGACGAACAAGTCGAAACATCTCAAGCACAAACTATCGAAGCAAATGTGATTATCTTGGAAAATCAAAGGGTAAAAAGATGCATGCTTATACCTGCAACTAAACGAAATATGACCGCCGACTCAAGTGATGAAGAACAAAGCCACACCACGAAAAGCAAAACCTTGAAGAAAATATGGAAACGGATGCCGAACAATTTGAACTGAAAAAAGAACAAGAAAGAATCAAAAAAGTCGAGCCAAGGAAAAAGCAAAAAAGTAGAAAATAATGAAACTTCGGAAAATAAAGAAGAAAAAGAAGAATCAACCAAACCAAATAGCAGCTCCAAAACACATCAACCAACCAACAAAACAAACAACCGAATCAAGGAGGACTATACGCAAAGGGAACCCCTAGCCATGCTAGATGAGAACATGGAAATTGCACGCTAAATCAGGGAATACCTAATGCGATGCAAAGATGCCCTACCGAATCGAAACAAAGCCCTGGAAAGGCTCTAAACATTTGAGAAAGACATCAACATCAGTCTCATGATCGCCTATAACCATTGTGGAAACAACAACACAGGAACCAATAGTAAATCAAACATTGAAACCGAAAAAATTATACAGGAAATTAAAAATACCATGGGAACCCCGAAACCGATGTTCAACCACGGAGTTAAAATAACCCACAACCTTTAAAAACCAGAAGCTCCAAAAAACAAAATCCGCCACACGATTACCTTGCCGCGGTCCTCCAACCAAAATCATGCCGAACCAAGAACCAATCAAGAAATATAAAGTTTTAGTATACCCAAAAATCATTAAAGAAACCGAAACATCCACGGAAACCAAAGCAATACTAACATCGATACCCCTGGACCAGCTGAATATTAAGCCTGACAGACTAATGAATGTCAGGAACAATGGAATTCTAATCGAATCTACAGATGCATCCATACAAAACCTAATTGGAAATCAATCAAAAAAACAACCAACCACGACACCATCACTTTCCACAAGAACTTATCAGACCAACATTTTACAGTTATCTCAATCACGACAAAGAAAGAAAAACCAACCTACATTATTGGAACCTACATCCCACCATGAATACAAGACATCAATATACCAATCAATAAACTGGATAGTTTAATCAGAACCTTTAAGAAAAAAACATACATATGTGTTGACTTCAATTGTCGTTCAAAGCTTTGGTTCGATGAAGTAAACTCAAATGAAAAAACACAATACCTGGAGGAATTTATAACCCAAAACAACATAGTTATCCACAACAACCCAGGGAAACTATTCACCTATGAAAATAACAGGGGGGGGGGAGAAGTGACATCGACCTTACTCTAGGAACACAGGACACTCAAGACAACGTCAAAAATTGGGACGTCAGCGAAAAAGTAATTTTGACGGACCATAAAAGCATAACTTGCACTATAGGAAATCTCAACCAGAAAAAATACGAAATAATCAAGAAAAAGAATCCAAATTCCATCGATGAAGAAATACTAACGAACATCTTAACAAACTGGACGAACATAAATGGACCTAAAACAAAAAACCTAAAAACACATAATGAAATAGAACAAATAGTCACCAACTTACACAATACAATCGAAAAACTAATAAACAACCATGCCAAAGACAAAAACAACTACATTGGAAGGCCGGAATGGTGGACAGATAATGTTGAAAGTGCCAGAAAAGCATACCGAAAAGAAAAATCGAAACTTTATATAAAATAAGAAACCTGAAAAAGAAAACGAACTATACACGATAATGATAACCAAAAAAGAAACATTTCAACAAAAACTGAAAGCCGCAAGACAGAAAAATTGGAAAGATTTTGTGGAAAACGATGTGGCCAAGGACCCATGGGTTATATAAGACATATAAGTTGGCTGCGGGGAAATTTTGCTAACAGGGAATCCTAACATCCTTCCGTAGGAAGGACGGGACAGAAACACTGGATGCGGAAGAGACCCTCAGACATCTTATGGAAAAACTACTACCACCAGACGAACCGAATACCGATAACCTTGACCATCAAATCATGAGAATGGATTATGAGGAAATAAGGAACATGGGAACCGAATAAATAAAATTTACCAACTTTTACAGTTAATTATATTAGTTTTTACAGCATATTTTGGAAAATATACTGCATATATCCCCTTAATTTAAGCGCATATACATATGCATCATATATGAAGTTTTTTAGTGCATATAATTCTCAGCCCTATTGATCATTAATACACTTGTTTTCATGAAGGGACGCCGCAATATACCTAAGTACTACCCTAGATTACCGGGCATAATCGTCGACCCGATATTATTTTAGTAAGTAGTAAAATAAATTTCGGAAGTAATCTTCCGAATCATCGACTTAGCAAATTATTTTGTTTGATTGGATTTCCAACATACCCGATATCCTTTTACGAGGATATACCGATGATCCTATTCAATATCATTGGTTGAGAATTTAGTGTTTCTTACGATATTATTTTGTCGTATATCCGAAAAATCGAGTTTTGGGAAATCGATGTTAAAGATTGAAACGCAATAAAAAAAAATTGGCTCAAAAAACTTTTTTCGATTTTCTGGTCACTTATAGTTCATTTCATTGCGGTTTTTTTGGTACTAAGATATAGAGCTTGTTATAAATAAATTTTGGATTTTAAGTGGTTTTTGTTTAAAAGTATCTTGTCGTATACGCCATTTTTAACGAAATTTTAATCATGCATAGCACCTTCATAGCACATACGACAAAATCATATTCAATAAAATGCCTAATTAATAGAGAAAACTTAAAAATAATGAAATTAATTAAATAAACAAATTATATTCTATATTATATTAACAAAAAATAACAAAATTAAAATTTTTGGAAATAAAAATTTTTGATTTTGATTTAAAAAAAATATAAGTAATAATCTAAAATTATGTGTTTCCACTATCTTCCATATTAATTATTTTAATAAACTGTTGTAATATTCAATCAATTTTAGGTATAAAAATATAGAGACTTATAATATCCCTTTTTTTCCCACAGGTATTTTTTTCTATTTAATATTTTTAAATTCACCTTGAAAATTATTTTTATATAAATTAATTTCACCAAAAAATATTTTTTGGTGTTGGAAGATCTCCTTTACAATGAAGCCATAAAATTTATTTGGGCTCCTGACGTCTTAAAATTGATTGTAAAACGATCATCTTGGTAATATTTAATAATTTTAACTTGACAGAATGGAACCGTATTCACCAAATATGAACACGACACAATAACAATGTGATGTACACATACGACAAAATAATTGAGGATAATTTTATTACACAATTTTACACTGATTTTATGTCGTATATCCAAAAATTTGGTGTTTGCGGCAGTATAATAATGAGGCTACCGCATTTTGTGGCGTATGCGACAAAATTGATACCCAATATCTCGGAAACTATACAACTTAGAGTCATTTTGAAAATTCAAATCGATAGAGTAAAAAAAAATGAAACAAGATAGCTATCTTAACTCATTTTTTTTGATTTTGTGTTGTACGACAGTATAATTCCGGGTCGACGATATGTTGTAATAATAGTACTTTTACTAATGTCGCAAAATTTACAAATGCCTCGTATTTTAGGATTAAAACAATAACCCGTGTCAGCTAATCAGATAATTGTTGGTAAATTCATATAAAATACTATATAAGTAATACCGCATTGCAGAATTTTAAAGAATCCCAACAGCAACTAAGTAAACGCTAGTACTTGCAAAAGGAGCAATATGCAGAAATCGCAAAACAAACCAGACCAGATGGACTGAGATTTTTGTATGTCTCTTTAGTGAAAATCGATGAAGACGGCCACTTAGTTTTCCAATTGGGAGACGTTTTAGAAAACAGATATAAAATAATTACCCCTCTCGGAAAAAGCACTTTCGCACAAGCTCTACACGTAAAAGATCAGGAAACAGATAGTTCTGTGGCATTAAAAATTATCAGAAATAAATCAAACTACAGAGATGCAGCAGAAGTGGAAATTTCAATTTTAAAAATGTTGGGAAAAATCAATCCAACCAGTTTGATACAGATACATACTTCATGATACACCTGTCCATGAAAATGTTGTCTTCGTTTAATTACTATGGTCATGTATGCATAGAATTTGAAAAATTTGGTCTTAGCGTGAACGACTTTTTGGTGAGAAACGATTACAACCCGTATCACATTGATGAAATCCGACATGTGGCCATCAGTTGTGCTTAATCTGCCAAATTTTTACACGACGACAAACTGACTCATACGGATCTCAAACCTGAAAATGTCATATTTGTGAATTCCAAATCTGATATAATTTACGATAACGAAACTTATAGAGAAGCGAGACGATTGAGAAGAACCGACATAAAATTGATAGATTTTGGTAATGCTGTATTTGATGACAGACATCACTCTGTAACTTTTGGTACTACAAATTATACATCACTCAAAGTGTTTTTAGAATTAGGTTGGGCCCAACCTTGTGACGTATGTCTATAAGTTGATTTTTTTCGAAATGTATATGGGATATATAATATTCGCCACCCGAAACAAATTGGAACATTTGGAAATGATGGTGCGACTTCTTTGCAAATTTCCTTGTGAAATTGCTTCTGAATTATTCTCTAAAACAAGGTATCTTCGTGATGGTAGAATAGATTGAGCAGACTT
The DNA here is from genome assembly GCA_947369205.1 of Cantharis rufa. NCBI lineage: Eukaryota > Metazoa > Arthropoda > Insecta > Coleoptera > Cantharidae > Cantharis > Cantharis rufa. The sequence continues at coordinate 15,745,267 of OX376306.1, read as the reverse complement.
GGAAGACTCGGGACGTTACGTGAACAATCATAGCAAACCATTAATAAAGTTTAAAAGAAAAGACAATGAAGATCATAACGATTTGTTCGATTTAATGCAACGCATGGCATGTTCGTATATGTATGACCCATCGCAAAGAATAACACCGAAAGAGGCAGTCCTCTAATTTCTTTTCTAAAAATACGGATCATCAAAAATTAAACGTTTGATGTTGATTTTTAATAACAATTCCTTTCTTTACATTGAAACTGAAACCCAAATTTTTTGGGTTGATAATTATATTATAACATTATTGCAATACGATCATTGCCCAAAGATGGAATTTTGTAAAATTACATTAATTGTATAAATTTTTGAAATTACAATGAATATTTAATCGACCAATTGTGAAAACATTCGTTTCCCTTCATTAATTTATAAATTATTTGGGGCTACAGTTATTTGTATTACTGTAAAAATAATAGTTATATAATTATTATACTGAGAATTGTAACGAATTCGATAAGAAATTATTTTTTTACTTAATTTTACTTAAATTTACAGTAAATTTAATTAAGTCCTGATTTTAATTATTGGTAGAAAAAACCTGTTAGTATTTCTACAAAAAATACTGTTTGTGAAAACCTATTTTTCAAATTTTTTCCGGTATATTTATCTAATGGATAGAAAAATTTTATCATTATCAGTTGGTTTCAATTTTAAATTATTGTACACGTGAAAATCGTTTTGGAATTTTAATTAATTTATTGATATAGTTTTATATTATTTAGAATTAGTGTTTTACAGTATTGTTTTTAGCATTTTTCTTATTTTCGCTTTGACTTTGTTGAATCGGACGCGCATTCGTCGAATCTACAGTGACCCGTCACAGCAAAATTTTTGTATCAAATTGTAGAACCTTTTGTAAGGTCTAAAAAGAGTGGATACATAAAGTGTCCGAAACGTCGACATACAAGTAGTAGTTATGTATTTGATTGCTACCCATTCAACCTGAAATTCCTTTTTCCATATTATAAGCTTTGGGTGAGAATTCTTTATCTTGCATATCAATGGGTTATAAGTTTTTTTATTTCTTTTATTGTTTGCCAAGTTCTTTCTGTTTTTTTTTTAATTCTTTTTACTTTAGTGGTAAAGCCATTCATCTTATTATTCTTAAATTACGTGTATTGGTTTTGTTCCATAAATTGATCTACTTTTCTGCAGTATGCTGCCTTATCAAGAATTACTGTAGTATTTCTTTTATCTGCTTTGGTGTTTTTTACTTCTTGAAAAATTGTTATCTAAAATTTATTGTCTCGTGCTCATTTGCACGACAGGTTAGGACATGTTACAATTGTAGCAGGTCTTGCTATATCCATTACATGACATTATATTATTTTATGAAGAAACAGAAAAACAAAGTAAATCTTCAGACGCGGTTTCGTCCAAAATATTGAAAAATGGTGGTATTGAAGTAGTTTTGCAAGCTCCTAACGCCGATTTCCACTGTCGGACAAAACATGAACCTATTAAACATGTTTCCCACGCTCAAGGAACCCAAGTGCAAGAGGTTCCTATCAAAAAATGTGAGGAAACTACAGACGTCAAGCCACATTTAGTAGAAGCTACAGTTGAGACAGCATTGGAGGGACCTCATATTTTAACACTTAATTGTGTGCACCATATTTTAACATTAAATATATTTCATATATTTTAACATTTATCATATTTTAACATTTGAAAATAACATTCAAGCAGAGGAAGCACCTGTTTTTAATCAAGAATCTCAAGAGAAAGTTTTTGAGCAAGTTCCTCTTACTCCTACTGGACAGCAGAAAACATCTCAAAAGATGGCTGGTTCGCCTAATAAAAAATTAACATTTTGGTTGCTAGTTGAAATATTTTTTGTAACAGAAATCAAATTAATGATTTTTTAAAACTTCATTAAATGTAATCGTAAAGAAAAGTAGGGTTTTCTTGACTCCAAAGCTTTTCTTTACAAATATTTGTGAGATATTTTAGATTTTGATTAAATTTAAAAGCAAATTAATCCAAGTCATATAAAGTGGAAATGAAAATCCTCTTAACCAAAAAAACTTGAAGTTTTATTCCAGCTACTAAAATAAACAACTTCATACTTCATACAAGCTCACTAATCATGGCGTTAAGGAAATTAAGACAAATAGAAATAATTCATGCTGATCTCAAGGCAAATAATATCATGGTAGTGAATTCTACGCGTCCACCTTATCGAGTTGCTTGGCTCATAGCTTGGCTATGAGAACCGACGATACCCACAATTTGACTAATATCGGCCTATTGTATTATCGAGCACCAGAATTGCTTCTAGATTTACCCTATGGAACAGAAATAGATATGTGGTCTTTGGGCTGTATTTTCGCCGAAGTTTTCGTCGGAAGGTTATTATATTCAGGAAAGGACGAATTTGATTATTATCAAGGCTTACTGCCTACTGCCCACAGCTATGTATATTGGACCAATCAACCAAAACCGCAATTTTTTTTATAGCAGCGGACGAAGTAGACGATTAAAAACCAGTTTTGAATATGAATCTGAGACGGGACACAAATGCACAAACCTTGAAATGTATGAGCCTGTACTCAACACCTTAGATGATGTTGTAAATCATGGCTTTCCGTCACATTATTTATGTGAAAAACAAATGGATGAAAATTCCGTAAGAAGAAAAATTAGCCATCTGTGCAAAAAAATGGTTCAGTTTGATCCGGCAAATCGTATTACTTCTGCGGAAGCTTTAAATCATTCAGCAGTTAGTGATTTTAAGTCATTTTACGAAAATTAGCTAGATAACGGATTTGATAATTGTAATAATTTTATTTCATTACACCTTCTGTCTCTGGGTGTGAAGTAGATGTTCAACTTAAGATCAAATTAATAAAGGCGTTAACCTAAAGAGAGAAAGCCTAATATACATTTTATTGTATCATACATAATGGTTTTTAATAATATATCCTGTAACATAACTATAATAATTATAAGATATTATTTCATTTTTTTACTTAATTTTGTACAATTTTGTTTAAATCTAAAATTCATAGAGAGAACATAGAGAGAAGAAGTAAAAATAAACATTAAAAGAAATAACCAAATAAAAGGAAAAAGAATTTTTCTAATTATGTTTCAAAAAGTCTTACTTTGTGATATTCAAAAGTGTGTGGAAAAGTACTACTTTTCCGCACAGTGTGCGGAAAAGTAGTTTTTTTCCGCACACTTCCAAAAGTATGCGGGAAAGAAAGAAATAGTCAGAAACACAAATCTGCTTTATTTATAATAAACATTAACCGTTACATTTGAACAATTATTAAATGTGTTCACAGCACCCGGATCAATCTTAGATGTGGAAGAGCTGTGTGCTTTTCACTCGCTTTTCTTTGCACCACGTGTCGAATTGCAAATATGCTTTTTCATACTTGCTTCTTGATTTCTGTGGGATTAGAGCTTGAATCGCCAATGCCGCAGATTCCTCAACATCCGAACATTCCGACATATCAGAAGACATTTTTTCTAAAAACACAAATTGTAAAACTATAAATTAAAAAAAACGTGTGTTCACTAACCTCTTCCCTTTGTAACTGGCACTTGAAATAATTTTTAAAAAAACGTGTGTTCACTAACCTATTCAATTTGTAACTGCCACCTTAAACATGATATTTCTAACTAACTAACTAACCACAGCGTGGGTACCAACCGCACCCACGGTTGGTACCAAAAAAATTTAAATTTTAAGTATGTTTCTATTTTCATAAAGTATTTTTTAGTAAATTCATTTTAATTTAGGTATAAAAAGTATGTTATCGGTTCTTTTTGAAACATAATTAGAAAAAATATTGTTCGATACGCGTGAAAAACTATCTATTTCCATTCTCGGCTTCGGTTTACGATCTCGGCCTTCGGCCTCGATCGTAAAACTTCGCCTTGAATGGAAATATGTTAGTTTTCCTAACTTGTATCGAAAATATCTATTACTTTATTAAATTAATTTAAAGAACTACGTTGGAAATGTATGCGAGCAAGATAAACTGCTATCGTTGAAGCGCTAGATAATACGGTCAGCCGATGGAAAATTACATTAATGACATTTGAATTATTGCAAATAATAATAATTTTTAACTGCTGCGAGTAACGGAAGCGAAATATAAATAAGGTGTAAAAAAATAAAATAAGTCTCCTAAAAATCAGTCCACTAGACCAACACTTACCAAAACTTTTCTTGAACGAAGAAACACATTCACTTCACTCTTGTCGGGATCGAGTCCCCAACTTCACTAAAAATTAAACCACACAACCGCGCGCAACGCACTCTAATCAGTCCAGATAAAAGGAGCGCCGAGTTGTGAAATGCAAAAGGAATACATAGGCGCACCCAGAAAAACAAATTTAATAAAATTTGTAACACCTTTCATAAATTATAGTAGTAAATCAAACCTGAATTTTAGGGTGCTATACAAAGCATAGCAAGAAGCGCTACGTTCTGGTTCCGTGTCCGTCGGTCTGTCCGCATGTTATATGGATGGATATGGAGAATTATTATAATATTAATAAAATATTATAGTGTATTATAAAAAAAATGAAACTTGGAATGATTCTAACAGAAGGATATTAATGCAAGATTTAACAGAACTAAACAAAACGTTACCTGAATGTAGTCATTACCTAAATGACTTACCAGTAAGTCATCGTCATTATTTTGAATATTTTAGTCATTAATTGTTAAATTTGGTTCAAATATTATCTTGTTTTTCTAAATATTTTTTTAAATTTTTCATTCAATTTCGAGTTAGGTACGACTGAAGATCTGCAAAAACAGTGAAATAAGGCCTTATATCGTATTACTCATTATTTTTTAATGTTTAATCTTTTTACGGAAATATTTCATTTTTAAATATTTTTTTAATCTTGTCAAGTGATAATTAATGTCTATTTGGTTTTTATAGTAACGATTTTTCTACGTATTGTATTTCTTTACTTTACTGTTAAAATTTATTATTTTAACGTTTTGTTTAGTTCTGTTAAATCTTGCATTTTACAAATACATACTAATATACCACAAAATCTACTTGAAATTCTTTTTGAGTTTATTTTCTAGAAGGATATTAGTTGATATTTATATCAAACATATCTATAATTACATTATCAAACAGTAAGTAAATCTGAAAATATTTTGTACCTCAAATAAAATTTTTTTTAAATATTTGTTTAAAGTCTTGTACATAATACATACTACATGATCAACACTTTATATATTGCTGTGCAATAAAATAACTGATCGTTTACCCCTTCCGAGAGGGGTAAAAATTGAGGTTCTGTGAAGGGCTACATCTCAGAAACTAAATAGACCGGAACAATAATTTTTTTATAGATTTACGTAGAATTTGTTGAATATATTTAAGTAGGATGTACAGGAAAGAGCCAATTTAAAATTTGGTGATTTTTGGGACTTTTCCTGACAAATTTGCCTCTATTCCGTTTTGAATAAATCGTATTTTTCCGATCCGATCTAAATCCGATATTAAAGTAAAATGTTTAAGTAAATAAATTTATTTCCGAGTTATTTCCACGCTAATGTCACTTAGTAGTTACTGGTTTTATACCTTGACTTGTCTTAATATTATCGCAAATGGATTAACATAAAAAGACAAGTATATTGCGATGATCTTTTTTTTAAATTATCAGTTTATCTAGTAATCAGTAGTAATCAGTAAAAGCCACACAATCTAATTTCATTATAGTATAAACAGTGACAGTGAGGTACATGTCAGTAGCTCCCCCAGTTTGGAATTTTTGGAATAGTTTGGTGTCAGCGTTAGAGCATCGTTTGAGTCTCAATGAGCTTCCATTATTTTCGTTTGAGCATCAGAGGTCGCGAAGTTATTCACGAAAAGCTACTGGAGGGGTTGTAGAAACCCCCCCCCCCGTTTCAAATTTTTAAATAAATTTGATGTCAAACGTTAGAGCATCGTTTGAGCTTCCATTATTTTCGTTTAAGCCTCTTAAGTTTTCTTAACTTTTTTAAATCTCTTAATTTTCAATTTTAATTTTTTATATTAACTTTTTTTGCAATTAATTATCTTGATAGCTTTTAACTACATAGCTCCTGAGCTCATTGAGGCTCAAACGATGCTCTAACGCTTGACACCAAACTCATCCAAAAATTTGAAACTGGGGGGGCACTGACATGTACCTGTGACAGTGGGAGATTATCCATCAACTGATATAAACCTTTAGTGCAAATCATACGAGGGTAGATTGAAAAGTTTCCGGAATTGGCAAGAGATAGCGCGCGTATCGCGAAATTTTTATGATGGTTGACAAGGTGAACTTATTTTAGGAAAGCTGTCTAATTTTCAGACAAATACGTTGTATAGTTCTTGTTTACTAAGCAGTTTTGTGAAGCAAGTCAGGCACTTTTTGCAAAAATGGATAAACACGAATTTCGTGCCGTCATCAAACATTTCTGGATGGATGGGAAAACGGCGACGGAGATATGAGATATTTTGCAGAAAGTTCATGGCACCTCCACACCTTCATTTTCGACTATCAGTTTCTGGGTAAATGAGTTCAAACGTGGCCGTACAAGCACCAAGGATGAACCACGCAGTGGACGTGCAAAAACGGCCACAAATGAGGAAATGGTCGACAAAGTCCATGATCTCGTGTTAGCCGAACGTAGAGTGAAGTTGCGCAAAATAGTAGAGACCACAGGCATCTCATATGAACGTGTGCAAAATATCGTGCACGAACATTTGGGCATGAGGAAGCTGTCGGCGCGATGGGTGCCGCGTTTGCTTACTGTGGACAATAAGGGGAAAAAAATTGACACTTATTTCTTGAAATTTTTATTGTTGGTGAACAAAATACAGACGTTAAAGCATAGTTATTAAAAAACTATAATGTTTCTCTGGTTTTCAGCACCACATTTTTACTTCAGCCGATAAATAAAATTTCATAGTAAACAGAGGTAAACCAAAACTATCTTTTCAGGTCGTGCGAGGTAAATAATATCGAATGAAATAATCATTGCTAATGTTGTCATGTTCTATGTGGAAACATGCGTAGGGTAGAGTCGAAACAAATTAGATGTTTGTCTGTTTTGATTTTTTTTCAATTTTCATACTTCGAGACCATTCAAGTTTAATTACGGAAGTATCTTATAAATCCAGAAATTTTAACGAATCTTAGAAAGTTAAAATACTGCAAATTGACAGAAAAGAGTAAATCGCACAGGATAGGTATAGTATAATAATAATTCTGCAATTATTATTCCAATATTTATTTACAATAGTAGGTAATTAAATTTTTAATATCAATTTTATTGGTTTTTCCTATTTTTGAATGCAAATTACGATTAGCAATTTGAGTTTTATTTAGTAAATTAAACTTCAATATTTGATGGTGGCAAATTTTTTAATTTCCTGGTTTTCCCGCCAACTAGTTGAGATTGCACCAACTATCTGACAGAGTGACATATGGTAAAGTGAAATTTAAATTTGGAAGAAATAAATGGAAATATTAGTATTTTAATTATTTGTAGAATTTGATTTTTAAAATTAGCCGGGACGTAGTTCTGAGGATTTGTATTTTTTCGACTATAACTTCTTCTTCTTCTTCCACTTTAGGCTATGATTGCTTCTGTTTTGCCTTACTTCGAGGTTCTAAGAGAAGTAGACTGTGAGCATATTAATTGTTTTACATCTGAGCAGGTAGCTTGCTGGGCTCGTCTCATAATTCCGACTAACAATTTCTAAAAATTTGGAATCTAAAACTGCAGCTAAGAAGAAAACAAAATTTTATTTTTATAGATTTTATTTTACAGATTAAAAACAAATAACAAAATAATAAAATGTAGAGCCATTTCTTTATGGTTCAGTAGCAAAATATTAAATTTTTACTTGTAATAGCGATATTCGGGCTTAAGTTCCCATGTGTTCTTATTGGGCGAATGCGAATTATAGTTACAATATTCCTTCAAGATTTCCTTTAGATAAACTATAGGTTGTTTGGTTATTTTAATTAAATCTTGAATATTATAATATTGGTGCTTTACAAACGCACGAAACAGCATTTGTGCAACTTCGTCTTTCTCTATCCTTCGGTTTTTCGTTTTTTCTCTCTTCCGCTGTACGTTATCTTTAGTTATTTGATGCTGCGAAACTGATTTAAACTTTTCCACTGTCTCTTCAAGCATAATCGCTTGACGAACTGGAACTGCAGATTTTTGCAATTTTTCTTGCTTAAGCTTTGTATAATAACTGTTGTCAAATGATGGTTCACATTCTAATTTTTGGGAAACTTTGCCTAGCATAGAAAATTTTATGTTATCAGATTTCGTCCCATCTGCGTTTTTGACAACGGTTTTCGACAAAACTCCCGAGGTTGTTTGAGAAATATCCTTTATATCTAAGGTGTATTTTTGGGCGATAGTTTCGTTTCCATCTTTTAACAGGTTCTGCGGTATAACCAAAGAAAGATCGGGTTTCTGGCTACCAGGACTCTGCTTAATACAAAATTTACCAACTTCGGCATCAGTTGGCGCTTTTCGCCACCGCTGTGAAATATATTTTGGTATTTTTACTAAATATACTTCACAATTGACGTTTGTCATGTCTAAACTTTCAGAATTTTGTTGTTTAACCATTTCGAATAAAATTTTTTATAAATTTACAAAGTGCGCTTTCAAGGTTTCGTTTTTAAAATGTTACTATAAAGTTTCTTCTTTTTTGCCTTTATAGTAGTTGATCCGTGATCCGATGATCTGTTGAATCCAATTAAAATCTGCTTAACTGATTATCCGTTTATCCAATAATGCGGATGAGCAGAATTAAACTTAAATTATTATTATTATTATTTAAAAAATTATTATATTATTAATTTATAATATAATAATAAAAATAATATTATTATATTATTATATATTATTTAAAGAATTAAAAAAAAAGAGAGAGGAATAGTTGTATATAATATGTTATACCCCTTGCTATAGCATGGGCTATATAGGATCTACACAATGACTGGTTAATTCTGGGAGATACTTTTTTTAAATGTTTAAATAATTTACAACAAACAACATCTCTGCTAAACAAATTAGGGTTTATAATCATACGGACAAAAGCACCATCAATCCTTCATCATTGCATCTACATAAATGTAGATTTCTAGTGTTTTAATTTGATTCGTTTTGTATCCCCCAAAAGAGTTTCACATAAAGAATTACTAAATGTAATGTCAGTGTGAAATAATTTACAACGTGAATTTGTAATGCATGTGTTGAATTGTTACAAAACAAACAAATTACCATTAAAAATATTTTTAAACGGTTCCGCAGGAGTTGAAAAATCAACAATAATTAAATGTATTTACCAACTGATTTCTAATTACTATAAATTACGTTATGTAAAAAATTAAATGTTTTAATTAAAAACAATTAGTTGTTTTACTTTGTGCGCCTTCAGGAAAAACATAGCATTTCTAATAAACAAAGTAACTTTATGTACTGGTTTTGCTCTACTTGTAGTATAGTTTGGAGGCCAAATGCCTGAACTATGAGCTGATTTAGCAAACAAAATTACAAATTATAGATGAGATATCAATGGTAAGAAGTACACTTTTAAGTCGTGTGGATAACAGATTAAAACAAATACGAGATTTGTAACATGCATTTTGCATGTCACATTTACGCTTGATGTGTTTGCACGGCTTTATTACAAGTTACATATAAACCTGGCCTAACAAACACCAATCAATTTTAGATTAGATCAGCGTAGGCATATTCGTAGTTGAATACACGTTAATTTTTGATTTACGAAGAATACGAAAATTTGAATTTAAGAAATCCTTCCTGTAGATTCTTGTGGAAATTCAAATATATAACTTTTGCCACCGTGTACGAGCTACTGGTTGTAGTTTTTTTGGGATTATCGTTTTGGACGATTTTTGGAATATAACTTTGGAGATAACATCCAGCTGTGGACGCCATTTTTGGAAATTATAAAATTTTGGAAAATTCTATTCTTTTGGAGCTTCTTCTCGTTTTTGGGAATTAATATCATCAGTAGGAATCAACATTCATCCTGTGGTAGTATTATATCGTTTATTTCATTGATTCATTCAGTAGCAAAGAATATCCAAATTGCTTCCGTGAAGTCGGAGATAATATTAGTGGATTTTGACTTTGGTACTAATCTTGTGAATCATTTACTTCATCGATTCACGCAGTGGATGATTTAATGTGCTCTAACAATTATTATCTTACAGCTATTTATTTTGTAGATTACCATCTTTTACCATATTATAATACAAAGGAATCGAGGCAGATCTGTATCGAGCAACCGTTTGTCACCTCCGTTTACACAACCGTTTACCTCAAAGGTAAACAGCGTAAGTGGCTTATGAGATATTGTTTTAGTATTTAAATTTTCATTGATAGCTGCTTTGTTTTAACTTTTGTGCAAAAGGCACTGATAAGATTATTCAAATTAGTACCTTGAGTTATTATTTCACTGGTCTCCATTTAGACTTTTTTGTTATTTCTTTTTTGCAATTGATGATCTAGTCACTTTGCTTATTGCTACTGATTATTCTGTTATCTTACGCATTAGCGATACTACAACCACTAACTACCCAGAACTGTTATACGAGTGATGCTCAGAATTTTCTAATAGATATTATATTGTTACGTCGATAATTCTACTCTTGTATAAACCAATGCATAAGAAACGTCAAACTTGACAGTTTGCTAGCGCATAAAAATTGTACTTAGGAAGGAACAGAAATGCAAGTGGATATTTTTTGCGGATATTTTTTTGTTTACCTTTTTTAAAATGACAACCAAAGTGAATTTTGAAGTTTAAATAGTTTTATGCGTATTTATGGACCATACGAGTTTATTTAATGTATATAATATTTTAAATTTAAATTTCATGGTTTACTCGCAGAATTATCTAATTAAATACCACGCTAGCTTTGATTTCTATCTTGATAATTTTTAATTTCTGAACACTCATACGTGGTTTTAAAATTTGGCTCGAGAAAACTGTTGGTCGGACAAAATTATTCGCTGAAATTAAAAATTATCCGGATAAATCAAAGCTCTTGTGGTATTGCTTGCGACAATTAAATACCAGTGCTGGTTATTCATCTTGTACCTATATACTTCATTTCATTTAATTAAACTGAAAATAAATTTCCTTTCCTGCACTATTTGTTTTATTTTGAGTTTTGGCGCCGCAATTCTTTTAGGTGAATCGTCAACAATCATCAACCACGAGCAGAAGCCAAACAAAATCTCACTCCCTGAGGTAACGTCTCTTTGCCACCGCCAGTTTCTGATTTAGCCGTTACGTAAAGAACTCCCACGAACGCTAATAGGGCCGTGCTAGCGCAATTGGTGCTCTAATATAAATAAATCTTTTGGTGACCTTTCAATTATTATTGTAGTTGGTGATTTGAATCAACTACCACCTGTAATGGAATGTTATATTATTTATAAAATATCGAAAAATAATGAAGTGTTTAGGCTTTTTGATATAAATCCTTTATGGGACTATTTTGAATATTTGGAATTTACGCAAATTATGAGAGACAAAAAGATGAAAAACTATTTACTAAAGTTTTAAATAACTTAGCCGTAGGCAAAATGACTGCAAACGATATAGAACTATTTAAATCAAGATGTTCCTGAAAGTGTAATACGATTATTTGCTGAAAATGTTAATGTCGATAATTATAATCAGATGAAAATAGAAACGCAAGTGGGCACAGAATCCATTTCTGAATCAAAAGGAACGATTTTGGGCAAAGTATCAGAAACAACCAGATATTGTGTAATACTTATCATTAAAAACAAAAAAGATTACTGAGACAAATGGTTTACCCTATATTGTAAGGATTATATTAAATATAATATGATAACCAGTAATACAGCTGTCGAAAACGGTCTTGTCAACGGAGCTTGTGGTTGCTTAAAGTATATATAACTTTTAATCGAAATTCTACAGATCCCTATATAATGTGGATTGATTTTGCATCCCGCCTTGTCGGTAAAAAAGCAAGGCTACCGTACAAAGAATTCATGAAAACAGAAAATATCGACTCCAAACTACCGCCAGTAGTGAAAAATAGTGTAACATTAAATACATATTTCTAATAAATTACAGCACCAAATTTTAAGAAAACAATTTCCAGTAGTACCTGCGGAAGCACTAACAATTCATAAGAGTCAAGGTCATACTTACAAAGAAATATGTGTAGATTTCAATAAATCAAAGAGAATTACACGACCCATGCTGTATGTGGCGTTAAGCAGAGTAACAATGTTATCCGAGTTACATATTTTGGGCACATTTAAACCACCAAAATTATAGTAAAATCAGATGATCCAGTTTTGTCAGCATTACACAAATTACGAACAGAAAAAAAATAAAATTATCACTTGACAATTTACAAGTAGTTAATAGAATTACTGTTATTTATCAAAACATAAACTCACTATAGACGAAGTTAAAATTAATATTAAGCGATCAATGGTATTATAATATTTGCGAAAACCCTATCAAAACCAACCGACAAATTTCATATTCCTAATTTGTTGTAAGTAGCAATCAATTGGGTATACCAGCTGATGTAACCATATTCTGTTTTTGTTTAGTGTCATGAATTTGTTTGAATATATCGAACGAAACGTCGGCTTGCATTGTTGTTTGAATTACACAATCCACTCAACCCAATATCCTTTATTGAATATTCCTAATTTTGAAGAAATATTTAGATCCAACATACAGCGCTTTTCAAGAGGTGTTATTTATTTTGCGAGAAAAGAAATTGATGTTGTGTATTTAGACCATATACTTGAAATACCAAAAAAAAAGGAAACCATGGTGAGTTATTTAGCATTAAAATTGATATCTATAAGATCCAAGGAAAATGATGGAGAAGAAAGAGATGATAGGTGGGTGAACACAGCATTGGTACAGGATCATCTCGATACAGGTCATGCTTTCGATTTAAAAAATTTCAAAATATTAGATTGCGAGGTTTACACCTTAAAAAGAAACATAAGTGAAATGTTTTTTATAAAGAAAAATAAACAATGCGTTAACTATAGAGAAGATACTCAAAAGTTAAGTATTTTTATGGAGACCTCATCAACTTGATCCTGAACTGTTGTGTGATTTTTTTTGATTTTTTTGTGTAAACTGTTTTAGATTAATTAATCCTGAGAGTATTTAAATCACTTAAAACCCATTTACACATTTGGGTTGGGTGATTAGCCCCGTTTCACAGTAAAACGCGCTATGTTTCCGTTTAAATTTAAGTTTTTGGTGTTCGTTAAATGATTTGAGTGTAGGCAACACAGAATCTAGAAATTATTTATTTGCCTTAGAACGACTACGAATAAAGGCATCCTAAACTGTCTTCCATTTTTTTTTGTAATTTGTCCACTAAAAATAAACTTTTGTATTATACTTACTAGCACTACACACATTTTTTATTTCAGGTACTTAACAAGCGGCAATTCGTTTACAGATTTACATTATACAGGGTTTACCATAGATAAAACACTTAGAGATGTATCAATCAATGATAAAGAAAGAGAAACAAAACTGCGACTACAGCGACCTACGGGAGAGTTCATCGAACTAAAAATTTTAAAAAAAATTTAGCGGGCAATTCAAATTACTGCATTTATGCACTTGGAGAGAAATGTAGAATAAAACTTGATTAATTTAAAAAAAATTAAGTTTGAAAATTTTAACCAATTTGAATTAAAAGTAAATTTACATTTTAATCCAAAAAGGAAATTTCTCAAGCCCAATTTTTAAAAATCAATCAAGTCAAAATTATCTTTATGCAATAAAAATAGGGTAAATCAAAAATACATCAGCAAATATAAATAAAACAAATTTATTAGATTTAACCAAGATTTACAAGGCCATTTGTGAACCAGTTGCTGTCTGTTTTGCTATCGTTAAGCCTAAAAGATCTTCGATACTCGATAATATTGCAAAAATGGTAATTTCATCCCCTTCAACATTGCGCAGATCCTCGACAGCATGAAATAAAAACAAAAAGATGTTAGCAATGCTTTAAAATTCGTAGTTTTTTCGCACTAGTACTACTATTAGAAGAAATATGGCTTCGTCTAATATCTACATAATATTTTTAGTTATTTTTAGGTATTTTTATATTCAAGTTGATTGTGAAATTGTTTTCAAACAAATATCCTCAAAATGATCTTGATAAGATGTAAAATCAAAATTATTAATGTAATGAAAAGGTTATTAATGTAATCTTTAGAAATACCACTTGCCTCATTTATGGCATCTAACCATTTAGAACGGTAAATAATGTTTTTCGGAAATTTAAACAAATTTTTAACGGACGTTTTCCCTTCAAAAAAGTTTGAACAACCAGAAACAATGCAGTTATTAGACTTGGCCAAATTTAAATTAAAACAGAAAGTTAAGCAATATAAAAGATACTTTTATACTTACCTGTATAATAATTATTTTTTAACTATTACTTATAATTATTAAATAATTCAAACGACACTTTAAAACTACGCGGCCATTAATTTAACCATGTCAAAAAGTAATTGAATGCGCCAACTCCAACACAAATCTTCAAGAAGCAACGCCGTACGCAGTTTTAAGAACTAAATTTGTAGAATCCTTTAAAAATTTTGCTAAATAGTTCACAGAACCACTGTTCGAGTCGCGCATGTTGCTGTTGAAGGGTTTGCCTATGCGATTAAACCATCTCTCCTACTTTATCTATGGGGTTTACCAATACGACGTTTGTTTTTCAATAGGTGCATATTTGGATATTTTGACAGTTCTGACATTTATTTTTTTGACATATGTATAGCAGAAGCTTTGCCATTTGTGAAAATGTCTTCAATTTCAATCGAAAATCGAATTAAAATCATTGAAACCTATTACGAAAATGGTCGATGTGTGAAAACCACATTTCGTAAAATTCGCGATATTTTTGGTCGTCATGATCGGTCTTCTGAAACCGCTATCGAGAATTTGGTGGATAAATTTAAGTTTACTGGTTTGGTATATAACATACCAACAACAACACATATTCGTTTGGGTCGATCCAGCGAAAATATCGCTGCTGTAAATGAAAGTGTCGAAGAACGTCCAAATTTATCGATTCCACGACATTCTCCACATTTGGGGACATGTTGACAAATTATTTTTGGCCTATTATCGATGATATGGATGTGAGTGATCTGTGGTTTTAACAGGATGGCGCCACTTGTCACACAGCCAGAGAAACAATGGCTTTATTGCAAAACAAATTTCCAGATCGAATAATTTCGCGTAATTCAGCAATAAATTGCCCCCCAGATCGTGCGATTTTACACCGTTTGACTATTTCTTGTGGGTCTATGTGAAAGATCAAGTCTATGCGGATAATCCACAAAAATTTAATCTATAAGAAGAAAATCTTCAACTACAGGCTAACTCGTGTTAGAAGATTCGTTGAATGTACGTTTGGAATATTATCCAACAAATGGAGAATTCCTCATAGACCATTAAATGTAAGCATGCGCCTTGAAAAAAATAATTAAAGCTTGCTGCATTTTACATAATTTTGTTCGCGTAGGAGATGGCTTTAAATTTGAAAATACCAGAACTATTAATGGATTTGAAGATTTTCATCAACTTCAACAAGAAAGTTTTTTGGCAAAGAAAAAATCACAAAAATATGCTTCTTTGTTTGTACCTCAGACCCTTTTCCCCCCTTAAGGCAAGGCGCCTACCGAAGTGGTGAGCATGTGGCAATGAAGTGGTATAAAAGTGAGAACCACGATCGTACGTGGCTCGCCACGCCACTGCCAAACCACTTGCTCACGCTTCTGTGCGCGCCTTGCCTAAGGTGTGGTAAAATTCGATAATTTTTTATATTTCGATAATATTATATATTCGATAAAACCAAATAAATGAAAATGTATAAAACGATCAACCCGTCACCTGGGCTCTAAAAGTACAAATTAATTTGATGCAAATTTATAATTACCCGTTATAAAGCGAAACTGAATTAAATAAAACACATAAAGAAACTAAAAAGGAACACACAATGACTACACCTCAATCTCCTAAGAAATTTACGGCGTAATGGTGTCCATGGACACTTTCTACTGCATGTAGAAAAGTAACCAAAGTACCCGCCAAAAACACAAAGGCGTTCTAGTGGCGCAGCTTGAGTAAGAATTGTAACTGGCACAACGCATTTTGTCATGTTACAACAGATGTTATAAAAAATGAGTATAACACAAAATTCAAATATTGAGCTTTTGTGGTTCCTTGAAATAATCTTGTACTTAACTTAGTTTTTGTCACTTAGTATCTACTGACCTTATAACTTGACTTGTCTTAATATTATCACGAATGGATGAACATAAAAAAACAAGTAGGCTAAAGCACGAAACAGAGATTCACCTGCTTTAAAAATACGGATTAGCTGAAAAAATAAATGCCTTTTCATTAGATCAAGGCGACGAGACAAGGATCGCTGGTCCTGCTTCCAGGTAGTTATAACATAATAAATTTAAATAAAAAAATAATAATATTAGCAATCACTTGTATTAAATGAAGATTGCCGATTCAATAATAATCATTATTACAATAATTTGAAAACAAAATCAAAAGCCAACTCAAAAATAATATTAAAATCAACTTAGCTTGCTTATGATTGGAATGATCTTTACTTCGAATCGATCTCTTATGTTGAAATGAAGAAAATTACCCAACAAAAACTGTTTGCACGCTTCCATCAATATGCTATCAGCACGATTTTTCTGCATAATATATCGCAGGAGTTTCACAAAATTTCACTATTCAAAATTGTTTTAAAACAATCTCGCAAACATTTTTCCACGCGGTCAAACTAAATAACCGTATCAGTCCAACTTTTATCAGCACCTCCCATTCTGCAAGTCGGGCAAAGTTTTGATTAACAGTTGATGGGAAATATAAATCGTCGTTGATACTACAATAGGACCTAAGTAAAAAACGTTGAATTTTCAGGAGAGGGAAAAACCGCAGTGCAGAAGCAATGTTGATACTAATGATTTAACTGATGATTTAGCTGAAAACTGATGAATTAGGTTTATTTTTTGTTATTTTTAGATATAATTTGGATACCTTGCCATCTTAATCTCACATAGCATTATGAATATTCACATGGGTCCTATTGCAGTATTAACGACGAAATGAAAATGAAAATGCTAGTAACAATTGTTAAAATTGTTAGAAAGTTAAATAGTTTTCTTAAATATTAAATAGGAAATTATTAACTTTGTATATTTATTTATACTACTCGTATATCATTTTTGATTTGTATCGAGACAAAACCAGAAGTATTACATTTTCAGTGCCACAAATTTGCAAGAAACCGATGACCCACGTTCAGTGAATCAAGATAAACGATGAAAGGGCAAGATGGCGAAACCAATTTCATATCCGTAACTTCCAACTTCTTCTGCTCCATTATTAAATTATGTAAAATTTTGCAATACCCAAACCTACAAAAAAATTATCTCAATCGAGTTCAAATTTGTCGCAGAAAACGAAGAATTTGTATCAACACAGACTGTTTTTTCGACTGCAACAAAGTGAGCTAAATTCTCTAGAAGAATATCTTAGTCAGAAGACAGTAACCTGTATTGCTAGTATCGGTTGCTTTTTTTATTACCAGCTAGTAGAATTTAGAAAATTTCAATGACTATGTTTTTCGATGTTTAGGGCAAGTGGAAACGTGTTCTATAGGTGAAGCAACAGAAATAGGGATTCAATTATAAATTAGCATTACGAAAATCTGAGATTAAATTTGAACATTGTCAAACAGACTTTAATATTGCCATAATTCCAGCTCATTATTTGGGTAACTTACTAGACCGTCGATTTATAAGTCAATATCTGAATCAAATTCAATTAGAAAATGCTATGAACTTGGTATCTACTCATCAGCCAAAAGCGCTGTCATTTGTAATATTCAACATCAAGCAACAGGATCACCTTTCAAAAGTTAATTATATTCGGATGATGCAAAAAACAAGAAACCATTGATTTGGTGGATTTTTTTTGGAAAAAACTGTTAATGTATGTAGAGAATGTACAAATTAACAGTTCACCTGCAATCTGTTATGAGGTAGCTAAAATTGAAAGACTGATTTAATCATTTAGTGTAGTACACAGCCAACTAAATTACTGATATGATTATTAATAATCAAAGTTAGGAACACAGAAAGTATCCAAAATTATGTTAATTATGAGAATTTTAAACAAGAATTCCACAATTTTTAATGGAGACTGAATAAACTAAGAACCTTTTTACTTGTCTCTTTTTTTTATAAGATGATTACATGTTGTATTAATGGTATAAGTAATTTTATAAATTTTTTTAAATTATTAAATATGTTCTGTATTCTTTTAATTTCAATTAAAGAAATTGAAGTGAAGAAAGCGAAGAAAGTGAAGAAAAGCGCGCGTAAACGGCGGGAGTAACTATGACTCTCTTACCTCTGCTACCTCTCTCTTACAGCATCTGCGAATTCACCGGCAAAGTAAAACCTTGCCGCCCTTAGCGGATACAGAAGCTCTATAGAGCTATGGGGTGGGGGAATGAGGGCTACATACGACGAGAGTAGCGTACCTGAGACTGAGGTGACACCAATAACGGTGGTTGAGCTCTCAAACCTTATTCAAAGGTTAAAGAATAGGAGAGCACCAGGGCCTGACGGGATTCAAGACTCATTTAAGAGCTCCCGAAGTGCGAAGCGCCCTTGTCTTACTATACAACTGCTTATTAGTTACAGGCCACTACCCTTCCGCCTGGTTAATAAATCGTACTACTCAAATTCCAAAGGAAGATAAAAATCTCAAAGCAGAAAGCTGGCGACCACTTACTATATCTTCAGTGTTCGCTAGATTTTTAAGTAGTTGCATTAAAAGTAGAATAGAATCAATTTCCGTCAGACAAAGGGTTTCGCCAAAGGCAACGGTTGCTTCATTAATACAACCTTGCTTGATGAGGCAATAAGGCGTGGCAAGAAAACAAGTCTATGTGCCGCGCAACTCGATCTATCGAAAGCGTTCGATACCATTCCACATAATGCCATACTCGAAGCCCTGGTGAAAAACAAGCTACCTAGAACGATCATTAAACTCGTCCTAGGGATGTATACCGATGCCACGACTCTAATTAGTGGCACAGACATTAAAATTCCCTTGGGCAGGGGCGTGAAGCAGGGTGACTCGCTTTCTCCAGTAATCTTCAACATCGTTATCGATCCCACAGTAAGAACCCTTGAACAGTCAAGAGGGTTCAATATCTTACCAGCGAAAAGCCTGCCCATCTTGGCTTTCGCTGACGATTTTTATATTTTGGCTAATACGCCGGAAGAGCTCCAAAGGTTGTTGGATATAACAACAACCAATTTCAATAAAATTGACCTTAGGAACTACCAGGTAGAAGAGAGGTTCACCTATCTGTGAGTTTCCTACACAATCTATGAGAGATGTTCGAATAGAGAACAGCTTTGTCTTCTAACTAAAGCAGCTGAACGCTGCAGTAAGCTACCTCTTAAGCCAATGCAAAAATAAGCTACTCTTCTATTACAATATATCTTGCCTAAGTTTACCTACCGCTTCTCTATCGACTCTACATCTAAAACCATCCTGACGGAGATCTACACCGCCCTCCATGAGCAAATCAAAAAGTTTCTCCACTTGCCTGATAATCATTAACGTTAATTGCCGATACAGTGATCTTCAAACTGTTAAATTAACGGATAATGTAAAGGCTAAAACCTTGAACATAATAATACAGTTGATTTCCATGTTTTTCGTTTAAAATGGTTTTAATTGAAATCAATTTGTAATACATGCAAAAATCAATACTGTACACTAATACCGGATTTACAGTAGCTTAAGCAAGCTACTAAAGCAAGTAGCTAAATTAAGTGTCGATGCTTTTCTACACACATTTAGTAGATTTGTCTAAAGCATGCAAATAACTAAATTTAGTTCCATATTTTAGGAGCTTGCTTAAGCTACTGTACACGTGTAAATTAGCTATTAACTTCATAAAGAGCAACAAGTACATATAACATGAAGGAACTTGCAGAAGAATAAGGAGAGTAATAATTCTAAGATTCAACGAAAATACCGAATTTATATTCCATAAAATTTGTGAAAATTGCAAAAAAGGCGTAACAAAAAAAAAATTATGTTACACATAATTATTTGAAGATCATCGGCAATCGAGTTTGTTGAACTCGCGTAAAGAAATTTTTCACACTTAATGCAGAATTAAATTCTGCCATTAAATTAAAAATACCTGTAATACAGCTTTCGCCAGAAGCATTTTTTGAAAACAACCATGGCACAACCTTCGGAGTGAAAAACAAACCAACTGAATATGTTTTAGTAAAAGTAAAATACAAAATATTAACGGCATTACGACCTTGATTAAATTCTAGCTTTTTCACTTTTTTAATAAGCAAAAATGGCTAGTAAATTTTACTACAATTATGTAGTACGTACTGATCGTTACCCCAGTAACTTCGGAATCGGGTCCTCCGGTAAATACAATATTCAAACAACCAAACATAGAATTGGTTGACGATGACACAGAGTTGTTCAATTCCCCTCAGGTAGAAAAACTATACGAGGAATACATGAACGCGGTGCGAAAAAGTATATCTAAGAGCCAAGCAGCGACACCTTCTCCCCCAAATTTGAAAAACCCGAAGAATTCCCTGCCTATGCAAGTGGAAACGCCTACGGAGCATTAGCTACTCCTGATGGCGCAACTGAAAACATCGTAAGCAAAATTAATATAACTCATAACGAAAGCATAAATATAGATATAACTAAAAGTGAAAATATAAATATAAGCTTGACTGAAAGTGAAAATATAAGTGAAACCGTCGATCTTATGGTATCTTTGTTATCCTGTCCCCAGCGGGATTTATTGTTTTTGACTGTCATTTCAACTGTTTCATAAAGAAGACTATTTTTAGAACATTAGTAACTAAGAGAAAATCTTCGGTTTCCAATATCAATATTAATAATTTTTGAATATGTAGTAGTGATCGCCGTGCAGAAATTATTATATTTTAAATTAATTATAAATAAATATAGGTTTTTGAAGTTGGTTTCATTCAAATTATGGTCGTCGTCATTGGGAATAAGCCATTTGTCGGTGGCTAGAGGCTTTCTCCCTCCCGGGTGCGTCTTCGAAAAGACTGGGTTGTATATTAAGATACCGGTGGGAGTTCCGTCATTTTCTTTGTCTTCCCTGAAGTATTCCACCAACGCTCTCCACGCCCCCATTCCACGTCACGCTAGAGCTTTGCATAAAATCGGGAATAAACGCTTCATCGACCTACTTGGAGTTTCGGAGTCGTAAGCCTGTACCATTTTTGAATATTCATTTGGTGACAAAGCGGCGTAACTTTCTGTACACTTAGTCGGGTCTACCATCGCGTCGTACAGTGTAAAAAAATCGATATCTGACTTTATTCAAAAAACAAAATTGACTAATATATTGCAATTGCATTTGGATATTCTACCTAAAACCCTGTTGCATCCAAAACAAAAGATTGCGATATTTTTTTTCAAGTAGAAACAATCGTACCAACATTGCCAACATGTCATAATTTAAAATTGACTATTGACGATTTTAATTTTGTCCAGTTTTGAAGTGTTATTGCGAGCACTGTTGATTTTTTTGATTAAGCAAAGATTATTTTAGTTGTTATTGTGATAATTCTCTAATGGATTCCACTGGCCAAGGTAGGAAACAAATACTTATAATATGTTTTTTGTTTATTCTTCGTGTTAGATTTAAAGTAGGGTTAATAACAATTTTGATATAAGCCTACAAAAAGATACCCGAATATACCCCCTTGAAAACTATTTTTTTTTTAAATCATTGTTTATTGTTCTTCAAGTATTTTAAATATCAAACTGCACACGAAGGTGCATCTAATGTGTTTAGATTTTAACAATATTTATAAAATATTCTAAGTTGATATAAACAATCATTTTCGCATGCGCTATTATTGCAGGTACAGTGCATTATAAAGTATTATGTAAGAGGACAATAAAGGTAACGCACGAGAGTGCATTTGAATATCCCACGATCGGAAACAACAAATGTAAAGTAATTATTGTGTTAAATAAATATTAAATTAAAAACATTCATACAGTCCACTAATTTAAATCGAAGAAGAACCCCACCATAATGTTTTTAATGTCTTTTACAGCAAGTCGGCGAATCAGTCGAAAAATGATTTTCGAAATTTGGCGGAGTTCTAAAAAGATTGCAAGAATAGACAATATTATCACCTTTGTTCTTGGCATTTTTATGATCGTGCAGTGTGAAAAAAACATTTTAAAACTTTTAAAGGGGTTCATAAGTGGGATGTGCACCAAACTAGATTTTAATTGGAAGAAAAATGGAAAAGATGTTGAACGATTTTTAACAAGAGATAATAGATGGTTGGAAGAAACTTTGAAGCTTCCACAGCAGTTTCTTAACTCTATTCCTGGATCTTCTACATCTGCAAAGCCTTTGTTAAGAAAAAGTGGTCGTCCAATGAAACATTTTGAAGAATGCACTCTTCAAGTTAAAAAAAGGAAGGCGAAAAAAATTGCAACCTTAAACAAACCTGCAAAAATATTATTAGCAGCCGAGATGTCTTTACGTGGTTCTGGAAAAAGGGATGCGGCTGCTATTGTAAAGGAAATCTCCACTGCATCACCAACAAGAGCAACCAATATTAAACGGACACGGAAACTTATGAGTGAACAGCCGAAGGAAATGTCTCCAGAACAAGCGCTTGCACTTATTATTAATGCTAAATTGAGTACTTATCAGTACAAAAACATCAGAGAGCATACAAAATCGTTAGGCCATAATGTTTTTCCGCCGTATCATAGGGTTCAGGAGGCAAAGAAATCGTGCTATCCGCCAGAAGAAGCAACAACAGTTACTGCAGTATCTGCAGAAGTAAAGCGTCAAGAACTACTTGACTTGACTATTCAGCGCCTTGCTTTGGTACAAAGTGATGTTTTAAACACTATTAAAAATTTTGCAGACAAAACATTTATGCTGATTTGCAAGAGGGGATGCGATGGAAGTTCTGCTCAAAGCCTACATATATAAACAGAATATTGAAGGTGAATTAGATTCACAAATCAGTGATGCGAATTTATTTTCTATCTCGTTTGTTGCTTTGGGCATGGTGATGATATGCAAAGATATAACTACAATTTTATGGCAGAACAAAAGACCTAGCTCCACAAGAAATTGTAGAATGATACGCTTTGTATACACAAAAGAAACCAAAAAAGTCATTCAAAAAGAATCAAAATATATGAAAGATCAGATCAAATCTCTTGTACCAACAAAAATTGTTATAAATGGCAATAATATCCTGGTTTCGCACAATATGCTATTTACAATCATGGTGGATGGTAAAGTTTGCTCTGCATTGTCGCAGTACAATTCGTCACAAAAATGTTACATCTGTGGTGCTACTCCAAAAGAAATGAGCGATGACAAATTATTATCAAAAAAAGTGCCAGACCAAGAAATGTATAGTTTAGGTATATCTCCACTTCATTCTTGGATTCGTTCATTTGAATATATACTTCATCTTGCATACAAGTTAGAAATTAAAAAATGGCAAGGTAGAACACCACAGGAGAAAAGTTCCATTAAAAATATAAAAGAAAAACTACAAATTCGCTTTAGAAATGAAATGGGTTTCCTTGTAGATATGCCGAAACAAAGTGCTGGAAATACAAATGATGGGAATACCGCAAGACGCTTTTTTAAAAACCCAGAACTTATATTATCTATAACTGGTATAAGCAAAGAAGTGATTCATATGTTTCGGGTCATTTTGGAAAAAATGTCAAATGGATTTGAGATAGATTCTGAAAAATTTGCCGAATACACTGCACATTTAAAGGAACTAATACTAACAGACTATTCTTGGTACTATATGCCAGCAAGTGTGCATAAAATTTTATTTCACACTAAAGATATAATAAATGCGTGCATAATTCCATTAGGCCAGTTGTCTGAGGAAGCACATAAAGCTAGAAATAAAGATTATAGGAAATACAGAGAAGTGATTAAAACAGAGATATTTTGAACAGGTTTTTAATTTCTTCGGATCCTAAAATTTCCGACTATAACAGATTCGTATCTAAAAAAAATTCAACGCTTCACACAGATGTAATTAATTTGTTAAAGTGTCCTGAGGTCCTGCAGGAAAAAGAAAATGATTCTGAGTAATTTTATTATTAAGTGCAACTTTATAATATTGATATTGCAATGTTTCTGCAAGCTGTAGGTACATAATAAAATAAATCTATAATATCGTTATATCTTACTTTTTGTTGTTAATTTAATTACTATAAAATTTTAATATCACCGACATTTTGAATATATTATTTTAAAGTATTAATAGTATCTACAATTAATATATTTAATAAAAATAAATAAATAAAATTAAAAAAATTGAACAAAATTAAATAAAGTTCAACACCACTATCACCCGGTATAGGTATCGCTCGGTATTAAAAAATATTAATATATTATAACCCCCCTTCTAAAGAATTCATAATAAAAAATCTATTTTTAATATCAATATAATAAAGTTCAGCTAGATATCGATTATTTTACACTGTGCGTCGGTTGAACTCTCGGACGTTACACGTATTGCACGTACTATCACCCGAGAAGAGAACCCGATGTCGAGAACGAGGACACTTGAACCTGCGAGAAAGGATACACCGGAAGGGTTCTCATGAGAACATGTACAGGTGCATAGACCTGGAAAGATATACCGGAGACGGAGCCGATGCGACGGTACAACTAATCGAAACCTTGTCACGAAAAGATGAGTCTGAGTCGTTGCGAAAGGTAAATTTGCAGTTACCGCGGCGTCTAGTGCCAAACTACCGGCCCCAGCCGTAGTTAAAGGCCAGCGCCCTATAAACTACCTGAGGGCAAGGATGATGTGCGACCGAGAGAAGCAGTTCAAGAGTTCTGTATTTTCAACATCACTCATGTGTTTTCAATCATGTCTTTTCAACATCAGTTTTTCAACATCACTTCAAAATAACTGGATAATTAACAACTGCAGAAAAATCAGGGAATATAGATGAATTTACCTGGTTGCAAGACTCGATAGAGCCATGGACAGAGTGTTACAGCGATGAAAGTGTGCCCAGAATGAGAGAAATATTTATCTTAAAGATTAAGCTTTAAGAATAAAGATATTCTAGAGTATATTGAAACATTTAAAGCCCTAATATGTACATAAATATGACTATACTTTGGTAAGTTGACTTTATTGATTACTGCGAAAACAAAATAGTTGAAAATTTATTCATTGTAGCTACAAAGCGATTTTAGAATAATATATACCAACTTGGAGATACAGTTGTTTGCAATTTTAAAAAGTTTTCTAAAAATCTGATAGCATATGCAAAAGTTAGTCCACGAAAAGATGTTTCAAGAATTTATAATAGCTATTTATGTCATGAGTACATAATTTAGGTCTTTATCGGACGAAGCCTAGTTTATGGCAGAGCGAGCTTGAGATAGAGGCCAATAAATTGGCTGAGTCCAAAAAGCCTAATTGTGTGCAAATGACATAGTACATAGCTTTATGTTCGACTGCACCGTAGAAGATTTTTTTTTATATTTTTCCACTTTGACATTTAGGTAATAAAAATTGTGTAATTTCGAAGAGTGCTTTTTCTATTGCTCCTGGTTTACATAAGTTGTTTATTAATTTGGTTTAAAATTATGTGAAAAAATGGAAGAAATCGTTGAAATTGCTTCAAAAGCTAACTTTTGTAATCTATTATAATCAAAGTAATAAAA
The DNA here is from genome assembly GCA_947369205.1 of Cantharis rufa. Classification (NCBI taxonomy): domain Eukaryota; kingdom Metazoa; phylum Arthropoda; class Insecta; order Coleoptera; family Cantharidae; genus Cantharis; species Cantharis rufa. The sequence goes on along the minus strand of OX376306.1, from coordinate 15,719,323 downwards.
GTAATAATTAATGTAATAGTTTTTAAATTAAATTAAATAAAATAAAATATTAATTTTGACGTTTAATTCATTGACATTGACAGGCGGCCGTTTTACTTTATAAATAAAGCAAAACGGCCTAGTACCATAAAATGTTATCTTATGGTCGCTAAGTGATATTGTAATGATATTATTATCATACAGTCGGACATAAAAGTATTTAATACAGAACCGAATAAAGGTGAAGTAAAATAAAATTGGTATCATGTTTTAAATTCTTACATTTATAGATACTTCTTCGACTCACATTTTGTTACTTCTGCCTATGTTGTTAAAGCCCAAGATTTGTCATCCTTGTACCCTCAAATATGTACGGCGTTTCTGAATAATGAATCTGTATAAGCATACAAAGCGAATTACACAAATGCCGTACAGTAATAAATCGCCTATACGGATTGGAAAATTTTCGGAAAATTAAAAAATTTTCCTCGCTCCAAGTACCAGTATTTTTGTACGGCACTCGGTTTTTCATCATTATTTTTTTGGGATCTATCGTTTTTCAAGAAAGCCGTACAAGAATAGTTGGTCGTAATTTCCCATCTTTAGGTGGAAAATTCAATTTTCCCATGTACTTACCTGTACCGCTTAAAACTGACGGCATAGTGCTTAAAGTTATTCTTTCATGTAGCAGCATCGTTCTAAATATGATTCATGGTGGGTCATTTCACCCCCTAAAATTCTCCATGGGCTTGTAGTCTATAACCGTTTAAAAACAACGAAGTTTTCAGTAAAATGTTAAGTAACTACTGAATACATAAAATATCATGAAAATATCCAAAATTCTTATATGTCGCATATAAGTTTACTGAACAAGTAACTAACGGACACTTTACAGAGAGGTGAATAAATCGGCCCTAAATGTTATATTCCCCTCAAATAGCTTAAAACCATCCATATTACTTTTATGCGTGGGCCAATGTTATCAAACGAGAAGCAAATGTATATTTATACTACTTATACAAGTTTTTGAATTTCATTCAAGAAAAAATACGATTTTACATTACCTATCGCTTTACCTGCAATATGAATTTATTACAGTTTTATTTTACATTTTCATTTCACATGGAGGAAAATTTCTCAATTTTAGACATACTTATGCCCGGTTTCACAAAGGCTAATTAAAATTTAATCAATGATTAATGGTTTTCAACAATGAAAATTTATTGTTGCGACATTGTTGAAAATCAATTGATTCTAGGAATTTTATTCGACAACATTTGTTCGAATAGCAGTTGTTCGAATGCTTTTGTTCGATTCAACATTTATTCGAATGAGCAGTTGTTCGACTTAACATTTATTCGATATGGAATTTTATACGATGACTTATCCCGGAAACATTATTATGTTGCATAGGTAGTCAATAAACAGTTAACAACTATATGGATAATTGAGAGTACCTATATTACAGGTGGGGAAATACTTGCTTAGTTTTTGTCAAAACGGCTTGGAGCACCCGGAGCAGGGGGAACCGAGCGGAGGGAACCGAGCGGAGGGAACCGAGCGCAGGGTAGCGCAGACTATTTTTTTATGGTGGATCCGTGTATTGCCATGGTTGTCTTTGTCAAATTCGACTCGGCGCTACCCTGAGCCCCGGTAAATATGCACGAAGGCCGAAAGAACTCGCCAAAGGTGGAACTCGAAAAAGGTGAATCTCGTTTCAGGGTGGATCCGAAAGTGCGGGGTGCGAAGGGAATCCACCCTAAAACCAAGTTTTGCATTTGTAAAATATAATTAGTGTCAGGGATTTGTTGGCATTTAATTATAAAAACCGCAGAACTATTTTTTATGGTGAATCCGTGTATTGCCATGGTTGTCTTTGTCAAAACTGGAATTTGACAGACACTAAACAAAAAATAAAAATAAAAATCATATAAATTCGATATCGAATAAATTAAGTCGAACAAAAGCATTCGAACAACTGCTATTCTAACAAATGTTGTCGAACAAAATTCCGGATAGGTAAAAAAAAGTGTCAATTCGTTTAATATGGCTTAATAATCGCATTGTTGTTGATTAGCAGGGTCGGATCAAGCAATTTCAGCGCCGGGTGTAGTTTTGGGTAAATAGCCCTTTCAATAATATGTATTATATCGTATAGAATTGAGAAAAAGAGAAATTTTAATACCTTGGAATCACAATGCAAGTTATGCTTACTCGTAATAACCAAAAAATCCAAACAAAAAAACAACCAAATATTTACAAAAACAATTAAATCTATTTTCAAACCTGCCCCAGAGAAGGGGCAGAGTGCTTACGTGCCCACTCTGTTAATTGGAGTGTTCAACCACGTGCCAACCCAAATTTGCACAAAAACATTTTAGTCAATTATTTTTAAAATGAACTTTTATGCAAGATTAATTTATTCTAAATTCATACTGTTTCAAAAAAATAATTATTATTTGTCTCTTTTTTTTTATTCGAATTTTTAATTAGATTTCACATCGGAAGGTGAGTTTTCTTATTTGCATATTTATAGTAGAAGCTCGATAGTATGAACATTCGAAGTTATGAACATCTCGGTCTTGTGAACACCCAATTGTTTCAATAGAAGCTCGGTAATGTGAACAGCAAAAGTTAAAGTTGTTAATGTTGTGAAAAGAAATGCATAATATTAACTATGCATAATAAGAAATACAAGGTTGTAATGACATTGTAATATGTTTTACTTCATGATGTTAGTAGAATTCCTTTCAGTTTGAATGCAATTCAGTTCAGTGTTAACGTTTTGTTAGTGCATTTGGTTTTCTTTCCGTTAGTTTGTAAAATGGCAAAGCCAAAAAATAACAGTAATAAGAAAAAGTCTTTCACTTTTTGAAAAAATAAAAATTCTTGAAGAATTTAACAAAGGAATGGCTGTGACTGCTCTTTCCAAAAATATGGAGTAGCTAAATCAACAATTTGTGCTATTAAGAACAAGAAGGATAAAATTCTTAGTACAGTTAGTGAGACATTGAAACATAATAAGAAGTGCACTTTAAAAGCATCTAAATTCCCACGTATGGAAATAAAATTATATAATTGGTATCTTCGAGAACGCGAAAGACATTTACCAGTTACTGCCGTAATAATAAAGCATAAGGCACTGCAGATTCATTTAAATCTAAACGAAAATCGACAATTTATTGCAAGTGACGGATGAATGCATTGTTTTAAATGTCGGTGTTGAATAAAATTTTTGAAAATTTCAGGTGAAAAATTGTCATCACAGTGTGAACTTGTTGATCCTTTCAAGGTAAAGTTATCAAAATTGATTGATGATTTTGGATTTACTGAAAACAAATTGCACAACGCAGACGAAACTGGTTTATATTGGAAAATCCTACCTGATAAAACATAATATGTAGCCCTTAGTGAAAATAATATTCCTGGTTTGAAAATCGCCAAACAACGATTTACATTTTTGGGATGTACAAATGCAACAGGCTTACATAAATTCAATGAACTTGTAATTGCAAATCAAAAAATCCACGATGTTTTAGAAATTTTTAAAATCCCGTGATATAGCAAAAATACAAAAAATGCATGTCCCGGAAGCAAGCAAGCAGATATAAAACATTATTTTTTCATCCGTAATTGATTTCTTTTAAAACCGTAGGGTAAACAACTTTTGCAACTACAAGATCTTCCTCAGAAAGCCGTTCAGAGATGCAGTTTTACATTTACACAGTGATTGGCAAAATTTAATTACAAGAACAGTTTCAAAATTTTGACCTAATATATTATCAAAAAATTGTAGCATCATTGATTAAGATAACATACCACAGAGTAAACTTAGGGAGTTGTGGACAGATAGTAGAAAGATGTAGTAAGTTAGTAGATAGATGAAAGTAGTGAAATTTTAAATAAACATTTACATCTTTAATGTTCTTAAATTTTTAGCAAAGTAAATTATACCTTTCCAAGACTTTTTTGTCACGAATCATTCCATATGAAATCAACCAAAAATAAATAGTTTACAAATTCATCATCGTAGATTTCTTTGAAACTTTGGTTAATTATACTCTTGACATCCCGAATTCAAATACAGTAGAATCCGGTTATAGTGACGGTCAAGGGACCGGCGATATTTCGTCGTAGTAACCGGACGACGCACAAAACGGTTTGAAACTGTATTTGAAAACGTTATATAAAAACCAAACTTGAGGTTGCACTTCCGTCGTTAAAAACGGTCGGTCGTTATAAACGAAGTCGTACTATTCGGATTCTACTAAACGAGGAAGTGTTAATAAAACTGTTAACTGTTAATAAAACGGAGATACTGACTAAAGTTGACCCTACGACACAAACTGGAAGAGTTTATCATCTGACAAAAATCGAAAGTACACAAGCAAGTAAAAAGCTCCAATCCCGATCAAGAAAAAAACAAGATCCGTAACAGGTTTGTTTAAGTTTATCAAGAAAACGGATTTTTTTTAAGACTTTGAATCCATTTAAAGGCTCACGGACCTCATAAAAATTTGATTAAGGTTCTGGGTTGTTAAATTACCATAATTAGTCGTATAATTATTAATAATATTATGTGTGATGTTTGTTACGGTCACAAATTTCACTTGCATTTTTGGAATTTTGTTTTCTATCGAAGATTTCTTCATCGAGTTCTTTTATTTTTATATAGGAAGCATTACAATTAAATTTTTAAAAATTAAAAGTGCAAGAGAGATAATATGTTATCATACGGTATACAGGGGATAGATTTCGATTGCATTCTTGGTGAAAACTTATTCAACTACGTTTTCGTAATTTGAATTTTGCTAGCTAGATTGGAACATTTCGTAGGTGATTTTTTATTTGGATTTATGATTTCCATTCCAATTATTGGGATCTGGATTTCCTACGTTAATTTTGAATTTTGGAATTACCGGCTTTTGATAAGCACTTCTCCATTTATTCGTACTTCTTGGAAGGATTTGTTCCGATTAATTTTGTACCATCTTCACCACCAATTGTTATTATTGTAACCCTCGAACAACTGAGGGTATTTGTTTTGGTTTATATTTGATTTTGGTGTAAATTTTTTAGATTACATCAAGAATCTGTGCCATCAAATTCCGTCCGAAAACTCTGTTTTCCAGTTTAACCTTCCCCAGGACTAGGATTTGCAAGATAAGATCTGTTGTGTCGTCCGATTTAATTCAAATTCATATTTTTTTACCATCACTTAAAAGCTATTACATATTTGGCCGTGCTACTAAATTTCTCACTTACATTTACTAAATTAACTTGAATTGTCTTATCCTGGAATTACTCCAGAGGCGTGTAATTTTGTGTGTGCGCCTAGTATACGTATACGAGGTAATATATTGTCATGTTCCAAATTTCCTCATAAATTTTGAATTTGTATTTTTAAGTTAATTTGTTACTTTATAGAAATTAGTTATTTTTGAAAATTTGTATTTGCTGGTTTTCCCGCTAACTACTTAAGGTGGTAGGAGTGAGCGGTGAAAACCAGGCTTTTTGCCAAAATGGCCGCTGGAGGCGGAACGTAGAATTTTAGTCTCTTAAGTTTATTGGAAATATTGTAGTATTTGAAAAGTTTCATTTGAGAATAAATTAATTAATATTTTTTGAGTAAGTGATTTTTAATTATTTGGAATTGGTTATCCCAGTTTTTGACAAAGTTTGGATAACTAGAAAAAAGAATGATATGTTTGGTAATTGGAGATTAAATTTGGAAATAAAAGAAAATAATTTGAACAATGGAAATTAAGCACATTAATTGGTATTTTATGGTGAAATTTGAAAATTCAAGATTAAATTTGAAGGCAGCGTAAAACAAATTGATATCGTTCTCGTATGGTCAGGTTATCTATTTCGATGTGTGTTCCCATTTTAAGATAGAAATTTTATTAGAAATTAATTTAAATAATTTGGATTTTGAAGAAAATTTTAGTGACCTATTCTCACCCAGGAGGCTCGGGAGTTCAATTCCCGGTATGGGAACCAAATTTATGTAAATATAACGTCCAAAATTTTAAAATCAAATATCAATTAAAAATTCAAATTATTATACATTCCTTGTCACTTTAAAATAGAAGCACAAATCGAAACAGATAACTCGACCATACGAGAACGATAACAATTTGTTTTACGCTGCCTTCAAATTTAATCTCCAATTACCAAACATCATTCTTAGTTATACAAACTTTGTCCAAAACTGGGATAACCAAATTCCAAATAATTAAAAATCACTTACTCCAAAAATATTAATTAATTTATTCTCAAATAAAACTTTTCAAATAGTACAATATTTCCAATAAACTTAAGAGACTAAAATTCTACGTTCCGTCTCCTGCGGCCATTTTGGCAAAAAGCCTGTATTAAAATTAAAGTCCTTTAAATACTCCTTAAAATTAAAATTAGTTATTACACAACTATATAGCACTTTTAAAACAAAAGTTAGAACATTTTATATCGTTGAGCGCAAACGAAAAAAAGTGTTGGTTTTGCGATTTTTAAAATTAAATTATTCAAAATCTAATAAGAGCTAGAATTTAAAAAAATTATATTTGAATTCAGGATGTTAAAGAGTATAATTATTAACCGAAGTTTCAAATAAATCTGTGGTGGTCAATTTAAATGACTTGTTGGTTTGACATGGAATGACCCTCATATAAAAATCGATTTTTCAACAAAATTGTTCAAGCATTTTCTGTTGTAAACTTCATTTCCTTAATTACTGTTTCTATGCATTTTTCTATTTTGTTACGTTTCTGAATAATAGCGAATTTAAAAAGACTGTAAAAAACTAACGTTGTTCTTAGATGAGTTCCATTAAATTTTTTAGTCCTTTTTAAGTCACTGTCATTCAGAAACGGTGTAACAAAATATAAAAATGCATAGAAACAATAATTGAAGGAATGAAGTTTACAACAAAACATGCCTAAACAATTTTGCTGTAAAATCGAGTTTTATATGCTAAAATCCGTCTTGTGTAGACACTTGCGCTAATTTGAACAAGCCTTTGGCATTTTGTGTTCACAGAATCGAGCTTCTACTGTAATTAGAAATGCTGTTTGGAAGTTACCTTGACCGATTGCAATACATTGGAACTTTAGAGATACCCTGTATTATTTCAATGTTTTACATTGCGATAAGAAATTTTACTATCTTTAAAAATACTGTAAGTAAAACACAAATGCGCTTTGTGAAATGCCATCCCTAAAATATTTGTTAAAACAAAAAAAGTAATAACGCTTACCTTGGGGCTGCAGTCTGCCAAATGTAGTCTTGTTTAGCGATTTGTTGTTGATCGAATAATTCCAACATATCGGCAACCATCTCATATTTCTTTCTGTAATAGATTAATTTTATGGTTAAAAATTACGTTTACTTTATAAATTAAGTGTTTTAATGATAAAAAAAATCAAATAATTTAGAAACAAGGCTTACTTTGTTCTTGTTTAAATAAACCTTGCAGTCTTGCACGTACACACTATTTTCACTTCACATAACTAAAATTAATTTTTGACCGGCTGCAGGCTGCAGATATTCACCACTTGCGCGGCGTTACCTGCGTGTAGATATTTTGATGCGCACGCACTCTCGACAAAGTCGACAACCGGCGCCAGCAACATTTCTTTACACAGATTAATTTTTTACAGATAGCTAACGGTATACAAAAAATTAGCAACACATTTTTTAATTCATTTTAACATGATATTCAATCCATCAGAATACATATTCCTAGTATTCCTGTATTGAGTAAAAAGCATTTGTAACCAAAACCTCTCTCACCTTTTTAATAAAAAATTTGAATATCTCTAGGCAGCGCGTTAAACAACTTTACGCCCCAATAGTAAAGACACTGTTGGGTTGTTTTCAGTCGATGGTACCGAGTCGAAAAAAAGTCTAATTGCTATCTGGGACCTTCGCTAAAACAAACGTGCCAAAATTTTCCTCAAGAGGCTCACCGATAATTTCAACACCACTACCACATGCACTACTAAAATTATGTTCAACATAATTCGTGCGAATGATTGATTGCCTATTAGAATAAGCCTGCACTCCAAAAGAATGAAATATCCAACTATAACTGAACACTGAACTTCAGTGTCCGCCGAGGAAAACTATCAGTTTCAATCTCTTACGAGATAAAGCAACATTATTTTAAAAATATCGCAACATTCCAGGTAAGTTTTTCTATAAAAATCTTGTAAACTTTCACATTTTTACATTTGAAGAAATTCAATGCAATAGGCATCTACGTTAATTTTTATAAGTGCATTTAACAAAATTGCGTAAGTTATGAATAATGCAGAAAGCTTTAGGTGGTTTTACAGAAGGAGTTAGTTTTATCGTTTGATGTTTTTTTAAATTAGATATGAGGAAATTAAAAAGCACCCCACAAAAATATGAGATCTTAGAATGCAAAACAGAAAATATAGAGATTTAACTTATGCACAAAATTAGATGTCGGAGGTCCTATTAACCCGGGAGTAGTCGCTAGGTTGACTTTCACGCGATTGGTCGCACGTGAGTTTTTCTCTCACAACTCATTTTACGCATCTATTGTTCTTATATATTTTATAATTGTAAATTTAATCAACCCTTGCTATCAAGCTTTATTTTATGTGTTGGGATGTTGCGGTAAAATAAATAATACATTCATTATACAAACGAAAAAGACACATTAAAATTGGAAAATTATTCTCACCCCAAAAAATAGATAAAGGAAAAATTTATTAAATTTTTATTAAAAACTAGTAAAATTCTAATGCAGCAAACAAGTATTTTTTATTATTAGTAGATATAGATATACATATTTTCAGTAATAAATAATTTTAAATTATTAATTTAATAAAAATTAACAATTGTGGAAAAAATAATAAAACTAATAAAAATAAAATTTAAATAATAAAACATTCAATCCGAAGATGATGGTTGGGAAAGGTACGTCGCACAACACCGTGTGTTTTGGGCAGATCGGTTTATTACACTGATGACAACTTTTTTTAACTTTTATATTTTTTCTTCTTGGGCAGAAAGCGCAGAACCCTGATGATTCTGCTGCCGATGTTGACGGCAAATCTTCAATCTTGGCAATTCTTTTTATAGCTGATTTTAGTTCCAAGGCTAAATTCGGAACCATGTATCTTCTTTTTTGAAATGGTTTCATTAAATCCAGAGCGAGGGTTTTTAGATATGCTCTTCTTTCAATTTTAATGTTTGTGTTGCTGAAGTATATAATATGGCTATTGATACCACCAATATTCATCAGCGAGAAAAATAAGGTCAATGGTCAACGGCAACTAACTCTAGAAACCGAATATGTTGATTTCATTTCGTCAACAACATCCACTCCACCTTTAGTTAAATTATACAATGTAATTAATTCGGGTTTACATTGGCTTCCAGTTTCATCATCAATTATACCATCATCGTAAAATGTGGAGTACATTAATACATTTTTATTTATTTTTTTTGAATGTAAGATGCAAGCATCCCAGTCGCTGAATAGGCAAATATGGTGCTCTGCAACGGCCGTTCTTTATGGAAAAAAATAGGAGGAATTTCTCTTTTATTTTTTCGAATTGTGCCAACAATTGTTGTTCTTTTCTCTTTCAGGAGTTCGTTTCCTAAAGGTACCGATGTGAAATAATTGTCCATCGTTACGTTCCGGCCCGTATTTAAAATTGGTTTAGTAATTCGCAGAACTACACTTCGAGCACTATTGTCCACTTTATAAGGGCCTTCCGGTTGCTTTCCCAAATATACCTCTAAATTTGAAGTATAAAACATTCGTGAGTCAACTAAAGCCCAAATTTTTATACCGTATTTTGCGGGTTTACTGCCCATATATTGCCTGAATCGGCAAAGACCACGGAAGGCCTCCAGCATCTCGTCAACTGTAGCATATTCACCTATCTGGTAATTTGATTGACAGCGTGCTACAAACTCATCAAATAGATTTCGTATGGGGGCAAGATTGTCAATAGCTTTACGAACTGCTCTGTCTCGATAATCATCAAATCTAAGAGCCCGCAGAAGTAAATAAAAACGTCTTTGTGACATTGTTGCTCTAAAGCATTCAACCCCCATTCCATCAGTTGTCCACAATTCAGATAGGTTTAGATGGTTTGCCTTTTTCACTCCTGCCATGTACAGTAGGCCTAATAATGCATAAATTTCATCATCATCAGTAGCATCGCAGTCTCTTTCCCGGGAATAGTTTTCTCGCAGTTTTTCTAAATATATATTAGTATATATGACAATAGAATCAATCATTTCTTTTGGAAAGAATAAATGCCATGCTATGGTAAACCCTGGTCCTGTAAGGGTTACCGGTGTTCCTTCTCTTGGTGGTTGTTGGTAATAATACTCAGTAGTGCTTTTAATGATTATATTCATTACTATTTACATTTATGTCATGGACTAATGCTACTAAGTAGCTATTAATTAACAAATAACAATACTGTGCCTGAAGGGCACGATATCCGTACACTCGGACATAGTGACGGTAAACCTCAACTACCACTAACTCCTATATTATTATTAACATTATTTATATTTAGTAATTCGGCTTATTGCAGCATAATTGCATAGAGTCTTTGAATTTAACATCCTGTTTAAAAGTATCGACTTGCAATTATGTTGTAATACTTTGCTCGAATACTTTAATTAATATATCACTAATTCAACAAGTTCAACTTACAACGTGTGTTGAACTTTCATAAGAATATCGTCAAGTTACATTACATCACATCGCGATCCTGGCATATGCCGACGACATAATTCTGTTGGCAGAATCATATAACGACGCGCAGAGACTTCTGCGATTGGCGAATGAATTCTTCCACAAAAGGGGGATGGCTTTAAACAAAAATAAATGCATTGCCGTGGTGACGCGCGTCGTATCCGGTAAAAAGATTCTGTGCTCGTCGACGAGGACCAGATTCTACAGTGGTGGTGTTCCCATTGTGACCTTGGGCCCGGGCGAGTTCATGAAATATCAAGGTAAAAAATATGACCATTTTGGTCAATCCGAACCCTTTCTTAATGATCTGAAGATCGAAGTGGACCATCCAGAAGTCTCCTCTGAAACCATATCAGAAGTTAGAAATTTAAAAAGGAGAAATTCTTAAATCGTACTCGTTTCAATTAAATAAACTGACGTCGCCCAGTAAACGACGTATTCACACCACATTGGCTGAGAAATATATTTCGTTTGGGGAAGATATCGTTCAGATTAACGAAATTCGAATTTTTAAGAATTGCGGTACTAACTCAAACATTAGTGCATTTTACCTGATGGACGCGATCATCAAAAATGTAGGAGGAGAATTCGTAACACATTTTTCCCGTAACATCAACGTTTATTTTTGTTCCAGTTTTGATCGTGCGGACGCAGCAATGCGTTCAACTATGGTCAAATTACGCCAAACATGGAGCAAACTGATTGCATGTGAAAAGTTGGCAGCCATTGATTCGCATATCTGTAATGTACAAGATATAGGACGACACACCGGAGGAGGTAAGAAAAGACCGCTCGAAGACAAATGTGAATCTGAAGCCAAAAAAATTAGACGCGTAGATACGGCTTCGGACTCCTCCTCAGCAGTCTGGTAAGGTTCCTTCAATACCCATTCCAACCGAGCCCATTCCATCGACCGACGTACATCCGAATGCCTCTCCAGTCGACGTGCAGGAGTTGTATAAAAAACTCGTCGCTAATGGCCTGGTACCACCTCCAAACTATAAAATCGACGTACAGCAGTTCTTTGGTAAACTTGTCGCCAACGGCCTGGTTCCACCTCCGGCCAATCAAATCGACGAAATATTCAATAAATTAGTCGACGTAGGCCTCATCAAACTAATTGGCATACATCATCAAAATCACGAAAAGCGCCTTAACGAGAAGGTCAAAGAAAATATGTTGAAAGCATGGAATTTGCCGAAAGAGGAGTGGGAAAAGTGCCTTGAAACCAATTTTCAGCGCGAGATAGAAGCACAGGAGCAAGAAATTGTTCTAAACGCTACTGCGGACTCTGCTCCGGCTACTTACTGCGGAGTCTGTGGCGATCAATTTATTCAGTTTTTCGATGACAATGACGAAGAGTGGAAATTGCGCAATGCCGTCAAACGCGACAACCTTTTCTACCATCCGATATGTTTGGAAGGCATTTAGCTTCTCAAATTTTTTAAATTAATTTAAATAATCAATATAAATTTTAATAAAAAAAAATAAAATATTGAAAAGACAAACTGCTAATATCTTAGCACAACCACGATCCAGGGATTACGTGTTGTTTTTCCTGGGTGCCTCACCAGCAACGTGGCGCGTCCATACCGGGTTGCGGATAGGGGAACGACCAAGTTCGGTTTTCCGAATTTGACCAGCTGCGAATATATTGAATAAGCAGCCGCGGACAAGGTGTCAATAATTTCCATCAACCAAAATTTTTTGTTTAATTAATTTAGTTATTGTAAAATACTACGTTTTTGATAATTTTAAAATTATAATTTACATTTAAATATTGTAAAAGACATTAAAAATAATTTTATTTTAGTCGTGTTCAGTCTTGTCAGGATCATCTCTTCTGAGAGTTTGCCAACAAGGTAGGCTATTGGGATGGTAAGAAATGAGACGGACCATAATTATATTGGCAATTGTACATCGATCTAGATAGTGCTTATAGACTATAGAGCAACAGGATTGCGTTTGTTATGCTAACAATTTATTGCTGTTTTTATAATTTTATTATTATTATTGATTTTCAAGATCTGAATATTTTTAATAATTGGTGCGACTCAATAATCCCGTCTTAGTGCAAAGTAGTACAATGTATGTCCAAATAAATATGAAATGTTTTTCGTAGGTAATAATTATCTTTATATATATATATAAATTAGCTCGACAGGCCATGAAGGCCCAAGGCTTGTTGCACCACTTTTCTCCATTGTTGCCTACTTTGTGCCTTCTCTTTCCATCCACTAACTCCCATTCGTCTCAAGTCCGATTCCACCGCATCCAGCCATCTGTTCTTTGGTCGACCTCTCTTTCTCGTGTCCAAAAGTCTTCCTTCCATTGCCTTTCTTGTTATTCTGGATTCCAGAAGCCGAAGTACGTGTCCCAACCATCTAATTCTTTGCGATCGGGCAACATCCGTTATTTGAGGTTCATCAAACAACTCATAAATTTCTGCGTTGGTTCTTCTTTTCCATTCGTCTTCCACTTTCTTCCCTCCGTAAATAATTCTTAGAACCTTTCGTTCCCATATCTCTAAGTTTTCTCTATCTCTTTCACTCATTGTCCATGTCTCACTAGCATAAGTTACCACCGGTCGGATAATTGTCTTATATATTTTTATTTTAATATTTCGTGATACGCTCTTGTTTCTTATTACCGACATCAGAGAACCTATGCTTGAAATGATAAGAGAGAAAAGAGAGGTCTCTTTGAAAAGATGAAAAGAGAGGTCTCGAAAGATGGGCAGAATATTTTGAGGACATACTGAACGAGGAGGAAGAAGATAACTACAGACTGGAATTGGAGGTCACTTCTGAAATGGAGGATGAAGAAACAGAGAAAATATCACCACCAACGGAGGAAGAAATAGAAAACATAATAAGAAAGATGAAGAATAACAAAAGTCCAGGGGAGGAAGGTATCCAGGCGGAAATGATCAAATATGGAGGTGAGCAGATCATAAAATTAGCAAAGTATGGAATGACGAAAGGATGCCAAAAGATTGGTCACAAGCGATGATTTGCCCAATTTTTAAAAAGGGGGATAGAACAAGATGTGAGAATTATCGAGGCATAGCTCTGTTAAATGTGGTCTACAAGGTATTGGCAAATCTCATTAAAGTAAGGATGCAAAAATATGTAGAAAAAACTGTAGGAGAGTACCAGTGTGGTTTTAGACCTAATCGATCGGTGATTGACCAGATATTCACTCTTAGGCAGGTGCAAGAGAAATGCTATGAACATGACATAGTGATACATGCGGCATTTGTTGATTTCAAGCAGGCTTACGACTCCATTGATAGAGAAAAATTGTATAAAGTGATGGAAGAGTTGGGAATACCAAGAAAGCTGATAAGATTGATCAAAATGACTCTTGCAGACACAGAGAATAAGGTCGCGGTAAACGCTAAATTATCAAAGAAATTTAAAGTAAATAAAGGGCTGCGACAGGGGGATCCCTTATCAGCAATTCTTTTCATAGTAGCAGGGGAGTAGATAATAAGACGAGCCGGGATCCTACGCGATGAAACACTATACAATAGAGGACATCAAGTGATAGCGTATGCAGATGATATAACGGTACTGGCGAGATCTAGTAGGAGCTTAATAGAAGTTATGTTACAATTAGAGGCAAAGGCTAAAATACTGGGCTTGAAAATCAACAAGAATAAGACCAAATACATGAGGATGGGGGAAAAAGGTGAAGTCAAACTGGGAACTTGTTTTAGAATGGAAACAGAGAGTGGGGAGCAATATAGTTTTGAAGAAGTAGACAAGTTTTGCTTCCTAGGGACAGTTGTGACGCGAAATAATGATTACAGTAAAGAGATTAACACTAATAATTATCTTTATTATCTTTAAAAATATTAAGAAATAATATATAATATAACATTTGGAAATTGTTGTACATTCGAACCTACTAGTAAAATAGCGAAAACGAAGTTTGGATTTCGTGAGAATAACGAATCGTTAATTTAACCAATCCTTAGTAACAATTCCGGTAAGGTTCTATAAATTTTGGTATTTTCAATCGCAAAACTTATTAGCATGATTAAGGTGTAAAGCAAGTAATAATTTTTCTGTCTTTCCAAATATTCCTTAGATATTCCATTATTATGTTATATTTTAAATTATCCCCCACACGAACTGCTTGATCCCAACTTGAAGTAGCCAGAGCTATTCCACTTGGGGCAACCGATAATGATGTTACACGATTTTCATGTCCCGATAAGTGTCCTGAAAACGACGTATTCAAGTTTTAAATATTTCAAAAATATTTCATGTCACTCATACCAGCATGTTGATTGGTGAGGGTGTCCCACATATGCACATAGTTATCGTCAGATCCACAAAACAAATACCGCTTAGGGGTGCTTAGGGGTCAGGTTTGTTGTGACGCCCCATAGATGCGACCAGAACAGCCTCTTTGCGGTTGTGGAAACAGTTAGCGAGTGCGAGCTGAACTCTTCAACTCTTGACGTGTGTTTCGAGGTGTGAGTTTTTGTTCTGTAACTGCTTAGTTGTGCCGATCGGCGCGTGAGTCTGTGCGGGTTTTACGACAGACAAGCGGTGTGCAAGCCTCCACGTGGCGGCTACTGGAAGGACAGTAGTGTGTACACTGTCACTAATTGCACCCGCGCCGTCGGGAGTGTCTAATAAGTGGCTCCCTAGGACGAAGAGCGACTATTCATATCCGGTCGCTCTGGACCCACCTGGTCTTTCCGATAGCGTAGTACACTTTCGGCGGTCTATACACCAGGTATCGAGCTTTTCTCTCTCCCGCAGAGAGCCTAACAGGGGTCGACGAATCTAACTTATTTTCAAACTTTTTCCAGAGTTTTTTTTCCGGGAAATCGTCGGCCCTTTTCAGTTGTCCATTATGGTCAACTGTGTGTGCGGCAAGGTCTTCGGCTCGGATGCCGGGCTGAAGCAGCACCTAAGACGCAGATATTGTCGGGGTGAAGACCCCCCAGAGAACGCTTGCCCAGTATGCAAGATAGATTGTCCCACATGCCACACGGAATGCGTCAGCACCTCAGACGAACTAAATAAATCAATCCATAAGTCCAAAGAATATTTTGAAAAATGCGCGAAAAACTTGAGAAAGAATTTGCGAATAAATCATTGGAAGAAGCCTTGATAGCGCGAGAAAGAAATAAAATTGAAACCAAAATTATGGACGAACAAGTCGAAACATCTCAAGCACAAACTATCGAAGCAAATGTGATTATCTTGGAAAATCAAAGGGTAGAAAGATGCATGCTTACACCTGCAACTAAACGAAATATGACCGCCGACTCAAGTGATAAAGAACAAAGCCACACCACGAAAAAGCAAAACCTTGAAGAAAATATGGAAACGGATGCCGAACAATTTGAACTGAAAAAAGAACAAGAAAGAATCAAAAAAGTCGAGCCAAGGAAAAAGCAAAAAAGTAGAAAATAATGAAGAAAAAGAAGAATCAACCAATCCAAATAGCAGCTCCAAAACACATCAACCAACCAACGAAACAAACAACCGAATCAAAGAGGACTATACGCATAGGGAACTCTTAGCCATGCTAGATGAGAACATGGAAATTGCACGCGAAATCAGGGAATAATTAATGCGATGCAAAGATGCCCTACCGAATCGAAACAAAGCCCTGGAAAGGCTCAAAATATTTGAGAAAGACACCAACATCAGTCTCATGATCGCCTATAACCATTGTGGAAACAACAACACAGGAACCAATAGTAAATCAAACATTGAAAACAAAAAAATTATACAGGAAATTGAAAATACCATTGGAACCCCGAAACCGATGTTCAACCCCGGAGTTAAAATAACCCACAACCTTGAAAAACCAGAAGCTCCAAAAAACAAAATCCGCCACACGATTACCTTGCCGCGGTCCTCCAACCAAAAATCATGCCGAACCAAGAACCAATCAAGAAATATAAAGTTTTAGTATACCCAAAAATCATTAAAGAAACCGAAACATCCACGGAAACCAAAGCAATACTAACATCGATACCCCTGGACCAGCTGAATATTAAGCCTGACAGACTAATGAATGTCAGGAACAATGGAATTCTAATCGAATCTACAGATGCATCCATAAAAAACCTAATTGGAAATCCCCTACTAAGTGGAAAGAACCTTGAAGCTCGTGAACCGAACCAAATCTGGCCTACCGTTTACATCAAACAAGTGGATAATGACATCACCAAATAAACCCTAAAAGAAGCCATTAATTATAACGTATCACTAGCAGCACAAAAAGCAGGACCGAACTGGCTCAAATCTATG
Source organism: Cantharis rufa (assembly GCA_947369205.1). NCBI lineage: Eukaryota > Metazoa > Arthropoda > Insecta > Coleoptera > Cantharidae > Cantharis > Cantharis rufa. The sequence goes on along the minus strand of OX376306.1, from coordinate 15,702,307 downwards.
AACCCAGCAAGATCAAAAGACAAGCCCTCCACAAACTGGGTAGCCACCGTAGTGGTGCAACCCTATCGTTGCAGAAGCCCTAATGAAAGATGGCAGGATAACACTCAGATAGAGGAGTTACAGGGTCAGCGATTATATTAGCATAACAAGATGCTACAAATGCCAAAGGTTTGGCCATCCAAGCAAATATTGCAGATCGTTGGAAACCTGCCAATATTGCGCAGCAAATGACCACAAGTTAGATGACTGCAAGAATAAAAATGACCCGGGGAAAGCTAAATGTGCAAATTGCATAAGGGCGAAATTTACAAGCATTGCACATTCGGCCAACTCAAATGAATGTAGAGTTTATAAAACACGTTTGATGGATCAAGTAAGCTCGGTGACCACAACCCAAAACTTGAATGGTTAACAAACATATATTACAAGTCAACTTACGAAACAGCGAATCTGCCACTTTGGACGCCTTACGAGTGATAACAGACGAAAAATATGACCTCGGAATCTTTCAGAAACCATATAACCAAGAACGAATTCTCTCTTCCCTACCACCCCAACGTTACAATAGCCGCTTTAAGCAAAAATAATTTCAAAACCTGTATTGTAATCAACAAAAAAACAACCAACCACGACACCATCACTTTCCACAAGAACTTATCAGACCAATATTTTACAGTTATCTCAATCACGACAAAGAAAGAAAAACCAACCTACATTATTGGAACCTACATCCCACCATGAATACAAGACATCAATACACCAATCAATAAACTGGATAGTTTAATCAGAACCTTTAAGAAAAAAACATACATATGTGGTGACTTCAATTGTCGTTCAAAGCTTTGGTTCGATGAAGTAAACTCAAATGAAAAAGCACAATACCTGGAGGAATTTATAACCCAAAACAACATAGTTATCCACAGCAACCCAGGGAAACTATTCACATCTGAAAATAACAGGGGGGGGGTGGAGAAGTGACATCGACCTTACTCTAGGAACACAGGACACTCAAGACGTCAAAAATTGGGACGTCAGCGAAAAAGTAATTTTGAAGGATCATAAAAGCATAACTTACACTATAGGAAATCTCAACCAGTAAAAATACGAAATAATCAAGAAAAAGAATCCAAATTCCATCGATTAAAAAATACTAACAAACATCTTAACAAACTGGACGAACATAAATGAACCTAAAACAAAAAACCTAAAAACACATAATGAAATAGAACAAATAGTCATCAACTTACACGATACAATCGAAAACCTAATAAACAACCATGCCAAAGACAAGAGCAACTACATTGGAAGGCCGGAATGGTGGACAGATAATGTTGAAAGTGCCAGAAAAGCATACCTAAAGGAAAAATCGAAACTTTATATAAAATAAGAAACCTGAAAAAGAAAACGAACTATACACGATAATGATAACCAAAAAAGAAACATTTCAACAAAAACTGAAAGTCGCAAGACAGAAAAATTGGAAAGATTTTGTGGAAAACGATGTGGCCAAGGACCCATGGGGAATAACATATAAGTTGGCTGCGGGGAAATTTTTTAAACAGGGAATCCAAACATCCTTCCGTAGAGAGGACGGGACAAAAGCACTGGACGCGGAAGAAACCCTCAGACATCTTATGGAAAAACTACTACCACCTGACGAACCGAATACCGATAACCTTGACCATCAAATCATGAGAATGGATTATGAAGAAATAAGGACATGGGAACCGAATAAATAAAATTTACCAATTTTTACAGTTAATTATATTAGTTTTTACAGCATATAATTCTCAGCCGTATTGATCATTAATACACTTGTTTTCTTGAAGGAACGCCGCAATATACCTAAGTACTACCCTAGATTACCGGGCATATGTTGTAATAATAGTACTTTTACTAATGTCGCAAAATTTACAAATGCCTCGTATTTTAGGATTAAAACAATAACCCGTGTCAGCTAATCAGATAATTGTTGGTAAATTCATATAAAATACTATATAAGTAATATTTTTTAATAATAATAATATATAATAATATATTTGATTATATATTTGATATGACTGATTCAGATTCCGTTGTTGATAACGCTACCGATTTCTGTCGCTTTGAGCCCCATCTGATAATACCATTTCGGATGTCTCCACAAAGTTTTCGAACCATATACGACAATTGCACATGTGGTCACTTGCACCAGAATCCCAAAGCCAAGCGTCTTTTTCATTCGTTGAAAACGAAATATTACACATAAATGCATCGGTCGATGCATTTCCTTGCTTTGTTTCCGTGTCATTCTTCTTTTGAGGACATTCGCTTTTATAATGACCTTTTTGACCACAACCGAAACACTTGCCCTTAGGCTTTCCATTTTTCGACGAATTTCGTTGACTCGAATTTCCTTGGTTCGACGAACTTTTCCAATTATTTTTCTTTGAAAATTTTCTTTTCGCCAGCAGCGCTTCCACACTTTCGACTTTTCTTTGAGACCTAAGTCGAAGTTCCTCAGCCATTAATCGTGAACGCAAATTTGCCATGGTTTGTCCATCCGCACTTGTCGATTCCCATGCACTGTGAAAATGATTGTATTCAGCAGGCAACGACATTAGGACTTTAGTTATGACTATCGAATCGGAAATACTTTCATTCTGATCTTTCATTTGCAGCACGATTTCCATTAATTACGATAAAAAAGTTGCAATATCATCACTTAGCTCTTTTGTAAAACTATAATATTTCTGTTGCAAAAACAAAATATTTGACCTCGATGTTTGCTCATTAGTGCTTTTTAGCGTCGTCCACATCTCACTTGCCGTTTCACAATTCATGATTTAGTAATAATAATATAATTTTGGTTGATAATTATATTATAACATTATTGCAATACGATCATTGCCCAAAGATGAATTTTTAAAATTTCTAAGAAATTCTAAATTTTTAAGAATTTTGTAAAATTACATTAATTGTATAAATTTTTTAAATTGCAATGAATATTTAATCGACCAATTGTGAAAACATTCGTTTCCCTTCATTAATTTATAAATTATTTGGGGCTACAGTTATTTGTATTATTGTAAAAATAATAGTTACATAATAATTATTATACTGAGAATTGTAAAGAATTCGATAAGAAATCAACTTTATTTTTTTACTTAATTTTAGTACTTAAATTTACAGTAAATTTAATTAAGTCCTTATTTTAATTATTGGTAGAAAAAACCTGTTAGTATTTCTACAAAAAATACTGTTTGTGAAAACCTATTTTTCAAAATTTTTCCGGTATTTTTTTTCTATATTTTTTTTCTATCTAATTGATAGAAAAATTTTATCATTATCAGTTGATTTCAATTTTAAATTATTGTACACGTGAAAATCGTTTTGGAATTTTAATTAATTTATTGATATAGTTTTATATTATTTAGAATTAGTGTTTTACAGTACTGTTTAGCATTTTTCTTATTTTCGCTTTGGCTTTGTTGAATCGGACGCACATTCGTCGAATCTACAGTGACCCGTCACAGCAAAATTTTTGTATCAAATTGTAGAACCTTTTGTAAGGTCTAAAAAGAGTGGATACATAAAGTGTCCGAAACGTCGACATACAAGTAGTAGTTATGTTTTTGATTGCTACCCATTCAACCTGAAATTCCTTTTTCCATATTATAAGCTTTAGGTGAGAATTCTTTATCTTGCATATCAATGGGTTATAAGTTTTTTTATTTCTTTTATTGTTTGCCAAGTTCTTTCTGTTTTTTTTTAAATTCTTTTTACTTTAGTGGTCAAGCTATTCATCTTATTATTCTTAAATTACGTGTATTGGTTTTGTTCCATAAATTGATCTACTTTTCTGCAGTATGCTGCCTTATCAAGAATTACTGTAGTATTTCTTTTATCTGCTTTGGTGTTTTTACTTCTTAAAAAATTGTTATCTAAAATTTATTATCTCCTGCTCGTTTGCACGACAGGTTAGGACATGTTACAATTGTAGCAGGTCTTGCTATATCCGTTACATGACATTATATTATTTTATGAAGAAACAGAAAAAACAAAGTAAATCTTCAGACGCGGTTTCGTCCAAAATATTGAAAAATGGTGGTATTGAAGTAGTTTTGCAAGCTCCTAACGCCGATTTCCACTGTCGGACAAAACATGAACCTATTAAACATGTTTCCCACGCTCAAGAAACCCAAGTGCAAGAGGTTCCTACAAAAAATGTGAGGAAACTACAGACGTCAAGCCACATTTAGTAGAAGCTACAGTTGAGACAGCATTGGAGGGACCTCATATTTTAACACTTAATTGTGTGCACCATATTTTAACATTTATTGTAACATTAAATATATTTTAGATATTTTAACATTTATCATATTTTAACATTTGAAAATAACATTCAAGCAGAGGAAGCATCTGTTTTTAATCAATGAATTTCAAGAGAAAGTTTTTCAGCAAGTTCCTCTTACTCCTACTGGACAGCAGAAGACATCTCAAAAGATGGCTGGTTCACCTAATAAAAAATTAACATTTTGGTTGCTAGTTGAAATATTTTTTGTAACAGAAATCAAATTAATGATTTTTTAAAACTTCATTAAATGTAATCGTAAAGAAAAGTAGGGTTTTCTTGACTCCAAAGCTTTTCTTTACAAATATTTGTGAGATATTTTAGATTTTGATTAAATTTAAAAGCAAATTATTCCAAGTCATATAAAGTGGAAATGAAAATCCTCTTAACCGAAAAACTTGAAGTTTTATTCCAGCTACTAAAAGAAACAACTTCATACTTCATACAAGCTCACTAATCATGGCGTTAAGGAAATTAAGACAAATAGGAATAATTCATGCTGATCTCAAGGTAAATAATATCATGGTAGTGAATTCTACACGTCCATCTTATCGAGTTGCTTGGCTCATAGCTTGGCTATGAGAACCGACGAAACCCACAATTTGAGTAATATCGGCCTATTGTATTATCGAGCACCAGAATTGCTTCTAGATTTACCCTATGGAACAGAAATAGATATGTGGTCTTTGGGCTGTATTTTCGCCGAAGTTTTCGTCGGAAGGTTATTATATTCAGGAAATGACGAATTTGATTATTATCAAGGCTGACTGCCTACTGCCCACAGCTATGTATATTGGACCAATCAACCAAAAATCGTATTACTTCTGCGGAAGCTTTAAATCATTCAGCAGTTAGTGATTTTAAGTCATTTTACGAAAATTAGCTAGATAACGGATTTGATAATTGTAATAAATTTATTTCATTACACCTTCTGTCTCTGGGTGTGAAGTAGATGTTCAACTTAAGATCAAATTAATAAAGGCGTTAACCTAAAGAGAAAAAGCCTAATATACATTTTATTGTATCATACATAATGGTTTTTAATAATATATCTTGTAACATAACTATAATAATTATAACATATTATTTCATTTTTTTACTTAATTTTGTACAATTTTTTTAAATCTAAAATTAATAATCCGTAGTGGAGATACATAGAGAGAACAAGTAGTCTACGCCCACAGTAAAAATAAACATTAAAAGACATAACCAAATAAAAGGAAAGAGAATTTACTTTATTAAATTAATTTAAAGAACTACGTTGGAAATGTATGCGAGCAAGATAAACTGCTATCGTTGAAGCGCTAGATAATACGGTCAGCCGATGGAAAATTACATTAATGACATTTGAATTATTGCAAATAATAATAATTTTTAACTGCTGCGAGTAACGGAAGCGAAATATAAATAAGGTGTAAAAAAATAAAATAAGTCTCCTAAAAATCAGTCCACTAGACCAACACTTACCAAAACTTTTCTTTAACGAAGAAACACATTCACTTCACTCTTGTCGGGATCGAGTCCCCAACTTCACTAAAAATTAAACCACACAACCGCGCGCAACGCACTCTAATCAGTCCAGATAAAAGGAGCGCCGCGTTGTAAAATGCAAAAGGAATACATAGGCGCACCCAGAAAAACAAATGAAATAAAATTTGTAACACCTTTCATAAATTATAGTAGTAAATCAAACCTGAATTTTAGGCTTCTATACAAAGCATAGCAAGAAGCCCTACGTTCTGGTTCCGTGTCCGTCGGTGTGTCCGCATGTTATATGGATGGATATGGAGAATTATTATAATATTAATAAAATATTATAGTGTATTATAAAAAAAATGGAACTTGGAATGATTCTAACAGAAGGATATTAGTTGATATTTATATCAAACATATCTATAATTACATTATCAAACAGTAAGTAAATCTGAAAATATTTTGTACCTCGAATAAAATTTTTTTTAAATATTTGTTTAAAGTCTTGTACATACATACTACATATGATCAACACTTGATATATATTGCTGTGCAATAAAATAACTGATCGTTTACCCCTTCCGAGAGGGGTAAAAATTGAGGTTCTGTGAAAGGCTACATCTGCTCAGAAACTAAATAGACCGGAACAATAATTTTTTTATACATTTACGTAGAATTTGTTGAATATATTTATGTAGGATGTACAGGAAAGAGCCAATTTGAAATTTGGTGATTTTTGGGACTTTTCCTGACAAATTTGCCTCTATTCCGTTTTGAATAAATCGTATTTTTCCGATCCGATCTAAATCCGATATTAAAGTAAAATGTTTAAGTAAATAAATTTATTTCCGAGTTATTCCCACGCTAATACCTTCTTGTAAACACTGGACTAAGATACTAACGGCCAGATTCATAGACAAGTATTAAGTGCTAAGTAAGGAAAATCAGACTGCATTTGTTTTTATTGCAACCTTATTTACTCGGATGATAAGGATCAATTTTAAAAGGAGCGGTCTAAGTATAAGTAAGGCATCGTCTATGAATCCGGGCGTTAGATATCTTGTATATTATTATTTTATTAATGTTCTTTACTTATTATTTTATTAGCAAATATGTTACAATTAAACATGTTTTTAATGATTTAATTTAATTTAAAAACATAGTTTTTGTCACTTAGTAGCTACTGGTCTTATACCTTGACTTGTCTTAATATTATCGCGAATGGATTAACATAAAAAGACAAGTATATTGCGACGATCTTTTTTTTAAATTATCAGTTTATCTAGTAATCAGTAATCAGTAGTAATCAGTAAAAGCCACACAATCTAATTTCATTATATTATAAACAGTGACAGTGAGGTACATGTCAGTAGCTCCCCCAGTTTGGAATTTTTGGAATAGTTTGGTGGGGCAATTTCACTTTCCACCGATGGTCAAGGGTTCCTATAATCCCATATGCATATTCCACCGCTGCCGTAGGCAGGTAGACTGGTCATAAATTTAATCTTTTAATTGTTAAGTCTATAAGTCTATAAGCCGTTCTAAATCAGACCAGTTCTAAATATCGCAGATGCAATTGAGGTGGCAAAATTATTTTTAGTACCAATTACAATATATTTACTATATAAACAAAATAACAAACATAGAAATCTATCTTCTATATATATAAAAATGAATCCATATTTCCTTGGTCATCGCATAACTTGAGAACGCCTTCACCGATTTTGTTCATCTTTTTTTTAAACGTTTCCTAATACTATGTAGAAGGTTCTTACAGAAAGAAAACTTCAAAAAATTGCGCGGAAAAGTTAGAAATTCGCAAAATGAAAATCTTTTTTAGAATCACCCTATACAATTAAACTGCCAGACAGGTACTTAAGAGTATTTAACTTTATCTTTTTTAATATCACCCTATACAATTAAATTACCTGCAAATATTAAGGGTAGGTACCAGTGGCGTAGATGTGAACACCACCTATTTACTATTTATTTTACACAAATCTACACAGTTAGAAATATTTTGTAAAAATTAACAAAAATGAAGAAGTTCCTTTTTTGGAGTGAATAACAACAAAATTTTTTAGTTAACTTTGCATTTCTAAAGATACACGTTATTGTTAAATCCGTAGAAGACAATTTGACACAAAATATTGTAAAATGGACATATTTTTAATGTTTATATTACTTTCTGAGAGTAAATTAATTAAATTTTGCAAAAAATTTTGTCAATTATAATAAAATTAGTAGCGTTATTATTGACTCTATTTGTTGTTGCCGATTTAACAAAAAATAAGAGTGGACCTATGGGAACTCCGGTTTTTTGTTATTATGACAAAATATTTCGAACAGTGTATGTTTCACAAACTCTTTATAAGTAAAACACCAATCACCACTGGCGTATTTACAGGGGGGGGGGCAAAGGGGAAATTGTCTCCCCCCCCCCAAGTATGACTCGGAATTAATTAATTTGATTTCTGAAACATTTGTCAGTCGTTTTACAACTGATGCGCACAAATGTATTAACGAGATTAAAAAAACAAACGTTCATTATTCTTATTTGTAAGGTTTTCACTGGTTAGTGAGCATTTTAGTTGAAATAGGTTTACAATACTTTTTTTATATTAATGTCAAATTATTACATGCGTCCAATTGTCGCGGGTCCAAATTCCCGCGTCGTTTTTAAAAATCTGTGAAAAATGTGAAGCGTCCAAATATCGGTTGATTGGTCTTTTTTTGACAAAACCGACGTGATTTGATGCGAGGAGTTCGAAAAACGCGGTATCGTTTGGAGAAAACGCCCGTAAGCGGTTCAAAATGACGTTCAAATATTTCCAACTTTAAAGACGCATAAATCCTAAAATATTTAGTTTCTTTCGTTTATTATCGTCGAGTCAATCACACAGTCCGTAAGGAATTTTTGTTGTAATTTAGTAACTCACAATATAACGGATAGATGGCGCTACTCTATCTATGTACCCAGCAGAGTTATCGCCAGTGGTAATGATAAACCCATCTGCCTGGAGACTGGGTTTTTGTACTCGTTTTTTCCCCAGAAAATTCATACTTTTATTTACCACTCAAACTGTAATCATCTTCATTTTTTTGTCTGATAAATTGTAAATTAGAAGCAATAGGCATGTAAAACCTCATATATCCAAATTGTTAAATGACATGTAAAAACACTATGACAATATAGAGATTATTGATTGATTGATTGGCTGTTTTGTGAGTGAAACAGTGAGGATATCCAACTGGATTGAGAACATTCATTGCGAAACATTTATTCCGTAAGTTTTTTTTAAGAATTTTGGTTTTTTTGTTGTTTGTTTTGACTTTGTTGTTTTTTAGGGAGAGTTATTTACTTGACTAATGCCGCCTATTCGACGATCAAACCTTGGACGACGTACACGTCGTGCAATAATTTCTCAGAATGTCCGTAATACTCAAACACAAGACGAACGTGCAGAAAGAAATGAAAGGACACGTGCCCATTATACACTGGTTTGTGCTGCAAGAAGACCTGTAGACTTGAATCGCGCTGCTTTCGAATACGATTCCGCAATCGCCTACAAGGATTTTCGCTGCGTTGATATCGGTTCATTGTCTATCGTATGCCAGCATTGCAATGCATTGAAGTTTAAATCGGAAACCCCCGGTTTATGCTGCGCTGGTGGCAAGGTGAAATTGCCCGCTTTGACTCATCCACCAGAACCATTATATTCCTTTCTTTATGGAAATACCATCCAATCAAAACATATCCTGGCGAATACACAAAAATATAACGGATGCTTTCAAATGACGTCATTTGGAGCCGAAGTTGTCGATCAACCCGGTTACAACCCCAGTTATAAGGTAATGCAGTCTCATTATTATCAAAATGAACAATTCTTCTAATTTTCTTCTAAAATTTCAGATTCGAGGGCAAATCGATCATCGAGCGGGCGCTTTGTTACCACCTCCAAACGAAGATCATAAGTTTCTCCAGATCTACTTCGTTGGTGACTTGGCAATTGAACTAGATCAGCGTTGTGCAATTTTTACTGCGACTAAACGTGAAATAATCGGACAATTGCAAAATCTTCTGCATGAGCATAATGAATTGGTTAGAATATTCAAAACCGCATTGGATACAATGCATTCTGACGACCACAAAATCATTATCAGAGCAGACAAAAGACCGGCTGGAGGCCATGCAAGACAATTCAATGCTCCTACTATCAATGAAGTCGTAGTGGTTATTGTTGGCGAGATTATGGAATCACGCGATATTGTTCTCAAGCGTCGGGATGGTGGACAATTGCAGCGCGTGTGCGAGACTCATCATATGACCGATGAGTCTCGCACACGCGCTGCAATTGTCCACCATCCCTGATCCCTGATGCACTTCAGTACCCGTTGATGTTCTGTCGTGGAGAGGACGGATATCACTTGAATATAAAAATGGTCGATCCAACGACAGGTTTGTTTACAAGTCATCACTTCCTTTTTCATTCTACAACTAAGTTCGAATTCATATTTCAGGAGCAGAAACGAATAAGAATTTTCCTCCATGAATTTTTATGTGTATCGATTGATGATTCGGCAAGATGTTGACAATCATCTGTTAAGATATCGCCGGTTGTTTCAACAATACTGCGTCGACATGTACGTCAAGGTCGAAACGAAGCGTCTCAATTTCATTCGTTTCAATCAGTCGAAGTTACGATCAGACGAGTACATCCACTTGCGTGACGCCATCGCTACTGAAGGAGACACGGCCAACATCGGTCGTTTGACCATTCTCCCAGCTATACTTATGTTGGAAGCCCGCGTCACATGCATGAGTAATGTGTCGCTCTCTACTGATTTCGATTCCATTCAAATAAATAACATTGAAATTTGAAATAACTGTGTTTTATTATCACTCTGGAGTTTATCTAAAGGCGTTAAATTGGGGCGAGACAAAGTTTGCCAGGTCCGATAATTTATAATTTATACAGGATGCTACAAAAGACGCAACTTTTATAAATATTCATCAAAGCAAAAACCGAAGGATACAATTACATTTCTAATGCCCAGTTTCTTCACTAAAATGATCCTATAGATATCCGATAGATAGGAAATAAGTATAGATAAATATGACAGAACGCATTGTTGTTTTATTGTAGTTCTGTCATATTTTTCTATACTTATTTCCTATCTATAGGATCATTTTAGTGAAAAAACTGGGCATGAATAAATGATTATTATTCATTTTCTGAGGCAGGACAACGTCTGCCGGGTCAGCTAGTACAATATAAATTAGAAGAATACGAATAAACAACACCTACAGAAATTATGGCAGCGCTTCGAGAAATCTACGGTAAGCGTGGAAATATATAATTTTACAAGCTGGCAGAATTGCAAGATGGGCGGGTTAAGTGGCGATGTTCCAACAAAACATGTTCAGCTAATATCTATACCATAGGAAGCGGAGAACAGAGGAAAATTGAGGGTGAAAATCCGCAACATAGCCACGAAGAAGATGTGCAAAAAATTAAACGGCAATCGGTTGCCGGTGTTGCCAAAAGAAAAGCTGTTGAAGATTTTCGAAAAGACCATTGGACATTCTAGAAAACGCCATCGCTACCACTAAAGTTGATCGAGTAGACATTACTTACTAGGATGCTAAATCAATTGCTACAAGTATTTATAATGCGAGGCGAAAAGAACTACCACCTTTACCGACTTCAATGTTGGACGTTCATTCCGCGTTAGATTCCATTGTCGTTGAAACAGAGAATAATGAAAATTTTTAATGGTTAATTATAGCCAAAATAATTTAATTATTTTTTCGTGTACTTACTTCGTAAACTTACGGTGTTTATGTTCTGTAGACAATATATACATGGATGGTACTTTTGAGTATTGCACCAAGTTCTTTAAACAGCTGTTTACAATTCATGGTTACGCGAATAGACATTATATAGATATTTGTGTTCAAAATCAATTACTTTTTCAACCGAAAACGGTTACTGTTGACTTTGAATTGGCTGTTCATGCTAGCCTTAAACATATCTGGCAAGATGTGGAACTAATTGGATGTCGGTTTCATTTAAGCCAAGCCTGGTATAGAAAAATTCAGAAACTAGGTTTGGTTACAGAATACAAAGACCAGACTTCCCAAATTGGCCAATGGTTGCGCTACATGTTTGGGCTGCAGTATTTAAATCCAAATGAAATTGATGCCGCTTATAGCGAATATTTAATATTGATACTGCCTAACGATACATATTATACACATATTATACACATATTATACATAATTATATATATTACACATAATATACACGATCTATATCAAGATTAATAGTATCGAGCTACCTAACGCGGGCAATAGCGATACCATCAGAAAACAACAACGTTTGCAACACTATATTACCTCGTACTCTACTAACGCAATGAGTAGATTAGAGTTTTTGAAAAACATTTCCCATCATTTTACTCATATTAATGATCATTAATAATAATATTTGCCCCCCCCCCCTCAAAAACCCTATTTTTTGTTACATTTTTCCTTTTTTTTAATAAAAATTTTAATTATTACCTATTGCATAATTTTGTAGAATGTATATAGATCGGCGTTAAAAAAGTACATTTTTTTAATACCAACGTTCCGTCCGCAGGTTACTGTTAGAAAATTTATATTTTTAATTAGTTTAATCTTTGGCAAAACTGAATTTGACAAAGACAACCATGGCAATACACGGATCCACCATAAAAAATAATTCTGCAGTTTTTAAAATTATATGCCCAACAGTAAGCTTTTAACTTATTAAATCGCCCCATTGTACTCCTACTAATTCTCTATAAGCTGACCCCGACCTTCATCGGTGGAATATGCTAGTGCTCTACGTTGACCATTTTGGGGTAGGGGATTAACTTTCAACCATCGGTGGAAAGTGGTGCCGTCCGTTTGGTGTCAGCGTTAGAGCATCGTTTGAGTCTCAATGAGCTTCCATTATTTTCGTTTGAGCATCAGAGGTCGCGAAGTTATTCACGAAAAGCTACTGGAGGGATGCTCTAACAAACGTTAGAGCATCGTTTGAGCTTCCATTATTTTCGTTTAAGCCTCTTAAGTTTTCTTAACTTTTTTAAATCTCTTAATTTTCAATTTTAATTTTTTATATTAACTTTTTTTTGCAATTAATTATCTTGATAGCTTTTAACTACATAGCTCCTGAGCTCATTGAGGCTCAAACGATGCTCTAACGCTTGACACCAAACTCATCCAAAAATTTGAAACTGGGGGGGCACTGACATGTACCTGTGACAGTGGGAGATTATCCATCAACTGATATAAACCTTTAGTGCAAATCATACGAGGGTAGATTGAAAAGTTTCCGGAATTGGCAAGAGATAGCGCGCGTATCGCGAAATTTTTATGATGGTTGACAAGGTGAACTTATTTTAGGAGAGCTGTCTAATTTTCAGACAAATACGTTGTACAGTTCTTGTTTACTAAGCAGTTTCGTGAAGCAAGTCAGGCACTTTTTGCAAAAATGGATAAACACGAATTTCGTGCAGTCATCAAACATTTCTGGATGGATGGGAAAACGGCGACGGAGATATGAGATATTTTGCAGAAAGTTCATGGCACCTCCACACCTTCATTTTCGACTATCAGTTTCTGGGTAAATGAGTTCAAACGTGGCCGTACAAGCACCAAGGATGAACCACGCAGTGGACGTGCAAAAACGGCCACAAATGAGGAAATGGTCGACAAAGTCCATGATCTCGTGTTAGCCGATCGTAGAGTGAAGTTGCGCAAAATAGTAGAGACCACAGGCATCTCATATGAACGTGTGCAAAATATCGTGCACGAACATTTGGGCATGAGGAAGCTGTCGGCGCGATGGGTGCCGCGTTTGCTTACTGTGGACAATAAGGGAAAAAAAATTGACACTTATTTCTTGAAATTTTTATTGTTGGTGAACAAAATACAGACGTTAAAGCATAGTTATTAAAAAACTATAATGTTTCTCTGGTTTTCAGCACCACATTTTTACTTCAGCCGATAAATAAAATTTCATAGTAAACACAGGTAAACCAAAACTATCTTTTCAGGTCGTGCGAGGTAAATAATATCGAATGAAATAATCATTGCTAATGTTGTCATGTTCTATGTGGAAACATGCGTAGAGTAGAGTCGAAACAAATTAGATGTTTGTCTGTTTTGAATTTTTTTCAATTTTCATACTTCGAGACCATTCAAGTTTAATTACGGAAGTATCTTATAAATCCAGAAATTTTAACGAATCTTAGAAAGTTAAAATACTGCAAATTGACAGAAAAGAGTAAATCCCACAGGATAGGTATAGTATAATAATAATTCTGCAATTATTATTCCAATATTTATTTACAATAGTAGGTAATTAAATTTTTAATATCAATTTTATTGGTGTTTCCTATTTTTGAATGCAAATTACGATTAGCAATTTGAGTTTTATTTAGTAAATTAAACTTCAATATTTGATGGTGGCAAATTTTTGAATTTCCTGGTTTTCCCGCCAACTAGTTGAGATTGCACCAACTATCTGATAGAGTGACATATGGTAAAGTGAAATTTAAATTTGGAAGAAATAAATGGAAATATTAGTATTTTAATTATTTGTAGAATTTGATTTTTAAAATTAGCCGGGACGTAGTTCTGAGGATTTGTATTTTTTCGACTATAACTTCTTCTTCTTCCACTTTAGGCTAGGATTGCTTCTGTTTTGCCTTACTTCGAGGTTCTAAGAGAAGTAGACTGTGAGCATATTAATTGTTTTACATCTGAGCAGGTAGCTTGCTGGGCTCGTCTCATAATTCCGACTAACAATTTCTAAAAATTTGGAATCTAAAACTGCAGCTAAGAAGAAAACAAAATTTTATTTTTATAGATTTTATTTTACAGATTAAAAAAAAATAACAAAATAATAAAATGTAGAGCCATTTCTTTATGGTTCAGTAGCAAAATATTAAATTTTTACTTGTAATGGCGATATTCGGGCTTAAGTTCCCATGTGTTCTTATTGGGCGAATGCGAATTATAGTTACAATATTCCTTCAAGATTTCCTTTAGATAAACTATAGGTTGTTTGGTTATTTTAATTAAATCTTGAATATTATAATATTGGTGCTTTACAAACGCACGAAACAGCATTTGTGCAACTTCGTCTTTCTCTATCCTTCGGTTTTTCGTTTTTTCTCTCTTCCGCTGTACGTTATCTTTAGTTATTTGATGCTGCGAAACTGATTTAAACTTTTCCACTGTCTCTTCAAGCATAATCGCTTGACGAACTGGAACTGCAGATTTTTGCAATTTTTCTTGCTTAAGCTTTGTATAATAACTGTTGTCAAATGATGGTTTACATTCTAATTTTTGGGAAACTTTGCCTAGCATAGAAAATTTTATGTTATCAGATTTCGTCCCATCTGCGTTTTTGACAACGGTTTTCGACAAAATTCCCGAGGTTGTTTGAGAAATATCTTTTATATCTAAGGTGTATTTTTGGGCGATAGTTTCGTTTCCATCTTTTAACAGGTTCTGCGGTATAACCAAAGAAAGATCGGGTTTCTGGCTACCAGGACTCTGCTTAATACAAAATTTACCAACTTCGGCATCAGTTGGGGCTTTTCGCCAGCGCTGTGAAATATATTTTGGTATTTTTACTAAATATACTTCACAATTGACGTTTGTCATGTCTAAACTTTCAGAATTTTGTTGTTTAGCCATTTCGAATAAAATTTTTTATAAATTTACAAAGTGCGCTCTCAAGGTTTCGTTTTTAAAATGTTACTATAAAGTTTCTTCTTTTTTGCCTTTATAGTAGTTGATTCGTGATCCGATGATCTGTTAATCCAATGTAACATTTATGAAAAATCTGCTCAACTGATGATCCGTTTATCCAATAATGCGGATGAGCAGAATTAAACTTAAATTAATATTTCCCTTATTTCGGATCTCACATATAGTGGCAATTAGCATAAGATGGGGGATTTAGCTCCAACCATCTTATTCTTTACAGTGTGTTTCACCTAATTACACTATTTTTCGATACATTTTTCACATATAAGCTAATTTTGAACAATTATTATAAAAGCTACTTAAATCTACTACTAAATAATTAAAATTTTAAATTGTTTAGTACATTTTTAATTTTGAGAATTTAAAAATTTTCTGACAATATGGCACGTTTCCAAAATAACTGCTTTTTAAATTTCTGGGTATAATTTTGAAGATAGATCTAACTTTAACAAATGGGTTTTAAACTTGGAAGATACCACACCAGTAGCCGATATCACTATCGGTATTATTACTATTTTATTGATACCCCATACACTCATCATTTCCATTGCTAGTGCCTCGTACTTATGGATTTTTTCTCCTTCGGTGGTTATGATATTTTTAGACAGAGGCACAGCAACATCAATGATGACTGCATATTGGTATCGTTTTCGTATCAAGACAATGTCAGGCCTATTATGACTAATTGTTCGATCCGTTAATATAGTCCTGTCCCAGTAGAGTAGAGAAAAATCGTCTTCAAGTACAGGGTCAGGTACGTAGTCATAATAGGGTCTAAAATTGTCAAACAAGTTAAGTTTTTTACCAAGCTGCTGGTGTAATATCTTGCAAACTTGGTTGTGTCTTCGGAGATAGTCAGTAGGAGCCAAGAATGAGCATCCTCCTATAATATGCTCTATGGTTTCATTGGGGACACCACACTTTCGGCATCGATCTGCAACATCGAGATTCATTATGTGCTTCTTGTAATTGCTAGTGGCAATTACACCATCTTGAATCGCACACATGAATCCTTCAGTTTCAAAGTGTAGTAATCCCCGCTTCAACCATTCTACTGACATTTCTCTATCAATTCCTTTGGTGTCCAAAATTGTCGGATATTTACCGTGATTTTGATTTTTTAAATTCAAACCACTAAAATTTTTATCTAAACTTATAATTTCGCGAATTAAAGGAATGTTAATCGAATAAAAATAATCACGCAATAATTTAGTTATAGATTTACAAGCATTAAATAAATTTATTAAACCGCGTCCTCCTTTTTTTCTCTTAATATACAACCTTTCTATTGCAGATTTCGGATGTAAATATCTATCTATATATATAAAAATGAATCCATATTTCCTTGGTCACGGCATAACTTGAGAACGCCTTGACCGATTTTATTCATCTTTTTTTTAAACGTTTCCTAATACTATGTAGAAGGTTCTTACGGAAAGAAAACTTCAAAAAATTGCGCGGAAAAGTTCGAAATTCGCAAAATTAAAATCTTTTTTAGAATCACCCTATACAATTAAACTGTCAGACAGGTACTTAAGGGTATTTAACTTTATTTTTTTTAAATTCACCCTATACAATTAAGCTGCAAGGCAGGTACTTAACGTTAGACCCCCTCCCCTCTGTTACTACCTAAAAATTATTAAAAATCTATATATATTTAACTTTACTCCGCCCCTGTATTTAATCGATTAAGTGCACATGGTTTTTTAAAAGAACACATAATTAGCACATAATTAGCACAAAATTTTGATATAGTTTTTTTTTAATTTTGAAAAAGTGGGGGTGCTGGCTTTATTCACGTAGCGTTTATGGTTTTGCTATTCAGTAATTTAAACAAATGCTACTGTCAATTTTGCTGGTTATTTGCTCAATCTAGAGACACAATTGCCAATGGTTTTGAAGACAGGACACATCTTAATCAAGTAATTAATAAACTCGAACAAAAATTATATCATAACGAGTCCTGTACTATTTTTGATCGATGAAGGTTAAACAAAACCATTGACTACAGATTTGAGAAGTATCTTGGGGAAAAATTTTAGAGCGAACTTTCGAAGTTACTTTAACATGCTACCAGGCGCGGATCTAGACTTTTGGCAACGGGGGGTCACTTTGTTGATACCCCCCTCCCCCAAATCCTTACGTAATTAATGAACGTTACTAACCAAGATGATGTTGTCAACTATCCAACGGAATTTTTAAATTCACTGGAATTGCCCGGATTACCACCTCATAATCTGCAATTAAAAGTCGGATCGGTAATCATTATGTTGCGGAACATAAACCAGCCACGCCTTTGTAATGGCACCCGGCTTGCGGTGAAGAAATTAATGAACAACGTCATCGAAGCCACAATTTTGAAAGGGAAGTACAAAGGCGAAGACGTTTTGATTCCACGCATCCCTATGATTCCGAACGACATGCCATTCGACTTTAAACGGTTACAATTTCCAGTGCGGCTTGCATTCGCAATGACAATAAACAAATCACAAGGGCAGTCATTGAGTGTTTGTGGCATTAACCTTGAAAATTCATGCTTTTCCCATGGCCAATTATACGTAGCCTGTTCCCGTGTTGGAACACCATCAGCTTTGTTTGTTTATGCGCCAAACAACAAAACCAAAAATGTCGTGTATCATAAAGCATTGCAATGAACGAACAGCAAACCAATCGAAACACCTTGAGATTCATTGATGTTTCAAAAGTATTTGTTCTTTTTTTAATTTTTTTTTAAAATTGTATTGATGAAATAAAATAACTTTGCCAGTTGACAAATTGAGGACTGTCCTCCTTACAAAATTTCTTTTCCAGCCGTCCCTGCCTACAGCTCAGGATAATTTGATAATAGAGGTTGCTACGTTCTTTATATCTGCTACCATCGACAGATAGCGTGAGGGTTAATCGATTATCACAAACACGTTCGGTCTTCTCATAAATTTATAAAAGGACCAAACAAATTTATTCAAATTTGGGCAGGACAACGTCTGCCGGGTCAGCTAGTATTTATATAAAATTTTTCTTGTTAAGGTGTCCATGGCATTTAGATCTGTATTCGACCATTTTAGAACTCCGAAAGAATATGATAAGACTGGAACCGCCCAAGAGTTAATAGCCGAGATCATATTCCGAGACGTCAATTTACTTTTCATTAAAATTTTTAATTTTTGCATGTATTTTTGCCTAAAATCTTTTTTTAAAAGTGTATGGTCCAGAACAAAATTTTGCTGCATTCCCAAATATTTATACAACTGATGCGGTTTGGGAATTTCGTTTAATACATCAAATTTAGAAATTGGTGTACCCCTATGAATGTCAATTTTTGCACACTTTTCAAATCCAAATTCCATGCAAATGTCAGTACTAAATAATTTTGTAGTTTTTATTAAGTTAAAAAGTTGATCTTCGTTCCTAGAATATAATTTTAAATCGTCTATGTAAAGCAAATGAGTTATCTTGGAATTGTTTTCAAAATTTAAAGTAAATCCTGCTGCGGAATCATTCTATAATGTCGAAAGTGGATTCATTGCTAAACAAAACCAGAGTGGAGTCAAGGAATCTCCTTGAAAAATGCCACGTCTAATTTTAATCGAGTCCAAACTGGTTCCATTATTTGTGATAAGAGTGTTCCACTTTGACAACATTGCAGATAAAAGTCTTACAATCTTCGGTGTCTTACAATCAATTTTGTAGATTTCTAGGATATCAAGAAGCCAATCGTGAGGAACAGAATCATAAGCCTTTTTATAATCTATATAACACATGTGCAAATTCCTTTTATTATTTTTAACTAGCTTAGTAATGACCGAATCGACGATTAGCAGTTCCCGACAGCCTTGTGATCCTTTCACACAGCCTTTTTGTTCAATGTTCATAATCTCATTTGCTTTACAGTGGTTTTCTATTTTTGATGCTAAAATGGAAGTGAAAATTTTGTAAATGGTTGGTAAGCAGGTAATTGGTCTGTAGTTTTTCGGTTCTAAAGGGTCCCCAGTTTTAAAAAGCATATATGTAACACCTGTACATAAAAAGTCCGGTAGAACTGAAGGATCGTTCAATGCTTCGTTAAACCAGAAAAGTAAAAGCAAGTGAATAGATGTAAACCTTTTCAACCATAAATTTTGAATGCCATCTAAACCCGGCGATTTCCAATTAGAAGAAAATTTTATGGCATCGGTTATATTTTCTAACGTTATAAATTCACTTTCTTGCCAAACCAATGCATTCGAACTATCCTTCAGTTTTTGTATCCAAAATGCTTCTTTATTATATTTATAATTTTGAGACCACAAGTTTGACCAAAAGTTTATCATACCTTCTTTTTTTGGGAAATTTTGAGTTTTAATTGTGGGTTCTAAATATCTAAAAAATTTAGTTGGATTTTCTATGTACAGTTTGTTTTCAAATTTTCTTTGTGTACATTTACTGTATCGTTTTAGTCTATGCGCGGTTACTTTTAATTTTTGTTTTAAATGATCTAAATTATCATTAAATCTGTTTTCAAAACTTGATCCATATTTATTTAATCGATATTTTGTTAAAATTTGACATATTTTTCTAGGTGCCACATTGTCAGAATGGTTTTTAAACGCGGTTAAAATTCCAATATCTTTTCTTAAACTGTTTATTTTTTTGTTATGGCGAACTTTCCAAGCAGGTTCCTTAGGTGATTTATTTTTAGAAATGCTAGTAATTAAATTTTGATCATTTTTTTCTATAATTACTACTGCAGCGCAATATACTGCCAAATGAATGTAATATATAGAGGTATGGTTTTCTAAAAACAAGCCGATTAATTTGTCCAAAATTTCGAAAATAGATTTAATTTTATAAAAATTTGTAAAATTTAGATTTGGAAATTTGGGTCTAGCTAAAGGATTAGTATTGTCAAATAATTCAATTTTGGATAAAAACTCAACTTCTACCTGATTGTAAAGTTCGTCATTAACTACTATTTCTTCTACTTGAATTTGGTCTGCTTCATTTGGTATCGGTTCTCCTTCAGTCACTGTCAATTCTTCAAAATGTTCTTGTTGATAAAGAGTATTACCTACATGTTTTCGAATTTCTGATAATTCAGATTCACTGAGATATTTTTTCTTAATAATGACATTTCTTCGATCAACGACATTTTGTTCTGTCAGATTTAAATTTGAGAATTTTTCGGATACTGCTAAATGAAACTTTCTTCGCCAACTTGGTAAAGGACTTTCGTCACAATTGTTGATTTCATAAAATGTGCGCATTATTTCTTCGTTCATTTTTTTAGTCCATTTAATGCGCTTGCGAATCTTCCCTTGAGCGGTCCTCTCATTATTGATCATCAATGATCCAGAAGACAAGCTACTATTATTATTTTCAACTGGTAATGTTGGATTCGCCATTTCATTAGACAGTTCATGTGCAAGTAAATTAGTGGAATCTGCCAACACTAATTCACTGGTATAAAGATCTAAATTTAGATAAGATTGAATTACTTATGTCTGAATTGGGGAAACTGGAAGACCAAACTTTTGTAAAAAGACACCAAACTAGAAAAGAAGAAGAGAGCAGATTGTCTTATCGAGAGTTGATCGGAACCCTTCCTATAAGACCAGATATATGTTTTACCGTAAGTTACTTAAGCCGTTTTAACAATTGTTTTAAGAAAAGTCACTGGATGGCAGCTAAACAAGTCTTGATATTTGAAGGAGACAGTCGATTTGGGAATGGTGTTTGATCCAAGAAAATTTGAAATGCAGGAATACGTACACTCTGATTGGGGTAATGTGCTGGCGATAAAAACATTGAAAAGTCCAATAATACAAAATTTAAGTGGGAAAAAGAATATATTTATATTCAATTAAGCATTTTAAGAGAATATTTGGAAATTGAATTAAAAATTCCCGAACTACCTTTTCGGTAAAACTTTGAACGTGGGATTGATGCTTGGGTATTTTTGTGCATTTTAGTCGGAAATGACTTTTTATCACGTTTGCAAAGTTTAGATAATATACGCGAAGCTGCTATCAACAAGCTGGTTAAGTTATATAAAGAAGTTGTTCTTCAAACTGGAGGTTATTTGACGAAAAATGGAGATCTAAATTTAGATGAGATTGAACTATGTACTTATGTCTGAATTGGGAAAACTGAAAGACCAGACTTTGGTAAAAAGACACCAAAAGGAAATAAATTTTACAGACAGGGAGAAAGCAAATAAAGAATCTCGAGGGTTAAATAATTTCATTGTGCCTGATGCTAATGAGTCGAAACAAAAAATTCAAAAATTTAACGTAAGAGATAAGTTAAAACAAAAGTGGTCGCTAGGCGAAAAAGATAACGAAAAAGATTACAAATGTGATAAAATTAAATTATGGGAAAGTGACTTAAAAAGTGTAAAATAAACAACTGCAAGAAGTTTGCTGCCAACAAACCGACAGCCACAACACAACTGAGTTGCAAAAGAAGAGATCGTAGCTACTTGTCTCAATATTATCTTTAATGGAGAAACATATGTATAAAGAACAAGTAGTCTACACTAATAATAGTAAGAATAATTTAATTATTAAATATTCAATAACCAAAAATTGTTGTTTTAAAAATCATCATTGTGGAAAATGTATTGCAAGCAAAGATTTGAAATTTTATCGTTGGAAAACGCTCGAAAAATATTTTTTCGGCAAAATCAAAGAGAAATAACAAGTTAAAAAAAGATGGTAAAAGAAAAGAAAAAGTGTTTTTCTAAAATCACCCAAAAGGAGCAAAATTTACCAAACTTTTGGACGAGATACACTTCGCCACGTTCGAACCTCGAGTTCCCCTAGTCAAGACTAGGGGGCGCCTAGCAAGGCGTCTCGCACCATCAGAAAACCGCTTTGCAAAGGCGCACGTACCGTGCGATAGTTAGGTAGGCAGTGGCGCACGCAAAAATAAAACAAATTACTAAAATTTGTTATAAAATCTATGTAAAAACAATACTCTCTGCTCTTTGTTTTTACTAGAATGACGCGAGATGACCAAGGACTGTGACTTTTACATTTTTATCTTTAGAAATTGTTCAGAACTTGTTGTTGTTGAAGTTCAGAAGTTGTTCATTAGGGGCCGTCCATTAATTACGTAAGGGTTTGGTTTTTTTAAATTCAATTTAAAATTCAAATATAATTTTTTTTCTTAATATACTTTTATAACTTATGTAATTGACGCCAATCCATAGAGGAATGCTTGCTTCCCACATGGACTTCAACTGACTTTTAATGTAATTTAAAAAATTTTTTGTAATAACTTTGTTATATAATTAATTATCTTCATTAACTTTTATTTATATAAATAAAATTCTATTTAAATTTTTGCATGTTTTGTATGTAATTTACAATTTACAATATTATTATAAGAGGGGGGGGGGTCAACATTAGTTTTGATTAATAATCCTTACATAAGATGAGGAGGGTTTGCCAAAATCTACGTACCTTTACGTGGAAGAGGGAGGGAGCCAAAAATTTCAAAAATCGTTTTTACGTAATTAATGGACGGCCCCTTAAGTCATGCCTGAACGACTGGAAACTCATGTCAGTTTTTACCCATAATGGTTTATCACAAGAACCCCCTTTCAAAATTACTAAAATTTGTTACACTGCAACACGCATTCGGTAACTGTCCGGTAACTGATCAAAGTCCGGAGCTACTAAAATTGGAGTGGAGACCAAATGTTCTTTCAACCGTAAAAATGACGCTTCGGCTTTACATATCCATGAAATGAACTGTCGCTTAACCCTGCCTAACAACTCGGTAATTGGAGCAGTAATAGTCGATCGAAGATGCTCCGCAACGGTAGGCGAAATTGTTGGAATATTAGTTATGCTACAACTATTTATGGGTTTGTCTGTATAATAGTTGTTAGTATTACTATTAATACCAACTTAATATAATTAATGACAGTCTGCTATATATAGACTATCAGTATGTGTAATTTATGTAATTGTTTATATTATAAATAAAGTATAAATGTATTTCCAATAGGTTATGGATTCTCGCAACGCAACAAAATTAATATTTCAATTTGCGATTATTGTTTTGTTCAATTTCGGTTTATTTGTGCGATAAAAGTTTTATAAATAAAAAAAACGATTGAGGTTGAATTAGCAACTCTGAAGCAACAAATTCAGTAATTGAAATAATGAATTAATTCTGTGAAAAGTCATTCACATACCAGAAGTCACAAACAATTTGATTTCGGTTAGCCAGATCGTAAAGCATGGCAATACTTTAGTGTTTGACGAAGAACATGGCTGCAGAATAACGCGTGCCGAAGTAAAAATTGGAAAAGCACATGTACTTGCAAGTGTAAAACCTGTGCTAGTAGAAACAAGTGTTCTCAAGTTAATTTCAACGGCAGTATTAGAAGAAAGTCCTATGGAAGAAACATACATACAAGAAGTACTTACAAATAATATACCAAGACGTTCTACATATTCAGATTGCAAATAAAAATAAGGTACAATTCAAAACGGAATTTATTAATGAGACAGTTCTACAAGTTTTTAATGCTGTATTGACACTTAATCGAAGATATCGAAGTAGCAAGAACTACAATTATAAACAAACTTGTGAAGATGTCTTGAAGAATTAAGGCATGACTGTGGATATACAAACGTCACACTATGTTATTGGCAACTCAAATGACAAGACCAAAATTAAGCCTCTTACTTTGATTCGAAATCTAACCGATGGTGCCGTTCTCGATTTTAATTTTGTTTCTAGCAAAATGTGTTGGACCGATCACGGACTCGAAAGTATTCAGTGTGGGGATTTTGACGGAAACGAAATACAAAACAAAGTAAGTTTTCACAAAAAATGTTATTTGTTTTCGTAGGTTAACTAGCGCTTTGTATTTTCTATTAAGATCGAAATTGTGACCAGCGGGGGTGGTTTGTTATCGCCCGATGGAATTGCTTGCGATTGGTTTACCAATAAGATATATTGGACTGATAGCGAAACCAATCGAATCGAAGTTGCCACCACTACGGGCCAACATCGCAAAGTTTTATTTTGGACAAACGTCGATCAACCACGCGCAATTGCTTTGGTTCCCATGAAAGGGTAATTCTTTTTCGATTGTTAAAAACTGTTCTCAAAATTGAAATATGTTTTGGACCGACTGGGGCGAAGGACCCAAAATTGAAAGGGTTGGTATGAATGGCGATCCTTCCACCAGAAAAGCAATAGTCACAGAAAGGATATTTTGGCCAAACGGATTAACAGTGGACTATGAATCGGAATTAATATATTTCATCGATGGAAAGCTTTTATTTATCGATGTTATGGATTACAATGGACAGCATCGGTCTACTATATTAAAAAGTGGCTTCGAGTATCCGTTTGCGTTAACGTGTTTTCAAAATAAATTATACTGGACCGATTGGAAAACTTGGTGAGAGATTCTAATTTTATATTAATTTCTTAAAACAAAAATTATTTTTTTATTTTTTGGTTTAATAATTAATTATTGGTCTTTAGGTCAATTCATGTACACGACATCAATTCAACCCAAGATTCAAAAGAATATTTTCATCATTCCGACGTTGTCCCCATGGATATTCACGTATGGGACCAACGTCGGCAACCTTTGCAAGCTCATCCCTGCGAAAATAATAACGGAGGCTGCTCTCATCTTTGTCTTCTTGCTCCTTACGATACCGGTTATTCTTGTGCTTGTCCAATTGGAATCAAACTTATAGACAACGTTACTTGTGCAAACGGACCTCAAGAACTATTAATCTTAGCCACACGCACTGACATATACATAATCTATTTGGATTCGGCTGATTGCACTCACAAAATCTTACCACTTACTAATATGAAGTATACCATTGCTGTCGATTATGACCCGGTAGACGGTTTTATATATTGGACGGACGATGAAGTTAAAAAAATACAAAAGGTACGATTAAACGGTTCCGAACAAACGGACGTGATTATAACGGAAGTACAACATCCGGACGGCGTGGCAATTGATTGGATAGCCAGAAATTTATATTGGACCGATACAGGTACAGATCGAATCGAAGTGGCACGTTTAGATGGAAAATATCGGAAAGTAATAATTAGCGAGGGTCTACTGGAACCGAGAGCGATTACTGTGGCGCCCGAAATTGGTTGGATGTTTTGGTCGGATTGGAATGAAAAAAGTCCTAAAATAGAGAGATTTTGGACGGATCGAAACGTGAAGTCATCATTTCCAGCAATTTGGGATGGCCTAATGGCGTAACTTTAGATTTGGAAAATTTTAAAATTTATTGGTGCGACGCGAAAACGGATAAAATCGAATACTCAAATATGGACGGCACGGATCGTAGAGAGTTACTCAACGATAATTTGCCTCACGTTTTTGGATTTTCACTTATGGGAGATTATTTATATTGGACGGATTGGCAAAGACGTTCAATAGACAGGGTTCATAAAGAATCGGGAGGAAGTAGGGAGGTTATTGTAGACCAAATTGCAAATGTTATGGGCTTAAAGGCAATTCGATTGGGCGAAGCACGTGGCACCAATCCATGCGGCATCGACAATGGAGGTTGTTCTCATTTTTGTTTGTATAGACATAATCGGACTTACATTTGTACTTGCCAAATTGGTTAGACGTACGAGAGACGTATGGAGAGATATCGATGAACCTCACAATATTGCTTTTTTTCCGCAAGAAGGGTACAGTTTTCAACACTTTGTTTTTCTTCTTGATTTATAATTTTTTTGTTTAGTTATATGTATTGGTCGGAATGGGGACATTCTAATAGTATCAAACGTGCTTCGATGGGCGGGACAAATCCTGTGATTTTGGTCAACACTCGCCACGCTACTGGTTTAACACTAAATCATCAAAAAAAGCGATTGTATTGGACCGAAACAACGATACCGTCTATATTTTCGTCCGATTTAAATGGAATGGATAAGCAGATATTGGTTAAGGAAAATTTAAAGAAACCCATTGCTTTGACATTGTTTAAAGACACATTATATTGGAGCGACGAAATTACAGGTGAGTCACTCGTACAAAAGTGATCTAGTTAAACTCGAGACATAATTTCAAACAAGGTGGAACTCGCTTTTGCGACAGTTCTTAGGCTTCTATACATCTACTTTTTCGGTAGGTTAAATTATTTGGGCTTTATTTTATTCCAATTTTTAATGCGTTAATCTTTTAATTAGGTAGATTTTTTTACTATATAAGGAAAACGCTAACATTTTAATATTTTTTTTTTATTTCGACCTTTATAGGTAAATATTTGCAATTTACAAACCACAAATAAAACACAATTCATAATGAAATATTAAAATACCCGAAACACGTACCGAATACCGTATTAGAAACACGTAAAATACCTACTCTAAAAATACAAAATAAGAATATCGGATTAAAAAATATATATGTAAATAATCTGAATAATTAATACCAATCTAAAAATATTCTATATGAAGTAAAATTGTTTTAAGAACGTGCGTTCTGATTGGTTTTGAATTATGCGGACAGACGGACAGACGGACACGGAGCTAGATCATAAGGCTTCTTCCTATACGTTGTATAGAAGCCTAAAACTGTCATATTTACTTATGTTTTGACCCTTAAATGTACTTTTGGTTATTCCAATCGTTAAAAGAAAATCATTAAAATCGATTAAGCAAAAAGACAAAGATTTTTGTCTTTTTTGACAAAATTTGAAAAATGTATTTGACCTAATGGATGACCAAAAGCTGGTCGTCTAGGCATTTGCCTTAATTTGACAAAATTGATTAAAGCAGCGGTTAGTTGTGAATTAATTAGAACTCAATATTTTAATAAATATAAATAGAGTATAAGTTTATATCCCGAGGGTTAAACAAATATTACAACTAATTTCGATTTATGAGGTAATCTTCAGAACGCACTGGTAAGATATAAATATTAACATTGCCATAAAAACTTGGACCGACGAAAGAAAAGTAGATTTGAGGAGAATATAATGTAAAAATTATTATTTTTTAAAATTTGTAGAAGTAGATCTAATCAAAGTAGAGTTTGATTAGATCATGTATCCTTATATGCAGGATAACTTCTAACTTGGCACACGTTATTTTGTTTGGCAAATAACTTTTTGCCTAATTCAACGATGACAATATGAGAAAAGCGTTGCAAACTAAATTAGCGTGGGCAAAGTATATTTTGGGCACGCCGATTGACAATAAAACACGCAAATCAAAAATACGAACAATAAAATGAAGCTCAATTTACTCTTACACTAATTAATATTTTAGGCGATATATCGGAAGTGGACACCACAAATCCACTAAATCGTAGAAAAATTTATCAATTATCGGAAAGTGCAACGGACTTGCTGGTTTATCATTTTTCTAGACAAGAAGGATTTAATCAGTGTGGCGTTAACAACGGAGGATGTTCCCATTTGTGTTTGTCTCAACCTGCTCAAAGTCAAGAAGAGTTTGTTTTGTTTACTTGTGCTTGTCCCACACATTACATCATTTATAACAACACTTGTATACGTAAGTTTTTCGAATTCATCAAAACTCTTATTTATTTTTTTAAAATTATGCATCACCCAAAAGATTCATGATTTATAGTCAAAGAAATTTAGCGGTCCGACTTCTACCTGACACACTGGATTTGCCGGAAGCAGTTCTTCCTATACAGGGTCTTAAAGGTGTCTAGGCAATAGACTTTGACCCAGTACATCATTATCTGTATTGGGTAAGATCATATTTTTGCTTTTTCATAAAATTTTAATTTTCAACTTTATTTATTAGATTGAAGGTAAAACGCATTCGATTAAAAGGGCATCCGATACTGGTTTACATATGATGGTAATTGTGCCAGGAAATCAAGGTCATCATCCGTACGATATAGCAATTGATGCTTTGGGTCGTTTACTGTTTTGGTCTTGTGCCTCGCAAGATGTTGTGAACGTGACTCGATTAGATAACAGTTCCACCGTTGGAGTTGTAATTCAAAGAAAGGGGGAAAAACCACGTCTGTTTGCGATACATCCTACAAAAAGGTAAAGTAATTGTTACTTTTATGAAGTGCCACTGTATGGTTTTTATGTTACGATAGACTGTTGTTTTATACCGACGTTGGTGCGACTCCCCAATTGGTGAGGACAAGAATGGACGGAACGCAAAGAATAGTCATAACTAACAAAGGAAACGATATAGCGGCTATTGCAGTAGATGCAGAAAACGATTTGATTGTCTGGGCTCAAGGTCACAGCATTTACATGTGCAACATAGATGGAGAAAATCAGTAAGTAATTACTTTATATTTCCTTTTTAAAAGCTTTTATTTAACTTAATTTCACCGTTAGTGGGGACTTTTTGCAAGTATATTTTTAATCGGCATTTTCACATCCTAGAAAACCGAAATATTATGACCATATCGGTATTTTAGAATAACCAAAAATTTATTACAAATTTTCAGAACCAAAATACACAAACGTTTTCGTCATAGCCTAACCCGTAGATAAAAATTTGTTATGCTTTGTAACATGTAGACAGTTAGATTTCCTAGTTGTTTCCACGCAAATCCCTTGGTATACATAAATAAAAGCTTTTACCTAATAGGAAACAAATTTTTTTAGTATCCGTATCCTTGCAGGCATGTAGTGTTCAATGAAAGCAATTCAAGGGTGACCCAATTGACAATTCATTCTGGTTGGCTCTATTGGTTAGATCGTGAAATTCAACAATTACAACGACTGGAATTAAAAACTGGAAGTTCTCGTTCCGTAGTGCTAACACATGCATCCTTAATACTCGATTTAGTATCTGTAAAACAACCCGATTTGAATCATTCGTGTTCACAACTGCCTCCTAAACGCTGCTCTCACTTGTGTGTTATCACTTATCAATGGTACAATCCCTGTTTGTTCGTGTCCGCACGGGTTAGCACTACAAGATGACAAAAGAACGTGTTCGGCCGTACCCCATTGTGGAAACGATCATTTTACGTGTTCCGCACAAGCGCCAAGTAATAAAGATTGCATCCCCGTTTCGTGGAGATGCGACGGTCAAAATGATTGTCCCGATGGCTCCGACAAAATGGGATGTCCTACGTGCCAAAGTGACCAATTTAAGTGCCAAAATGGACTGTGCATCGAACAAATGCAAGTGTGCGATGGTATCCCGCAGTGTTCGGATCGCTTCGACGAAGCTCACTGTTGTAAAAGTCACGACGAGTACAGATGTTCCCTTACAGATGTGTGCATACCGGTTAGTTTACTATGCGATGGAATGGATAATTGTGCAGATGGCGCCGACGAAAGAGCTTCCGTGTGCTCGTATCCTAAGAAACATATTTCAATCACCAAAGAAAATTCTAATGCTTTATTGATAACAATTGTATGTGTTGCTCTTATGGTTGCTTTACTTTGCGTTATAATCTTTCTTATACGAAAGCGAATACAAAATAGCGAAGTTATATTGAGAGATCAATCGGAAGATCTTTTAAATCCGATGCAAGTTCATTTACCGCTGAAAGTTCAAAGTATAATCATAAGGGCATCCCGGACGTGGTAAGGAGTTCGAGTTACAACAGAGATAACATAACTGGCGCCTCGAGCAGTACCAACGACTCGAGTCTGATCGGTTACCCTTGTGAAACTTTAAATCCACCTCCAAGTCCAGCTACTACCGCAGCTTCTACGCGTAACAGTAGTCCTTCTGCACGTTACCGCCCTTACAGACATTACAAATTAATTAATCAACCTCCTCCTCCCACTCCCTGTTCCACGGACGTGTGTGACGAGAGCGACTACAATTATTCAACGCGCAGTCACTACGACTGCGGTTCCATACCTCCTCCACCCACCCCAAGATCTCATTTCCACAGTGAAAGTTGCCCGCCTTCTCCGAGCAGTAGGTCGTCGACTTATTTCAATCTCTTACCGCCACCTCCTTCGCCAGTACCTTTACCTACTTACTAAAATTAGAATAACAACGGGAAGATTACCATATATTTTTTTTAAAATATTTTTTTTAAAGCACATTATATGTGCCTCAATTTTATAGGCTGTTACATTTAATTTTTCAAATTTGTATATAACTATTATAAAATTACATACTATGTACTTTTAATTATTTTTAAGTGAAATTTTATTATTTGTCAAAATATAAACAAATAATTATTGTATTATTCTTTTTCTATCGATCGTAACAAATACTCTTCACTTTCGCTTCAAATTCGCTGTTTCGAATAAATCGATTTTTGACTATCATTTAATATATTGTAGGTAAGTCATAAATTATAAGCATTGCATAGTCATACATAGTCCTACAAAAAATTACAGCATGAGTTTTAGTGAATATAAAAATGAAATCGAAGAAGGCGACACTGTAATTTTGTATTTAACCATAAATCAAATTTACAGTGTTAAAGCGGAGGCAAAAGCACACAGCAAAAGGGGCGATTTAATTGAAAATGTATTTCAAACGCCTTATGGTGCATTGAAATATGTCGACTTAATAGGAAAGAAGTTTGGTTCCAAAATTAGCCTGAGTAAAGGTTGGGGTTACGTCCTGCAGCCGACTCCAGAATTATGCATATGGACATTAACGTTGCCACATCGAACTCAAATCATTTATACACCGGATGCAAGTATGATTGTGTTGCAGTTAGAAATAGCACCGGGGAGTGTAGTTATTGAAAGTGGAACTGGAAGTGGTTCGTTGTCACACGCACTGATTCGATCTGTTAAACCACACGGACATTTATATACGTTTGATTTTCATCAAGAACGTGTTTTAACTGCAAGTAAGGAGTTTGAAGAACACGGTTTGGCTAAGTTTGTGACTGTAAGTCATAGAGATATGTGCACTAATGGTTTTGGTGACGACTTGAACGGAGTAGCCGATGCTGTATTTTTAGATTTACCTCACCCCTGGTTAGCAATACCGCATGCAACCAAATGCATAAAAGAAAGTGGTGGTAGAATATGTTCTTTTTCGCCTTGCATCGAACAAGTGCAAAAGACTTGCTTGGCGTTTTCCGAATTGGGTTATCAAGAAATACAAACTCTCGAGGTCTTGCAAACGCAGTATTCCATTCAGACTCGATCTCTCAATGTGTTAAAGCTAGATTTTGTTAAATCTATGAAAGATGACGGTGTTATCCATAATCAGGACAAAGAAGTTATCAAAACAATAACGTCGATACCGCCAACATCACAGCCTGGTCATACTGGATTTTTAACTTTTGCGACAATACCACCCAAGTGGGTTTCAACTTAAAAACCGATAAAAAAATTCAACTGTTTTCATTGAATTTGCAACATTTATTAGTACGTAAGAGCATCTATGAATTAAAATAATTGATTTATGTAGAATATAAGAAATACATGTACTACGAGAGCTACCTTTTAAGTTTTTACAACCAATAAATGGCGCTATTCAATATGTCACTATTTTTGTAAAATTTTACATTTTTTATTGGGACACAGTGGCAATTTAGAAATTGACCAAGTAGTTTGCTTACAGTGAGTGTTTAAAAAAACAGGTTTGTGAGAAAATGGAAATTTCACAAAAAAGTTTTCGTTGGATGATTTTTTACAATTTTTGCCAAGGCTTAACTCAATAACAATGCATAGAATCGCTTCGTTTAACTTTTGGTAATGAAGCACCATCAGAAAAGATTGTTTATAATTGGTTTGCAAAATTTCGTCGTGATCGTGCGTCTGTCGGTAATGATTTTCGTAAAATTCCACGAAAATCGGTTGTTATTCCGGAAAGCATCGATGCTGTGTGCAACGTGATTAAAATCTGCCGCAATACCTCCAATCACCAGCACACCAAATTTTGTCCGGAGATACGATGACATAATGTTCATTTTTGTTTTCTATTGTGGTAGCCTTAACAAAGATATCGGTAGCCCTGGCAAAGATATCTATATGTATCACCCCTACCCTAAATCTATCTATAAAATTTTTTTTAACAAAATCTAAAATGAAAAAAAATTTTTATTTTTGTACGCCACTGAATTTTTTCCAAAATTTTTATATACGTCACATAATACCGTAAGAAGTCACAAATAAAATTTCTCCAAGATTGGTACAACAAATTTTTTCGGTCATCTAGCGGATTTTTCGAAAATAAATTTTTGTAAATTACTGACTGCCGATTTACTGATTCTGAAAACATTTGCAAAAAAATTTAACAAACAGCCTAAACTTGGTCGCTACCTAGTGGCAGAACCTTTTACTTATAAAGTAACGTTCCGTCAGTCCGTACGACGATATTATAAAATATTTCCCACCAAACCACCTATTTTTGTATTCTAAAATAAATTGTTAAAAGCCCTAAACTCAACTCTTATGCTGCACTCGGTATACAAATCAACATTAACCTAATTTTGACACATATGTCACAAAATTATGACGTTTATTAAAATTTTGAATATATTGTTTTATTTTTGCCAGCCATCTGACAAATTCTCACAAAAAATATATAAATTAAGATTTCAGTTAATATTTTCTATAATTTTTCTGACCTGCCCCGCCCTGTTACAATTGGCTCGGTTTGTTTTCTCACCAATACTTATACTTTCAAAGCTCCATCGACACACCAAATTTTAGCTGAATCGGTTAAACATTTCCGGAGATACGACGACATTTTCATTTTTTTTAATTTATTTTATTGTGGTGGCCCTGGTGAAGATTTCTCTGGCAAAACCTTATTTTCACCATTCCAGCCCACGAGGCATACGTCCAATAAGTTTGATTGCAATCGACGTAGAAATGCCGGAGAAAATCGATCGACAAAAACTTTTTTCATGTTTTTACCAAAAAAGTTAATTTTATTTTTTTCATGTTGCATTAGTGATTTCTATCGAAGGATTACATATGCTCTCATATCCATTAGGATCAATGTACCTACGTACCAAATTTGGGTAAGATCCCTTCAGCATTTCTTGAGTTATTCACTCTTAAAGTTTCAACTTTGACAACTTGTGATTTTTGACAGACGACAGATAGAAGATTAATTTTACCTATTCTGGATAAAGCCTTTTAAGGCCTTTAAAATAACATATCGCAAGACAAAATATTTTTTAAAAATCCCGTATTATTTTCTTGTGGTGGCACTTCTGATTGATAGATCGCGACGAAAACCTTATTTTCACCTATTTTAAAGGTTTTAAAAATTAGTCGTATAATTATTAATAATATTATGTGTGATGTTTGTTACGGTCACAAATTTCGCATGCATTTTTGGAATTTTGTTTTCTATCGAAGATTTCTTCATCGAGTTCTTTTATTTTTATATAGGAGGCATTACAATTAAATTTTTAAAAATTAAAAGTGCAAGAGAGATAATATGTTATCGACGGTATACAGGTGATAGATTTCGATTGTATTCTTGGTGAAAACTTATTCAACTACGTTTTCGTAATTTGAATTTTGCTAGCTAGATTGGAACACATCGTAGGTGATTTTTTATTTGGATTTATGATTTCCATTCCAATTATTGGGATCTGGATTTTCTACGTTAATTTTGAATTTTGGAATTACCGGCTTTTGAGAAGCACTTTTCCATTTATTCGTTCTTCTTGGAAGAATTTGTTCCGATTAATTTTGTACCATCTTCACCACCAATTGTTATTATTGTAACTCTCGAACAACTGAGGGTATTTGTTTTGGTTTATATTTGATTTTGGTGTAAATTTTTTGGATTACATCAAGGATCTGTGCCATCAAATTCCGTCCGAAAACTCTGTTTTCCAGTTCAACCTGCCCCAGGACTATTTTTATATTTTTATATTTTATATTTTTTTGCCATCACTTAAAAGCTATTACATATTGGGCCGTGCTACTAAATTTCTCACTTACATTTACTAAATTAACTTGAATTGTCTTATCCTGGAATTACTCCAGAAGCGTGTAATTTTGTGTGTGCGCCTAGTATACGTATACGGGGTAATATATTGTCATGTTCCAAATTTCCTCATAAATTTTGAATTTGTATTTTTAAGTTAATTTGTTACTTTATAGAAATTAGTTATTTTTGAAAATTTGTATTTGCTGGTTTTCCCGCCAACTACTTAAGGTGGTAGGAGTGAGCGGTGAAAACCAGGCTTTTTGCCAAAATGGCCGCTAGAGGCGGAACTTAGAATTTTAGTCTCTTAAGTTTATTGGAAATATTGTAGTATTTGAAAAGTTTTATTTGAGAATAAATTAATTAATATTTTTTGAGTAAGTGATTTTTAACGTGCGTGAAGTTAGCCCCCCCTTTTTTCGAAAACTAGAAATTTTTTTATTGTATTGTGTTATATTCACTTGTATTAGATTGTATTGTAAACATTATTTTCATTTCGCCAAGCATAAAGTTGAAAATCGCGAAAAACCATTTTTTGCGCTGGACCCCCTTCTTCAAAAATGTTTACATTTTTTTTTGTATTATGTTGTATTCAATTTGTATTGTTTGTATTATTAAAAATTAAAGTCCAAAGTTTAATATTAACCGCGTAAATCGCAAAACAAAAATTCGCGCTGGCCCCCTTTTTCAAAAATTTTTTCAAAATAAAAAAGCTTCAATTTTTCTACAATTTTTTACTTACTTTAATTCATAACTCAAGAGCCGTTGATTTTAGACCAAAATGTTTAAATGTAGTTTAGGATTACTTTACTGTCTTTAAAAAAGCACTAATCCATTTTACTAAAAGAATCAATATTTTCCGGGCTATGGTTACGTGAAAGTAGAAATTAAAAAAAAGTGATTTAAAGAAGTCTAACTCACGAGGGCTTGAATTTAGAAAAAGATATTTGTTAAAAATATTAAAAATCCTCTATCACTACCTAAGTTATGTAAATTGTAAACTAGGAGACCCTGTATTTAATAAATGTTATAATTATAAATTTTTTTTAAATAATCTGGTGTACAGCCCTTGCTAAATAATGCTGTAGCAGAAGCTAGGTTGTAAAGCACACTTTCTAGAGAGATGCAAGACTGTATTATATCTAATAATAAGTTTTAAATTTATATCCCCAATTACGTCGTTACTTCATTAGCTATCTTTAATGTAATATTATCGCAGGCTATAACGATTTATTAGCCTGAAGGAACGGCCCGAACCGAGATTCAAACTTAAGATATTTCTGTTTAATATATTCAATGTTTTCATCTAGTAATAATCTTAAGCTGTGATTGTGGTGCCATCTAATATAATACGGAAAATTTTTTTGTAATTAAAGAAAAAGAAAAACTTTAATTAATTTAAGCCGTCCTGGAAAAAATGAAAAAGTTACAACAGAGAACTATGATCATAGGTCAACCAAAAATTGTAGACCAATCACGTCGTAGTAGCTTTTGAGAAGATTTTGGAAAGGAACATCAATGCCAGAACACAAAGTTTTCTTTCAGTTTGTCAATGAGAAATCAGGAAGTATAGCGGCACTCTTTGTTGATATTTTGCAAACATTCGACAACGTGTGGTGGCCAGCTCTCTTTCATGTATGGATGATCCTCAGTGACGATCCTGAAATAGCCTAATAAGTGAAAAATGTCTTGCAAGGAATACCTAGAGGGTTGGACCTGTAGACTATCTTTATGCACGATAAATTTCACCGATTAAGAAAATTAAGAGAATTATGGACGCAGACGTTGCTGATAACATCACCAAAGGCGTGACAGCTAATTTAAGAAACGACTTAGTGCGAAAATGACAAAAAAAAGTGTAAATAAACCGAATATCTTGTATGAACCCTTGAAACTGGATCTACCAGCAAGGAAAGTCTAAATTATGAGCCATTATCCGGATAGAGTCAGCAACTTATAAGGTTCACACAGGTTGAGGGACACAAAGGTGTCCCTGGACGTTATGCACGGGTTCCTTCAGATGAGTATCTAACAATCAAGGAAGATACAGGGTACACATAAAATTTCTCAATTCCAACAAAGGTAAAGAACCCAGAAATAATGATGATAAGCCCAAATCGGAAAAATTCAAAAATTTCTTGATTTGTAATGATACAAATCCCCCCACCTCACCCACCAAAATTTACTACATTTCGTTAAAATTTAAACATATACCTAAACTCTTATTAAAATATATTTCTTACCCCCCCCTTAATTAATTTTATCTAATCATGATAACATTCTCGCTTTATTATGACATCCTACATTACGCATCGTCGCACTTTGTGTAATTTGTAATGTAATTTATCGCTTTTTGAACATACTTAAGTAATTTCTATTGGTCAAAAAGTGTCCCCCTCGTCAAATAATTATGAAGTAATCAGGGGCTGAGTATGCTTAATCCGTCCCTACAAACAAAGGCAAAACAAAACAAGAAACCGAATTTTAAAAAAAGTAATACCACACGTTTAATTACACACTTGGCTTTAATATATTGTAATGTAAAGTTTTAAAGCTCTACACACTCTTACCTTTTTCTCCAGCTAGCTCAGATAATTTCGGAGATACTTGACTCTCATGAGCGAGTTCAATTTGAAACCCTCGAATCGTATGATTCAAGAAAACAAAAATCTTTAATAATATCGCAAAATAGGGTTTATTTATTGCCAATAACTTAAAACTTAATGATGTTGTTTCTTGACTCTTTATGTAATCGTGTAGCGACACTTGACAAATGAATTGCATTTACTTTTATACCAAATATGACTTCTAAATTCATTTACCAAATTTCGCTGTTTGTGTAATAATGTTAGTAATAAAAAAACATGAAAATTATAAGAATTCTGAGAAATAAAAATAGTTCAAATAAACAATAATTTCTTAGCTTGATTAACGTTTGAGGTCCACTGCTTTCCTTGTTCTTGTTGGTCAAATGTTCCCGTACCACGCTGGATGCAACAGGTGTTTCTGCTACTGAACCTTTGTTATCGGAGTTGATCGGATAGTTTTGCCCCTGTGAAATTTCTTCGATAATCGCCTCAATCACACACGTGTATTCTTCTATTCCATATAAATTCAATCCAATTTCCATTTGAGGTAAGTAAAATTTGTTAAAATTATAATGGTCGTATAAATGCAAATGGCGGTCGGCGTTGTTAAATTTTCTTATCATCCAAATACCAAATTTTAATTTTCTGCTTTATTTCAGCTTGAAACAAAACGCAAACAATATTTTCTTATACAATCGCACTATCAATCATCAGGATATGCTCCCTGACTTAATCAGTTAATCGGCTGACAAATTAACTCAAATTATCATATCAGAATTGGAAACGCACAAATTTTACGTGGACTCGCAACGTCCTCCGCTCAACGAACCTTCTTCCAACCTTATAACAACAAATTCCCTCGTAAGTTTCAAATTATACAGTATGCACCATATTTCTTCTAAACACTTTTTAATTTTAGCTTCACGTTCGCAAGATTTGTCAATGGTTTCACAACACCTTTAGTTCATCACAGTAAACAATAATATTTGTGTTAAAAGTAGTGTATTGTGTAACAATTTTGAGTCAGTGTGTTGTTGGCATTAAATAATAAAGACCGACCTGCTGAGCATAAAAACAAGTCTTTGAATCGCGGTGCAAATCGATTAGTGACTCCAACCGAATCAAAACTACCAAGAAGACAAAGCTCGTCCAAAAATATCGGCTGCTGGTTAGAAATATCATTACAATATATATGTTAGAATGAGTGAGACATACCCTTAGTACGGATCTGCTAGACATACTCCCTAAGCCAACTAACAACCAATAGAAAGAGACATCACCCAAGTGAAGATCTGAGAAGAAGACTAATACAATATTCGAACCACCCTGTATGTAAAACATTACTAAGTATGTGTTAAGTTGGCATTACGGAGAAGGACAATAATACTATATAAGGGAGGCAGCCCGGAAGAGAACATGAAAATGAAGAGGAATATGAATAGAATATCAGAATATGAACAAACACATCGGAATATAAACAGGAATATGAACAGTCAGAAACATTATAAGAAAACAAATGTAGTAATAATAACTTAATTTTAAATAAAATATCAAATTATCTAACATATATATATATAAGAAAATTGCTTAGACTTTAGACCGCTTTTACATTATAGATAAGAAAGAGCATTAGCTATCAGACTTGGTGTAAAAGAAAACAACGATTAAAAACTGCAGCAAATATGAATAATACAGGAAACGGTCTTGCAGAACTTCCGATGGAGGTTTTCCATAAGTGTTTTATGTATTTAACACCAGAAAATCTTTATAATTCCTGGAACTGCTGCAAAAAATGGAGAGACTTCTTGAGTAGTCCGCGCTTTTGGAGAGATAAATGTCAACGCGATCAAATAATGCTAGAAAAAGAAGATTTAAGATCAAAATTATACAATACTACGTTGAAATGTTTTTCCACAGAGAACCAGGTAAGTGACGTTCCCATTATGATAAAACTGGATTCGGGACAAGGATGGGACTACAATTTTCTGTT
The DNA here is from genome assembly GCA_947369205.1 of Cantharis rufa. NCBI lineage: Eukaryota > Metazoa > Arthropoda > Insecta > Coleoptera > Cantharidae > Cantharis > Cantharis rufa. The sequence goes on along the minus strand of OX376306.1, from coordinate 15,663,290 downwards.
TTTAGGCAAAATACATGTATGTACAATGTTCTAACACAAAAACAATGGGAAAACAAGAAGTCGTATCTGAAAATTTGTCAACCAGCGCAGTTAAAATTTTCACTACATTACAGCGACCATGAAGTTTGTTTGGTTTGATTCTTAGAATTCTCAGAAAATATTTAATTCCATGAAAATCCCTGAAATGCAATTCGCAACAGCTGCAATAACCTAAGCAGGATATAAAGGTTAGTTCCTACAGCCCAAGCATTTAAAAATATTTTAAATTATTTTTGAGATTCTCCCCCTCTTCTTTGAAGTCTTTTATTTAGAGAAATTTTCAAAATCTCAAGAACTCTTCAGGTTTATAATGCATTAGCCTAAGCAAGATGTGAGGATCAATGCATACAGGCTAAACATTAAAAACAATTAAACATTTAAATATTTTAGATTCCCGCCCCCCCCCCCCGTTTTGAAGTTTTTTAAAAATAACAATTATTTATTTATTACTTGTTACTCATATTAAATGCAGTTACTACGTATCAATTCTCGGTAATATTCCATGAATTTTGGACAATATTCTATGAATTAGGAAAAAGTTCTCAGCCAAGCTCAAGTATTTGAGGAAATTGCATTTCCTTTTAATAATTCTATGAATTCCCTAGAAATTTTTGAGGATTCTCTTTGTACTATTTCTAATTTCTATTAAAAATTGGAAATAAATTATTATTTGACTATTTTTTCATAGAAATTTTTGCAATTCTTTAGAATTCATTGCAATTCCTAACAGATTCTTGGAATTTCTTGGAATTCTTGAGAAATAATTGAAATTCTTTGAAAATTTTTGGAATACCTTGTAAACCACTAGAATTCACTGAAAATATTCAATTCCATAAAAATCTATGAAATTTTCTTATTTCGACGGAAAACGCAGGAATTTTTAGGAATCCTCTCGAATTTATTATAAATCAGCAAATTTCTTTTAAAATTCCTTGATAATTTAAAAATATTTTAGAAGTAGCAAAAATTCCATTAAAAGCAGTGGAATTATTTATAAATCTTTGATATATTGAACTGCTTCGGAAATAACAGGAATTCACTGAAAATATCTGAAATTTACTTAAATTTCTGAAGCCCTAAGAAATTAGGTAAATATTTTGAAAAACTCTGAAAGTTATTGGTAATCTGTGAAATCCCGGAGACATACCTGGAATACTTTGGAAATTACTGAAGTTTCTGAGAAATCCCGACGATTCCTTTGGCATCCTTGGAAATACTTGGAAATTTCTAGAATTTTATTGAAATTTATATAATCTCTCGGGAAGCTCTATAAATCCCTGTAAATATTTTTTTAGAAATCACATTAACTCCGGAAATCTCTGGAATTTTTTAGAAAATCCTGAAGAATTTCTTTAAGAATATTAGAATTCCTAAAACATTTCTGGAATTTATTAAAAACTTTTGTAATTCTTAAAAAAAGTTTTAAACTTAAGAAATGCTTAAAAAGGAACCAAAAAGAAATTTTTCAGGAAAATTCGGTGTACAAAAGAAATTCGCAAAGAAATGTAGTTAATTTATTTTTGAAACTGGAAAACACTTTTTGTTTGCTCAGTTTTTCCGGAACAAATGTCAGTTCTAAATGTAATAAAAATCCCGGAAAATCACAAAATTTGCTGTTTGTTCGTGTAATTTTTTCGGAACAAAATTCCCCGGTGGGAAAATTCAATGATTCTGAAAAAATCAATATTTTAATTTTAGACCCAATTAAGCCTTTAGAGCAAAGTCTCTCGTCTTTAGACAATTTTAGAAATTCTTAAGAAGTTTCCAGAATTCTCTATAAATTCTCATTCCTGAAAATAATTTGAGAATAATTAAAATTTCTTCAAATTTCCTTTTTAAATCTTTTGGAAATTCAGGCACATCCGGAATTCTCCGGATTCCTAAAAATACACAAATTTTTTTTAAATATTCTAGAAGCAGTTTAAAAACTCAAATAAATTTGTTGGAATTCAGGAAAATTTCAAAAATTCAGAAAATTCAGAAGCTCTTAAAGGAATTTAAGAATTGAAAACCAGATATTCCCAAATATTTATATAGAATTTTATATTCTATACCAATTTTTATAATTTTGGAATTTTATGAATTTCTGAAATCGTCTGAAAATCTCTGAAAATTTTTAAAAATTACTGGTGTTCTTAGCAAATCATTGTAAAATTGCTACAAATTTCCTTAAATTTTTGAAATTTCCAGAATTAATTGCTATGACAGCTATGTTTAAATCATTTTCAATTATAGGCGGCGCATGCACCAATGAAGAATACTGCGTGGAAATCAGAGATTGCCCATATATCTCTGAAATCCTGAAAATAGCAAAACTACCACTGCCGAGAAGTGTAGCTCAAATTATGCGAAAACGACATTGCGGTTTCAAAGGCAGAGATCCGTTAGTGTGCTGCAGCAACAACACACAACACACTCGTCCAGTCCCCTATTCTGCAGTACCGCTTCAGCCCGATGTTTCAAACCACAGAAACCTCTTCATGCTTCCCACAGAAGACTGCGGAAGAATGGCGATAAATTACAGAATCACGGGCGGAGCTCCAGCAGAATTCAACGAGTTTCCCTGGATGGCCTTGCTAGCTTACGAAGACAACGGTGAGGAATACAACTACAAGTTTAAGTGTGACGGAACCGTAATCAACCAATTTTACGTTTTGACAGCTGCTCACTGCGTGAAAAATGAAAAAGTGTAAGAAAAAATAAAATAACTCATAAATTTATTCCTGACGTCTTGGGTTTCAGGATTGGGGTCCGTTTGGGCGAATATAATTTAAACACAAATTTAGATTGCGATAAAATCAATGGGTACTGCGCTCCAGCCGTACAGGATTTTTTCGTGGACACCATTCTGGTGCATCCCAACTACACCAGAGTTCACTCAAACGATATTGCACTGATTCGGCTCAGTAATCCGGCAAATTTTGATCACGGTACGTCAACCTCACGGTTTATTTTATAAAATAACTGTTTATGTTTTAAGAAAATGTTCAACCAATCTGTTTGCCTGTTGGTGATCCGGCGAAGTTAAACTTGGTTGGCAGGTATCTGACGGTGTCCGGTTGGGGGGATTCGAACAATGCTATCAAGTCTCCCATTTTGCTGCAGACCGGAGTGGCCGTGGTGCCTTTCGAGACGTGTAATGAGGTTTAAAGAAATATGAAGATAAGCAAATAAACAAATTTGTGCTGGAGGAAAGAACGGTCAGGATTCCTGCAAGGGTGACAGCGGGGGTCCGTCAAAAGACATCGTAGAGTACGATGGTATATCTCGGTATGTCCAATACGGGATCGTTTCGTACGGACCGAGATACTGCGGTCGAGTTGGATATCCGGCGATTTACACCAACGTAGCGTACTACATGGATTGGATTTTAGATGTTATAACTTTCTAAACTAAGTTTTACGCTCGGACGCAACTAGCGTAAATGTCGTTGGTACAATCGACCCTTTATTAATTTATTTGTATATAATGTAAATAGTTTTGTTTAAAGTATCGTAAAAATGTTATAGTTTTGTTTCTTAACAAATAAAAATTGTAATATAAAATTAATCTACTGCGGCTATGACGCCCTGTCAGTTTTTATTTTTGGGATGTCATGGAGATATTATTATTGTTCGAGTAACTTTTTGGTTTTTGTTTGATAGTGCAGTCAAAAATTTGGTGTCGATCTAGTGAATGTTATTAATGTTAATGCAATCAGTGCGTCCCGTGTTTTCTTTTACTGTTCGTCTCGCTAACGTTACGTTGCAAATTTTATTACAAAATACCCGTTCAAAGGGGATCATACTTTCAAAAACACGTTAATGGGAGTCACCGTTTGCGCCGAATGGTTATTACAATCATTCATCTCATAGAGGATTAATCACAAAATAATAACGCCACGATAGTTCATCGCCAAGTTTCATTCCTGCACCTGTCGAAAGAATTTCTCCAGGACCGCATCCAGCTGCAGTTGTACGTATGTTACATCGTACTGAATGTTTTACTTATGTGAGTACAAACTTATGTTTTATCGATCAAAGTATTTATTGTCATAACTATCTTCAATGGTACGTCACCAAATTTAAGTTTTCAACATCAAGTATTGTTATTTTGCTATCTGTGTATCGTCAATTTTATGTGTTATCGCATCTACAAACTTTTTGATGCCAACCAAAGTTGTGAGGTATCGAAACAACGAATTAAAGTGTTCCACATTTTTAAGCACTATTAAATCAGTGATTTATTTATATGTATAATGTGTGTTTTATTTTGTTAACCATATTTGTTCGCAGCATTTGTAAGGACGGTACTGCTGAGGATTCTTTCGACACAATTTTCACTATTTATGGTAAGGACTTTCGTGTTCCGTTATTGCGCGTAAGCCATTATTACCGAGATTTTAAAATAACGGTGGCGCTCATTAAGGCAAATCCCGATTGTGACATAATTACCGAGAAAGTAAGCACCCTCTCCGACAATTTTTGTGAACCACCCCGGACTGAGCCTAGCCGGCAAACTAATAACCTGCGGAGGGTGCGGTGTGTCATTTTGTACCGTAACAGGTTATTTTTGGCGCCCAACTTTTCGGGGCCGATTTTTCGATATCGATAATTTATTCAATTCAATCAGTGACGGCACCTCTTTTGTTGACAGTACTAATATTGTTTTGATACTTTTAACGTTTAGTTTTATTTTTTTTTGTGACTCAATTTTAAATTTTAAATTTAGCTATGGGGTTAAAATTAATAGTAGAGCGACTCGTGAAGGAGGAACTTCAATATGAGTTGAGAATTAGAGGCATACCGGCTGATGACTTAGTAAAGAACTTACGCGTTGCACTAAGGCAAGCTATTAAGAAAGAAGCGGAAGGAGAAGATGTAGATGAAACTTTCGTGTATCCATTTTCTTTCGAGGAAGACGCTACAGCCATTCGCGCTGGAGCACTATTAATTGAAAAATTAATTGATGCTTTCGAACTTTCTCCAGCTAAGGAAACTGCATTCACGATTGAAACAAAATTAACGCATTACGTCAATCGCGCTGATAATTCGGTACCCGTCTCGGTGGACGAGGAAATACTAAAGACCCAGTATACCGTTAATCTCGCCGTTTTAATGTCCCGTTATCAACTTTTGATAACCAAGTCTACTAATGGGAAAGTAAATTTAGTTATTTCGGAACTCGCAGAAATAGAACAAAATGTTTCGGCTCTTAGTACACCCGTGAATAAAAATGAACCAATTAAAAATATCGTGGTGAAGTCAACTCCTGTCGCGAAGTGGGGTTTAAAATTTTCCGGGGAACCACGTTCCATCTCGATTAGCGCTTTTCTCGAACGAGTTGATGAACTGATTATCGCACGTAAAGTTGATCCCGCTCAATTGTTAGACGAGGCAATAGACCTATTTATATCGAAAGCATTAATTTGGTTCCGAGCTAATAAAAGTAGAGTCAATAGCTGGTTCGAATTAGTTGATTTATTAAACCAAGAGTTCCGCCCTATCGATTACGACGACAGATTGTTAGATGAGATTAAAAGACGCACCCAAGGTTCAGATGAAACCATGAGTATTTACGTTTCTGTCATGAAGACAATGTTCGCGCGTCTATTAGAATCCCTTACCGAAGACAAGCAAATGAGAATAGTTTTACGCAATTTAACGCCATTTTATCAAAATCAGTTAGGTTTGACCGTGGTGACCAGTTTCGATCAACTGTTAGCTTGTGGTCGCACTATTGAAGAACGACGTTTCGCTATCGAGAGCTATGTCCCTCCATCTAGGAAAAAGAATGACCTGGAAGCTGACTTAGCTTATTTAAATTTGAATTCAAACTCTCGTGAGGAAAGTAATGATTTACCGGCAACTAGTTTCGCGGTACGCACACATGAATCCAATCGTGGAAATTTTGTTAGAGGTCGTGGTCGAGGTAGAGGCCGTGGTGGTGCAACCACAGTTCATGCAACTACAGTGCAATCGTGCTGGAATTGCAATAGTACCGATCACTTTGCATCTCGATGCCCTGAACCTCAGAGGCAGATGTATTGCTATCGCTGTGGAAATCCCGGTGTAACAACGCGTACGTGTAGCACATGCAGTAATAGTAATAGTAATTACCGTGATAGATTTTCGTCGGAAAACTCCGAAGGGAGACATTAAATGGTCGTAGAATGTTTTCCCGCACTTTCGTGAATTCGACGCGATATATTTCAGGATTAATGCAGGACCGTAAAACAAAATTTGAGAAGAATAAAGTGATTCTTGATTTCGTGTTAGAAAATTCATCTGAGGATCGACGTCCTCATGTGACGGTGAATATTTTAGGTTGTGAAGTGTTAGGCTTATTAGATTCCGGTGCCAGCCACACTATTTTAGGGCAACAGGGATGGAATATTTTAGAATCTTTCGGAGTTAAATTAAATATACGTAAAAATTCAATGCCCACTTGTACCGTTGCTAATGGAGAATCTCTTGATAGTTTAGGCACCGTTACCGTCCCGATTCAATTAAAAGACCGTGTAGTTACCCTTGATCTCATTGTAGTACCGGAGATTAAACAGAATTTAATTCTTGGAGTAGATTTTTGGGAATCTATCGGGTTTGTCCCGGATTTGCGTAAAGATCAGTGGCAGTTTACAAAGCCAGATATTGCTACCATACAAACTAGCAAAACTACTCCTTTATCGTCATCCAATGAACTTACCGAAAGTCAACGAAATGACTTAACGACTTTAGTCGAACGACATTTTAAGAATAATAATCGTGAGTTAGGTAGAACCGATTTGGTCAAGCATGTTATTAAGACTAGCTCCCCTCCGATTAAGCAAAGATATTATCCGGTGAACCCTAATGTCCAAGAACATATCGATCAAGAGTTAGATAAAATGTTAAAGTTAGGTGTTGTAGAACCGTCAAAGAGCGCGTGGTCTAACCCGATCCTGCTCATCAAGAAGAAGGATAAATCCTTCCGCTTTTGCGTCGACTTCCGTCGGCTTAACGAAGTAAGCGAAAAAGACGCCTATCCTATTCCGTACGTTAACGCCATTTTGGACAGATTAAGAGACGCCAAATTTATATCCTCGTTAGACGTTAAATCCGCCTACTGGCAGATACTTTTAGATCCCGATTCTAAACAATATACGGCTTTTACGATACCAGGACGTGGATTATTCCAGTTCACAAGAATGCCGTTTGGTCTCCATAACGCTCCCGCCACCTGGCAGAGACTTATCGATGAAATTTTAGGATGTGACTTAGCCCCGTATGTTTTCGTGTATTTGGATGACATTATTATTTGCGCACCTACGTTTGAAAAACATTTAGAAATGCTGAATGAAGTTTTTAAAAGATTACAACAAGCCGGTTTATCTTTAAGCCGTGATAAATGTAAATTCTGTCAAGCCGAGTTAAAGTATTTAGGCTACGTGGTAAGCGCGAAAGGTCTTCTCGCAGACCCAGATAAAGTTAGTGCGATTTTGAACATACCCACCCCTAGAAATTCTAAAGAAGTGAGACGTATTATCGGAATGGCGTCGTGGTACCGGCGGTTCATACCACAATTTTCGTCAATTATCGCTCCTCTTACCGCATTATTGAAAAAAAATAGTAAATTTCAATGGACTGAATTGTGTGATGTGGCTTTTGCCACAATTAAAAATCATTTAGTATCGGCACCCATACTTTCGTGCCCCGATTTTAATCTTCCGTTTACGATACAGACTGACGCGTCCGGTTATGGAATTGGCGCAGTGTTAACCCAGAGTATTGACGATAAGGAAAGCGTGATTTGTTACATTAGTAGATCATTAACGCGTAACGAAAGAAATTATTCGGTCACAGAGAGAGAATGTTTGGCTGTCATTTGGGCGATCGAAAGGCTGAGACCTTATCTCGAAGCTACTCAATTTACCGTTATCACTGACCATCATTCTTTAATCTGGCTAAATAATTTAGAGAAACCCGCTGGCAGACTTTGCCGCTGGATGGTTCGCCTCCAGCAGTATGATTTTAACATCATTCATCGTAAGGGAAAAGATCATCACGTTCCTGACGCATTGTCTCGTACTGTTCCTGTTATCGAACCAATTTCAGTTAGTTCTGTCGAAATTAATGACGCTTCTGCTTCAGTAGAAAACATTAGTCAATCAATCCCCCAAGTAGAAAATGCTCGTACCGATCGGTGGTATAACAGAATGGTTTCGAACATTCAAAAATACCCAATTAAGTTTAATCAGTGGCGAATAGAAAATGGGATAATTTTTAAACGTGTTAGAATGCGATATCCCGCTCTTACCGAAGATGAACATCAGTGGAGAAAAGTTGTACCAAAATTTGCCCGAGCTAAATTATTAAATGAATTCCATGACGTACCGACTTCCGGACATTTCGGAATACTTAAGACTTTTGACCGGTTAGCCCAAAGATACTTTTGGCCTAAAATGAAAGCTGACGTGGTTCGGTATGTTAATAAATGTCCCGTATGTTTAACTCACAAAGTAGAACAGAAAAAGCCCGCTGGCTTGATGTGTAGACACCCTGTAGTAAATAAAACATGGCAGATGATTTCTATCGATATTGTTGGACCTTTACCGCGATCAACTAAAGGTTACACACATATTTTGTCAGTAGTAGATTGTTTTACGAAATTTGCTCTTTTCTACCCGTTACGTTCTGCTACCGCGTCCCAAGTCATTCAACGACTTGAAGATAACGTTTTACTTGTTTTTGGCGCACCTCAATATCTACTTACCGATAACGGAGTTCAGTTTAAGAGTAACGATTTTAGGAAAATGATATCGAAGTATAAAACTCAAATTTTGTACAACGCATATTATCATGCTCAAGCAAATCCCGTTGAGAGAGTAAATCGCGTATTGAAAACCATGTTGGCATCATATGTGAAAGACAATCATAAGAATTGGGATGTTTATCTCCCTAAAGTTTCGTGTGCCGTGCGTACCGCTCTTCACGAGGTGATAGGAATGACTCCGTATTTCGCTAATTTTGGTCGAGAGATGGTTCTCTCTGGCGAGGAGTATAAAAATACTATAAATTCTGAAACTATTAATGACGTAACGTTTGCCGATAGGCAAAATCTCATACAACGCGCTCCCGCGCTATTAGAAGTTTACGACGATATCGTTAAACGATTAAAGATTGCTTATGACAAATCTAAGCAGATATATGATTTACGTAGGCGCCCTGCTACCTTTGAGGTTGGTGATACGGTTTACCGCCGAAATTTTGTTTTATCGGATGCGGCTAAGCATTTTAATGCCAAATTAGCGCCTAAATTTGTAGGACCTTTTATGATCTATAAAAAAGTTTCGTATTCAACTTACGAATTATCTGATGCTTCCGGTAGTCTTCGAGGCGTTTGGCACGCCAAAGACCTGAAGTCAGGTCCGCAGTGAGATTAGTTTACGTTAGTCTTTCGTCCGTGCATGACGCTAAACTGTCCGTCTGTTGACGTTAAATTTTTGAAGGTTAGGTTTATCTTTTGCGCTTAGCAAAACTTTGAACACTTGCTTGGTTAAGTTGGTAACAAGTTAGGACTACTTGAATTGGTCATTGAAGATTTAAATGCTTTGAGATCGGTTACAACTGTTTCAACTCTTGATATTGTAGGATCCCGTTGGACATGGATATTCGTGAAGTGTACGACGCCTTCTTTATCAATCAGTGTTAATTCAGTTTGGGACAGGACTTATTGTGTTTGGAAATTCGATTGGCTAGATATAGTGGTTAATTATGTTAAAGAGATTTTTTTTTTGGTATTTAATTGCCAGATATTTATGCAGTTAAGATAATGAGTTGTTAATAGTTTACTGTTGCCCTGGACATGGCGTTAAACTGGTTTCACTTTCGTTTTGTTAGATAACGTCAGATTTTTTTTGTTGGGTTTACTGTTAGTAATATTGTTCTCGTCGATTAAGCTTAGATTAGTTTATTCACGAGAGAGTAATTTGAGAAATCACTCTTCAATTAGGGGGGATGTAATATAAAATTAATCTACTGCGGCTATGACGCCCTGTCAGTTTTTATTTTTGGGATGTCATGGAGATATTATTATTGTTCGAGTAACTTTTTGGTTTTTGTTTGATAGTGCAGTCAAAAATTTGGTGTCGATCTAGTGAATGTTATTAATGTTAATGCAATCAGTGCGTCCCGTGTTTTCTTTTACTGTTCGTCTCGCTAACGTTACGTTGCAAATTTTATTACAAAATACCCGTTCAAAGGGGATCATACTTTCAAAAACACGTTAATGGGAGTCACCGTTTGCGCCGAATGGTTATTACAATCATTCATCTCATAGAGGATTAATCACAAAATAATAACGCCACGATAGTTCATCGCCAAGTTTCATTCCTGCACCTGTCGAAAGAATTTCTCCAGGACCGCATCCAGCTGCAGTTGTACGTATGTTACATCGTACTGAATGTTTTACTTATGTGAGTACAAACTTATGTTTTATCGATCAAAGTATTTATTGTCATAACTATCTTCAATGGTACGTCACCAAATTTAAGTTTTCAACATCAAGTATTGTTATTTTGCTATCTGTGTATCGTCAATTTTATGTGTTATCGCATCTACAAACTTTTTGATGCCAACCAAAGTTGTGAGGTATCGAAACAACGAATTAAAGTGTTCCACATTTTTAAGCACTATTAAATCAGTGATTTATTTATATGTATAATGTGTGTTTTATTTTGTTAACCATATTTGTTCGCAGCATTTGTAAGGACGGTACTGCTGAGGATTCTTTCGACACAATTTTCACTATTTATGGTAAGGACTTTCGTGTTCCGTTATTGCGCGTAAGCCATTATTACCGAGATTTTAAAATAACGGTGGCGCTCATTAAGGCAAATCCCGATTGTGACATAATTACCGAGAAAGTAAGCACCCTCTCCGACAATTTTTGTGAACCACCCCGGACTGAGCCTAGCCGGCAAACTAATAACCTGCGGAGGGTGCGGTGTGTCATTTTGTACCGTAACAAAATGCTGTTCCAGAAGTGGCTTTACTGTTTCCAACTAATTCCTTGCTAATGAACATAGTTTTGGGAAATACCGTAGAAGTTAGTAATTACAAGTTTGGAATTTATTCGAGCCGGTAGTACAATATTTACTGTAAGTGTTCTGTATAGACGTAGACGTAAATATTTTTAATTTCTTACTTCCACGGTTGGGATCCACCCCCTGAATGCTCTTGCGTTCTGTTAACCATATCTTCTAACAAAAACAGAGTTCCGTGGTTTTAAAAACCTCGGACCCTCGATCGGGGGCGAAATAAGAACTTTTTTTTTTTTAATTAAAGCCATAATTCACCAAACACTACGACGCACTTAAATAATACTACCTAACGCAATAAAAATAAATCGAGTTAATTTAACATTTGTTTGCGTACCGGAACAAAAATGCAATCGTAAATTTTTTATTGATCGTCATAATTTAAAAAAAAATTTTTAATTAAAATATTGAAAATTGTAAAAACAGCAAGTTTACTGTTTACGTACATTAGAAATAGTATCACGTTTTTCTTATCGTCGTCGTCAAGTTACAAAGTGGAAAGTAAATTATATTATATTATATTTTCACGCCATACTCTCCGGTTAAGTGCGGAAAAATAATCGATGAGCAAGGAAAAACTTAAGTTCCTAAAAAAATATTTTTTATTTTCCCAATTAAAAACTTAAACAAAGTTCGGTAAGAATTTTCCGAATCAAATATGTTCTAATTAATTACTATATGGGTTGTAGCGCAGCTGCAGATTTTTAATTTCAATTAATTTCAGAAAAATGTCCAGTAATATGATTTGAAATTTAAATTGGCTTACCTGAAAATATATTAATATTTTTAATGTTTATATTACTTTCTGAGTGTAAACTAATTGAATTTTGCAAAAAATTTTGTCAATTATAAATAACTAGCTGACCCGGCAGACGGTGTTCTGCCCAAATTTGAATAAATTTGTTTGAAATTTGTTATATGAAATTACAATAATTACTCACTTTACATTTACGATAGTATATTTGTGTATTATTTTAATTAAAGTTTAAACAAATTAGGTTTGAACTTCCAACTCCCTTTCCTCCGCCCCTTCGTCTTCCTTTTCTAATAACATTTCGAAGGCACGCAGCGACGTTGACAATTCCTCCTGCTCTTCTTTTTTCTTTCTTGCATAGTCAGCCGCCAATTCCTCATCACTTTTTCGCTTTCGAATACGCTGCATTGCGACTTTTTTTTTCGCAACCTTGAGATTAAGACGGCAATTGTCGCTTTCGCAAAATTGTTTTAGTACCTCTGTTAAACATTGTGCGGTAATATTGGTGTACTCTAATTTTACTTGCCAATCTTCATACTTGGCAAATGATAGAATGATTCATCAAATGAACAAAGAAGCTATATCATTTGCCAAGTATGAAGATTGGCAAGTAAAATTAGAGTACACCAATATTACCGCACAATGTTTAACAGAGAGGGAAAAAGTGATGAGGAATTGGCGGCTGACTATGCAAAAAAGAAAGAAGAAGAGCAGGAGGAATTGTCAACGTCGCTGCGCGCCTATCTGGGCGGCCATAGGCACGAACATTGCATCTTGAGCATATTCGTGCATGTGCCGTGGACTTCCTGTAAATGTGGCCGGTAGTATGACCATTTTCCCCAATTCATTGGGATTCACATTGCCATCATTAACAACTGCATCACGCAAATGAATGTATTCTTCGGAACGCAACTTGGTTTGATTTAATCGAATGTAAAGAAGTCGTTCGGTTCTGATTTTCGCATACATATCGACAATGTATTGATGGAACTTTGGAGATTAGTTTATTTCCAATTTTAACTTATATACAAAATATACAAAAATAAATAATTACAATAGAAATAGCACGTGGTCGTCTTCGAGTCGTTGTCGTTCCAACGTCGTTACTGAATGGCCGCCTTTCCATCCGTCCATGGTACCCCTACATCTGTTGGTGGTACCACTGACTCATAGCTGTCAACCATAGCTGCCAACCTATCAAATTTGAATTGAAATTCGAATTTGAATTTGAATTCAAATGTTCGCCACATTTACCCCCTTCCCAGAGTTTTCAGTTGTCTGTAAAAAACGATACATATTTCTGGGGGAAGTGAACTCTTCTGCCGGATCTCGTAGTTTGTGCCGGTGGTGTATGCGTAATTACTTCCCTTCTTTTGACTACCGGTGGCGTGTGCGTAACCACTTCCTTCTGGGTTTCAGCTTCTTCGCGCTTTGACATCTTGTTTGACATCATGTAAGCTGGTTTAAGGCGATCGATAGAAATGGAAGTTGGTTTTCCTTTTACATCAATTCGAAATACTTTCTTATCCCGGCTGATTACTTCGTAAGGACCATCATAAGTTGGCTGTAAAGGTGTTCGGACTGCGTCATGTCGAATAAATACGTGTGAACAGGTTGCTAGGTCTTTGTTTATATATGTTTTCTTTTTACTATCATGATTACTTCCAGGTGACGGGCGTACTTGCTTGAAATATTGCCTTAATTTCGTGATCATCGAAGATGGTTCTGTCAAGTCGTGACTGCTTTGAAAAATCTCTCCGGGTACTCTGAGTGTTTCGCCAAACACGAGTTCAGCTGACGATGAATTGAGGTCTTCTTTAAAGGCAGTTCGCATGCCAAGTAATACAATCGGTAAAGCTTCTACCCATGATTCGTCATTGTCAATAGCGTGACATTTAATTGCACCTTTTAGTTGCCTGTGGATTCTTTCAATCATCCCATTTGCCATCGGGTGGTATGGAGTTGAGCGTATGTGGTTAGTGCCGAGTAATTTTGTAAGGCTTGCAAACAAATTTGATGTAAACTGTCGACCTTGATCGGTTGTTACTCTAAGGGGAACACCATACCTTGCGATCCAATGCAATAATAATGCCTTGGCCACGGTTTCTGCAGTTATGTCCGTCATTGGTATTACTTGGATCCATCTTGTGAATCTGTCGATTATTGTTAGACAGTACGTATATCCTTTGGAGACTAGGAGACTTTGGAGACCTCCGACTAGGTCTAAATGGATATGTTCGAATCGTTGTGTAGGTGGTGTGAACTTGCTGGTTGGAGCAACTGTGTGTCTGTGCACTTTAGTGCGTTGACAGGCAATACAATTTTTGCACCAATCTCTAATGTTCTTTCTCATCTTAGGCCAGACAAATTTTGAACAGACTAGTTTAGTAGTTGCACGAGCGCCGGTGTGCGCTAATCCATGCAGGCTATCCAATACCTGATTACGGAATGGTTCGGTTACATATGGGCGAAGGTTGTTTGTTGAGGTGTCGCAGTAAATGGCTACATGATGCTCGGGAAAGTACACCTTCTTGAGCTTCAGTGATGTCTTTGATTGATCTAAAAATAATCTGATTTCAGGGTCTTCATCTTGCGATTTGGATAGGTCTTCCAAGTTGAGTGTTTGTGCATTGATACTGTTTAAGTTGTCTAATCGAGATAAAGTGTCCGCCGGAATGTTTTCTGTACCTTTCACGTGTACAATGTTGGTTGTAAACTGCCCGATGTAATCCAGATGTCTGAATTGTCGTGGTGTACACTTTTCAGGTTTTTGTTTGAATGCGAAAACCAAAGGTTTATGGTCTGTGAACAATGTAAATTCTCGTCCTTCAAGGGAATGTCGGAAATGTTTTATACCTGAGTACGCGGCAAGTAGTTCTCGATCGTAAGCGCTGTATTTTGTATGTGTACTGCTGAATTTCTTGGCAAAAAATCCTAACGGTTGCCATTCACCGTTGATTTTCTGTTGTAGGACTCCACCCATTGCATCGTTAGACGCGTCTACCATCAACGATAAAGGTGCGGTTGGTGAAGGGTGTGCTAAAAGAGCAACTTTTGCAAGTGCGTTTTTTAGGTTTACAAAAGCGGTGTCAGTTTCATCGGACCAGTTGATTTTTGCATTGCTCGATTTCTTCCCAGTTAGCAATTTGTTTAATGGGCCTTGAATTGCTGCCGAACATGGTATAAAGCGCCGGTAGAAATTGCACATTCCCAAAAATCGACGTAGCTGCTTAATGGTTGCTGGCTTTTCACTGGATAAAATAACATCTACTCTTTCTTGTAAGGGCTTGGTCCCATCCTTGCCGATGGTGTGTCCGAGAAAGGTAATTTCACTTACTCCAAAAATACATTTCGATGGATTAATAACCATCCCGTAATCTTGTAGACGTTGGAACAATTGATGAAGGTGCTTCAGGTGTTCTTTGTGTGATTTGGAAGCAATTAACATGTCATCAACATACGCATAACAGAAATCCAAATCTCGTGTGACTTCATGTATGAAACGTTGGAAGGTTTGAGCAGAATTTCGTAAACCAAATGGCATTCGTACGAACTCAAACAAGCCGAAAGGAGTAATAACTGCCATCTTGTGAATATCGTCAGGATGGACTGGTATTTGATTGAATGCTTTCATGAGATCCATGGTTGAAAATACCGTTTTTCCGTCGAGCAATTGAGCAAAATCTTGAATGTGAGGTATCGGGTAACAGTCATGAATGGTTTTTGCATTAAGGGCCCGGTAGTCACCACAGGGTCGGAATTCTTTGTTTTTCTTCTCTGCGAGGTGTAACGGAGAACACTTTTTGAAGGTCGGACAATACCGTTCTGAAGCATATAATCGAATTCCTTCTTTGCTATGCGAAGGCGGTCTGGAGCAAGTCTTCTTGGGCGGCACGTAATGGGCTGTCCGGGTAGTGTTTCGATCCTGTGCACGGTTTGGTGTGTGATTACCGCTTTCACCATGTTGGGGTTTGTAATGGCTGGGTATTCCTCGAGGATTCGATGGTATTTGTTGTCCGAGTTGACAGTACGGATGGTAAGATGAGCTTCTTTTCTTAGTTGACCAGTTGCTTTGAGGCCCGTGGTATCGTCGATCAACCGTCCATTGCGAATATCAACCAGTAAACGGAAGTGATGAAGGAAGTCGGCACCGATGATTGCCTTGTTTACGTCTGCCACGACGAAGCGCCATGTTAGTTGTCGTCTTAAACAGAGATCCAGATTAAGCGTAATAAAACCGTACGTGTTAATAATAGTGTTGTTAGCAGCGTATAACTTGTAATCTTGTAACGTGCGTTTGTCTTTGCAAGCTGATTTCGGGAATACGCTGATGTCCGCTCCGGTGTCGATCAGAAATTTTGTTGTCGTTGTTTTGTCGTTAACAATTAGGCGGTGCGCTGTAGTTTGGAGATCAATTGCCGCATCTATTGACCCCCGAAATAGTTTTCCGATCTGTTGAATGAGCACGGGTGTCGACATTTCCGAGCATTGCTACCAAATTTCTTGTGGAAATAGCACCAATCGGGGTTCGCATGGTTTCTCGACTCGCTTGTGGATCTTCTTCTGCTCCGACTAGGACTACTTCTCCTATTTCTTATTTCGGTCCTCAGCTGGTTGACTTCCATCCTCAACGTATCGAACTGACTTTGATGTGTCCTCCTGTCGGCTATGACTTCAGGAGCATCGGCTGATTCTATGTGAACGTTTGATGCATTTGTTTCGTGGATCTTGTCAGCTACTCGACCCATTTCTTCCAGGCTTTTGCTGTCCATTGAGGCCAATATTGCTTGTGTGTTTCTGGGTAAGCGACCTAACCATAGAGTTTTTAGTATTGAGTCTGGTATACTACCTGCGAGGTCTCGAATGTGACGGAGAAACTGTGATGGTGTTCTGTCTCCTATTTCTTCGCGTTCCAGTAGCTGTTTTATTTTGTGGTCTTCGGATGCTGACAAT
This sequence comes from Cantharis rufa, assembly GCA_947369205.1. Taxonomy (NCBI): domain Eukaryota; kingdom Metazoa; phylum Arthropoda; class Insecta; order Coleoptera; family Cantharidae; genus Cantharis; species Cantharis rufa. The sequence continues at coordinate 15,646,488 of OX376306.1, read as the reverse complement.
CTGGTGATCAGTTCTGTTTTCAGTTTTGAATACTTCTCTGTAGCGGGCGGGTTTCGAATTATGTCCCGGACTTCTTTGGCGTGTCGGTGTTCGAGGTTGCTCGCGACATAGTAGAACTTCGTGGTGTCCTGCGTGATGCCGTTAAGCGCAAACTGCATTTCGATTTGAGCAAACCATGTTTCTGGATCTTCTTCCCAAAATGGTGGAATTTTGATGGCTACCCTTGCGACTTCTTGCGGGTTTGCGGGTGTTGCTGCAGTACTGTTCGTTGCATTAGAGTTGCATAGAGCTGCATAGAAAATGCATTGTTTTATACATGAGTAGAATTATCGGTAATATTCCATAAATTCTGGACAATATTCTATGAAATAATATTCCTAGAAATTTTTAAGGATTCTTAAGGAAGTATTTCCAAAAACGCTTTATTTTTCTTAAAAATTAGAATTTGATTTATTTCTTTAGAAACTTTTGGCAATTCTTTAGAATTCACTAGAATTCCTAACAGATTCTAAGAAAATCTTTGAAATTCTTTTGAAATCCTTGGAATATTTACCTTGGAAACCACTAGAGTTCTCAGAAAATATTTAATTCCATGAAAATCCCTGAAATGCAAAACCCAACAGCTGCAATAACCTAAGCAGGATATAAAGGATATAAAGCTGGATCATCTGAAATTGAAAATTCAAAAATATTTATACAATATATTAAATTATTTAGTCCTTGAACGAACAGTTTTTCAAAATATCAATTTAGGACAAAATGGCACACGTTCAAAGTAAAAATTTCAATTTTTGATGAAAATATGGCTCCTTTATCGCTAATAAAAACAAAACTATACATCAAAATCAAAATTTTATACATGAGTAGAATTATCGGTAATATTCCATAAATTCTGGACAATATTCTATGAAATAATATTCCTAGAAATTTTTAAGGATTCTTAAGGAAGTATTTCCAAAAACGCTTTATTTTTCTTAAAAATTAGAATTTGATTTATTTCTTTAGAAACTTTTGGCAATTCTTTAGAATTCACTAGAATTCCTAACAGATTCTAAGAAAATCTTTGAAATTCTTTTGAAATCCTTGGAATATTTACCTTGGAAACCACTAGAGTTCTCAGAAAATATTTAATTCCATGAAAATCCCTGAAATGCAAAACCCAACAGCTGCAATAACCTAAGCAGGATATAAAGGTTAGTTCCTACAGCCCAAGCATTTAAAAATATTTTAAGGGGTCATGCCCACTTATACGTAGAAAAAATACGTGATCTTGGAGAATTTTTTTTGAGGAACCAGAAAACTTTTTTAGGGGTATTTTGGTATACATAAAAAATATAAAGTTTTTACGTAAATAATATATTTTTTTAAGTAAAATATATTTGCAAACAAAAAAGTTATGGTCATTCTCCCGAAAAGCTTTTTGAAAATCATGTTTTGCGGTGACCACTGCTGCTCGAAGCTGGATCATCTGAAATTGAAAATTCAAAAATATTTATACAATATATTAAATTATTTAGTCCTTGAACGAACAGTTTTTCAAAATATCAATTTAGGACAAAATGGCACACGTTCAAAGTAAAAATTTCAATTTTTGATGAAAATATGGCTCCTTTATCGCTAATAAAAACAAAACTATACATCAAAATCAAAATTCCTTCGTTCAAGGACTAGTTTCTTATATCTAAAATAACCCTACCAAATTTGAAACAAATCGATGCAGTAGTTTTCAATATATCGTGGTCACCGATGTTGAAAATGTTATTTCGAGATAAACGCGTTTATAGTTTCAAGATAACTTTACTCTAAAATTAAACATTAATTTGCAACTTACTTCAAGTCATCTATTCCAGGCCCATATTAAAAATTTTTAGATGAGATTGTAGCCTTCAAAATGTCGATTTGACGCTGTATGCGAACCATTCTTTCTTCTCGAATGGTTTGCTGCGTTCGGCGGTCTGCCGTCTGAAAGCAGAGTAAATCTTCCAATTGCACGTATCGATGTGCGTTTGGGCCATTTTGTATCCCCAAGGCGGCAAAAATGTCTAAAAATGCTCTCCAACCTTCGTTAAAAATACAGGCGGAAATGTTGGCAGCAAGTTCCACAGTTTTAAATTCACTTGGGATAATTTTATGGGTAATTTTCCATATCACTTGATTATAACTCTTATTATTTTTTTGATTAAAACCTCCAATGCATCTTTCTAATAATTCCTCCTTGTTTAGGTCTTCGTAAATTGGTTTTACATACGTAGCAGTCATACCATCAGAGGGTAATTTTTTGTAAACGAATGTCGAACCGCACCGCAAATTTACACAATAATTGTTTTTAAATAAAAATTACACTAACTAAAAACTAAATTAAATTGTTCAAACGTCCTACTGCATAAAAAGTTTATAAATGAAATTAAAAAAACACACAAAAACGACACATTAAGGTGCAAGATCAATAGGCGCTGAACTGGTGTCAAGTTCAATTCAAAAACGAATAGTCATAGAAAGTTGAAATTTTCAGTACATATGTAAAATATTGTTCTACATAACACCTGCTATTTTTTATTTTAAAAAAATTAATAAAAAAATAATTTTTTCTGAGTTTTCCATAAAATACACTTTAGTTGTAAATATAAAATAGGAGATGTAAAGCAATATCCATCATTCTAATCAACCAAAAAAAAAAAGTAAGATTAACTTTCTTGGTTTGACTTGTGAACTTGACACAAGAATTCAAGTAATCTAGGCGAAATTTCAAATTGGTGCCATGATATTAACCAATCAGAGAATACACGCAGTTCAAGCATTTTCAAAAAGATGTCGGCACTTAAATTTGAAGCAAAGATACAAACCTACCCATTGTATTGGTAAAATGGTTACCTGGTAACCTGGTCATAATCCACCGCCCGGAGCTATCGTAATTTATAAGCTGTTCTCTACCTGGTTCTGATACTTTATCTAATTTTGTATACAGTTAAGTAATTGCATCAGGTATAATCTTTAAAATTAAATTTAATATAACAATTGCAGATTTTTTTTTCTATATTATAAAGAGCAGTTTAAAAATTTTGTTCATCAAAGAAATAACTAAGTCCCGTTAAATAAATAACGAAGAGACTTTAGATAAAGAAAGTAGTTCAAGAATTGTAAAAAGAAAATCGCGATTACCCAGAGTCTCTTCAAAAAGTATGAGAATCTATCATTCAGCTCAGAAAAATAAACCTTTATTAGCCTTTCAGCAGCCGCGCCACTATAGAGCAGGCGCGTGTTGTACCGCGTACGACACGATGTCTTTTTATAAATATTTTATTATTAAGGCCGAGGGGGTTGAATCAAATCAGCGCGGCGCCGAGGGGGGGGGGCATGTGCCCACCCTGACGATTGGAGTGCCCACTCAATTTGTAGGAATTTGATATCAATAATGTAATTTTGTTTTTTTTAAATTAAAATTAAAGTTAGTGCCGTTTTACATTATAATAAATTTGCAGTTAAATTTTGTCACAAATTTGGTAGCAATTATTGTATAAGACGAGGTTCCTTTGATATGAGGTGCGATTTAACGGCACTGAGATATAATTTGGGACCAGAGTGGCATGTAAATTCATACAAGCGCGAACTGGGAATGAGCCCCGGAAAATATTTTCAAAGTTATATCGACAGATCTGTGCGAAGTATCCCTGGGCGAAATGTTCCCATGGGTACCACCCAATGGGGAGGTACCCATGGGCAGAATTGGGCCACCCATGGTCACATGCCCATGGGGATGTGACCATTTTGAATGGTCGTGTGACCATGGTCATATGCCCAGTGACCATGGTCGTGTGACCATGATCGTGTGCCCATGTGACCATGGTCATATGCCCATTCAAAATGGTCACATCCCCATGGGCATGGCAAATTTGGTAGCAATTATTGTATAAGACGAGGTTCCTTTGATATGAGGTGCGATTTAACGGCACTGAGATATAATTTGGGACCAGAGTGGCATGTAAATTCATACAAGCGCGAACTGGGAATGAGCCCCGGAAAATATTTTCAAAGTTATATCGACAGATCTGTGCGAAGTACCCTGGGCGAAATGTTCCCATGGGTACCTCCCCATTGAGTAGTGCCCATGGTCACATCCGTTCTATAGAACTTTGAGTGCGATGAAATCCCAAAATAGTAGTCGTAGCGTAACTAAGTTGCCGGCCGTAGAAAAAATTATGGATTACGGAGTATATGCGGAACAAGTAGAACCTACGCCAGAAGAAATAGAAATATCAAAGAAGCGTACTATGGAAAAACTACGTGTAACCGAAGAACAACGTAACGATATTGCTATGTCAACAATAAATCAATTTGAAAATGGTCGTTACAGAGCCGAAAAGAAAAATCGTCTTACGGCATCAAAATTTGGCGCCGTGATGGCTAGAAGAAATACGACCAGATGTCATGGACTTGTAAAAGAAATACTCTATCCATCCGAGTTTCAATCAGAATCCACATCATTTGGAAAGAGGTACGAAGCAGTTGCTCTTACTATACTAGCAGAAAAGCTTGATATTGAAAAGGTGACAAAAGCTGGTTTGTATATTGACACAAATAATTGTTTTCTAGGTGCATCTCCAGATGGGCTAGTTGGTAATACACATTGTGTCGAGGTAAAATGCATACCAAAATTAATTAAAAAGAATCTTACTCTAAGACATGGAACAGAAAAGAAACTAACGTGTTTAAAAATAAACGAACATGGTCTTATGGAATTAAATCGGGATCATGCTTATTATTATCAAGTTCAAGGGCAGATGAATATAACTGGGAGAGAAAAATGTTATTTCGTGGTCTATGTAACCGACGACGATACTTTTATAGAGGAAATCCCGATAGATCTGAAGCTGTGGAATGACGTCTTGCTTCCTAAGTTGACAATATTTTATAACGATTGGAGGAAATAGCCAGGAGAAGATATCTCAGAAATATGAAGTGTTACGATCCGCCGTGGATTGAGCTAGCTATCTCAGAAAAATCAGAAAAAAAATGGCAAAAGTCTAGTACAAAAAAACAAAAACTTTAGCAAAATAAATTACACATACGCACATACACATACCGTTGCTGTTAACCAAAAGGGGGGGGGGATTAATTTATATTATATCTTTTAATAAGTAGGTGAGGGGAGCAACATGCGCTTTTTTATTGGTATTATGTATTTATTATACTCATAAAAAAGATATGAAATATAATATATTAAAAATAACCTTGTAAATTACCTAAAAAAATCCGGCTTTCAAAAGTCCTACTCTGGCAAAAATGTATCAGTTTATTTTGCTTTAGGTAGATAAGATACTTATTTCATATTAGTAAAAGCGTTATTTATAAAAATTTGTAGTCACAGGTACTTTTCTAGCTATGTATACCTGCCAGATAAGTCATACCCTGGTCATAACAGGTATAGAAGTATAGAACTACTGTAGGTAAATTTATTTAAAATTATTTTTCAAATTTAAAATATATTACAATAATATACCTGTTTAAAAAGTGTGCATCTTGAATAAAATAAAATATCATAAACCAACTAGTGACATCTGCTAGATTTTATGAACTACTCCTATTTATCTAGCACCTTAAGCTCCAAAAGAAATAATTGTCCTACCGCACATAAAATTCACAAATTAGAATTTAAAAAAACACAAATCACCAAAAATTTAAATCGTAGTATATACAAGTATCAACAAGTGGAAACACGAAATTATACTAAACCAAAATTTCACACAATTCATTGAAACCTATAGGTAATAAAATTTCTCAAAATAGTTGGTCACTGAAATTATTTCCAGATGCTGTAAATCCTACAATGGAACCCGGTATTGGTTTGAGCGGTGCGTACTTTGAACTATCATTATAGTTTCGTCAATTTCATTACTTCTTAGGTACTTAAAACTTTGAGGGAATATTTTTTAAATGTTTTACTTGCAGAAACTGAAATAAAAAACAATCGTTTTTTTAAAATCTGCAAGTTGGCCAGACCCCTTAAATTATTTTTGAGATTCTCCCCCTCTTCTTTGAAGTATTTTATTTAGTGTACACAAAAGTGTAGCGTTAGAATTTAAAAACAATAAAAAACGTAAACAACCGCCGTCTTTTACTATTTATAATCTTGCAGGTGTGCCTTATCGCTTATCAACAACTGTCGTAGCCAGGAATTCACGATTCGAGTTAATTATAATTATTATTGCATTACTTGATTGTATGAATGCGGAAAGGTACTAAGTGTGCAGAAAGGAACTAAAAGCGAAGCATTCTCACTACATACAATTACTATAACCCACTGGTTGAGAAGGCTTGATTGAAGGTTCGGATGCTCCTGCCCTCGAATCAATCTTCTCTTTTTGTGTAGTCGAAGACGTCTGGCTTGACTATTTGAACTGCTGTATGTAGTAGCAAAAGGTAAAAAAAAGAACGAAACACAATTCACTTTGATGGTAGTTTATTGTAACGGTAATTGGTTAATTTAGCTTGATTGCAGCTAAATGAGCAACCCTTTAACCTAGAACTGAATAAGCGTGCAGTCGCTTTAGGCCGTTAGTGGTGTACTGTCGTTTAAGGCGGTAGAGATCGACATGCGCGTATAAAATTCAAGGGATGAACAAACATTTACAGGGCTATACAAAATATTCGGGATACAAATAAAAATTAGCGGCAATTTTAAATAACATAAAGAAATAAGTAAAAACATATTGCAATTCTAAACATAGCCCGCGGGTTGAAATAACATAGGTATTTCAAAAAATAACTGAAACAAGAAAATAGCAAATATAAACAATCAAAGTGAAAAATTTAAAATTGTTCAAAAATGTAGTATAAGCAAACACAAATATTTAATTCTAAAACTAGGAACTAAGATTAAACATGTAAAAACAGAAGAATAAATTCGATAAAAAGTCAAAAAGTAATAAAATTCTAGAACACGAAATCACTGAAGCTTATGCAAGCTTAATTTCACTAAAATGGCTTTACGGTATCACAAACTCACGAAACAGGAAGAGGACAAAGCTTTGAAAAAGCTCTTTTCGAAACTCCGGTAGATGTTTTGATTGTAGCAACTCGGTTGATGCCATCTGATCCAGGATGTAGTTGGATGACTCGACCCAATTTCCATTTCAGAGGCGGTAAATTGTCTTCTTTAATCAGGACGAGGGAGCCGTTGATGAGATCGGAGTAATGTGTTTTCCATTTAACTCTTTGCTGTAGCTCGGAAATGTATTCTTTGCTCCAGCGTTTCCATAGGTGCTGCAGATGTTTTTGCATAATTTGGAATTGATCCAAACGATTTTCCGCTGTAAGCGTGACATCTGGATCTGGAATTGCAGTTAAGGATCGTCCAACCAAAAAGTGTCCTGGTGTTAACGGCTGCAAGTCGTTAGGGTCAGAGGACAAAGGAGAAATGGAACGGGAATTGAGGATGGCTTCTACTTGGTATAGCAAAGTACAAAATTCCTCGTAGGTAAAGATGTGATTACCAATGACTCGTTTTAAATGTGATTTGCATGACCTAAATGCCGGATTCCCAAAGTCCACCAAAATGGGGGCTATGGGCCGGAATGAAGTTCCAAGTAATTCCTTGATTAGCCACAAGTTCTGAAATTTTTAAATCATTTTTCATTAAAAATTTTCCAAGTTCGAGCAACTGATGGTTAGCTCCAACGAAGTTGGTGCCATTGTCAGAGTGAATTTGCAATGGCTTTCCACGTCGAGATATAAATCGTTTTAATGATAATAAAAATAAGTCGGTAGATAGGCCGGTAACTAATTCGAGATGCACAGCCTTGGTAGCAAAACATACGTATAAACATAAATACGCCTTTGTGACCTTTGAGCCGCGACCTTTACGATCTTTGATAAGTATCGGACCAGCGTAATCAACACCAGTATGCAAAAACGGCAAGGTAGCTGGAATGCGAGATGTTGGCAAATTTCCCATGATAGGTTGAGTGGTCTTGGGAGAAACGCGAAAGCATGTAACACATTAATGCACAATTTGTTTAACCAAGTTTCTACCAGATGTGATCCAAAATTTGTCACGTAAGGTCGACAATAAGAGCTGAGGGCCTGCGTGAAGCATTCTGAGATGTTCACGAGCTACTATTAATTTGGATAAGTAATGCTTTCCAGATAGTAAAAATGGGTGTCGTTTATCGTAAGAATAAAAAGAATTACAAAGTCGTCCACCTACACGCAATAAACCATCGGAATCAATAAAGGGGTTCAAACTGATTATAGACGAAGTCGATTTCAAAGGTGATCCCTTTTTGAGTAATTTGTGTTTTGCGGAAAAAGACTGTAATTGGAAATTTTTATTAACGAGTTAAGTGAAGCTCTAATTTCCTTTGCTGTTAAAGGACCGTAATTACGCTCTTCGTGCTGAACAAAACAGTTGTTTCTAAACCGTAAACAGTACGCTGTGGTTCTTTCAAGTTTTGATAAATTAGAATAATTTTCAAATTTGAAGGGATCCGGTACAGTTGTTACTAGAGTTGTTTGAGCGTCTTTCTTAAATTCAGGTAGTTCGGTAGGACAAAATTTAGGGTTTGGCCATAAAGATTCGGTTTCACCGAGCCAAGATGGACCGTTCCACCATAAGACAGAATCCTTTAAAGATTGAGAAGTAGTTCCTCTCGAAAGGAGATCAGCTGGATTAAATTTTGTAGGCACGTGACGCCATAATGCATCCAAAGTAAGATCTTGAATGTCAGCTACACGATTACAAACAAAAGTCTTGAGTAAATTAGGACTTGTTTTTAGCCATCCTAACACGATAGTGGAATCTGACCATAAATAGTACGAGTTAATTTTCAAAAGTAAAGATTTTTTGACTTGAACTAATAATTTGCTTAAAAGTAAAGCTCCGCAAAGTTCCAATTTGGGTATTGTAGTTGGCCTTAAAGGTGCAACTTTAGACTTGGCACATAATAACTTGATGTAAATTTGATTATTGCTGTCTGTAGAACGCAAATAAATACAGGCGCCACAACCGTTAATAAAAGCGTCACAAAAACCATGGATTTGAACATCGGTAGGACTTGCGCATGTAACGTGTCTTGGAATTTTGAGGTTGTTTAAATTAGATAGTTCAGTACGATACGATAACCATTTAGTTTCAATTTCTTTAGGAACAATTTCGTCCCATGCAAGTTTTTCCAGCCATAATTTTTGCATAAAAATCTTAGCCACAAAGGTGCAAGGCGAAAGTAAGCCAAGTGGATCAAAGATTTGAGCGATTTCAGATAGCATTTGGCGTTTGGTGGTTTTTTCATTTGAAAGATCGGAAATTGAGAACATAAAGTGGTCTGTTTGGAAAAACCAAATTAATCCTAACGTACGAGAGGATTCGCGGTCTCCAAATTCGAGAATTTCAGGGTGTAAATCGGCATCGGGGATGTTAGCTAATACATCAGGATTATTAGAAATCCATTTACGCAGATTGAAGCATCCAGATTTTAAAGTATTCGAAAGTTGTACGCAAATACGTTTAGCATTTTCAATACTGTCCGCTCCGCTGAGTAGGTCGTCAACGTAAAAATCTTTCTTAATGAACTCAGATATTTGTGGCAAAGAGCATTCGCAGTCAATGCCTACCTGAACCAAAGAGCGTATGGCGAGATAAGACGCAGAGGCGGTGCCGTAAGTTACGGTATTCAAATTATAAATTTGTATGGGATCGGTAGGTGCAAATCTCCATAAAATTCTTTGTAAAGTGCGTTGTTTAGGTTCAATAAGAATTTGCCTATACATTTTCTCAATGTCGGCTGCAATAGTATAAGTATGCTGACGAAAACGTATAAGAACGGTAAATAACTCTGATTGAATCGTAGGACCAATCATTTGCAAACTGTTCAATGAGTGTCCGGTGGTGGTGAGAGAAGAACCATTAAAAACTACACGAAGTTTGGTAGTAAGACTTTCTGATTTTAATACTCCGTGATGCGGAAGATAATAGGAGGGACTCATCTTATTGTTATCTAATGACATGTGACCTAAGTCAAAGTACTCCTGTATAAAATTTGAGTAACTTATTTTCAATTCTGGATTGGCTTGTAACCGCTCCAAAGAAAGGAATTGTTTTTGTGCGGTAAAAAATGAGTCTCCCAAAATCGTTGGAGGTTCTTTAAAAGGAATCGATACTATGAATCGTCCGTTGGCGTCGCGACGCGTGTTGGCTGCAAAATGAGCTTTGCAAGTATTTTCTTCTAAAGAAAGTACCTTTTCGGTGGGATATTGATCGATTTCCCAAAATCGCGTAAGTTGATCTTGTAAGTCGCTCGAGATACTATGGTGGCATTGGACTTGATTTTTGAAATGAGTTCCGGTAGAGCCTGATATAATCCAACCAAGATAGTTTTTTTGCAAAATGGGTAGGCCGGTACCTAATCTGACTTGTCCGATACAAAGTAACTCAAAAAATACTGGAGAACCTATTAAAATATCAATTTCTCAAGGTTTGTCAAAATGTGGATCTGATAGGTAAATACTTTCAGGAATTTTAAAATTGTTTAATTTTATGCTAAAGCTAGGGACACTTCCAGTAATCTGATCTAATACGAGGCACGATAATTTAATTTTAAAATTAGAGCAATTTGCGTGTAACTCTATGTCGCATTTAGACCTTATTTGTGTGTTGGTGCTGTTTAACCCTGACACTAAAACGTTAGCATTGGTGGTGTTTAAATTCAGTCGATTGCAAATATTGGACTTAATGAAGTTTGACTGCGAACCCGAATCTAATAACAATCGTACGGTATGGTATTTTCCCATTGCATCTTGTAGTTTTGCAGTAGCTGTTGGCAACAAAACTTGCGTAGTTCTGGAGCAGAATGCAGATACAACTTGGGTTGGCTCAGTAATTGATGATGGGTCAACGATAGGAAGAGAGGTGACTTGTTCAGGTGAGTTTTCAAATCTACGAGCTGACTTGTGCAGCAGGGTGTGGTGTTTTGAATTGCAGAATCGGCAAGTAAATTTCGATAAACACTGCGGCTGAAAATGGTTTCGAGACAAGCAATTAAAACAAATTTTTAATTCTTTGACCTTTTCTGATCTTTGATCTGGTGTTAAATCGGAAAATGTTTCACACCTGCTGATTGAGTGTTCTCCTTTGAAAAGTGCACAAGAGGGACTGGTCGTGATAAATGATTTAGAATAAAATTTGGGTTTTTCGTGGGTAGGCTTCACCTGCCTTTTCTCGATATTTTCTAAAAGATTAGCATGATTAGTTAAAAACTCTTTAAATTCTTTTAGAGTGGGTAACAATTCGGTACTTTTGTTACGGTGGATTTCCCACTCCTTAGCGGTGGTAAAATGTAATTTGTTTGAAACAAGATATGCAACTATAGCTTCGAAAAGCTGTTCGAATGTGGCCTGCGCCTTAAGGGACGAGACATGTTTTGTTAGGGTATCGTTAATTTTTCTGAGTGCGCTGCATAACTCTTTCGGCTGTAATTCGATATCGATAATGGCGTTAAAATGATTTTTGATGATGACCTTCGGCTGATCAAATCGTGCGATCAAGGTTTCCCATGCTATATTATAATTTTCGGTAGTAAAACTTAAACTACTGATTACGTCAGTGGCTGCGCCAGTTAAACTCGCTTTCAAGTAATGGAGCTTTTGAATGTTTGAAATTTGTAAATTGTCACCAATTAAACTGACGAATATATTTTTGAAATCTAGCCAAGACTGAGCATCTCCGTTAAATTTAGGCAAATTTATTTTCGGTAAGCTTATGATAGAATTTTTAGGTTGTGCATTTTGATTGAAAAATGCTGCATTCGGCACAGTTAATATACTTTCATGAATAGCGGGGTTTTGTGCATTATTTCCGTTGCTTAGGTTTAAATTAATTGAATTGTTTGAACCGTGAATTGAATTTCGGCTCAAACTAGAAGTGCAGTTACGAGAATATATATATTGCTACGTAATTTTGAATTTTAAATATTTATTTTATTAGAGCATAAACGGGGCGAATTAAATTCTTTTCAATCCTCTTAATATTCCTCATGAATTGAAATATGCAAAGTAAGAAATAATAATGAATAATTCTTTTATTTTATTTTTTGATAGAAAGCTTCCCTCCAAGTCAATGCGATTGACAACTCCGGATAAAGACACAGTGACTCGTCTACCCTCGATCATTGATGCTTTGAAGTACAAGTTATGAACTGAAACATGTGGTTCGTCAAAAATAATTTATTCAGTTATCACAATTAAATAAACATAATTCTTTTGTGATTTAAACAAACAAAAAAACCCCAAATTTATAATTTTAATTAAATAAACCTCTGTAATCTTATATGCAGATAATTGTTTTTAAAATTTATTAAAATAAAATTTAACCTTACTCGAGTAAGTCACTGTTTTTTTAATTGTCGGTGGAGATACGCCACTGTTCCTGTCGCTTGTTACTATTGCTCTTATTCCATCCATGTGGTTGTCGGTGTTAACTTCTTCTCTCCGCGAATTGCCGGCCATACAAAGAAATTCATTCGAACGCTTTTTAATTCTTATTGTTTTTGAATATAAGTTTCTCTTGGTGGTAAGTCAAATTGTCTTCTATTAAATTTCCAAATTAAATTCTCTTACTTGTTATATTTTTTTAGCCTCAACACAAAACGGGAAATTTCCACTAACCTTTATTTTCTTATCCGCCCTTTCTTATTATCTCTATATCCCCATATAATTTAATTTTCCACCAACCTTCTCTTGGCGGCAAATTCAAATATTCAAACAAATAGTTATTCATTAACTAAATAAACTCCAATCGAAAAACCAACAATTTTAAATGTGATAAAAATAAAAAAACATCACCAACAACAGAGGGTAAATTTAAATACCAACAACTGGTACATTTACTTATAATAAATATCTTTCCAGTCAATCGGTTCACCAACCAACCTTGACCTGCCGTGAAGCTTCAAGAGGGCGTCAAACTACGACGTAATCAAATCTTGACGAGGAGGATTTCGAGTGATGATAAAAAAATGTCCCTCCTCTACTTACTAGCTGGGATAACATAGCAATACCCCCTTTATAAAACCAGAAAACGGCATGATCAATAACAATATCGTACGTTTTATGTATTTTATAAACTAGTGGCTACACACAAACAAAATGGTAATTATCTACTTAAATTAAAATAAATATTTTTTTTTTATTAACTAACCCAATTTAAATGTTTAGTTCCTATTTGATGAATTTCACTAACTAACTTGAATAGTCTCCGTCCCCAGTTTCCACTCCCCTCTGTCCAGACAAAGTTCCTCCTCCAGATCTCTTGCTGACATTGCCTCGTCGATTCCTTGCCTCCAACTTAATCTAGGCCTTCCTCTTTTTCTCTTTTCGGGTGGTATCCACTTCAACATCTTTTTTGGCCATCTTTCTTCGAGCATTCTATTTACGTAACCGAACCAAACCAGTTGTCTTCGTTCGATTTCCTCGACGATATTTGTTCTTACCTCCATAATTCTTCGGATGTCGTCATTTTTCACTTTATCAAGTCTTGATTTGCCAGCGCTTCTACGCCAGAAGTCCATTTCCATTGCTCCCAACTTCTTTTTACTTTTTACGCCAATATCCCAGACTTCTGCTCCATAAGTAACCATATTTTCGATTATGGACGTATAGATCCTTTTTTTGGTACCTTTCCTTATATTTTTGTCCCATAACACACTATTCAGAGTTCTTATGACATTCCTTCCATTATTTATTCTTTTCTCAATCTCTTTCCCGCTGCTACCTGTTTTATCAAATACAACACCCAAGCTTTTGTGCCTTTCATGTATTCGCCATCCATATCTAGATTTTCTATCTCTTCGATTCCCACACTGAGATATTCTGATTTTTTCATATTGATATTCAGGCCGGCTTCCTTGTATTGTTCTTTAAGTTTTCTTACCATATAACTGAGGTCGATTTCGTCTTCTGCGACTACCACTTGATCGTCAGCAAAATACAGGGTGAACAGCGTTTCGTCATCTATTTGTATCCCCATATTCTTACATTATTTTTGCCACTTCTCCAGTGATTTATGTAAATATATTTTAAATAGGGTTGGGGATAGGCAACAACCTTGTCTTAGGCGAATCTACGTCAATTCCTCGCGGTCAATTCATCGCGCGTCAATTTGTCGCCTGCGTCAATTCCTCGCCTGCGTCAATTCCTCGCCTGCGTCAATTCTTCGCCTGCACCAAATCATCGCCTGCGTCAATTCATCGTCTGCGTCAATTCATCGCGTGCGTCAATTCATCGCCTAAAATAATTTATCGCGCGTGGTAATTCAAAACGATTAAAGTACAAAGTAATAAAAGACACTATTGGTTTTATATTTTTTTGATAATACAAAAGCTCTATATATTACAGATACTGATAGTATTTATATAATAAATAATCAGTAAATATATTTAGTTGGTACTACTATTAACCATGGTATGATAACTACTAAGGTAGGATATCTAAGTGACCTAAAAGCGTCCAACTTTGCATAGTGACGTCACCCGTGAGTAGTAACAAGGAGACGTTATGAAAGTTATAGGCAAATTAATAAAATACTGAAGTTTTTCCTGTATTTGTACTTTCAAATTGTGATCAATGATATATCCTACCTTGATATCTAGGTGGAAAGAGACCGGTGGGACGACCAAGAACAAGATGGAGAGACAATATCATATCAGATCTGGAAGCACTAGGCTTACAATACCATGAAGCACTAAACTTGATGTTAAATATAGAGACGTATGGAGGGCAATTGTAAAGTCAGCCAAGACCCACCCGGGGTTGTAGGCGATGAATTATGTCACGGGTGATAAATTGTCGCGGGTGATGACTTTTCGCACGCGACGAATTGACGCACGCGACAAATTGACGCAGGCGACTAATTGACGCAGGCGACTAATTGACGCTGGCGATGAATTGACGTAGGCGATGAATTGACGCAGGCGATGAATTGACGCAGGCGACGAATTGACGCGCGATGAATTGACCGCGAGGAATTGTCGCGCGATGAATTGACCGCGAGGAATTGACGGTAGCCTTTGCCGATGTTAAATTCTTCGGATATTGTTTTTTGGGATTTAACTTGTGCCGTATTTTCCGCGTATAGGTTTTTTGTAGCATATATTAACGTTTTATTTATCTGTAATTGTTCCATTGCAATCCATAGTCCGTTTATTGGTACGTTGTATGGTAAGCCTTCTCTACATCTATAAATGCTAGATGTGTATTTCTACCGCGTTGTACTTTTTTTTCTACAAGCATTTTCAGGGTAAAGATATTATCAACCGTGGACCTTCCAGCTCTAAAGCCCGCCTGTTCTTCCGCCTCTTTTCCTTCTATCTCTTTTTCTATTAGATTTTTTAATATTTTTGAGTACAGTCTTGCTACGCTGCAGATTACTGCAATACCTCTATAATTTGCTGGATCTTGTCTGCATCCTTTTTTGAAGATTAGTGTTATCGTCGATGTTCTCCATTGTTTTGGTGGGCTTTCCCCATTTATGCAGCGTTGGAAAAGATGTTTCAACATCTCGTGCAGCTTTTTTGGTCCGTATTTTAGTAACTCTGCTGGTATACCCCCTGGTCCGGGAGATTTGCGGTTTTTCATGTTCTTCTTCGACAGTTCTTCGGCTTCGACAAGTTCTAATGATATTTCTATCTTTTCCCTTTGTTGTGGGACAATTTGTTTGTCTCTAATGCCCTGCTTAGTCTCTGTCAGGAGATTACTAAAGTAGTTTTTCCAGTCACTCAAAGAGATATCCATTCCCGAAAGTCGTTCATTTTCTGTTGTTCGCATATTTTTTATTATTTTCCAGGATTCAGAACTTCTTGACCCTCCCACTTGTTGGTCTATATATTGGCATTTCTTGGTCCAGGATGAGTTTTTCTTCATAGTGACTTCATGTTTCACTTCCCTATTCAGTTTTTTATATTTTCTCTCGCTTCTAGGGTCTTTTTTTGATAGCCACTCCAAGTATGCTTTTTTCTTCTCTTTTATCTTTCCCTCTAGTACTGAATCCCACCAATACGGCTTCCTTTGCAAGTCATGTTCTCCAAGTGTTCAGGTTTATGTGCATACTTCAACCTGCTACAAAGCATCAATAATACAAAGCAAATATAATTATATATTGTAATATTTTTTTTTATTTTATTGAATAGCCAACGACAAACAATCATCAATCTCTACGGCTTTACAAATCGGAGAGCTTCGACTTCTCAGGGTGGGTTCAAAGTGGCTTATCTGAACAATTTTGGGATGCAGGTTATACACAAATAAAATATACCAATTCCACAAAGCAAATAAATTTATAAACGTTACTAAATATTGATACTTGTGATGAGAACAATAATTCTCTAATAAGGCTCTTAGGTGTGTAAAAGTGATGCAACAATTACCAATCAAATTATATTTAGTGAAATTCAAAATCCTTATCTGAACTTGATTGATAACTGCGCCGTGTATGATCATGTGAAGCACAAAGAAATTTACCTTTATAAATGTGACAAATAAAGTTTTTATTTTTTAAAACAAAAATTTTCTAATTACCAATTTTAAGCAAAGTTTAGTACGCCACTGGATTAGGCCACGTTCGCTGACTCTCGAGATCTTGGCGATAGTCCTACAGATGCCCAACAGCAGTTCATTACACCAGGTTTTCTTCTCACACATGTGTTGTTGAATTGATATTAAATAAAAAGCATCTACAAATAATACGATTTTAAGAAAATTAATACTTGATTATTCCTCAAGTGCATTGATTGGTGATTGTACTCCACATCTGCTTGGATCCACTCTTGATAATTAACCTCTTGAACAGGTAAGTGCAAAATTTTTTAATTCTATTCTTCATGCGGTCGTTACCGGTTTTTCATCTGGTAACATCGATCATCCATGCATTTAAACCCCAAATCGATTTTAATATTCTTCAATTTCAGATACTTCTAATTTCCAATCTCTTGATAGTTCTTCAAAAATTATGAAGATTAAAGCGGCGTTCAGATAGAGATTCTTGTCTTGCCTTGCTCTTGTCTTGTGTTGCGTGGTCTTGCTTCGGTGTTGCTTAGACGACTTGAGCGTTCACATAGAAATTCTTGTGTTGTCTTGCTTAGACAACAGCGATAGTGACATCTATATTTTTACATTCGACATGCACTACATTTTTATACAGAGCAATACAGAGTATACACCTGTCACTTTATTTTATAAGTAAACACATGAATAAAAACATAGTAAAAAGTAATTTGTTGGTTATGTTATGAAACACTTTTTATTTAGTTAAATGTTGTGTATAAAATATTTATTTCAAGCCGTCTCTGAATCATAATCTTAATAATTAAAAACTGTATGTTTTGGTTGATGTTTAGCCTTTCCTATATAAAGTTGGCGTTTCCAAAAGAGAAAAAAATATATAGATATTTTCTATCGTTTATGTTCGTTTGTTAATTGTTAATTTTAGAGAAAGTCAAAGATAATGGATGCTGAACAATTAAGAAGAAATACGAATGCCGCTCTGATGAACATGTTAACGGCTATATCAATGTTTCTTGTACATGACAATGAAGTTGACCCAGGTGAAGGTGAAAGAAGACGTCGTCGATGGTGGGTACGTCCCATTTATGAACGGAGGTTCTTGCAAGGGGATTATACCTTATACAACCTTATACAAGAAATGCGTTTAACTGATCAGGAAATGTTTTTCAGATACACACGGATGACCACAGCAATTTTTGATAAACATTTGTCAATCGTTGGTCCTACCTACCAATCGTCGATCACACCTAGATCGAATCGACCAAGTATTTCTGCAGGATGTCGATTAGCTGTGACTTTGCGACTATTGGCATCTGGGGATTCTCTACAATCAATTGCATTTGCATTTCGTATAGGTAAATCTACTGTGTGCACAATAGCTAGAGAAACATGCGAAGCTTTGTGGAGTGTTTTACAACCAAGGTACTTACCTACACTACCGGTCATAAGTATTTGCCCACCCAATAAATTGCCATAAACTATAATTTTTTTTGTGGAAAGGAAAATTTCAACAACAGAAATAAAAAATAGGCTTTAAAATAACATTTTTATTATATTTTGCTTTTATCTATATGTCCTCTTTTACTTTTTATGATAGCTTTACACAACTTGGCTATTCTAGTAATTAGCTTTACCAAAGTTGTTGATGGAATTTTCTTCCATTCTGTTTCCAATATCCTCCAAAACTGTTTAGCACTCGAAGGACAAACTTTTCTGACCTGTCTGTCCAATTCATCCCACAATAATTCAATTGGGTTCACATCGGGAGACTGTGGGGGCCAAATCATGGTTTTCGGGATGCCTTCGCTTGACAACTGATTCAAATATTCTCTACATAGTTTGGACGTATGCTTGGAGTCATTGTCATGTTGAAAAGTGAATAATCGCCAAAAAATTCGCCTTCCAGAAAGCAAAATTTGATTTTGAAGGATGTCGTTGTATTGCTTTTTTCTCATGATGCCTTCATTTTTATGAATATTTCCTATTTGATCACCAAAAAAGCACCCCCAAACCATAACAGAACCTTCACCATGCTTTACAGAAGGTAGTAAAAATTGTTCTGATGTTCGCTCACCTACCGATCTTCGAACAAACACTCTTTGCTTAGAACCGAAAACCTCGAACTTTGATTTGTCGCTGCACAATGCATTTTCCATTCGTCCAATGCCCAGTTTTTATGTTTTCTGGCCCATTTCAGTCTCTTCTTTTTATTTTCATCAAGTAAAAATGGTTTCCGTGCAGCTATTCTGCCGTAAAGGCCCACTTATCAAAGTCGTCGTTGGACGGTTGTTACACTAACCGCTTTGTCTCGCAGCAAATTCACTTCAGCTGCTAATTCCGGTGCAGTAAGACGTCTATTTCGTTTTCTAGTTACTACTAACTTAAAATCTTCTGCAGAAGTGGTAATTCTAGGCCGTTCAGTACGTGATTTATTCTTCAAACTTGCACTTTCCTTGATTTTTTCATATTATAAACGATTGTTCGTTGTGAAATTTTCATTAACTTCGATATTTCTCGATTTCTTTTACCTGTTTCGTAATGAGCAACAATGACAGTTCGCGTTTCAATTAAAAGTTTCTTTGATTTAGGCATAATTCTAGTCAAATTTTCAAAAACCGCACAATTTACAATATAAAACACGTTACACAATTTAAAATGCACTTAGGGCAAAAGATAAGAACAAATTAATATTCAAAACCGTTTTCAAAATGACCTAATGGTTTATAGTAAAGAATGGTATACTACCTGCTATGTGTCATTCACCCTTCAGCATCTACTGTGTTTGTACACCCGTTTCATTTATATAGATAAATGACGTTACAGTTTCTATAATGAAACAATAATGAACAGCAGCAGTGTATATAGTATCCCATGCAAGGACTGTAACGCCATTTATATAGGAGAAACGGGTAGAAAGCTGAAAACTCGAATCGCAGAACATATTCGCGACAAAGAGAAATCACAAGTGGGAAAACATCTACAATTGAGAGGACACCAGTTAGATAGCAGAAATATCAAAATCTTGCATAGAGAAGACAACACCATCAAACGTAAATTATGGGAATTATACGAAATAAAAAAGACATCCAAAAACCAAAATATAATCCTATTAAACCTGCAAGAACAAACCTACAACACGCCGCTGTTTGAACTGATATAAAACACCTATTTATATCAACAAAAATTTTAACTTATCTACCTGTAAGACATTTTAATAATTGACAAATTTTAATTTTTTAAATTTAGGAAAACTTGTTTTAAGTATTTAATTAATCGATCATATGTATCCTCGAAGTAATTACAATGAATATCTGAATGGCTAAATGACTAGTGAGTTGATGTGATGTAAAAGAATTTTTTTATTGGATCTTAATTTTTATATTTTCTTGTAGTTAATCGCCTGAAGATGCAATAAAATTTGCGAAACCGGTTGCGAATAGTATATTTGTTTTATTAGCGAGGTAGTACCTAAATTGTTTAAGAGTTATTAAAATTAATTTCTTTACGTATGTAAATATAGGAGCATATGGTAGCCAAAGTGATGCTGGAGTATTAAGGGAATCTTCTTTTGGATATCATTTGAGAAATGGTACTTTGAATATACCGCAAGATACACCTTTACCGGGCACCACAACAAAAGTACCCTTTTTTTTGTTGGTGACGAAGCATTTCCCTTACAAAGACATCCTTTGCGACCTTACGGTGGACGCTATTTATCAGATGACGAAAACATCTACAATTATCGTTTGGCCCGAGGTCGGCGTCGCATAGAAAATGTTTTCGGTGCTTTGGTTGCACGATGGCAAATTTACCACAAAACAATAAATGCATATCCTGAAAATGTCGACAAGATAGTTCAAGCAACGCGCAACGGTTTGTCTTCATAATTATATTAAAACTGAGGAGGCAAACTTATTATCAACAGACCGAAAATACTGCAACGAAGCAATTGAAGACCGCAAAATGCGAAATGGTGATATTAATCTTGGTGCTTGGCGACAAGAAGTTACAAGAAATTCATCCCTGAGACCCTCAGCTTCTCTGAGACGTTTAGGTGCGAGAAATGCTTGTAACCTTCGGTTTTTTATAACGATGCATTTTGATTGAATTTTAAATATTTTTGCAAATCCTACAACATTCTGTATATGTATAAATTTTAAATTACATTTAAAATACAACTGCGAGATTAGGATATCAATAGATAGTGAACGCCATTATTGTTTGACCGGGTTTAATTTGGAAAATTTTTAGCAAATTTTGTGTTCAGTAGTCATTTGGATAAATTTGGAAGAAAAATTAAATATTTTCGTACCGTTAATTTGGGATTGTAAATATCTAGTGGCTTGGTTCGAAGACCGACCGTTTTGAAGAAACGAAGAAGACCGTTTTGGAAGTCGGCCGATATCGCATATGCGGATTTGTTATACTGCACCACAATTAAAGCTAGTTTTTTTTGAAGACACCCGCAAAAACAATATTTCACAAGTAGCATATTTATTGAAAACATCAGCATTTCGAATTTTTGGAACATCCACTCAACATCTTTTTTTATATACATGAAACAGAGAGGGTAGCGTTCGTTGTTATTATTCGAATTTTATCTTGGTCAATATTAACGATTCCAATTGAAGCTGCATCAACAGTAGTCGAGATCAGTAGCGTAACCGTTCCTGCTTATTACATCCAGTGCAGTACCGACATCCGGATAATTTGGGGTGAGCCAAGATTATATTTTGTTTATCACGCCATCGTGTGGCGCTTCATACGAGTAGTGTGTAACATGACAAAATGCATTTTGTCAGTTACATTTCTTTTACGAGCTTCCCGACTGAAACGCCACTGTGTTTTTTTATTGTTTGTAGTTGGTATCTCGTCGAAGTTATCATTAGGAACGCCATTATGCGGTAAATTTCTTCAGAGATTGACGTATAATCGTAGTGAGTCCGATTTTAGTTCTTCATGTATGTGTTTTAATTTAGTTTTGCCGTTTGACGGGTAAATATAATTTTTCCGACTAGTTAATTTGTGTTAACAAATTATTTTTAGCACCCAGGTTACGGGTTAATTCGTTTTAATTATAATTATTCGTTATTGGAAATATAAATATGGTCGCCGCACATCATGATATCATAAGTGGAAATCTTTTCTGTATTCGACAGTTGTTGTTAATGTTGCGATGGCTAAAGTTTTGAATAACCATCTGTTGGAGGATTTGAAGTGGATGAATTAAGTGGTAGCAATTTCCCGAAGAATGATTAGCTTTGTTATTTTGGTTTCGATGCCGATGGTTGGATTTTTGTAAAATTTGTAAGAGGCTTTTCCTTATGAATTCGTTTGCGCCTAAGGATCGAGATTATTATGGAATTGAAGAGTCAGACTTCGTGGACTTTGGTTGTTGCGTGTACGTTCGATCCTGAAATTCGACACGGATTTATGTTTTGTTGGGATGCGAGACTTCGACTTTCAGCAGATGTATGGTTTATGAAGATGCGACAGTAGAAATTAATTTGAATTTGCAGTCACACTTTCTCTATTGATGAGTTTTGAAATGGCAAACATGTTGATGATATAATAAGTATTTTGTGTTTTCTGAGTTGTAGATGTTATACCTGGATGGTGGACCAACGTAATGATGAAGTAAGGATATTGAATTCGAAGGAGAGACACTTGCCTAGTCGTGAAATTGGTAGCATTGCATTCAGGGTAAGTCTCTTAGAGATACATTTACTTATTTATTAATGATGCTGTATGCCAGGTTCTATTTTAATATCAATTATAACCGAGATAATGAATTCCGGTGTGCAATTTGATTTCTGCTAGAGCATAACTTCGTTTTGTTGATTTATCCTCCTCAGGAATCTTCAATTAAATAGCAGCTTATCTTGATCATTATGTGTACGTTTTATGTAAGAGTAGTGAATTAATTAAACATTGTCGCCAACATCTTTCTTTCTATTTGTGTTTCTACGATAAGACGACCCTTAGTTTCTTCAGGTTTTATTAGTATTGACTGGCGTCCACATAACATCAGGTTTTTCATTTAGCTGATAAGATATCTGAATACATGGTTGCGAATCCACGAGGTTTTTCGAAACACCCGCTTCTCGAGAACTGCGTTTTAAGTAACACAGCTAGCTAACACGTGTAATTACATCTACGGTTAAGCAAGTGGCATTGTGGCAATAATTTGAGAGCAATTTTTGGTACAAGTGTCGTGCGTAACTTAATATTCGTCAGCCAAATTGTTATCATTGGTCAACATTCAAGAAGATTTATTGTCACGTAAAAATCAATCACACGGTATATAATTAAATTTATAATTACTATAACAAAATATATCCTATATCCTGTGTGATTGATTGATCATCAAAATTATAAACGGAACATTGCCCCGATGAATCGACTCGATCGATAAACCAATAACATGAATCCAACAATAACCAATAAGAATTATAATTAGTAAATTAATATTAAGAGGGAGGATTACAACAAAAAGGGCGGTAAGTCAGAAAATCAGTTAGTCAGCCGTGGGTTGAGTAGTGATTACCGCTGGAACCTATGTCCATCATGTTGGTGATCCAATCCTCCCTCAGCTTTTTAGGGTAAGACCTAATTGTAATTGTTGTATGTTTTTATTATGTGTTATTATAATTGTTTAAACTCTTGCCTTGATTTTAATTGATTAATCTGAGCTACAATAAACCCCCACGACCAAAAGGTCGTAACATTATTTTTCATCGTAACAATTTAATTATATTATTAAATATTGGTCATACTTGTATAATTTTGTAAGCGCTATTAGATCTGACGACGATATAATTTGAAGGCTACAGGAATAAAACGAGGGATGTCCATTATTGTGCAAAATGAAACCGTTAAACCCATTTCTTACCTTATTTTGACACTTTAGGTTGGTAAAATGTGTTTGTTAAAAAACTATGAATGTCCATAAAATTTAAGGTTTAAATTTTGTTATACCTATATAAAACAAGGTAAGCATTAATATTAAAATCGAGATTTCTCAATATCTTTCTTTTGTGACATTCCTCGTTTTATTCCTGTAGCCTTCATTTTATTTTCAGCTGCGTCTGACCACTCTTTTGTTCTGACTATATGCAACGCTCTA
Organism: Cantharis rufa; assembly: GCA_947369205.1. NCBI lineage: Eukaryota > Metazoa > Arthropoda > Insecta > Coleoptera > Cantharidae > Cantharis > Cantharis rufa. The sequence continues at coordinate 15,622,817 of OX376306.1, read as the reverse complement.
TTTTTTTTATTGTCTTGTGTTATTGAATGAATAAACTTAATTTCGTTCCTCAACAACGCATTTCATTTATCGTTTTATTTTGCTTTCGTACTTTCAGGCACAGAACACCAATCTAGCGACAATAAGTACGTGGCGCCTTGGCTTTTGTTTAGTGAGTCGGAGTTTGCTACTCCTTTGACCCCCCCCTTTTTTAGTTGCTCAAACAAAAGCTAGCCGTAGCGTCGCCCAAGAAGTCGTTGTTGCGGAAACTTGTTTAATAAAGGCAATTAACCATTTCTGAACTGAGTCTGCGCAGTTGGCTTTGCTGCGATAGAGCCGGGCTCAGCTTACATGCTGGTGAAGAGGCAATTGCATTTCGAAATTATTTGAAAGAGTATTTTGTTGGAATAGGAAGTGTCGACTGGCAAGTCGATCATGTTACAAAAACATCTTAACTGCTACATATCTCATTTTAGTGTTATTTTTTACTTTTCGTTAATGTTCAGATTGCATTTAATTTAAATATAAACTTTAATTTTTAAAATCAAATTTTATTTTTATATATTACTGTCAGTTATAATACTGTTATATAAAATATTATTAATTTCTAACATGGCCCTCTCTGCTGCCATGTCGCTCATGTCGTTTAATGTTTCCCCAACATAATTCCCGAACATCATTCGTCTCCTACTTTTGGTTGTAGCAGCGATTGGGTTTTGTGCTGACAAAGTTGGTGCCATAACGTTGATGGCTGTAGCTTCGGCAGCAGTCACCAACCGATCCATCATTAGTTGCATTTTTGTGGGCTCGGCTGGTACTATATTTTCCATCTGAGGCCCTTGCCTCCTCTTGCTGTTATCTTTTCTTTTACCGGTGTTTGGCGTTCTTTCCACATTTTGAAATGGAGTTTGCATTTCTGTAGGTTCGTCAACATCTACTGGAGGAGGCATATCTTCTGGCATTTGCAGCGGGTCTAACATAATAGGCACCTCCGACTCCGTTGTCAATGGTACTTCTAATATCTCGGAGTCTTCTGTGCATATATGTTATCGTCGACAATATACTGCGTATTATCGTACGACGTCGACGGTAGTAGAAAATTTCCTAATGTTCTATTAAAATAATACATAAATCAAATGCAATTTGATATAAATATTAACTTACTTTCTCCTCACTAGGACGGTGTCGAAGAAACTCAAGACCCCCATCAATGGCCATTGCTGACAGGTTATAGCCCCTGAACCACTTCTTGTGTGCTCTTCAAATTTTATTTTTTCTTTGCGATATTTTTCGCGCAGATACTTGTACTTTTTTGTTACCATGTCGACTAAAGCAAAAAATATAATTTTAACATTATAATAGTTTTTGAATCTTTCAAAAATAATACATAACAATTTTACAATAACAATAATAAAAATAGACCAAAAACAAGTTTTTACTAACCTGTACAATTTAATGCTGCAGCAATAACTTTTACAGCATTTTCTTTCATTATTTTGTTCTTGTAAGCCGGACATGCTTTATTCCACAAAGCAGGATAATTTTCAAGAATTGATGTCAAATTTTCATCGAAATTTAAATGTACATTGCTCAAATTTTCCATTTTCAAAGAGTATTTTTCAATAAAATATTAAAGCTGGAAATACATTACAAAAACGATAATTGAAAATACGAATTTTTTATATTGACGAATAATTACTTACGTTAAACTTCTTTAAGTTCTATGCACTAAATAACTAAATAGTTCACTATTCACTTAGCAAAATCTTCTATAGTAATGTCTGTGGTGATCGTAAGTAAGCTGTAGTGTGAAATAAAATTTCAAAATTATCCATTGTCCCTAATATACCTCCAAGTATGCTTAAAATAAATTCAAAATGTCCAGATGGGGTTTACCTAATTTTTTCCAGAAAAACTACCTTGTCTTTGTCTTTGAACAAAGTGCTTATTTTTTTTAATAAGACATAAATATACAAAATATTCATTTACAAATTATTTTCGTTTGCAATAAGCCGATCTACGGTAGGTGTTATTTATTGTAATAAATGTAATGTATCCTACCTAATTTAATTACTTACCTGAAAGAGGCAAGCACGAACAATATAATTTTTTCGGGTTTTCCAAAAATTTTCGGCTTTTAAAATTTGTAAAGACAAAGGTTTAGAATACAATAGAATTTGGTTTTACCAAAATTTACAAATTATTTAAATTTTTTTCTGAAGTAAATTTTCAAATAAGTACGCGCGTTGCTGCATTTAAAATACTTTGATTTCATTGGGTCTTGCTTCGCTTGCGTTGTGTTGCAGAACCGAAAAGCTTGACGTTACCAAGAGTACGTTCCACTTACAGCCCACGACGACCGCGGCTTGGTCGTGTCATTTAGCGTTCCACTTATACGTTTTCGCCCACGGCGACCACGGTCGTTTAGTGTAGTGGAACGGCTTTTGTGATCTTTGTGGGCGAGCGAACGTCATTTTGAATTTTCATATTCAAATTTTAAAATGTAAATCTTGATGTTGGTAACCTTACAAGTTTTGCACAAATTATTATGATGAACAGTTAGAACAGAGCAAGTACAAGTTTACTTTTGCATATTGCTATGAAAAGGAAAATATTTTTATGAAAAAGAAAACCACATTATTTTATAACAAGTTATGGGAAATAACTTCACAAGTTAACTAAAGAATAATATATTTATATATTTTAATTTCATAAATAATTTCCACTATCGGCATTATAAAATGCAATTTTTTTGGAATCCATTCTTAAACTTTCAAATTTGTGCGCGAAAAAACTTTCACGATCACGGCAACCCACCTTTTACAGTGGGGGCTTCGTGGTCGTGGTGGGGCAGCAATCGGTGACATCATTGATGATGTTTTGAGCTCGACCGCAAGGACCGCGGCTTTAGGTGGAACGCTTAAAAGTCGCCCGTGGGTTGTAAGTGGAACGGACCCCAAGCTTCGGCAAGACCTCAGCACCGCAACACAAATTTTATGCAAAGGAGGGGATAGAAGATAATACTTCAATCTGATTGGCTCTTGCCAGTTTCTACCTAAGCAAGGCAAGACAAGAATCTCTATCTGAACGCCGCTTAACGCAATATTCGAAGATATAAAATTTCTACATCGGCATCCGAAACTCGGCGACCATTTCGCTCTCGTCACCTTCTCAACGTACCAACCTTCGCCGCTTCAAAAACCAACACTCGTCCCTCATTTCACTTTTAACCGTTTATATTTTTATACACGATGTATCACAAAATTTAGGCACTCTTAAAATTACTTATTGTTTTGTAAGTAGTATTTATTGTTACATTTGCCTTTTTATCAAATATCAATATTTGATACTTTCACAATAATACAAATAAAAAAACACTCTTGTGAAATCAATGCATTTTACACAAAATAATACAACAATATATCATCGGCTTGGAGCAAAAAAAAGATAACTCCAAAATGATAATTTTGAGAAAATGCGACTTGAATGTTGAGTTGACAATGTAAAAGTGTACTTAGTCAAAACTAAATATTTTAATAAAAATTTTATTAGTGTTAGTACATTTATCTGATTTTGCCAGAACCTAGTTAAGTATGATTCGTATCCAATCGTGTAGATAACTCATTTTGTCAAAAAATTGAGTTATCTTGTTTTTGCTCCAAGCCGACGATATATATAAAAATACAAGCATATGATGAAGTATGGTAAACCCTGGTCCAGTAAGGGTTACCGGTGTTCCATCTCTAGGTGGTTGTTGGTAATAATACAAAGTATTGATTTTAATGATTATATTCAATACTACATATTTACATTTATGTCATCGACTAATGCTACTAAGTAGCTATTAATTAACCAATAACAATACTGTGCCTGAAGGGCACGATATCCGTACACTCGGACATAGTGACGGTAAACCTCAACTACAACTCTCTTATATTAATATTAACATTATTTATATTTAGTAATTCGGCTTATTGCAGCATAATTGCATAGAGTCTTTGAACTTAACATCCTGTTTAAAAGTATCGACTTGCAATTATGTTGTAATACTTTGCTCGAATACTTTAATTAATATATAACTAATTCAACAAGTTCAACTTACAACGTGTGTTGAACTTTCATAAGAATATCGTCAAGTTACATTACATCACAGAAGATAAAAACTCTAATCTCGTTGCCTTACAAGAAGAATTTGAAGATGAAGACCCGGCTTGTGTATATTGTAATTCGTTGTATTCAATGTCTCGATTTTGACAAAGCTGGATACAGTGTCACTTGTGTAACATGGCTGCTATTCACATAGCTCGCAAATAAAATATTTAATTTTCTTTTCAACTGAAGCACATTAAATGTGGCCCCACCTTTAGCACTCCTGACAAAAACAAAATTTTTACAAATTTAAAAATTAATTTTATCAAGTTGATTTAATTAAACAATTGATGCGCTTTTATTTCATCGACATATTTATCAAATAAAAAAAATTAGACGCAATTAACTAAAATTGGCGAAAACGAGTAATTTACAGCGTTTTGGTTGTGAAAAGTTTAATAATAAATAACATTCCAAAAAACACAACAGAAAATAGAAAGTACATTTGGAGTCAATTTATGGAGTTTTACAACTACAACAATGTTGTATTAGTAAAAGAGCCGTCCAAAAAACGAACTCGGTAATATTTTAACAATGTGGGCTATAAATATACGCAAACAAAATGGGGAACATTATAAAGAAGCTACAGTAAAAACAATGTAAGAACAATATCAGCAAACTGCTAAAGGAAAAAAAAATTTTTATAATGAATTCGGGATACGCTTCGAACTATGTTGAATTTAAAAAAGCAAGAGATGCGAGAAAAGCTAAAAGAAAAACATTACAAAAGTAGCCCGAAAAACCTAAAGAAAGTGTAGTTGCATTATATTTTAATGATCACATTAAAATGATCGATAATTGCTATGAAAATACTCCAGACAGAGTACACAGGAAGTTTTTCTATATTGATTCTAATAAAATATTACGCGTAATTGTCGATGCGCCAAGATATGTTCCTAATAACGAAGATAAAAGGTTATCGCAATCTTGCCAGTATAAATTAAAATTTAAAAAATTAAACACAATTAAGTAAGAGCGGCAGACACACACTGCTTCATCGACTATCAAGCCATCATACCACGTATGTGTTTCTGACTCATTAGTCGTCATCAGTGCCGCATACTTAGTTAAAAAACACTTAATTGTGTAAATATCGTAAATATCGTAAAAGACTCGCAGCCCACTAATGCTCTCGCTATAACTGAACTATTTACCAACAGCCACAGATATGACGTGGATACGAAGCAGCCAATTGCTCAATTAATTATTTAAAGAGGAATTTTTAATTAATTAACTCCATCCGGTAGGATTTTGTATAATCCTATATTTACAAAAACCTGCCAAGGTGGAAATAGACAAATCTTCCCTTTCGGTAAATTGTTCATCGGCAATGACTTCTGAAGACTTTGAATTATTTTGAAAATTTTTAAAATTTCTACAAGAAAAAGTACTGGCACGGCCCCAGGAATTAACCGTTCTTTTGCCTCGTTCACAAAATCGTGCTGATTGAAATGATCATCACAAATTTGCCAATTTGTTGTATTTTTTTAACAATCTACATTACAAACATTTCTCCAAATCTTATGACAATCAACATCTGATCATCTGAACGATGATTTCGGTAGGCTTTTGTCTTGTGAGACTTTTAAAGCAAATATGAAGGACAGTCAAGGCAAAGTAAAGCCTGTTCTTATAATTTTTTGCGATGATGGGTCGGATGAAAATCCGCACTACCCTAAAGTGATCGCACACGCTATAAATCACTTTAAGAGAATGACTTAGACGGAATATCTTTAGTGGACAATGATCCAGGGAGAACTGCTTTTAATAAAGTAGAAAGGCGAATGGCTCCTTTGAGCCGAGAACTTTTTTTTTTTTTTTATTTCAATTAAATATTTACAATCTGTTTATAAACAATAAGTAAATTCTATGATAATAAGGGTACATGTCATGTAGAAAATATTCCAATGAATATTTTCTTTAAAATAAATTTAACATAATGGTTATAAGTATTTATCAATTTGGCAAATCGGTTTAACAAATCTGTAGTCTTGAACCTCTTCAATCTTCGCAACTCGTTTGTGGTATCCATCAGGTTGTTGGCAAGTTCGTTTGGATGGTTTTCCAGTCTGGTTTGGTACTTACTGTAATACTCATGGATTTCTTCTTTAACTGAGGTCATAATGTAGATCATGTCGAATATTAAGCCGAGAACTGACAGTCCTGATTCTTCCTTACGACTTTTATGGATCTCACCTAAATGAGAGCGGTATAACTATTAATACCAACTTGGAACGCGAAAACTTTCAAAAAGCAGGCGAGATTGTGGCCGAACTGTGGAGCTCAGTATTAATCGACCGACACAAAGTTGTTGCCGAATACGTACAACCGAAACAACATTTTCATAATCTCCATGTTTTTTGAGAGCTTTAAAAGAGGTTTGCTAGTAAGTTGTTGCTTGGTTTGTTGGTGTCAATTGTGCGACTTTATGATTGTTTTTAACTTTGTAGACTCTGATAAAGGTCTACATTAACTAAGGTCGGTTAGTGGACATATTTTGTTTTATTTCAAAGACCCAAAAAAACCTACGAATAAAAGTCCATATTTTTGTAAGAAAATTGAAAATTTTTATTATCTTAAAATATTAAAAAAGTTTGTATTTTATACTTGCATGCCATCTCATCCGAATCCATGTTGATGAGATGGCATAAATAACAAAACATTCCAATGCAGATATTCGTAACTATTACACGCGAATCTCAAGAGCAACATTCTTAAAAAGCAACTCGCCCAAAGTTAGGGATATGAAATGAATTCGCGCAACACAAGCTTCGCGGAGTCTCTTATGCCCGTACTTATAGTCACGGATCAATCCGAGACTCAAAATGATCCTAGAATTTATCAATGAGATTACTGGAATTTAGACCGTATCGTAGCAACAGCTGTTATTTCGAGAATTGATATCGATTCTCGGTTCAATCCATGACTATAAGTACGGGCATTAGTGATTAGTGCTTACCCGCCGAATGTTCTATAACGGGAACGGTTGCGCGATAACGTCTTTTACTCTCGATATTGTAGCATTAAAAAAATTTTAGATACGTGCTGCCTGCCGAGGGAAGACGGTCAGAACACAATTTTTACTTTGCCCGGGGATCGAACCAGGGATTCCGGCATAGCAATCGACGCACTTAAGCGCCAGACTGTGACCATATCTTCACTCAGCGAAGGACTCGGGAGAGATTTATAAAGGTCCCGATCATGCGAAGGCGGCCATTTTTAACGAAAACTCCCTCGAATTACATGAAGAAATGAAGGATTATGTAAATTGTCTGAGGCAGCGTGGAGATTTTTCGAATTTGACTTGTGCTGTCGTCAGCCAAAGGTGACTTTGCCGGTGCATCTTCCGAACAAAGACATTGTAGGTTTTAGACCGGACCAAGAGTGAGAAGCCGGAGTGTGCGCTTACTCGAAACTCATAGTTCACCTTAACCGACCTGACGTGACTGCATTAGGTACGGCACCACTTTCCACCGATGGTTGAAAAATACGAAAACTATTGTCATCTATATCTCGGAAACGGTGGGACAAAATAAAACAATGAATTGACATTTTATTTTGTAAATTTTATTATCTACATTTTTGTTTCTATATATTTTTTTACTTGGTCCCACCGTTTTCGAGATCTAGATGACAATAGTTTTCGTATTTTCCAACCATCGGTGGAAAGTGGTGCCGTCCCATTAAAAGGACTGCGTCGTTGACAGAACAACCCACTGCTTGGTAACCTGTTGTTTGCTTCTTCGACTGTACCACCGCCTTCCATCAAGATGGCTAGATACGCGAGCGGCAGTCCTCTTATTTGAAATTCCATTTTACGTATATTAAATCGACGTCATAAGTCTTAGCATTTTAATTTGTCTGGCCGGGCAGTAAACTGGAGGTGCGAGGGGTAAATCTCACGGGAAGTCTGGTGTACAGCTTATAGGAAGTCCGGGGAAGTCTGAGGAAGTCTGGGGAAGTCCGGGGAAGTCTGAGGAAGTCCGGGGAAGTCCGGGAAGTCTGAGGAAGTCTGAGGAAGTCCGGGGAAGTCTGGGAAGTCTGAGGAAGTCTGGAAAAGTCCGGGGAAGTCTGAGGAAGTCCGAGGAAGTCTGGGGAAGTCCGGGAAGTCTGAGGAAGTCTGGGGAAGTCCGGGAAGTCTGAGGAAGTCCGGGGAAGTCTGAGGAAGTCCGAGGAAGTCTGGGGAAGTTCGGGAAGTCTGAGGAAGTCCGGGGAAGTTTGAGGAAGTCTGAGGAAGTCCGGGAAGTCTGAGGAAGTCCGAGGAAGTCTGGGGAAGTCTGAGGAAGTCGGGGGAAGTTTTAGGAAGTCTGAGGAAGTCCGGGGAATTCTGAGGAAGTCTGGGGAAGTCCGGGAAGTCTGAGGAAGTCCGGGGAAGTCTGAGGAAGTCCGGGGAAGTCCGAGGAAGTAGATTCTCAGAGAAGTACATTAAAAATTTAGGAAGTTTCAGCCGGTTTTAGTTTATCTGGGATAGACGAGTATGAATTTACAACAAAAAATGTGATTTGTACGGATTTGTATGTATTGTTTGTAAGTACATATATACATATAAATATTTTGAATTAGCAATAACTCAAGAACGGCTCTAGATATCGAAAAACTGAGCAAAAAATTCTCCCCCTCCCCAACGCCCCATCCCGTAAATTATCGTTAGGAGGGCATATGCAAAAATTCAGATTGATCGCGCGCAAAAAAATATGTACTATTATGGTATACATACAGTGTATATTATGGTATATTATAGTGGCCCACAGTGTTATTCATCCACTCCTATACTAAAAATGTAAATGAATTGTACTTTTTGAAGTATTTTTTTGACACATAAACATCGCTTTTTCAGCAATACTTATTAAACAATTTTTGTTGCAAATTTCATTGCCTTTATTTTTGTTTATATTCATTTTTTTATTTCATCATGCTGTTTCCAAGTTACAGCGACTTAAAAAAAGACTCTGTAAAATACTAAAAATATTTTCATCTGTATTTAAAAAATGGCAATGTCTCACAAGGCGGCATTTTTAACATTATTGGTGCGATCAGGACCGTATCTCGGACTTTGATTCGGGGGGGAGGGGGGTTTTTCTTCTTCTTAGCCTGTAACCATCCACGCCTGAATGTACGTCTCTCTCTCATCTCTCTCCATGTTTCTCTGTCTGCCGCCCTCCGTTAATGATAAATAAAAGTGCGGTACGCATGGGCGCCCAAAGACATAAATTTCAGTGGGGGCAACTATATATGCAATTTCCAAATTTAATTATGTTGTTTCCTATAATATTTTTTAACAAAAAATTGTAAATTTTATTGAAGTAGGTAATTATTACCGCTTTTTAATATTTTTAAAAAGCGTTTTTATTAGGCAGTCTTTCAAGAACACTAACAGAAAAATATGTATTTCCAATACTAATACACAATACCTACCACAATAAATTATACAAAAAAAAACTTTAAACTTAATACCAAGTAATTTCGATAAATTGCAAGACTTTCTTTAACTGAACAATTCAAGTAAAACATAATGTAATATATAAATAATTAATTTAGTCAATTTTCATTATCAACAATAAAAGTGAGACTATTAAATTTCATGTCTTTGTTTATAATGATATAATTGTTAATTATAAAAGGATATGTAAATGGTTTTGTTTTATGATAAGAATTCCTTTTTACTCTTCTATTCAAATTCCCAGTGGGGGCAATAGACCGTACTGACCCCCCCCCCTTCGGGCGCCCATGGCGGTACGTGACTTTGGGCGCAGCCATTTGGACGCCAGACTCTTAGGCGCCGGATTTTTGGGCCCCGCCGTTTAAGCGCTGGAAATTTTGGGTGCCGTTTTTTTTGGCGCCGAGACTTTTAAGATCTAGATATCATATTTGAGGCCCACCTCCAGTCTTTATTTTTATAAAATATGAATTCTTGTATATTATAATTTTTAACACGCTTTTATTAGCTTCACTTGTAACTAACTATACCTATTCTCACGAAAGATGACGATGATGACACACTGCAAAATCGTATGACTAAGCCAAGAATCCCTAGTCAAACGAAGTGTATTTTAAAATACAAATATATTGGTTATCTTTTTTTATTGTCTGGATAGAATGGATTGCTCCAGATTGCCAAAGAAACTGTACCAATATATACCCAGAGGAAGAAGATCCGTGGGTCGCCCTAGAAAGAGATGGCGAGATCAGTTTGAGTGACGTAACGGACCGCGGTCTCACACGTGAAGATGATGATGATGATGATCTTTTTTTTATTTTCTTTCTCACTTTTGTTTTAGTTCAACAAATTACTTGTTGTCAGTGGCGTAGCCAGGATTTTCATTTGGGGGGGGGGGGGCACAGAATTGTTGACGTATGCCAAAATACTGGGGGGTGCGGAGTATCAGCCAGCAAAATTGCCGCAGGCAAAATTTTTTAAAATTTTCAAGCTTAAGTAATGTGATGTAAAGTTAAAAAATCGCGATAAATGTATTTATTTATATTTAATATTATAACATTATATTTGGAGATGGAATAAGACAACTAAATGATTTCAAAATACATTGTGAAATCCATTTGGGGGGGGGGGGCACGTGCCCACTACGCCACTGCTTGTTGTCATCTGTCAAACCAAATATGTTTTTCTGTTTTTATTTATTTATGAAGCAATAGTTATGTACAAATTCACTACTATGAGTATATCTGTATAAAAAATATATTAAAACCCCACTTAAAGGTCCGTAAGATTTCCCATACCCCTCCCCCTACCACCAAACCCTAGTAAAATTAATGGACGGTCCCTAAGGTGATATAAATAACTTTTATATCGGAAAACATAGACAAAGCGATGCCTTCCGAGCTATCTCTCGGATGCCAAAGCCATGCATGTCTAGTCACTTAGCAAATCGACTGGTAATGTAAAATCGACCAGTATTTTTTCTCGTCTTGTTCGTCTTTTTTGAGGATATCGTCTTCGGTATTCGATTTGAATTAGTTACAATTAAAAAAAAATTTTTTGTTAAATATTGTTCTTAGAAAAGTGTTCTCTATAAAGTGTTCATAACCCAAGTTATGTAAAGTGTATCCTGGGACACCCTGTATAATACAACAGCACCCAATCCCACTTTTTTACCCCCGCTCCCCCGAAAAATAAGTCCAGCTCCCAAACGATGACGCCCAAAAGAGCGCCTAAACAGCGAGTGCCCAAATGTCCGGGCGCCCAATAATCTTGACGCCCAAAAGGCTGGCATCCAAGAGGCCGGCGCCTACAAGGCGGCGCCCAAACGGAGGCGCCCAAACAGCGGTGCCTAAATGTCCTGACCTGATAAAAGTACGTTGCGTTTGCCCGAACACCGGGGCAAAATTTTTGAAATTTTAGTTGGAAAATCTAGATACGAATTTATTTTCTCTAAAAAATTTAATGAAGCACATTTATTTGAAAAATAATTATATTAAAAATAAAAGTGATTATTCAGCGCTGCCTCATATACGGCGTTTTATCATTGTAAAACTGCAATTACCTATACTTACCTGTGGTGGCACAGTCATGCATGCACACACATGCAGGACAATGTCACTGCAGCTACATTCCATGGCATTACTTGGCCATTGGAAATTAATTTGGAAATCCAGGAACTCAAGGATAATGTTTCCGGTTAATAACAAAAAAAGCAAATGCTAAGCGTTGTTAAGGTTTTTTTGTTATTAGCTGGAACAGCCAGTTTATATAAATCTTACATATTATTGTAACAATTTTAAAATCAAACATTATAATTATTGTTCATCTTCCTTTTTTTATTTATGTTATTCAGACGAATAAAAAGTTTTTTTGTAATAAAAACTAAAAGTATTGTTAACCATCCTAACATACCTATAGTTACAATGTAGTAACTTCCATCGCTTATGATTTAAATGTTATTTAGCCAACAACAGTTCTACACTCCATAATAAGAATACTCATCTTTGAAATTTTTAAAATGCAATTATCTTAAAACATGCTTTTGAAATTTTTGTCGTCTCAGGGTACGATATTCTAAGATATTCTAAGGCCCTCAGATACGGGCCTAGGTACGATCTTATAATATTTCCAAGATATTCTTGCAATTCCAAGATATAACATGGATTGGCATAATGTTATTAAATATTTTGCAATTTAGGTTCGTATTTGCTTATTGTACTTCCTCGTAATTGATTAGATTGCCGGCACGATATCATTAAAAGAATATTGTTTCTATACGACTATCATAGAATCTGGGCATTCTGATTCTATTTTTAAATACAGAATATCTACATTCTTTCTTTTTTTTATTCTCACACCGATATCGGTGCGAGAATAATTATTCTCACACAGATTAGACCAATTAGAGCAAAGAATAGACTACTATTTGAAGTGACATCTATTACCAAATTTTTGAACTCAATTTATTTACATATCAACAAAAGTCAAGTTTGTCAAATTAGTAAACTTTTTTGCGTGCGATCGATCTGAATTTTTGCACATATTTTCCTACCGATCATTCATAAGGGTTGTGTACGAGGGGGGACAACTTTTTGCTCAGTTTTTCGATATCTAGCGCCGTTCTTGAGTTATTGCTGCGTTTCCGTCACACAAACTTGAATTAGCAATAACTCGAAAACGGCGTTAGATATCGAAAAACTGAGCAAAAACTTCTCCCCCCTCGCTTCAATTCTCCCCCCGTGAATTAACGGTGGGAAAGCATGTACAAAAATTCAGATCGATCGCGCACAAAAAAATTTTCTCATATTTACAAATTCTGATTACGGTCAAAACTTATACAGCTTATTATTTTAATAGTCGTATAGAAAGTATAGTCTGAAACACGTTTGGAATGGCTATTCCGCACTCGTGAACCGTCACCCTCGCCTGCCGGCTCGGGTGACAAACTTTTCCCTCGTGCGGAATATGCCTAATTCCAAACTTGTTGCAGAATATACTATTTTCGCTATGAATGTTTATGTGTACAAATTTTAAGTTATTCTCAGTGGGACACCCATCGGAGCACCCCTCGTTTGTAGCACTAAAAATTTTAAATTAGTTGCCAATAATTCTAACAACTCTCATATTATATCTTTGATGTTTAGTAGAAGGAACTTAAGTCAAAATTTCACGAATTTTAGTTTTTTATATCATTGGATTTCTAATTTTTTGTTCTATCGATTCGTATAAAGAACATAAGTCCAGGGCCGCGTTAAGGCATGTGAGTACCCTAGGCATATTTTTTTTGTCGCCCCCTTAAAATTAAAATTTGAACTTATAACAGCAAAATAACAAATTTATTTACTTAAACCGCTTAAACAGTAGACGGTATTTTGTTCTTCGTTTATTTTTATTCTTTACCCTCTTGCACTTAAAAATTGTTTATGTTTTCTACATAATGTAATATGATTTTTAAATAAGTACAATTTACAATCAAGTTTCTATTTATGTTACATTTTTTATTAGAATTAATTAGTATTTTTGCCGCCCCCTAAAAGACTGCCGCCCTAGGCAGCTGCCTTTCTTGCCTAATGGATAAATCGGCCCTGCATAAGTCTATTGTTTGGTATAAGCACTAGGTAGTGAAAATCTTAAGAACTCAGTTGCAAATTTAATTTTTTCAAACTGCATAAGAACTTAAGTCAACTTATGTTCTTAATATCAATCAAACTGAAACTACTTCTGCAATCTTATAGACTTAAGACTTATGTTATTCGTACTTTTAGTAATGTAAAAAATATAAAAAGCTTAAGTCAAGCACTTCGTATTTTTACATCTACTATTTCCGATAGGATCCGTATAATTATTATACCTTAACAGGCGCAGCTATTAAACAATATTTGATTAATGCTTTGTCTAACTATTTATCGGTACATACATAGCTATTGTTTATACAATATGAATATTTTTGTTAGTTAGTGTATTATGGTATATACTGTATACCGCTAGTAAGATAGCTTTGTTTATGAAAAAAGACGTAACAACAACAAATATTTTTCAGAATTTTATTGAGTGTACGAAAAAATGCTTTGATGTAAACGCAATCGACATGTTTATTTAATGCTATCAATAAATTTACCGGTATAGTCTTATCCTAACATTCTAAGTCGACTCTCAAAGATTGATAAAATGCAATATGCAATAGAAATTTTATTATAAACATTCTCCATTTAAAATTATAAAAATTGGTCATTCTGGTGCTAGCTTTTGTTGGTGTTATTTCGTTGTGCGATTAATTTATTACTTAAATAAATAATATTAAAAATGAGTGCAAGAGCGAAGAAGCTTCTCGAAATGGCGTTAAGGGTTGTGCAACTTGAAAAAGAAGGTAAGTAGGTAGTGCCTTAATCAATTTTAGTTTGTTTGAATAAACTACTTTTGCTTATTTTTAAAAATATTTTGTCAATTTTACGAAAATGATTTAACTTTAATAATGTGATATATTGTAATTTCTAAATGCATTCAATTCGTTTGATTTAGATGAAGTCACTTCGAAAGAGTCATCTCCTCCCAATTCGATCAGTTCTTCCCTGGAAAGGATGATCAGTTCAGATGATAGCGTGAATGATAAAGATTACTGCCCTTCATCTTCATCTTCAATCGACCAGAGAAACGGCTACTTTTGAACAGTTACCTCAACCATGTAAGATAAAATTATTTGTTTCATTTTTAGTTTAATAAAATAATTCGTTTTAGCTACATCAGCAGTTGTACTTTACAGTTGTTTTTTACTGGTAAACCACTAAAAAAATGGGCCGTATCTATTCGAAAGAAACGTACCAATTTACTTAATACGGGAAAAGCATACGTAAATTCCAGCGAAAATCAAGTTAAAGCAAGAGAAATGAAACCATTGACGGAATGTCGAAAAAAATGCAATTTAGTATTAAAAGAGGAAGATCGTATGAAAATATTTCAAGAATATTGGGCATTAGGAACACATAGTAAAAGAGTAAACTTTGTCGCAAGAATGATAAGTACAGTAGAGAAAAAAAAACAACCCGAAGAAGAAACGTAGACAGTAATAAAGTAAGAAATGTGTCTCATGAATATTCGTTCGAGGTGAAGGGTAAGAAATTATCCGTGTGCAAAGCTTGTTTTTGCAAGACTTTGGATGAAAAAGATACCTTCATCAAAAACGCATTGAAAAATAAACATCAAAGTACTTCAGGGGTGACAATCGAAGATCGTCGAGGCATAAATTCAACACCTAACAAGAAATCGGAAACAGAAATAAAAGAAGTTCTCCAACATATAGTTACGTTACCACTTTTTAAGGGATATTAATCTACATCACCTTATAATTATTGTCATTTATAACTATACCTTTATTTAATGCTTTATCTATGTTAATTCTAATTTATGTTTAATCAATGCATTGCTTAATATTCTGCTTTTTACCAAAACAATAGAATGCAGCTGCAGTAATCTTTATACCTAATCTACCTTTGTATAATTTAACATTTTAAACCCATGTTATGTATTTTAAAATGTATTCTTTTGATTATAATAATTTAGACCATTTTATCATGTAAACAATATGTCAATATAAAAGCTGGGGGTAAAAACTCAAGCTCAGTTTTGTTCTTTAGGCTTACGCTTGTAACATCTCATCTTTGTAAATATTATTTAGTGTAATTTAAATAAATTCTTTTTTAAAATTCACACTTAATTGTTGTGAATATAACTGGCGCTGCGAACAGGATAGTTTCACAAGTGCAAAGTGCTTCTTATTTGGAAACAACCAAGAGAAAACTGAAGACAAATCAGCTCATCTTATTTGGAAACAACCAAGAGAAAAACTGAAGTCAAATCAGCTCATCTTATTTGGAAACAACCAAGAGAAAACTGAAGTCAAATCAGCTCATCTTATTTGGAAATCCAAGAGAAGAACCGCACCTGGAGTGTTTCAACACCTTAGAGGCTATCCACGAATTTGTGTTCCTGAAGGAAGACAATTAGCAACCTACTCGAGCAAGGATCATCTAGAACAAGGCAAAGAACTTGAGACTGGGATGGCATTCCTTCTCCTAACTTTGTAAGTTTTTGCATCCTTACTCTTATTTTATTATCATTATTATCGTATGCCATGTCCGATAGCGACATTGAATTAGAATTATTAGAAGAAAAAACTGAAATTTTACAACCAACAAATAGTAGTGTAATTCCTAAGAATAATAGTAAATTTAATCGATTTAGCCCATACAAGGCATCAAATACAATTGCAAATTTAATTATACCTCCACCAAATATGTTTCAAATGGGAGAATTGACTGCATTAACAAAATCATTACCAGAATATTTACCCGGAAGCAATCTCTCTACGTTTATAACCAGTGTAGATAATTTAGCAAAATTTTTGGAGAGTAAACTAACACCTTCACAAACTTATCTATTTAATGTATCAGTATTAGCTAAAATAAAAAACGAAGCTAGGGATTATTTAAATTTTCATAGCTTAACGGAATGGCCCGGTATACGAGATGCACTTCTTAGAAAGTACGGAGATCAACGTAATGAAGAATTATTACTTTCAGCATTACGTAACACTATTCAATTAAAACATGAAAATTTTAACGAATATTATGATAAAATTTTATTAGCGCAAAACGATCTACTTCAATTTGTACAATTACATGAAACCGACCCTAACGCATTTTCATTCAAAAAACATTCATATCACAATCAATCTTTACAAAGATTTTGCTCAGGCTTACTAGAACCTTTTAGATCATATTTAATGAACTTCGATCTACCTAATTTAGAAACAGCATTAAATAAATGTCGGATATATGATAACAAAATCCAAGAAAATAATTACACGGATTATATGAGACGAACACAAGATTACAAATCGCACAAAATTCCTCCACAATCAATAAAACCTATGCATACTACTCAAAATAACTCTTGGCAAAATTCTCGACAACAAACAACTCAACCTCACTTCCAAACAAACCAATTTTCTCAACAATTCCAACCTAGACAATTTCCGCAACAACAATCCTTTATTCAAAAACAATTTCCACCTTATAAACCATTCTCTCAACCCCAATTCCAACCAAAACCATTTTCCGGATCCATTAACAAACCTCACGTACAATCAAGATTTCCCACAAATAAACAAACCTTCGGAACTAGACCCGATCAACACAAAAACCAATTTAAACCAACTCCAATGTCAGTACAAACATCAGCATTTACAATGAGACCAAGTCAAAACCAATTTCAGTCTGTTAACAAACCGACGTTTACGTCACAAGAATTATTTAATAACGAGGTACACACCGAAGAATATCCCAACGAAAACGATATCTGTTATGATACTAAGATAGAACAAGAAATAGAAAACTCTCAATCACAATTTGAATTTGAAAATCTATACGAAGAAGAAAATTTTCAGTTAGAAGCTTCGGAAAACCAACAACCATAAATTTAAATTCAATTTGTTCAAAACCCAAACTACCCTTCTTTTATTTACCCCAATTAAATTTAAAAATTTTAATAGATTCTGGTGCAACAGATTCAATTATCAATTGCAATGTTGCATCATATTTTAAAGATTATGTTTATTTTGAACCGTTTGTCATCTCAAGTTTAAACAACAAAGTAAAATCAGACAAGAATCTGTATATCCCGCTACTCTCAGAGCTAGGAATACACGACCCCTTCAAACTCAGAATTATAGATTGGCACAAAAATTTTGACGCTCTTATCGGAACCAAAGATTTACATAAACTTGAAGCAAATTTAAATTATAAAACGAAAACCCTTACTGTAGGTAACATCCGAATACCTTTCTTTTTAGAATACAATCAACACGAAATAAATTCAAAAATCGGTAACAAAAATTATCTTGAAATTCCCGTATCAATCGACAATGGTGAAGTTTTAATACCTAAAATAAAAACAAAAACCAACATCGAAATACCTGAATGTATTGCAATAGCAAAAAACGGCATTTGCAAAATACCAAACCCAATAGAAGGCATAGAAATCAATTTCAATGAAAGAGTTAATGTATTACCAACACAGTATTTTGACATCCAAAACCCTACAGAAATTCATACAAAACCTTTCCCAAAAGTCCATGAACTAATCAGGACAGAACACCTCAACGAAGAAGAAAAGAGAGAAATTATAAAGTTATGTATAAAATACCGTGATGTATTTTATTACGAGAATACTGATCTTAGCTTCACAAATCATGTTAAACACGGAATCCGAACCACAGATGACCACCCTATTTTTACGAAATCATTTAGACACCCGAGGGCGATGCAAATCGAAATTCAAAAACAAATCCAAAAATTATTAGATAACAAAATTATACAACCTTCCATATCACCATACAGTGCACCCGTCTGGATAGTTCCAAAGAAGATGGATGCCAGTAATGAAAGAAAATATCGAATGGTAATCGACTACAGAAAGCTAAATGAAAATACAATTGAAGACAAATATCCATTACCTAGAATTGAAGAAATCTTGGATAACCTAGGAAGATGTGTTTACTTTACAACGTTAGATTTAGCTCAAGGTTTTCATCAAATTGAAATGGATCAAAAATCAATCGAGAAGACTGCGTTCACTGTAAATAACGGTCACTTCGAATATTTAAGAATGCCATTTGGTTTAAAGAACGCACCTGCAACATTCCAGAGAATGATGGATAACGTCTTAAAGGAATTCCTTTACAAATTTTGCTTTGTCTATATGGATGATGTAGTCATATTTTCTAAGTCCCTGCAAGAACATCTAAGTCATATCAAACTTATATTTCAAAGGCTAAAGGAAGTAAATCTTAAGGTACAGCTTGATAAGTCCGAATTCTTATGCAAAGAAGTTGCATTTCTAGGACACGTCATCACCCCACACGGAATAAAACCAAATCCAACTAAAATTTCTGCCATACACAACTACCCGATACCCAAGACTATCAAAGAAATAAAATCATTTTTGGGATTAATAGGCTACTACCGCCGATTCATATCAAACTTTGCCAAGGTAGCCTCTCCAATGACTAAATGTCTTCGTAAAGGCTCACAGATAGATATAAATAATACTGAATATCGAGAATGCTTCAACCTATGTAAAGAATTAATAACAAATGCACCCATCTTAACATATCCTGATTTTGATAAAACTTTTAAGCTAACCACAGACGCCTCTAATGTAGCAATTGGAGCCGTGCTCAGTCAAAGTAACAAACCCATCGGATATTACTCCAGAACACTCAACTCGGCAGAAAAGAACTACAGTACGATAGAAAAGGAATTTTTAGCTATAATGGATGGTACAAAACATTTTAGACCATACTTATTTGGAAGAAAATTCATTATAGAGACCGATCATAATCCCTTGGTTTGGCTACACAAGATAAAAGAACCTAACTCTCGTTTAGTAAGATGGAAACTAAAATTAGAAGAATTTGATTTTGAAGTGGTTTATCGAAAAGGAAAGGAAAACGTAGTAGCAGATGCTTTATCACGTATCGAAATTAATAACAAAGAGCTCGACGAAATATCCATAATACCACAAGTAGAAGAGCCCCCTAACATCGATGACTTAGACGAAATTTTGGGCAGACCCGAACTGCGGCGCGGTTAATCCCTAATCGGATAAAAAAAAGGGTCAACCTTTTCTTGCTGTCCGAACTGCGGCGAGGTCAGAAAAAACTGTAGGTCGAACTGCGGCGAGGTTAATCCCTAATAGGATTTTAAAAAAGGCTCAACAATAATACAGGGTGACACCACAATCTTAAAAAACCAAATGTTTTAATAACTGGAGGGGGTAACCTAATGTGGGGGCCCCGTGTAATGTAACCTTTTAAGCTGGTTACATGCACTTGCGATTTTCAGAATGCAATTTTTGTTCTGAATTCTAAATTTCCCAAAATTTCAAATTTGCATTTCACATATCGCTAATTGCCACCAGAAAAAAAATCTAGTATTTGCAAAAACTTGGATTAATATAATAAATTCAGCATGTTTTACCAAGGTAATTTAACAACTTTTGCTTGAATTCAATTTTTTTGTCATGCAGAGTACCCCCCCCCCTAGAGTACATACCTGTATAAATTTAATTTAGTTCTGTCTTTTTCAATTTTAAAGTTTAAACATTAGTAATTGGTAATGATGAGTAATTGTAATCTATACGTAATAATCAAACTTAATATACTTATAATAATTATTATTAACAGTACGAAAGTATCAAAAAACAAAAATGGAATTTATTTTAAGCCAACGCGGTAAGCCTTTAATTTTGTTCGAAAATTTTAAATTTTACAAAAGAGATGAAACAGTTGAGGGGATCAAATGGTCGTGCACACATAAAAAGTGCACCGCAAAACTTGTGACAGATGACAATTCAACAGTAATAATTAAAAATCAAGCACAACATAATCATGAAGCAAGTGCAACATTATTAAGACAAACGGTTAACAACAGTGTGAAGAGAAAAGCGGTAGAAGATTTAAATGCGCCCCCCAACAAATTAATAAAAACAGAAGATAACGCAACTAATTTAACAAAATCAGATATGGTAAGAATTCGAAAAAATATACATTATGCTAGAAGTTCACACCGACCCAATTTGCCAAAAAATGAAGCTGATGTAATAGATGCATTAAATTCTATAGAAATTTTAACCAACGAACGAAACGAACCATTTTTGTTAATTAACGACTCCACTAAACGGTTAATAGTGTTTTCTTGTGAATCGAATTTGAGATTGCTTTCAACTGCTGAAAGAATTTATATGGACGGCACATTCAGCTATTGTGCAAAATATTTTAAGCAATTCTTTACCATTCATGGGATTTTTAATGGGCATTATGTGCCTTTAGTTTTTTCTTTGCTAAAAGATAAACATACTGAAACATATGGAACTCTAATGAGCGAAATTATAAATTGTGTGCAAAAACTTGGCCTTCAGTTTACTCCTAAAGAAGTAGTGGTAGACTTTGAAATGAGCATACACAATGCAGTAAAAAAGATTTGGCCAACTTCTACAGTTTATGGATGTCGATTTCATTTAGCCCAAGCGTGGTTCAGAAAAATGCAAAACCTTGGACTAACATCTGATTACAAAAATAAAGAATCAGACATTTGTAAGTAGAACTAAATTGATTTCAATGTTTGATTAGGTTAATTTTAATTATTTTAGGTAAATGGTTGGGTTGGACATTTGGATTGCCATTTTTGCCACCGGAGGAAGTAGAAAATTGCTTGATGGTGGATTTTATTGCCATACAGCCAAATGATGAACGCATTTCAAATTATATAGAATACTTACTTAAAAATTACGTTGGAAGCCAGGCAGTTTTCCCACCGAAAATGTGGGCGGTGTGCTCAGCAACCACAGAGCGTACGACAAATGCTTGTGAATCATTTCACTCAAAATTTAACAAAGAATTTAATACTGCACACCCCAACATTTTCAGTTTTTTAAATGTACTAAAAGACATGCAAAGTGATACATATATCGCAATGAATAGTTTAAATAATATGGCACCTTACGCAGCAAATCGAAAGTACAAAGAAAAAAGAAAATATATTGCAAATAGTGTAGAAAAGTATCAAAACGGAGAATTAGATCGTTTTTCTTTCATCAAAGAAGTTTCGCACCACTATCGTGGATGTAATAAACTTGCGTAAAGTTAATTATTATTTATATTTAACTTGTAGGTATTAATAAAAAAAAACTGTCTTTAAATATTTAATATTAATCCCTTCAACTTTTTCTAATCGGGATTATTAATCCCTTCTTATGCCTGTAAGTGACCTCGCCGCAGTTCGGACTTTCACTAATCCACACCTAAAGTAACCACGCCGCAGTTCGAACCATTTTAAGTAGGGTCAACTTGACCGCGCCGCAGTTCGGAAACCCCCGAAATTTTAGGCGACCCATCAAACGACAATTCTGACAAATATCAAAGAATCAGAAACGATTTAGACAATACGGTACATTCGGTTAATAACGAAGACAACGGAAAAGTAATTCCAATATCAGAGCAACCTGTCAACAATTTTAGTAATCGAATAATCATACTCTTTGGAAAAAACTTCGATATCCGATTAAAACGACCATTCAAAAAGAATCACTACACTACCTTTATCAGAAAAGAAAATATTCAAGAAGACTTATCGCGAATGATCAAAGAAATCATAAGACCAAACATCACCTACGGAATTTATTGCAAAGAACAAAACTTACGAGACGTCCTAATAAACTTATGTAAAACTTACATGAACGACTCAGTAAGATTCATATTTTCTAACCAATACCATACCGACGTGTTAGACGAAAACGACCAGAAAGAGAAGATATCAAATTACCACGACGAAACTCATACAGGTATAATCGAAACGTATAACCAGTTAAAAATGACATACTTCTGGCCCAATATGAAACAGATGATTACTAATGAAATTAACAAATGCGAATTATGTCTACAATCTAAGTACGAAAGAAATCCGTACAATGTGAAACTACAAGGTCCCTTATTAGCTCAAAAACCCTTCCAAACAATCTTTATTGACACCTTCTCCTTTCAAAATTGCAAATTTTTAACCATCATTGACTCCTTTTCAAAATACGCCCAAGCCTACTTTATCAAAGATGGAACCGGCCTTACAGTTCTTAACAAACTTCGTCATTACTTTGCGCATCATAATTACCCAAAACGCATTGTTTGCGATCAAGGCAAGGAATTCTTCAATAAGACATTCAAAGAATACTGCCAATTTCATAAAATTGAATTACACTTTACTACCATCAACAACCCTAATTCAAACTCACCCATCGAAAGATTACATTCGACTTTAGTCGAAAAACTCCGGATTCTTAAATTAAAAGAACCTAACGAAACCCCACAAAACCAGATGATAACAGCTACATTAATATACAATCAATCTATTCATTCTTCAACCGGATTCTCACCTTTTTCTATATTATACGGACCCTATGAACACGAAATTGATTTATCCCTAGATATGACGATATATGAGGAATATAATAATAAACGAAAAAACGAACTACTACCATTTATCGACCAAATTTACAACAAAAATAAAAATAAAGAAGATAAGACTCTTGAAAAGCGAAACGAAAACCGAGAAAAATCCCCACAACTCGATACAGATGTTGTATTTATTAGAAAAAACAAACCAGGCAAAACAGACCCATTATATGACAAAATGTTAATATCTAAGAAATCAAAAGATGTGGTAGAAGGAAAATCTGCAAAAGGAAAAGTCACCAGTTCACACGTTAGAAAATTAAAAAGATTAAGAAAAGTTATTTGTTTACAGGATCCTAATGAACCTGGACCTAGTACCACCCGTGCACCCACTACAAGTGACTCCGATACGGACTAATGGGTACTTTAATGAAGAACTGGGCACAGCGAAAATACATTCGCATTATCATAAATTCTACTTTTACTATAACCTTACTCAATTAGAAATAAGCCTTAGACAATTAATAGCGAATAGCGTAATTTTAAAACATAAAATACCATCAGATATCCCGACTCAGCAACGTTACAAGCAATTAAATATCGAAGCATTATCACTAGAGAATAATTTAGAAAAACTGTTACATTTTAGACAAAAACGCGGTTTATTTAATTTCTTAGGAAAAACAATAAAATTTATTACGGGTAATTTAGACGATGAAGACCTCATAAGCATTAACAAAAACTTAGAAATTTTATTCTCCAATCAAAGAACCCAAATCTCAAAAATTTCAGACATTACTTCATTTGCTAAACACATCACTACTCGTTATGAACAAGATTTGAGGAAATTCAATCGGTTTCAAAATGATACAATTACTGCATTCAGATCTCTGACGGAATTGAGTAACGTAAACCAACTATTAAACTTAGAAATGTATAATATTCAAAATTATCATGAAATAGTAAAAACACTAATCAGAACAATAAACCTAGCTAGGTTAGAAATTCCGAACATTGAATTAATCACCTTTTCAGAATTACAAGAAATTTATAATCTTTTAACTAAAATTTACACAAAAAATCAACTGTTATTCTTAGATGATACACACCTATTTGAAATATTGGATTTATCAAAATTTACCTTATTAATTGCAAATAACACGATAGTAATGATATTAAAAATACCTATCCTAAATCCGACCTCATATAAACTTACGAAAATCATTCCAATACCTAATTCACGTTCTCGAATTCTCATACCACCAACTTCTTATCACCTACAAAGTAACAAAGAAGAAAAGTGGTTACACAATTGCAAACATAGCATAAATCAAACAATTTGTTACAACCCAGCCGTCTCTATGTGCAGACTACAAAAATTGCAGAAATGCTGAATTGCTCGAGTAGACGACAGGCATAACGTTCACATAGTGCTACCTACTGGAATCATTACCAGCTTCAATCCACCACAGGAAGTAATTGAAAACTGCAATTTATTATAAAATAAACAAACACACCCTACAAGGAACCAACTTCTTACGAACACAGTGCAACTTAATTATACAAGAAGAAAACATTAATGTTCAATTTACCAATTTTTCAATACAACTACCGCATGTCTATGAAGAAGAATTAAAAGAATCATACAAAATCCACCTTAAAGCGGATCATCTTAAAAACTTAGAACAATTGAAGAAAGACCTCCAAAGGATCGAAGAAAACCCATCTACAATAATACCTCTCGTCAATTATGTTCATTACTTTACCACATTTGTTATAACTTTAATCATTATGACTTTTATAGGTATTATATTCAAATTCAGGAAACAACTACATGATCGAATCTGCAGAAAGAAAACCATTTTCAAGATTTCTAAAGAAAACGCTGTGGAGATGAATCTCTATCCATTGTCAAACGAGGACGTTTGAAGCTCTTAAAGAGGGAGGAGTTACGTTACCACTTTTTAAGGGATATTAATCTACATCACCTTATAATTATTGTCATTTATAACTATACCTTTATTTAATGCTTTATCTATGTTAATTCTAATTTATGTTTAATCAATGCATTGCTTAATATTCTGCTTTTTACCAAAACAATAGAATGCAGCTGCAGTAATCTTTATACCTAATCTACCTTTGTATAATTTAACATTTTAAACCCATGTTATGTATTTTAAAATGTATTCTTTTGATTATAATAATTTAGACCATTTTATCATGTAAACAATATGTCAATATAAAAGCTGGGGGTAAAAACTCAAGCTCAGTTTTGTTCTTTAGGCTTACGCTTGTAACATCTCACCTTTGTAAATATTATTTAGTGTAATTTAAATAAATTCTTTTTTAAAATTCACACTTAATTGTTGTGAATATAACTATATCTACTCATTTCCCTCTTACGAAAGCCATTACACTCGTAAAACTAACGATAAGATGTATTTACCAAGCCATATCAATTTAACAATAATGTACAGGTTGTACAAAGAAAACCATGAGAAGCCAGTTTCTCGAACAATTTATGAACAGCAATTCTCCAAAACTAACTTGAAATTCAAAAAGCCAAGCGTCGATACTTGCCACAAATGCGATACATTGGCAATGCAAATTAAAGTAGCTGATACCGAAGATAGAGAGCAACTAGAAATTCAATTGAAAATTCACCACGAAAGAGCTGATTTGGCTTACCAATCAAAGAGAATGGATAAGGTTGAAGCTACTGGAGATGATCTGAAAAGATGTTACTCTTTTGATCTACAGCAATGTTTGGCGACTCCTTTATTGACATCTTCAGTAGCTTTTTATAAAAGGCAGTTGTGGACATTTAATTTGACCATACATGATAACAGCAATGGAAACTCCAAAAATTGTATGTGGCATGAAGCGATAGCTGGACGGGGAGCAAACGAAATCGCTTCTTGCTTATACCAACATTTGCTACAATTACCTAGTATCGTCAAAGAAGTTACATTTTACTCGGATTCCTGCCAGGGGCAAAATAAAAATAGCCATGTGTGCGCAATGTTTCTCAAAGCGATCGTGGATTGTCCAAATTTAGAGATAATTAACCACAAGTTTTTAGAACCCGGACATACCCACATGGAGTGTGATGTTGATCACTCGATGATTGAGAAAAAAAAAGAAAAAAATGGAAACAGCAATCTTCCATCCTCACGATTGGTACCAGCTGGTAAGAAACGTAGGAAAAAAGAAACAATTTGAAGTCAAGGAAATGACCCAAGACGAAATCTTTGATTTTGATTTTTTGATTTTTTCTTTGATTGAAAAAATGCACATATGTCCATTAGGCTCTTTTCGTAGACTCTGAAAGTGACTGAAATTTTAGATTTAAATGATTAATAATCATTACAATAAAATTTTATTGTAAAAAAAATATTTATTTTGTCAATTCTGTTAGTGGTAATAGGATAAGTTAACCCATTAACACCCAGATTAATTTTTATTAATGCAAACACAAAAATTCAACTTGAAGTGCAAAAGTTGCCACAAATCTAAATCACAAATTGGTGATTTATAAAATACATTAGAAACTCGATAGTGTGAACAGCAAAAACCATGTTTATTTTTTAAATATTAATACCCAATTTGTATTTTCCTCTTATTTTTATGCTATAAAAAAGAATGAAAAAGCAAGCAAGCATACTGTTTGGGCCAAATCTCACTTCTAAAATATAGTGAGAATGAAAAAATGGACTGTATATTTGGTTTATGATTGCGTAACAGATGTTAAGGATAATAGCGACTTACCAGAGAATTCTTCTTGCTTCTCCTCTCTCTTCGGATAGGAAATAACATATATTCATAAATCACCATAAACATAAATCACCCAATTTTTAATTGAGTGAGCGAAGTTCGCAAACCAACCAAACCAAAACAGAAATCTTTTAATTTTTCGAAATTTTAATTTTTCGCCAACGCGTTAATTTATTAACAACCAACAAGCTACAATGGCAGATGCGGAAACACAACCACCTGCGTTACCACAAAGGCAGCCCTACAGAGGTAAGCCTGAGAACCAGCGAGATCCACACGCCATAATAGCGCCAAGAGGTAGAGGAGCAGGACCCCGCGGCAGAGGCCGAGGCGGACAAGGAAGGCAAAACCAACCAAGGGATGCGCGAAACGCACCTACAGAGTTAAACAAGCCCTCACAACTCCACGATACAAGTCACGTCAAAGTGACTACCACCTCACCAGCCGACGATGCAATTTTCGGCAAACACCTGAGCGTCCGAGAACGTTCCCCGCTAGACATTTTCAGTCAGTGCACCTGCATTGATAGAAATATCTAGGCAAACATATAGCGAATTGGTTACAGACAACAATTCACTAACAAAAGTTATTTTGCCAGAGTACTTAGATTACTACGCTACAGCAATGCTGTGGTTTAGGATAGTAGCTCTTAAACAAAAGAACTCTCAGCCACTGACAGTAGCTGAACAGGATGTACTGATGGCCATACAGCCTATGACCTATGCAGTCCCTGAACCGATCCGCTTGCAATTATGCCACCTTGGCAATATTGTAACGAAAACAGGATCCCACCTATTCCCAACATTCCCACCGTTACCTACCGAACAGATAGGAGGTCAAGGAGGTTACTATGGTAATCTTCTTCCACCAGGGGAAGGAGTAGACACCAATCTCCACAATCTCTATGAAGAGATTCCATGCCTAGGAGTCTTATCCGAAGCAGTACGGAACACAATTGGCAATGCTGCGCCAGGCATTTACCAGTCGCAAGTTACGTATGAGAACCAACAATTTGTTCTAATATCAGTTTTGTGGTATTTTCCCGGTTTTTTCAAGTGTTTTGTGACCAACAACCAACCTTGACCAGCTGATTAATCAAGGAACATTTCGCTACATTATAATAGTGCTTATCGGTGATCATCCTATTGTTATCCTTTCCCTTCACCCTATATGTTATTTCCTATCCGAAGAGAGAGGAGAAGCAAGAAGAATTCTCTGGTAAGTCGCTATTATCCTTAACATCTGTTACGCAATCATAAACCAAATATACAGTCCATTTTTTCATTCTCACTATATTTTAGAAGTGAGATTTGGCCCAAACACATACAAAAAAAGAGGAAGAAATAAATTAAAAATTTATATTTAAAAAACAAACATGGGTTTTGCTGTTCATACTATCGAGGTTTTACTGTAGATCGCAAGGCGCTAATACATAGGTTAATATTCCATTTTTCTTTTTATATACTTTATACTTATACTTACGTTATGTTTACTTTCGATTAATAGTATGGAAAATAATTCCATTAATTAATTATAAGTTCCAAATATTTCTACAATTTATTAGAAAGCTGCGACTTAAATACTTTGCTTATCCAGTGAGAGTAAAATAAGAAATACCAGAAATACAAAAATAGTTTTTATTACATTTATTATTAGAACAATAACTTTAAATTTCCACAAATATATTTTTTTAATACACGTAATTTATAAAATATACAAGAGTGAATTGATCGCTTTTAGCCAATATAATAAACATGATTCCATACAAGAAAAACAAAGACATTCTTTTGACAATTGAATTGATTGACAAATACAGTCGCGTAAAAAACACTACATTTGCTTTTTCTTGACTCATATAGAAACAGAATTACCTACTAAATTTCGAAAAAGTTTATTTAGTAACTGACTATGGTTTTAACTTTCAAGCAGTGTTTTTAGTTTTTTGTAATTAGAGCAAATTGCAGATCGATCAGATTTATTTATTTTCATTTTACTACTTCCTTTCATACTAATTGGACCAAAAAATATATATTCAATATTTACATTTTGAATATCGTCCAGTCTCGGCCACACAAATTCCTCTGAATTTTCTTTTAAAAACTTAACTTTAAAACTGCTATTGTTTACATTATTGCTTTCTAAAATATGACCAATATACCAACGATCATCGTAGTATACGGCGTAGTATTTTTTACCTCCAATCAATTTTAAAAAAAAATTGGAGGTATGGTAATCGAAAAAAAATTTCAACTTTTTTTTTTGCATTTTTGAGATCACCGTGTTCAGAAACGTAAAGATCTGCAAAAAGTAAAATAAAAATTTCTGTGTCGGTCTGTCTGTCGGTCTGTCTGTCTGTCTGTCGTCAAATTTTGTCGATCGATTTGCTTCCGAGCCATCCAACCAATTACGACCAAATTTGGTATGGTGGTAGGGTTCACGGTGGAAAGGTGAAAATAAGGTTTTCGTCGCGATCTATCAATCAGGAGTGCCACCACAAGAAAATAATACGGGATTTTTAAAAAATATTTTGTCTTGCGATATGTTATTTTAAAGGCCTTAAAAGGCTTTATCCAGAATAGGTAAAATTAATCTTCTATCTGTCGTCTGTCAAAAATCACAAGTTGTCAAAGTTGAAACTTTAAGAGTGAATAACTCAAGAAATGCTGAAGGGATCTTACCCAAATTTGGTACGTAGGTACATTGATCCTAATGGATATGAGAGCATATGTAATCCTTCGATAGAAATCAGTAATGCAACATGAAAAAAATAAAATTAACTTTTTTGGCAAAAACATGAAAAAAGTTTTTGTCGATCGATTTTCTCCGGCATTTCTACGTCGATTGCAATCAAACTTATTGGACGTATGCCTCGTGGGCTGGAATGGTGAAAATAAGGTTTTGCCAGAGAAATCTTCACCAGGGCCACCACAATAAAATAAATTTAAAAAAATGAAAATGTCGTCGTATCTCCGGAAATGTTTAACCGATTCAGCTAAAATTTGGTGTGTCGATGGAGCTTTGAAAGTATAAGTATTGGTGAGAAAACAAACCGAGCCAATTGTAACAGGGCGGGGCAGGTCAGAAAAATTATAGAAAATATTAACTGAAATCTTAATTTATATATTTTTTGTGAGAATTTGTCAGATGGGTGGCAAAAATAAAACAATATATTCAAAATTTTAATAAACGTCATAATTTTGTGACATATGTGTCAAAATTAGGTTAATGTTGATTTGTATACCGAGTGCAGCATAAGAGTTGAGTTGAGGGCTTTTAACAATTTATTTTAGAATACAAAAATAGGTGGTTTGGTGGGAAATATTTTATAATATCGTCGTACGGACTGACGGAACGTTACTTTATAAGTAAAAGGTTCTGCCACTAGGTAGCGACCAAGTTTAGGCTGTTTGTTAAATTTTTTCGCAAATGTTTTCAGAATCAGTAAATCGGCAGTCAGTAATTTACAAAAATTTATTTTCGAAAAATCCGCTAGATGACCGAAAAAATTTGTTGTGCCAATCTTGGAGAAATTTTATTTGTGACTTCTTACGGTATTATGTGACGTATATAAAAATTTTGGAAAAAATTCAGTGGCGTACAAAAATAAAAAATTTTTTTCATTTAGATTTTGTTAAAAAAACTTTTATAGATAGATTTAGGGTAGGGGTGATACATATAGATATCTTTGCCAGGGCTACCGATATCTTTGTTAAGGCTACCACAATAGAAAACAAAAATGAACATTATGTCATCGTATCTCCGGACAAAATTTGGTGTGCTGGTGATTGGAGGTATTGCGGCAGAGAGTGACGATATTTTTAATTCCACATTAATTGATGGCGTTTTAGTAGTTTTGTATTTATTTGGTGTATGAAATCTTAACAATCGGTCGGAACTAATTTTTGTTTTGTTGGTATCGAGCAACCAACAAAGGGTTGATTTTCGTATTGTAATTTCTTTTCCACCAACATTAACGTTTAGGAAAGAGCTTTCTTTAATATGACTTGTTCCGCAGTCTTTTAAACTTAAATATTCGCCACAATTTACCAATACCTTAGGCAAATTGTCTTCAGGATTATCTGAAATATCTTTGGAAATATCTAATGTTTGCGATTGTGTGTCCAAATGATTTAAAAGAATATCATCGTTACTTTGTTCGATCATGTCAGTTTCATTTGTAAATTCAACAAAATCGTCATCAACGAAAGTGTCATCATTATATGAATCCAAAGTAACCAATTCTGCTTTATTATTAAATATACAAACGGTTTCCCAGCTTGCATCTTTACACTTCATTCCCAAAGAACTACAAGCAGATTTAACTTCGCTTAAAGCATTTTCAATGATTTCTTCAATTTCTTTGTCACTGGGAAATGAACATTCCGTAGGAAGGTTGTCTACTTCACTTTCACCTAATCTGGTATGTTTTTCTCGCGGGAATATAAAGGTACCTGAAAGATCGGAAATAATATTTTGTATAACTTGGATTCTGTTAAGTCGCTGCATTATTTCGGCCATTCAATTTACAATAGTCGAGAAAGTTGAGGTCATGGACCGTGTGGAACGAAATAATTGTTCACATGGTTGAGAGCTATACAGCCAAGGAACAAATTCACAGTTTTTTTGCACTTCACTGTCATCTCGATATCGACGAATCAATTTAATTAGAGAATGCGCATTTATTTCAACACACACGTAACAATTTAGGGAAATAAAGTTTTTCGTAACTGATAGGTTTTTCTTTTCACTAAGCCAACTTCTCCACATTCGTAAAAAAAATACGGAATACCATATCAAATATATTCTATCACGAGTAGCTATAGTTTTAGATAAAAATGAAGTAATGATGTATCTCATTAATTGTAAGTACATGACTGTCCCGTTGCTGTTAGGTATTACTTTTTTTAGAAGGTCACCTACAATTACCGAGCAAATTTTTTCGGCAGCTTTAAAATTCATTTTATCTTCCGGCCTGATATCACTTTGCGTAAGTAAATGTTTATCTTTGGTTTCTTTATTTATAAGCTCTTCTAAAAAACATAACGACACTTCGAATTTACCTATAGGTAACACGATATCTTTTTTTAGCAGCCTGGTTCTCATTTTTGTTGCAATATGAACAGTATCTTGCACAAAAACAGGATTTTTAAAATTATTATTTAAATTCATATGAAACCATGTCCATCCTTTTTCATTTTTATCTAAAGCATTATCTTGAAGGAAATTGGACTTAATCTTCATACTTTTTAATAAACGTGGATCTCCATCAGAAGAAAATCCTAAAATTTTTATCCCATATTTTCGAGCTTCTTTCTGCATGGTATTCCATCGATTTATGACGTCGGCATGTGTGAATTTATTGTTAGTCCCAAAAATGCTTAAGCAAAATGATGGCGTTTTGTCTATAGCAACTTGGGCCATTGTAACGTAAGCATAATTGGCTTTCGAATTTTGCAGAAAGTAATTTTTAATGGTTGCAGCTGACGTAGCTTGATAAAAATTTCTTTTTGGTAAACCGTCATGTCCTATTGGTGAAACAAATCCAATCAAAGCATACGTTTTTGGGCAGTATTGAATTTTACCGGTTATGCGCGTGCCATCTTCACTAATCCAAATTAATTTGGGTAAATTTCTTTTTTCCATAAACTTGTTTAATTCGGCAAATCTTAAAGTGCCTTCGTCAAAATCATTACATGCCTGAATGTTTCTTAAAATTGTAGAAACTGACGGAATAGATTTTTTTAAATTTGAATATAAAGTTTCATATAGAAGTCGTCCACCAATAATAAATAAATACACCGAAAATTGAAGAATATCATCAGAATAACTGTTGTTTTTAATTTTATTTTTATTTTTTTGTGCGGCTTCGTTTAATAAGTTTAAAAAAGAGTTAATTGTATTATCAGTTTTGTTCGGATTTTCAATGGTTTTAATGTTCAATTCATCCAGAAAAAGTTTTTTTAGATCTTCATGTTTTTTTAATAAACATGAAAAATCATCTAAGTATTTACAATGGTTTGTTATTAAATTAGTATGTTTTATTTTTTCGCGGCATCTCCTAGCTCTCGAAGTTCTCGAGTATTTTTCCAATTTCCATTTATTTGTTATTTTGCGGTTAATAATATTTTCAGATCCTTTTTTAGAAGCAGAGTGGCGGATCTCAAAATTCACTCTGCTTCTCTGAAAATGTGAAGGCTCCGTTGTAGCCGAGGTTGTAGCGTTAGGATTATCAGAGGCACTATCTTGATTATCATCTTCATCACATAGCATAACAATATTGTTTTCCTCGTTAGAGGTGGCGTCAGAACAATCAACTTTAACTTTTTTAGAAATATGTTCAATATTTGCCGAATTGACGCAAATATTAGAATGAATTTGAATGGTTTTAGATAGTGGTGGTATTAGTTGGGAACTGTGAGTAGATACTATCTTCGGGGTTAAATACGGTAACAGCGTGTTTGGCTTTTCTTTTTCTAGAACTGCAGTACCAGCTGTGTGCTTCTCAAAATGTCTAAAAAAATTTGTAACCACCCATCGGCTGCTG
Source organism: Cantharis rufa (assembly GCA_947369205.1). Taxonomy (NCBI): domain Eukaryota; kingdom Metazoa; phylum Arthropoda; class Insecta; order Coleoptera; family Cantharidae; genus Cantharis; species Cantharis rufa. The sequence continues at coordinate 15,589,433 of OX376306.1, read as the reverse complement.
CCAGTTGTTTTTTCAAACTTCTGCACCTAAAATAACACACATATACTTTATAATTATTGTTATATTAGTATTTTTTGGTCAGCTAAAGGTAGGACATTACACGATGTTAACCGAAAAAAAGCTACTTTTATTGAAATTTTTTAGAGATATAATAGTAAATTTAATATAAAAAGTAAATTAATAATTTTAAAAAACTAATAACTTAACTAATAAACAATTTTTTTTACTTTTTGGCAAATTTTTACGGTTTGGCTGTCAACATCTGCTACTGGGGACGTGCAGCAAATCGACGGCCTAATTCTAACACCCCGTATCTTGAAAAAAAGCGTTGTCCGTTTTCAATGATTCGTTTTTTTTTGTTAGAAAATGGGTACCACAGGGGTGGACCCATAATATGGGATATATATTATATATTGGGTCAAGTTCAAAAACCAAATAAGAAAACAGCTGATTGAACACTTATGTAGGTATCACAATATTTGTTTACATATTATGTAAATCATACTTTATGATACCGAGGTATCATCTCAGGTCGGCGCCAAACACAAACATTCTATGAATCCACGCTACCTAATACCTTTCGTTATGCTAATACGTACGCAAATATATTCACGTTTAGGAGTTTAAATTTTAAATTTAAATCTTAAAAATTATATATTTTGACATTTAATGTGGCATTTGGTAATGATATGAATGTATGAATCATAATAAGAGTTTTAATCGTTGTTAGTTTAATTGACGTAAGGCTCTGATGATGTGAATTAGTTTCACGAAACCCACGAAACCGGTTAGCCCTAAAATAAATAATAATTCTATGCAAAGAGTGTATATTTTTTGGAAATTTTCCTTAATTTAATAGTATATTAATAAAACAAATTCGGGGTAGTTTGGTCATACTTCAAAACCATTCAAAAGGTCTGGCATTTTAATTTCAGAATTTTATAAATACTAAAATAAAAAATTAAAATAATTCCAAGGTGTCTGAAGGATATTTTTTTGAAAAATGTTTTGCAAATTTCATATGGTGCGCAGTAGCGAAATAACCGCCAACGCCCTACCCAGACTCTTAATTCCAAATGCACTAACATCGTTTATTATTAATTATTACTGTTGTTTATAATTTCAAATTGCCCAAAATACCTTCCCTAAATTCGTCACCAGCCACCAGCTCTTGAACTATAGCTCTGACAGCTTCTTTGGAGATGTATTAACAATCTGGGTTTTCATTAGTTTTCATTATAGTCCATAAATTTTATACAAAATAAAAATTAATTTATTTATACAACAGAAAGGTGTTTAAGTTGAACTGAATGTGTCGATTTGTTTTAAAAGAGCTCACATTACATCTAGTATCATGGGATGCTGTACGGCAATATGTGCACATAAATTTTTTATAAAAACAAATCTAGTAATCGTGTAAATACAGTAATACACATTTTTAAATAGTTTTTTAAAAACTAACTCTCCCAATCATAAAATCCTACAATGAACTAAAAACAATGTTATTATCAACATTCTGTCAAAATATAACATAATTCGGGTCAACATTCCAAGAATATACACATAATGTCGCATAATGTAGTTACCAAAATGCAATTTATAGATAAACACATTTCACGTTTTATAGACCGGGAGGTAGTGACAGATAATGCAAGTCATTTGTTACAAGTATGAATAAGACTCTTCGGGGGATCGGGGGCCAAATTAGGTAAATAATGCAAGGAAAAAAAATGGGCGTAGCGCTAGTCTTCGGGGCATAATCGTGGGGTAATTAATTCAACTTTTCGGATTAATTACGGATTTCAAACGATATGTTACACAAAGATTTTTCATTTCCCGGTTTTCGATAAAAATAAACTTTGCGGTAGTGAAATGCTATACTTTTATGGTGGGGCTTATGGCTCGCTAACCAATTAATTAGAAAACGTGAATTTTTCAAGTTTTTTTGAAATTATTTGTTACGGGTTAATTTTTGAGTCAACTGCCATACCGCTGTAAAGAAGCAGATTTCGTCAATAATGCAAAAGGATTTGTTACAGTAATGGCACTTCAATCGTGGTTAACACAAATATTTTTCATTATTGAATAAATCTGCTTCTTTACAGCGGTATGGCGGTTATTTGGAACCGTCTGAACTGTATGGCACAATGATTTTCGTGAATGTTGACTCAAAAATAATTAATTTTAAAAAAATTAGCCTGTATAGCTAATAATAGAAATAATTGTAACAAATCATTTGAAGCCCGTAATTTATCCGACAAGTTTAATTAATTACCCCGGCGATTACGCCCTGTGACCTTTTTTTAATGTTTTATTATTTACCCAATTTGAATCCCGAAGGCTTGCAATACTTTTGTAACAAATGACTTGGAATTTAGTATCACTATCTCTCAGCAGAGGCGTATTACGCAAATTTGACGCCACAAGCCTTTAATATTTTGCGTCCCTACCCTCGGTTTTCCAGTTGATCATTTTAGTTTTTTATCTGGACTCATTTTACAAAATTATGATAATCATCAGTGAAACTGCTCGTACACCTCGACTGCTCATAAATAAGTAGTTTACAGCTACAAAGCATTTCTCGTAAAAGAAACTGCAAGCAAGCAAATAACATTCTACGCTGCAAACTAAAAGACGCCCTCACGTGCAATAATAGCCTAATGTTATGGTGTTATGTACAAAGACTACGTCTCTGATTGCTAAAACAGGATACTAAAAATTTTAATTTTAATTACGAAAATGAAAAGTATTATTTTTAATACTCCTGAAGGTAAATTTTAAGTTTCCTGAAATTTTGCGCCACAAACCCCGTCGCTACATGAGCTTTTGTTATAATAGGTATACTGTCTCTCTGTCTAAATTTGCACTATTTTAAACTCGCGCTATTCCAAAATAACTGTTGTAATTTTGTAATATTATTAACATTATTAGCTATAAAAGTATATATTGCTATGTTTATTCTTGCCCATAACACTAAAATCTTGAATTATCCATAGTTCGGGTAAAATTCATGTACAACGACTTTGGTCGAAACCATTGGGTTAAATAGAGAAATCATCTTAGAATTATTGTTAGCAAATTTCTTTCCAAGTCTTCATTGGGGGAGATTCAACTGAAATTAAAATGTTTATTAATTTATAAAGTAAATTTAGGCAACGTACCAGATATTTGTTATCGGAGAACATTCAGCTACGTTTGGTCTGGCATTGCAAGTTTTGTTATGGTTAAAGTCAATCTGGACATTCCAATATTGCAAAGTTGGATTGTTTCCACCATATAAAAAATCGTTGTGCTGAAAATTGAAAATATTAAACATGCTGGAGTGAAAATTGTATAAAATTTGTGTTTATTATTGTTAGGTTAAGAATAGATTTAAGTGGTTACATTTTGGGACGATTATTTTGACCAAACTATTATAAGGTGCGACGAAAGACGATTAGGTTCGCGAGTGTTCACGAGTTTGTGAAAAATTAGGATTTTTGTGGTGCAAATGCGTGTTAGAAAAACGTTTGCAATGGAATTTTACAAAAAGTCGTCTGGACTTATGAAAGAAGAGTCTATTGAGAAATGAAAAACATCATCGGAAAGAGCAGGAAATTCTCTTTAATTTAGGACAATTTGAAGATCCGATGATGAAAATTTAAGAGTATAAGAAGAGATTCCATCCGAGAATGTGGACGGATCTAGACAAATTGGACTTTTTAATTGAAGCTGGAGTCCGACCGGAAACATTTAGGATAGGAAAATTTATACCAAAAAGATGAAGGATTAAAAGTTAATGACTTTAGATAACTTTTAATCTCAAGAAAATTGTGTTGGTGGCTACACCAAGTTAAATTAAGTACTTTAGTTAGTACAGCAACGCAAAATTTGGCATCCTATGGAACCGCGAATTATTATTGGTCGATGCGAAGATCATCGCCACCCTAAATTTTAATTTAGTGGATTTTTATTGGTAAATGGCATTATCGATGGACATTGGTCAATCAGCCATAAAACGAATAATTTGGTTCCGATTCCGTATAAAAGGAGGTGCGTTGGTAAAAATAAGGGAGTTCGTTTCCAATTTTTGGACTAATTGCTGCGATAGCTTCTGCCCGACAAAATGGCAAATTTTAATAAAGTATTTTCGGTGATAGAAAAATTTTGAAAATTAATTTTTCGGTGTTAGAAAAATTTAATGAAATTTTTTTTTGATAATTAAAAATTAATTTAATTATTCATGTAATGCAATTATAATTGTCGGGCAATGGCAATTTATATAAAATAATTACAAAAATTATTTACTGTTGAAAATTTACTTTCAACAACCAACAATTCTTCAAAGAAGACGTTAGAAGATATAGTCAACTATAATTTCAAGAGGATTACGTGCAAACTTACCTGTTGGTTATGTGATAATACCGTCCTGAAATTTAAGTGATTAGGTTGTGTTGTGTAGAAAGGATTACATAGAAGAATATAAAAGGTAGATAAAACTATTTGATTGTAAAAATGTTGTGTTTTTTTTTTAGGTAAAACTGTTTTTTTAATTTAAGTTTTAAAAATATGTGGGGGTTAGGTTTATGTTTTTGTTTAATTGTAAGAAAATTGTACTTACGTGTGATATGCAATTAAACCAGATGACAGAAATTTATAGTATTTCAATTCACTCCACAGCACAACGTTTATAATTTATGAAAGAAAAGTTTTTAAGACTGTTACCAAATTTGCACAGGTACATCTGACGAACGATACGAATAATGGTCGTTGCTATCTTACTAATGGTATGTTCAGTGGCGTGTACATGATAAGTTGAGATAGGTAGGTCTGCTATAGTTTAATTTTTTTTATTATTATTGTTATCAATAAATGATAACTGGCGCCGGGCAATTTTAGGAGACCATCGTAACTTATTTGTAGCGTATCACAGCAATATATACCTATATATATATTTTTTAAAATTAATCAATAATTAGCTAAAGTAAACCATTAATGGTTTAAATTAACTAAATAATTTAAAATTATTTTAATAATTTAATTTTAATAATTAATTAATTTAACCATTAATTTAAAATATATATATGCTGTAATTTTGATTACATTGCGAATTTTGCAAATATTTAAGGGGCATATTTTTAATATCCGAAGCAATGATAAAATATGAAATCGACTTTGAACAACACAAGAGTAACAAAAGTTAACTAAAAAGCATAAAATAAATTTAATGTTTCCTATATCGTACAACGATTTAATACTTATTTGTTGTTCTGTTTAATGTAATTCATTAAATCAACGATTAAATCATTGCTTATTATAAAATTATTAATTGTTTAATAATTATGAAGTTCGTTCCAAGTAAAACATAAAATTATACGTTTTAGGTCTGTTTTGGGTACTTGGCGAATTATGTTTTACTTGACACCTATTACTTTATAATTATAAAACAATTAATAATTACACAATAATCAATAATCTCTTAAAAACATTAACCCTTTTTTGGTAATGTAACAAATATGTAACAATTTATATTCTAAAAATTTTCAAATAATTCATATTTTAATAATATTCATAATAAAAAAAAGATACTAGTGTTTTGTGAAGTCAGTTTTAATTTTAAAAATTATCAACAATTAGCTATAGTAAATCATTTAAACGATTAATATTTACAAGCTTTCGAAAACGTATGTTTCCTTTATCAAGAATTTATTAAAATGATTTTTAATATAATTTATTCATTTTAATAAATTCTTGATAAAGGAAACATACGTTTCCGAAAGCTTGAAAATATTAATGGTTTAAATGATTTACTATAGCTAATTGTTGATAATTTTTAAAATATATATTATAGTTTTATAGCTAATAATGTTAATATTATTATATTATGTAAATGAATAGTTTGCTACCTAAATAAGTAACTTGACCTAATTTATATGGAACCACCTCTGAGGTACCCATTTTCTAACAATTTTTGAATCATTAAAATTGAATCATTACCAATTGAAGAAGGTTAATAAAAATATATGCCTATTTGAAATTTTCACTGTTGTTGTAGTGTCCTCCCTTAACAAAATTTTAATAATCTTACCTTTATATTTTTTTTGCAGATAGGGCACTTCATATTGCAAAAAATAGTATGTTCATGAATTTCACAAATATATTCAAAATCCTTCAACACTTCACAAAATCTTGATTGTATTTCAATTGACTTTGTTTTAAGATGTTCATTAAGCCGTGAATTAATAACTTTTGCCAAGTTTTGAGCTTCATTTCTTAAATTTTCAGTTGGAGTTGGGCGTGTTACAACTTTAACTTCGGGTATAATTGCAAAATCCTTATTTGCGGTAGACGAGCTGGTATGGCTTGAAGTATGGCTTTTATTCTTGATAGAAATTTTTTCATGAAAAATACGTTTTTTTATTAAATGGTCTTTGATTTTGTAAATTAACTTTTTGTCTCCACTCAAAAATTGAAATAAATTTGGTTTTTTCTTAAACGGTCCTAAATACTGTTCAAAATCATCCACAATAGAGCTTAAATGGTTTTTAGTAAAACCTTTAATTTCTTTCAAGTCGTCATCGTTAATGTCCGACAGGGTTAGAATATTTCCAAAACCATGAAAAGTTAAATTTAATTTTATAAATTGTGGAATTTTCACATTTAGTTCTTTTTCAATGTCTTCAAAATAACTTTCACACTCTTGTTCACTCATTTTTATATCACTAAAAACTGATTAAAAACAATACACGAAACCAACCAAGCATTATCGAAATTAAAATTAAAGAAAATAGTCATAAAAAACGATTTAGGTGTAGGTATTGTTTTTAGATTATAAGATTATAACTGCTAGGCACTACAACATTAGGGGGAATACCCGCAACTAATATCGTTGAGCTTACTGATTGCTTTTGCTATCTCTTGGTAATAAGATAAACATGCCCATGGATATGTATACATTTTCGGCGCCATGGATATGTATATATTTTCGGTTCCATACATCACATAAATTGTATTTTAGTGTTAACATAATCTACTACCACATACTAATAGAACTGACAAAAGATTTATTTTTTTTGTAATAAATTTTATTTCTTATGGTTATGGTATACGGGTATGGTTATTAATTATAGATCGGATTATGGGCAAAAACAAAATATTCAACTAGTAATAACTTATTACTAGTAATGTTTTTTACTATGTAGTTTGTCAATTTATTAGAACACTAATCATTACATAAGAGCACATCAGTGTAAATATGTAAATAAAGTAATAAGTTATTACTAGGTGAATATTTTGTTTTTGTATAAATTAATTCTTTGCTAGTAATTGCTGGAGTATCAATTAAAATGTGTTCCTAAACTAAACTACCGTAAAAAATTATTTACGCATAAAAGTATACAATACTAATTTTGAATAATTACACCTAAAGGACTATTTTTAATTTTAATGATCTGTAAAAACTAGAAATTTAGGAATAGTGAATAGTTGTTCAACATTAACATATTTTGCTTGTTTTTTTTTATTAATCTTAAGTTTAGCCCTTAATCATTATCCTCAAATAATTATTGTCACATTGTAGCTATTATACGGTCAAAGTGACAGTGATTTAATTTTTTTGTTAATTATTCACGTACATAGTTATTATATTATGCAGTAAATTGTGTCATCACCGTCTTCTTTCCTTTCACTTTACAATCTGCTGAACAGAGTGCGAACTTTTAATTTATTCATTAATCGCTATCATGCGGGGAAGTTTGGGAAGTCCGGGGAAGTTCGGGGAGTTCAAGAAACCCGCGAAAGTCTGGGGAAGTCTGGGAAGTCCGAGGAAGTCTGGGGAAGTTCGAGGAAGTCTGGGAAATCCGGGGAAGTCTGGGAAGTCCGAGGAAGTCTGGGAAGTCCGAGGAAGTAGATTCTCGGAAAAGTATATTAAAAATTTAGAAAGTTTTAGCCGGTTTAAGCTTATTTGGGATAGACAAATATAAATTTTAAACAAAAAATGTGATTTATTGTATTGTTTGTAGGTACATACATACTATTAAATTTATACAACTCACTAAAATAAAAATACATAAGGATTCAGAAATCCTACACAGGTACCTACTATGAAATTTTTTAAATTGACAAGAACTCAAGAAAGGCTCTGGTTATCGAAAACACTGAGAAAAAAATCCTCCCCTCTAACCTAAAGCCAACCCCCGTAAATTTTATAATAAATATGTAAACAAATAATGTTAATAAATTGTACCTTTTGAAGGCTTTTTTTGACACATAATGAACATCGCATTTACAGCAATACTTATTAAACACCTTTTGTTGCAAATTTCATTGTCATCATTTTGGTTTATATTTACAGCGACTTAAAAATTGACCATGTAAAATACAAAAAATATTTTCATCTGTATCTCAAAAGCGGCAATGCCCTACAAGGCGGCATTTTTAACATTATTGATGCGATCTTGTAATATTTCTGAGATATTTTGCAAATTCAAGATATAACATCAATTGGCATAATATTATTAAATACAGTGAATACATATTAAATACATTTCCCCAGCACCCCCCACCACAAAATATTTAAATCGGACTTGGTGCAATCGATTGTACTTCGTTTGTACCGCAAATATTTTCGTTTGTACCAAAAAGACAAAAAAGTTACAGCACTTTCAAAGTGGGGGTGCTAGGGAAATGCCAACACGTTCTTAAAGTACGTGTAAATCTAGGTAAATCGCACGTGTGTTTTATGCATCACATGAAGCGCTTCGCGTGATGTGCCCTCAGTCGACGCCGATCCTGCAAGTTGCACATATTTTTGCATTTAACGTAAATTTTTAATACAAAATATTGTAATTATTTTTTTAATTTGTAAACGCAATGTTTAAATTATTTAACTTCCTATCATTAAAATACATTTCACACATCTACTCGTTTTCATATTTTCGTAAATTTTTTGGGTATTTTCATGTTATTATTGTTTATAAAAACCAATGGCTAAACTGTTCAACGAATTTGGCTTTCGTTCGTTTTTCAAACAGTAATCCGATAATCCGAAGATCTTGATCAATATTGGGGCGGATTAAAATGGTAAACACGAACAATTCGCTTAAAAGGATTATCCAATAATCCTTATTTACTTTCCTATATAAGAAAAAACGTGCTCAATTTTTCATAACCTTTTTACAAATATCGTCAAATACAACACTAGGAATACACATCCTAAACTATAAATAATCAGCATATTGAATATATTAAATATTACTATATCAAATAAAATTGAACTTAACAGAATACATTCACGAATCTCAGTTCAAGTTAGTTCTAAAATGACGTGTACGATTTGTTTACAAGCCCTGAATGGAAGTGTGGGAGTATTAGCTTGTAAGCACACATTTCATGAAGTGTGTATAAGAAATTGGTCCAATCGAACGACAACTTGTCCATTATGTCGTCAATCCTATAACGAAATGAGTTTAGTCGATCATAACAACAAAGATCAAGTAATAACATTTATTTTATTTAACATTTAATAACACCATTGAGTTATTACGCTCCGTACAGTTCAAAACAATTTTGTAAATGAAGACGAACAACAAGAACCATAACAACAAACAATACCGGAAGATAGGCAAATGCGATTACCACCTGTCCGACGGTACCATTTTTTCAACGATGTGCTCGACGACCTTGGTGAAGGATTTGACGAAGAGACATCAGATGACTTCGATGCTGTTGGTGATTATTTTAGCGATGAAGATGAGGACGAATACGATTTTATACACCCTCGGTGGGGAAGAACTGGACTGAGATAGGAAATTCAGTTTTGCATTTATCCGTACAGAGCATACCAGTAAATATTTTTTTTGCTATGCAAGAGTGTCATTAAATTTGTTATTTTGTAAGTTTTTTTTTAAATGTAAAATAAAAAAAATTCTTTTAAAGGTTTTTCTTTCTCGAAAAAGACAGTATTCTATAAAAATACAAGGAATTTGTGATTACAAATTGAGAATTCGGCAAGAGACAATTGCGTATCAAGGAAGTGTACATGATGCAAAAATATTTTCTGAATAGCTGAAAAACTGAAAAGTTTCCAAGTTTAAAAGAATTGAAGTTTCGTTTGAAAGATGACAAAAATTACAAAAACCGCTGCGATTGGATTTTGATATGCTATATTTAGCATAATGCATATAATCGACTTGAACAGTTCTGAAAACGATCAGAGAATAACTGACTTTAATAATTACCCAGAAGAACTTTTTAACAATGAAAATTTGAAAAATGTTTTAGTGGATTACGTAATTAATAAAAAAAAAATAGAAAACTGAATTTTATTTTTTTAGTAAATAACATTAACAATTTATTTATTTTCTAATTGCTTTAAGGCTAGTCTTTCCTTCATTTCCAGTTCCTGTAAAGCAAAGTGAAAAGTTTCAGTAAAACAAAATAGAATAAACAAGCACACATCATCTGAAACCTTAGCTAATATCTTCGTTGAAGGAGATTTTAGTAGAAGACAGTGCAAATAAAAATATATTTTCCTATTCCCTGCTATTCGTTAATAAAAAATTGCTCTCCAGAGGAGCAGTCAATCAGAGTTACACAGACTTGTGATGAAGTTCTGTTATCATCCATATGGTTGTGTAAGTATTTAGAGGATGTTACAGAGAGTTGTACCGAAAACGAAAAGAAAAACTTAGAATTAATTATAAAATGGGGCTGCAATGGATATCAGCAATTGCAATATAAACAAAAGTACGAAAACTATGAAGATAGCGATGCAAACATATTTCAAAGTTGTCTAGTGCCATTACGTCTACAAACAACAGCCAATGGACGAAAAAGAATTATATGCAAGAATCCAGTACCTTCATCTCCAATGTTCTGCAGACCAATTAGAATAAGATTTATTCATGAAACCAAAGATGTCAGTAATGACGAATTTAAATATTATAGAAAATAAGATAAAATATTTTAAAAAATCAGAAATATTAACCGCTAATAGGATAGTTTATGTAGCTCATAAATTACTACCAACAATGGTGGATCTAAGGTATGCAACGCAGCTACGCCTTGTGCAAAAGTCTGGGGCATACCTTATTAATATTTTAAAATTTCAATAAAAAAATTATTTAAACGATATTATTTTAAGAAAAAATCGTTTTTATAGTCTTCCTGGTATACTTCCTTTTCTAAATAGTAATTTTACCTGAAAGTTTAAAGAAAATGGTAAAAGGGCAATAAAACTTCTGGTCCATGAGTAATCGCACAAAACAAGTTATTTTCATATTGGTTTCTTTACCTAAAAATAAATTCCCAGTTTGTTAAAATTGCTTCTACAAAGCAGAAGTTAGTGTATTTTTTTATTGTAAGTAATTTAATTTACCGCAATGCCTAAAAAACCAAAAGTGTGCAAAAACGTTTGCAGAACTTTATATCCACTAAATAGTGGATATACCAAAAGCTGCCTTCGGGAACACTGACGATGGCAATACTTCTAGAAGATTTTTTCTGACCCAGAAGCTGCTTCCCAGATCACTGGAATTGGTTTACAATTAATTCAAAGTGATACTGGAAACAATTTCCAGTGGTCATGCAATGCAAAAAAATTTGAAGCCTGCACATTTGAAACTTCGACTCTTTACGTGCAGCTGTATGGATGGTATCCAATGTCCCCCACTATTTATGTAAAATTTTAATGCGTGGTGCTACAGTTATTTCGCAATCGATACTACCAATCGGGTATCTTTCGGAAGAGGCTGCTGAAGCTCGCAACAAGCATTTCAGGCTTTAATAAGCAGAACTTTTTCAAAAAATTTGACAGGGTGAAATGTAATAGGAATATATTAAATAGACTTTAATTATCTTCGGACCCATTTTTAAGCAGCAGTAGAAAATAACCACGGATAAGAGAAGCAAGCCGTTCTGTTCGGAAACTATCGGAAGAACAATTACAAAGTAATGACGAAGGGAAAGACGATGAAAACGATGAATCTGATTAAATTCTGTTAGTTATTTTAACAGCTTTATTTCTTATTTTTATGTAATAAACGCTTAAAAATTATCTGTATTTGTTTATTTACGGTTTTGTTTTGGGCCAGGTTTTTAATACAAATACTCCTATGTGCGACACGACGTAGAGTAAAATTCTAAAATCATTTCAAAAACAGGCAAAAAAGCTGTAAGTCAAGTTATATCCGCAGAAAGAGGGAAACTTAAACAGCTGTTTGCTGTGTTAGTGCTTCTGGTTATTACATACCACCAGCGCTAATTTACCGTAGAAAAAGGGAAAAAATAGAGCTACTTTAGGGAGCTCCAACCGATACTCTTTATGGTGCTCTCGCAGCTCTGACGGCAGTGCAAGCAGAAGTACCCGCCAACGGGAATGTAGAGCCGGAGACGGAGAGTCTATCGGCATACCAGCTCCTTCCCGGACAAGTAAGGAGGAACAACGCCAAGTCGCGGCGACAACTACGTAAAAACAGAGAACCGGCAATCATCATCCAGCTCGGCGAAAGGGGCGACGCAGAAGAGTATTCGAAAGTGATCCGAAAGCTGCAGATCAGCAGCTGACCTGCGACGATAGTTAAAACCGCCAGGGTCACGCAAGCGGGTAACACTATAATAACGGTGGAACGTAAACCAGCTGAACAAGCCAAGCTCTTAGCTGAAGTTACAGCAGCGTTAAACGGGCATACAATTGTCGCCAAACTCGAGGCGAAGGACAAGGTGATGTCTTTGCTTGTCGGGGACATCGACAGCACAGCAACATAAGACGAGGTGATCTCGCGTCTACGTCAAATCATGGAGGCCGAAGGACACATATCCCTTCAATCCATAAGGATCAATCTACGCCTACAGACCCAGAGCGCCTTGATAAAAGTTGACCAAGACAGCGACATGAAGCAGCAAGTGTGGCCATCGGGTTCACAAAACCTTATAACTTAATTTATGATGGAAATATTGATAAAGACTATTAGTCGAAACTAGTCCATATAAAATAAATAATTTACTTAAGGAATGTGTTTCAATATAATATATTTATATACTCAAGAGGGTTTCCACTAAATGTTTTACAATTATTGTGTCAACAGAACATTTTATTTGTCTACCGCCAAATTCAACTCATTTAACTCAACCTTTGGACGTTGCATTCTTCCTTCCCTTAAAATCGGCGTGGAGGTATATTGCTACCATGGAAAATGGAGAATCCAAAACTATCGTCTTTAAAAAAAAAGGAATTTCCAACGATATTGAATAACGCCGTAATAGATGCATCTGGAAAGCATGCAGAAGAAGCTATAAAGCAAGATTTAGTGAGTGAATTTGCAGTTGAATATGAAAGCACTATAGTGTCATATTTAAAATAGAAAAAGTCACGGTTAAATATTACAACTGTCATGCAATAATTAACTCGGGAACCAGAGAAGAGCGGAAGGCGAAAAAACTTTTAGATAAAAATTGGTATTTAATTATTGTGTTTATTTCTATTAAACCCTAAGTCAAAATTTACTTCTTCCAATTCTTCTTTTTAATAAAATCTATTTTTATAATATATGTAATATACCAAAAGCTGGGCATACTTTCGATAATTTGTTGAAGCTGTCAAACAAGTGTTTGTTGCACGAAAACTGCAACTTTTGCAACTACAAAAGAGAACTTTTAAAAGAACTTCAAGAACGTTGAAGCATTCTTTCATTCTTGTATTGGAATTTTTATTTTTTTTGTCATAGTTGAATTTGATGAATCGATAAACGGAAAAAAGGCGGTAACCAACCGATTGTTAACCAACAATGAAACTTCGTGTTTCTGGCGTAAAGTGTAAATTTGGACCAGCATCAGCAGCCTGATGAAATAGCTCAACCATCGACGCTAAACCTACAGTTGTCTGATCTTTTAGATAAAACAATTACTGGGAGGGCAATAAAATGCTTATATGCAACAAAAAATCAACTGGATAGTAGATGCCAATCTTATTTGTCTGAAATTATAGTGCAGCATTTTTTAAACATTATTCCGTTCCAGTAAGTTTTGTCTTTAACAATAAACTTAAATAATAAATTAATATTAACTGTAAACTCTCTATATTATAATTTTTTGATTTTTAGAAGACTTATCAACGTACATTTTGAGGAGTTGTCGAGAGAAATTGTAAAAATTTTTCCTAACGAAATTCCTCAAGTGTATTACACTCCTCCGATTAAAAAACGATGTTCGCGAGAAAATAAGTGTGGAGTAGCCAGGGGGAAATTAGTCGATAAGTATCGCAATAAGCTAAGCTTTCTGAGAAAATCCGGCATATTTCCAAAAAGTGGTGATAGCGATGACGAATTGACCAAAGGTAAATGCAATGGGGCAAGGTAAACTGCACTCAAAATGTACCTCATAATGGTAAACTGCACCCAAGTAAACTGCACAAAATTTTGCAAAGTAGTAAACTGCACCATGAACATTTTTCTGGTTTTGTTTTTTTTTTGGGTTTTTTGCTTAGAGTGCAGTTGACCACTTTTTTTTCGGCTACCTGCCGTCATTCGTGCAATTTACCATCACCCAATGCAATTTTCTTTATTAATTATTCTATTAGTTCAACCGTCAAATTTATTTTAGATAATCACGAAGATAATCAGAGTAATCACGATGATATTGAAAATGACATCATCTGGTTAAAATACAATCACCAACCATGGAGTGAAGTAATTCATAAGTGGCAAACGACATATAAATTTAGGCAGGACCTGTTAAAAAAGAATGATATTGATATATCCGAGATTTTATTAAAATTTCCCATTATAGCAAATTCTTTCGGATTCAGTTTAGTTGAATATGATTACGTAAAAAAATATTCTGACAACGAAAATTTAATTTATAAAAATTTTGATGCCGTATTTCATAAACTTCTCAACTTAAAAAGAAACAATTTGACACAAAGTGATCTACTCCTTTTACAAATTATAGAAACTGCGAATTTAAATGAAGGTAGGTAATTGTAGCTATAATATTACTAAAAATAAATTAAAATTTTTTCTTTTAGAAAGTCGTCACTACCTAATGTTAACTCTATTTCCTTCATTGTTACCTTCCAAAACGTTTAATAAAAAAGGAAAAAATATTTGGCATCCTACTTCTACCGAAGTAACCCACGGCATCATTGTACATGTTAAGGTTTGAGTTGTTTCATACTTAATTTTTGTATTACTAATTCTTAAAATTACTAGATTTCTGCTGATATTCCAGCACTTTTAGAGAAAAAACAGAAAATAGTGGACAAATATAGATTACCATTACTTCCATTCATTATTGTAGTAGGGCCTTCATATACGGAAATACAAAATATTCACGTGAGTTACCACGATATTTTATACGATCTTGCCTCAATTTTGGAGGCAATTCATGTTTGTTTTGCACTAACGCATGTGTTCAATCTTAAATATCCATATGAGGCAGAACATATTTGGATGTTTATTCAACTATCAATTTATAAAA
The DNA here is from genome assembly GCA_947369205.1 of Cantharis rufa. Lineage (NCBI taxonomy): Eukaryota > Metazoa > Arthropoda > Insecta > Coleoptera > Cantharidae > Cantharis > Cantharis rufa. Next base: position 15,573,980 of record OX376306.1, on the reverse strand, counting down.
TGAAAACTAAGTATGACAACATTCCAAACATTCTGAATATTTCTAACAAAATAGAAAATTTAGATTAAGTGAATTTTAAATTGAATTGAATTTTGTTACATTGTAAATTCAATTTCGTCCAGTTTTCTTTGTTTTAGATAATCATAAGGAATTACTTTATAATAACAATTATTATTAATAAATTTTTTATTAAACAGTCAATATGAAATGTAAAAATTGTTTTAAAATTTTTAATTCCAATGAAAGTTTTATTATTCATCACAGAATATCCCATCGATTTATGAATTCTTATATGTGTGGACATTTGCAATGTTCAAGATCTTATAATTCCATATCGGCACTCAAAAAGCATCTATCAACTTATCATATCAAATCTGAAGATATCAAAACGTCACAAATCAATACACAATATCCAACTAATTCTAGTAGTAGTAGTTCCACAGCTAAACATAATATTGAAAAGTCGTTATCATCAGCAAATTTAGACATCGATGATCACGCATCAGATTCAAATGATGATAGTCTTAAAAAACAGATAGAATGGCAAACTGTGCTTTTTACTAGTAAATTATATTCTAATAATACAGTCAATCGTTCTGTTATTCAAGAAATAGTCGATAACGCATCCGAGTTGATACGAAATATTTTTGAGAAATTACTGCACCAGTTGAAATCAAATAATCCTAATAACGATTTAACTTCTATATTAGAAAATGACATCTTTTCATCATTAAGTTCAGAATATAAACGGTTTGAATATTTGGAAAAATCAAAATATTTTATTAGGCCAATGGCATTTTTTATAGGGAATATGTTAAATAATAATACTTCTTTAAATGCAGCATCTATGAATTATAAAATGTGTGAAGGACAAATCATTCCTCTTAGAATATTGCTTAAGAAATTGCTACAAATACCAAATATATTGGATCATATGTTAAATTACATAAAAGAAGAGGAAAGTAAGTTTGGCGAAATTTCTAGTATATTTAATGGCAGTTTATGGAAACAAATTAAATGTCAATATAATAGTAAAATAGTTTTGCCACTGTTTGTCTATTTTGACGACTTTGAAACTGGGAATCCTCTTGGAACACAGGCCGGTGTACATAAATTAGGCGGAATATATTTCTCTTTTGCTGCCGTTTCTCCAAAATATTCATCTCGTTTGGAAAACATATTTTTATGGGGTTTGTTTTATTCTTCGGACAAAGTTAACTTTGGAAATAAAAGTGTTTTTACACCTTTTATACGAGAACTAATATTTCTGGAATCTGAAGGTATTTTAATTAGTAATACACGCATTTATTTTATTGTACCCCTGATATTGGGAGATAATTTAGAAATCAATTCTATAATTGGCATGACAACAAGTTTCTCTTCCAATTATTTTTGCCGTGCATGTTTATGCGATAAAAATTTAACCCAAACAATGCTTATGGAAGATTTAAGTTATCTAAGAAATAAAGATAATTACAATAGACATTTAGCTGATAATAGTTTCGGTATTAAGGAATATTGCGTGTGGAATGATTTGCCCTATTTTCACAATACAGTAAATATTCACTTTGATATGATGCATGATTTATATGAAGGCATATGTCGCTACGATTTTCAAAAAATTTAAGGCATTTATTTGTGAAAAAAAATATTTTACACTTCATGTTTTAAATAACCGTATTAATTATTTCAATTATTCTTTTGTTGACGTTGGAAATAAAATTCCGCCTATTACTGTATATCAACTTCAAAATCAAATTATCATGTCTTCAAGTGAAATGCACGCTTTTGTTCCTTATTTTAGTTTACTTGTTGGGGATTTAGTTGACCCTTCAGATGAAGTATGGCAGTTTTACTTAATCCTATTTAATATTATTCTCATAGTTTCTAAAAGTTCTACAAATGAAGCAGAATTAATTTATTTAAAACACCTAATTAAGAACATCACGACTTATATATTAATCTTTTTGAAGGTCATCTGACTCCTAAATTTCATTTTTTATTACATTACCCTAGAATTATAACAGAAGTAGGAGTACTTTCAAAAGTATCTTCTATTCGTTATGAAAGTTTTCATAAAATTAGTAAATCAAACGCAAATGTAGTATGTTCTCGACGAAATATCCCACTAACCCTTTCTACTAAGCATCAGTTACGATTAGCTTATCGGTTTATTTTGAATAAAGGATTTTATGATAAGATTGATGTTGGTACACGGGTATCTGCTTTGGGAGTAGATGAAAGTTATTTATGTAAAAATTTATTAGATGTTACACAAATATATGAAGTTAGTTGGGTTAAACTAAATGGGCTTACTTTTAAAAAAAGTGTAATCATTCAAGTAAATCGAGACGAATACGGTGAACCAGTTTTTGGAAAGGTTGATAGTGTATTTAGTGTATTATATAGCACTAATGAAAAGATTAATTTGATATATAGAAAAATTCGTTGTTACGGTATCGATAAAGATTTTGAAGCATATGAAGTAGCTAATGATGAATTTCCAACATACAAACTTATTATAGACATTAGAAATATATATTGCACTTTTCCCACACATATTCATACAATCGGTGATGGACGTAAGTTTATCTCCTCTATGAATCAAGAGCATTAATTCTCTGCCAAAATTTATTGTTAATAATAATTGTTATAAACCGCTTTCGATTAAGAATAAATATTTTATTAATTTTTTTAATTAGATATAGGTTATGTGTTTACGTATTGTTTATGTTATGAATTATTATTTTAGATCATTATAATAGCGTACGTAAGGTATATTATAATATTCTATCCTTACAATTAGTATTTTAGTTATAAGTGTTCTTTTTACAAATTTCTTTTAATAAAATTGGTTTTGAAATTACTATATTTTTTTTATTCTAAGTAAATACAGTTTACTACGATTTTTTTTAAAAAGTGGAAACCTTTAATAATTATTATATATTGTACAGTAATATTTAAGTATTAATTATAAATAATTACTTCTATGGCAAAAAAACAATGGATGATTTTCAGTAAGTATATATCGCTTAACTGTAACTAATAGGCTAATTTAAATATAAGCCAACATTAGTTTCGAGGAAACAACTGATATTAGAAGTAAAGTAAATAAATTTATAACTTTAATTATATACATATTCATCACTATTTAGCAATACTTTATTATTAATAAACATTTCTTTCATTTTTGCATGCATTTATTTTTTATTAATAACGCGTTATTATGCTGAAATCAGACAAATTAAAGTCAGTTATGGTATTGTTTACCATTTAATAGCATAATATTTAATTTTAATATTGTAATATTAACAGTTACCAAATACTTTCCCTTATTAATACAATGTCATTTTATTATAAATAACAATTTATCTTTATTAAATCAAGTACATTTAAATGGTATTAATAAACCATCAGCTTTTAAAAAATAAATATTCCTTCCGCCATATACCAATAAATGCTTTATTAACATTTACTAAAATTGCTTAATTATTAACAATTTGTTCTCTCAGTGCAGAGCAAGTAAGTGTAATTGATGCATTTTTTAAATTATTGCTGATCTCAGCAGTATTTTTTGTTTTTGTAATATAATTTATTGCTATTTTCAGAGGACTATGAGCAAGGGATTCGAAGATTGCAGAAATTTTACAAAAAACGCGTGGTTGACGACAGCTCTGAAAATGAGTTTCAGGCTAAAAAATCCGATGGTGACCCTGCAATGATGGATTCGTCGACTGTAGCTCGCGTGCTAGCCAGTTCGTGTCAGCCTCTAGGAAGCTACGTATCTTTATCCCAAAGTTCTAGTTCGAAGGATCTTGATGGGTTGGAGGATTTCGAGAACAATCCCGTCGCTGAGGGTTGTATTTCAAACAAGGGTGACGATAAAGGTGTAGCGGAAGCAGAATTATTGCCAAAGGAAATAGGTATTTATTATTGTTTTCTAATTTTATTAGTAAAGAAATTGATTACACTAAAAATTTTGTAATAATTAGAGAATTGATGAGAAAGTTTTTTCTCAAAGTAATTAGAATTTACCTTTAATTTTATTAATATATTTTTATAGGTAATTATTATTGTAAATTGTTTCAAACATTTCTAGGAGTTAATGATTACCGTACATTGGCTGAATACTTGAAAGGGATTATACATAGCGAATTTAGGAGCTTGCGGCAAAGTTTTAATCATACCAAGCACGAAAGATTTCAGGCGATACTAAAGACCGTTCAATATTCAGTCGGTCCACCCGATAAACAAAAAACATGGAAAGACAACGAGCAAAAAAAACTGCATGGGTAAATTACAAACCACTACATAGAATTTACAAATTATTCATAGATTATTCAGATATAAATAAATAAACTTTTAACTTGTGAAATAATAATATTTAAAAATTAAATAAACCAAGTTAAATATTATTATACCATTCAAATAGTATTTACATTTTTTACAGCTCGATATTTTCCAAATGGTTACGGATGGACACACTAAAAGTGAGGATGATGTTCACGCGATGATGAGCAAGTTCCTAAAAAAAAAGTTCAACGTGGATGCGGGAAAAATTAAAGGTGTTGGAATAAAAAGTTTTCAGGATACCGAAACTTTTAAGAAGATGGAGAGTATGAGTATGCTCTCTTACTGTATTAATTATGATTTTATGATTACGTTTATTTTTCCAGAATTCTTAAAAGCCAAATACCATGCTACTAATGATAAATTAGCAGTGGTGACTGTAGAGAGTCGCTTTTTATCCGAAGCAAAGGATCGAGATGGCGGACGAGCGCAACGTAAAGATAATTAATTACTATTTTTATTGACTGCTTTTTTTTGTTTTTAACCATGTTCAAATTTTTGTTTTTAATTATGTTAGTAAGTATTATGTAATTGGTAAAATTGTATGTATTGTCAACGACAGTAGATCCTATAATAATAAAATTTTTAATTAATCTTGAGCTAGTATTAAAAATTAAGTATAACCCAGTCCTGGTCATTAAGTGTAGGCCAGTTTTAAAAATAAAGCATCCCAGTCCTGCAGACCAAGCGTGGGTCAGTCTTTAAAGTAAAGCATGGCCCAGTTCTGGAGATCAAGCGTGGCCCAATCCTAGAGACCAAGCGTGGGCCAATCATGGCAACCACGCTTGGGCCCGTGTTATCATTCCAGCTTTTTACCACGAAACTTCTGCCAAGTTGGGCCAGAGCTGGCCCTATCCTGGGCCCGTCATACTTTACTGCATGGGGAAAATAAAATCAACAGTTTTGATTTATTATAAGACAATTTTGTACTTTTACTATGGATGTATACTTCTTTTAGATTGATTGGTAAATGTGATTCCGGTTTACGATTACAAAAAGCCGAATATCCAGAAATGGAAACTCGTTTGTATGCAAGGTTTTGTAAACAACGATCAAGGCACATCCCAATTTCCTATGAAATTTTATCTGCCAAAGGAAAATAGTTTTTTATACGGAAACCTATGGAAACGATAATTTTAAAGCAAGCAGGGGCTGGATTTCTAACTTCAAAAAAAGGCAAGGTCTGCGTCCTTTATAAGTGTGTAGCGAAAAACTAACTAATGACCAAAGTGCCGTCGACCCTTTCCTTGCTGAATTTAAAATTTCATACCATGTAATAGCCATTGAGAGATATTTACATTTTATTTATTATTTTTCAGGTATTTGGAACCCCTGGGGGTGACCTTCGTAAGACGAAAGCCAGGTGAACAATACAACGCGGAGTACACGGTACCTACCGTAAAACACGGCGGAAGGAGTATTATGATCTGGGGTGCACGGGAGCCAGTGGCGTAGAAGATATGTACATTTGTCAAGGTAGAATCAACAGTACCAAGTACATTGAAGTCCTAGAATCCAAATTATTGTCATCCTTTTGTAAAGTTTTTGGAGAGACAAATATGCCCGATGTCAAATATCAACAAGATAACGCGCCGTGCCCCAAATCTGCGCTTGCAATGGTTCTTGCAATGGACTGGTTCCCACAGTCCCCAGATCTTAATCCAATAGAACATTTGGGGAGGGGTATTTATTATTATTATAATTACAGAAAAAGGTTTAAAATTGTCAAATAAGTTCCAAAATATCACTTAAAACAACCTCGCAAAAAATGGAACGAGAAAACGAGTTTCAATTTATTGCACATTCTTTACCTTGTGATGTCAGTTTGACATCTTCGTATTTTTTATTATATTTTGTCGAAGTAGTAAAGTTTAACCGCACCTTTAGTTTCATTTTTATTTGTTTACCGTCACGTGGCGTCACCTAGCGTTTCTTTCGCGAACTGAGAGAGGAATTTTGCTGGTTAATCGAGACCTGCGCGTGTAGGTTAGCAAGCAGACGCGACAGTTGATTTTGACCGCCATTAAGGGATGAGGTGAAAAGTGAATCTACGGTTGATAAAATAAAGCTGATAGTGCCTGGATTTTTGTGTGAAGTTACTACCGTTCGGTTATTTATCGCGTTGTGCGAATTTATTTACTTCCGGGTTGCTAACAATTGCTTTGCTATAATAGCAATTTGCACGTATGTGCATATATGTTTTAAGATTTCACGATCACGCGTCACGCCCCGTAACATCTTGAAGAAACTTAAAGAGTACGTTTTTTTATGTTATTACTTTTACCGGCTTCCGTCTTCTTAAGAATTTCTTCGGTCAATCAACATAACCTCAAATGCCCAGTTTACCGCCATAATTTTAGTGAAGTTCGATTAACCTTTAATGCAATCATTTGGCTCTACTATCAATAAATTAATGCCTGTAGACAGTTTATGTATCGCTCCAACTATCCTTTGCAAAATCACGCATCATTACCGCTATTCCGTACAAGTATTGTTACTACCGACGATTGTACCAGAAGATTATTGTGCGAAGTCGAGTCGACAGAGTGCCTTTACGTCCACCTTGGTAGGGTCAATCTTATGAGTGCCCCATCATCTCGTTCATGGTACCCCATTCGGCATTGCAGTTCGAGAGCTCGTTACGATTACTTCTTGGATTCTGTTTGGTCGCAAGACACCTGTAAGGTAATATTGTACTGTTTATTTAAACTAACTGTGTGTGAATTTTGTGTCTACGTATTATCTACATTATTGGAATCGACTTCAACATTCAACGTATCGTTATATGCTACGAAACTTTTATAACGTATCACCTTTAAAGATTATCGAAATCATATTATCGTTTATATTTACCGCACAAAGCTTATGCTTTATTTCTTAGCTATTGAGCTAAACTAATATCAATATTTGTATTATAGTAGTTATTTAGATTTTACTAACCATATTTTTACCGCAACCGAAGTCAAGAAGGTACTGTTGATTTTTCGTTCATTTGGCCATTTTGTAATCTTCTTGACTAAGGATTGTCGCGTATTTGTTACGTTATCGTATCGATATTTTTAATCGAGAAGAATCCCCCTTTTCGATCATATTTGTGTTTGATTAATGTGTTGCCTAAGTTAGGCGTAATTGTTTGTTTATTTATCAGGCATTTATATATTATATGTTTATCTATTTAATGTTTTTATTGTATATAAAATTTCTGTACCTTACGACCACCAAGCAACTTCTGGAAAAGAAAGGTTCCGTAACGATTTCTCGAACAAGCATAGCGGAGCTTGTTATTGGTGGTAAGTCTCATTTAGTTCGAGTGGCGCCCATAAACTTGACCTTTCCTGATTGTGACGACTCAACAAGTATTTCGACCCCCCCTATCTTTTGTATTTCCGCGGTATCTTTCCGATACACCCCCGCGACCCATCGCCACGAGCTAGCTAGGGTAGTACAAAAGGTAGGTTTCGTGCGTGTACCCCTTGGCCACGTTTTGTACCGTGACAACCTCCAAAGGGGCGGCTAACATTCTTAAATAAAAAAACATTAGAAGTACAGTAGCACAAGAAACGATTAATGGAATAATAATTCATGCTAAGGTATAATAGAGATAACATTGTTTAATTATTTTTGTAATATAAAATGTGAATGATTTCAGAAATCTTGAAATATTGAAAGGCTTATGCATCAAAGATTCAGCTTTAATAAAAAATCAACCGGTTCAACCTTACATTATAGTGGCGGCAAACTTTTTTAGGCCCAGGGCGCCAAATTTTATAATACGTCTCTGGCTATAGATATTTGATTTAAATGGAAAATTTTGGAAAGAAATATACACTTCTCGTATAATTTTATTTATACGAGAAGTGTATTATACGAGAAGTGTATATTTCTTTCCAAAATTTTCCATAATATTATTCACGGTCCGTGATATTATTACTCGTAGACATCGCCGATATTAATTTAATTTGATTTAAAGCTTTTTTTCTACGACCACTACCGTAACGGTTAGGGAATATTGTAATTTACTAAGATTATGTTGGCTGCAATAGTAAGTTATGTTGATTATTTGACAAAAACAGTTATTTGACGTGAAAGATTTAGTTTAATAAAAACTTTAATTATTAATTTATTTGATGTTTTAATTATTTTCAAGCACCTGTCATGAAAAAAAACGTTGTGTTACATATTATTGTTTTCAATGGATTATGGTACACGTCACCTCTGAGTCCCTCGTTCCGTGCTTACATCTGACGTGAGATACGTTGCCCGGTTCGATTGGGTTTACAACGGCTTTGATTTCGCATTATTACAGTTATTACTCATTGATTATAATATTAGGCGAGCGCTAAATATTACATTAAGGTTTTGTGTTAGTAATCTTATCACTTCCCCGGAATAACACCAACATTTAAGAAAATGTAAAAATAAAGTTAAAATTTTATTTTTAAATGGGAGACACAACAGTTGAAATATCTCAAAAACGAGACGATATATCGAAAGACGAAGGAAAAAATCCCCACTCCCTCCTTTACACCCTTGTCATAAACGGAGTCTAGCTATTCTATGGTATTTTATTTTCTAGTGCACACTATAGCCGACATATGTACGTTGCCTATTGTAAACTTAAATTTTTACGGGCGATCCGTACTCAACCCCCAAAAATTTTATGAACAAATGTTAATAAGTACCTCTAAAAACACATGTATGCAAATTTACAGATAAATCGAAAAGTATCCCCTAAAAGTGCCTTATAAGGATTAGGGTAGAAAATCTAGGGTTGGTCGTAGAAAAAGTATAGTACGTAACTAAGAGTTGTAAATCTATTAAACGCTCTTGAAACTTACTAACTTTTCACTCGCGTGTAATATAATTCTTACAACTCTCGTTACGTAATATACTATTTCGTTGCTAAAGTTAAGTATCCTGTGCAGTCTGAATACACCACCGTACTAGATTAGAATAGACACCATAAATTATATTTCTTATGACTACTTTTATTACTCAAACCGGTTTAGACTGATAAGTTTTAGGTTGAAATTTTGTCGCTAGGCAAAAGCAAATGTTTTCTGTTGTATTGTAAAGGGACAAGTTCAGTTCTAAGAATGCCACGAACAAAAAGCGCACGTGATGTTAGTGAGTTTACGCAAGGCCGAACAATCGGACAATTTAATAGAGGTGCAAGTCAACGCGATATTTCAATATTTTTAAATATGCCGCTGCCTACTGTTAATAGAATAATTGTAGAATTTAAACGCAAGAGTAAAGAAGTAATAAATTATAGACCTGGACGAATTGGGCCAACGTAAAAATTAAAACGCTCAGTAGTGCGTGAAGTAATTAAAAATCCAAAGCAGACGGTAGAAGATGTTAAAACGGCACAATTATCAAAAAGAACCGTACAACGGTATCTTCATAGTATGGGACTATATAAAAGTAAGCTAAAAAGAAACTTCTATTAACAATATTAAAAAAAACGACGATTAACGTGGGCAAGAGATATGGATTCTCATTGGGAACATTTTTGGAGTAAAGTAATTTTTTCCGACAAGAGTAGATATTGCCAATTTAATGATAGTGGAAGATTATGGATATGGCGGCGTTCTTTTGAACAACTTCAAGGGCAATTTTTACACCATACCATGGTGTAAGGAGAGTATGGTGTGCTACAGAAGTGTACAAATATTGGTTGGCCTCGCGCATGACGTCACATAGGGAACATTTTACAAACAGTTTCCATCAGTTACGATGGTTACCACACTAATTTCATCGTTATTACTTATGTTTTGATGATTTAAAAAAAAATAGCTTGCATTATAATTTTACAAGAAATATGTGTTTTAATTAATAAGTGATATTATATCCTTGGCAAAAGATAATACATAATTACAACTCATAATAATACACCTACAACTACCTACATACATATATAACTACAACACCTACATACATATATACAACTCACACAAAATAGAAATTTTACAGGAGATCCAAAAAAACATTTTTGATTAAAAATAAATCAAAATCAAAATTCGGAATTCACAAATACATTAATTAACGAAGGTTTGAAGTACATAGCCGGTTATGTAGCTTATAGATTTAATAACAAGTACAAAGACCTTAAGTTAGGTGTACTATACACACGCAAGATAGCTTTAAGCACGGAAAAAATACTCCAGATTGGATAGTATATTTCTCGAGGGGAAATCTAATGAGTCCTAGTGAGGATTTAATAAGACTAGCTCGAATTTTAAATACGGAATTTGGGAGATAGATTTTCTACAGAAGATAGAATTTTTGATAAATTAACTGATTGCCTTGTTACTGAGCATAATTTTAACATAATATTTCCTCGAGAAATTATTAATTGTATGGTACGTACTAGGACTTATATGTATTAGATTGAGAGAACTAAATAAAAAAATGCGTTTTGAAAATTGCAGAAAAAAACTAAATAAAAAAATGTCCAAATTTACCAATGTAAAACCGTAATTCTCTTTTTAAGCGAATTTTTTGTGTGGATCCAGAAATTATTAATACACTCCTATATTAGCAATGTAAATTTTACCTTTGGAAGACTTCTTGTATCATATAAAAATTGATTTTGCAGCAAAATTTTTCAGACATTTTTTCATGTAAATTTAATTACCTTCATTTTTGTATCTATACATTTTTCTATTTTGTCGAACCATTTTTGAGTGACAGTGACTTTAAAAACACCCTGTAAAATTTTTAATAAAACTCCCATAAGAGCAATGTTAAATTTATTTAATATTTTACAGTCATTTTAAAGTCGCTGTCACTCAGAAACGGTGCGACAAGATAGAAAGATGTATAGAAATAAAAATAAAAGGAATGAAATTTGCAACAAAAAATGTCTGACAAATTTTGCTGTAAAATCGACTTTTATATGATAAAAAAAATCTTCAAAAATAAATATACATTGCTAATATAGGAGTGTATTAATTTCTGGAGCCACTATATTTAATAAAAAGGTGTTTGTTAATTTAATTTATTTATTTTAAATTAAAATATTTCCTTATTTTATAGCTAAGGTCTTGTTTAATCTTTCTTGTGTTCCTGAAATATTATTTATTTAATAAAAAGAGTCAAAAATTAGAAATATATCTTCATTAATACGTTTAGTGCGTTTATTTTGTTTCCAAAGTGTGACCTATCTGATGTCACAGTTGGCGAGAGAGAAAGTAGGATCTCGCTCACTCGCTGCGCAATAGCACACCATACTCTTCTTACACCATGCACCATACTGTGAATTACGGCGGAATTAGTGTCATGGTGTGGGGTGCAATTTGGAAAAATACATCGGTATATTAAAAGACGGTTTATTACCTTTATTTAACAAGAATTAAAAAAAAAGAATTGTATTTTATGGAAGATGGGGCACCATGTCACAAAGCAAGAATTGTCGAAGAATTTAAGGCCAACAAAATGATTAATATTTTACCGTGACCAGGTCAATCTCCAGATATGAATCCTATAAAGAATGTTTGGCACATTCTTCAAATAAACATATACAAAAGACCCCGAAAACCCACCACAAAAATGATTTATTTGCAGTTTTAATAGAAGAATGGAGTAAAATTCCGCAAGACACCATTGATAATTGTCTTAATTTAGGATTAAAAGTCTTATTCAAAACAAAGGAGGAGCAACTAAATATTAAAGTTGTAAAAAATTTTTTTTGATATTCATTAGTTGTTCTAAATAAAAATTTGTAATTGTGACTTTTTATGATAAAACTCTCCCAAATATAGTGGTCGTTTTAGGTGCTGTTTCGGAGCTGTAAGTTTTTTTAGTGATTATCTAAATATAACATCAGGTGTATACTGAAGAATATTTTTGTAAAGATAAGTATGTACATATTATGTACGAGGGGACATTTTTAAGTTCGCGGAATGGGGCACAAAGAGGCGGCCATTTTTTTAAAATTTTTTTTTCCAATTTCCTTTTTAATTTTCAAGTATACACTAAAAATTTTAGGCATTTATACATATTAAGTGGTTTGGTTGCAATCAACAAAATGACAAATGGTAGTGTGAGAATTTCTAAAAATGTCAAATATTGAATTACGTGCAGTTATTAAATTCCTCACCAAACAAGGAAAAAATGTTGTAATCATTAAAAATGAAATGGAGGCAGTTTATGGTGACACTTGTCCTGGTAAAACCATGATTTATAAGTGGCACAAATTATTTAAGCAAGGCAGAGAGTCTCTTGAAGATGACGACCGTCATGGCAGGCCAAATGACGTTTTAACACATGAAATCGTCATTAAAGTTGATGATGCCGTGAGAGAAAATGGCCGTCTTAAAGTGAAGGACATTGCAAGAATGTTCAGGATATCGGAATCGACAACTTTGAAAATTTTAAAAGATCATCTGGGTATGTCAAAGGTCAGCGCGAGATGGGTGCCTAGAATGCTCACACCGCATCAAAAACAATATCGAGTTGAATGTTGTAAGGAGTTTTTAACGCTGTGTGGTGATGATCCAACAGATATTATTGACCGATTTGTCACAGGAGATGAAACTTGGGTTCATTTTTATGATCCTGAATCGAAACAGGAATCTATGCAGTGGCATTATAAGGGTGATCCACCGCCAAAGAAGTTCAAAGTTGTACCCTCTGCTGGAAAAGTTATGGCAACAATCTTTTGGGATTCTGCGGGAATTCTTCTAATAGATTACAAAATGAAAAATGCCACCATAACTGGTGCATACTACGCTGAGGTTTTGCATCGATTAAAAGAAGCAATAAAATCAAAACGTAGAGGAAAATTAACAAAAGGCGTACTTCTATTGCAAGACAATGCACCTGTTCACAAGGCAAAAATTGCGATGAGTGCAATGAGGTCATGCGGTTTTGAGGAAATGGTTCATCCACCCTACAGTCCAGATTTGGCACCTAGTGAATTACTACCTATTCCCAAATTTAAAAAAAGAACTTCGTGGAAGGCATTTCAACAGCGATGAAGCTCTCCAGGTAGCTGTAAACGAGCATTTTACAAGCAAAAATAAAAATTATTTTTTTAAAGGTTTAGAAAAATTAATCCATAGATGTAATAAATGTATTGATGTTCGAAGAGATTATATTGAAAAATAAAATTATAAAAAAAAATATTTACGTTTCCTTATACCCCATTCCGCGAACTTAAAAATGTCCCCTCGTACATGCATTATAAAATTAGCAATGAAGTGTTTCTTATGTGATATGACTTTTTGAAATAGTACCTATATATTATATTGGCTCCATACAAGGGTTATAGAGATTACGATAATCGGAAAGCGTCGCCTTCCTACAATATGCAAGCAGTTGTATATTGTAATTAAATTTATTGTATCATGGCCTCGGGCGGGCTGACTGGAAAGATGTCCAGCAGTCCCGGTCTCATTCCAGATTATCCGGACTCGCTCTAGCGGAAGCAGCCATTCGTAAGTGGTTTGCTAAATACGTACAGGCCATATGAGCATCGAAGATGATGAGCGCAGTGGACGTTCAAAAGAAGCTGTTACAGACGAAAACATCAAAAAAATCCACCAAATAATTTTGGATGACCGTAAAATGAAGTTAAATGAAGTTAATCAAGATAACTGAGACTCTAAAGATGTCAAAGGAACGTGTTGGACATATTGTGCATGAATATTTGGGCATGCGAAAGCTCTGTGCAAAGTGGGTGCCGCGTGAGCTCAATGTCGATCAAAAACAACAACGTGTTGATGATTCGAAGCAGTGTTTGGAGCTGTTTTACCGCAATAAAACCGAATTTTTACGTCGATATGTGACAATGGATCAAACATGGCTCCATCACCACACTCCAGAATCTAATAGGCAGTCAGCTGAGTGGACAGCACTCGATGAACCCAATCCAAAGGGAGGAAAAACACAACAGTCGGCTGGCAAGGTTATTGCGTCTGTTTTTTGGGATGCCCATGGTATATTGTTCAACGATTATCTTGAAAAGGAGAAAACAAACAACAGCGACTATTATATAGCATTGTTAGAGCGTTTGAAGGATGAAATTTGAAAAAAAAACGGCCGCATTTAAAAAAAAAAATTTTTTGTTCCACCAAGACAATGCACCGTGTCACAAGTAGATAAAAACGATGGTCAAACTCAATGAATTGGGCTATGAATTGCTTTCCCACCCAGCGTATTCTCCAGATTTGGCTCCCAACGACTATCTTCTGTTTGGAGACCTCAAGAGAATGCTCGCTGGAAAGAAATTTAGAAGCAATGAAGAAGTAATCGCCGAAACAGGGGCCTTTTTTGAAGCTAAAGACACATCGTATTACAAAAATGGTATCGAAAAGTTGGAAGTTTTTTTCCCCGGAAAATTCATACTTTTTATTTACCACTCCAACTGTATTCACCTTCATTTTTGTCTGATAAATTGTAAATTAGAAGCAATAGGCACTGACATGTAAAACCTCATATATCCAAATTGTTAAATGATATGTAAAAATACTAGGACAATATAGAGATTATTGATTGATTGATTGACATTTAGTAAACATTTCATCAACGGACTGTTTCATCATTTTCTTGAAGTCCGTTACGCCAATCGATTATTTTTGGTAATTTATTAATTTAATATTGTCATGTTCCAAAATTCCTCATAAATTTTGAAATTGTATTTTTGGATTAATTTGTTAATTTGTAGAAATTACTTATTTTTGAAATTTTGTATTGTGCTAGTTTCCCCGCCAACTATTTAAGGTGGTAGGAGTGAGCGGTGAAAACTAGGCTTTTTGCCAAAATGGCCGCTGGAGGCGGAACGTAGAAATTTTGATCTCTTGAGTTATTGGAAGTTTTGTATTTGATGAGTTATATTTGAGAATAAATTAGTTATATTTTTTGAGTAAGTGATTTTTAATTATTTGGAATTTGGTTATCCCAGTTTTGGACAATTTTTGGAAAACTACAAAAAAGAATGATATTTATGGTAATTGGAGATTGGATCGGGAAGTAAAAAAAAATAATTTGGTTAATTGAAAGTAAGCATTAATGTTGGTATTTTATGGTAAAATTAGAAAAGTAAAGATTAAATTTGAAGGCAGCGTAAATTGAATTGATATCGTTCGCGTATGGTCGAGTTATCTGTTTTCGATTTGTGTTTCCATTTTAAAATTACAAAGGATTTATAATAATTTGAATTTTTAATTAAAATTTGATTTTAAAATTTTGGACGTTATTTTTTTAACATAACAATATATAAGTGAAAATTGCAGGTAAAACACGGAAAAACGGTGATTTATTAGTTTAATATACGTATAATTTTTTGTAGAAAGACATGGAAACCGAAAAACGTGTCGTGTGGACCCACGAGGAAACGCTAACTCTAATTGCTAGCGTGGAAGTTTATAAAGATCATTTGAACCACGTTACCAAACGTCGCCGAGTCTGGAATAACGTCAGCAACGACTTGCTTAGCCAAGAACATGTTTTTTCAGGCGAAAGTTGTAAAAAAAGTGGCTAAACTTGGTGAGAACGTACAAATCGTGCAAAGACATTAAAGGAAAAATGGGTAGGGGGCCCACTCGTTTCGTTTTTTTTGAAAAAATGGATGACATCCTTGGTATGGAATTAAATTTCTCTTCGCCACATTCAATTAATGTTGGCGAAGCATCGCCATCGTTTGTGATAGCATCAACATGTTCGATAGACGAGAAGGCGATGTTATCGTTACCATCTACTCAAGAGCAAAACATAGGAATAGAGAATGTTTTAGAAGAGGAACCGCCGCCGCCGGTTGAAATTATCACCACGGTTGTCACACCAAACTGACGAACAAAGAAATTCAGTAACACAAAATTGTGGCATGAATTTAATTACCTTTCTTTCTGTTCACCCTCGTAATAGTCTACCGTACGTTAGAACTTCTGCCTCGAACAAGAGATTAGGCGCAGGTATTTCACTGCACACCTTGCTCATTGTAGACGCAATTTTAAACTTTGCAAGAGATGTCACAAAATAATATCTATAACTGAAATTAACAGTCATAGAATTCAATGTGTAACCTCCATACGAATGAAATTTACTCGATGTTTAATTTGTAAAGTTTTGGTACCTAAAGAGCAATTTAGAAAGCACGAAAAAACCTGCAAGAGGATAAAAAGATTAATAATTTTAAGATTTCATGAAAGAAACGAATTTATCCCTCCACCTAATAAAAAGTGTGATAATTGAAGGAAAAATATACCAATAGAAAATTACATCACACATAATGCGCATTGTCAACAAAAAAGAAGTTTATGTTCTATATGCCAAGAACCAACACAGAAGGAGTTATTGGAAGAGTATCGAAAATCGTGTTTGCTAAACTCGGATAATGAAATTCCCGATTTTTGTTCCGATTTGTTGATGAACCTCGGTAATCTGAGAATAATCTAATTATGTAATTGATTATAGTACTCCTATGGCTACTTTTTATTATTTAAATTTATAATCATTTATTTTATATTATAATCAGTTATTTTGATTATTATAGTCAAAAAGGTAGTTATACTGTATTCAAATTAATACAATAAAAGCTCGTTTTAGGGCCGGCATTATAAAGCACAGTTAAATATTTACTCGCGAGAATAAAATTTACTCGTTAGATTTGGGCACTATAAAAGACAGATAAACTTAAATTTATCATTTTATTTAACCTGTCGATTTACTCGCGAGAATAAAATTTACTCCGTAGATTTACTCGCGAGAATAAAATTTACCCGTAGATTTGGGCACTATAAAAGGCAGTTAAATTTACTCTCTAGGTTAAATCTATGGTTAAACGAATTTCTCGATTTCTATGGAGTAAATATTTACTTGACAAGTAAATTATTGTTTAAGGGCCGGCATTATAAAGCACAGTTAAATATTTACTCGCGAGAATAAAATTTACTCGTTAGATTTGGGCACTATAAAAGACAGATAAACTTAAATTTATCATTTTATTTAACCTGTCGATTTACTCGCGAGAATAAAATTTACTCCGTAGATTTACTCGCGAGAATAAAATTTACCCGTAGATTTGGGCACTATAAAAGGCAGTTAAATTTACTCTCTAGGTTAAATGAATTTCTCGATTTCTATGGAGTAAATATTTACTTGACAAGTAAATTATTATTATAGTTGTATTATAATTGAATAGTGGTAGTAATTTAACCTATAAATATAAGTGAAGTTGCCAATTTACGAAAATGTCGAGTATTTCATCGATTTCGACGGTATCGAGTGTTTCATCTGTCTCCACTATAATGTCAATCTCTTCTGAAGATGAAACTCACGAGGAAGTGCAGTCAAGAATGCCGCGTGTATTTAGAAGCAGGATTTATCCTTGTGATTCCCTAAGTGACGAGGACTTTAGAGATAGGTTTCGTCTCGATAAACAAACCGTGGTTTTCGTGTTAAGGTTGGTGGAGGAACACATAAAATCGTTTACTGACAGAAATCATTCTGTAACGCCAATGAATATGGTCTTAATTGCATTACGATTTTATGCCACAGGTTCATTTTTTATTAACATTGGGGATCACTTCAATGTGTCGGAGCAATCGTGCGGCAGAATTGTGCATAAAGTTTCCCATTACCTAGCATTGCTGGGTTGCGAATACATTAAAATGCCCAATAATGTACAAAAGCGCAACGGGGTATCATCAACGTTTTTTAAAATATGCGGCTTTCCAAATGTAATTGGAGCAATAGATGGCACACACATTAGACTGCAGTCTCCGGGAGGAGTAAATGCAGAAATTTATAGAAATCGAAAAGGCTATTTTTCCTTGAATGTTCAAGTAGTTTGCGATGCAAAATTAAAAATTTCAGATGTAGTGTGTCGGTGGCCAGGTTCTGCTCATGACAGCCGCATATTTAACAATTCTTTACTAAAGGCCAGATTTGAAAACAATGAATTTGGAAATTCTTACTTATTGGGTGATAGTGCGTATGCATCGAAACGGTATATGCTAGTACCTTTAGCGAACCCTGTAAGTGAAGCGGAAAAAAAATATAACCGGGCACAAATTTTAACAAGAAATACAGTAGAACGAACATTCGGTGTTTTGAAGCGACGTTTTCCATGCTTATCGGTTGGGCTAAGAGTAAAACCTACAAAAGCTATACCGATAATCATGGCGTGTTGCGTTCTACACAACATTGCCAGGGATATGAAGGAGCCAGTGGAACACTTGGTAGAAGCAGATCAAAATGATCAACCAGAGTCTGCAGTAAACCATCGTTCAAATCAAGAGAATGCCGTGAGAAGGGCATTAATTAATACAACATTTACAAGGTTAATCAACATTTTTTTTATTTTTTTGTTTTTTTTTCTTCCAACTCGGCTTCTAAAATAGCTATTTCTATTATACTTTTTTTTCTTTTAATTTCAATGTCTAATTGTAACTCTTCTTTTTTAAGCAACAAAATATCTTTTTCTATCTCCTCCTTTTCTCTTCTACATCGTAATATTTTTAACTTTTCATCTTCTTTAGATATTCCGGCTTCTCTTTTCCTTTTACTACTATTTATACAATTTTTTGCAGATGAACGATCTGTCGAAGGGGGCACAAAAATTGGCATAGATGTTGACGGAACATTTTCAAGTTCCCATGGCTCATCTTGAATTTCCTGCAATATTTATAATATATAAATAGTAGATACTTTAAAAATTTTAATTGTAATTTTACCAAAAATTGTAATGTATCATTTTTTGAAGATTGGGAACTTGCCATAATAGTATCTAAAAAGAATAAAATAAGTTAAAACATGTTTAACCTTTACTATTATACCTGAAGCGCGGTTTTAAAGCAGAAAAACTTACCAAGTGGAGCAGTGGAATCATATTCATTGGAATGCTCAACGTTGTCGTCTCCACTGAGTCCCAAAATCGTTTCCCCTATAGCATCTATTTTGGAAACGAATGTGCCACCACCCGTTTTATACCGTTCAATCTAAAATATGGATTACTGTAATACTAGTTACGTGCAAAACTAATTTATTGAATTACAACTTACTTTTTCGTCGCCCAGATCTTTTTTGGTTTTCTTTTTTAATCCCTCATAGAATAACTTCATCTGTTGCCCATTTCTAGGCCCGGTGGTGCAGGTGGCATTAAACCGCAAGGCAACATTATCCCACGCATCACTTTTTTTTTTCGCACTTTTAATGTCAGTTTTTTTGCATTCTACGATGCTTCCGTACTCTTGAATTATGGCAACAATTCCTTCTTTTTCCTCTTCGGTATAATTTTTTCCTCTAGATCTTTTTTTATTATCCATGATAAAAGAATGAATAAACATGGATTGACACTACTAAATTAAATTATTAGAACTAATAGTTCCAATCGACCATTAAAAACATTGAATCGCTAGGTAACTAACTCGACTATAGTTTTGCTTTATAGTGCCCAAAATTTACTCTGTAGATTTAACTTAGCAAGTAAATTTACTTTTAGAGTAAGTAACTGACGATTTAACTGTCTTTTATAATGCCGGCCCTAAATCAAACAGATTCCTCTGATCAAAATGAAGATTTTTGCCTTAGAAAGGCAAAATCGGAAAAGGGTTGATAATGAAATGTCAGATTTCAAATATTATCATGACAGAGACCTTGATGATCTTCCACAATCACCATCCAGCAGTGAAGGTGATAAAACGCTGACACAAGAGGATTTGCGATCTCACAGCTCTGCTAATATACCGAAGGTTGTCGTTAGCTTTCCACCCAAAAATAATGGCACTAGTTTTGTCGATTCTGCAAAGGGGACCGATAATCTTAATAACATAAATGTAATTAATAATCAAACAGACTTCGTATTAGAACCAACATGTAAATGTGATGGTGAGACAAATTTTTTTTATAGCGGTAATAATTATTAATTTTGTGATTAGAAATTAAGCTATTAAAGACAGTAATAGGAGCATTACAATCAGAGATTTCAGACGTGAAAGATTTAATGAAAAGCTTTCAAGAATACTTTAAAAAAAATCAGAATTAATCGGTAATAAAATATGTTACTAAAATTTGATTAAGATAAATTTAATAAACAATATACTTCTTTTTTCAGAGCGATTTATAACTCAAAGTAAGAGAGAGTAGAAAGCTGTTAAATTATCCATTTCAGACAAAGATCAACAAAGCAGCAGCAACAAACCAAGAATTGGAGCAATATTTTCAAGAGTTAATACACTTGACGTCTGTAGACAACTTAAATATTTTGAATGAAACGTTATTAGAAGAGGAGAAACGCATCTTCTTTGTAAGTTTTAACTTCGATGATATCCAATAAGAATTTTGTTAAGTTAATGTGTTTTAGATCAACAGGTTAAATCGTATAGGGGGGAAAGATCCTAAACAGTTTTTTCGAAGCTTGATCAAGTGTGCGAGGCGTATTTGGATTGTAGCCTGGATGACACGAGTTTAGACGATTTCACTATTGTCGGAACTTTCCTCAACACGATAATGAAAATAGCTGGGTATGGTAGAGCTTTCAAATATGCTTCCGCTCCTAGGAGTCATCCAGAAAGCTCTACAGATCTACACGGTATCGGAGAAGAAGTATATCAGGTGCTTATGCGAATTCACCATTCTGCAGTCTCAGCAGGTTTCTTACCTGTGCGAGCTACGGAGTGGGTGCAGAAAAGCGCCGGCTACTGGAAATCGACCAGTGCTAGAGTCGCTCCTGAAAAGGTCGAATTGATTATAGATGGAGTTAAGAAGAAAGTTTCGGTTAGGAAAAAACTCGGGATCGCTATGGCCGTTGGTGAGAAGGGGTTCTCTAGAGAGTTCCTTTCTAGAAAACTGACCAGAGAAGACCCTGGTTCAGTCGGGTACCGTGACGTGCCCTATAAGCTCACTAGAGCTATCTACGTACTTCCGTTGTATACTATACACGCTCAAGTGTGTGTTGCTTCTCATTTGGTTAATTACGTTGGCGCCGCCGGGATGGTTGCTGCTAGTGGAGAGGGAAGAATCGATGCTTCCCATTTCTTCACTGGCAGCTCATCAACTTCTGGGGTGAGGATATACGACAATTACGATACTATACAAATGAGCGGGGATATGTCCATACTCCCGCTGGACTCGGATCTGAGTGCTTTTGATTCGCACAACGGGGCGTGGAATTTTAGGATCCCTATGATGCACGCTCTCGATGAGATAGCGAGCACAATATCCGACGTATATGGAAACGATAAAATAACGTTTAAGGAAATGGTTAGATATGCTTTCGGCGATGGCAAAGTTTTTGGAACATATTGGGATAATGGTAGACAGATTTACCACATTTATGCCAGAGATGGTAATTTAGTTCCACCCGAAGAAGAACGAGTGTTCTTTGAAGAGGTTATAGTTGCGGAAGACAATTCGAACTTAAGTCCTATGGTTGGCGTCGGTAAGTGTCCAACTGGAATAGTTTATATGTTAAAGGAAGAGTATTATGACGGTGGCGTGGTACTTTGCAGCCATTTGAAGCCGGTGTGGGTAGCTGATGGAAGAGATTTAATTTACCTAACTAGCGAGGCGTCTGGAGAGTTAACGACTTTATTTATGAATACTAACGTTAACATTGCCCTTCAGAATATCGTTATTAGAGAGCTCAAGAAAACCAAATTCGGTTTACGATTAAAAGTTCTTAAGAGATCAACAGTGGGAGATGACCAGGAATGGAAATGCCACTTTTCTTGGGAAGGTATAACTAGTGAGGAGGTCGACGAATTCTCCGCTTGGTTGACGCAGATTTACTTGGAGATGGGTCATGAAAAAACACAACATCATTATGTGTGGATTATCGGAACAAAAACTAAATAATCATATCGTAGACTGTGAAAAAATTAATGAATGTGCAGTAAAAATGCCTAATGGAGGTGATAACATACTTAAGTTTAAAAATTTTAAAAATAAAGTGAAAGGTCCGTTTGTCATCTACGCCGATTTGGAAAGTATTCTAAAGCCTATAGACAAAGAAAATAAATATCAAGAACATTCCCCAGCTGCAGTAGGGTATTACGTTAAATGTTCATAGGATGATTCGCTATCCTTCTACCGAGCTTATAGAGGGCAGGATTGTATGTCCTGGTTCGCAGTTGAGTTACAACAGTTTGCCGAAAATGTTGAAACAGTATTTAGCTGTCCATACGATATTACTATGACACCGAAACAAGAAGAAGAATTTAAGAAAGCAACACACTGCCACATATGTGAAAACCCTTTTAAACCTGAAGATAAGAGGGTTAGAGATCATAATCATTTAATTCCTGAGAATAATTATCGAGGTATAGCTCATGAAAGCTGCAACATTAACTACAAAGATGAACATATCGTCGGTCCTAAGGCAAAACCATGAATGTGCAAAATTGGCAATTTTCACCTATCTACATTTTCAAGCACCTCTTAACCCATTCTTGACAATGCCAAAACCGCGAATCTCTCATCATCATGCTTAGGGCGGGGTAGGTGTACTGCCTTTGACGTAACTTCAGTTAGTACTCAAGTGTCGCAAAGCGCGTATCGTGAATGTGACACTTTCGTGGTTTTGCCTTTGCATAAAAAGTTCCAAGTAAGTGAACGTGGTACATTCGCTGTTTTGCCATTGTAAGTGTATATTATACCTTTTAACATTAGTGTATAGATTTTAAGTAGGTAGTGAATAATGAGTTATAAAATGAAAAACGTGACATCTAGGACACAAAAAATAATGGATAATGTTAGATGTGAACATGAAAGAAATGAGGAATGTATGGGTCAAAATGGAACTGAGGTAATGATATAGTTGAATTTGCATTCCAAAAGAAACTGCATTTATTATTATTGATTTTTCTCAGGTGGCCTCGGATGCAGGAAACATTTGTGACACTCTTCATAATTATGAAATTGACCCTTTTTCATCCGCCAATTTAACAGGTACTTTTTAATTATTCTCTTAGGAGTATTTTTTTGATCGAGATAACCACTTTAGATGAACCTCCAGTAGATGAAAAAAAAACATTATCTCTTTCCAAAGGACATAATGTTGATTTTGATAATAATTATGATAGCAGAGCATCATCGTCAGATAACTATGATCCTGAAAATGAATCTGACAGTACGAGCAGTTCGTCTAGTTGCTCCACATGCTCTACATCCTCAAGCTCTTCCAGCTCTTCCAAGGACACAAGTCAAAAAGCAAGTAAGTTTCAAAAAAATATTTATAAATAAAAATACTCATTGCTTTCTATTACAGAAGAACTTCCACTGAAAAGGAAGAAGAAAAATATAAAAACTTGGAAAAAAAATATAAGGATACAGAAAAGACTCAGAGGAGAGTCATACCTAAGTGTTAAAAATGTAGAGAAACCAGCAAGGCCGTTACTACCTTGCCCTTGCGCTGGCAAACCGAAACATAAATGCCTCGAATCTGTTTCAGACAAGAAAAGGTCAGACATTTATGAAGAATTTCGGCAACTTTCGTCAATAGATGATCAGCGAAATTTCATTATTCATCATGTTGAACAAATACCAAAAAAAAGGAGCACCAGAAATCTAGAAACTTCCAGGAGGGCCAACACTTGTAATTATTTTCTTACTGTTGATGGACAAAAAAATAAGATGTGTCGCGAATTTTTCATATCTACACTTAATGTAACAGATTCCTTTATAAGAATATCTTTACAAAAACGATCTTCTACTGGAACAGTGGAAAAAGATCGCCGTGGTAAACACACCCCTGCTAATAAGTTAAGTGGGGATTGTTTGCAAATGGTACGTGATCATATTTTGTCATTTCCTGCAGTTGAGTCCCACTACTGCAGGTCTTCAAGTAAAAAAAAATATTTGGAACCTACCCTTAACTTGTCCATAATGTACAATATGTACAAATCGCTATGCAAAGAAAAAAATATTCGCTCTGTTTCAATTGAAAAATACAGACAAGTTTTTAAAGAATACAACGTGGGTTTCTTTAAGCCAAAAAAGGATCAGTGCAAGATATGTTTGGCACAAAAGAATATGACTGGAGAAGAAAAAGAAGCCAAGGAACAAACTTTCCAGCAGCACTTGAGAAGAAAGGAATTGGCACGTAAGGCTCGCAATGCTGATAAACTGGAAGCAATAGACAATTCTACCATATTAGCATTTAATTTTGATCTTGAAGCCGTACTCACAACTCCAAAAGGATCTGCAGGACAGATATTTTACTTGCGTAAGCTGGCTGTGTATAATTTAACAGTTTATAATATTGGAAATCAAGATGGCATTTGCTATCTATGGGATGAAAGCCAAGGTAAGAGAGGTTCAAACGAAATAGCTTCTTGTATCTATGAATACGTATTATCTAATACGGAAGTAAGAGAAGTTAGAATGATGTCAGATGGCTGTGGTGGCCAACAGAAAAATTCAAATTTTGCTGCTATGTGTATGCACCTCATTTCTGTTCATCCTAACTTGAAAAGCATAGATCATAAATTTTTCGAAACAGGCCACACAGAAATGGAATGCGATTCTATACATTCCAAAATTGAGCAGAAAGCTAAGCATGTTCCTGTATACATCCCTGAAGGTTGGGCGCAAGTAATACGGGATGCTCGTATGAAACCACGCCCATTTGAAGTTAGGAGTAGAAGTTTTGATGATGTTTATGATTTTAAAGAATTTGCAGCACAAAAATTTGAGATGAACAAAATACCATGGCGTAAGGTTTGTTGGATTCGTTATCTTCAATCGGAAATTACAAAGGTGTTTTACAAAATAGATTTTGAGCAAGAATTTCAAGAGATAAACTGCATAAAAAAATTTCGCGGCCGACCAAAAACAGTGGAATTAAAAAAATCATATGAATGTGAATTACCCATTGCAAAGCCAAAATATCAGGATTTACAAAAAATGTGTTCGGATTTGACAATCCCAAAAACTCATCACCGTTTTTACAAGTCGCTAAAAGTTAGTAGTGATATTAGGGATAGATTACCAGAACCAGATGACAGCGAAAATAGTGACTCAGATGAAAATTAAATCATTTTAGTTCATATTCAAGCACACTATAGCATGTAAATTTAGTTACTACTTTATTTTCAGTATTTTTTCAGAAAACCTTTTTGTTTTTTATAGTTTATTTTGCCAATGATTTAGAAGTTTAAGTTGTGTTCTGTTCTTAGACTTAAAGCTCCAGAGTTTATCCTAATTCCATAATAAAAATACTTGTTTAATGATATTTCAAATAAATAAAAATGTTTAAAACCGTTGTGTCTTCAGGTGTTTCTATTGTACTGTAAGTGATTTTAAAGAAAATTATACAATGCCAAATCCACGAATGTGACATTTTGGAAGGTGGAGGCTAATAAACAGAAAAATGAAAATCAGGTCATTAACTATTAAAGCATATCCTACATCTGCCAAGAAATCAAATTATTCCGACAAAAATCTGAATTTTCACAGAGCAATGAAACCTTAAAACCTTCATATCTCCAAATCACGATTTTTCACATTCATGGTTTTGGCATTGGACCGACGATATGATTCCTGTCATATTTCACAATTTGAGCGGGTATGACGCCCACTTCATAATTACTGACATAGCAACAAGAATGGAGGGTAAGATCGATCTACTACCCATCACGAAGGAGAAGTATATATCATTTACGAAACATTTAGATGAATCTACCATCAAATTCAGATTTATAGACTCATACCGATTCATGAATTCACCGTTAGATAAGTTAGCATCATATTTAAAAGATTTTCCGAATTTGAAATCACAATTCCCCAACATTTCAAAAGAAAATTTCAATATCCTAACAAAGAAAGGTGTAATGCCGTACGATTACATAGACTCAATTGAAAAATTTAATGAAACCGCACTTCCTTCCATAGAACAATTTTATAATAAATTGAACGATAAAAAATGTTCTAGAAAATCATATAGCAGAGCCCACGAAGTATGGAATACTTAGCGGTGTTGAAGTATTTAAACTCGTTTAGAATCTGGTCCCCTTTAGTAATTTGAAATTGACCTCCAAAAACTGCGTTAACTTTTACCGCCTCATTTGTTTTAAGAACATTTGAAATTCTACGCTTAAATAGAGCCTTGCAGTCTGTCAGAAATTGTTGTGAATCTATATGTTTTAGATTGCTTATAGTACTCGTTTGAATTCTGCTGTTGAATGCTGAAATAGAATCTTCCCAATGAACTCTATGTTTAGTGGTCGGCTCTTTGATGCTAATCCCTGCACCTTGTTTATGGGTTGCTTTTAACTGTGATCGTAAGCATTTTATATTTGTCAATGTAGATAAAAGCTTCTGTTTTCTGCCGACATTTTTCGCATTTTTAATAGCCTTGTTAATTCTCTGTATCCCAATTACACATTTACTAAGTCCATCTTTTACAGCTTTCTCGTTATAATTCATCTGGGTGATTGATAGCAGTCTTAGAATTATTTTCACTAAATCATCAAACTGAATCATCTTGTTAAATATGAAAATAGTAATTAACGCTAACTTATAATAGTTTAATGCCGACACTAATATTACACTCTGCTGTGTCACCTTCACTGTGGAGCTCTGATGACTGAATGGTAAGTGCACATATACCAACACCTTATATACTGGAGTAGACTTACCGCTAACAGAATGCTGCGATAATTTTATATGGACCCCTAAAATAATGCATATTTGTGCTACTTTTCCATAAGAAACAGTGTAAATTTGTATGATTTACCAGCTTGATATTAATTAGCTTATTATCACGTTGTTGCAATGGTAATGATGTTTGTAAATTTTTTTTATGGTGAAAAGGGGAGGAGGAAAGCATCCGATTCATTTTCATACTTGCTAGACCTTGACGGTTTGATACTTAGGTCTTTTACAAAGGATAATAAAATATCTTAGATACATCGATAATCCGAGATTGAAACCCTCGTAGTTGTATCATTGATAGATGTTTTATCTCTAAGTATTGCTGTCGGTTAAGTAAAGTAATGTGTGGAAGCTAAGCACCCTCCTCTGAACCTCAAGTCGCTCTCGTTGAAATTTTCTTATATTAATGTCATTATACCATCCTGGCTTAGTGGTCTACGCCAATGGACGGAGTACACCTGAAACTTGAGAAGATCGAAAGTGAAAACCGTTGTCGTTCTTTAAACTTATTTGCAGCGAAAGCGCACTTCGAAACTTTGCTTCACAGTTACTTTGCTGATTAATTTCACAGCTGTATTATTGTTATTGTTTATAAAATTTTATATCTTTTTTATCTTGTTATTGTTATCTTAGTTTTAAACACTGTAAATATTGAATTTCTTAAAGTTGGTTTTCTTGCTTTCCAACGAACATAAAATGTAAAATTATTAACTAAGCTGACATGTAAAATATATTGATCAATTTTTGTATACCAACCCAGTTGGTCAATAAAATTCATTTGGAGATATGTGCCACACGAGGAGCTCCTAAACCTAATCGATTTTAAAATATAGGACCGAACGACACCGTTTGTGGTGCCGCAAGGTCCAATAAAATGTAATATGAAAAATTTAAATAAACTTTATTCTATTCTATTCTCTCTAAGTTAGCATGCAGAAATTCCGCGTTCAAACCCCGTGTAAGGTGGGTTTTTTTTTTCATTTGTAGTTAATAATTTAATAGTTAAAAATATCGGGTGGGGCTGTTGGACTATCGCACATCCTTCGGATACAGAATAAATTTGATTGTGTTAGGTCATGGTGTTTTCCCCATGTTATTTTACATAAGAAATGATGCTGAATAGAAATAGCATACTATTGTAAATAGCAGTTGTTTGCATTGATGTTGATAAGCTAATATTCGATGACGTCACGCGGGGCTAATAATGAGTCGCCCCAAAAAGGGAACAAAAATGACCACGTTGGACCTTAGCATTTTTCCCATGTTAATTCCCATAAGGATTGCGGCCGAACTCTTGTTGCTATACTACTACTATCAAATATTATTAAAAATTTACTAACCATCAAAACGCAGAAACAATGTAACTGAACAGGGGGAAATGGGAAATACCGTATAAAGGAATGCAAAATGGTGAAAGTAATTATTGATATTGTGTTCCAGGAACGTAGTAAATCAACTAGATCAGAAATGGAGGCCTATCTGAAGTACCTCTTTCAGCATACGTATGACAGGAGCAAGGTAAGAATTTTAAATTACAATTATTTTTGTATTGTGATTTATTTTATTCAATACAGTACTTTTAGGCTGCACAAAGGACTGCAAACCAGAAGGAGTAAGGAAAATTTAACTCATGAAAAAAATATCGGGGACATTAGACAACTCTACCCTGGTTAATTTGTTAGAGCTGATAATAATTATTTTAGTTTTTGTATTATAAGCTTTGTTTTACATTTTAAAAATGTATACATGTTGGAGCACAAATTGTGTTTCAAGATAAGTTTAAGGAATGGAGGATGTCGATTGGAATGCCATGCCTAACGTTTTAAAAGGTATCAACAACCGCAGTGGTTGCATCCAAAGAAAAAGCAATTAAATGGTTTACACATTTGGAGTCACACAAACGGCGTCTTCAAAATGAAGAAAATGTTATTTCTGTAAGGGAAATTTTGTCAGAGATAGAAAATGGCAAGGCACTTATGGGTGCTTATGAGTTGGTGCAGCGATTTACCGACTAACAAAGGTTTTATCAATTAAAGAAAACGATAAAATTGTTAAAGAAATTGTGGAAATGTTTCCCACAGAAAGATCAGTAAGAATTTAAAACAAATTATTTTATATTTTTTGTAACGATTTTTTTCTAGAGCTAATAAATTACAAAAACGTGAAGGTCAAGAGGTAAATGAGAGGTTTGAGGAACATTTGCAGCTGAAAAAAGAATGTTATGAAAATAGACAAAAGAATCGAGGAATTGAAAAAGATTGCGATCATGCTTATGATAAAAATAGAAAAGTTAAAAGAAGAAACGTCGACAAAACGACTGCAGTAATATGTTTCGATATGGAAAATGTTTTTCCATTGCCTAAAGCAGGAATTTCCTGTTTCTTCTACAGTAAAAAATTAAATTGCTATAATATGACAGCAATTTGAATGGAAGAGCGTATTGTGCGGTCTGGTCTGAAGGCATACATGGACGAAAAGACGCCATCAGATATGGCGTCTGCAATAATAAAAATATTGGAAAATGTGTTTCAAGAATTTCCAGATATCGTTAAGGTGATATTATGGTCGGACTCGTGTGCACCACAGAATCGCAACTAAAAAAGTTTCTTGAAGACCATTCCACTGTAAAAGAAATTATACAAAAATTTTCAGAACCGGGTCATGGACAAGTTCAAGAAGTTGATAACATTCATTCGAAAATAGAGAGAAAGTTGGAAAACTTTGAGATTTACAGTCCTATCGGTCTTCTCAGGGCTCTAAAAACTGTGAACAACAAAACACCGTTTAGGATAATTCAATTACAACTGAATGACTTTAAGGACTATGAAAAATGCTCTAAAATGTTTAATTTTACCGGAGTGCCTTATTGTTCAGTGAAACAATTAAAATACAAACAAGATGAACCACTGGTGCATTACCTGGGTTGGCTACCTGGCTTCGCCCCTGGACCCCGGGTTGCTTCTATTTTAGTCTCCGACTGCTGTATTAAACATGGAAAATGTACTTCGACACCAAATACATACCTTTTTTGGTGTCGAATTTTGCAAGATAATGATAGTAAAAACATGTTACAGGTTAATAAAAGAATCATAACTCAGCATTAACATTTCAGCTAAAAGAAAGCCAAGAGAAAATCGATCTCCATAAATTAAATTATAACTACAGGGTCGTGAAAGAGAATAATAATTAATTGAAGTTTATTTTTGTAAGAACTCAAGTTTTGCTCAGTGTAATATGTATCTTAGTTTGAATAAAAAGTGTGCTTTATTTTAATTGTTAACCTTTTAACACCAATATCATGTATTATACAGAAACGCAATAATTCTTAAGGAAACTACAAAATTTTTCATCATCTAGCATACAAGTGACACTAATACACAAATTTGTCATTAGACAAGTCATTTGAATGCCACATGGCAAACCTACCAGAGTAGTAATTTCAAGTTTCAACTTCATTAGATCAAGAAAATAAAGAAAAATATTTAAATAAATAAGTTTTTGCTACCTCCTGTATGGACTTAAGCAATTATCATTTATGACATAGGTTGAGGAATTATGTTAAAAACAAGGTGGAACTCGCTTTTGCGACAGTTCTTAGGCTTCTATACATCTACTTTTTCGGTAGGTTAAATTATTTGGGCTTTATTTTATTCCAATTTTTAATGCGTTAATCTTTTAATTAGGTAGATTTTTTTACTATATAAGGAAAACGCTAACATTTTAATATTTTTTTTTTATTTCGACCTTTATAGGTAAATATTTGCAATTTACAAACCACAAATAAAACACAATTCATAATGAAATATTAAAATACCCGAAACACGTACCGAATACCGTATTAGAAACACGTAAAATACCTACTCTAAAAATACAAAATAAGAATATCGGATTAAAAAATATATATGTAAATAATCTGAATAATTAATACCAATCTAAAAATATTCTATATGAAGTAAAATTGTTTTAAGAACGTGCGTTCTGATTGGTTTTGAATTATGCGGACAGACGGACAGACGGACACGGAGCTAGATCATAAGGCTTCTTCCTATACGTTGTATAGAAGCCTAAAATCTTAAAATAAAGCTCTAACCTTGCCAAATCCCTGCTAGTTAGTTGGTAGATGAAGCTTTTCGTCCAAAGTGGTTTGTAACTTCTTGTGCATATTTTGAAAATCCCACGATTCTTGTATAACTGCAAATAAAAAATAATTAAATTAGGTTTCACTAAATCCTGAATTAATTCTATATATTTATACTGTTTCAAGGTAGATCGCAGTCGAGCAACTCTATGATTAATTATTACTTGACATCTTAAATTATAAATAAAATTGGAAATTTGCAGCAATCTAAACCAGAGCCTTCCCTCAATTAAATTTGTATTACTGTCGCTATTTTTTATTTGTTACCTTAATTAAACCCGTTAACCCGCGATTGGTCGCTATATGAGATTTTCCCTCACAAAAATTTCATTTGTTAAAATTTTAATAAATCTTTTTCGTCTGTGTAATGAAAGTATTACTTATTTTACCTCAACTTCCCAACACATAAAATAAAGCTTGATAGCAAGGGTTGATTAAATTTACAATCATAAAATATTTAACAACAATAGATGAGTAAAATGAGCTGTAAGAGAAAAACTCACGTGCGACCAATCGCGTGAAAGTCAACCTAGCGACTAGTCCCGGGTTAAGTGGTACAAATTATTTTTAAAAATGTGGAATTCGTTATAGTCGAAGACCACTAGAGTCGAATTGCGACAAGTTATTTAATAAAAATGAATCTTTGAAAATTTGAAATTTAATATTCTTTGCAGAAAACATTAACAAATTTTTGACTTGAACAGAAGGGTCATCATCATCAATATTATAAACATATTACCTAAATAAAACTGGAACACAAAAGACATAGGGAATTAACTCTTTACAGTAACATCCATAAATTCGAAAGTCGATTATGCTAATCCAGCAGTAGTTTCATGACACACTTCGATCGTCCAACTTCATTTCCCTCAAACGTATTTAATTTGAAAATTAAATGGGGTTGAAGGCCATCCAACAATTCAGTAAATTTCAAATACCTGCGGCTTTGATTATGATGATTCGGTTCTAAAATGAAACAAAATGTATTTACATAATATATTCAAAATGAAAATTTTGTTCGGATGGGGGAAAACTTGACATTTTGTCATTACCTAAATGCAATTATAAATAATAATTATTAATATTATATTATAATAATTATAAAACAAAATAAGTATCCCGATTTGTTGGTAAACACGCGCACTAATGAATTTTTGAAAATCATAACTTACCAATTTAATCTCCTCGTCACAAATTGGCATAGATAAAGAATTTTTAATCTATATAAATTAATAGTGCTTGATATTCATTCCATTTTTATAAATAACGCAACAAATACGCACGTATCCACTGATGAAAATCAAAGTGACATAAAATAAAACGTGTTTGCAGTACAGATTCCTACTAAATAACTTGTAAATCTATTAAATAAAGTAAACCATACACGCTCAATCATGAGGTTTGTTCGTGCTAGTTACACCATTTACACTTCAGGTGTAAAAGTATTTTACTATTTTAAAAACACAACTAAACATAAATTGTAGTTTTACTTTTATTTATCAATTCCATAATAATTACAACGCTCCCATCTGGGCCACTGCATGCAAGACGAAGATGAAGTCCATCCAAACCATGCAAAATAAATTCCTGAGGATTATCGGCCAGTATCCCAGGTATACCACCATCGATTTCATGCATGCAGACTTGGAGATCGAAACCATCGAATCATCGGAACGTTCATCAAAGAGAAGACCAGGAAGATCATCCAACAAATGACAACTCACCAGAATCCACTCATAGCCGAAGTGGTTTCATACGACGACGACGACGAGCTTTTCGGAACCGTGAAGAGATCGATAAAGCAAATTTTAAATTAAGTTTTCACCATTGTAATGTTAACATGTTTTTGTTTTCCTTTGTTTGTAATCCCCTTGTTTTGTTTGTTTTTTCATTTTAACGTCAAATTTCTTTCTACCCTCCATAAATGTCACCCACTTACCAACATCTGAAGTTTTCTGTAACTTTACTATGTTTAATGAAGGTTAAAGTCAGCGTCGCACCGAAATTACAATATTCTTCAAATGTTGTAAGGCCGGTGTCACACTGGCAGTTTTCTTTTATTTTATTTTTAACTTGGGCAAATTATATGGTACGCAAATAGTTTAATGTTGCATAAAGAACGATCGTTTCCCACGCGACATGGTGGTGCCCACCCCCCGGGGTTGGTCTGCCAATTCGTGAACGGACTACGGTAGCGCTAAAGCGCGACACTTAATCTGTGACAACCTTATAATTTGGTCATCTAAAGCAGGTTTTTGAAACTTTTATCCTGCTCTCTACTCAATTTTCATTTCACTAAACTTTCCATATACCTAATTAAATATAGAAGAGAGGGCTACCCAGCCCTATTATCTATAACACATATAATTCGGGAACTGTAAGGTATCCTCGTGCCTCGTACTAAATTAATAAATGTTATTTGATTTGACAAGGATACCTTTTGTTTAAGATTTATAATCGCAAATATTACACTCAAACGGTTTCTCATCCGTATGGGTTAGGAAAGGTTTTTTCAGCACTCCATTTCGTGAACATTTAAAATCGCAAATAGCACACTCAAACGGTTTCTCGCCCGTATGAGTTAGTAAATGGCTTTTCAAGGATCCTTTTTCTGAACATTTATAATCGCAAATATTACACTCAAACGGATTATTTTTTGCCATATCTCCAATTATAATTTGTGTATTACCCTGTTCACATTTTTCGAAAAATGTTTCCTCGTTGATCTCTTCTTCTTTAATGTCAATGGAATGATGCAAAGATTCTAGTTCCATGTCCTCCATTTTAATCGCATTGCTAGTATTTGGTAATTCTGTCGACGATATCACCTTTCATACTGATATCTGCACTTGATATCTTTTATAACAAAATTTCTTAATAATGGAATACTGGCAATACTAATAAAAAGTTGAGAAAGAGATCTTTGGGCCTAAAAGATATTTGGTTTTGTTTAGAATCAACATAATTTAATAAGAATCTGAATATCTTACCGTTCATATTTCCACGTTCTGTTTATTACTTCAATTTTCGTACAATAAAATTTTAAGTGACAACTAAGCGAAAAGAAAGTATCTATGTGCATTACACAAAGTTTGATAGAATTAATAGTTGTATTCTTTTCACCTATTTTAAGTGAGATTGTACTGAGATACTCAGGTAAATGAGTGTTCTTTTTACCGTTTCAACAGATGTGCTGTGCCGTGCCGAACTGAGTTTTAACTGAGTAAATCACCTCCCACCCCAACCTAACTGATCTTGCTTTTTTGAAGTGTTACAACTGAGTACGAACTGAGCTAAATTGGGAAATAGCCCGGATTGGTCGGTTTAAAAAGGTTAACGCCTCATTTATTTTTGTGAAGGTTATGGTTATAGTCATGGTACTATTATACAGGTATGTTCTTACGCAGAGAGAGATAGCAAGCTTGGGTAATCTCTCTCGCACCATTATTCCAACCGCCGCCATTTTGGTAATTTATTCCACGGTCCAGGGATGGCGTCGCGCGTCGGTACACGTCGTTTCGGAGACCGCAGTTCGGCGAAAGCGATTCGGCAACGTATATTCGGCGACTTGAAATTCGGCTATGCTACTTTCGGCGATTCCAATTCGGAACCGGCATTTCGGCGATTCTCATTCGGCGGCAGAAAATTCGACTACGTCGATTCGGCGACGGGAAATTTATTTAAGTGTATAATAGTACCATGGTTATATTAAACATTGTCACGTTTATGTTATGTTGAGGTTATGTTGATAGTAAACATTGGTAAATATGATTTGGTTGGTATGTAACACCCTCGCCCTGGATTGTAAGTCCTGCGATTCCTTTTCGATAGCTGCCACCAGTCAATTTTTTTATTGTCAAGAAATTAACAAAACTTGTAAAATGGTAACGTGGAAACTTACGGATGCGTAGGAACCAAACCAATAGAAACTCAATCTTTGCACAAATAATAAGCCTTGATTTTTAATTTAATATTTATTAACAATTAAAAAAAAAAAAATAAGGTTTGAATATTACAAAGAGCTACAAGTTAAATTATTATTCATGTGATAAAAGTTTAAGTAAAAAAAAATAGTTACGTTGATTCCAACAATGACATAAAGCACAGTAAAGATGAACAATAAATTTATGTTGATCAAAATAAGACAAAATTTACGTTGAACTATAATTCGTTAAGCACGACTCGTTAACCTATCTATTTTGAAGATACAAAATTATACATACAAAAAAAAATACATTTAATTCAACAATTTTAATCTTACCTTAGAGAAGAAGAAGTTGTTTCACAAGAGAAAATGATTTTAACACTAAAAAAAAAAAAGTGAATGAGATTTTTACGCAAATTATCTCGAAATTTAACACACGTCTTAGTGGTTAGCAAAATGAATAAAAAAAAAATGACGACCGGTAAAAAAAATGAAAACCAGCGCGGTGGTTAGCAAAATGAATGGCGGAAAACTCAAGACTGGCGATTTTGCCTTAGAGTCATGTATTTATGTAAAAATCTCACCCCATTTTTGAAGACGGTTTTTGGTATGTTCGTCTCTCTTTATTACATTTAAAATCTATGTTCTAGTTCTTGTATATTTTGAGTTTTAAACATTTATGGTATACATATTAGTACAAGAGCCAGATGGTTTTCTTTTAGATAACAATAAGTTAAACAAGAGGGTTGAAGTGTCCCGTTTTGCAACTGCTTTATGGTATGTTTATCTTTCTAGGACGCGTTACGTTAACAATTTACTTTTGTTTTACGAAATTTAATTAATTATTCTGATGAAACTATCTATTGGTTTTCAATGAACGTTATATAATTTATGTTAATTAATTCTGGCGTTATCATGTATTTAATTTGACTTTAATAGTACTTATTTTACCGAAGTTATTTTCCTTAAGGGTCAAAATTGATAATTATTTCTATAGTCCAAAAATGGTACTGTTTAAGTTTAAAATGTATACATCCGTTTGCCTCGTGCAACCCTTAAATATTTATTTGTCTGGGATGATTTCCAGACCTTCCACAATGTTATATTAAAAAAAAAAAGGTACTGTACTTTTGTGTTATAAATAAAATATACGAGGTTAATTTCAATTCTTACCAACTAAATTATTATTACTATTTTAAAATATTTGATTAAAATATTGAGGGTGGTTTGTTACATTTCCCCCTTCTTTGAAAAAGAACGTGTGTATCGGATGCACGCGTTCCTTTTTACAATAATAAAATAAAATAATATAAAATACTAAGAAAATGTAAAAGTAAAAAAAAATAATAAGTAATAGAGTTGCTCAATAGTATTGTTTACGCCACTTCTCAAATTATTCCCGTCGAGGCGATCTGAGTATGCGCCAAGAGTCAAGAACACGCGCCATATTGGAAGAACCAACATTTTTGTTCTAATATCAGTTTTGTGGTATTTTCCCGGTTTTTTCAAGTGTTTTGTGACCAACAACCAACCTTGACCAGCTGATTAATCAAGGAACATTTCGCTACATTATAATAGTGCTTATCGGTGATCATCCTATTGTTATCCTTTCCCTTCACCCTATATGTTATTTCCCATCCGAAGAGAGAGGAGAAGCAAGAAGAATTCTCTGGTAAGTCGCTATTATTCATAACATCGATTACGCAATCATAAACCAAATATACAGTCCACTTTTTCATTCTCACTATATCTTTAGAAGTGAGATTTGGCCCAAACATTTGTTCCTTCGAGCCGAATTGGGTTATTGTTTGTTTTTTTCCAACTCAATTCAGTGATTTCGGCCCAGTTGATTGTGTTAACTTTTCTGATCATTTTCTTGATTATTCAGCGATTTGTTATAGTTTTAATTCCACCATTTGTTCGATTCTAATTTTGAAGATTAGATTAATCCAATTTTTTGATTTTATTACAAAATTATTTCTTTGAAAATTTCCGATTTTGTTAAATTGAGTATCGTAATCGAAACGATATTTCTTTCCGCAGCTGCATTGATAGTTTTATCACGTTCGTTAAATATTTGCCAGTTAAAACCGAATTTGTTTTTTAAATTCAAACTAAGAAGATTACCAAAATGACAAAAACCCAAATGGAAAAAAGGCTAGAAATTTTGTCTGCGAAGCGAGAAAACATATTTAGACGAATACAATTATGTCATGATGCTGCAGTAACCTTCAGAAATGATATTTCTAACCGCACCTACAAGGAAAACTTTAAAATAAGATACCACACCATCGAAAAAGTAGTTATGGACTATAAGGAAACTACGCAAGAAATAATAAATTTAAAGTTTGACCTAAATCCAGAGGAAAAACCTGATTATGCTTTGTTCCATGGTTTTGATGATATGCACGATACCATCCAATACCTAGCTTCCGAATTGTTAAAACCTGGTGCAAATAATTTACCCACAACATCATTAGCTAATAATGAACACAGACCAAAAGTGAAGCTTCCCAAGATTGAATTGGTTAAGTTTGATGGCACTGATATGTCGCTTTGGCCAATTTTTTATGGTAATTTTAAGAACCTGATCCATGCTAAACCTGAATTTTCCAAAAGTGAAAAACTCCAGTATTTATTAGGAAGTTTACACGGTAAAGCATTAAAAACATGCAGCGGTATAGAACCCGTACCTGATAATTATGATATCATATGGAAACTCCTAAAAGATACCTACCATGACAAGAAATTCTTATCTAACTTGTATTTAGATAGAATAACCAAGTTTCGCCCATTATCAATGCATCATCCTACAAAATTACAGTTCTTTTTGGAAAACTTTGATACCAGTGTCAGCAGCTTGAAGAGATTGAAAATTGATAACCTCGCTGATTACATTATCACCTACCTGGCTATGTCAAAATTATCTCAAGAAACCATTAACGCTTTCGAATTGATTAATTCCCAGACTACAGATATGCCAACTTATGACCAATTGATAAGTTTTGTTCGTCAGCAAAGCAAAATCGTTATAAAACACGACAAGCATCCTGTTAGTGATCCACATTTCAAAAATCCTAAGACTTTCTTCACTAATAGTACCAACTCTCGTTCGAAAACCAATTTTCGAAATTGCATTTCGTGTAATAAACAACCACATTTGCTGAAAGATTGTATTCACTTCAGGAACAGCACACACGAACATAAGTTTGGCCTGTTAAAAGATAATAATCTTTGCTTTAATTGTTTTTCATCTAAACATTCCGTATCTTCGTGTCCATCGAGATTTAGCTGCACCATCTGCAATAAAAGACATCACACCTTATTGCATAAAACCAATCCAATTAGTTTGGCAACCCCTACTTCATCTACCGAAATTTCCAATGCCGCAATGAATTCTAACAACGAAGCGGTTCACAGTTTATGCACTAACGTTCTGTCAGTTAAGAATCCGAGTCCCAATTACGTTTTGTTGAGCACAGCCCTAGTTAAAGTAAAGGATAAATGGAATAAAGAGCGTACACTTCGATTCATTATCGATAGCGGGTCTATGTCCAATTTCTTGACCTTCAATTGTTGTAACCGATTAGGATTATCTTTCACCAAATTATCCACATGTGCCATTGCAATTGGTTCAGCTACCAAACCCATTAGTGGACGAACAAGTTTAACTATTTCTTCAAATTTGAATTCCAATTTGAAATACCCAATTGAAGCGTTACTCATCGATAAAATTAGTGACGAATTGCCAAGCTTTCCAGTAGATATTCAATTCTACAATCACCTAAAATTTCTACCATTAGCTGATCCGACATTTAATATTCCTGGTCCAATTGATGGTCTTCTTGGAGCAGCCATGTTTGCTGAGATATTAGGTACTCACAAAATACCGGGACCCCTTAACACCCCTACAGCCATTCAAACCACCTTAGGATATGTGATTCTGGGCAATATTTCTCAAATGAAAACCAACATAAGTCCTCTGAACCGATCGACGTTCTTAACCTTAGATAATTTAGTAGAAAAAATGTTTGAACTTGAAGATTTCAATCCTCCTGCGTCAACTAAAGAAGATACTGTGGCCGAAGAAATATTTGTAAACCATGTGAAGCGTGATGAGAAAGGGCGTTATACAGTGGCTTTACCGTTTAAGGATGATCCAGAGAAGTTAGGTGATTCATATTTTCTTGCTAAAAGAAGATTAATTTCTTTGGAAAACCGATTGCTAAAATCCCCAAATCTTCGAATGCTTTATAATTCCGTCATCGAAGACTACTTAAGCCAAAAACATATGTTGTTAGCACCAGAAAGTAGTTTAAACTCTCCTGGTTATTATATTCCTCATCACTGTGTATTTAAACCGGAAAGCGTTTCAACCCCATGTCGCATAGTTTTTGATGCAAGTATGAAATCTGATAATGGACTTTCATTGAATGATATTTTATATACCGGCGCTAAATTGCAAAATCATTCGATACCGATCTTGCTAAATTTTCGCTTATTTCCAATTGCCTTTTCATCAGACGTCAAACAGATGTATCGTCAAATTAATGTGATCGAGTCACACAGACCATATCAACGCATCTTATGGAGATTCAATCCGGAAGATCCCATCCAGGTTTATGAATTAAATACAGTAACCTTTGGTGTCAAATCATCTCCCTTCCTAAGTTTACGAACAGTAAAACAATTAGCAAGTGACGAATCTCTGTCCTATCCTCGAGCTGTAGCATATGTTAACAGAGATATGTATATGGATGATTTGATTTCTAGTGTACCCACTATTAAAGAAGCAATTGAATTATACCCTGACCTAATTAATATGTTCAAGTCCGGTAGATTTCAATTAGCAAAATGGACTTCAAATTCGTCCAACTTCTTAGAACGTATTCCAGATGAATTTAAATTAATCCAGCCTTTCGATTTTAATCAAGATAACGTAAAAATTCTTGGTTTACGTTGGAATCCCGTGACAGACCAGTTTTATTTTAAGATAACAATAAATATTCTACCCTGCACTAAGAGGAATATGTTATCTTTAGTAGCACGTACGTTTGATCCATTAGGTTTTTTGGCCCCTATCATGTTATTGATTAAATTGTTAATTAAGAAGTTGTGGGAGATGGGCATCGACTGGGATACCCCAGCACCTCCGGAAATTGAAAAAATATGGACAAAATGCCAAAATGAATTCGTTCTTCTAAACAAGTTAGAAATTCCACGTCATGTTTTGGTATTTGAGAAGACTCCTGTGACATTAATTGGTTTTGCAGATGCAAGTCAATCCGGATATGCTGCAGTAGTTTATCTACAAACTATTGACTCGTCCAATAAAATTAATGTGAGATTCCTATGTGCTCAATCCAAGGTTGCCCCCATGTGTAAAATTACCCTTCCACGTTTGGAACTTTGCGCCGCTACGTTATTATCTAAACTTTTAGCACATGTTCGAGATATATATTCCAATCGAGTAAAAATAAATAATATTTTTGCATATACCGACTCCAGTATAACCTTATGTTGGATCAATTCGACTACTAAGAAATTAAAACCATTTGTTGGAAATAGAGTAGCAAAGATACAAACTTGTTTACCTCCGTTACATTGGTATTACGTTCCAGGGAAATTGAATGTGTCTGATTGTGCATCTCGAGGACTCACTCCTTCAACTTTACTTCACCATCCTACATGGTTTGCTGGCCCTCTTTGGTTGACATCATCTCGTTCCAAATGGCCAATTAAACCCTTTTGTGAGATTATAGTCCCTCCCGATGATGATGATAAGAAAGAATTAGTGCTTCTTACCGTTCCAGATGTGATTTCTCCATTGTATTCATTGATAAATTATTTCTCGTCTTGGACCAAACTTCTAAACGCCACCGTTTATGTTCTTCGATTTATAAAAGTTTTATCAAACCAAACATCGATTACCACTTTGCATTTAAAAACTGCCGAAATGTTTCTCATAAAAGCCGTTCAACAACGTTATTTTCAAAGCGAGTTTCATAGTTTAAGGAATAATAAAGTCGTTCCATCGAACCTACGTCGTTTATGTCCCTTTATAAAAGACGGTGTTATCCGAGTTGGAGGGCGGTTAGCCAACGCTGCTGTTAGTTATGACCACAAACATCCTATTTTATTGCCCAAATCAGACCCGTTGGTAATCATGTTAATTACCTATTATCACAAACTACATCATCATGCGGGAGCATATTTATTGCAATCTTTGTTAATGCAAAATTACTGGATTTTATCAGCAAGAAGTATAATCCGCCGATGCATTTGGAAATGCAATCATTGTTTTAGTTTATCTCCAAAGCCTACAATTCCTTTGATGGCTAATTTACCATTTGAAAGAGTTAACCAAGCTAAAGCCTTTATATCAACAGGAGTTGATTTCACGGGAGCCTTTCAAATTACGTTAAGTTGTCGTCGAGGTGTCCGAACCCAGAAAGCCTACGTCTGCCTCTTTGTGTGTCTAGCAACAAAAGCTGTTCATCTCGAGTTGGCTTCCGACTTATCTACCGAGTGTTTTATAGCCGACCATTGGTAAACTTTGCCCACTTCCAAACCAGTAACCAATGGTTTTAGTTTTGTTCATTTTGTTTTTTTTTTTTGGATCCGTATTTAATTTTGCCTGCATTGAATTTATGTTAATTTTGATTTGGAATTTCCCTTATTTGTTTTCTTCTTTGATGATAATTCCTTTTGTTTGCTTATAAAAATATTCCTTCTTGAATTGATAATTCAAGCCCGGGCCGGCAGGATGTTTACGCCACTTCTCAAATTATTCCCGTCGAGGCGATCTGAGTATGCGCCAAGAGTCAAGAACACGCGCCATATTGGAAGAACCAACATTTTTGTTCTAATATCAGTTTTGTGGTATTTTCCCGGTTTTTTCAAGTGTTTTGTGACCAACAACCAACCTTGACCAGCTGATTAATCAAGGAACATTTCGCTACATTATAATAGTGCTTATCGGTGATCATCCTATTGTTATCCTTTCCCTTCACCCTATATGTTATTTCCCATCCGAAGAGAGAGGAGAAGCAAGAAGAATTCTCTGGTAAGTCGCTATTATTCATAACATCGATTACGCAATCATAAACCAAATATACAGTCCACTTTTTCATTCTCACTATATCTTTAGAAGTGAGATTTGACCACACCAAGTATTGTTTTAGCTAACAAAAAAAAATAATCCTAAATAAAAATAAAAAGAAAATAGAAAAGAATTTTAAATAAATAAAAAAAAAGTACAACACATAATATACTTAATATCTAGGATGCAATTGTATTATTAAAGTTGGTATAGTTTATACATGTTCAATACCTGTCACTTGTTTTTTTATACGTAAGTTGTAAAATTGTCTTAATAATAGTTCAGTGAGTTTTTTTGTCGAATTTTAAGGTTCACATTCGCGCACAAAATTTTTAAACGCGATTTACTGTAAAGAGTCACAAAATGTTTATTTAATTCGTAAGTTTTTCCTGGTGCACTTGTACGAATATCAACGCGGTTTTTCCATAAGAAGTTCAGTTGCGGGCCTTGATGTCTTGAAAATTCTCGAATACATACACTACTTCGTTTTGTGTTCACGATGTAAAAAGTTTATATTTTCATTTAAACTAGTGTTCTCGAAACGTGCACATTGTTTTATAATTTTAGTTTTGAACGGTTGGAGTTGACTAAAACTTGAAGATTTTCTTGCTGTTGTTACTTGGTCATATTAATGGATTGCATTA
This sequence comes from Cantharis rufa, assembly GCA_947369205.1. NCBI lineage: Eukaryota > Metazoa > Arthropoda > Insecta > Coleoptera > Cantharidae > Cantharis > Cantharis rufa. Next base: position 15,531,222 of record OX376306.1, on the reverse strand, counting down.
ATGTTGTGAATGCACTGGTGTGTCGAACGTTATATTTGGAACTCTTTTGTTGAGGTCTCGTAAGGAGTCTGCATTAACTGTTGAACAAAAATAAAAAAAAAGTTGTGTTTGATGATTAATTCTGAGTTGCTTCTTTGAGTTGACTGTAGTTCAAAGTTGTATTTTTGTTAGCAATTTGTTGAATTCTGGTAATTGACTTGAGGAGATGATGTCGGTTGATGGTGCAAACTTGATAAATTTGATAGTTTTTCCAGTGATTTGCGATAACAATGACTCATTTTCCTGATTGATGCTACTGATTTGTTTGATGTTTGAAGATCTCCTGATTGTTGTACCGTATTATATAGCGAACAATTATTGTATCGGTCATTGTTAAACATACCGCTGATTAAAGTCTTTATGTTAAAACTAGAACTGCAATATTATTGATAATGTCCATGAGAATTTTTCCGGATTTTTAGTCTTTTGATTTCACTTGTTAAATTTAGCTTTTGATCGCGCACTGTTAGCATTTTAAGTTGTCTTTGATATTCACTAGCGATGACGTTTTGTGTTTACACTCACTGATTAACGTATAATAAAAAAAAATAAATAAAATATCATAGATAAAAATATAATGCATTTAACACAATAAATTTATAGTAATGTTGTACAATTAAGATACATAAAAGAAAATTTTAAAGAAATTTAGACAATATTACCAAAAACAAAATTGTTTTAATTAATAAACCTCACTAAAGCAATTAATAATATACTAAAAAAAAAAGATTATCTGTTTAACATTATTAATTTTAAAGAGTTCCGATTACTCTCGTTGTGTTTCAACATTGTTTTGTTTTGGCATCATAGTCGAAACGGAAAAGTTTTTTTTTTTTTTGTTATAATGGAATTATTTGAATAATTTATTCTAATCTCCAAATTTTTAAAAGTTTTAAAAAAAATATATATGAACCAAAAGTTTAAAAAATAAAATTAATGGTAATTGTTTAATTTTAATTTTAATGCTAAATATTTAAAAAAAAAACTATGAGTTTCAATTATTCCACTATTAAGTTTAATAGATTTGATGTTGAATTTAAAATAAAAGATTTGATTAATTTATAAAAAAAATGTTATCTAAAACATTAACTTTAAAAAGATTATAATAACTAAAAAGAAAATTAATTTTGTAATAATGATTTGCTATATTAATTTGTTAATTGTATTTATTTTTATTTTTTTTTTCAAAGAAAAATTATTTTGGCGAAGTTGAAGTAATAATTTATGTAACTTGATTTATTTTTAAAATTACAGTGATAAGTTGCTGTATTTAAATTAAAAAAAAAATTGAGAAGGTTAGTATCGTGAACAATTATGTTCAAAATTAGTTGTCCATGCTATAAAGTTAATAAGTAGTTTTGGGGTTTTGATTGTTAATAGTAGTGGAAATCGGGGAGGATATTTGGATGAATTGATCTTTCTGATCGTCGTGGTGCAGGACTTGTGCTTTGGACTTGGGGTTGAATCTCTTCTTGAGGCGATTCCTCCCTCGCTGGGGAATCTGGGGGCGTCCTTTCTTCTATTGGAGATTGTTCATCAATGTTCCCTGCAGGCGATTCATGCTCTTCAGTTGGAGCGGGTTCTGGTTGCCTAGTCCTTCGGACGGTTCTCCGTTGAGGGGGTAAATATGTATAGGGTAGTAAATTTATTGGTGATTCAGTCTCGGGTTCAGAATTCCATTCGGAATGGTCAGTGTCTCTCCGTTCGACCACTTCGTTGATTTCGTCTTCTGCTTCTTCTATTCCGCACCGGTAGGGCTTTATTCGATTTAAATGTACCACCTGATCTTTTCTAGATCCAACTTTCCTGATGCGGTAGTTGACTGGGGAAATTCTTTCCAATATTCTGTAGGGACCGATCCAAGGTCTGCTTAATTTCTTCGATACACCTACTTTATTGGCCTCTTCGTGAAGGTATACTAGGTCTCCTATTAAAAATTCGCGGGATTTCGCTTTTCGATTAAAATATTTTGCGCGTCTCTTGCTGCTCTCTGTCATTATTTTATTAACGTCCGTATAAGCTTTATTTAACCTGCACATCATTTCTGAAGGATAATTTGTGCTGACGTCGTACTTGACCTTATTTGCTTTTATTATTTCGTCGTAAGGTAATACCATGTCTCGTCCGTGTAATAAGAAAAATGGTGAATGACCGGTAGAGCTATGAATGTGGGACCTATATGCCATTAGAACATAGGGTATCCATTCGTCCCAATCGCGTTGCGTTGACGAAATATAACAGCTTAAGATGTCTTTAAAAACGCGATGTGATCGTTCGATTACTCCGTTCGATTGCGGGTGATACGCGGTTGTTTGAATTTTCTCGATTTGAAGTAGTGTGCAAGTTTCTTTAAAAATTTTCGAAACGAAATTTGCACCTTGATCTGTGATCAGTTGTTTAGGAGTTCCGTGTCTCGAAATAATTTGAGTGGCGAAAGCCTTCGCGATTGTGTCGGCTTTTTGATCAGGTAAAGGTATAGCTTCCGCGTACTTGGTAAAATGATCTTGAAATGTTAATAGATATTTATTTCCGTTATCCGAAGTGACAAAAGGACCTACAATGTCCATAGCGGTTCTTTCAAAAGGTTCATATAATTTTGGAAAATCTTGCAAAGGGGCCGGCTTAAAATGAGGTGAAGTTTTACGTTGATTGCAAATATTACACTCCAAAACATAATTATTGATATCTTTTCTCATGTTAGGCCAATATAATTTCCCTTGAATGAATTGTAACGTTTTAATTTGACCCGGGTGACCTATGAACGGGGCGTTATGGAAATCGTGAATTGCTTTATTTATAAAAATTTTGGGAATTACTAACAAATCTTGACCTGTGGAACTATCCGTTTTATAAAGTATTTCGTCCCGATCTAAATAATAGGGAAGGTCGTTTTCGTCGCTTTGACTAATGTCACGAATTATGGTTTTACAAAATGCATCGTCTCCTTGCGCTTTTTTAAGGTATTCTCTATCCCAGGTGGGTATCATTGGGGTTTCCTCTTCAATTAAGTATATTTGACAATTTGTTTGATTATTTTCAGAAATTTTTATTTGCACAGACGTGTTTTTAAATATGAATCTTATCATGTGTATTACTGTGTTTAAATCTAAATTATCGATTAATTCTTTAAATCGGGTAAAGCAAGTTTAAAATTTTTATCTTCCATGCATAAGTTAAATAAGTTACTAAATGAATTAAATATTGTTTCATATGATGCTTTTCCGTAATATTCACTTTTAATTACCAAATAGTATACATTTCTTTCAGGTAATTTAAGAGTGGCTACTTCGCCAAGGTCTTTATTTTGCAATCGTAATTCAGATGTGCCGTCGTATAATTGCTTAAATTCGTTAGCTACTCCAGATACAATATTTAGGTCTTTTGAAATTAAGAAAACTAAAGAATGATCTTCGGGAATCGCGGATATGGTAAATTGAGTTAATGATATTAAATGATTCTTAGGTATGCTATTGTTTTTATGTGACACGAAAAATTCTTGCAAGTTGGGTTTTTCAAACATGTAGATTCTGCTGAGGGCGTCTACATTACCGTGTTTTACACCTGGTCTATAGGTGACTTCAAAATCGTATTCTGATAATAATAAGGACCATCTAGCAAGTCTAGAAGTCGCTTGGGTTAAATTCATGATCCATTTTAATGCCCTGTGATCTGTGATGACTGTGAATTTCTGTCCATATAGAAAACATCTGAATTGTTTAACTCCAAAAACTACTGCAAGGCATTCTAACTCAGTTACGGTGTAATTTTTTTCGGCTTTTTGCAACTTCCGGCTTGCAAAAGCGATGGGTTTTTCAAAACCTTCGCGTTTCTGACTTAAAATCGCGCCTATTCCAGTTCCGCTCGCGTCAGTTGATAATATGAATGGTTCTTTAAAGTTTGGAAATATTAAGACATCGTCTGAAGTTACTGCTGATTTTAATTTATTTATTGATTCTAAGACTTCGGGGGTAATCATGAATTTATTTTCTTTTCTAATTAAATTTGTTAAAGGTAAAGCGAGTTCAGAAAAGTTCTTTATAAAGCGCCTATACCAACCAACTAATCCGAGGAATGATCAAACTTCCGATACGTTTCGCGGTATTGGGAATGTTTCTAAACTTTTTAATTTTTCGGGGTCGGGTTTTACGCCGTCTTTGGTAATAATATGACCTAAATATTTAACTTCTTCCGCAAGAAAGTGGCATTTACTCGGTTTAAGTTTTACATTTGATTTCAATAATTTTTCAAAAACTACAGTTAATCTGCGCAAGTGTTCTTTTACGTCATTCGGACTGTACACAATAATATCGTCTAAGTAGACTAAACACATAATTCCGATTAATCCGGCAAGGGTTACATTCATGAAACGTTGAAATGTCGCGGGGCTATTCATCAAGCCAAAGGGTAGTTTATTATACTCGTAATGATCAAACGCGGTGGAGAAACCTGTCTTTTCCTTGTCCGATTCTTCTACTTCGATCTGATGAAATGCCTGAGATATGTCAAGTACGGTGAATAATGCTGAATCGTGGAAATGTTGTTCAATTGTCTCGTGTAGATCAGGAAGCGGGAACACATCTTTTTTTATAACGCTGTTCAATCCTCTATAATCAATGCAAATTCTAACTTTTGTCTCACCGTTTGGAAGTAGTTTGGTCACAATCACTACTGGGGCTGACCATGGGCTGGCGGAATTTCTTATGATTTTTGCATCCAAAAGTTTCTTGATTTCTTGTTCTAAAATTTCCCTTTGATGATATGGTACTCGATATGGTCTTTTAGCTATGGGGGGTACGTTTTCCGTGATTATTCTATGCTTTACGTTATGTACACTTGTTAAAATTTCATCATCGTTAATGAAAATGTTTGAATAATTTGAAATAAGTTCGCGAAGAGAGCACGCGGTATGATTATCTAAATGATCGAGATTAATTTGAGAGAGAATTTCTTCGCTATTATTTGTCGATTTGTTTATCATATTAATTGTTTTAGCAAGTTCGCTGTTTTCTAATTGTTCTAAAATTGTTATTTTATCCGACACCTTACCGATTTGAGTGTTAGCTTTTAATGTTATGTCGTATTCGTTAGGGTTGATGACCCTTGTAACTACCGTGGCGTTTGGGTTGTTCCGAACAACTGCGCTGGCTAAAATTAAATTTTGATGATTATTGTCATCTTGTTCGATTAGTAAATTATAATTATCACATTTTCTTCTCGAGGCGTTTCCTCGTAAAAATTTAATTTGAAAGCATTGCTCGCTTTCTGTACGTCGTGGTATTACTATATCCTTTTCTACAATTAAGGTACCTATAAAATTTTTACCTTTCGTTGAATTATCTTTGTTATCCTTTATTTTGTTGACTTCTATGTCTTCTATCATGGCTGCTTCTAAATTGATTACCGGGATTTCTTCTAAGTTTTCCTTGATTTCTACACCTTTACTTCGTACTATCTCGTCACACTTGATTACTGGGAAATCTTCTAAATTTTCTTCATTTTCCGTACCTTTGATTTGTACTGTCTTGTTACATTTGTCTGCTACTCTACCTCTGCTAGGTATAAAATTTTCATTGTTCATCGTACTTTTGTTTCGTACCGTTTTATCACACATTTCTGCTGCATTACCTCTGCTGGGTATAAAATTTTCTTTCCTATCTTCAATATTATTTTTAACTTTCATTGGCTCTAAATGCTTAGGTTTTATTACCGTCGTGGCCGTATTTATTACATTATTCTCAATTTTATTATTATTAATCATTTCTTCCCATGTTTGTTCTATTACTTTCCCGGAATCATATCTAAAATATTCTGGTACAAAAGGTTCTACCATCTTCGTTCGAATGCCGTGTACATCGGTACTCGAATATCTTTTTCTTATTGCACCTTGTGCTATTTCACGATCAAGAAGTGTTTGCGCAATTACTTCTTTATCGCCTTCACCTACAATAGATTTGGTTGGATCATCAATTTCAGCTGGAAAAATGCTTGACTCGCGATTTTCAAGCATCCCGACCGGAACTGGTGACCGAACTTTCATCTTTCCGCCTAAAGATGAGTTTCTCACAGTATCGTGACAATTGGAACCGTTTACTTGACTTTTGATTGGTTTAACTCGCGACGTCTCGCGAATCTCCTCTCTATGTCTTGGTAAGGTTTCAATTGACTCGACACAGTCGTCCTCATCTTCAGACAATATCCCGTAACGATTAACTGTTATTATAGGTTCAATGTGATGATTGAATTTTTGTACGCGTTTCTTACAGGTATTTTTATTTTTCTGTTCCCTAAAATTTTCATAATCAATTTTCGTTAATGCCGTTTCGTAATTTTCATCGCTATTTTGTTGTCCCCTATTTTGATCTATGCAACTTTTAAAATCTTCGCCTAACTGATTTGTTATTAAAAATGTTTCGTTTAAAAATTTTAATACGTTAGACTCGTAATCAATATTCGCGTTAAAAGTGGTTAAAATGTCTCGGCCTATAATGCCATCAGCGTCTAAACTAATATCGCAAACTATAAAATCAAATTTAAATAAGTTCGAACGTTTTGGGGTTCCGCATGTGACGTTTAACAAACCCAAAATTGAATGTTTTTGACCTGAAATTCCTGACAAAATTATTTCTTCGTCCGGTTGTTTTAATTTATTTAAATTTAATACGTCTGATTTAATTAAACTGAGGCATGAGCCTGTATCTAATAATAATCTGCAATAAGTTTTGTTTAATAAAATTTCTACTATACAAGGTGTTTGTTTAACAATTGAGTTTATACTGGGTATTGAATAAAAAGGGGTGAAGTTATTATTTGAGTTGACGCGAATATTTTTATTTGATTTATTTATTGAGTTGCCGTGGTTTTCGTTACCGTACATCGGGGAGCGTGTGCGGCTTCTTCTAAGTTTAAAGATTGATTTCTATTAATGGGCGCATTGTTTATATTAGAATTGTTAATATTATTACGCGCGGGGAAATGGTCATTATTTGAACGTTGATAATTATTATCGTGATTATAATTGTCGTTATTAGAGTTTCTAGCATTAAATCCGCGGCTATCGTGATTAAAATTTGCGTGATTATAAGTGTAATTTCTTGAATTAGATTCGCGATTATTCGCGTACGAATTTCGATAATTGTTGTAAGATGTTGCGTTATGTCCTTGGTATTGTTGATTGTATCCTCGTGATGTATTAGGATCTGTTGAATGAGTTGACTTACGATAATTGAAATTCGCATTGTTGCGGTTATAATTATTGTTATAATTTGAGTGATAGTTTCGCGGTCGCGTATTATTATTATTATTATAGAGTCGAGTCCTTTCCGAAAAATTAGCATGTGGCGATTGTTGCGTCATATTAATTGAATTTATTCGCGTTTTGATTATGGAGTCGTTGATTTCTTGCATAATGGCTATTTCTTCGGCCTCGTCGATTGTAATATTAGGAGAACGCATGAGTGTGACCCCTATTTCTTTTAGAATTTCCTTTTTGAGCCCGATTTTAAATTGAGTGATAAGTGATTGCGCTGATTTAAATTTTATACCCGGTTTTTCATCGTCTGTTGCCGTTTTGAGATCTTCTATTAATGCTTTTGTAAATAGCCCTTTTAATCGCATGGTGAATTGTGAAACCGATTCGTCGTGTTTTTGATAACAATAATGTAATTTTCTGGCGGCTTCTCCCGGAATTTTGATTTTGCTAAATTGTTTTATGATTCGCGATTTAAATTGTTCGTAGTCCAATCCTTCTAATTCGCTATTAGATTTAAAAAATTTTAAGGCAACGCCGTGCAGCCTGTATTTAACGATGCTCAAAGTCGTCGGGTCGTCCCAATTTTCTAGTGAGGCTCGCGCCGCAATTTTTTCAAAGTAGTACGTTGGATTTGAAGTTCCATTGTATTTATCAACTGTACTTGCGATAACTCCTAATGAATAAAAAGGCGCTGGACCGATATTAATTGTATGTACCGAATCATTGTCGCTTTCGTGACCGACGTCGTCGTCGTCGTTATTTAGATTTACGAGTAATTGAGGATTTGACATTTTCGTGTTTAAATTTTAAATGTTATTTAGAAAGAGAAAAAAAAAATATATAAGAGGACGGTTTTCGTGGTAATTTGGCAAATGTTTTTAGTGCACAGTATAAAAAAAATATTAGTAACAATTAATTACACAAATATACAATTGCTAAATTGGGAATTCAAATAATGTACGCTAAAATAAAAGGAAGATACACTAATTATAACGTTGCGAGTCGGCTTAATAAAAATTAAAATTGATTGACACATTAACATTCGTTCTTTGCTCTCAGATTTCCACATGTTTTCTGATTTTGCTGCCAAAAACAACTTCAGTATTATTGCTGTTTCCGAAACATGGCTTACTCCTGATTTTCCGTCGCACCTTGTTGATTTGGAAAACTACGTAATCGTTAGAGCAGACAGAGTATCTCGAGGGGGAGGGGTCGCCCTTTACGTTCTTAAATCGTTGCATTTTTCACGCTTGCACGACGATCATCGTTTTCCTAGTGGCCTTGAGCACCTTTGGATTCGACTTAAGATCAGCGGCCTAGCGATTGGGGTTGGCGTGGTTTACAGACCTCCCACTGCTACTCTTTCCTGTCTGGGAGAGTTTGAGGATTTTCTCTCCTTACTGAGTACGGAATGTGGAGAGTTGATTATTTTGGGTGATTGGAATATTAATTTTCTTATCCCATCGCCTCAGCTGGGGCGCTTTGAGGGAATTCTCGATTTGTTCGGACTTCGTCAGGTTATAGCGGAACCCACTCGTGTCACTTCGACTTCTAGCACGCTACTTGATGTTGTTTGTATTAGCAAGCATCGGGTTTCCCCACGGAGCGGCGTGATCGATCTGCTTGCATCCACCGACCACTTCATGGTGTATTGTTATTTGGATTTGCGTGCCCCGTCAGCTGGACCTAGTGTTTTCACTTACCGCGATTTCCGAAACTTTGACCATGATGCCTTTTCTGCTGACGCAGCTCGGCTACCGTGGGATGTTGTTGATGAGTTGCACCACTGCGATGCACGGGTGGAATGTTTAAATACTTTTATTTTGGCACTTTTTGACGTGCATGCTCCGGTTCGGACCAGGGTTCTCAGGGAGGGAGACAGGCCGTGGATCACATGGACGATCAGACAGGTGGCTAAGTTGAAGGCGTCGGCGTACAATAAATACAGACGTTCGCGATCTGCAGTAGATTTTGAGTGCTATCGGGATCTCAGGAATTACTTGTCGGGCGCGGTTAAAAGGGAAAAGGCAAGCTATATTAAATATCAGCTTTCTGTAAATCGCTCAAATCCCAAAAAACTATGGCGATACCTGTCATCTTGGAGCGTACATGCTCGCCCTAATGGTCAGATTTCTGGACGTCTATGTGAGGATCCTGACTATATAAATTCTTATTTTCTCAGCTCTGTGCCGAATGTTTCTGGTCAGGTACAGTTGGATTTCGATGACGCTTTGTTTCCCGGAGTTGGATCACTCTCTATTCCGAGGGCTACGCCTGCGGCATTGTGTGAGATTGTCGCGACTCTGCGCTCCGATGCCGTTGGGCTGGATGGTATTAGTCTTCGGATGCTGAGGCTCGTTCTTCCGTTCTGCAGTGAGGTGCTCTGCAACATTCTTAATTTCTCTTTTGAAACAGGCGAGGTGCCAGCCACTTGGAAGATGTCACGTGTGAGACCTCTTTCCAAAGTTCCGTTAGCTTTAGAGCCTGCCCATCTTCGTCCGATTAGTATATTGTCACCTTTTGCAAAAATTGTTGAGTCGTTTATTAAAAATGCGTTAGACGATCATTTGGCACTTTACAAAGTTCTGTCGCCGTCGCAGTCTGGTTTTAGGCCCCACCACAGTACTGTGACCTCCTTGTTGAAGCTCACTTCGGATGTTGCATCAGCAACCGATCGTTCCGAGGTAACTTTATTGGTTCTTCTCGATTATTCCAAGGCTTTCGATTCCGTTTTGCACCAACGCCTTTTGGCTAAGCTTCGTTACTATGGATGCAATGAGTCACTGTGCAACTGGTTCGCGAGTTACCTGCGTGATAGGTCTCAGGTGGTTGATTTTTCTGGGAATGTATCTCAGCCATTAGTGGTTTCTCGGGGTGTTCCACAAGGAAGTATCCTTGCCCCGCTATTGTTTATAGTATACACATCTGATCTGGAAAAAGCAGTGGATCCAGACTGCTCTTTGGATCTGTATGCGGACGATTCACGAATCCGTATATCCTGTCCTCCCTCAGACTTGGATGCTGCAATAACTCGGTTAAATCGTAACCTTGAATCACTGCGTGTGTGGTCCTTAGTAAATGGTCTGACATTGAATCCGGCGAAGTCGGAACTAATCATTTTGGGTAGTCCCATGCTGGTGCGTAGAGCGCTCGATGGCTCAACTCTTCGAGTGAGGATTGGTGATGAGATTGTGAGGATGGTCGACTCTGCACGTAGCCTGGGTTTTGTTCTGGATGGAGAACTTAATTTTCGTCTACATGTTAACCGCAAAATGATGGGATGTTACTATAAGCTGAGATCACTGTACCAATTCAAGACCATATTGCCTGCTCATGTGAAGTGGTCGATTGTCAGCAGCACAATTCTGTCCAACATCGAATATGGTGCAGCGGTCTATTACGATTTCCTAACTCAGGAGTACAAACGCAAGCTGCAGCTTCTGCAGAATTCATGCCTGCGTTATTCATTCAACATATGCAGGTATGATCACATTACACCATATTATCGTGATCTGCATGTCCTGAAAATTGACCAGCGCTTTCTATTACTTGCTGGAATTCTTCTTTTTAAAATATTCAGAAGTGGTGAACCGACACATCTTCGAGATATGATTAGGCCTCGCTCTATTTGTCATTCCCGGGCTCTGCGTGATCTGGGAAATTTTGACGTCCCTTCTCATGCTACAGCCAAGTTTGAGCACTGCTTTGCATGTTGGGCACCGAGACTTGTAGAAAGGCATCGACGACTATTTTTGGAATCTCCGAGTCTGACAGCTTTCCGCCGTGGTTTAACCGACGCACTGCAATTGGAGCAGTAGGTGTATATTTGAATTTTAATTTTGTGAAATTTTGTTATGCATTATATGTCGTTGTAAATAATACATTGTAAAAAGGGGTGATTTGAAAATCTAACTAGTTAGAAATCATCCTTTTAAGAGACCTTTTTTTTTTTTTTCTGTAGCTCTCTTAATAAACGCCTATTATTATTATTATTATTTGATTACGTTAAGAAACAAATTATGTTGAGATGATTAAAAAAAAAATTTCATCTGATAAAAGAAATTTTATTTGTAACAAGATATATCTACTTTAAAATAAAAGTGTGAAATTGATAATTATTAATTTAAATTTTGAGTTTACTTTAAATTAAAAGAATTTATTTTTGAACACAAAAAAAAATTTTTAAGCTGACTTTAAATTGATTACCTAGCTAAATGAAAACAAAATTTCTAAATGATTTTATATCTGTAATCAAAATTTGAAAATTTATTCTAAAACAATGATTTAACGTGAAGAACAAAAAAAATAAAAACGATTTAATTTTTTTCTAAAAACGAGAAAAGCGTAAAGTTTTAAATTAAAATTGATTAATTAATGCGCAAAGTTAATTTTATTATTAGTGCTTAACATATTTGAGTTTTCTTTGGTTTGATTGAATTGCGTGAAAGCATTTCTTGTTTTACCGAATCTCACCGTGATGCCACCAATTGTAACACCCTCGCCCTGGATTGTAAGTCCTGCGATTCCTTTTCGATAGCTGCCACCAGTCAATTTTTTTATTGTCAAGAAATTAACAAAACTTGTAAAATGGTAACGTGGAAACTTACGGATGCGTAGGAACCAAACCAATAGAAACTCAATCTTTGCACAAATAATAAGCCTTGATTTTTAATTTAATATTTATTAACAATAAAAAAAAAAAAATAAGGTTTGAATATTACAAAGAGCTACAAGTTAAATTATTATTCATGTGATAAAAGTTTAAGTAAAAAAAAATAGTTACGTTGATTCCAACAATGACATAAAGCACAGTAAAGATGAACAATAAATTTATGTTGATCAAAATAAGACAAAATTTACGTTGAACTATAATTCGTTAAGCACGACTCGTTAACCTATCTATTTTGAAGATACAAAATTATACATACAAAAAAAAATACATTTAATTCAACAATTTTAATCTTACCTTAGAGAAGAAGAAGTTGTTTCACAAGAGAAAATGATTTTAACACTAAAAAAAAAAAAAAGTGAATGAGATTTTTACGCAAATTATCTCGAAATTTAACACACGTCTTAGTGGTTAGCAAAATGAATAAAAAAAAAATGACGACCGGTAAAAAAAATGAAAACCAGCGCGGTGGTTAGCAAAATGAATGGCGGAAAACTCAAGACTGGCGATTTTGCCTTAGAGTCATGTATTTATGTAAAAATCTCACCCCATTTTTGAAGACGGTTTTTGGTATGTTCGTCTCTCTTTATTACATTTAAAATCTATGTTCTAGTCCTTGTATATTTTGAGTTTTAAACATTTATGGTATACATATTAGTACAAGAGCCAGATGGTTTTCTTTTAGATAACAATAAGTTAAACAAGAGGGTTGAAGTGTCCCGTTTTGCAACTGCTTTATGGTATGTTTATCTTTCTAGGACGCGTTACGTTAACAATTTACTTTTGTTTTACGAAATTTAATTAATTATTCTGATGAAACTATCTATTGGTTTTCAATGAACGTTATATAATTTATGTTAATTAATTCTGGCGTTATCATGTATTTAATTTGACTTTAATAGTACTTATTTTACCAAAGTTATTTTCCTTAAGGGTCAAAATTGATAATTATTTCTATAGTCCAAAAATGGTACTGTTTAAGTTTAAAATGTATACATCCGTTTGCCTCGTGCAACCCTTAAATATTTATTTGTCTGGGATGATTTCCAGACCTTCCACAATGTTATATTAAAAAAAAAAAAGGTACTGTACTTTTGTGTTATAAATAAAATATACGAGGTTAATTTCAATTCTTACCAACTAAATTATTATTACTATTTTAAAATATTTGATTAAAATATTGAGGGTGGTTTGTTACAGGTAAATAATTTTTGTATCATGGTAGGTAGTGTACTTTTGTTGTTCTTTTCACCTTATGTTTTTCCATAGATGTTTATATAGAAGGCCTTCTATATAAACATCTATGTGTTTTTCTCACTTTGACTCAGTTAATACCTGCTCGGCTCAGCTCACTTCGTCTCAGTTGTGTAACTGAGATGGAAATAAAATAGGTGAAAAGAATACAGCTATTATTGGTATGTTAACAAAGTTTCAGAATTTTTTGAAAAAATATATTTTTCATCCCCCTTCTAAAAACCACCCATTACTACTTAAAATTTTTACTATTTTTTTCGTTGTTTAACAAATATTTTTGGTCGATTTGGTGATTTATAGATTTTTGTCCATCTAGATTGCTGAAATATCACACTGTGCTGCGGCGCGAAAAATTGCCCAATCTTACTATCCGTTTGCCCTACCTTCACTTTCGGTCTGGCTACGGGCCTGCTTCTCATTCACCTCGAGTGTTCTATCTTGGAAGTAACTCCCCAATATGTTTAGGAGGTATGTTGGAATTTCTCTCCATTCTAGTTCCGACATGATAAGCTCCCAACTGGCCGAGTTAAGCGCATTTTTGATGTCTAGGGTGACAAGAGCCGCCAACCGTCTGATCTTCCCCCCCCCTTTGCTGCTCTAACTTTTTGGATCATGTCTTTGATAGCGTCTACTGTGGACCTCCCCTTTCGGATTCCAAACTGTCTGTCCGAAAGGCCACACCGGTCTTGTCGATTTCCTGACTGAGTCGGTTTAGTATTAGTCGCTCAAAGAGCTTTCCGACATGGTCTAAAAGGCACATCGGCCTGTACGAATTTGGGAGCTCTAAGGGCTTGTTTCCCTTTCTCAATAGCAGCAGTTTTGCTTGTTTCCATGGTTTTGGGAAGCTTCCTCCTTTTAGACATTTGTAGAAGACCTCAAGTAGGGCCTCCGGCGTCGTTTCTGCTAGCTCCCTGATGATCGCCGATGGCACTCCGTCCGGTCCCGGCGACTTGTTTTTAGGCATATTCTTTGCACCTGCCCTCAATTTTTTCTCGGTCAGGAGAGAGATCTCTCCATCGACCGGTCTGGCGGTGAAGGCCATCTCCGGGTGATCCGGGAAGAGGGTTTGAATGATTTCTCTGAGGCGAGCCTCAGTCAGGCCTGGAATAGATGGTCTGCCCAGCTTCTTTGTTACTATTCGGTATTTCTTTCCCCAGACATCCTCGTTTACCTCTTCAATGAGCCTCGTCCAGTGATTTTTCTTGCTTTCTCGGATTTTGTTTGTTAGAAAATCTCTGAGTCTCTTCAATTCTGCTTTTGCCTCTTCGCATCGGGATTCAAGCGAGTCGCCACGACGTCGCAGAGCCTTTTTACGCAATCGCAGGTAAGCTTTTCTGGCCCCTACGCAGCGCTGTCCACCAATATGCCCCCCTTCTTACGATGAGGCCCCTCTTGGGCATGACACAACCTCTAAAAACGGTCACCGTTTTCGGTGACCCCCACTCTGTCGCCTTGGCGTTGACGTCTCCTCCGACCACTATTGGCTTGGACTGTGATCTCATACTGTCTTTCATGTTCCAGATTTGGTTGAGAAATTCCTCCAGGGAGGAACTGGGCGAGAAGTAACAAGAATATGCCGCTAGTATCGGCGTCTCCACCCATGCAAAACACTTGCCCTTTCCAGAGCTCAGGACCGCCATTCGGTCATGTGTAAGAACAGCTGCCGTCCTTTCGATGGATTCGGTCCAGCAGCTGACCATTGTTCTATGCGGCTCGCTGATTAACGCGACGTCCACATCATTTGCTGCGAAGGTGTGCTGCAGCAGGTCCTGGGCGGCTTTTGCGTGGTTAAGATTTGCCTGTAGGAAGACCGTTCTTTTTGAGGAGTCGGTCTTTTGATGCCGGGCACGTGGTGCAACCGGTGGTCCTGTGCTCTACTTGCTTGCACGTGAGACTAAAGAGCTTCGTCTCCGTGCAGTTGATCGCGAAGTGTCCTGATTTTCCACACTTTAGGCACATATTGGACCTGTCTTCTGTCATGCAGACCTTGGTGACCACTTGTAGTATATTCCAAGAACCCCCTCCCCCTAGTTTTCACGTAGTAATTTATAAATGATTTTAAATCATTTTTTTTTTCAAACAGAAAGTGCTGCCATAGCGTTTCTAGCTTTCTTATTGGTTGCTTTGTGATATTGACCGTTTCTTATTCCACTGTTTTAACTTATTTTGATTTCTTCAGATGTTTTATTGTTTTATAAAAATTAGTTTTTCATTCGAATATTCTACTGCAGTATAACAGTATACAGTATAACACTGGTAATTTGTATCCTAATATAACCAAACGAATAGGTTTGTTATTTACTTTGAATGCATTTTTGTACAAGGGGTAAATTTCCAGTAAATTTCTGTACACAAGACTCGGAATTCCAAAAATTTCCAAGAATTCCAACGATTTTCAAAGAAGAATAATTTCAAAGAATTCCAAGACTTCAAATGATCTCCAACGATTTCCAAGGAATTTGGAAAATTCCACAAAAAATTTGTTTATTCAAACTCTAGCTTCCCTAATTATTTAAAAAAAAAATACACAAAAATAATGCAGAAATGAAACCACGAATGATAAGAATATTAGATTTTATCAAGTTTTTACTTTATCAAGGGTCAACGGCAAATTATAAGACGAAAGATAGAAATGTCTTAGATTCTCTAAAGATACAATAATCACTAGACTGTTGTACGCTTATGGTTATATGCAATGTAAATTTATTTTTCGCCGAAAGAAAAAAAAATTAATTTTGTGAGATCTTTAAAACACCCGCCTCTGTGTTGCCCTACTATTTGCTTTTAAAAAACCTTGGCGCCGCCACTGGATTTTAAAGCCATCTTTTGTTTATCATTTAATTTTTGTTTTGTGTCGTCTTTAGCTTTTTACTGCATCTTCGAATTCATAACGAAAGCAAAATTAATTTCGAAGTCGTTAACACGTTAATTCATCGTAATTAATTCTATATAATCGTATTTTTAAAGTTAAGTGTTTTGCAGAATTTGTAACCTAACCTCAAAATTTATTCTACAAGTTGATGAAAATCTGCTTCCAGTATGGACATGAGACTTGAGAAAGTTTAAAAAACTTGAAGAAAGTATCAGTGATTTACCAGTTTCCAGTAGTGGATATAACGATGACAAAATTAAAGCAGACGAAATGGAAAACCTGGAAACCAAATTAGAAAATTAGACGATTCGATTGATATTAAAGAAGATAAACCGAGTTTAGAATCTCTACAGGATACTAATGAGGTAAATTGTAATTTGTATTTAGTGCAAAATTTTCATACCAACGAAACTCGCGAAAGTTATGTTCAAAAATACACATCGAGTATTAATGCGGTATAAATTTAAAATATTTATTTTCGCCGTGTTCGTACCATTTCAAAGATTGTACTACTAACTTGATATCGGTTCATGGTGTCGACCTTATCAAATGCCTTGGCGACATCTAGGAACAACGCTCTCATTGCCTGGTTTTTGTTTTCTCCATGATGACGTGGAGTGCCCTGGGCGAAAACTAAACTGTTTGTTCGGAATGGTTTGGTTTTCCTCCAGGACATATTTCGAGTCTTGATAGAATATCTTACTCTACGAGTTTGTTCATAGCTGGCAACAAGCGGATACGACTATAACGGGGTTCCCACTCATCTGGAAAAATCAGGGAATTCAAGATTTTTTGATTTTTGTCAGGGAAAAGTCAGGAGAGTTTTTATTTTTAGCTCCAAGTTAGGGAAATTAACTGTTCAGTCAGGGAAAAAATAACATTTTTAAATTTGAAAATTAAATTTTAAAATTAAAATTTTTTAAAAATCTGGAAATAAATTCGAAAATTGAAAGTTTAAGAAAGACAATTTAATTTTTTTGTAAAATTGTAAAATAAATTTATTTATTTTTATAATGTATTTTTTCGGGTCTAACGTTACCATTTTATCTTTCGATTTATCAAAAAGTCAGGGAAAATTTTAATTTTTGGTCAGAGAAAACCTGGAAAAGTCAGGGAAATTTTTCTAGAAAATTCTTTAGCGTGTTGATCCTGAATATTTATTTATAAAAGGTTATTAAAATTAAAACAATATTTTACTGATATAACGGAATTTGGTACTTAATTATAATCCGTTAATCCTGGTCACCACATTACCCCCTTCCTAGTGAGATCATGGGAGCGAATGATGTAGTTCGACTTTATCGTGTAGTCGTATTAACTGCTTAGGTTAACGGTTGCGGATATCTACCAGTAAATTGAAATTATTTAGAAAATCCGATCCGATAATGGCTGTGTTCTGGCTCGCACCAGAATGTGCCAATCCGTTTCTTTACCGTTTGTTACCGTAAATTTAGATGAAAGTGAAGTTCCCGTTGCAGTTTTAACTTCTGTAACAATTGAAGAACATACTGTTGTTCAATTAAAAAGGTGGTTGCAGTGCAGAGGGGTAACAACTTCTTGGAAAAAGGCAGATTTAATTGCTAGGTGAGCGAGGTCTTATTTTGATTCAATCGGGTTTTGCTTACTTAAATAATGTTTTAGAGTGAAAGAACATTTGTCGCGAGGTACAAAAATTACTCCTGCTATTGATGGGGGCGTTTGGCATGATCGAAAACAGCTAAAAACTAGGCGAAAAGTATGTTTAAAATTGCAGTTTTTTGTTTTACTGATGAAGTTTTATTTTTAGAATCTCGAAAATGTATCATTACAACCACCAGTTTTTCCCATACATGGTTAGAAAGTCTTTTCTGGAAATGAAATTCCAAAAAAATTTAATTACGAAAGTATTTATAAACATTTTGTGGAATTTCAAACTTTGGTACTGAGTAGCCAGAACCCTACTGGGAGTAGCGATAGCGAGGACGATAATTCTGAATTCTGTGGTACTTAAAAGCCTTTGAAAAAAGGGAGACTATTTTTTAAAAGTGGTTAAGAATTTGCAGGATAATTGTGTCAATAATCACTTTTGCCTTGTGAATGTGCAGCTTCTTCAATGGGACGGTGTAATCATGTAGCAGGAGGGCTCTTTGCGCTGGAAGATTACACCATTCTTTTTGGTTATTCTGCAGTAGCATGCACTAGCAAGCTATGCGAGTGGAATCAGGGCCGAAAAGAAAAAGACCCCACAACAGCAGCCAGTCGACAGTATTCGAACAAAGTTGACCCTTCAATAAAAGGCAAATTTAACCCTGTTCCAAATAACTACGAACCACAAGAGATTGCCAACAGTTTGTTGTACCAGTTCCAAAGTTATGAAAAATCAACAATGTGGGATCTGCTTCTAGAGTTTAAATATGAGGACTACCTTTACCACCCCAGGTGAAATAAGTGACACGAGAGGGCAGGCAGATAGTGATCGTTGGCACCGACTACGGAGGATTTTAATTACAGCTTCCCGCTGTAAAGAGTACAGCACAACAGATCCACGCAACATGTTCAATAAACTGCATGATGTGGCATTCTCAGTTTATTAAGATCAAATATGTTGAGCATGGCACTAAGCACGAAGATGTGGCACTTCAACAATACTCCAACGTCACGGGATTTGCAGCATCCAAAACAGGTTTGTGGATAAATCCAAAGTATGTCGGATTAGGCGCTACCCCGTAACGCGTTGGTGTTTGACACTGTAACAAATACTTATGGTCTTCTGGAAATAAAATGCCCCTACATTTTGAAAGATAAAGATTAGTTAAAGGGCGCTAAATTTTTAATTTTAAAAAATATTTATAAAATAAAATACACTTTCCTAATTTATAAATTACCTAGAGGGACTTAATAACAAAATTTCTATTTTAATTACAAAAATTGAAAAGCCACATTTCTGCTAGATTTTTTGTAAAGCTAAATTTTGTAAAAGCTAAATTCCGAGATTCAACGGATGTGTTATTCATATCAAAACGTCACACGTAATAAAATTTCTTATCACAAACTGTTAGCTGCCTACAAAACGAAAAATTCCTGTGAAGCGATAATTGCAGAAGCGAGTAATCATCAGTGGCGTGCCGAACTACACGTAATTTTGGTAATTAATAAAAATTCTATTGTAAAAAACTTTATTTATGACAAAATTATAACATTAACGTTTTTGTTCTTAACCGTCCTACACTACGCAAATTTAATTTGATTGTTAAAAATTGCGACACTATTATACTAAAATTTTCAAATCTAAAGGGAGATTTACTGTTCCCAATATAAAATGCTAATAAAAGAATATCTTCATTATTTACTTGTTTGACGAAATTTGTGCATTTTCATTGTATCAAACCTTTGTCCCAAAATTGTTCAAATAGGTTCTCCAAAACCCGCACTTGTTTGGTTTTATCTACAAACTTTATGAAAAAAAAAGGGTTAATTTACACGTAAAATTCCCCAAAAAGTGTATCAAAAAGCATTACAATAAATTAGGGCTGGGAATCGAGGATATTCGAATATTCAAACTTCCAGTACTGGCTGCAACTTGCAAATTTTTTTTACATTAATAATTCCTATTGGTTAAATATAAACTTAGTGTGCTCTGTATATTATCACCCTAACATAGAGAGTACACTAAGTTTACATTTGATTAAAAAGGCACGCTAATTATGAAATAAACTTTAAAACATGCCACGACTTCCGAGAGAGATCTAGCATGGCGCGATCCTTTGCAGAAATTTTTCTTGTAAAAAAACCGTCGACTTTATCGCGATTCTAGATATCTGATGGATCGATGCGGAAACTTCGGGCGTCGAAACGTCGGGCTGCCTTTTCGCCACAGGCGCATCATACCCTAGTTCCGGCTCTGCTAATGAGTTCTTCTTTCTTCTTCTTTTTTGTCAGTCTTTCACGGTCCAATCTTGGACATAAGTCTCTCCTAATCTTCTCCAAACCTCTCTTGGCCTTCTGTAACCACTTCCGACCTGCCACTTTCTTGACATCGTCGAGTCTTATCGTCTGGGGTCTACCTCTGCTCCTTTTCGTCCTTCTTGGCTTCCAATCTATTATCTTGACTATACACCTGTTGTAATCCTGCCTAACTAATAAGTTAGATAGCTGAATAAAACAAAAATTTTTAATCCATAAATTACTTACTTTGACAGGTTTTTCCGGAAGCATTGGCGAGTGACACCAACAAAGCCGTTAAAATAGAAGATGTAAGCAATATGGATATCAAACTAGAAGAACTACATCATTCCATTGACATTAAAGAAGAAACTTCAATGAACAAATCTCAAGTAGATCAAGATGGTGAAATTCCTTCACAAAATACTGGCCGAAAACCGTTCGAGTGTAACGTTTACAATTGTAAATGTTTACGAAAATCATATTTGAATAGACATGTATTGACTCATACGGGCGAGAAACCGTATGAATGTAACATTTGCGATTATAAATGTGTACGAAATGCACATTTGAAAAGACATTTATTAACTCATTCGGGCGAGAAACCGTTTGAGTGTAATCTTTGCGATTATAAATGTTCACAAAAAGAACATTTAAAAGGTCATTTACTAATCCATACTGGCGAGAAACCCCATGAGTGTAACATTTGTGATTATAGTTGTTCCCGCAAAGAATATCTTCAAATCAAATAACATTTATTAATTTAGTACAAGGCACGAGGACCTTACAGTTCCCGAATTACATGTGCTATAGATAATAGGGCTGGGTAGCCCTCTCTTCTATATTTAATTAGGTATATGGAAAGTTTAGTGAAATGGAAATTGAGTAGAGAGCAGGATAAAAGTTTCAAAAACCTGCTTTAGATGACCAAATTGGGTGGGCACCACCATGTCGCGCGGGAAACGATCGTTCTTTATGCAACATTAAACTATTTGCGTACCTTATAATTTGCCCAAGTTAAAAATAAAATAAAAGAAAACTGCCAGTGTGACACCGGCCTTACAACATTTGAAGAATATTGTAATTTCGGTGCGACGCTGACTTTAACCTTCATTAAACATAGTAAAGTTACAGAAAACTTCAGATGTTGGTAAGTGGGTGACATTGTAACGGGTGGAAAGAAATTTGACGTTAAAATGAAAAAACAAACAAAACAAGGGGATTACAAACAAAGGAAAACAAAAACATGTTAACATTACAATGGTGAAAACTTAATTTAAAATTTGCTTTATCGATCTCTTCACGGTTCCGAGAAGCTCGTCGTCGTCGTCGTATGAAACCACTTCGGCTATGAGTGGATTCTGGTGAGTTGTCATTTGTTGGATAATCTTCCTGGTCTTCTCTTTGATGAACTTTGCGATGGTTTCGATCTCCAAGTCTGCATGCATGAAATCGATGGTGGTATACCTGGGATACTGGCCGATAATCCTCAGGAATTTATTTTGCATGGCTTGGATGGACTTCATCTTCGTCTTTCATGCAGTGGCCCAGATGGGAGCATTGTAGGTAAGTATCGACCTGGCACAAGCTTTGTACAAGGTGACTTTTTCTTTCTTCGGTGTTTTAGCATTTGGACCGATGAAGGGGTATAGTAGTTGGATAACAAAGTTGCTCTTGTCCAATCGAGCCTGTATTTCTTGGCTGAAAAGCAGCTTCGTATCCAGTGTGGTGCCCAGGTATTTGACTGTATTCTGCCACGGGATGGTGTCTTCCCCAACTTTAATTCCTGCGACGTCGGGGGCTTTGCGTTTGAAGGTGAACCGGATTGCTTCAGTCTTGGGTATATTGACTTTAAGTTTTCATGTCTTGAAAAATTCGAGAATTAGTTTAGTGTGTTCTTCCAGATACGTTACGTATTTCCTGGTTTGCTTGGAGTGGGCGAAAATGGCTGTGTCGTCTGCGTAAACTCCAATACTTGTTTTATGGTGACGAGGAATATCATTGATGAAGATTGAAAAGAGGATCGGACCTAATAATGACCCTTGCGGAACGCCAGCTGGAACGTTTACCATAGCGGACACTGCTTGGTTGACGATAACAAATAATTGTCTATCCTCCAGGTAGCTGACGATGATTTTGATTAGTTTTATAGGAGCCTTAACTAACTTGACTAACTTATATATAAGTGCTTTGCGATTAACGACATCGAAAGCTTTTTCCAAGTCCAATAACACCATGCCCGTGTGTCGCACCCTTCGTACATCCTGTAGTGTCGTGCCATTTGCAAATGATATTCTGTACTTCGGGTACAGAATGGGAGCGTCGTTTAAGTTCCTGTTGGCAAGCAACCTGCATGCTTCAGGCTTGAGACCTTTGGTCCTCCAGGATCTCTTCCGGGTCAATCTCATTTGTACCCTTGAGTACAAATGAACTTCGTTTAGAGTCGTCTGTTCCAAACGAGTAATACTCTATGTTTTTTTCGTTCAGGTCTTTTGTTAGGAGGTTGTAGTCCTCCATCGTCTTCAAGATAACTTTTGTTTGGTTACCTAAGTTTTTGATCGAAATTTTGTCATTTTGAATTACTAATTTAATATCGGAGATGGTGTCCTTGTAGTCTTTGGCACCAATTAGACCTCGTTTCAAGATGATCGGTGTAGGCCGTATCTTCTTGGGTTGTTGCGTAGGTGGTGAAACTGTTGTGGTTGTTTTCGTCCTCACGGCTTCTTTCTGGAGGGCCTCAAAACGGTTTCTGAGGGGTACGATGAAATCCTCCGGTCTTCTTTTCTGTCTTGATTGGGGGCTGGTGCCTTCCCTGTTCCTCTTGGAGGTTTGAATCTCAAAGGGTATTTGAGAAAACCAAGATTGTTCAATTTGTTGTGCTTGTGCCATCTTCTCAATGGTTTTGTAAATTTTATTATTTGAATAACCATGTGGGCCTTTGGTAAGATTTCTCTGCAGGCAAGGTTTGCCTAGAGTGGTTCGTGAGTTCCCTTTGATAAGGGAATTTAGTTTAGTGAGTGTCGCAGGAGAAATCCGAGCGACGTATCTAAAAATAAACGAAATTAAAAAATTGGTAAAACAATTTACTTACACGTTTATTTGTTAGGTTATGTCCTGTAGTTCGATTTGTAATTTTGAGGTCAAGTATGTACATGTGGTGCGTTTGGTGGGCTCTGAGAATATCTTCAATCAAATCAAATAACATTTATTAATTTAGTACGAGGCACGAGGATACCTTACAGTTCCCGAATTACATGTGTTATAGATAATAGGGCTGGGTAGCCCTCTCTTCTATATTTAATTAGGTATATGGAAAGTTTAGTGAAATGAAAATTGAGTAGAGAGCAGGATAAAAGTTTCAAAAACCTGCTTTAGATGACCAAATTATAAGGTTGTCACAGATTAAGTGTCGCGCTTTAGTGCGACCGTAGTTCGTTCACGAATTGGCAGAGCAACCCCGGGGGGTGGGCACCACCATGTCGCGCGGGAAACGATCGTTCTTTATGCAACATTAAACAATTTGCGTACCTTATAATTTGCCCAAGTTAAAAATAAAAATAAAAAGAAAACTGCCAGTGTGACACCGGCCTTACAACATTTGAAGAATATTGTAATTTCGGTGCGACGCTGACTTTAACCTTCATTAAACATAGTAAAGTTACAGAAAACTTCAGATGTTGGTAAGTGGGTTGAGAATATCTTAAACGCCATTTACTAACTCACACGAGTGAGAAACCGTTTCAGTGTAGCATTTGCGATTTTAAATTTTTTTACGCAATGCCTACCTGAAAAGACATTTATTAACGCATACGGGCGAGAAACCGTTCAAGTGCAACCTTTGCGATTATCATTGTTCTAGCAAAGAATCTCTGAAAACTCATTTGCTGACTCATACGCATGAGAAAAAACCGTTTAAGTGTAACATTTGCGATTATAGTTATTCTTGCAAAAGATTTCTTGATATTCATTTATACGTGTGATAAACTATTTTAATAGTTTAATGTCTGCGATTATAAATGGTTACGAAAACAACATTTTTTAACTGATACGGACTAGACACCACTTGCGATTTTAAGTGTTCTGACAAAACCGGTTTAAATCGTGATATACTAACTCATATTGGCTAAAAAAACAATTTGGGTTGAACAGACTTCTACTGTATTTTGATTATCATAAGGAAATTTATTAATGGTTCCTAACATGGTTTTGTCGAAAGTTGTCTACCAGCTGGACTGTTATCGTCAAATCAAAATTTATGTTTTAATTATATTTAGTTTATACGAATAATATATAAAAAAACTTTCAATCATTTGTTTATTAATATTGGTTTTATAAAAATATTATTATATGAAATATGTTCGTTTGCTTACCTTTCACTATATTTTATATTTTGTTAATTAATAATGTGTTTTGTAATAACATAAGAATGTAAGACTCGGCCTCATTGCTCTCCATTTATTGTTTATTAACTTCAATTTAACTGTGTAAAAATTTCATGTCTGCGTAATTCAATCGACTATGAATACCAAATTGGGACAGAAAATCTCATAGCAATAGAAAGATGAATAATTATTTAGCCCTTTCTTTGGCTTTCAGAAGTTGGGAGTTTTAAAAGAACATATTGCTTAACTTGCACTTGTTCGATCCAATGTTGAGTTTTGTATCTCCGTGTGGTCACCTTTCATTGAAACTATTCAACAATGATTTCTGATATATTATTATTACAAATAACATAAGGCTGATATATCTTATCTGCAGTTGCCGTACAACAAACCTGAGTCACACTTTGTGATCCCATTGCTCAAGTGACGAAGAACTCCGACTTCAGTGGTTAAGAACCATTCCAAGTTGGTGCCTCTTTAAAATAATGTAACTCAAAACTTTTTTTTAGGTGAACTGTTTACCCTCTCAAACTCACTAATTAAATTTTAGAGAAAAGAACAAAGTTTACCGGGTCAACTATGTCATACCGCCAGGGCCGAATATGGCGGTATGGCACAAGTGATTTTAAAGAATTGTTATTAATATTAAGGTGGCCGATTTTGGCCAAAATTATCGAATATTCGGATTAAAGAAGCAACACGGATTACAATTAAATTTAATAATTATTCTCCTTAAGAAAATCTATTATTATTTTTATTGTTCCTCCACATAACCCTCCCTCTCCATGACCAACATCTGGGTACGACCCTGCATACCCACAGATGTTTAGGGTGTCCCTATCCAGAAAATTTTTTTTCGATAAATGGCGTAAAGGTTACAAGTTATTGGTAATATTGTATGTAGAGATTTACATAATAGAGAGACTTATTTCTTTTTATCATATTTGATTTTGAATTGAGTTTAATTTAAAAATTAAATTTCAGAGAAAATGAAAGATTTTCAGAACATTATAATATAGATAAAGCGCTTCATTAGTTGCACAATATGAAGATTTCGTTAAAAGTTGAGAAAACTAAGATTTTTCCATTCAAGGCGAAATTTTTAGTAAACTAAAAACTCACCGAGTTTTTTGAATTACTCTATTCCGAAGTACCAAGGTATTTCACGTGGAATCAAACAAGAAAATGGATTCCCCGCAAGCAAGGTACACTTACAAACAAAGGTACAGGTACAAACAAACACTTTGGGCCGTGTATATACAGTCGATCCAAAGCAGATCGAGTGTTTCTATCTGCGACTTTTGTTGGTTAATGTTGGATTATAATAAATAAAAAGCCGTTATTTAATAGCAGTTTATTCAGATAAAAGTTTCGCAGAGCGCATATAATAATTAAACATGTGCGGATCGCTTATTACTTTCAACTGATCGCTTAACAACATATTTAAACCTTGTAAACCTTTTGCAGTGCGCTGTTGCTGCATCTTTATTTTATATTACTTAACACTCCCTCTTAAATTAAAGATTCTTACAAAAAAATATTAAATTTAAAAAAAACATATTCGAAACAAAAAAAAATTCTTGCTACATTAAATTTTACAAATTTTCAATTTTACAATTTGTCATAAATTTTTCTCTAAATTTCATGAACTTAACGCTATCTAGCGGTTTAGTAAATATGTCTGCAATTTGTTCAGACGTATTACAATATTCTAATTTTATCAAGCCGGTAGTAACCTTTTCATGTATAAAATGGTATCGCACGTCAATGTGCTTGCTTCTTCTGTTCAATATACCATTTTTGCTAAGTCAATCGCGCTTTTATTGTCAACTTTGATCACTGCACTTACACTTTTACCTTTTAGTTCTTCTAGTAAATTCTTTATGTAGATTAGATCTCGACAGCAATCTGCAGCCGCGATATACTCCGCTTCTGTCGTTGACATTGCCACTATTGGTTGTTTACGCGCACACCAGCTGATTGGTCCTTCATTATAAAATATTACGTAGCCTGTGGTGCTTTTTCGAGAATCTAAATCGCATGCATAGTCTGCATCACTGTATGCGATTAATTCAGTTTCACTTTCTTTGTTTTTAAATTTTATTCCTAAATTTCTGTTCCCGATTAAGTATTTAAAAATGTGTTTTATGTTGTTAACGTCGCTTCTGGTAGGATTTTCCATATGTCGACTAACCAAGTTTACCGCAAAACTTAAATCCGGCCGTGTTTTATTATTAAGAAATAGTAAGCTTCCGATAGCTTCACGATAGTGATAATTTTTATTCAACTTCGTATCACTTCTTTTTATATAACTTTTGTACAAAGGTATTTTGGTCGTATTACAGTTGTTCATTTCAAAACTTTTTAGTAGTTGTAATGCCACTTTTTCTTGGTCTAAATAAATTCCAGTTTCATCACGATTTATTGTGATTCCTAGAAATGAATTTGGGTTTTTTGTAATTTTAACTTTGAATTTATCACTTAATTTTAAAAGAAAATTATTAATTTTTAGTTCGTCATTTGCTATAATCAATCCATCATCCGCATAAATGGCTAAGATCATGTCACCATTTTTCTTTTAAATACGCATCTTTCTGATTTTAATTGTTCCATGTTTACGCTTTTTAGGAATGTCGTAAATTTTTCGTTAAATTTCATTGATGCTTGTTTCAAGCCATATAATGCTTTTTGTAATTTACATACTTGGTTGTTATTTTTATAACCTTTCGGTAATTCCATGTAAATATCATTATCCAATTTTCCGTACAGGAATGCAGTTTTTATATCGAATTTTATTATTTTACTATTTTGTTAAGCTGCAATCGCAAATAATAACTTAATCGCACAGCATTTTCACCTGTATTAGTCAATTTTATTTTATATAGTTCGTTTTCACCGCGTTTTCCTTGTACGATTTTAATGTCGTTTTTATAAATTTCGACCGTATTGTTTTTAAAATGCACTTCACCACCGTTTCGTGTTATTTTATTCACTGATAATAAGTTTTTACTAAGATTTGGAGCATATTGAACATTTTTAAAAATACATTCTTCTGTTTCAATTTCTCCGAATCCTAAGGCTTGTATTGTTTCACCTTTCTTAGCGGTTTTAATTTCTGTTACCCTTTCTTGTATGTTTTGTAAGAATGTTTTTTTATTTATCTTGTGCGATGTCGCACCAGAATCCAGAAAAAATTCAATTTCGTCGTTTACGCTACCCGTATCTTCGTGTGTTAGTAGAGCCACTTTTCATTTGATTTTTCTTTGTTCCCACTGGTTGTAGTATTTTTGTTTCGAAAGAAACAATCTTTTTCAACGTGGTTAGTTTTTTTTACAAATATTGCATTTTATTTCACCTTTTTTGCATTCTCTAGCAAAATGTCCCGGTTTTCCGCATTTAAAACAGGTTTTAGTTTGGTTAACGAATTCTTTTTTAAAATATTTAGCCTGCTCACCTGTGGAACTGAACGCTACTTCTTGCTGTTCGTTTGAATTTTCATGGTTGTTATTGCGTTTTTCTTCAGCTAGAAGTCTTGAAGTTAGCTCGGTTTATTTCTGTTTACTTTCCGGAGTTGACTCCCACGCGCTTATGAAGTAATTGTATTTTTCTGGAAGTGTGGACAAAATTTTAGTTATTATCATCGTTTCATTTATCTCTTGTTTTAAGCTGTTTAGTTTGTATGCTAAACTTTCCAATTCGCATATGTATGTTGACATACTACTTCCGCTTTTGTATTTATAATTGTAAAACTCTTGAAGTAAATTGTACTTCCGTTGTTGTTTGTCACGCTCGAATAGCAATTTTAATTTATTGAACATTTTGCTTGCACTTGAACAATTGATTAAATGCATCAGGATTGTTTTTTCGATCGTTGTTACAATTATTCTTTGGGCAATGGCATCTTTTTTTACCCATTCTTCTTTTAATTCTGATGGACATGAAGTTTTACCCGTAGCAATGTCGTAGATTTGCTTCGCTTTGAAGAAAATTGTTATTTGGAATTTCCATATTTCATAATTTTCTTCGTCTTTAAGTTTTTCAATGTTTAATGTTTCCTCTTTATTGGCCATTGTTTTTACCTTGAAACACAATTTTACTGTTTTTAATATTAACACTTTTTTTACTGTTTTTAATTGTTTTTACCGAGTTGCACTGTTTTTAAATTTCTTTTTACCACGAACGCGCACTATACTTTAATTGTCTTTCTGTTTTATCGGGTTTTTACTTTTTGGGTTTTTCTGGGCCCAATAACCTGTTGGATTATAATAAATAAAAAGCCGTTATTTAATAGCAGTTTATTCAGATAAAAGTTTCGAAGAGCGCATATAATAATTAAACATGTGCGGATCGCTTATTACTTTCAACTGATCGCTTAACAACATATTTAAACCTTCTAAACCTTTTTCAGTGCGCTGTTGCTGCCATCTTTATTTTATATTACTTAACAGTTAATGTCATTGACCCATTGTCATTTCTATATACGCAAAGTGAATGGACAACAGCTTCCAACATATAAAGATGCCTTGCACTCGGTTTACTCGAAGACAACAATCAGTGGAACGATATTCTTACTGACGTAGCACTGATGAGCAGTACAGCAACACAAATTCGTCTACTATTCGCTATAGTGTTGACTACACGTTTCCCGAGATGAGCAGACACGTTGTGCGATAAGCACAAAGAATCAATGACTGAAGATATATTGAATTCCTACACGGTGCAACGTTCTAACTATTGCATTCAGCGACGCTATGCACAATGAAGCATTATTGCTATCGAGAATCTTTGTGTTGCCATTGCCAATTTACCACTCAGTCATTTCGGTATGAGTTCGTCAAATCGAAGTGTATCTGATTTAATGGCCACCGAAATGAATCGTGACTGAATACGATACTGCACAAATGGCAGCGATTGTTACTCGCAATGTCCCACTACTAACTAATGAAAAAATCATTTACGATCGCATTATGTTGGAAGTTTCGGCGGGACAAGGTGGATTCTTTTTTTTTTGTTGCACCAGGTGTAACTGGCAGAACATTTCTAATTTTGCAAATTCTCGCTGAAATACGATCAAATAGTGGCATCGCATTGGCCGTTGCATCATCTGGCATTGCAGCAACCTTATTGGATGGAGGCAGAACTGCTCATTCAGCATTTAAGCTGCCATTGAATATTCAAAATAATCCAGACGCAGTGTGCAGCATAAAAAACAATCGTCCATGGCCACAATGCTGAAACAATCCAAAATTATCATCTGAATGATAGTGTACCATGGTGAATGTACGATGGCGCACAAACATTCCCTTGAGGCACTGAACGGAACACTAAAAGATATAAAAAATAACGACGGCACTCTTTTACTCCTTTCAGGTAATTTTAGACAAACACTTCCCGTCATTCCACGTTCAACTTACACTGATGAGATCAACGCTTACTTTAAATCGGCGTCATGTTGAAAAAATCCACCTAAAAACTAACATGCGAGTGGAAATGCTACAAGAACCATCCGCTGGTACATTCTCAAAGTAATTATTACATATCGGCGATGGTAAAGTTGCTATTTATGAAAATACTGCATGCATAAAATTATCCACTAACATCTGCACAGTCATTGATTCGCAAAATGCTTTCATCGATCGCATATTTCCCGATGGAGGCACACAACACAAGAATCATGTGGAGAAAAATGTGGACGTCGACGATTTAAACTACAAGATACAGCTGTCGTTTCCAAGCGACTTGGTATCATACAAATCGATCGATTCAGTTTGCGATGCCAACGAAGCTGTAAATTATCCAACGGAGTTTCTGAACTCACTGAAATTGTCAGGCATGCCACCACACTTTCTACGACTAAAAGTTTGATCTCCGCTTATTTTACTTCGGAATTTGAATCCCGCACGGCTGTGCAATGGCACCCGATTGGTAATTAAAAGATTAATGATAAACATTATAGAAACCACCATTTTTGAATGGCAAATTTCAAGCCGAAAATGTTTTGCTACCACGAATTCCACTGATTCTCACAGACGTGCCAATCAAACGCGTTCAATTTCCGATTAGGTTGGCATTCGCAATGACAATAAATAAGTCGCAAGGCCAAACGATGTCTGTTTGCGGCATATATTTGACAACACCGTGTTTTTTACACGGACAATTATACGTGGCATGTTCTTGCATGTATGCATGTTCTCGATGGACTGACGAAAAATATCGTACACTCGATTGCTCTTCGAAATTAATATTTATTTTTTTTTATATTTATGTTCTTTAATAATTTATATTTATGTTCTTTAATTATTGGTATATTAATTCTGAGGCGGTACGATGTTCTAGAATTTTACAAATAATTTATATGGTTCAAGTTCTGAGGTGATACGAAGTTCGCCGGGTCAGCTAGTAATTCTTATATATTTAAAAATACGTCGATCAAACGTTATTCCTACATTAATAAAAATCTGTTCGAAATAAGAAGTTGGTCAACAGCTTAAGGTAGGTACCAAAAAAAAGTTAATAAACAATTTAAAGCGAAAAATACACTTAATTAAATAAAAAAAACAATGAAACGATTAATTCAAAGACATACAGGCATTTTAAATAGGTTGTATTATGAAATGTTCGTCCACTAAAATAAAAACGGGGTGATTTTGAAAATGTAAGGAAATCATATTCTAAAAATTTTGATCTTCTGTTACACAACCTGATTTGACCATTTGGTGTTCAAAGCAAAATTTACGTGACTACACTATGGACCTCTTAAATAAACATTTATTTGAAAACTTTTATTTAAGAGGTCCGTGGTGAAATATAAAGGAAATAAACCTGACAGTTTGTTTATTTTACAAAAAAGAAGTATAAAAATACAATTAATTATATAAAATTTAACAGAACAAACAAAAAAACAATAAAACGAATAATACTAATGTAAGTCATGAAGACATTTTAAATAGTTTCTACTAATCCACAAAAATAAAACTGGGAATGTTTAAGAAAATGTAAGGAAATAATATAATAAAAGTTGTAGTCTTCCGTTACACAACTAGATTTGTTCATTTCCTGTACAAAACAAACTCTGCACAAGTTTACGTGACTACACCACTGAACTCTTAAAAAACTTGTGTTTGTGAACTGTTATTTAAGATGTCGGTGGTGAAATACAATGATAAAAAACCCAGCAGTTTGTCTATTTTGCAAAAAAAAAGTAGAAACACAATTAATTAATAAAATATAATAAAAATCAATACAGTAGTCTCGAAATGGTGAACAGCAAAAACCATGTTTGCTGTTTGAATATTAATTCCCAATTTATTTTTTCCTGTCTTCTTTTTATGCTATAAAAATCGGTTTTCTTCATTGTTTTTTATAACATAAAAAGAAGACAGGAAAAAATAAACTGGGAATTAATATTTAAAAAACAAACATAGTTTTTGCTGTTCACTATTTCGAGACTCTACTGTAGAACAATAAATTTAAAGACATGATATATTGAATTGACACACATATTAAATGTGCGTCCCTAAAATTCTAAAAAAAATATAACTTTTGAATTAATTTTTCCGATACGGAAATAATATATAAAAATATCAGTCAATAAAATATAATATTTTGGTAACGAAATAATTGAATAAAATTTACTAAACAAACACAAAGAAAAGAAACCTTGCATTGGTTTCTTTTACCAAAAAATCACAAACATATAAGTACTTACAATTGGAAGATTCTTAAGGTAGAATTAATCCTTTCCCTACAAAAAGGACAAACGGTAAAGGCCGAAGTGCAATCAATGCAGGCCACTAAATGACCACAAGGTATGAAAGCGACTTCCAGTTCTTTTACGTAACATATTTTACACATCTTACATGTATTACAGTCAGAATCTCTGTTATTGTCTTTCTTTAGTTCCTCTTTTATTTTCGAATCGCTAGAGACTACCGAGCTAGATGCTTCGGCTTTGCTCAACACTACATCACCGGATTTATTGCGGACTTTCGAAACATATTGTTCACCTTTATTCATCAATAGGAACCTACATTTTGGAAACCATTTAGCATGTTCTTCTCATGCGTCGTCACCATCTTCCCAATTATTTAATTCGCCTCGACAATAGAAGCAGGTTGTACGATCACCACCACCCACGTAGAAAAAACCCGCAGTGACCAACTGCTCTGGTGTTAATTTATTATCGATTGGCCAATTATGATAGGATTGTAACCTTTGATCGCGAGAAGTGTATCTGTAAAACAAAGTAAGTTAGAAAATTTGAAGCAACCCATCTCGGATGTAAAATAATAATAATAATAATAATAATAATAATAATAATAGTCTTTATTTCATATGAGACAACAAACTACAAATAATAAATATCAAAGTTGTTCATGAGGTACATGATTTACGTTAGTTGTGTCGCCCCACATGAAAAAGGCGAAGTTCAGAATGGCTCTCAATGAGAAGAATAATAATTAATATACTCAAAGTACCAACAGTAGCTTGGTATCATCAAACTTTGCTGTTCTAACATAAAATGTAAAAAAGTTACTTACTCATTGTAAACAGGTCCTCCAGGATAGAGTCCATAGTTTTGAACAGCAGGAAGTCTGTGATTTTCTTGCTCCGGTACAGAATTGAGCATTATTTGATATGCAAATATTTGACAAATATCTTCGGATATTAGAGTGCTATCACGAGTATTCGAATTATTGCTGCAATCACGCTCTCGAACAAATGGACAGTTGGGTGCCCATTTTCTGTGATCGGCCATGGGATTATCACCTTCTTCCCACTTATTTAACATAATGTTACAGAACGCACAACATACTTTGTCCTCCACTCCGGTATAATAAAAGCCAGCATTTGCCAGTATATGCGGATCAATAAATCTGGCTGGCCAATTTCCATATGTGACTAGCCTGTTAAGTTCTACTCTCATATTGCGTCCACTATCGTTGCGTTGATCTCGTGACATTATCAAACAGTGTTGAAGTTTTCTGCAATAAACCGGCTAGAGTTGTAAAAAAAAGCCAACTTAAAAACAAAATCAAACATTTAAAAATGCAGACAAAGAACAAAGCAAAAATAACAAACCGTATTCGTCTCGTTACAAAACATCAGTGTTGCCAATACTGCGCAGTACAATATTCGAATGAAAAAAACAAATTTATATCAATAAAACCATAAAAACTGCGAAGAAGTTCAAATAAGTTAACCAAATTACGTCACAAACTTTTAATGATTCAAATGTATTAGCACTAATTTTTTAATAATATTCCTATAACGGTAACGGTACGTCTTCTGCAACGGCACGGCGGTCGTGACTACTTAGGTAGCACTAGTTTGTATGGGATGCCATTTTGCATTAGCAGGGCCGTACTTAAAATCTGTACATCTCTACGTTGAATCTGTGGTGTGGGCCCTACCGGTTTTTTTTGAAAATAAATTTTATTTTAAGTGAACATGTTAGTTAAATTCGTAATAATAAAGAATTCTAATAAATAAGCAAATCTTGAGTTATATCAATGAACTCTTTTTTATTGTAGTCTAATTAAAATTGAAATTTTAATTACGGTCCTGGAAGCTACAAAAATTTGCTTTTTCTGTTTCGTTTTAGAGAAAAATGGAAATTTAAGAAATCATAAGAAATGCAAGAAAAATTTGAAAATCTTTCTTTTTTCTATTTTCCTTCGCCACTTTTTTGATAGGTAATCTTTATACAATCTAAGTGGCAAGTCGGAAAAATCTCGTAAAAGGAAATCTAATACACAAAAATTTGCTTAAATGCAGATCGGTTGAAAGAAAATTGAGGCCTGGTGGTAGTAACCTATGGGCCCCCTCTGTTTGATAAAAGTGATTACCAAGTAATTATGATCCTTTCAGAAACCGGGGCCGGAGAGATTCCCTCTCTCATCGGGCCTATTTATATTTCTCGCTCTCGGTCTGGTGTACAGGGAAAGAAAATCCAAGAAACATAAGGAACTCAGAATAATCTAATAAAAAACCTTGTAAGTGGAAATCTGGTTCAAGTTTCATCTATAATTTTATCAGGGGTGACTTGTGAGATTGTATAGGTACAGTTAGTAGTACTGCCAGAAAACATTAAAAATTATCGGTTTGCTCAATAGCTCTCATGTCGGAGAGATTTGGGAGTGGAATACCCCTAATAGTCTAAACCATAAGGTACAAAATTTTTGACCATACAGGCTGAAAGGACATTAAAAATTAGTAATAAAACCGCCCGTCTGCCACTCGAGAGTGGCAGCGTTAACTTGAGAGTGGCGCGAGAAAAGAGGCATTTTTGAGGTTGAACTAAACCATAGGGTACATAGACAATTTTTATATCAAAAGATTCCTTTTTTTGTGTATTTTTCAAATATACTATGACAGACGGTTTTAAGTGCAGCCTTCATGACGGCAGACGCGTTTGAAAATATCGAGTGATGCGTGGAATAGCATAACAAGCAGAGATAGACTTTCGCCTTGCTTGCAAATGAGATTCGGTAGATGTAATTCACTTTAATAAGTATAATAAATCATTATAAGTGATTATTTTCTTTATTATAACATAAGTCATATACCATAAAAAAAAGTATTGGTAATATTATGAATTTTATTGTTCATTCATTGAATTCATGTTAAAATGGTCTTGAATGATCAAGAAGCTT
This sequence comes from Cantharis rufa, assembly GCA_947369205.1. Lineage (NCBI taxonomy): Eukaryota > Metazoa > Arthropoda > Insecta > Coleoptera > Cantharidae > Cantharis > Cantharis rufa. The sequence continues at coordinate 15,496,181 of OX376306.1, read as the reverse complement.
AAAACAAATTGAAGTGAAGTGATTTCAATCAGAATATGTAGAAGTGAAAAAACCGAAACTTATTATAGCAGAAATTTGAAAATCGTATAAGAATTGTCTTTGTTACAGGAAAATCAACTTTTTACTTTTAACTTATAAAAATATATAAAACCTTAACTTCTGAAATATAATAATATTAAAACTTTAATATAAAGATTAATAATCACCACTGAAAGCTCAAAAATAAAATTAATTTTTAGTAATGTTGAATTAACTTGTTTAATTATTTAAAATTAAATTTTTGATTTCATGAACTTGTAAGAGCAGACAGACAGTCGAAAAACTGTAGAATTTGGTAAAAAACCATTAGTTCTACATTAAAGGCTACAAAAATTTATCACCCTATGGTAATTATATTGATTGCAAAAATTCATCTATTATAATTGTCTTTGTGACTTTATAGAAGATAAACATAGTAATTAATATAATATTTTTTTTTAATTGTAAATTCAATAAAGGTTATCTATTTTCGATAACTTGAACAAGTACTTTATGGCCTATACCTTACGACTATACCGGCCGACTGGGAAGTGGGTAATCGTGGTTCAAATCTTGGTGGGTAATACATTGCTGTGATCTAAAGCCTAATAGTTTTGTGGACTATCGGGAAGGTAACAGGAAACCACCACAATCATACATTAATTAAATTTCCTAGTATGTGATTTTGGCTTCGACAAAATAAGTTGACTACGCTCTGTAGAGTGTATGGCAAAGCTTCCTATGATTCGCTGAACTTCTTCAGACCACATTACACTGCTATGGTAATAAAAATCATCTTTTTATTTATGTTTGTCCAAATTTTAGAAAATAAACGATTTTTATTAAATTTAAAATATCCGTTTGAATTCTTAAAGCGACTATTTTCTGTATCAAGAAAATCAGCTTTTAACTTGAGAAATTGAGAAAGAAAGCAAGCAGCAGATTCAACTTTTTGATTCAATGCGAGTAACGGCAAAGAGCGTGGAATTTTCTTCGATTAACTGGTATTAAAAAATTTGTTATTGACTTTAAAAATATGTTTGTAATTTGGTCAGTAGGCAAGTAAGTACAATTTTTAACGTATGTTTTAGACTACAGACCAAAAAAATTAACAATGATTCAACTACAATTAGTTTTTCTCAAGCTACTTTTTATAGATGTTGTTTCCATTGCTTTTCAAATTTTAATTTTGCATAATGTAAAATGCAGGGTGGCCGAAATGAACGTTGTGGTTTGAATTCCTTATAACTTATAATTTATTATTTTTCTAAAATTTCATTTCAGTATTTTGTGAAAAAGACTTAGGCCCAGTTTTTCAATCGTAAGTCAACCTTAGGTTAACCCAAATTTAAAGGTTAACTTAGATTTCTGACCAATCAGGTAGTCATAAACGTAAGTTAACCCTGAAATTTAGATTAACTTACAATTGAAAAACTGGGCCTTAGGGTATTTAAAATGCAACAATACACAATCGAACAACCGCTCCTGACTGTTTTCTTTAGGTATATTTGAAAGAAAGAGTGCGTTAATAAGCCAAGGACTATTCTGCCATTAAAAAACTATATTCGTAATGAATTCGAGGATATAACACCTGGAATTTTGGGGCAGGTTATGGAAAGAGCACGAATATGCGAAGCAAAAATTGTGAGATATAATTTTTCATAATTAAACCAAAAAAATTCCCCATTAAAATACTGTAATTAAAAAAAAAACAATTGTCGCTTAAATTATATCATTATATAAATATAAATTATTAACTTGTGAGAATAATAATAAGATAAAACTTTTAAAATATAGAACTTTTAGTTGCCGTTTCCTTCTATCAATCTAATTTCTACATCTATTTTCATTTTGAAACTATCGTTTCTAAAACTTAATATTAGAAAATAATTTCACCATTTAGACTTGATTTAGCTAGCTGCATAATATTAACAAATTTTGTCCTGGTAGCGTAGAATACAATGCTGTTAGCTAAATCTTAGGATATATTTGCGGGCCATAAGGAAAGCAATGGGAAACAACCCTATTAATTAAATTCCCTAGTACACCATCTTGACTTCGGCCAAGGGATCGCCTAAGCACTGAAAATAATAAAATACTAAAGAATTTCAGCATTTTAACTTGACAGCTAGATGGACAATATTCGCAAATTTTATGTGACCGATTACAGTAGCAAATTATTTAGATATGTGTGTCTTATCACAAAGTAAAATTAATAACCATAACACTCCCCTTAATAGACGAATGATTTCCAAAATTGCTCTCGAAGCAAATTTAAATATATTTATTATTAAAGTTAGTACGTATTGTGGGTGCCTCCTACCAATGTAACTTTTATTTAAATTGAAATTAAGTGCTTGAACATTGATTAAACTTCCAACGCTAATATTTAGCGTTGCACAATTTCTACTAAATGCTATTATAATTTATTATTATGTGTCAATAAAAATTCTTACCAATGGCCAACTTATCCTTATAGACTTAAATATCAATCTTATAATATCGAGGTCTACTTTTTTAAATACAATTAACACAATTGTATTTAAAACATTTATCACAGATAATGAAAACTGTAATAAAATCATTAGAATTGAATATCCAAAATGTGAATTAAACATTTCAACCAGGTTGCTGTTTAGTTTATAAGCTTTCGCTATTTTTAACAATTTGCTTGTTTGTTCTCTTTTCTTCTGATAAGATATAATATTTATTATTGATTATTCGTTTTTGAAACTAATAGGTTCTTCAAAGATTTTCTTCAGCAATTTTGATATCGCAGTAAACTTAATTTTGATTTCCACACAAAAAGTAAGAATCAAAAATAAAACTGCAACATTTAAAAATGCTCGCAAACATTGAAAAGTAACGTTTAAAATTTCCTTTAAATCACTCGTTTGAAATGTATCAAATGAGAAAACAATGCATAAAATCACATGAGCAATACTATAGATTAAGAATAATTTGCTGATTTTAGAGGATATTTTTTTTGAAGTCTGAAATTCAAGTAGTAATTTATCGATCGTGTTAAGCAGAAATGGTTGTTCTTGAAATAGTTTAAAGTTGTTAACCGACGACATCATTATTGACATTGCAATCAATGGTCCCGTTATTTCATTCAAAGTATGACATATTAATGATGTCTGCGTTTTCACTTCAACATTGTGAAAAAATCTTTAATATAAAAAAATATATGGCAACAGAATGTCAAACCAAAAGTAATAGTTAAAATAATATAATAACAATAATTTAGTGAGTATCGTATTTTCTTCAATTTAGTAATTGGTGGCAGTAAAGCAAACCATCTTGCAACTATGTAGAGAAAATTGTTATTTGTGTTGCATTTTGTTTCATCTGATACCATTTTTGCACAAGCTATAGAGCTCCAATTTATATATTGAAAATATTACTACTCTTAAGGCTTTCTCGAATAAACTGCAGAGAATATAAATATTGTCAAGTGAAGCCACGATTGATTTAAAATAAATTGCATTCAGGTGTTGGGGGTTTTTACGAAAGAAATTATATGGATTGTACAACAATACATGTACATGCCAGATAACACGTTAAAACTAAATTTTTAAAGTAATTAGAGGAATTTTATAATTTATTGTAATAAATAATACTTTTCAAACAATTGTAACCGAAGAAATATTACAAGTTATACTTAGACAATTAACTGTACAACAGGCTAAAATTAAATTTAAGATGGAAAAAAATTAATAATAATATCGATTATCTAAATCCTACGCAGTGATATTGACTAAAAATGCAATTTTCAAAGGGGTATAGGAGTAGCCTTCCTACGAGGGAGTAAGAGTAAGGGTACCTTTTATAAAAAACCATCTGTAAGAATTTTGATTTCACCCTTAATGAAATTTCTATTGGCTTATCAATTTAATATTTTATTACCAAATTACTGCATTATACATCTACTTATGAATTTGTATTAGAACAATTACGTAAGAGGTAACTGTGCCGAGAAGACCTAAAAGCATAGAGTAATCGACGTTGAAAAATCCTGCCGCTGTGAAACGAGGCCAATGATGAGTTGCCTGTTGTGCTAATAAAATTAATTCTTCTCTCAAAATACGTTCCTGTATATTATTAGAAATTGGTGGAACATCTAACAACAATTTGTAGCATATAAGCGCTGTACGGCGAGCTTCTCGAGTAGTCATTTCACAAGTTACAGCCACCATTATTCCCATAATCTAAAATTAATACAAAATTTACTTTTCTGTTTGGTTACTTCGAAAACCATGATTTATGTCCGTTTTCTTGTGATCCAGATCAAATAATATTGATGATCCACATGAACTTACCAAACAATGAACAGTCAAAAATACAGTACATGTAGCAACCATCATACTTTTCGAAATATCGTCTTCGATAATATAATAAAAGCTCACAAATTGAATGGCCGTTTCTAAGATTCGCAGTATTTCAATTAGAATTGTGATAGTTAACAACAATATTTGCCATCCAAAAATGGAATTCAAAATTTCTGCACATTCAATCACTTCAAAATATGATTTTCTAATCAATGCAGTCTTCTTAATACGGTTTTCTATAGATTGTTTTTCAATTGTTGAGCTACTCCGGATATCAGACACGAATAAAATTTTGGTATCAAGTAAACGTTGATTTAGTATCTTCAAGCGTAATTTTAAAAACGTTGCGTAATTACATATAAGTAACACTATTACATGAACACAATATGTGGTTATTTGCTTAACGAAATAACATGAAGCAATTTGTATTCCGACGTTTGCAGCCGTAGACACTATATCAAAAATTATTAAATTTAAAAGTAATACATGAGATATGAAAAACTTCAAATTAAATATGTATATTGCATTTCTTCTTTATTTCATTTCTGCAGCTCTCAAAAATATCTATTTTATCCAAAAATCTATGAAGCGCTATAAATTCCTTAGCATTGTTGAAAATCGATTTATAAATTGCAAAAACTGTTAAGATTAGAAGCATACATTGAGTAAGAACATCTAAAAATATTTGAACGCGACTAAAATAAATAAAATAAAAATCAAAAAATCTGCCGTAAATGCTAAGCACAACTGCAAATATTAGGAATAAAATCCACAATGCAGAATAGATCTTATACATAAGCAAATTTTGTTTGTTTCTAATAAAATCGAGAGGAGGCTCCAAACCAAAAATGTTTGCAATGCGATGCAAAGGTCTCATAAATTTATTGTTTTCTTCTCGATAAGAAAATTTCATCTTTTAATTTATATCAATAAGTTTGTAATTAGAAAAAGATCATTGTGCACTTGTATTAAAAACCAATTTAGTATACTTAATAAAGATATACCAAGCTGACGTGTACTTGCCGCTGTAATATGGTTAAGTGTGTGCTTTAAAATTAAAAAAATAATAGCAATGTTGTGTAATTTACAAAGTAATTGAATGAAACCAAATATATGTCAAAATTGTCAGTTTGTGAAAACTACTTAATTTATTTGTAATAAATAAACAATCTAATTAATTAACAGTCAAAAACCAGTTAATTTTTCAAACTTTGAACTGTAATACTGTTGTTTGTAGCAAAATTTGCCGAAGTTGTTTAATTTACAAGCAAATGTATTGTTTTCTCCTTTTTTAGAACATGTACAATACAAATAATGTAGATATAGCAGAAATTACAAGAATATTTGCATATATTTGCATATAAATATTTGCAGATCTTTTGGTCAAAATCATGACATTTATTTTCTCAAGCCAGGTTCTGGAAATGTAAAAGATTTATTTTTCACGTCTAATTGTTTCAAATATGAATCCTTACAAAATAACGTTGCTTTCTGCATTGTTTTTCTGGTTGCGATACAACATCTGGATTTGCCGGAAAAGGAAAGAAAAGTATCGTAAATTAATTATTAGACGATAAAAATTTGTCAAATTTGGCCAATATTTGTTATAAAAAAGATGCAAACAAATAAGATATCAAAAAAAATAGATTACAAAATAGTCAAATTTGCCAAATGATAATTGGCAAATCTCCCACCCACAGAAGGTGCAGCAGAACAACATTGTTACAGTTACATGACATATTATCAGCTTTAAATTTGGCTGGGTAACGAACTGACAGTAACAAATTGGGGCTAGAAGCAGCATCAACGTGGCATTATGCTCAAATTTACAGAGAAAAAATTAATTTCGGAAATATTGCTCAAGACTATTTGCTGCAGCTATGAAACTGGATGTAACAAATTTATGCTCAAATTGTCATGATTCTGAAAGATGCTTTACGATGGAAGAAAAAACCTACGATGAAGTTAATGATTCAGATGAAATTGTGGATGAAGAACCAATGAAGACTGGAAATACTACTGGAGACGAAGACAGTGATGGTATTGAAGATTTCGAAGATCTAATAGAATCGGGAAGGTTCGTCAAATCTAACGATGAAGAAATGAAAAAATCTTACGTTTTTTGAATAACTAAAATGTAAATTTAAATAAACAGCTCAAAATTGTACTTAATCATTAAAAAAAATTTTTGGATTCGAATTTTTTCGTTTCTTTGCATTTTCTGAGAACATTTACCATAGTAAGGAATATTTTTTTAAGCCATCAGAAAGCAGAGATTTTGACGGGAGAATTTTCGATTGAAAATTTGGGTGCTTTTTCGATATTAAGTCAAAATAAGGTAAAAAAATAAATATTTTAAATCCAAATAATTACAGTGTGTTTGGGACATAAAAAGGTAAGTTTACACCAAATTCTGCGAAAAAAATTTTTTTTGTAAAAGATTAAAATAAACAACCAAAAACTTGGTTATTTGAATTTTTCACATAAATTTTGAGGTAATGTGGAAAAAGTGTAATACAAGAGTTGTAGATCTTTTTATTACCTACGTGACTTTAAAAATATAATTGTGTATTGTAGATTGAAATTCATTTGCTGTATAAGTTAATTTCTTTAATATTTACAATAAAAAACAAATTCCTGTAAAATTTTATTTACTCCCTAGTGTACAACTGTTAAAAAGATGTGTTAATAATTTGAATAAGTATACAAGCATTCTATCAGTTATTTTAAAATTTTTAAAATGAAAAAATGATTTCTAATTATCCAAAAATATATAATAACTCTTTTTGTACTTTACAAATGAAATTACACCGGCAGTAATATTTTCATCGGTACTCTAATACTGATGGTGTAAGGGGTTACAACTGTACACTGCAGTCACTAATACAATAATTCTAAATTTATTTATTTATTTGAATTAGAACAATTACATAGGAGGTAACGGTGTCAAGCAGACCAAAAAGCATAGAATAATCGACGTTGAAAAATCCAGCAGCAGAGAAATACGGACATTGATGAGTTGCCTGTTGAGCCAATAAAATCAACTCTTCTTTTAAAATACGTTCTTGCATAGTACTGCAAATTGGTGGGACATCCAAGAGCAACTTGTAGCATATGGTTGCTGTACGTCCAGCTTCTCTAGTTGTTTTTTCACAAGTTACAGCTATTACTATCCCCATAATCTGCAAATTAACGTGAAATTAGACTTTACTTATGTTACATCAAGGAAAGTAATTTGGAAAGGCTAATACAAAATATAGTACGAATCATTATATTACAAGGGCCTAAGAACTGCAGTTTTCCGAGTTTTTTTAATAGACAGGTCAAAAACTTACCAAAGACCCAACGGTCCAAAATATTGAATGCATAGCAACGGTACTTGTCAAGAGATTGTCTTCTCTGCATATTGAGCAGGTTAATGTAATAATTTGAATTGCCAATTGTAAGCATCGTAAAATTTCGACTAGAATTGTAATGACCAAGAGCAATATTTGCCAGCCGAAAAGAAAATTTAAAATTTTTACACATTTAAGAAGCTTAAAATGTAATTTTCTAACCCATCTTACATTTTCTATGTAACTGTTTTCGATTGGTTCTCTGAAATTATCAGTCAAATACAAAATTTTGGTGTTAAATAAGCACTGATTGATTTTCCTCAAGTGTAATTTTACAAATGACACGTAGTTGTAGATAAGTAAGACTATTATGGAGGCACAATACAAAGTAAAATAATATTACAAATAGAGGGCAACATCTTTGCAGGACGGTATTTGATTAATTCATCGTACATTAGTGTTTCATTAATGGTTGATACCACAAGGAATACTAAAATTAGCCATTGAAGCAAAAATTGATACCCGAAAATGTCGTTAAACGTTTCGATAATTTTGAATATCTTTGCATAAAGTCTTTTAAATAATAAAACTGATGACAACAATTCGCCATGATTAATTTTATTGTTGGCATAATTTAAGGTACAAGTCTTCGCTGATTCAATGAACCACTGGTTTAATCCAATAAAGCGAAGTTTCACACACTGCAGGCAATTATAAATTATTAACACGATAATTAAATTATAATATGCAGCAATTTCTTCTATTAGAAAAGATGGAAAGGATTCTATTCCACGAAAAAAGGATGGATCAACCACATCTTGTATTACAGCAGCAACTACAAGAACGTGCAATACGCATAATTCTGCATTAAACCAATTTAATTTTGAAGTTTCTACGTTTTTAACCAAAACCACGTCTATTTGATTGAAAGTTACCATCACCGCTTTGAAGTCTTTAACCGATAACAGCGACCACTTGAACAGTGTCAGTGCTATCCAAAAAGTAAAAAAAAATCCAAATATGCCATCGATAACGACTTGAGTAAAAATTACTTTAAAAATATAAAACTGGAATCGTTTGGAAACTACATAAACAAAAGAAATAAAAAAAGTTATTATTAAACCCACCGAATATATTTTATAAAATATTAATTCAAATTTATTTTTAAATTTTAAATTTGGCAATAAACCTAAAATATAAGCAAATATGTTAATTTTTTGCAAAGATAGAATGTTACTAGCACGATTCATTGTTTTTTTTTAATAATGATTGAATAAATATTTCGTTTATACTAAATGTGAAAACAATTAATTTTTGTAATCAAATTCTAGAAGAATAATTTGAATAAAAGAACGATTGTATCTGAGCTAAACCAACAATACTTCACGATAATAATAAAAACAACAAGTTATTGACTTCTGCGTCAAAAATATCCGTTCATATTTTTCAGGCGTCAACAACTTTCATTATTTAATTTTCTTTAAAGTAAACAAAAAACTTTTTCACGTTTATCTTAAATTGGATAAGTTTATCGGCTAAAAAAATTTATTTGCTATCTGCTTCTTTCGCTCTAATTTCCACGCCTGCTTCCTTGTTAATGTTCGAGAAGAATTACAGCATTTAAACCTGATGCAATGATAGAATGATTTACCATAACACTCCCCTTAATAGAAGAGTGATTTCTTGGAATTTATAAGCCAAGTCGTTCTTTATACCTAAGACATCTCTTCAAATCTTCCATTTAGTACTCTTGACAACAAATTATAAATAACTAATAATTAATTAAAAATAATTGGCTAATTGGCTCGAAAAGCGCAGAGTTAGCTATCTACATCTACTAAAAGTTTAAGTGTAACTGAGTTTAGTATTAATTTTTTACAATTTTTACTTTAAATGAACTCACCCAAATTACAATCAACCTGACCGTTAAAGCTGCTGTAGCGCTGACATACCAGGTTTTCTTACCAAAAACGAACGTTAAAATAACTTCATTTGTAAATCCAATTGCGGTAATAAAGATGTGAAAAAAAAACCATAAAAGCGTCGAACCAAACAGTTCGTTAAACATAAAAACCATTTCAGTGGCTAATCGATACGCTTTCGCTATTTTTATTAATTTATTCTTTTGAGAAGTTATTACTGAAATTTCATTTTTGACTAAAGCAATTTTCTTTTCAGACAGTAATTTTGCAATTATAGCAAACAGAATTTTAATGTCGTTGCAAATATTCACAAAAATTAATAGAATTAATAGAAGTAGGTATTCAAAAATTATTATTACAGTAAATTTCAAGATTGCAAATTCACGAAGTAATAAAATATAAAATGCGACAGTAGCAAAACTAAAGAAGAAAGAGTGACAAATTATCAACTGATTTCTAATGTTGATTTGTTTGTTTCTAGAATTTAATTCAAAATTAATTAAGTAGTCAATTTTAAACAATCTGGTCGAAAAATTTTGAAAATTTATAGTAGAAGAAATCATTAATGATACTGGAATTAAACAGTGTGTTAGTTCTTGTAATAAAGCGCACATAAATATAGTTACACTGAACATAACTGACTTAATGTGTAAATTTAATGTAAACAAATACATATGGTAGAGGGAACACGTTACAAATATCGACAAAACAACAATATAGTAACATTTAAAAATAAAATTTTTTTTTAAACTTAACGTTGTAAATGGAGGTAATAATATAAAAATTCTTGAAAGTCTGTAAAGATTGTTATTGCAAATGTTCATATTTTCACTAGTCACGATACGACACTGCGACTAATAAAATTACACCCCATAGTTATGAGTAATTTATTGTTAATAAATTATATTAATTATAAAAACAATTTTTTTTATGTAATCACTATAATTATCTATAATTGAGCAGAGGCATAGTTTAGTTAAACAAATGATACATACTTATTATGTACAACGAGCACGTAAATTCATTTGTAAACGTTTTGCCCGCAACTTGCTCGGAGCTGACATTATTGACATAATTATGATTGTGACTTATTCACCACTAAAATAATATTCCACACTGCGGGCGTCATCTTTCTAGGACGGTATTTGGGTATTTTATCGTAGTAGTATTTCATTAACGGTTGATATTACATAGAATACTAAAATTAGCCATTGAAATAAAAATTGATACCCAAAAATGTCGTTAAACGTTGCGATAATTATAGATATCTTTGCATAAATTTTTTTAAATAGTAACACCGATGACAACAATAATTCGACATAATTAATTTTTGTATTGGTAACATTTAGGGCCAGTTCCACCAACTACGATTAAAACTTCGTTCTCTGATTAAATTTTACAGTCCAATAGAAAAATTCTATTTATACTGTCGGATGATTTCTATTGGCTTATTAAATTTAATCAGAGAACAAAGTTTTAATCGTAGTTGGTGGAACTGGCCCTTAAAGTATTACAGGATTTCGTTGATTTAACGAACCACTGGTTTAGTTTAATTAACCGAAGTTTCACACATTGCACGTAATTATAAATTATTAACACGATAATTAAATTATAATATCCAGAAATTTCTTCTATTAGAAAAGACGGAATGGAATCTATTCCAGAAAATAAGGAAGGATCAACCACATCCTGTATTATAGCAGCAAATACAAGAAAGTGCATTACGCATAATTCAACATAAAACCAATTGAATTTTAAAATTTCTACGTTTTCGGTCAAAAGAAGGTCTATTTGATTAAAAGCGATAATGACCGCTTTGAAATCCTTAACCGACTACAACGACGACTTAAAAAGTGTTAATGTTATCCAAATAGTAAAAATAAATCCTATCATGCAATCGAGAAGGAGCTGAGTAAAAATTGGAAAAATATATAATTTGAATCGTTTGGAAACTACGTAAGCAGAAGAAATTTAAAAAAAAATTATTAAACTTACTGAATATATTTTATAAAATATTAATTCAAATTTGTTGTCCGATTTTAAATATGGTAATAAACCTAAAATGTAGCCGAAATTGTTAATTTTTTGCAAAGACAGAATGTTACTAGCACGATTCATTGTTTTCTTTTAGCTACGATTGAGTAAAATTTTCGGTTATACTAAATAATGTTAAATTAATTTATTTTGGTAATTAAATGCTAGAATAATAATTTTGATAATGGAATGATTGTATCTGAGCTGAACAAACAAATAATACTTCACCTTAATTATTAATAGACTAAGACGAATTCTAACATCTACATTATTAAATTTTAAATTCAGATTATATTGATTATTTCAATCATTCGTTAATTTTTGTCAATCATAAATTGCACCGCAGTAGCGTGAATTGAGACTTTATATTCAGACGCACACATATTAGCGATAACAATGACACTAAACTACAACAATGCATCATACATTGCTAATGCATCGCTAATCTTTAATCTTAATCTGTAATCTCTAATCTTTAATCTTTAATCACAAATCTTTAATCTTTAATCTTCTCTATATATAATTTTTAAACATAAAAGAATTTTAAAAAATCGTCAATATTTGAATTTTACATGCATTAAAATCAATTCAAAAGTCTATCGTTGACCTTTAACTGAAAACGGGACAATTCTGTATCCGGAAGCTTTGCTCCGGATACAGTTGTACAGTTAACCTGAAAACTAAAGTTAAGGTAACGCCGATCTTCCAGACTTTTTTGTTAAACAAATATGTTAAAACAACCTCATTTGTACAACTAATTGAGATCATGAAAACGTGCAGAAAAAACCACAAAAACGTAGCACCGAAATGTCGATTGAACATGGAGACTACTTTAATGGATAATAATTGATACGCTTTAGCTATTTTAATCAATTTATTCTTTTGGGAAGTTATTACTGCAATTTTATTTTTAAATAAAAAAAGTTTATTTGCGGTTAGCATTTTTGCTATTGCACCAAACCGTCTCATTGCAGACATTTAAAATAATTAACAGGATCAATAAAGTGAAGTATTCAAAAATTACTATTATAGTATATTTTATAATATCAAAATTCTTCTGCAGTACCTCATATAAACCAAGTGTAGCATAAATTACGGAGACGGAGTTAAAAATTATCAACTTATTTCTGATTTTAATTTTTTGCTTTCTGGAATTTAATTTTAAATTAATTAAATTGTCAATTTCAAACATAGTTCCTGAAAAATTTTGAAAATCTGTAAAATTTGTTATCGATGACATCATTAATGATATAGCAGTAAGGCACTGTGCTGATTCTTGTATAGTACCACAAATAAATATTGATATTTGGGGTATTTCCGCTTTATTGTAAAAATTTGTTACGAACACATAAATACGGCAAAAGAAAATTGTTATAAAAATCAACGTAAAAATGATGTAATAAAATTTCAAAATTATGCTTTTTTTTAAACTTAAATTTTCGAAAGGTGGTAGTAACACAAAAATTCTTAAAAATTTGTAAAGGTTGTTATCGTAAAGGTTCATATTTTTACTTCACACAACACGACACTGCGATTAATAGAAATGATATTCAATAAAGCAGTAAAAACTAAATAATAATATGTATATATTATTCCTAATATGATGAAGAAAATTATAAATAAGTGAGCAGAAGCAGTTTTGTTAAACAATTGATACTTGTTATATATATGTTACCGGCAATACGCAAAATCCGGCAAATTGCAAAATTCCTAGGTAATCTGCAAACCGACTAAGTCGTAAGCTACTATGCAAATTCACTAATACTTTAGGGAATCTGCAAAATGGCTACGGTGTTTCAGGCAATTTGCGAATTGTCTATATTGTTAGTTAATGTGCTTTTTGAGGATGTAACAGACTCACATTGACTAGGCAATGTAAAAAACGATATTTTAAATAGATAATTTTAAAAGAACCATTTATTAAAATATACCTCGTTGAACATTTTACATAAGAATAAAAACTAGAAACCTACGTGGATTAGAAAAGTGACAGAAATAAAATTCTTGGAAATTCTGAAAAAAGATTAAAAAGCTGCACTACTGACGATATACCCATACTCATATTAATATATAATATATAAATATGATATAATCATACCCATTCCGTCTTTCGACAGGGGTCGAACAGATCCAAGGAATATGTTAGGTGTAGTTCTTGGCGAAGAAGAGGGATTTTATAAAATAGGCACTAGAGCAGGAGATCTTCAGAAATGGTACAGTCGAAATGAATTTGAGCCCGTGACGCAAAACTTTATAGTGCTTGCAGAAGATGTAGCTGCAGACGAAATTAGTCTTCGGGTGGCAGTGCTGGCAACTGCTTCTTCTACAGGTTTTCAGAGAATGTTGAAATGTAATTGTACAAAGAAGTGCATAAATAAATCATGCAAATGCCTTAAAAATAGAGTAATGTGTAATAGTCGCTGTCACTTTTCTAATCCATGTCAAAATAAGTAACCTAATGTTTATGAGTTTATAGTTTTTATTCTTATGTAAAATGTTCAACGAGCTATGTTTTAATAAATGGTTCTTTTAAAATTATCTACTTAAAATATCGTTTTTTACATTGCCTAGTCAATGTGAGTCTGTTACATACTCAAAAAGCACATTAACTAACAATATAGACAATTTGCAAATTGCCTGAAACACCGTAGCCATTTTGCAGATTGCCTAAAGTACTAGTGAATTTGCATAGTGGCTTACGACCACGGAGTAATATACATAAGTTAGGAGAGGTTGCTTGGTATCTAGCGACCGGCTAACGCTTGGCCACATAACGCACGCCTTGGAGAGAGAGACGGCGCGAGACAGAGAACTCATCGTGAGACCGTTCATTTCACCGAGTATAGCCTGCAAACCATGTATTTTATAGGGTTTAAAGCATTTTCTACAATTAAACTAGGTACCTTCAACGTTTCATTACATTTATTGTTTTTTATTGATATTATTTATGAACTATAATGTATTACCAATTATATAAAATAAGAGTATTAATATTTAATTATATAAGAATGGACAATTTGCATAAAATTAAAATTCACCTCAAAATCTATTTTATTGATAGTTCAATATTTCTATAATCAGAATATTTGGGTGATTATTAAAAACTTCGTATTGTAAGATTATAAACCAACAAAATAATTAATGAAATCGGTAATAACATTTTGTGGTTTATGTTTACTTTTGTCCTTTTGTGTTTTTTGAAGTTAAATTAGTCTAAATTTAAATATTTTTTTCTGGCCTTATTTGTGAACCGAATTTTAAAAAATTAAGACACATTACATAAATTATGTTAATAAATATAAAAAATTAGATGTATGCTCATAACTGTATCATACTTTTAAATAATAATAAATTTAAAAAAGTTTTTTAAAAGATTATTATTTTGGAAGAGAATATAATATATTCTATTTATATAATTTATTTTTGGAAAAATTTTGGAAATTGTTGGAACAGCATCTTTAGATAAACGCGGCAAGTCCAGTGGAATCTATAAGACATGAATTTGCTTAACTATACATACCTTATATACATCACCTATATACACATTGTACATAACCGTGTAATTAACTAAAACAAACTTACACTAATTAAGTCATTTTTCCATTCTCTGACAATATATTTAGGATCGAAATGTTTCGCACAAACTCGGTCTTTTCGACTCAAAATTTTATCAGCACGGGGTATATTTTTAATCCAAATTTTCAACAACTCAGGATCTTTAGGGGGTGAAAATAAAGATACAATTTCGCTACAGGATGCATATCCCGAACGACAATAAGGCACAAAACATTTGTAGCCCATATTTTTAACAATATTTTTAGTCAACAATGATTTAACAATGAATGCTTTACACAGACTAAACGAAAATTGCAATGTGTTTTGTGGATCCCGCCATGCAAAACAAACGTTATCTCGGAATGCAAGGGCACTGGAAGTAAATTTAACCAGGATTCCTTATTATCAATAGAATATAGAAAGTAAATATTTTACGCTAAAACACTAATTGTTGAAAAGGTAATACTTCAAAGGCGCGGAATTAAAAACTAAGTCGAACTTTAAGGAGAAAAATAAAATGTTCAAATTGCAAACTGAAAATTATTTTAGCGACTGGTATTCAAATTGATGTTATTTCTACTTCTTATGTAATTAAATATTAATATTTTTAGTTTTTTGTAGTAAGTAATACTTTATAGTTTATGAATAATATCAATAAAAAATAATAAATAGAATGAAACGTTGAAGGTGCCTAGTTTAATTGTGGAAAATGCTTTAAACTACATGATTTGCAGGCTATACTCGGTGAAATGAACGGTCTCACGATGAGTTCTCTGTCTCGCGCCGTCTCTCTTTTCAAGCGTGCGTTATATGACCACTATAACTGAACGAGTGCACTCTCCTAACTTATGTATATTACTCCGTGCTTACGACTTAGTTGGTTTGCAGATTACCTAGGAATTTTGCAAATTGCCGGATTTCGCAAATTGTCGTTAACATATATACATTTATATATTTATACATAAGAATAATAATAATAATAATAATAATAAGGCTTTATTGTCACTGAAAATACAAACAAATTCATGGACAAAGCATAACAAAATACAAAAGTAAATATTTTACAAATAAACAAGTTATACATAGATATAAATATAGATACAAACAAGTTTTACAGCAAATAATTATCTATAGTAAACTGCAGATTAAAATTCATTTTAGGTTGAATTTAATTAAGTATAAAACTCGCCAACCGAATACAGAGGCTTTTTTCTCAGGTAAGCCTTGATTGCTTTCCGGAATTTGCAAATTGTGGTTTCAGACTTGATGTCAGGTGGTAGATTATTATAAAGCTTTTTAGCGTTATAAAATATAGAGTGTTTGGTGAGTTCCGAGGAAGGAATCTGTAAATATATGGAGTCGGGTCTCCTAGTATTGTAGCCGTGTTGAGGACCTGGGGGAAGTTCCGATATATGCTTGAAAAGCAGACAAACTGATTCCAATATAAATAGACCAGGCAGGGTCAAAATTCCGAATTTTTTGAAATATTCACAACAGTGGTCTGTGCTTTTTAATTTAAACATGTACCTGATTACTCTCTTCTGCAATTTAAAGATTTTTCCAAACCTCTCGCGGGTACAGGAACCCCAAAAGGGTAACGCGTATCTCAAGTGCGATTCAAAGAGGGCAAAGTAAACCATCCTAGTAGTGCCTACATCCAGCACGTCAGCTACCGACCTTAAAGCAAAACAAGCCGATGATAGTCTGTTGGCAAGTGCATCAATATGATGAGACCATTTAAGGGTATTATCCATTATTAGGCCAAGAAACTTTGTCGATTCAACATCTTGAATGAAAGCATCCCCGATGTTAATAGGCTGGAGGTTTCCCTTGTATGTGATGATCTTGGTTTTATCTGCGTTAGAACAAAGACCATTTGCGTGGCACCAAGACAAGATTAAGGTAAGGTCTAGTGATATTTTGCTTTGTAAGGATGTTGAATCTGGCATAGACCATGTTATACTGGTATCATCGGCAAATAGTGTTATTTCCCCTTCGATGTTCAGATTGGCAATTTCGTTGATAAAAAGAAGAAAGAGGATAGGTCCAAGCACAGAACCCTGCGGAACACCACACTCAGTCTCATTATAGTCGGATGAAAGGTCGCCCACTTTGACAAACTGTCTTCTGTCTCTAAGGTATGAGCGGAACCAATTTAGATTTAAATTATTAATTTTATTCATTCCATAATTTTTGCCAATCATTAAAATGAGTGACCTTCTGGTTTTATTTGCAAATTATTATTTTTTTTCAATTTATTAAGTGCTTTAATTACGCGATCATAGCACTGGTGTTGAGGCCATAACGTGTTGATGCACACCGGAAGGTCGAGCTAAGAAATTCTGTCAAGACCGTGATTCGAACCCAGAATTTCCGCTCTGTAACTCAACCAGCGATCACACCAATCCACGACTGTGGTTCCAAATTATTATTATTAAATAATTTGATAGCTGGAATCGTAGTTATGTATTGCCAGTATTTTCAAAGTGTTATTCTTTGATATATTAGGACACATCCAAAACTCCTTTTTTCTGTTTCTAATAAATTAAATAATTACAAGCATCTGAGAAAAACTATAAAATTAGAGTGAAATCGATGTAAATAATAACAGAGGTGAAGTGTTTGAATTTTTTCAATAAGTATCTAGTACAATTTATTACAATAATTTTTTGAATTATTACTGAAAAGTTTTTATTTCATAGAACAAAATTATTAAACCAAACAAAATTATTTCATAAATCACTGAAGTGTTCAGTCGAATGATGTATCTTTTTTCATAAAACCATGTTACAATCACCTACCTGTAACTAATGAGTGCCAACGACTGCTCAGCGGATCTAAAATATGGGCGTGGTCTACTTTCGGAATGTTAACACAATTAAAACAACAATAATATTTTATAATTAATTTAATTTCTCCCTTGGTTTTTCGTGCAATGAGCCAACTCATTAATAATACAACATGTACAGCACATCATTAAACATATAATCCACACAACAGCATATTGGATTGGCAACAAATGCCATAATTATTATAACTAAATTTTACGATGACGTTATCACGACAAGAACTGACTTTAACAGTCGTAAAATACAACCGATCAACATTAACTGTTAAGACGGCAAACATAAAGTTATCGAACAACCAAACAACATGAACATTAATAATACGACAATAAACATGAATATATAGAAAGTCAACAATATGACAATTATTCCGATACTGACCTGAAAGGTCCACAGAACGTGCACACAGCACCAAGAAGGTACTAACTAAACAATACAAAAATAACAATACCTTGTTGCAAATTTAATTTCCATTAGTAGACGCAGGTGTCCATGGAGATGATTGTTGAGCAGGTCGGCATCGTGCAGTACGTAGCTCCAATTAACATTATACAATAACACGACAAACAGCAACACAATCCAAAATAACTCAGCGGCATAATTTATTACCCATTAGATTGGAAAATTCATCCAAACTCGAAAGTTCGAAACAAACCGCATATCAGAAAATGACACCATAAATTAATATTTCGATATCAACATTTAAAACTTCATAATATTTGAATAAGTTCGACACGCGCAGTATCAGCAAACCATTTCAGTTTCAATATTTTTACACTAGATTATAACGTTATTATGTTGAATAGTTCGACAAAAATCGCACTCGGAATTCGTTCAAAAATTTAAGGTGAATACCGGCAACATGGTGGTCGGGTCGCCACATTTCAGGCGCGAAAAACGCTTCCCGCGTTTACTAAGGTCGAGAATCGCTTGGCGCGCGTCGCCAACAATAATTATCTTAATTTCTTCACAATTTGTTCCCCAAAAGCGACACTAACGGTATTCGCGAGAACAGAATTTCCACCAGGAAAACCGCAAACTTTCACTATAATTTTCATCAAAACTAAATATTTCAGTTAAAATTCACAGGTCTTAACCATGACTTCCGACCGTCTTCGCAGCTCGTCAGAAAGTAAGTCGGAACCATGATACAATAAATTACAAGATATGATATTGTTGAGTCTTATTTTCATCCGGTTTGGCGCATGACGTCACTTGGTGAGTTCACGCCCACATTTTTCAAATAGAATATTAGAAATAAGGACAACGCTATACAGAGATGTTATAAGTTAGAAAGAGAACAAGCTCATATAACATAACGTATTTACGTTATGTTATTATTTTAAAAGTACATTACAGCACTGATTATGAGAATATAAAATCGTATATATATTTATTCCAAATAAAAAAGTTTTAATTAGCATTATATTATGTAGAATTTGGGTGTCTGAAAGGAAGTGATATCCTCTATATTTGTATTTTTGTTTCTCAATTTCGAGAATTTACTAATTAGTTTATCCGTGTATTAAATAAATAAATAAATTAACGATAAGTACAATATTTATTTAAAAAAAGTAATTGTGAAAAATATCTAAAATATAATTTTAAACCAGTATTTACATAAATTGAAATTTTACGAAATATTTACAAATTTCAATTTGCCAAAAATATCAATTATTAGTATTATTAGCTCTTTTTATAGGATCTGTCTCACCGGTTGAACCCCGTTAACAACAATACCAAGTCTTGTAAATTGTTTCACTTTAACTTGAAATAAGATAACAAAAAATAGAAGAATAATGAAGAACTCTTACATACAAAGTATAAAACGTGTGTATTATTTTGGAAGCATTCTTAGGTTGATTCCTCTACGGAACGAACTCATATTTAATATTTATTCAATAGTATTAATAATATTACTATCCATTGCTACTTTGATTACGATTTACATTAGGTTTAACAACCCTTTTGTTGAAAATTGCATATTTATATTTTTGGATGTATTTGGAATGCTAATTTTGATAATAATTATTATTATTGGTGTGTGTTTAACGTTTTTCAACGCAAAAGAGTTTGATTTGTTGGAAATATATTTTCGGGACGTTGATGATGGTTTAAATAGTGACAACGTTCTATACAAACCTGGAACATCTTACCAAGTTTTAAAAATTATAACGGGGCGGGGTTGTAATCTCGATGCTTATAATCAATTTAGGTTTTACGGCTAAATTTACTTCTTTGGAAGTTACCGTTACACACTTTGTGAGAAAATTAATGGATTTATATTTTATTGTGTCAGTGTTTTTGATTTTTAATTACTCATCCATAATCAATCTGCGTTTACAAGTAATACACCAACGTTTAGCATCTTTACTGGATAAACGCAGGGTGCGTGTCCCACTTACTTCCGGACTGCAAAACTATAGATGTGAGATAGTAGCGACGGATATGCTGAAGGAAGTAATCAAAATTCGCAATTTGTTCAATCTTCTTTTAAAAATTTGCGTTATTTGCAATAAAACTTTTGGTTGGATATTTCTTTTTGTATTATTTTGTATTTTGGTACAAATTTTGGGATTAACTGATTATTTTAATGATAATAAACCGAGCCGACGAAGTTGTAGTTGCCAATGCAATTTCTGATTCCATATTTTTTGGGATTTTATGCTTATTGCAGTACGTAAGTAGAAAATTTTAGCAAACTTGTTTCATAGTAGTGGCGAAATCTGTTCAAGTTTTACCACAATTTGCCACTTATTGCTTATTTCTGCAAGCTAACTTCAACGTATTTAAATAATTTAATAGCTGTTCCTGTTACATACTATTTTTTCTAGTATTTTTAATGTAATTTATTAAATAGATTATTCTTATTAGTTTATTTAAAAAATATTTTTTCATTTTCTGAAAATTTAAGTTTTCAACACGACTGCGATTGTAGAAAATTAATTTAACTTCCAATTTTAACTAATTCCGGCAATTCTTCCCCCTCCCACCTCCTTGCGAAGAACGTATTAATAAATTTATGAATTTCAGGTTCTGGGTTTAATGGTTACTTTCCTTTGTGACGAAACCACCAACATAGTTAAACGAATAAGCACCACCTGCTATAATTTACTATCAGATAATTCGTTAGTTTACGACATGACTCATAACCCTATGTTGAGAAAAGAGTTGCACTTATTTGCAGGATAAGCAACGAAACAGTGTCCTTACTTCTCTGTTCTCGGACTTTTCAATGTGAATCGTAATATGCTTTTTAAATTGTTTGGCACAATAATTATTTCTTATGTTATTCTGATCATACAAGTTAATAAATAAAACCGGTTGTCTACAACAGTTTTTCTAATTATTGTAATTCATAGTAGTCGATTGTTTAGTTTCTCGTATCTCATAGTTACAGTAGAATCCGCATTATGTGATCACGGATAATCTTATCAATCGGTTATTGTGATCATTTTGACTGGGAACCGGCCGCTTTAATTAGTTTACATACAAAAACCACCGGATAATGTGATCAAAAAGCCGCTTATTATTATCACTCTCAAGAAATTACCAACACAATAATCTTTTTCTAAGTATCTTTTTCTGATTTGTCATTGAAATTTTATATATTTTTACAAAAAACAAATGTATACATTTGTATACAAAAATTAATGAAGTTTCCCGTTTCATATGGGGTGTTTCTATTTTTATTTTGCTAAAAGAGGACTTTGCTTTATGCATTTTAATTTATAAGTTTAGTTTATTTTTGCTTTTCTTACGATGTTGACTAAAAAGCGAAAAATCTCTTGGTAAAACAGAAGGTGAAAATTATCGAAAATCACTGTAAATTAAGATTCTCTAATTTTTCGTTTCCAAAATACGTTTTTTTTTAAATTTGCTTATTGTTATCAGTTGGTTAATGTTATCAAAATGCCTTGGCCCAAAGTGATCACTATAAGCGGATTCTACTGTATATGCAATGTCAAACCTTGAGATTTTGTCTAATGGATGGTGCCTTCTTTTAACCAATTTAACCAATTTTAAACCTATTTTAAGGAAAGTTGACATTCTATGTCCTTCAAGAAATATTCAAAATATTTAAATATACAAAATGTAACACCAGGTGGCGTGTCGCCACAAATTTTATACAGGAGTTGATTACCCGTGCTATACATACAATAAAACAACTTTTAGGTTATACTTTAGTTCACTTATTCAGTTAGTAGTTCATATAATTCGAAGACACCAACTGAATTACACCAAATTCACTAGAATCGGTATTTTAACACCATTCTAGTTAAAATAGGTTTAGAAACCGTTTATGAATGAACAAAAGTTAAAACGCTCTCTAAGTCTTAAAACACGTTCTAACTAAAATAGGTTTAGAGAGCGTTTTGCAGCATTTTTATGAATACAGATGTTAAAATTCACTCGGTCAGTCAAAAGAGGCTGTTTAATTATCGAAATCTAAAGTTTTGACTATGGAGTTGTGTTTGGACTAGTTCTGGTACTGTACCACCTTGTAGCCCCCGCACCTACTAGGTTCGGGAACTTTTAGTATGTTTATCTCCTAACTAGTCCAAACACACTCATGAAATAAATAAATGAGATCCCGACATTTCACTCTAGACCATATTTTCCTGAAAGTTTTAAAATTATTATATCGGAAAAAATAATCCGCTTTGTAAACTTTCAGGTTTATATTATATCATTGGCGCAACGCTGTCATTAGCTTTCAGAACGGCCTATTAGCCCACTTTAAAATAGGTATTCACTGAAAACTAGTTTTAAAAATCCCCAGTGTTTATTCCTGAGTAATAAAATCCGCAAAAGATGTATACAATATTTACAGTTCTTTGCAAAATTTTGAAAAATTACAAGCATACTTTTGAATTGTAAATTACGGGGGATGGGGCTCTATATATTATAGAAGTGTAGATTTGTAGATTAAAGGACTCAAACAAAGAAATGCTGTGATGCCATTTTGACATCTACGTATTTTTTTGTATATTATATTTGTCGAAGTAGTTAAGTTTAACCGCACCTTTAGTTTCATTTTTATTTGTTTACCGTCACGTGGCGTCACCTAGCGTTTCTTTCGCGAACTGAGAGAGGAATTTTGCTGGTTAATCAAGACCTGCGCGGGTAGGTTAGCAAGCAGACGCGGACAGTTGATTTTGACCGCCATTAAGGGATGATGTGAAAAGTGAATCGACCGTTTATAAAATAAAGCTGATAGCGCCTGGGTTTTTATGTGAAGTTACTACCGTTCGGTTATTTATCGCGTTGTGCGAATTTATTTACTTCCGGGTTGCTAACAATTGCTTTGCTATTATAGCAATTTGCACCGATGTGCATATTTTTAAGATTTCACGAACACATCATATCATCATTTCATATAACATCTTGGAAACTTAAAGAGTACGTTTTTTATGTTACTACTTTTACCGGCTCCCGTTTTCTTAAGAATTTCTTCGGTCAATCAACATAACCTCAAATGCCCAGTTTACCGCCATAATTTTAGTGAAGTTCGATTAACCTTTAATGCAATCATTTGGCTTTACTATCGATAAATTAATGCCTGTAGACAGTCTACGTATCGCTCCTACTATCCTTTGCAAAATTACGCATTATTACCGATATTCCGTACAAGTATTGTTACTACCGACGATTGTACCAGAAGATTATTGTGCGAAGTCGAGTCGACAGAGTGCCTTTACGTCCACCTTGGTAGGGTCAATCTTATGAGTGCCCCATCATCTCGTTCATGGTACCCCATTCGGCATTGCAGTTCGAGAGCTCGTTACGATTACTTCTTGGGTTCTGGTTGGTCGCAAGACACCTGTAAGGTAATATTGTACTGTTTATTTAAACTAACTGTGTGTGAATTTTGTGTCTACGTATTATCTACATTATTGGAATCGACTTCAACATTCAACGTATCGTTATATGCTACGGAACTTTTATAACGTATCACCTTTAAAGATTATCGAAATCATATTATCGTTTATATTTACCGCACAAAGCTTATGCTTTATTTCTTAGCTATTGAGCTAAACCAATATCAATATTTGTATTATAGTAGTTATTTAGATTTTACTAACCATATTTTTACCGCAACCGAAGTCAAGAAGGTACTGTTGATTTTTCGTTCATTTGGCCATTTTGTAATCTTCTTG
This sequence comes from Cantharis rufa, assembly GCA_947369205.1. NCBI lineage: Eukaryota > Metazoa > Arthropoda > Insecta > Coleoptera > Cantharidae > Cantharis > Cantharis rufa. The sequence goes on along the minus strand of OX376306.1, from coordinate 15,471,979 downwards.
ACTAAGGATTGTTGCGTATTTGTTACGTTATCGTATCGATATTTTTAATCGAGAAGAATCCCTCTTTTCGATCATATTTGTGTTTGATTAATGTGTTGCCTAAGTTAGGCGTAATTGTTTATTTATTTATCAGGCATTTATATATTATATGTTTTTCCATTTAATTTTTTTATTGTATATAAAATTTCTGTACCTTACGACCACCAAGCAACTTCTGGAAAAGAAAGGTTCCGTAACGATTTCTCGAACAAGCATAGCGGAGCTTGTTATTGGTGGTAAGTCTCATTTAGTTCGAGTGGCGCCCATAAACTTGACCTTTCCCGATTGTGACGACTCAACAGGTATTTCGACCCCCCCCCCCCTATCTTTTGTATTTCCGCGGTATCCTTCCGATACACCCCCGCGACCCATCGCCACGAGCTAGCTAGGGTAGTACAAAAGGTAGGTTTCGTGCGTGTGCCCCTTGGCCACGTTTTGTACCGTGACAATACAGTCGTATTCCCTAATTCCCATTCAGTTATATATTATTTGATTTGAATATTTTGTTATTTTTGATTTTGTAAATATGTAATTTTGATCCAATCCAATTTGAAGATTGGAGAGATTATTAAAATTTGGAATTGTGTAATTTAATTGGAAAAGTTATTATTTAAAATTTATTGAAAATAAATTCGATAATTTCATGTTGAATATGAATATTTTTACACACAGACAATAATCTACATAGTACATAATCATTAACTTCGAAGACCGGAAGACCGGTTCGATTCCGGATGACGTAAAAAAATTTTTCTGACTCTTTTCTCTCAGAAAAAATGGCAAATTACAAAGGTTATTTGCAAAAATAGATCAATAGGAATATACCAATTTATACAGATTAATAGAAAATACAGTAATACCTTTCTACTGAGTTCATCTGTTCAATTTATATTACTCTTTATTTTAAATAGAACTTACCCAAAGTACAATTAATCTGAAAGCTAAAGTTGCCGAAACGCCTATCTTCCAGACTATTTTGTTAAAAGAATATGTTAAAAAAACCTCATTAGTAAACCTAATTGCGATTGAAATTCAATACATATTACGATAATAATTTAAATAATAAATTATAAGGTGAATAAAACAATGATGTAAATACTAAATAATAATATGTAGGTAACATATTATTACTAAATATGATCAAGAAAATTATAAGTAATAAAATTATTAAAATTATTAGCTATATAGTTTTAAACAAATGTAATTATCGAAGATTAGCTAAGAAAACCATAAAAACAATAAATTATTTTCGAGCTTTCGGGAACGAATGTTCCCTTTGTCAAGAATATTTATTAATGTCATAAAATAAAATACATAGTTACAGGAAAGATGCAGTATTGACATTTGTCCGATAGCTTGATTATAACTTTTTATAAAAATGAAAATTAAAAAATCATAATAAGCTATCGTGAATTAAGAAAAAACCAATGGTGAAAAACTTAATCCCAATACTAAAAAAGACTTAATTAAGAAGAGGGCTGTAGATGTTGCTGAGGCCGTCGATGTCAGTTTTTCTATTCATGGTGTTATTTCTCTTCTTAATTTCAATCATTTCGTGCAATAATCTGTCCCTGTAACAGGTAATAGTTTTTAAAATTCTGATGTTATTGAAATTCATATTATGTCCATCTTCAAGAACATGTTTTGCAACAGCGGTGGACTCTGGCTTGTTGCATCTTATGGAGGAAATGTGTCCGTTGGTTCTTTTTTTCAGCCATTGGTTAGTTTGGCCAATGTATGAAAGTGGGCAGTCATTACAATCAATTTTGTAAATTACTCCAGATCTTTTCTCATGGGGAATCTTGTCTTTTAGGTTCGTAAATTTTTGCCCTAATTTGTTGAGGGATCTAAAAGTAATTTTTATATTAAAAGGTTTAAAAAGGTGTTTAATTTTGTTGCTAAGTCCATCAACATAAGGTATAACAGCATAGGGAGTGCTTGGTTCTTTGGATTTAGTATGGCCATTGTATAGTATGTTAACCCTGTCCTTAATTAGTTTTTTTATGAGGAATTTAGGGTAGTTGTTTTTAATAAGTGTTTCTTTGGCAATCTTTAAGGTGGATTTCCTGTAATCCCCATGTGTAAGTTTAATGGCACGATCGATTAACCCAATAGCGGTCCCTATTTTGTGTGTGTTGTGGTGGTAGGAATTGTAGTTAAGATAACGTCCGGACCATGTTTGTTTCTGTGTCCATTTGTAATGTAAAGTATTGTTATGTCTGATGACTTCGATATCTAAGAATGTTAGTGTGTTGTTGTTTTCTTTTTCTAAAGTAAATTCAAGTCGAGGGTGAAATCCGTTAAAGTGTTGAATAATATAGTGTTCTTGGTCCCTAGGAATGGCTGTGAAGATATCGTCAACATATCTTTTAAAGAAAGGAATGTGAAAGGGAAGGGATGCAATACGGTCATTTTCTAGAATTTCCAGAACTAAATTAGCGAGAGTTGCAGAAATAGGACTTCCCATAGCCGTTCCGAAAATCTGTTGAAATAGTTGACCGTTGTATTTAAAGTATGTGGTTTCTAAACAAAGTTTTAGTGCGTTGATAAATTTAGATTTAGGTATAATGGTGTGTTCCTGTATTAAGTCCCATTTGTCTTCGACAGCTTGAATCGCAAGTTCAATAGGAATGTTTGTAAAAAGGGATTTTACGTCCAAAGAGATGAGTATATAGTCCTTAGGTATATTAAAACTTTTTAAATCCTCTACGAAAGTCCAAGAATCTTTAGTGTGATAAACTGATTATTTCAGATTGGATCAAACACGAATATGTGGAGAAAACAGCCCACTTCTCACTGAAAATAGGAAATGCTGTACCTCCTAGAATTTATGGCCTTCCTAAAATACACAAACAAGGAACACCACTTAGGCCAATTGTCGCTAGCATTAATTCTCCCACTTATAAACTCTCTAAATATTTATCCAAAATTATCACCAACATTCTAGGGAAATCAGTTTATCACACTAAAGATTCTTGGACTTTCGTAGAGGATTTAAAAAGTTTTAATATACCTAAGGACTATATACTCATCTCTTTGGACGTAAAATCCCTTTTAGAATCGAAAGAACGCGATCTTGCGATAAGTTGCTGTCTTCTGGAACATCTGACAGCAAATTGTAGCAGATTGTTGCTGTATTTTGAACTTCCTTTGTGGTGGTGTTGCAAATTGCAGCTGCCACAACTCCCATTATCTGAAACCAAAGAAAAAGCAGTTACCTTCTTTTATGAAACGTGACAACGTCGTTTTTTAGAAAAGTAAAGCCGATCAGGTTTAAATTGAAAAGAAAATTCGCCAATGATTTTAAATTGCAGGACCATCTACACTTTATTTGTATTCCTCACTACTCAATCAGTTCGGAAATTACATATTAAGGTATTCAGTATACATTTCATATTATATAATATTATATAACAGCGGTGGCCAAGCTCCTTGATAGTCAGAGCCATGTTTCAAAATTTGAAATTTTACATTTTGAAACACATACGGAGCGATAACAAATTTTTAAAATAAAATAGCACAAAAATGAAAAGGGAACTCGGGTACATTTACCGAGAGCCACAAATAATCCTTCAACGGATTTTGAATTATTCTTGGATTATTTTTGGGAATTATTCCCGAATTCTGGGTCCCTCAGACCCCCCGGTTTGAGAAACCTAGTTTTGTAACATTTCTACTTAATGTTTCATTTCATTACCACATAACTAAGCAATGAAACTTACGCAGAGGAATAGACAACCAAATCCAATATATCTTAACATGGTATAGCGCTATCCTGAGAACGTTCCAAGTATGAAAGCTGTAAAACTTGGATAATCAAATAATTAATATCTTGGAGCAGTTGTATGAAAATTGTAAACATGATAAACAAAAAATTCCATCCCAAAGCAGCATTACAAATGGAGTGAATTTTTAATGCGCTGTTACTGTGCTGTCACAATCATGTTAACGTAACGTAGTCAACTTAACCTTGAACAAATGCTCCAATCTAAAGCCATCTTTCCGACGATCTACCAATCAAATGCGAGCATTTGTTCAAGGTTAAGTCGACTACGTTACGTTAACATGATTGTGACAGCACAGTTAAAGATTGTTCTGGTTTTCGTTAATTCTGCTTGAAGATTGGTAATCTCAAAACCATATCTGTTACTGCTTGTTACATTAAAATCAGAAATATGTATTTTGTATTTTTCCAACAATGCAGTTACTTGTTCATTTATAATACGTAAACGAGTGTTGATCAAAAACCCATAATTGTATATCAACAGCACGGAAACGATAAAATATAGATCGCAGACTTTTCCGATAAAGTTTCCCATCAAGATTTCCACACTGTTCGACGTGTAAACCAATTCGACCGATAAATATACTACAAACAAAAATAAGACCAACTGGAAAAGTGTGTAAAACTTTCCAGGCCTTATTTTCGTTTTATTATTTTTCAAACCAAAATGGATCTCTTTGAACAGAGTTTTCATCAAACTAAACTCTTTTACGTTAAGAAAATTTGAACGATAAATTATAAGTGATATCATAATAATTGACAATATTTGGCCAACAACGTTTAAATAAATTGCTATCTCTGTTTGCAAAGTGTTGTAATTGCTTTTTAGGTACACCGAACCAATGGCAGAAGAACAAAGAAGGAAAATCAGTACTGTGGAGTACAACATAAATTTTTTGTATCCGTCTTCTTGAATGGGAGATACCAAACCAAAACTGTATCCAATGTAATAAATAGTTTTCATATTTTCCATGTAAAAAGTTCTCGGCATTTTCATGTTTCCAAAAAATATGGTACGCGTCGGTACTAACTTTCACACGTTGTTAGCTGTGTTATTACTGAAAATTATTACAGTTTAACTGAAATTACCTAAATAAATATATATAATGATGCTATTATATATAATATAATGGTCGTTTAAATAAATTTTTTAAATTTAAATTAAAAAATTTTTTTTTAATTTAACATGAAATTCAAATGAAGTCTGCGATCTGCAAACTATTATGTCACACTGGTTTTAAAAGTATAATAAAAATAAATAATTGAAACGTTTTTCCATACAGACTTCAATGTTAATATTTTTAATAAATTATTGCAAGTCATCAATCATGGTAATTATAAGTAAATATATCTAATTAAACGCATAATTATGAGAACTTAACATAGTAATCATTTTATAAAATCAATTAATTTGTTTAATTTTTTATAAATTATTAAATCGCCATTTAGATATTTAACAGTAATGCCCCTGTTCCACAGTCAAAATTTCCATTATTATTTTTAATTAAAAAAACATCAAAATAAAAAAAATATTTATGGAATAAATACCATACTACAACAACAAAACTTATAATTTACTTATAGCTTTTTCAATATCACACAATGTACGTTATTTCAGCGACAAGAAACGAATAAAAATAGTTTGGCCAATTAACTTTTCGGTAAAATTTTTTGTTAAAAAATTTCGAAAAGCATTTAACTTTTTAATATTTTTAATGAAAATTGTGAACATTAATGATTATTTTCTTGTAGAGAGCTGGACACAATTCCTTCCAATGCAGAAAATTGAGCTCTTCAAATAAGATGTTTTTAGAAAGAGCTTTACCGAAAAATTGTAGAAGAATACAGCAAGCTTTCGTCTAACTTCCTTACTTTGATCCTCTTTATTTTGCTTGTCTTCCCTTTTCATCTTCTTTTGATTTTTTAGCTTTTGTAGCTTCTTCTTCGAATTTTGTTTTGATTACGAGTTCAATCAAGACATGTTTGTTAAATGTTGAGATCGTGTAACCAAAATGTGACTCCAATATTTTCCATAATTCGTCCAATTTCCTATCGTCCGGTTCTTCTGGATAGCATAAATTGCATAGGATTTCTAAAACTATATTTTCCAGGTGAATCAGTAATATTGTTACTGATTTTATTTCACTCTTAACTTTGTTGGCTTTAAGATATTGCGTTATATTATTCTTAAAAACTTTAAATTATCGTTTAATTTAAATTCTGGTAAGTTTCCCGAAAAGGTCATTTTACTTTTCCGATTTTCCTCGTCGCCAATAACAACAAAGAACCTCTGCACTTATTGGAATTTTTCAAAAATTAAAACAAGTATTTTAATTAAGAATATCCTTAATAACATGTATCTCGTAAATTTCGAATAATAATTTAGGAAAATTATGCTTGGTATACATTTTTATTTCCAAACCATACATTAATACGATTTTATTTTCTACTGCGATAGCTTATAATTTAATACCAATATAATTAATAATCGTTATTGATTATTCTCAAATTATTGTTTGCGTTTGTATATATGACAAGGTTTAACATACAGAGTACAGTAAATATTAAAATAGTTAATTGGGCTTTAAAAATATGAAATTTGAAGCTAAAAATAAAAAACTAGAATTTTAGAAAACTAATATCCGAAGAATTTTTAAATATTTAAAAACATTTTAAAAATCATTAGCTGTTTCAATTCCAGTTTTGAATACGAAAGTCAAAGTTTTACATGCCTAGTACATAAACATACCGAGTTTGGTAATTTGATATTTATACTTTACCTTACGGCGGAATGTAAAAAATACACTAAGATAATATTTTAATGAATTTTAAGAATTTTGATATGTACCTTTTTCAAAAACATTTTTAAGTTTATTTTGAGGACAACTAACGTTATATAATTCATAAAATGTTTGATTATTTATATCATCACAATTTATTTATTTATGATAATTATATAATTTGCTGTAAAATTTTAAAATTATTTATGTATTTGTATGAGTACAATAATATCAGAGGTGATAGTCCCAAGAAAACCAAAAAGCATAGCGTAATTGATATTAAAAAATCCAGCTGCTGAAAAGTGAGGACATTGATTGAAGGAATATTTTGCTAAGATATGTAATTGCTCCCTTAAAATGTAATCTTGTGTGACATTAGTATACGCAGGTATTGAAGATAATAAATTGTAGCAAATTTTTGTTGTATTTTTAGCCTCACTAGTGGGTCATAGCACATATCGTAACAACTGTAACTCCCATAGTCTATAAGCAACAATAATTGCAAAAATGAAAAGCAGTCAACTAAAATTAATTTTGTATTAGAAAAATATCTGATTGCTTAAGAAATCTCGAAAAATAAAAATCGTTTATAAGTTTTGTAAAATTTTATTTCATATTTAAATTTTTAAATCGTTTTATGTCGGAACCAAAAATGGAAAAAAACCGAATTTCTTTGAGTTTCTATAGAGATGTTTCCTATTGTTAAGATCCTGCCCAAAAAAACGTAAAGCAGTCTTGATTGGTATTGGATGCCCAAGGGGTAAATATCCAGTAAAATTTCCGTACACAAGACTCGGAATTCCAAATAATTCCAACGATTTCCAAAGAATTCCATTGATTTCCAAAGAATTCCAGGAATTTCTAAGGGAATTCCAAACGAGTGTACACAAAATTTTCGGGATATTTACCCCTAGGGATGCCCAGTCAAATTTTGGCACCTTAACAAAAGGAAACATTTTTCGCAAATAATACTTACTGCTACTAAGAAACACCATATTCCAAGAACTATAAATATTTCTAATATTAATTTGTCGTTTCCAATTGCCACGATGAAACTATTTATCATTTCCAATATTTCGATAAAAATTGTAAATACAATAAAAGCAGCAGTCCACCCCAAAACTTGATTCATCAGGAATTGATTTCTTAAAATAATTTTTTTAATATTTCTTAAGCGACTAACTTTTCGTGCTGGGGTCAAACACAAATGTTCTTTAGTCAGTGCACTTCTAGAATTATATATACATTGTAGCTGATAATTTAATTTTTTTATTTGTACTTGAAGTACGAACACGTAGCGGTAGAACAATAGTACAGAAATCGCGAAACAGAAGTCACCAAAAGTTTTGACGCTATTGCTCAAGAGAAACGGTATTCCACCAGCTCTAAATACTGACACGTTGTCGTAAATTATTGCGCAGAACAGTGAGAATCCTATAACTCGAAGCCCCAATTCAAAGTTTTCTGATTTTTCAATAGTCTTCTTTAGGTTCAATCTCGAATTGACCCTTTCGAAAAGCATTTTAATTTCGATAAATTTATCGGCGTTTATAAACGCCGATCTGAAAGTAACATTGATAACAAAAATTCCTGATAAAAATTGATTAACCAAATTCAAAATGTTATACGGTATGGTGACCTCATAAAAATACGTTAATTATACGTATACGGAAACAAAATTTGCAACAAAGAGTATTGTAATTAATACAGCTATTTGGAGGAATAATCCCCAAAAGTATTCCAATACCATGTATTATTTTAATATTGTCTACGCAAAGGGTTGGGTTTCGAACCGTACATAACGATTTATTTTTCTACTTTAAGTATTCTTCGAGTCGAACTTCAATACTTCTACCTAATACAATACCTATACAATACCTATCTAATTAAGAATAACTATTAGAATAACTAGAATAGAATGATCATTGATCACTAATTCTAGGAACCTGATGAATTTTATACTGTTGTTCTTTATTATTTGTTATTATATAATCAATAATTGTTGCACTTGTTTTTTTAACTCTGGTGTACTCCTTTACTAGCTGACAAAAACCGTGTTTGGAAATCACGGTCTTCAATTTTTGTGTATAAAAACCCTCCTTTGCGTAGTCCAAATTTATATCTCCATTTATAATAATGTTTCCATAAAATTCCAACGATTCCAGGTAAGTATCCATGTATTCAATGAATAAACTGTCACTATTTTGCGGGGGATGATATATAGTACTTATCAGACACTCACTTTTATTAATATTTACTTTAATTGATAAAATCCACAGGTAGTTATTATCTGTTTCGTTCAATAATACTTTATACTTTAGATTATTTCTTATAATTATAAGAACTCCGCCAGTTCTACAATTTTTTGTTAGGCATTTTTCCATTTTATATCCAACTATTTCCAATTCATTTTCATATACATCTTCTGTTACGTGTGTTTCACTTAGGCAAATTATACTTGGTTCTGTATTTTTGATTAATAATAGAATCTGATCACGGTTATTAAGGTATCCTTGACAATTAAAATAGAGTATATGATTTTCTAGCTCCTTTGAAGTCAATGTTTTTTCATTTGTTAGTTTTTTGTGTTCTAGTCAATAATATTTTTTACGCTGGGTTTCCATAATTTTATCCAAAGTCGTACTGTCTTTACTCCAAACAGGGTGATCAATTTTTAATTGAAGATTAAATTTCTTGTTTGCAGTCTCACAATTTACACATTTTCTCATTTCGCACTTACATTCTTTCATCTCATGATCATTTCCACATAGTGGAAAACATACTGATTCTTCTTACATTCATTTTTTTTATGGCCATATTTGCAACACTTATAACACCTAATGATGTTATAATCGTTAAATATCTTGCAACGATTCCAACCAATAAACAATCTATCTCTCCCAGAAATCCAATAAGATGCATTCTGGTCAATCTCTAGGAAAAGGTTAAATTTTCTGTTTACCACATTAGATTTGCGAATAACTTTTATATTCGTGATATTAGTATCTAAATTGTTTTGCTTTAAAATTTTTGTCTTCAAGCACTCGTCACTTTCATTAAATTCATTTTCATGGATTCCTATGACTTTTATTCTCTTTTCCCGTAATGTTGGTTTAATTACTTTTCACCCATTTTTGACTGTATTTCACTCTTACTATCTTCGATTTGCGCTAAATTTTCACAATTTAGTATAACGCCTCCGCTTTTGATTTTACTGCCCATTGTATTCCCTGCGCCTATGTTTGCTGGTTGCACACTATTTCGTAAATCTTCTTTTGTTTTTTGCAAAGAAATTGGTTGAGTTTTCGGTTTCACAATTAGCACTTGCGATTTAACACTACTTGCGTAGGTTTCAGCTGTTTCGTTAGGTTTACCTTTATCATTTTTTAGGTTAGAGATTTCCGTTTTTAACATTTTATTCTCCGATATTAATTGATTCAATTTATCCTTGATTTCTTCGTTACTTTTAAGTAACTCTTTCACTATATCAAAAATTTTGTTGATTTTATTATCATTTTCGTCGGTTTTGGTTGTATGTTTGCAAAATTGTTCAGACCTAACCTCACAATCTTTTTCACTGCCTTCTTTACATGCGTTGCATATCCATACCGCTTTTTTTATATGAAACCCACGTAATTCTACACTTATACATTTTTCATGATAACACAAACGACACTTATTAGTTATTACATTGAACAATACTTTTTACATCATTAAACGACTCGTTACAAACAGAACACTTACGTACCTTAGAATTCGTTCACAAATACTTCAAAAAATATTAAATCCATCTCTTTAATAGCGATTTTAATTATTTTAAAAAAAATTTTAATTAAATATGAGTTTATAGCATCAACTTAATTCTACACCTAAATTTATATCCGTTGTCAAGTTCTGTCAATCTTAGCAAGTAAGTAAGCCAGGTGTCAATTAACAACTATCAAGTATTGCTTAAAAAATGCTGTCCTGAATAAGAACAACTATCAAGCTTGACCATTATCAAGGCTGCTTGACTAAATTATCAAGTTTAGTCAAGCTTGACTAAACTTGATTGTTAATTGTTTATTCATATTTAACTATTATTAAACTTAAACGAACAGGGTTGATAGTAAATAGGGATAAACCATTTCTTCTTTGAATTCCACTTTGACATCTTTTGGATACTTCTTATTTCCTTAAATAGAGAACAACGAACAACCAACCATGTTAAAACATATAGGGGGGCATACGACACGATGTATGCTTCATGGACACAAACCACAACACGTTTATAAACACGTTAAAGTATTTTTTATAATGTATAATTTGTTTATGATAGCAAAACTTAAAACTACTCATTTGTAGTGACCATTTTGAATATTTGGTCACGTGACTTTCCTTAATCGAAATCGCGAATAGCAAAACTTGACTAGGAACAAAACTAAGGCTGTCAAATGTCATTTAAACCTCAAATTGTCAATGTTTATAATTATCAATCCCGAGTCGTGAATAGCACTGATTGCCTTATTGAAGACAAATTGCAATGAACGAAAGTAAGTACAAATTTTATTTTTGCAGATGATGTCAAGTAAATTTTTATTTTTATTTGATTTTTAAATCAAAATTTTGTTAAATGAAAATTGTTACAATGATGAAAATTTGTGCTTTTGCTTGGTTTATTGTAACAACTATACATACTACCTCTTATAGAATTTTTCATACTTGATTTGTTTATGTTGGTAGGTATTTGTTTACAATTTAAAATAATGAAATAAAATAATATTAGCGCCATCTGCCGTAATGTGAAATTATTCTAATTTGTAACCAGAAAACGCACTATCTTCTGCATAAACCAATATTTTTGTGCAGGGCGCTTCATGCGTGCAGTGCGTGCAGTGCGTGCGTCGGCGTTTGGCATAAACCACCCTTAATCTTTAAATCAAAAATATTTTTAACTTAACATGATTATGATATTTCAATTTACTGTGTATCTTTAAATACACCTTCACCTAATATTTCAAAAATGTCACTCCAAGTTTACTCTCAAACTACGTCTCGCATTAACGAGGTCATCTGCGCAATATCATATCTTCGACATCCTACATTGCTGATTATCAACCAGTTTAACAGTGGCGTAACCTTCAGGTATTATCGGGGGTTAATCCACAAGAGGTTCACTTTTTATCGGATAAAATTGATTTTGGACGAAAACATGATAGCTGTTAGCTTCGTTGGTTTGAAAGTTCGAAAAGCTGCTTTCGAAACGCAACTAGGCAGAGTGTAGAAATTCAGTCTTGAAAAATCCACTTTGAAAGACTCTTTTTTGTGAGCGAAATGTGAGGGTGGTCGCTAAAATAAAACACTTGTTTTGTTGCACTACATTTATTGGCCGAAAAAATGGGTGTTTTAGTATTGCTGCAATCACTGAATGTTTTTGTCATAGATACGTGTAATTCGAATGACTGCAGGTTGTACACAAATAACTGTTACAATTTCTAAGAAGTTTTTACCTTCGTTAGGAAAAGGAGTGAACGCTACGGTGAGAACGGGTATGTTGTTCGGGCGCTTGGTTGCTACTACTACGATGAATCATGATACAATAAATTACATAAATACAATAAATTTATTGTATCATGACGATGAATGTTACAATTTATAAGAAGTTTTTGCCTCCGTTATAAAAGGGAGTGAAGGCTACGGTAAGAACTTGTATGTTGTTCGAGCGCTTGGTTGCTACTACTGGTGGTGCGATAAAGATTGTCATGCGTGCAATACAATTTCAGGGATGAACAAAATATAACAGGGGCGTACTAAGTAAATGAAAAGAATAATGGGCGGCAATTTTGAACAATGTAAACATAATAAATAAAACATATTGCAATTCTAAACAATATCCATGGAAAAAACTCGAGAATTAAGGGGATTTAAAAATTGCGAAAGCGTAGCTTGAGCAATTTTTGTAGATTCCTTAATTCAAGAGTTTTTACCTTAGGGCTGTCATATTTGAGTCAAGCAAAAACAATTTTATCCAAATAAAAAGTGAACCTCGAGTAAATTATAGGGAGATTAATGCATGACTCATTTTGCCTGTCAATGTCAATTTATTTTTGCGCGCTTTCGATTTGGATTTTTGCATATACCTTCCTACCGATAATTCACGGAGATGAGGCGAGGGGGGAGAATTTTTTGCTCAGTTTTTTTATCTAGCCCCGTTTTCGAGTTGTTGCTAATTTAAAATAATTTTGACAAACATTAATTATGATGACAGTTGTTACCAAAGGCTACTACACACAAAAAGCTACATCGAGTTTAATCGAATTTAATCGCTTGTTGATATATACATATATATATATATTTATAAAGTTTATTCACTTGCAAAACTTCAAAATGACATGTGATTGGTCGAAACAAAACACATTTATGAATGTCGATTGGTTGTTAATACAGGAATGGATTAATCAGTGTTAATAGATTTTGAAACAATTTCTTTTAATTTGTCATTTACAATCATAATCATAATTATTTTTAAAACACTAATCCGATAACATTGGAAGTTAGCGAGAAATTGCATCAAGTTTTGCATTTTGTTTATTCCGCATTCCGGTCAGAAAATGTACTTTCACATTTATCGGTGACACAAATACACAAAATTGAGCCAAAGAAAAGTGAAATTATCACATAAAAATAATAACTTTGAATAAAATTAATTTAACTTTACACAAAATTAAAGCCTTACACCAATATTCTTAAAAATTTTAAAAAGTTAAAATAGCTTTAAAATACCTTTAAAATGCAGGCGTCATAAAACACCAATCACAAACGTTCATTTGTCTACATTGTAAGGTTTTCATTGGTTGTTTAACTTTAATGCGCGTTTTAGTTAAAATAGGTTTAAAACACTCTTTAAGTATTTTTTATAAATACAGGGGTTTCTCTATAAAGTGGTAATAAGAGTTTTCGACACGAACCGACTCCTGACAGTCTTTTGTTCTTCGACTGCAGTAGCTAGCCGAGGCAACTTAAAGTTGCGTAAAGGAGCCGAAGAATCATTAAAATTTACGAGGGGACCACAACAATACATTGTCCTGTTCAAAATTTGTTAATTAAAATTTAAAAATCTAAATTTTGTAAAGATTTAAATTTAATTTTTTTGGCGCCAATAAAATTAAGATGGCAGCACGGACGGGTGAAAACTAGGCTTACGGCCAAAAATGGCCGACTGAATAGACGAACTAATTTGTATGGTTGAAATTTTTAAAAAAAGATTTGTTCTTGATGAGAGAAATAAAAGTGATTTTTTTGAAAAAGCTGTTTAATTTAAATTTGGAATCAAATAATAAGATTTTGGAAATATGTTACGCCGATGGTTTTCTGAACCCGAGTGACCGCGCAATCGTCTGCGCACAGCGTGAACGGTCGGGGTAAGCCACGTTCGACTTGGGACTTTTTACTTCTGACGTGCAAGGAAGTAGGTCAATGGCCATGAAGACTGGCTAATTGGAATGTAAAATTTAGTTTGGGTGAAATTATGTGGAAAGTTATGTTTCCTGGTGGAATTATGTAGAAAGTTTACGTTTTCCTGGTGGAAGTTCTGTTTTCGCGAAAGTGTGAATTCTTGAAGAAATTTTAGATAATTATTGCTGTCGACGCGCGCCAGGCGATTCTCGACTCTAGTAAACGCGGGAAATGGTTACGCGGTTGCAATTCGCGCATGGAATGTGGCGATCCGACTCCCCTGTTGCCGGTATTTTCCTACAAATTGTTAACGAAATACGACAGTGCGATTTGTTATCGAAATATTCAAAGTAAATTATTGACGTTATAATAAAGTGCAAAAATATTGAACTCATATGGTTTTATAATACTGCGCGTTTCGAACTTATTAAATTGATGAAGTTTTAAAGTTGGTTGTCGTTATGCCAAATTGTTGTCATTTGCTGATATTGCGGTTAGTTTTGAACTTTCGAGTTGATAAAGTTTCCATTTTGATGGGAATAATTTTTACTGCTGAGCTCTTCGGACTGGTTGCTGTCGGCGTAAGATCATTTTGAACGCAGGATATTTTCTTGTAATTGGAACTTCGAAGTGCCTGATGCCGACCTGCTTACTGAAATCATCTTCAGGACATCTACGTCGCTACTGGAAATTCTTATGTAACCAGGTATCGTTATTTTGTATGACTTAGTTAGTACCTTCTTGGTGCGGTATGCACGTCCTATGGACCTTTCAGGTCAGCACAAGAAATTATTGTCGTATTGTTGTTTACGATAAATAAATATTGCAGAGATTTATATATGAATTCATGTCTGTCATCATTCGTCGAAGTCAGTGTCATATTGATGTTCTACGATAAATCTGCAGAGTTTTTTCTATGACTTCATGTCGGTTATCATTCGTTGATGCTAAACCGAATTGGTTTTACCCTGTTTAAGATTTCATGTCCTCCTTCAGTGGACAATTACGTCACTGTAATTTTGTAAAGCTTGGTCAATAGGGGATTTTGCTGCCCCATTGACCCAGCTGTTAACACTTTTGTAAGTGGTCCAGAGGACCTTTAATTATTCCGGTCAGGCTGGAGCCGTACCTGTAGGCGTATCCGTCATGCTTTGCGACTATTAAAGTCAGTGATGTAGTGATGTGGCCATCACTAAATTTTATTTGTATTTGCTGGCATTGTTGCTAATCATTACCGTTTGTGTTGACTTTATGTTTAGGAAAGTTAAGAAAATTGTTGTCTAATTATGAGTTTGTTGATTTCAAGTAAACCAAGGGAGAAATTAAATAATATATTAAAAATGTGTGTTTTAATTGTGTTAACGTCCGAGAGTAGACCACGCCCCAATTTTAGATCCACTGAGCCAGCCGTCGGCAACAAAAAGTTATAGGTAGGTACCATAGTAACAAATAGTTTTGTAAATAAATTGGATATTTTTAAATTGAAAACTACAAAGTAAAAATAGATAAGCAGACACCTGGAAACTGGAATCAATATTTAACAATTTTTCCTATTTTACGTAGAAATTTTATTGGGATTTTTATTTAAAATTATAGAAGATTTTATTTCTTTGGAGAAATTTATTAAGAAGATTCGGAAGTCATAATAAAAACATGACAATATATATATATCAATACAGTAATATTAACACATTTTAAAATAATATGGTATACGTAAATTCCACCAAAGCATTTTTTAAACATTTGTATGCTTGGAGAACAATATATTAACTTTAGCATTTAATTTTGATTTAGTTCATGAGCTTTTACATCATACAAAATCACATAAAAATCTTATTAAAATTCTTAAATTAAACTCTCAAATTTCTATGTAAGTGCTAACTTGTAAAACTATTTTTGTACTGACTACAACTACAAGATGTGGAGGGAGATTTTACTCTAAAAGAATACAATGGGATACAATAGAAAGCATTCGATTAATATCTGAAAAAAATTCCGAGAAAATTCTAATTATTATATTTATCTAGGAGTAATAAGTCTGATATTTAACCGATCACATGGAGTTTATAATAAATTGTAGTAAGGGCCAGAATCCGGCTCTCTGATTTGTTCGAATCGCGTGATACGTCACTAGAGTGATGCGATTAATTTTATAGAATTTTTAATAATTAGGAAGTAATAAATGCTTTCTATGGTTTCCACTTAAATTACCTAAGTTATTACAGTAGAATCCGTTTAATGTGATCACTGATAATGTTATCAGTCGATTATTTGTGCTCATTTTGACTGGGAACCGGCAGCTTTAATTAGTTTACATGCAAAAACCACCAGATAATGTGATCAAAAAGCGGCTTATTATTATCAAATTCAAGGAATTTCCAACACAATAATCTCTTTTTCTATAAATAACCTTGGCCCAAGGAGATCACATTAAGCGGATTCTACTGTATAAGAAGAAACAAAAATATAATATAGTGTTTAGGTATCACGGTATCATATGCAAAAATCAGTCAAATTTGATTAACTAATTAACCCCGTAACAATTTTTATCAGTAGGTATATATTCATTTATTAATTTGTATTAACACAATAACATATGAAGTCACAGTTCCAAGCAAGCCAAACAGCATAGTGTAATCGACATTGAAAAAACCTGCTGCTGAAAAGTATGGACATTGATGCGTTGCTTGCTGTGCTAGCAATATTAATTCTTCTCTTAAAATGCGGTCTTGAATATTATTGCTAACAGCTGGAACATCCAATAGTAAATTGTAGCAAACTGTTGCAGTACGTTGAGCTTCCTTGGTCGTCATATCGCAAGTTACAGCCACTACAACTCCCATAATCTGGAATAAAAATAAAATTGTGAAACATTCCAAAGACATTTTCAAAATTGCGTCATATTTTTAAAATTATTTTTATTGAGCACTTAATTACAAAATCATCAAACGGTTGGCACAGAAAGAGACGCTTCCAAATAAACCAGTTACCACTTTACTCTTTCAGTTTATGGTGAAAAGTGATTCTAAGATGATCTATCTATTCTATTATCCCCCCTCACCACTCAAATTAAACTCACCACTAAAATACATAGCCAAAAAAATGAGGTGGTTATAACATGAATAGCTTTCCAGTAGGTTCTTTGGTCCGATTCGATACCAAAAATAAATTTAAAATTGATCATGCTTCCGTTGATACCTTCCAAGAAGCCGTTAAATATATACCAGCACATTATAAGAATTTGGATACCGAAAAGCTGATTATATCTTTTGACACTTTGACTCAACAAAATGTAAGATTTTCTTATTGATTTAATTTTTAGTGCATTACAATAACCAGATTTTGTTACGTTATTGATTCCATTATGAATGCGAAATAAATTTTCTTTCGGTTTATTTTGAAAAATTCCCTTGAGCCGTTTCACTATAATTTTAAATCGAGTTTTCAATGAAGCCGTATAATTATAAATCATCAATGAGAGTAAAAATAAGTAATCTAGGTAAAAAATTAAGCAAACATTGGGAATATAGCTAAGTTTGTTTAAAGATGTAGTAGTAAAAGTTGAATCCATATATAATATGTCGATTTTCATCCACTGAAAACTCTGTAAATGTATTTAAAAATTTTTCGTATTTGAATTTATTCCATATAGTGATTTTAATTAATGTTACGTTGATGTAAATTATTGATTGTACAGTTGATAAAATCTGAATCACTATTTCTGTAACCGAAAATTCAAAGACATCGGATAATGAGTATCGCATAAAAAGATCAAAAATCAATAATAATATGTTTAAAGTGATTAACATCGAAATTGAATAAATCGTTTGCCATTTTGATTTCGACTTAGTAAATGGGACCAAACCTAAAAGCATGGCAATATTGTACAATGGTTTTATGTTGGGGTAGTAAGAGTTTTTCTTATTATGTAAGCACATCTCGACTAATTTATTACATGTGATGGCAATTTTTTTCTACGCTTAATTTACTTTGAATGTTTACATAATAATAACAAACTGTAAATGGAAAAATATTAGATATTAGAGATGCAATCAAAAAGAGTGTTAGAAGGAAAATGTAAACAAACGATGACAAGTAGTGAATTGCTATTGTTGTTGTTGTGTGCTTTAGTGCAATCATCCCAGAGACCCTTATGCTAATTGAACCAATAATTAATGTATTTAGAAAAACTAGCAATAAAACTACATATATTACGCGCCATATTGATTTAATTTTAAAAATTGGCACCAGTCCAAAAAATTTTCCAATATTTTGTAATGATTTTAAGTCGTGGTATTCTTCCATTTTTTGACAAACCTTATAACACGTCAAAAAGTTTGTTATTTTTGACGACATAATACTTCATTTTTAAGTGATTGTATGACCAATAAAAATTAAGTAATTGGATGTAAAAACTTATTTATGAATAATCCATAAAGTGGATTGGACGGATATAGTTAAATTTAAATATCTAATAAATTAATTCATTGTCGTGTATTAACAATTTCTGTATTATAATACTAAAATTAATATAAATTTTTTTTTTAAAATAGCTATTGGCAAACTTACTATTATTATGATCAACCATATGAATGCTACGTATACCGAATATGAAAACGGAGAGATGTTTCTATGTGTTTCAGTAGAGAAAATATACTTAAGAAAGATAATATGCATATTAATGCCTTGCAAAATTCCATCAAAGATACAAAAACCAAAAATAAGCATTTGAATACCAAATATCCGATTGAACCTATGCACGGCTTTGCACAACAAAGTATATGTTTTTTGAGCATTTTTCACAATATTCACGGATTTAAATAATTTCACAGCCAAACACCGTTTAGAGAGCCTTCCTAACTGCTTATGAATAATTTTAAAACGTATTTTTAATAAAATTACGTAATTGCTGATCAGTAAAGATGTGATCAAGATTAAATAATTTGCCACAAAATAGATTCCGAAATAAACATGCAGATATTCGCTAATTGCGTTGGCATAAAAGGCTTTTGTCATGGCAGCCAAATATAATGCAACACCAAAATGACATATTCCAATTTGAATAAAAATTTGTTGTTTCTTGTTTTTTTGATATACCGGAAATTTTATAAACAAATCCAAAAATTTTTTGTATTCCTCATTACTCCAAAAAAGCACGTTAAGCAACGATAAATTAGCAAACGTCGCTTTGAGAACTATCAGTGGAAATTGAATTACTTGTGCAGTTAATGCTTCTGAAATATTACTCGAAAACTTCAGGTAACATGAATAAATTAAAACCATATCCAAAATACTGCAAAATAGAATTATGTATATTTTATGCCACTTAGAGTTCGTGTTGATGTTAGGTGCTAGCTATTGTTAGAGCAACTGCTAAATTTTGCAAAGGTTGTATATTGTCGTTATCGCTTATGGACTTGGACATTTTGACCAATATTGATCAAATGCTGAAAACTATTTAGATTGCATCGAACACTGGGAAATGATTTTTTTCTGCTATCAATTTTTTTAATTGATAACAGTAACTGAATTATACAAGGTTCGTTTTATAGGATCGTGTAGGATCACAAAACTATCTTTTGTTGTAATCCTTTTGTTCAGAAACCATTGCTCATTGGAGATCGAGCGTTACAAGCTCTTCAAATGGGTAAAAAATCATAAAATTAAAGATTTTGTTTATCACATCAAGTATGCACATAGATACAATAAAAAAATAAAATAAAAATTTGACTTAATAAACTTACCATTATTAGGATCAACCATAACATTGCTGCGTTTATTGAATAGACAACTGTAAGGATGCTAACATGTGTTTCTATCAATAAAATTGTATAATAATTAATAATAATGGAATTAATTGATTGCAACATTCCAACGATAATACAAAAATAGTAAATAAGAATTTGACCACCAAAAAGTTGATTAAACCTCTCCACAGCTTTACACGTCAAATTATATGATTTTTGAACATTTTTTACAATATCCACCAAATCTGATGCTTTTACTTCAGAACATTTAGTAGAAAACGTTTCTAATTGAATAAAGCAATTATGATTTACAAAAAAATCAAAATTTTATTAATTTTATATATTTCAAAAAAAAAATGTATCGACGCATTTTGGGCCATTCTACAGTTATACATTATCAAGTAATGTATAGCTGAATTCAAAATATATACAGTGTTAAATGAAACTTCATTGTATCCAGTTTCGACAATTTCTGTTAATAACTGAATAATTCCGTTTATATTTTCCAAAAAACCACATATTATGCAAAAGCATAGCAAAAGAATTTGAATACCAAATAATTGATTAAATCTTTTAACAGCCTTACACAATAGAAGATAAGACTTCCTAATTTTTATAACTTTTTTTATTGTAACATAGCTCGATTTCTTGAGAACAAATAATTCTTTGCATTCAAGTTAAAAAATCTTTTTTAATCGTTTCACGATAATTTTGAAACGCGTTTTCAGGAGGGCCGTATAATTGTAAATTAAAAGCCATGAAAATAATATTATCTAATTTAATAAAAAAAATCATCAAGTGAGCACGAAAGTAAAAGCTCCCAAAAAAGAAATTAAATAATATAACTCGAATTAAAATTTTTTTCTTGTAATTTTTGGGATAAGCTGGAAATTCGGTAAACAAACTTAGAAATTTTTTGTACTTTACTTTGTATAATATGGAAAATTTTATTATAGTTATATTCATGAAAAATAATCCTAGGAATGACGTCAAAATGTGAATTACAATGTCTGTTATAGTATTTTTGTCTTCAATCATCATAGATATCCTTAAATTGAATGAAGCAATCATTAACGTATTTAAAAAAATTAAAAATAAAACAGAAAATGTTACGCCCGGTATAAATTTTGTATTAAAAATTGGTACTAGCCCAAAAATTTTACCCGCGATTTGCAAAGGTTTTATCTCGTTATAGTCGTTTTTCGCCGTCATGTTTTGAAAAACTTGGCCGTACATCTGATAGTTATTATTTTAAAAAACTATTTTAAAAAATTATTTTAAAAAAATTGCTTTAAAAAACGTTGATATTTACCATTAGTGTTATGAGTGGGTTATAGAAAAAATTACGATAAAAATTGCCTTTAAATATTCATTAAATTAATCGGTTATTACAGTTTTGCAAAAAAATGTTATTTATTAATTTGTTTTATTTTGACAAGTTTCTTTTGAAAAATCAATAATATTCTAAGAAAAAATCGATTGTGCATGCATCAAAATAATATCAACAATTTCTAAAATACAAAATCGTTTTTAGTTTCAGAACATAAACAATGTTATATATGTATGTAATGTATAAGGACTGAAATTATAAGTTAACTTTCAATATTTATTGTAAAATTTCTGCCAAAAAATAAGCAAATTTCATATAATAATCAGCAACTTACCAAGCAAATGCACAACCACAGGAATATTAAACACAATATATACAAAGCTTGAACAACTTCTTCTCTTGATTTGGAGTTCATAATTATGTCTACAACTTCTATCAGTTCGTTAACATTAAGCAAGAAAGTAATAAATATATTAAAACATAGTATGACTATGTGAATTCCAAAAAGCTGATTAAATTTATGCACAGTGTTGCTTAACAACACATAAGACTTTCTAATATTTCTGATGGGATTATCGGCGAAATCACAACTAAGCTTGTTAATTTTTAAATTTGTTTCCAAGCCGACAAACAGAATTGTTTTTAGTTGTCTCCGAAGTGTTTTGAATCGAGTTTTTAATAAGACTATGAAATTATAAATTAGTAAGCATGAAAGTAACATTAAATAATGTAGGATTAGACTGCAGTTATTCAAAATATACATAGAGATTCTAGAAAAATCACCGTAGGGAAAAGAGCACGCTATGTAGAAAATAAAAGCTAAATGCAATGCAAGAATTTGGAACCAAATACTATAAGCCGGTTTATTTTGAAAAATTGGAAATTCTGTAAACGCACTTAAAAAACTTTGATATTTCCGCTTATTACACAAAAACAGTTTTATTACGTTGATGTTGAGGTAAATATTTGCAGAAATTGCTGTTAGAGCTATAAGTATTGTAGAAGTTATCCCAGGCAATTTAATTGTTCTGAAAAACTTCATATAAAATGAGTAAGCGTAAAATATGTTTATACAAATCATGATTATGAACGGGCGTATTAAGATATACCACTTTAACTTAACGTAAGAGTTTGGTACTAATCCAAAAAGCATTGCTATGTTATACAGCGGTTTAATGCCATCGTAGTCAAGTTTGGTGGTTTTCAACAACATTTTTATTTTTAAATGATATTACGGTTATCAATTCAGTATATTATTTTGTATTGTTAATCAATTTATTTTATTTATATTATGTAGTGTTTGATAAATATATAACATTATCGCGTTAATCAGAAAAGTGCTCATGATTAATAAATTAGATAGTAGTTTTAATAATTTAATATCTTTTTTTTAATTTTAGTTTTATCGTTTATAAAACTATTATTCACAAAAAAATAGGAGGGGGAGACTTCTTACGCTGTTTGAAGCGAACAGGTAGTACACGGATCGTTTCAATTATCGCCTAAAATAGAACAAAATTTAGCAAAAATTAAGTGTAATTAAGTAAATTAAAAAAAAGTTAAGTGGTCAAATTACTACCAAAAGTCAGAAAGATTCTACACTAAAATGTATTACAAGAACTAATATATTCACCCAAATATTAAGTTTTAACGTAATTTCACTTAGTAATATCACAATTCAAACAGATAATTATCTGTTTAATATTTGTAATATTTTTATAATAAATTAATATTAAGATTTTGTTCGATGCTACTTACCGGTCTAGTACATTAACTCCTCCGGTTTTTATAGTTTTCATCAAAAGTTTGTAGCATTTGAAAGTTGACATTAAAAAGAAGCGATTAAAGAATCGCTGAGAATCAACATCAATTTTTTGTTTTTTGAATTTTTTTGGAATGTCTTTAATTATTTTGAGCTACTTAGAGATCCCCGTAATTTTAGAGTTGAAGCTGATTTAGAGATATTTTATTTGCTAAGTTAATCCATCATTTTTTAGTACAAATTCTTTTCAAAAATAACTCTCCCGGAAACAGCCAATCAAATACACTCAATTGCATTTTGAGCTTTTTTAAGCGAGTTTTTGGATGACCCCCAAAATTTTTTTATAATAAATATTTTTTGCACCTTCTTGTAATCGTGAAGGCACCTAATGTACTACTTCTGCATTTATAGACTTCTTTATACCTCCTTTTATCATATTAACATTACGAAATTGTTATTAAAAAAACTTACCGTTAAAATGCAAAACCAAGAAAATGTTCCAGTTAAAATTTGAGCGTATCTAAATATAACTTCCGTTTCATTCGTCAAAATAACTTTCATAGCGTCAATAATTATATTGATACAATCTAGAAATCCGAGAAAGATAAAAAAATATAAAATGAGAATCTGAACACCAAAAAGTTGGTTAAACCACTTAACACTTTTACTTAATAACATGTACGATTTTCTAAAATTTTTTACCCTACTCCAGCAGCTATGTTCAAATTTACTAGTATTATGATTTTGGGAAAAAACTAAATTTTTCTTTAAATCTCCTGCAAAGACCGACTTTAATCTTTCGTTGATCGCTTTAAAGCGAGAATTCAGCAAAACTATATAATTAATTAATAGCAAACATGACCACAGTATGAAATATTGAAAAGCCAAAATGGTGAAGTAAAACTGGCTGTTGGGTAGTTCCAGAAGTATAGAAATATAAATGTTATATATTAAGAAAGACCCGAAAATAATATTAAATAATATTATTTGTATCCAGATATGGTAGCTACGTTTGAGAGGGCCTTCAAATACGGCAAGAAATTTCATGTATTTCCTTTTACAGCGTACCGTTAATTTTATAATGGATATATTAATAAATATTAATATAGAAGTTGCCGATATCAAACGAATTACCAGAATAGAAATTGTTTCTTCCCCCACGACATAAACTGTACAACTGTAAACAATATTGTAAATACCGTACGCGTTTAAAACTAATAAAATTATAATTGAATATACAGCATGCCATCGTTTTGAACTTTTAATTGGTGCTAAAGCTAAAACTACAGCAATATTGTATATTGGATTTATATCTTCGTAATCTTTAGTTGAATTTATTTTAGAAACCATTTTGACTAAACTTTCCTTCGCCAGTTTTAATGCGGAATACAGGTACAATTTCATAAGTAGGTTTATTTAATTATCTTATTGATTACCTGTTAAAAAAACACTTTTATTATTAACAATTTTCGTAAGTCACCAAGGTAATATTGCATATACATACGATATACTACATTAATTATCGATAAATGATAAAATACTATTATTTTATTGCAAAATATGGTGATTATATCAACTGAAATATTTACTTTGAAACTCATGAAATTACTTTGATAATTACACTTACGAAAGGTAAACAAACACTTACGCTGGCAATTGTGTCTCTTCCTGCGGAAAGAGTGCCTCATCCGGTTCGATGCCACGCCTCTTTGTTTACATAATTTTGACGTTTGTCAATATCAAATAAATGTTCGCGTAATTATCTCAATAAATATAACTCGACCTCGTTATTTTTAGACCCATAAGTTGCTTGTAAATTTTACTTAATTTTTTTTAAGTATACTACTAGATTTTGTATTGATTTTAACCATATTATGCTTATTTATGTAATCTAAAATTCAAAAATTTACCTGCAAAGACAAAAAAAATCTTTTTTTAATTTTATACTTTTAATTTAAAATGTTGGGGTTTTTCAGCTTCTTTTCTCAGCGTAAAATTGTCTAAAATATCTTGTGCAAAATTGTAAAAATTTTAACGAGTGTGTCAATTTATAAAGCGTGATATTAGCGGTCTAGGACAAAATCCAGCGACTAAAATTCCACTACCAAAATCCCGGATGTTTGTTCGGCGGGATTGTGGTCCTGCGGGATTTTGGTCTGGTGGGAATATGGTCTGGCGGGATTTTGACGGAGGGATTTTGTCTATCCCGATATCTTCTATATTACATAACATTATCAAATTTCATAATATTTCGTTGCGCGGTTCAACCCAAGGCGTAAATATTTTGAAAATTTTGTATACATTCGTTTGGAATTCTCTTGGAAATTATTGGTATTCTTTGGAAAACTTTGGAAATCCTTGGAGTTCCTTGGAAATCTTTGGAATTCGTAGGAAATCCCTACAATTCTTTGGAAATCATTGAAATTTCTTGGAAATTACTGAAATTTTATGGAATTCTTTGGAAATCTTTGAAAGTCTTGGAAATATTTGGAATTCCGAGTCTTGTGTACAGAAATTTTACTGGATATTTACCCCTTGTAAAAAATATTAATCCATTGGCTGTCATTGGAATTCCTGGGAAGGCTTTGGAATTCTTGAAAATCTTTGGAAATTCTAGGAAGTCGTTGGAATTCGTTGGAATTCCTTGGAAGACATTGGAATTCTTCGGAAATCGTTGAAATTCTTGGAAATCTTTGGAATTCCTTGGAAATCATTGGAGTTCTTGGAAATCTTTGGAATTCCGAGTCTTGTGTATAGAAATTTTACTGGATATTTTCCCCATGGTTCAACCTGTGCGATTGATACTATTTTTTTTCATACCCCAACCACACACACTAACATACAGTTGAACAGTCAACAAAAACTCTTATGAGTTATGACCCATAAGATCACTTATCATGTTCTCATAAGTTATGAGGACATGATAATAAGGAACATTTCAATACCAAAATTTTGATTTTTGATTGAGTGCGTCACTAGCTTCGATAGCTTTTCTTCATTTTTAAATACCTTTGTTTTGACACGATGATTATATTTAAAGAGAAAATAAAAAAAAATTTTTTTAATTGGAGAACTAAGTTTTAAATTTTAAACAGCGGTAAAAGGGCATTGCGTTTTGCCAAAAAAATGTCTTCTAAAAGCAAGAATAATGGGAAAAACTGAGTTAAAATTACAATTTTAACAAAAAAATTAATTTTCTTTTGATCAAATGTTTAATAGTATATTTTATAGTATTATTATTAATAATTGCAATAAAATACTTACCATAAAAAGAAAAAGGCACAAAAATATCATATTTGATATATGCATATCTTCAGTAATTTTTTCTATTGGTCCGTCGATGAGAATTATTTCAATTACGTTTATAACGTAATCGACAATTTGCAGAAACCACATAAATATATTAAAGCATAGTACAACAATATGAACACCAAAAATTTGGTTAAATCTATACACAGTTTTACTCAATAATATATAGGATGCTCTTATATTTTTGATTGGATTATCGTCGATATCATAACTGAGTCGTTTAATTTTTAAATTTTTTCCCAAACCGGCATAAAAAACTGTCTTTAGTTGTATCCGGATTTTTTTGAATCGACTTTTCAATAATAATATAAAATTATAAATTAGTAAACAAGAAATTTGCATTAAGTAATTTAAAAAGACACCGCAGTTCCGCGAAATAAATTGAGAGAATTCGAAAGGAAATGTACCTGAGATATAGATAATATAAATAATATGAAAAGTAACAATTTGCATCCAAATTATTTTATAACTCCACTTATTTTCTAAAATAGGAAATTCTTTAAATGCGCTTAATAATTTTTGATATTTCCTTCTGTTAGATATAAAAAGTTTACTTATGTTGATATTGAGGTAAGCACTTGAGGAAATTGTGGTGAGAACAACAAGTACAGTAGTGGTGATTTGAGACGACCGTCGCGACTCCAATTTTATAAAATAATTCGTGTAAATTGAGTAAACATTAAGGATGTTTAAACACACTAAAATTAAAAACGGACGAATTAGCGCAAGCCATTTAAACTTGCTGTTGGGGTTTGGTACTAATCCAAAAAACATTGCTATGTTGTACAATGACTTTATGCTGTCGTAGTCAAGTTTAGCAGTTTTTAACATTTTCATAGTTAAACAATATTGCCGTTGTTAATTCGACAATATTGTCTAGTGGATTGGAATGGAATATTATATGGAAAAAAACATCATATTAGCTTGTTAATCAGAAAGATTGACTTAATAACGTAATGTATTTTATATAATACAAATGTTACTTTAGTTTTAATCGATCTCACAAATTGGATTTTTTTCTATAGACTATTGGTAAAAGGACAATTTCGGAGCATTTTAAAAAATTTCAGGGTGGATTATCTAAGAGTATGTATATCTGAGTACACGTGCCGCTTACAGAATACCCGTGTACTGCATGTAAAATTTTGATTTTTTTATCTTGATCTGCTACAGATATTCCAAAAGTACTGGTCTATAAGAGCAGAAGTCTCAGTATTATTTATTCCAAATTTTTACTTTTTTAACTTGACTATTTATATTATTAAATAACTTACCAGTAAAATACACAACCAAAGAAACGTTCCAGTAAAAAATTGACCGCTTTCAGTAGCATCTAAAGCTTGTGTGTTTGAAATGTACTTTGACATGGAAATTAAATTATCGATAGATTCTAAAAATGCAAGAAAGATAAAAAAGTATAACATAAGAATCTGAACACCAAAAAGTTGGTTAAACCATTTCACGGTTTTACTCAATAACGTGTATGATTTTCTTATGTTTTTCACATTACTCCAGCAACTACTTCCAAACATATTTATTTGTTTTCCATTTATTTCTAAATCACTTTCAAAGATTGACTTAAATTTTTCATTAAGTGCTTGAAAGCGAGCTTTCAGTAAGATTACATAATTAATAAATAGTAAACATGAAATCAACAATAAATAATTTAAGCACATAGAAACAAAGTAAAAAGTTACAACGAAGTATAGTTGCCGAACTGCCATGAAATAACAAGAATACATTATTAACAGAGCATAAATAACATGAAATATTATTATTTGGGTCCACATTACATGTCTACGTTTGATAGGAAATTCGACAAAAGTGTTTAAAAATGTCTTGTATTTTTCTTTATACCACAGGGATGATTTTATAGTAGATATGTTGATAAAGATTAATATAGAAACTCCTAATATCGAACGAATTAACATGGCAGAAATTGTTTGATTCCATCCTAAATAAATAAAATGAAAGACCAAGCAATTGAAAATAGAGCAAACGTTTAAAACTATTAAAATTATAACTGAATATATTATCGTTTGCCACTTTTTTGTATTTTTACCGGGCGCTAAAGCAAAAAATACAGCAATATTATACAATGGTTTCAAATTATCGTAATCGTTAGTACCAATTACTTTAGAAGACATTTTCACTCGACTTCCAAAGTATGACTAGTTTTGGTGCCAAATAAATGATTATAATAATTTAAACAATTTGGTAAATTGACTGTTTACTCTTTCCGTAACATGAATTATTAATAATTGAATTTTGTTATGTACGGAAAAGAGTAGTACAGCACCCACAGTCAGGGAATCCTTTATTTATTGTCATTTTGTTTTATTTATTTTTTGAATATAAAATGCAAAAATAAAAATCATTAAAAATTTGTCGAGTAAGATATTCATTTTTCTTCAATAATTAAATATTTTACTGTATTTAAAATTCTAATTTCCACTTATTTACCAATAAAACACTTACCAGTAAAATGCACAACCATGAAAAGGCTCCAATCAGAATCTAACCGGTTTGAAGTGCATCTTTAGCCTGAGTGTTCGCAATGTACTTTGCCAAGGAAATTAAATTATCGATATATTCTAAAAATTTAAGAAAAATGTAAAAGTATAAAATAAGAATCTGAACACCAAAAAGTTGGTTGAACCACTTCACGGCTTTACTCAATATTATATAAGATTTTCATATATTTTTCACATTTCTCGAGCAACCACTTGCGAATTTAATTGTTGTTTTTCCATATTTATTTCTAAATCAACTGCGAAGATTGATTTTAATCTTCTTTTGAGAGCTTGAAAACGAGATTTTAGTAAGACTGTATAATTAACAAACAGCAAACAAGAAATCAAGAATAAATAGTTGAAGGTCACGGAAACACAGTAAAAACTTAGAAGATAGGATAGTTTCATAATTTTCATAAAATAACCGGTATGCATTATGAATGCAGCATAAATAACATGGAATATAGTTATTTGGGCCCACATTATTTGACGTCTACGTCTGATAGGAAATTCAGCAAATATTTTTTAAAATTTGTTGTATTTTTCTTTATACCATAGGGATAATTTTATTATGGACATGTTGATATAGATTAATATAGAAATTCCTGATATACGAATTAACGAAATTAACATCGAACGAATTAACATCGCGGAAACTGGTTGTGTCAATTCAGTATAAAAATAATGAAAGTTCAGGAAATTGTAAACACCGATTATGTTTAAAATAATTAAAATTATAATTGAATATATTACGGCTTGCCACCTTTTTGAACTTTACTGGGTGCTAAAGCTAACAATGCAGCAATATTATACAGAGGTTGTAAATTGTCGTAATATTTAGTAGAAATTATTTTGGAAGCCATATTCACTAAACCTTCTTCGATTACTTTTGATGTAGAATAGAGAATATTATGCGAGTAGTTTATTTTATTATTACTTTATTGATTGATACCATAGCAGTTGGTATTAAAAATTCAAGTAACCTTATGATAGCAAAAATATAATTAAGTAAATTGATTAAGTATTTACTTTTTCCGAAAGACGTATTATAAGTAGGGTACCAAAATTTCAGGAAAACTGAAAAATTACAGAATTCGACAAAACCCACACAAAATCGATTTTTATTAAAATGGTCGATCGACCATCAGATTAAATCACTTGGTATGAAATGACTCAACGATAATACAAAATTATAAAAAATAAATTCACAAAATCCACTATAAAATTGATTTACTACTTATGAACCTGGTGAGCTGATAACTTGGTCGCTTATGAGAATGGGACCTTTCGTCCCAGTTTCGTCGTTAAAAATTTAATATTTAATTGTTTGAATATATTATTTGTGCAGTCTAATTAATTTTTGTCGAGTATCTGATGAGATCGAAGCAAAATATAATGTTCTTAATACCCGTACAACATAATAGTCACGGATTAATTCGAGATTCAAGATTAATTCTCGAAATAGCAGCTGTTGCTACGATACGGTATAAATTCCAGTAATCTCATTGGTTAAATCAAAGGATTATGTTGAATCTCGGATTAATCCGTGACTAATCCGTACGGGCATAAATGTCATTTTTGCCCTAATTACAAAATTTTCACACTATAATGCAAATTTTCACTTTTTAATATTAAAACCCTTACCAGTAAAATACACAACCAAAAAAATATTCCAGTCAGGATCGGACTGTCTTGAAGAAAATCTTTAGCTTGAGAGCTAAAAACTAATTTTGTCATGGAAATTATATTATCGATACATTCTAAAATTTCAAGAAAGATAACAAAATATAAAATAAGGATTTGAGCACCAAAAAGATTATTAAACCTCTTCACGGTTTGAGTTAATATAATGTGTACGATTTTCTTATGTTTTTCACGTTTCTCCAGCAACCATTTCCAAATTTATTTTTTATATTTTTTTGATTTATATCTAAATCAACTGCAAAGATTGATTTTAATCTTCTATTGAGCGCTTGAAAACGAGCCTTTAGTAAGGTAATATAATTAACCGACAGAAAACATGACATTAGCAATATGTAATTTAAAGTTAAATTAATGTCAAAAAAAAGTCAAAATAGAAGGTAGGAGAACTTTAGATTTGTCAGAAAATTACTGACATTCATTATGAATACAGCATAAATAACATGAAATATTATTATTTGGACCCACATTTGATGTCTACGTTTGATAGGAAATTCAACAAATGTTTTTAGAAATATCTTATATTTTTCTCTGTATCACAGGGATAATTTTATTATATATATGCTCGTAAATAATAATACAGATATTCCTGATATCGAACGAATTAATATGGAAGAAATTGATTGCTTCTGTCCAACATAAAAAACATAAAAGAGTATGAAATTGTAAATACCGCCTACGTTTAAAACTATTAAAACTATAATTGAATATAATATTATGTTTTTGTGCTTTTACTCGGCGCTAAAGCAAAAAATATCGCAATATTATACAAAGGTTTTAAATTGTCATAATCGTTAGTATAAATTATTTTGGAAGTCATTTTCACTAAACCTTCTGTGACTATTTTTGAAACAGAGTACTCCATATTTTAAGTGACTAGTTTATGTATGTATTACTTTAATGAATACAAATTAAAGTAATTGTATTAAAGCAAAAAGGCAATTTGGTAAATTAATTGTTTATTTTTTCCATGCCACGAATTGGTAATTGATTTATATGTATTAAAGTATACCGAAAAGAGGGATACCAAGTAGTTAATGAGATATTATGCTTAATTCATCTAAAATTAATTGTCGTACTGCAACAAATGTTGTAAATACCACACGCATTCGAAAAAATTAAAATTAAAGTTGAAAATAGGAAGTGCTATCTTTTCTGATTATTTCTAATGCAAAGTGCAGCTACATTTCTGAATAATAAGGATATGTTACCATATTACATTATATTACGGTTTGCTTTTCTTTTATTTCTTTTTATAAACTCACGCAAATCTAACAAGCAATAAATTACACCTTTCCTGTCGCTTGCTATCGTTAATGGTCTCAAATTCCAACGGGCGAGATAGCGCGAACCATTTCCAAGCAAGTCTATGCAAGATTCGACAAGGTTACATCGTGGAGTGGGAATTTAACCAGGAAAATTGCTTGAAGCAAGACAGTCTACCGGAGTCTACCAGAGTCTACCCTGGAGCGCGGGCGGACCAGTGTGGTCGCGTTAGCTCCTTGGGGGGTAGAACCCATTGTGACTTTGAGTTACCGTTATGCGCAAGTACCGAATACCGCTTACCGTGCAAGTATGCGTAAATATAGTGCTACGCACAATCATCGTGATACCGTTTACCGCGCAAGTGCGTAATTTTAGTGCCGCATAATTACCGAATACCGCTTATCGCGCAAGTATGCGTGAGTAGAGTTTACGCGTAATTACCGTGTTTATGTTCCCGCGAGTATTGGTGACGCATAATCCTTTTGTCGTGAAGTCACGATTTCCATGTGCGCCAATTACCTTATCTTAGATTAAAGGATAAAAAATATTTAATTAATAAATAGTGTCATGTTAGTGACGCAGCCAAGGTTTGTCGAGCCAAGGTCGACCACGCACCAAGTCATCTTTAAGAAGAGTGCGAATTATATTTCGAGGGGTTTATTTCCGAAATAATGAGTACGTTACATCTCGAAGAGATGATACCAAATTTATGAGTTTAATAATTCAAATTACCGCATTATTCCGTTAAATGCCGATTCTGTCTACATCTTTGCAATACTTCCGTCTTTTCTAATGCCAACTCTGACGAGCATCTTTGTCAATTACTATCAGGTCAATGTGTCTCCAGGCCAGCTTAAGTAGTGAATAATGTATTATCTTTAAAGTGACTTAGATATAGTAGTGCGTCATTAGTGTACGTCAATTGCATATCGAAGGATCCTAGAATTTGGGCCGGATAATTACCACAGCGTTTATACCAGGTTTTATCAGCGGCTACCAATTCGCCTGTAGCGATCCAAATATCGATGCCGTATTTCACCGGTAGAAGTGAAAATTATACCGTTTTCTGTTATTAATTTTTGTACCGAACATTTTTAACTTTAAGTCATAATGCATGCAAGGTGTCGACACTATCTCGTAGCATTTAAGTATTATTACTGTAGCTGCCGATTTCGCCGAACATCGAGACAACATTAAATTTTATATTTTGTTTTATATTGTGTTTAATTGTCTTATGTATTCCTTTTCAGAGGTATTTATTTGTAAAGTGAGCTTACCGACACACTTGACCGTCATATGAGCTTGGATTGATACTCGGAGTCATTTATCCAATTACGGTTTAGTTTCCCGCCTCACGACCCTCAGGAAGTGATGCAAACTGAGCAGCCGGAAATCCCTTTTTTTTAAATTCAAGTTTTTTAAAGCAAATTTTTATTTTCAATTAATTTTTCATTTAATTTACTTTTCAGGTAAAGACCTACGTATCAATTATCCAATTCAAGGTAAAACAAACTCATTTATTGAAAACAGCAATTTCATTAGGTAATGTTGACTTTCCGCACTGTTAAAGCAGTCACTTCAGAATTATAAATATAAAAAATATTTTAAGAAAACAAGAAGATTAAAAAATGTCGATAAAATTTTTCACCAAATATTGAAAAAAAATTTGTGAAAATTACTTAAAAATATTTTAACTTTAATTGTGCATTTTTTCTCTACACTTCAAGCTATGTTAATTACTACCAAGGTCATGTAAGATGATTGTAAATTACAATACGCCCAATTTCAGTGAACATATTTTACTACTTTTTATCAAAAAGAGACTTACCATTAAAACATTCAACCAGGCAAACAATCCAATTAGACCTCGAGTGTATCCGACTACATTTTCTCCTTCATGGACAAAAACGTAGGTTGCAAGAATAATAATCAAATTGATACAATCTAAAAATCCAAGGAAGATAATAAAATACAAAATGAGAATTTGAACACCAAAAAGTTGGTTAAATCTCTTTACACTTTTACTCAATAGCGTGTACGACTTTCTAAAGTTGTTTATGAGACTCGAACAGTCATATCCAAAGTTTTTCATATTTTGCCTGTTAACATCAAACACATTTTTTCTGAGATCAACTGCAAATATCGACATTAATCTTGTGTTCATCGATTTAAAACAAACTTTCAGTAAGATCATATAATTGACAATCATCAAACACGAAAACACGATAAAATAAATTAACGTGAAAGTCAAAACGTGATATAGAAGAACGCCAGGTAGTATCAAAATTGGGACGATTATAATGCTGTAAATTGCGACTAACCCAAAGATAACATTAAATATTATTATTTGTGTCCAAATATAGCTTCTATGTTTGAGATGAAATTCTGCAAAAGTGTCGAGAAATTTTCTGTATTTTCTTTTGTACCACATGGATGATTTTATTATTGATATGTTAGTATAGACTAACATAGAAATTCCTGATATGAAACGAATTATCATACTAGAAGCAATTAATTTCAAATCGTTTAATTTCTTTGAAAACCCGAAAAACAGATTGTAGATAAAAGACAAGTTTAAAAACAGTAAAATTGTAATTGCATATAGGGCATGCCTTCTCTTTGTACTTATAGTCGGAGCTAAAGCTAAAAGTACAGCAAAACTATATAGCGGTTTTAAATTTTCGTTATTGTTGCTAACAGTAATATTGGAAACCATTCTGACTGAACCATTTCTGACCATGCTTAATGTGTAATATGTAAATGTAAATGTAAATATTATTAATACGAAGATAAACAATTTAATAAATTAATGTGTACCTTTTATAAGTAACATACATAATATTAACGAATTTAATCATTCTAATGTTTCTTCTAATGTATACTAACGAAAAAATACATTAATTACCATTTCACCGGTTAGGATTAAAAATATTTTTGAAAATAGTATATTACATTACTAGTAGAGAAACCGAAAGATTCGCTCACGCATTTGCGAGTTTTGCAAGCGAGCCGTTAGGCGAGTGTGCAGACGCAAATAAGTGAGCGAAAGGGTTTCTCCAGGAGTGATGTATAGCGTTTTGTTTAATCCTGCACTTATAAATCTAAAAATGTTTGAAAATAAAATTTATTATAATTCGTATCATCAATATTTAAATTTGAGATTTTGAAAATGCAATAACTCGAAAACGGCGTTAGATATCGAAAAATTGAGCAAAAAGTTTACCCCCCCTTTGCTCATACTAGCCCCCTAGCCCCCCTAGCAATTTGTCGCAGGAAGCCTTATAAAAAATTCTAGATCAATAGCGCGCATTTTACGCGCAAAAAACAAATGAATGACTGCATTTTTCACTCACTAGTGGGTGAAAGTTTTTTCTCCCGCTCGTAACCATAGAAATAACTTGAATAAGTAAAACATTGGGTTTCTAGTTGCGTATCCAAGTAAGAAACGATATGTTTCAATAGCATGATTGAACAAAGGAATATTACGGTACGTAACTTTTTTTTTCGAAAAAAATTTGTTTAGTTTTGGGGGAATTATCACGTAATTGACTAGTTTTCGAGAAAACGGCATTTAAAAATCGAAATTTTACATGATGGGGATTGAATCACGTTTGTATACGGGTATTCTGTTACCGGTACGTGACGTGTGCTCAGATATACTCTTAGAATTGGCCATTGAACTAGTTATTTAAAGAAACAAACACCGGACGACCATAGGAATATGCTGAAGTTTCTCGAAGCAAACTTTCCGCCAATCGGTGGAAATCGAAGACCCGCACAAGAGAACAGGAGCTAACACCTAGCCCAAACCTCACCCCAAATCGATAACCAAGCGGAAATCACCCCAAGAGCACTAAGATTTTGGAACCGGATATTTGAACGCGGCCGTTTGAACGCAGAAATGTTTGAACGCAGGGAGGTATGAACACAGGGACGTTTGAACGCAGGGACGTTTGAGCGCAGGGACGTTTGAACGCAAGAAATTAATAAATTCTTATTAATAATAAATAAATAATAAATGTGGGCGCTTGTAGACTGCACCGATGGTCAAAGGGTCTCATAACCTGACATGTAAATTGTACCGGGTTCGGTTAGGCTACGTACTATGTAGACTACATCGATGGTTAGTAAGCAAGGTACTTACTATAAGTTAATAATCTTATACGATTATGTAATTTATTTAGGATTATATTATTGATCGTTTATATAGAGTTTATTTCACTTTTCACAAATTTCAGAATTTTATGAAACTTAGTCGATCGGGCTACCCTGTCGCGGTGGAGCCTCCCAGTCACGGTGGAGCTTCCCAGTCGAGGTGGAGCGATTCCAGGGATTTTTTTAGTGAGTTTATTATTCGTCGCTGGCGACGAACGCAATTACGGCAAATCACGGATTCTTCCTTAAAAATATTGCTGCGTATTTTAGAATTTTATGCGACTGTTTCGATTTTTTGTCGAGACTGTTTGTCGAGCCGACAGTCGGCTGTTTCGATTTCGCAGTTTCGCCGTCGCCGTTTCGTCGTTGGTAATTTAATATTTAATTTTTTAAACATACTATTTTATTTTTTCTGATTTCCAAACGAGACAAAATCGTGTGAGTTCAATGTAGTCAACTGCTGCTTATCTCGAGAAATTCACATTTTGAATTTTAATACCTCAATTGATAGGAAACGTTATGTTGAACTCATGGGTTATAATTACCGCGACTGGAATTTTCCAATGTTTACTTTTAGCTTTACCATATCCGATTAATTTTCGTGGAAAACAATAATAAAATAATAAGTTGCTGCAAAATCTAATACAATTTTTTGCAAAATAGTAAACTACGAGTATAATGCCTCTGCTCCACGGTAAAAATTATTATGCAAATTTTGATTAAAACCGTTTTAACTGTGAGACAAGTACATCGAAATTGAATTATTCGCCAAAATGTAACAATTGACCAAAATTACCAATTTTTTAGTTAAATTGTTACAGAATTGTACTACTATCTAGCCCAAGAGAAAAAAATCGATTTAAGTATCAGTGAACTTACCACTAAAATACATATCCATACAGACAATCCAGTTAGAGTGTTAGCGTATACTAATGTGATTTTTACTTCATTGGCGGAAATGTATGTTGCAAGAACAATAATCGTATTGATACAATCTAAAAATCCAAGGAAGATAATAAAATATAAAATAAGAATTTGAACACCAAAAAGTTGATTAAACCGCCTCACACTTTTACTCAACAGCGTATAAGATTTTCTAATGTCGTTCACTGGACTCGAACATTCATATCCAAAATTTTTCCTTCTGTGATTGTTAATATGAAACACATTTTTTCTGAGATCAACTGAAAATATTGATATTAATGTTGTGCTGGTGGCCTTAAAGCAAATTCTCAGTAAGATTATATAGTTAACAATCATCAAACACGAGAATATCATTAAATAAGAAAATATCGAAGTCACAGAGTAAAATAGTAGAGAGCCTGGTTGTTTTAATATTTCGGCAGTTTCAATGCTGTACATTACGAATAATCCAAAGATAATATTAAGTATTGTTATTTGTGTCCAAATATAGCTTCTATGGTTGAGAGGAAATTCTGCAAAAGTGTCGACAAATTTTCCGTATTTCCTTTTGTACCAGATGGATATTTTTATTATTGATATGTCTATATAGACTAATATAGAAATTCCTGATATGGAACGAATTACTATATTAACAGAAACTTTTTCTGCATCTCTTAGAGTCTTTGAAAACCCGAAAAAATTATTGTAGATCCCGCACAAGTTTAAAATCAGTAAAACTGTAATTGAATATAGTATATGCCATTTTTTTGTATTTTTTATCGGTGCCAAAGCTAAAAACCCAGCGATTTTACATAGTAGTTGTAAATGTTTGTAATTACTGTTAGCAGTAACCTTAGAAGCCACTTTGACCGAACAATTTCTAACCATGTTTAAGGTAGAATAGAGGTACATTATGTTATCCATAACAAAAAGCAATTTAATAAATTAATGTGTACTTTTTCTAAGAAACAT
Source organism: Cantharis rufa (assembly GCA_947369205.1). Classification (NCBI taxonomy): domain Eukaryota; kingdom Metazoa; phylum Arthropoda; class Insecta; order Coleoptera; family Cantharidae; genus Cantharis; species Cantharis rufa. Next base: position 15,434,284 of record OX376306.1, on the reverse strand, counting down.
AATTTATCGCATAATTCAATCATTTTAATATTTCTGTTAATAATTGCGTATAATACACACTTTTTAATAAGGGTTACGTTTTGTGAAGTTGATAATAATAAAGTTTAGTTTTGTACTTATTCTTCATAAAATTACTTATTCTTATTACTTATTCTTCTTTCGTGAAGAATAAGTACAAAACTAAACTTTATTACACTTTTTACCGTTTTTTCCGTGGTGTTAGGATTATATGGTGTGCTTACGCACATATATATACCCGTCCTTGTTGCACACTGTGACGTCAACTTAGGAGCAGATTCATAAGTTTGCACAATTGCACTTGGCTACAGGCGAAAAACAATGTAATTTCGATTTTTTATGTGAATAATAGTATGACGTCGAAAAATTTTGAAAAATCAAATTTGTAGAGAATTTTACGCTCTTCAATTTTGGTGAAATGAGAATTTTCATTTTAGGATCACTGAAGGTTGTTCTTTACAGATAATTGAGGCTATTCAATTAAAAGTTTGTTAAATATTTTAATACAAAAAAACCTCAACATTTAAAATCATATTTTTATTAAATTTATTAAATTACAATTTAGGATGTTTTTTTTACATTAGTAAATTTGGTCTTTTCTTTTTCTAACTTTCGTTTACAATTGCCCAAATTTAAATTTGGGTATATATTTTTAAACCTATAGGCTATGTAACCTGCTATATATTTTAGACCTTCTTTACTGAGAGTATCAGAGAGTTTACTGGTTTTCAATGTGGTTAAAATATTTTCAACAGGGCTCACATCAACAGTGGTCAAGTTGGCTTGGGTCAATATTACTTCCATATCATTATCATTCTCTACCTCAATTTTTACCTCAATGCTTCTTGTCAAATATACGCGCTCCTTAATGCGCATGCTCCCTATTGCACGTGCGTGCTCCCTACTGCACTGACGCAAACGCAAGTGACGTCATGCGCAAACTTTACAATAATGAGACTTGCAGTGAGCACACCATACAATCCTAACACCACGGTTTTTTCTAATTTCAAATCAGCTAAAATATTGGTTGTAGCTATTAACTTGTGAACTTTTATGGTAATGCTAATGTGGTTAATGTTTCATTTAGTCATTAAAAAAATAAATATTCAAGTTCCAACAGCAAAATTGTTGACGGCAAAATGGCTACGGCCAATCAGTGAGTTCAGTGAATTATATTTTTGTAAAATTCAAGCAATTCAAGTGAATTTTTAAAAGCCCTATATTAACTTGCCCGGGTATATATTTATATATACAGAGTGTCCCAAAACTCAACGTTATTCCTTGAATATCTTTGAATTGAATGAGGCCAGCTCATGACTGGCCAAAATATCTATATATGACCTTAGTAAAGAGTCGTTTATTTTCGATATATTCAGCTCTATTATGTATCACAACCTTTAAAAATAACAGCCAACCTTTATGTTATAATCAAGTTTCAAAATAGCGTAAAGCAGGAAACATTATTATAGCTAACATGTGTCAGAAAGAGAAAGTAATATTTCTATTTTCGGATCAAAACGCGGTTCAGCAATTTTTTATTTCATAACTGTCACTGTTATAATAGCGTTTCTGATACATAATAGGCCTGATTAGCACTTTTATAAATTTTGAAAAAATCGACACCTTAAATCATGAGATGTCATTTTGACATCTTATTTTTATGTAAATATTTTTTTAAAAGAATTTTAATTTGTTTACCGTCACGTGGCGTCACCTAGCGTTTCTTTCGCGAACTGATAGAGGAATTTTGCTGGTCTTGATTCGTACTTGCGCGTAGAGTAAAGGAAGCAGACGGAAAGAAGTTGATTGACCGCCATTGAAAAGACATGTGAAAAAGTGATTATCTACCGATTTTAAAGCTAATAGCGCCCGATTTTATGTGAAGGTTTGTTACCGTTCGGTTATTTATCGCGTTGTGCAAATTTATTTACTTCCGGGTTGCTAACAATCGTTTTTGCTGCTTATAGCAATTTGCACTTATATGTACATATTTATTAAGATATCACGATCACTCGTAACGTCATTTAAGATCTCGAAGAAACTTAAAGAGTACGTTTTCTTATGTTATTACTTTTACCGGCTTCCGTTTATACTAAGAATTTCTGCAAGGCAATCAACATAACCTTGAATGCTCAGTTTACCGCCATAAGTTTAGTGAAGTTCGATTAACTTTTAATGCAACCATTTGGCTCTACTATCGATAAATTAATGCCTGTAGACAGTTTACGTATCGCTCCTACTACCCTTTGCGAAATTACGCATTACTACCATACTACCGTTATTCCGTACAAGTATTGTTACTGCCGACGATTATACCAGAAGATTATTGTTCGAAGTCGAGTCGACAGAGTACATTTACGTCCACCTTGGTAGGGTCAACCCTATGAGTGCCCCATCATCTCGTTCATGGTACCCCATTCGGCATTGCAGTTCGAGAGCTCGTTACAATATCTTCTTGGATGCTGATGGTGGCAAAGGACACCTATAAGGTAAAATTGTACTGTTTATTTAAACTAACTGTGTGTGAATTTTGTGTTTACGTATTACCTGCATTATTGGAATCGACTTCAACATTCAACATATCGTTATATGTTACGAAACTTCAATAACGTACCACCCTTAAGGATTGTCGAAATCATATTATTTATTGTTTACATTTACCGCACAAAGCTTATGCTTTATTTCTTAGCTATTGAGCTAGATGTCAACCTTTTGTATTATAGTAGTTATTTAGATTTTACTAACCACTTTTTTACCGCAACCGAAGTCAAGAAGTTACTGTTGATTTTTCATTCATTTGGCCATTTCCTAATCTTCTTGACTAGGATTGTCGCGTATTTGTTTTTATATCGTATCGATATTTTAATCGAGAAGATTCCTTCTTTTTGGTTGTACTTGTGTTGTTTAATGTGTTGCCTACTTTAGGCGTAATTATTTGTTTATTTACCGTTTATTTATATATTATATGTTTATCCATTTGATGTTTTTATTGTTAATAAAACTTCTGTACCTTACGACCATCAAGCAACTTCTACAAAAGAAAGGTTCCGTAACGATTTCTCGAACAAGCAAAGCGGAGCTTGTTATTGGTGGTAAGTCTCATTTAGTTCGAGTGGTGCCCATAAGATTGATTTTTCCCGATTGTGACTACTCAACTACTCAACGAGTATTTCGACCCCCCTATCTTTTGTATTTCCCCGGTATCCTTTCGATACATTCTCGCGATCCATCGCCACGAACTAGCTAGGGTAGTACAAAAAGTAGGTTTCATGCGTGTGCCCCTTGGTCACGTTTTGTACCATGACAGTGTGATGGCAGCGTTATATGAATAACTTGAACAGGTGCTATAGACACATCGGCTGGAGGAATTGAATTTGGGTCAATATTTTCTGAGTTATTGGCGGTCTGATCTGGGGTAAATATTTCTGGGTTCGTCTATTTATTCTGTAATAATATTCTGTAATAATGTTCGTCTAATATTTCTGTCTCAACTAGTGTCTAGTTGGGACAGAGTTTCGAGACTTCCCATTATAAACCATGCTAATACCTAAGTCTCTGAAACTAATACTGAGACTAGTATTAGCATAGGTTTATATGCGAGTCTCGAGACTTTCTGTCTCAAGTGGACATTAGCCTTATAAGCTTTAGTTATGTTTACGATTGTCATTGATTTCGTAAAAGCTATTCCAATTAGTTCGCCGACATCGTAGATAGTAACTGGGCGACCTGGATGGCGCATCAGCCAAGAATCCATAGCATTATTAAAATAGCTTTTGAACTAATCGCACCTCCAAATTCGCCCCAACATTATGTTTTTTTCACACTTTCTCGAATCATTTGTAATGCTGTTTCCTTCTGGATTTGCGTGTGATTTCCAATCTTTCTCTCCTGATGTGTCTTGCGAGCCATTCTGCGCAAAAAATAACAAAATTATGCATTAGAATCCCATTATTCTAATGTGTAACAACATTGGATCATGATTCACTGTGTACCATGTGATTCTGATCCACTGTGTACCAACAGACCGTTATGTTTTTCTCTGTTATTTCAAATAAACATATTACTACAATAAGATCGTTTTACAGTTGTTTTGACTTCAGGTGATAACAACTTGTAACAAGAAAAATGTTAATTCTTTTGGCAAATAAGTAATAATAAAATTATAAAAGAAGTTCTACTTACATGATATTTATAAAAATCGACACCTAAACATAACATTCACAATAACAAAAACGTGCGTTTTCCGGTGCTGTTGTTATTACACTGGCTTGGTAGTAACGGAGAAGTTCTTATCACACCGTGCGGCGCACGCAGCCATATGCCATAGTTTGCGTAATACATGAGTGATTCACTGTGTACTACTGATCCACTGTCGACCACCCTACTATATAATTAATAAGCAGAGAGCACAAAATCAATTTTAAATAATGTAATACTTAAAAGATTAAGAATATTAAGATAATATCGTCATATTCAGAATGCACATTTGAAAACGATCTACCTTATTGCATTTCTCGTAAATTACACCAAATATCAAAAAATTGTAAAAAAGCTTCCTTTGATGGGGGAAGAGAGACTAGACTAGGGTACTTAGCGTTACGCTAGGACTCACCTCCTCGCCTCATCTACCACAATTTCAAAATTTTAAATGGCACCATAGTCTTTGCGACACCTCGAATTAAATGTATTTTAAAATATTATCTTTTTACCCAAAGGCAAACTTAAATTTATTTTTTTTGTTATTGTTGTCAAAAGCCTTTAAAAAAATTCTAAATAATATGATGTTTTGAAATAAAAACCTTTTGAATTTTGTTGGCCATTTAACATATTTGAATTTTTTTAATATAATAAATTTTTCCCGATCAAATCCGCGACACTATTTTTTAACAGCAGAGAAAAACTTATAATTGAATAATTACAATATTTTTGTAGAAGTTTCACTAAAAACATTTTTTGGAATGAAATAATAACAATATTACAATTTATAATATAACAATATATATAATAACAATATTGCTAACATCACAGCAAGTTTGTTAATGACTCGGAAACGATGCATGACAAGACAAATTGATTTTATAGTTTCAGTATCGCAGATCAAATTGAACTAATGCTTATTTGCAGATAGTTAATTTGAAAAAGTAGTATGAAACTGAATCCGAATTTCGATATTACTTAATTATAATTAAATTTAAATACCAGGAAAAAATATGTTAGAACAATATTACTACTCCATTTGTAATAACTAGGAAAACTGAAAATAACGATTTTCCCATCACAATAATGGTCAAAATTTAACAGTGATATTTATAACAATTTTTATAGCAAAATTAAATCAGTTTATAATCTGTTTGGTCTCTTGTGCAGTTAACATGTATTTCCCAAGAACGCTTAACGGTGATAAATAATTAAGAAAAATTAAGAAAACTGTTTTACTCACCACATATATCAAACTCCGAGTAATCTTTAATATTAATATTGCCGGTTGGTCCCAATCGCTTAAAAACAAATTTGAAGATGCAATTAAGCTGTTAATGTTTCTAAGCAGAGAAACCGCTATAGCTGCCATTAAAATAAGAATTTGCCATCCAAAAACATCGTTGAATATTTGAACCAGACCGCTTAATTGTGTGTAAAGTTTTCGAATTCGAATCATTTTTTTATATGAAATTTTGTTTTCAATAATTATTGTCCCCTTACTTTTATGTTGATTTTCTAAAATTCTATTGAGAAGTGCAAATTTACTATTTATCAAAAGTATGTAATTATTGAATAGTAGAAAAGATATTAAATTTAAATAGTAGTATAATGTTGTAGCAAAAGGCCAAATGTATGTTAAGCAATTGTTGAATTTTGGCAAAATGTAGATATAATTAATGATAATCATTAGAGGAATTACATGAGCTAATATTAACTGCAACAAAATTTTATTGTTTTCTTTATTTGTGCAGAGTCGTATGCTATGTAATAATTCATTAAATTTTGTTATTTTTTTTGTTTTAATAAATCCCATCAAAATTATATTAAAAAATATGTATATAAATGTAGCGAAGTTTGCAAAAAAACTAAGCACATTATTGCCGCGATAGACGTAGAGCGAAATATTTATATAACCAAATAAACATCCATATGAAGAAAGCATTGCTGTGGTATAGAGAAGAAGTAGTAATCCTGAGTATATTTTTTGCCATCTTAATGTCCAACGTGGGTGAAATGGAGTTAATCCGAAAATTGAAGCAAGTTTATACAGCGGTTTTAAGTTACCAAGATCAATTTCAGCAGTAGAAACATTCATGATAAATTTGTTTAAACAAAAATTAAAATTGTAACACAGACTATCAGCAACAACACAAGAAACCTATTTATTTTTATATTAAACCTATATTAGTGTACTATAAAGTATACTTTAATAAAATAGCTAATTCAATTACTAAATTAATACATATTATGATATATAATAAATAATGTTTTCTTGCATAGAAATGTTGCTATTGTATTTTTCTAAAAAATGAAGGTTCAACAAAAGAAAAACTTTTTTTTGAACGATAAAATATAATTAATTGTCGTAAATAGTATTTTTCCTTTGTCGATAATTAAATGGTAGTTATCAAGTAAAATTCTCTTATTAGTTAATATTAAATTAAACTTGTTGCAATAGTACATCGCGTTATTTCAATTAACGCTACGCAACGGTTACGTAACGTTAATTGGATGAAAACGCCACTTAAAGCTTAATAACTGTAAAAGAAAAAATTTAAAACAACTAAACTTAGTATTATTGATTCACACTTTCATTAAAAAAAATTTTAAGAAAAACATACATATTGCTGTTAATTTTACAAAACTTTTAAAATTAACTTACCAATAGCAGTAAACACCATATCATCGTCATTGCAGATATTTCCATTAAAAATTTGTAATAATTTGTGTTTAGCAAATGCATGAGACCACTAATATTTTGTAAAAACGAAATCACCATGGATAAAACCAAAGTGAAAATTTGCCATCCAAAAATACAATTAAAATTTTTGATTAGTTCGGTTAATTCGGCATAGGTCTTTCTCATTGCACGGATCTTGGAACTATAAATTTGAGTATGTCCGACTAAATTCTTGTGGTAGTTTATTTTTTCCAAAACTTGATTGATGTATTGAAAACGATGTTTTATTAAACATACATAATTGGACAATAATAAAATTGATATAAAAATTGCGTAATTTGTAAAAATTACAGGCAAGAAAGCGAAAAGCAAGCTAATATCATTAACAACTGAAAATAATATCCATGAGTTATAAGTCATAAGAGTTATGTAGATAAAATTAACAATTAATAGTTGTACCAAAATATAATTTTGGTTTCTATTTTTTAAAGTAGGAAAATTGAAAAGAAACTTAATAAATTTTTTAATTTTTTTGGCTTTAAGTAAAGTAATTATTACAATGGTGAAGTTGATGTATGCTAGATTAGCAATACTAGCTGTAAAGGATAATACAATTCCTGTTGTGTTGGTAATGTTGTAGTAGTTAAAAATCTGATAATAAATCAAAAAAACTGTCATTGCATTGAAAATAAGAAGAACTGTTATTGGGTAAATTTTATTCCATATGAAATTATTTTCTGACAGAAATGGAATTAAAGCAAGATATGACGAAATTTGATGTAACCGTTGCATATCGGCATAACCGTTGCGGAAATGAGTTTTCATTTTTTTCTGATACTTAATCGAACGGTCGCTGACGTTATATGTAGCACCACCAAACTACGTACTGGAATTACAATCTTTGTTCAAATTAATAATTGGTGAGTACTCTATTCATAAACCCGAAATAATGAATATATATGTACCTCCTTATTGATTGTATGCATTAATATCAATTATTAAATTAAAAAAAGAAGATTTCAGTAGAGAGAATACGTATGTTCCAGCTCACTTGAAGTAAGAATTTAATTGTTCGATTAATTTATTTAAATTTAAACTTAAGTATTTATTAATTATTACTTACCCCAAAAATTGCGCACCACAATATCGTAAAAATTATAGCGGTCGAATTGATTAACACCCCAAAGCCTTTAACAATCGCGAAATTTGCGTTATAATATAAAAACAGCAGTTGATATAATTTGTAAACAAGAAACAGAGATTAACAAGATCAAAATTAGAATTTTCCATCCAAATAATTCGTTAAAAATTTTAACCAAATTTAAGAGTTTGTTGTAAAATTTTCTGACATTCTTAATTTTCGATAAAATTTTCTCTGGGTTGTATTGACCGTTTTCCTTAGAACATATTCCAATTTTATTCTGCAGAAAAGTGTTAATAAATTTAAAACGGGATTTTAGTGAAATCGCAAAATAATGAATGGCGAAACCCACGATTACGCTGTAGTAAAACTCAAATATATTTGTTGGATAAAAAGGAAAGTAAAAATGAAAAAGTTTGTTTTCAGCAGCAATTAAAATGGAGTTGGTTATATATAAAACTATAAAAACACGTATAATTATAATCAAACTAAATATGGTGAAGTTACTATGTATTATCGACGTTTTCGAAAAATAAAGTGTCAGTCAAAGAATTTGAAAATTGTTTAAATAAATTATTTTTTGTCACAGATATCCTGATTATATAAACAAATTATGCAATAATTGCACATACGAAGTTGACAATGTGATCTACACATTGTTGGGGTTAAATAGGGATATACTTGCGAAAACCTTGCGTTCAAAGAAAATGCGCTTAAGATGAGAAGAAACCAAGCAATAGTAAATGCGTACCAACGATGAAAATTACATTTTGTGGTATTTTCCCGACGCGGAGGAAGCAACAAATGCCAGAGCCATCACAAATTTATTAACAACTTCACAATTCATTTTGTAATTAAATGGTTTTTGTTATTCCAGTAGTTTCAATACTAAAAATAAAGTGATACTCAAGATTATTAGCAGATATGTTTATTTACATAGTTAATTATGTAATGTATTCAAGTAATTTGAAACTCGCAACTCTTCACACGCAGAATAATTTTAATTAGAAAAATTGTTTATAAAACCAAACATAATATTAACCTTTTCAGGGTTGGGTACAACTCGCCGCGCACGATTCGCCGCGCACGATTCGCCGCGCACGATTCGCCGCGGTACGATTCGCCGCCAAGCACGATTTGCCGTGGCACGATTCGTCGTGGCACGATTCGCCGAAAGCTTCTAGCGCCATATATCAATAAACTAATTACTCGATTTGTTGACCTTTTATATTTACATGAGGACACAGGTCAATTAATATGGTTCAAATTTTAGCTCTAATAAAAAAAATAATTTTTTACGGTGGATCCATGTATTGCCATGGTTGTCTTTGTCAAATTCGACTATGCGTTACCCGGCGCTCCGGTCCCCTCCGCTCCGAGCCGTTTTGACAAAGACTAAACTAATTAAAAATATCCCTAAAGACCGAAAGAACTCGGAAAAGGTGGAAATCGAAAAAAGTGAAACTCATTGAAAACGTGAATATCGTTTTGTAACAGTTTAATTTATTTAATTCATTTTTATGGGTTAAAAATCTATCAAAGATTATCGATAGATGGGGTCACTGAACAGAAAAAAATAGATAAAATAAAAATTAAAAAATTGCGGCGAATCGTGCCACGGCGAATCGTGTCGCGGCGAATCGTGCGCGGCGAATCGTACCGTTCCCACCTTTTCAGGACAAGCGGTTACTAATGCTAACCATATATTATTTATGGATTTTCTATGATAAAACTTTAAAAATAAAACAAGTTAAAAAACTACAATAATAGATTTATAAAATACAGCCAGCAAAACAGACAAAAGTTGCGTCAACTGCAAAATCGGTTCAAGCACAATTTGCGTTGGATGGATCATCAAAAATAGCATCTCAAATTTTCTATAAAATGAAAACCCGTTCGAGAACAGTAAATAAACGACGGTGAAAATCGCATAATATTTGTAGTACAGCGACTTGAAGCCGTAAGGTGGAACTAAGCAAAGAATCAAAGCAATTTTATTTAGTGGATTACGAAATTTTAAATTATTTTGGCTACTTGGATATGCCATCGCTTAGGTACTACAACCGTGAACAAGGTCTACATTAACACTAATGAGTGTTTCAATTACAAAATGTTTTTTAGGAAAATGAAATGTGGTCGCTTCGTTAAAAATCGATACAGTGGTTTAATTAACAATGGAATTAAAAAAGCAACAGAATGAGTAGTTTCTTAAAAGAACTTTTTACTTTTGATCCTGAAAAAAACAATAAAAGTTGCAATTTCTTAAACGAATTTATCGTTTTGTGTATCAGGGTAGCAGCAAATCAAAGAGAATATAAAATAAGCAATCTTCTTAGTTTTATGTGTTCCTAATATATAAATCAATAAAATTAGTTATTTTTTAAAGCAACTTTTCATTTTTGAATCACAATAACCAATAAAATTTGCAAGATCTTAAATGCATTTGTAACTTTGAGTATCAGGAGAGCAGCACTGTGAAAAGAAATATAAAATAAGTAAACTCATTGTTTTCGTGTGTTCCTAATATATAAATCAACAGAATTAGTAATTTCTTAAATGAATTTGTCGTGTTGAGTATCAAGGTAGCAGTAAATCAAAGAAGATTTACAAAATAAGCCATTTCCTTTTTTTATGTGTTCCTGATATAAAAGACAACAGAATCAGTAGTTTCTTACCAAAACTTTGCACTTTTGATCCAGCGAAAACCAATAAAAGCTACAATTTCTTAAATGGAATGTGTCGTTTTTAGAATCAGGGTAGCAGCAAATCGCAGAGAATCAATCATAACATAAGCAATCTCCTTATCTTTATGTGTTCCTGATTTAAAAATGAACAGATTGAGCAGTTTCTTAAAAGAACATTTCACTTTTGATCCAACAAAAACTAACAAAATTTTCAATTTCAATGAATTTGTCGTTTTGAGTGTCAAGGTAGCAGCAAATCGAAGAGAAATATTAAATAAGCAGTCTCCTTGTTTTTATGTGCTCCTAATATGTAAACTAATAAAAATAGTAATTTCATAAAACAACTTTTCACTTTTGCACAATAACAGTTGCAATTTCTACAATGCATTTGTCGTAAATTTTTACTTTACGTAATAAAAGTACTTTACGAAAATAAAAATATTTTCATATTTTACTCCTTTTACTCGTTTGGTATATAAGTAACTATTACGATTACATTATTTTGTTAATTTAATCAACTTGCCGTTCATTGTAATACATTATTCTCTCCCGCCTTTCACTATCTTTTGCTTATATACATATTATGTAATAACTTTAATTATTTATTATAAGAGAACAATGAATAGATAGTAGTTTTAAAATTTGTATCAGCACATTTCTTTCACACAATATAACCTTTTGTTCACTTTAAGCAACTTCGGGGTTTTATCAAAATTAATTTTATTACGTACATCTTTCAATATTAATTCGAAAACTACCTGAAAATGAAGCACTTTGATATTTTAAATATACTTGCAATTTGTTTCGGAATCGTGCCTCCAATACATACCCAAAATTTGTGTTTTCGAAATTTTCACAAATTGTGTGGGTGTTTTGTATGTTTGATGATAACTATTTTTTCGATAATTTTTTTTATCCAAACAAGTAATTCACCTCTTGCCGCAGATAAGGGATACATGGTAATCGATTTCATTGATATTTCGGCATCTTTGCTTAAAACAATTGTTTCCGTTATGAGATTGACTATATGTAAAGCTGACTTATACGTAACATTCCAAACACGATTTTCAAACATTGCTGATACCCACAAAGTAAAAATCAAACAATGTGGGAACTTTTTTAACATGGGAATGATTATATTTAATATTCTGCTAACGATCGGCACTACCGTTGTCGTCTATACCAGTGTTGAACTACTGTATAATGGTAATATCACATTCGCAACCATTATTTGGACCGAATTTCATCATTATTTTAATGTGATCCTAGTTTTACTAGTTTACAGATACATAAACAGATATAAAGTAATGTTGAAAATTATTAATAACGATCTAGTAACAAATATAAAAAAATACAAACAGTTTAAAACTGGGATTATTTTTTGGAATATCTATAAATTGAGAAAATTTTATGCTGATTTGACGGATACCATTGATCTTTTTAATAAGTTATTTGGATGGCAAATATTCATTATATACCTGTCGGTATCGGTAACAATCATTAAATTCTTGAATGCCACAATTAAACATATTTTTTCAACAAGCGAATATTATAAACAATTTACCGATAATTTAAATCGAAATGTATATTTCTGCAATGTAGCATGGATCATATCATTTTGTGTGAGTATTGTACATTATTAAAACCTTTGTAAAAGAATTAACAGTGGTGCGGTTGGTTGCATTAAGCAGTTAGTAACGTTCTTTCAATTTAGTAGACATGTTGATTTTTGAAGATAATAAAATTGTTTATTTTATTTCAGGTTATAAGCAACTCAATCGGCATAATAGGTGAGATAGCCACCAATGAAGCTAAACGTACAGCAAATGTGTGCTACAATTTATTATTTGATCTAGACGCAATAAGCATTAACAAAGTTGATCGAATGTTACGTAAGGAATTGATATTACTGGCACACCAAGCAACCTATCGACATCCTTATTTTTCGGCTGCAGGATTTTTTAATATTAGCCATAAAATGCTTTTCGGATTGTTGGGCACAATAGCTTCATATATTATTGTGTTTATTCAAATACATAAATAGTAAACTTGGCAAGAATTAACAATAAAAATAAAACAATGATTTGAAGCGAATTAGTTTTTAAAATTTTATTTGCAGCAGCCTCATATATTTAGATTATTGTGTTTTTATGAATTACACATTGAATTATTAATTTACCTAAATTAAAAAACTAAATTAGTTTGGCGTATCATTTTTCCTTTTACCCCTGATCCCCTCCTGAAATTCTTCTGGTGTATGTGAATTATATTAATGGTGAAGTGTATTAAAACGAGGAAACCAAACGTAGTCAACAATAATCTAACACCACTTTGAACGTAGAGTACTAATAGAGCAGTAAGTTTCACAATACATAATAAGCCAAAAATTTTCTTTTACAATATTAATATACAGTAAAGTATTCTGAAACAATATGCTACAGTCAGGGACGAACTGGTCATAAAGGTGACCAGATGGAGATTTTCTCGTATTCTCATGTATGAGTATTATAGTATTACTAAGATTTCTTAATTTTCTAAGATTTACTTGGATTTCCTAAGATTTTCCTTCACATGTACATCAGACTTTTTTTCTTCGATTAAACAAGAGACAAGAGATTTGCACATAATTTTAATGTTTATTACGCAATTATACATTTATTACTGCTATTTAATTTGTATAAGAACAATTACGAAGACCTAAAAGCATAGAGTGATCGACGTTGAAAAATCTAGCTGCAGAAAAGGAAGGACATTGATGAGTTGCGTGTTGTGCCAATAAAATTATTTCTTCTCTTAAAATACGTTGTGTGGTTTTTGGATTATAAATTGGTGGAATATCTAACAACAACTTGTGGCATATGTTCCCCCTTAATCTAAAATAAATAATCTTTTAATCTGATTTTTTTCCGTAGGTAAATTAGTCTAATTTTACTTTTCATCTAAACTTACCAAACACTCAACAGTCCATAATATAGAACATACAGCAAGCATACTTTTTGAGATATTGTCATCTTTCTCCATCATACCTCCAATGGTCGCCTCTAAGCATCGTAGAATTTCAATCAGGATTGTGATTACCAAAAACAATATTTGCCAACCAAAACAAGCATTTAAAATTTTTACACATTCAATCACTTCAAAGTGTAATTTCCTAATCCATCTTATTTTTTTTTATCAGATTTTCTTCATAATTATCACATCTGGTATCAGATACATTCTAAATATTGGTATCCGTTAACAACTGATTAAGTATTTTCAAGCGAAACAATAAAAATGTTACATAGCGGTATATAAGCATTGCTATGATAAAAACACAATACATAGTTATTTCCCTAATTATATAAATTAAAACCATTCGTATACCATCATATTACTAAGTGACTTCACCAGATCAAAAAGTATTAAACCTACAACGAATAAGTGTGATATGAAGAAATCAAAATAATATCTCTTGCGGTGTTTTTTTTTCTTTCTCTTACTGCTCTCTAAAATATTTATTTTGACAAAACATTTTATGGAGCTCCATAAATTCGATAGCATTATGTGAAAACGATTTATATATTGCAAAAATCGTTAGTAGCAGAACAATACCTTGCGAAAAAATATCTAAAAATATTTGAATGTGACTGAAAGAAATAAAATATAGATCAAGGAATTGGCGATAAATGCTAAGTGCAAATGCAGATATTAAAAATATGATCCAAATTATACCATAGAATAGATTTTATATATAAGCAAATTTTTGGGGTTTCTAATAAAATGCAGTAGAGGATCCAAAGCAAGAACGTTTGCTATACGATGCAATAATGTCGGCACAAAATGTTTTTCTTCATCATAATGGAGCTTCATTTTTGTAGTTATTTTGAGTACAAAACTTGAACAACCAAAAAACTGTGTGAAAACTACCAAAATCATGTTGCTATAATAATGAAACATGCTAGAAGTATGCGCTTTGCGTACTAATATAGGTAAATGTTTGTTTTAATATTAAAGAAAGCAATTGATAGTATGTTCAGTTGTTGAATTTACAAAGTGATTAATTGATTGTAAGATTTTAAACTAAATATTTTAATATATATTTTAACTAATATATTTTATATTTTGTATTTTAAAAGCGGGAAATTCTTATTGTTTTTTTTAGCAGCTTCATATCATTATTATTCTGACGTAATACATTTATTTATAAATTTGCATTATAACTATTATGTAAGAAGTGATTGTGCCGAGAAAACCTAAAAGCATAGATTGGTCGACGTTGAAAAATCCAGCAGCAGTAAAATACGGGCATTGATGAGTGGCCTGTTGTGCCAGTATCATTAATTCTTCTCTTAACATACGTTCACTTTCTCGCATGGTACTGAAAATCGGTGTAACATCTATCAACAATTGATAGCATATGGTCGCTGTACGGCCACCTTCTTGTGTAGTCTTCTCGCAACTCACTGTCAGTACTATCCCCATAATCTACAATTTTTTGTGGTTCAGTTTTTTGATTTGTTTCCCGACAGTAGATAGCTTGGAAATGATAAAACCAAAATTAATTTAGCTTGCTGATGTAACTTACCAAATATACAATAGTCCATGATATCAAATGCAAACTGGTAGTATTGGAAAAAAATTTGCTTGATTTACAGAATGAGCAATTCGGCACTACAATAATTTGAATTGCAATTTCTATGCATCGTAGAATTTCACTTAGAATTATGATCACCAAAAACAATATTTGCCAACCAAACAGAAAATTTAAAATTTTTACACATTTAATCACTTCAAAATGTAATTTTCTGATCCATCTTATCTTATTTATTTGGTTTTCTACATGTTGTTTTTCAATGGTTGTACTGCTCCTGATATCAGGTGTATCCAAAATTTTTGTATTAAATAAACACAGATTAATTATCGTCAAGCGCGATTTCAGAAGTGATACGTAGTTGTACATCATCATTACCATTATGTAAACATAATATAATGTTATTTCTCTAATTGCATAACATAAAGCTATTCGCGTACCATTACTTCGAACCGTAATGGTCACATCATAAATTATTAAACCTAGCAGGAATAGATGAGATACGAAGAACTCAACATAAAATGCATTGAACTTCTGCTTTATATCCTTTTTACGGCTCTCTAAAATATTTATTTCATTAAAAGTTTTGTGAAGCTCTATAAATTCGGTAGCATTGTTAGAAAATGATTTATAAATTCCAAACACTGTTATTACAAAAAGAACACTTTGGGAACAAATATCGAAAAAGATATGGACGGGGCTGAAATACATCAAATAAAAATCAAAAAATCGTCCATAAATGCCAAATACAAAACCAAATGTTAGGATTATAATCCATAGTATAGAATAACTTTTATATATAAATAAATTTTTTTGGTCTCGAGCAAAATGCAGAGAAGGCTTCAAACCTAAAACATTTGCTATGCAATGTAAAGGTCCTATAAATTCTGTCATCTTTTGGGTTAAACGATGTAGAATATTTTATGATTTGTAAAACTGTTAAAACACAATACGTGGATAGCAAAACCGCAATATAGATAATGAAACGACTTAGCATGTAGTTCCAATATAGTTAAGTGTTTATGATCCAGCCTAACAAACAAAATTTATAGCCGAAGTAGTTGGGTTTTTTTGTTGATTAATTTAATGAATAAAAATATAATATGCAAATAAATATTTATTAGAGCTCGTGGAAAGTAGAAACAATAGTATGGAACAATTAATTAATAGATTAATAAAAACCACTTTTCTGCAGATTGAAAAATAAAATTATATAAATTTAGGATTTAGTGTGGGAAACTGGACACCTTTCATAATGGTTTTTCAGAAAGAAATTTGTCTTTATAGAAATTTATCTCAATTCAACTTCCAAATTATTACATTAAATGTACATCTACCTATTAATTTGCATTAGAACAATTGCATAAGTAGTAACTGTCCCACAAAGACCTAAAAGCATTGAGTAATCGACGTTGAAAAATCCTGCCGCAGAGAAATATGGCCAATGATTTGCCTGTTGTGCTAACAAAATTAATTCTTCTCTCAGAATTCGTTCCTGCATATTATTAGAAATTGGTGGAATATCTAACAACAATTTGTAGCATATAAGCGCTGTACGGCAAGCTTCTCGTGTAGTCTTTTCACAAGTTACAGCTACCACTATCCCCATAATCTAAAATGATAATTAATTTTAATTTAGTTACTTCAAGAAAGATTATTTGGAATTAATAAAATCAGAAATAAGTAGTCAAGTTTGTTAATGAGCGAGCGAGAAAGCGAGAGTTTATGAACTTACCAAACAATGACTAGCCCAAAATATAGAACATACAGCAATCATAATGTTTTTCGAGTCATGGTCTTGAATATAATATAAACCTATTAATCTAATGATTGTTTCCAGGCATCGTAGAACTTCAATTAGAATTGTGATTGTTAAGAACAATATTTGCCATCCAAAAATAGAATTCAAAATTTCTGCGCATTCAATCACTTCAAAATATGATTTCCTAATCGATGCTGTTTTTCTAATAAGATTTTCTACATTTTGTTTTTCCATTGTTGAGCTACTTCTGATATAAGAGACAAACAGAATTTTGGTATCAAGTAAACGCTGATTGAGTATCCTCAAGTGAAATTTTAAAAGCGATGCGTAGTTATATATGAGGAACACTATTACCAAAGCACAATACATAGTTATTTCCTTAATTATATAACATAAAGCAATTTGTGAATCAACTCTTAGAACAGCAAAAATTAGCATATCATAAGTTATTAAACAGAACATAGATGCATGAGAGATATTTTGAAGAATAGATCTTATACATATCCAAATTTTGCTTGTTTCTAATAAAATCGAGAGGAGGCTCCAAACCAAAAATGTTTGCAATACGATACAAAGGTTTCATAACTTTACTGTTTTCTTCTTGCAAGGTGATAAAATTATATTATACCTACTGATTAAAATTTTATAATTTGTCAGATGACTGTTGTGCACTTGCATATAAATTACAATGGTACCTATACTTAATAAAAATAATAAATAGATAAATAATATATAATAATTGTAAGCTAGCATGTACTTACTTGACGCATTAAAATAATTAAGTTTTTTTTGCTTTCAAATTAAATGCAAAATAAAAAACTTTAAAAAGCGTTTAAATTTTTTTAATTTTAGCAATCATTTATAGGTAATCAGTATTATCACATACTAATAATATTGTAAACAAAAGTTTCCAGTTTACAAAAACTACTAAATTAATGTGTAACAAAGAAACAAACCAAAGTCAAAAACAAATTAATTTTTTTAATTTTGTGCATATTTAGCTTAAGTTCTTTAATTTAAATAGAAAAGTAATTAATTATATGGTTAATAATAGAGTTTAATTTTGAGAAAAAATTAAAAAGAAATGTTTTAACATAAAATATAGCAATATGTTAAATATTAGTAATAATCACAATTGGCTATGAAAAAACAACATATAACACAGTAAATCGATAGTTAACTCATTAAGTAGCAATTTTACCTTTAAAGTAGCTAATTGCTAATTAAATAAATTGATTTTTTTAAATTTATGATAGATATTCAATAATTTTTCTATGATATTGACAAGGTATTGAAACCTTCAAACACACTTTTCTCAGTTTGAACTACTAGAATACACTGAGAAAAATGATTTCTTGCTCTAACAGAGCAATTTTTAAGTGCGTGATGTTAGCTCTGCCAAATGTTGTGCCGTGCTGTGCCCGATGTGTGCCACGCTGTGCCGTATTTTTTTTAATTTATTTCATTTATTTTGGATTTTATAGAGATTGCTTATTTTGAGGTAGAAATTAGCCCCGCTATTTTTGATGTTTTTTTAAATCAAAATTGTATTGATTTCTACTCGACGTGTGTTGTAAACCATATTAAATTTTCTGCTGAAGAATTAACACACACTGTTTTTCACAATAATTTATTGAGGTCAAATATTAAAATATTATTTAATCCCTTAAATTTAATGGTTTACAACACATCTCAAGTAGAATCCTCGAGTAGAATCGTATTAAAAAAAAAAAATAGCGGGGCTGACTTTTATCGATAAAATAAATTTAAGCCCAAAAAAAATTCTTATTATTTTCTTCCTTCCTTCCAAGAATATTTTGCTGTAAAATTTTTGTCTGAGGTAAAAGAAAAAATTTTTTCGAAGAATTGCGTTGTCTGAGGATTTTCATTGCTTCCAAGAATATTTTACTATAAAATTTTTGTCTGCGATAAAAGCAAGAATTTTTTCGGAGAATTGCGCTGTCTAAGGATTTTTATTGCTTCCAAGAATATTTTACTATAAAATGCTTG
Organism: Cantharis rufa; assembly: GCA_947369205.1. NCBI lineage: Eukaryota > Metazoa > Arthropoda > Insecta > Coleoptera > Cantharidae > Cantharis > Cantharis rufa. The sequence continues at coordinate 15,415,219 of OX376306.1, read as the reverse complement.
TCTGCGATTAAATGAAAGAATTTTTTCGGAGAACTGCACTACAACGAAAAGGTATTTTCATTCTGTATAATGTACAGTGGCTCCAACAATTATTAATACACCCCTATGTTAACCATGTAAATTGCACATTTTGAAACCGTTTTTTGACATATAAAACTCGCTTTTACAGCAAAACTTTTCAAATATTTTTTATTGCAAATTTTAATCTCTTCAGTTTTATTTCTATACATTTTTTTATTTTCTTTCGCCGTTTACGAGTTACAGCGACTTAAAGAAAACTAAGTCAAAAAGTTAATAAAATTAACATTGCTCTTATGGGAGTTTTGTACAGAGTTTTCTTCAAGTCGCTGTAACTCATAAACGGCAAAAGAAAATAAAAAAATGTATAGAAACAAACCTAAATAGAATAAAATTAGCAATAAAAAATATCTGAAAAGTTTTGCTGTAAAAGCGAGTTTCATATGTCAAAAAACGGTTTCAAAATGTGCAATTTACATGGTTAACATAGGGGTGTATTAATAATTGTTGGAGCCACTGTATAAGAAAGTTAGACTTTTCCATTTTTCGTTGATTCGAAGTGGAAATTCTTGCTTCAGTAAATGATGACTAGGGTCCGGATTTGTAGGCACTAAAAAACTTGAAAATATGCAGGCAAATATGCTCTAAAAACTTCAAAATAAGCACCCAAATATGCGCTAAAAAATTTTATTGTGCTGCAAAATGCTCGATTGCAATTGGTCCAAATAATGGATGAACTACTTTTGTTAGATAAATTCAATTATTAATGAAATAATATATTGATAATAATAAAATATTGCTTTATTTTTTATTCTTTACAATTCCCACCAATGTTACAAACAAGAATTTTTTCTAAATTTTCGGGTGTCAATTGGCGCCTGTTGTCAGTTAAAATTTGCTTGTATACTGAAAAAGAACGTTCAACATCACAAGATGTCACTGGAGCATATTTAAATATTGAAATGTCAGTACCACATACTTCCAATGGAATAATCGTTGACTGACCAGACAACACTTTACTGATTCCATGCAATAAATCATATCCGGGATTTTTTGATAGCACAGATTCTAGTTTTAAAACAACTGCATTAGCTGCGTTTCCTGGTGCATCTTTTAACTGATTTAAAAGTCGTGTTATTCTTTCAAAACTTGTAAACACTGTTTCGCCAGAATTTTCTAGAGCTTTTATTGTCTGAACTATAATTTTAAAATTGCAAGCTATATATGCTAAATCAGCTGCAACAGATGAGTTTTTAAATGCATCTTGAGCTGCAGAAATGCTTTGTGCCTCATTCCGGTCGAAACTCTCTATGAGAGATTTCACTGCAGAAAAATGTTCATTATAAAAAATTACTGCTTCTATCCATGTGCCCCATCGAGTTAAAATCGGTTCTGGTGGTAAAGCAATGTTGGGTAATTTTTCCCGATACGCATCTCTTCTCAGATGTGCTTTTAAAAATACTTTTTTAGTGGTTGATACCAACTTATTGATATTTGGAAATTGATTGCGTAATGTTTCAGCTATCAAATTAACTCCATGGGCAAGGCAAGTAAAATGAATTAGGTTTTCATAGAACACCTTGAGATTTCTTCCAGCCTTTAACATATATGCGGCAGCATCAGTATAAAGTATACGAAATTCGTCATCTTTTCCACCATCTGGCCAAAGTAACTTTAAGGAATCGTTTACAAAGCGGGATATAGTTGCATTGTTTGTTTTATCCAGCTCTTTACACGCAATTAAATTCCCAATACCAGGTTTGTCCGACGATAGTATTCCAACAATCATATTTGCTATTGAACGCCCATTGGCATCTGTGGTTTCGTCCACGGTAGCCCAAATATCATGATCGCCAATTGCATCGCAAATGTATTGAAGTTTTAAATCGTAACATCTTGGCAAGTAGTTTTTTCTGAGTGTTGATTCGTTCGGAATAGTTCGTTTACAATATTTCTCTAAAAACTCACGAAATTTTGGGATTTGAACTTTGTTCCATGCAATATTAGCAGCTAACATAGCTTCACATAATTCAAACGAAAATTCATCGGCGCTATCATTTCGAGGAGGCTGAGTTAGAAAAGTTTGAACCGAAGTCCTTTTTCCTACAATTTTACTGTTGGAAATGTGCAGTGCCGTTCTTAAATGCTGATCTACATGAAATTTTTTCGTACAATTAACCTATTAAAAATGTACATTACAAACATTAAAAAATATTAACGCAATAATTCTTACCGTTTTACTACAAGTTTGACAGTAGAGAACTTTTCCGTCCGTTGTGAAACAATCATGTCCCTTAATTAAACGTTGTAAAATTGCACCCAAACTTTCTTTAGCTTTGGGCATTTTTAATACACAAATTAATATAGTTAAATATATAAAATTAAGGTACAGTAGAAACTGTTTTAAGCCACCGAATACTGAAATTGGTTACCAAGAGCGCGTTAACTTAGAACAAGTAACAAGTTGCAAATGCAAATTGCAAATACCGCGATAAGAAAACAGTGTTAAATTACGAGTTGCAAAAATGTACATAATATTCATTTATCGTCAGCACAAGCATTAAATTTTATTTTAATCTTACAGGATATAGTTTTCAAAGGAATTATCAACAGATTTACCTAGCTTTTGGTAGCAAAATATAAGCTAACATAAGCAAATATGTATTTATAGGCAACAAATCACCAAATATGCACTTAAACTCAAAATATGTATTTATAAGCAAAATAAAAACTCATAAAACGATCCAGAAAGGTGTAAAACATGCTCTCCTTTTAAAATTTTTCACGAGCCTGTACGCAAAAAAAACATGCAAATGCCTACAAATCCGGACACTAATGATGACTAACTACTGGGCCAAGAACCACCTGGAAAATAAAATTTTATGATTTACAACACACGACGGCGCACGTCGAGTAGAATCCAATACAATTTTGTTTTAAATAAAGTTCAAAAATGGCGGGGCTAACTTTTATCGATAAAATAGCTTTTGGCCCAAAAAATCTTTATTTGTCAAAATAAAATTTTATGATTTACGGCACACGAATCAATTTTGATTTTTAAAAAAATCAAAAATGGCGGGACTAACTTCTACCCCAAAATAAGTAATCTCTATAAAATCCAAAATAAATTTAAAAGAATTAAAAAAATACGACACAACGTGGCACACATTGGGCACAACCCGGCACAATATTGCGTAAACGAAGACAACACGAGGAAAGAGATAGTGGAGCTGATTTTCGTCTTCTTCATAATGGGCGCTCCAGACTATCGCGAGAATCTCGGCGAGAATAGCATCGGAGAACAACGCGAGAACGTATATGAATAAGTCAATGCAGAAAGTGAATATTATGTCCATTGACAGTAGTTTTGAGTAAATTACAAAAAACTGTTTGTATGCTTTAATATGAAAATTAAATAATTTGAATAATTTTTTATTTGTAGTACATGTAATTTTAAGTCATATTCGACTTTATAATTTAACTTTAACCAAGGAACTTACGGTCAATGGCGTTGTGAAACACGTTTATTTCAACTAATTGTGGGATTTTCGTCTTTTTGTTTATTAAAGATGTAGTAAAATGTACACTCTCAAATGTACACATAACACTCTCGCTTAGCAGGGCATTTGGTTTGCGCTATGGACTCCTTTCTTGGTGACAGTACAAAATTTAAAAACACAATTAATAATAAAATAATGAAAACTTGAAGTTTGACGTATTTCGGTCTAAGGCGTTTCGGCGCAGCCGGTTCGGCGCGAAGACGTTTCGGCGCGAAGACGTTTCGGCGCGAAGACGTTTCGGCGCGAAGACGGTTCGGCGCAAAGACGGTTCGGCGCGAGCCGATTCGGCGCAAAAACTTTTCGGCGCGAGAATAAAATATTTTAAAAAGAAATAATGTGGAAAAATTTAAACATTAATAGATAAATAATATATATAATAAATTTATTAAAATTAATACACATGTATAAAAAATAAAAAAATGTTAAGGATTCATTTCGTAATTATACGATAATCATCGCAGATAGTCGATTATATTATAATATAATAAAACACCTTCACAACAAATTATTTACTTAATACAGTGTTAGGTACAATTATTATAAACAATATTAGATAATATAATTTAAATTAACAAGTTTGTATAGTACAATAAAAAGATAAAAAATGTAATAATTTAATTAAATTCCAAATAACTAAATTAGTATTAATTATAATCATTATACAGTATAATCTTATAATTATAATACTGTTGGTGGCGGCACTTGCTCACCACCCTCACCACTGAGTTTGTTGGCTAAGAGGCAGTGGGGTGTTGAAATACCTGATATGGGAGGATAAGCAACAATTTCCTATTGCATTGCGTATCTTTACTATTTATCAATCAACGATATAATGTATTTAATTCTTAAACGGTACCAACCGAGGAATTTTAAACTGTAATCCTTTGTAAAATGTGTCGTTTAAAAGATACGAGGTTTTCAAAATAATCAAAAGAAAAATCTTGATTTTTTAAATATTTTTTTACTTACTTTAATTCATAACTCGAAAGCCAATAAAATTAAATAAAAAGAATTGGTAACACAGTAGTTACATTAACGTATTTTCTATACATGTATAGTTTTAATATATTTATTATTTATATTACTTATCTATTAATGTATCAATTTAAAGTAGATCAAAAATTTTAAAATATTTTATTCTCGCGTCGAAAAGTCTTCGCGCCGAATCGGCACGCGCCGAACTGGATTGCGCCGAAACGTCTTCGCGCCGAAACGTCTTCGCGCCGAACCGACTGCGCCGAAACGTTCCATCCCGCTCCTCAGCAGTTATATGACTGGGCGGTCAATCCAAATAGTTTACCAAAGATTTATGCTTAATTTTTATCTAACGAAGATTACATTCAAGCTAAGGAATTACTAGAGAAAAGATATATAAAAGCAAAGACAATATCAGGGACGCAAAAATACCATTGTGTGATTCCAGACGGAAATGAAACTTTGAGATTTAAAAAATCATCTATTGAATCTCATATCTGTAAAATTTTCAAACGTGTAAAAAAATAACTGCTGTTTGATGACAATAACTTTACCGAACATAATATATAGTATTTTATTTTGTCTATATCTTTTTCCTTAAATCAATCTGTAAAATACTTAATAACTAGGTCTCAAATAATTATTGATATGGTAGCTCTTGATTATAAGAATTTTTATTCAGATATTTTTTAACACGATTATAACTACAAACATCAAAATTGAAAATGCTATAAAAAAAATAGAACCCATCGTTCGCCCATATGAGACTAAACTAAAAATTTGTTAAATTAATAAGTCTTTTACAAAAAATTTTGAAATCGATCACCTCTGGGCGGGGAGGCCAGGGCCATCCTCGCATTCGAGGTTCGGGTGGTGATTTTTCCATTTCGGGAACTGCTCGTCGGAAGTGGTTTTATGTAAATAATCTTGCGCCCGCCACCACTGTCGAGGCGGTCATTGAGCATGTCAAGAGTGTGGTGGACATATCGGATGTAGCTTGTGAGAGCCTCACTTCGAGTTCAAAATACTGCTCCTTTAAAATTTGTATACCGAAATGTGATATTTCCAAATTGTTAAATGATAAGGTCTGGCCTAGGGAGACTACTGTTCGGGATTTCTACTTTCGTAGACCAGCCGCTGGTGACCGGGCTATCCACGATGGTCAAGATAATTTTTTAGCAAATCGTTCATCGCGATAGACTGCGATAAAGTAGTATGTGGCTTTTCTTCTCCGTCTGATATTCCGTGGAACCGGCGTGGGGGTGAGTTTTCTCGCTCGATTAATGCTACTGGTTTCTCAGTAGCCTACATAAATATTCGATCTCTGCTGTCGAACTTTCACTTTTTTTCCGATTCTGTGACTGGAAACAATTTTAGGACGGCACCACTTTCCACCGATGGTTGAAAGTTAATCCCCTACCCCAAAATGGTCAACGTAGAGCACTAGCATATTCCACCGATGAAGGTCGGGGTCAGCTTATAGATAATTAGTAGGAGTACAATGGGGCGATTTAATAAGTTAAAAGCTTACTGTTTGGCATTTAATTTTAAAAACTGCAGAATTATTTTTTATGGTGGATCGGTGTATTGCCATGGTTGTCTTTGTCAAATTCAGTTTTGCCAAAGATTAAACTAATTAAAAATATATCCAATTAGTTCCACATCTTGCCAGATATGTTTAACGCTAGCATGAACAGCCAATTCAAAGTCAACAGTAACCGTTTTCGGTTGAAAAAGTATTTGATTTTGAGCACAAATATCTATTAATGATTGGAGGAAATGCCGGTAAGTTTCCTGAGATTTGTCATGGTACTATTATACATTATACTATTATACTATACTATATACGGTACTACTATACATGGTATAATAGTACCATGAGATTTGTCTTTTAAAAGACAAAACGCCAGTGCTATATAATGTCCATTCGCGTAACCATGAATTGTAAACAGCTGCTTAAAGAACTTGGTGCAATACTCAAAAGTACCATCCATGTATATATTGTCTACAGAGCATAAACACCGTAAGTTAGTAATACACGAAAAAATAATTAAATTATTTTGGCTATCATTAACCATTAAAAAATTTTCATTATTCTCTGTTTCAACGACAATGGAATCTAACGCGGAATGAACGTCCAACATTGAAGTCGGTAAAGGTGGTAGTTCCTTTCGCCTCGCATCATAAATACTTGTAGCAATTGATTTAGCATCCTGGTAAGTAATGTCCACTCGATCAACTTTAGTGGTAGCGATGGCGTTTTCAAGAATGTCCAATGGTCTTTTCGAAAAATCTTCAACAACTTTTCTTTTGGCAACACCGGCAACCGATTGCCGTTTAATTTTTTGCACATCTTCTTCGTGGCTATGTTGCGGATTTTCACTCTCTATTTTCCTCTGGTCTCCGCTTCCTATGGTATAGATATTAGCTGAACATGTTTTGTTGGAACATCGCCACTTAACCCGCCCATCTTGCAATTCTGCCTGCTTGTAAAATTTGAAGTCGTTACGCACTAATAATATATTTCCGCGCTTACCGTAGATTTCTCGAAGCGCTGCCATAATTTCTGTAGGTGTTGTTTATTCGTATTCTTATAATTTATATTGTATTTCTATGTTTGTTATTTTGTTTATATAGTAAATATATTGTAATTGGTACTAAAAATAATTTTGATCCACCTCAATTGCATCTGCGATATTTAGAACTGGTCTGATTTAGAACGGCTTATAGACTTATAGACTTAACAATTAAAAGATTGAATTTATGACCAGTCTACCTGCCCACGGCAGCGGTGGAATATGCATATGGGATTATAGAAACCCTTGACCATCGGTGGAAAGTGAAATTGCCCCAATTTTAGTATAATCGCAGTATCTGAGTCATGGCTCTCTCCTGATTTCCCTTCTCACCTGGCTAATTTGGAGAACTATGCAATTGTTAGGTCGGATAGAACGTGTTACACGTCAAATTGGCAAACCGCACCCTCCGCAGGTTATTAGTTGTGCCGACTATGCTCAGCTGGGCGTGGTTCACCCAAAATGCCAGTGGGTAAGTTGTTAGTTGGGACAAGTTTGTCACAATCGGGAATTGTCCAAAGGGCGCCACCGTTATTAATAAAGTCTCGGTAAAAATGGCCCACGCACAATAACGGAACGCGTGAATCTTACCAAAAAGGGCTGTGGTTCCCGAGAGAGAATCTCGAGACAGCTCCGTCCTTACAAAATAGCTGTAATCACAAATGGTTAACACAAATAACGATGACAATTAACAATGGTTTACTGTTTAGAAAAGAAATTACTCACATAATTACATATTCAGCGGAGACGGTCCTGCTCGCAAATTCTCTCCTTGTAGTCAGTAAATGCTTTGAATTGGCGGGAAATCGTTGTAAACTACGTAAGCTGCAAAGAATTGATCCTTTGGCGAGATAGATGACCCAACATGAGTACATCCGGCACAACTGGTGGTTTCCTAATGCATGTATCTTCTTAATAAAATGAATCCCCAATAATCGGGTTCTAAGCCTGCCTAAAATGCAGTTCCGAACGTTACATGAAAACGATAAAAACACGGCACCACTTGTTGCAATTTAACCAACATACATTTTACGTTGAACTTGCACCAATTTTATTGACATTACTGACATATTTAACTGTCCTTTAAATACTTGCAATTACGATAACTATCTGGGTTACAACAACACAAAGATTGCATTAAACGTTAATTAATATTATTCCGCATTAGTCTATGGTTACATTGGATGCGTATCGTACGATAGCACAACCGAGTCAAAGGCCTTAGAATAGTCGAGAAGCGCCAATAAGGTGACTTCAGAATGATCGACTGCTGAAGCAATATCCGAGGTTAGCCGCATCAAAGAGGTCGCAGTGCTGTGATGGGGTCTAAAACCAGACTAGGCAGGCGACAAAATATGGTGGAGTGTCAAGTGCTCACATAAGGCAGCCTTAATAAAGGACTCCGCTATCTTTGCAAATGGCGATAGAATACTAATAAGACGGAGATGAGAGGGCTCCGAATCCATAGGAACCTTGGAAAGCGGTGTGACACGTGATGCCTTCCAGATAGTTGGCATCTCTCCGGTTCTAAACGAAAAATTTAACAAATTGCAGATAACCTCACTGAAAAACGGAAGTACAAACTTAAGCATACGAAGGCTGATACCAACAGGACCAAGAGCATCGGAGCGCAGAGCCCCGACAACGTCAATTAACGCCTCACAAATGGAGAGTGGTTTCACTTCAAGAAAAAGCAAATTATCAACCCCCAAATCCATCCCTGTGGAATCCCTCGGAACAGAGCTGAGAAAGTACTCATTAATAAAATCCGGATCCTCAGACAAATGTGAAGATATCTGACTAGATGGACGAGAGTGCACGCCCCAAGAAGACAAACACCGCCAAAGCTTTTTCGGATTTGAGCGATGAAGCGAAAGCTGGCGGCTTATAAAGCTCGCCTTTTCCCTTCTGACAGCACCCTAAAGTCGCAATAACACTCGAAATCTACACTAGAACGTGTGCCTGTATTTGCTGTAGGCCCGCTCTTTCAACTTCGCCGCATTTCCCTAATTGTCCAAGTGATCCAAGGTTTATTCTTCCCCTTGAGAACGATAGTTCGAACAGGAGCATGCACATTGAACAACGACAAAATTATGGTGTTTAAAAATTCAGCCTTGGAGTCACAAAGAGGCAACTCGTTGACGATACTCCACGGCAGACATGCCGCATCGGCCGTAAAACTAGCCTGATCAAAATTACGAAAATTACGATAGACTTAGACTAAGAATTAATTAGACTAAAAAAAATTTTATATAGAAAATAAAAGTTAAATCAGGTTAATTAAATTAGGTTTAATATGAACCCTAATAGACCGGGAGCCAGCAAGAAAAACGACGTATGATTAGCGAAAACCTCAAACTTTTTGAGAAGTTAGTCAGTGTTATAAAGAACAGGGAACCGCAAGTATGGCAGCCCGTAGATGTAGCATTTGCGCTGCGCAAAATTTGAATGTGTCAAAATAAACTATGCCCTTGGGTAATTAACGAAAAGGTAATTCTAGTTTTAAATTATATATTCGACAGCCAGAGTATGAGGGAGTTGGATGCCATACCGATGCGGCGTCTCCAACTGTCCGCCATACTGAATTAAACGTGTCGTTTTTTTATGGTCTCTCGAAATACTTGCAAAAAGCTAATTTTTTACCTAATGATAGAGAAAAATGTGTCATCACCGATTATGACCATGCCATACCGTTCCGGTGTAGCTAAGTACCCGCCATACTGATTCAAAGATGTCGAATTTTTCACTAGTCCATGTATCATAGGAACACACGAGCGAACGTAGTAAGCGAGTTTTGTAATTATTTTCGTGTAATATGGCTCATTATACACGAATTGAATACTATTCTTTATCTACGACTGTTAAACAATAACTAAGACTGCATTATCTAATTATTTAAGTTTAAAATTGTATTGTGCTTATTAATTTTCAACTATCGAATCAAGTTGTCATTTGTCATTTATAAAGAAAATAAATAAAAATTGCCAGCAGCCGTGGATAATGAACAGGAGCCGTCGATAATGAATCCATTATCCACTGTAGAATATGAGAAAAATTATTGTAACAAATTTTATTGAATTTGTTTTTAAAGGTACGCCTATGTATTCTTTTTGATTTTCACAACAAGGCGCTCCTGTTATCTGGGCGGATAAGACTGCGTTGCGCGCGGTGGTATGGAAAATTGGCAGTCGAGTTAGGGACTCGAGCTTAAAAAGACGGGAGTGAGTGTTTTCTGTGCTCAAGAAAAATTTTTGGGTGAGTTTTGGTCCAGTGGACTGATTTTTAGGAGACATCTTTTCTTATTTATTTTCGTTTTGTTAAATACTCGCAGCAGTTAAAAAGAATTATTTGCAATAATTCAATTCGCATATTATATTTTATTTTCCATCGACTGGCCGTATTATCAAGCGCTTCAACGATAGCATTTTTATCTTGCTGGCAAACATTTCCAACGTGATTCTTTAAATTAATTTAATAAAGTAAATTATTTTTACTTTTTATTTTAATTATACTTTGGGCGTAGACTATTTGTTATCTGTATGTTACTCCATTACGGATAATATAGAGACAAATATCTACCATTTATTTTTTTTCCATCTACGTGCTGGACTTCTTTTGTTGGTGAATTTTTCCTGCAGTGGTTGATTAATACCTTTAAAACCACCCCCTCGCTACCGGCACAAATCAGCTAGTCGTAACATCTTGGGCTTCTACACAATATTTTAAAGCTGGTTCTTCTTCCAGCGTGTAGAGAAAAATTCTGTTTGCCCGAAAGGGTAGGTAGAAATTTTTTATTACACTGGCGCCCAACGTGGGGCTCAAATTTTGGCTTAAATCCTGCAGGAATTAGTGTGACACCGGTGAGGTCATTACTTTCAGCAAGAGGAAGCGTTGTTGGAGAATTGTTAGTTAATTTTCAAGAGTTGAAGCGACTTGTTCGAGAAATTTTGCGAATAAATTATTTAAATTGCAAATTTTGTTTATCAAATATTAAGTTTGATTTCGTTTATCAACTTGAAACTTTTCTATGTATAGGGTGTCTCCTATTTTTGCGTGATCTTGTTATCACAGTACTGATTTAGTTTTGGTATCACATTGAGTGATTTTTTTTTGTGCGTTCACATTAGTGAATTTTTTTTTGCGGTACTGGGTAGCACGGTCATAGTTAAGGGCCAAATCCAAACTTTTGACGCGCGTTTAGTTTTTGTAGTACGGTTACCTTTTTGTATAATTTAGTATTTCCAACGTTTTTTTAATTATGTCTGGTTACGTTGCGGCTTTAACTCGAGAGGAGATTGAAGTTGAGCTTCTGTTTCGCGGTTACGATCTCTCTACCACGCATCTGGCGACGAGGAAGAAGGACTTGAATAAGTTCCTTCGGAATGAAAAATTCGATTCTAAGTTGGCTTTTCATTCTTACACACCATCTGATCCTCGAGCCGATTTGTTGAAATGTGCTAAGGCGATAAAAGGAATTTCAGACGAAATCGTCTTTTTAGAATCTAAATTAGATATGGCCACCTTAGACAAGGTAACACATCGGTTAGCGCATTATACAAATCGATTGGACATTATGCAGGGTGCGGGGTTTAAGGACGATCGTGAGGGTTTACTATCAGAGGCTCGGGCGCTTAGGGATCGCTTAGAGAAACTCATTGAGCTAGGGGAGGGCTCTGATGATGAAACAGAGTCAGGTGATCCAGTGGATTCACCAGCTAGTAAAATTGGTACCCCTTTGAGAAAATCCTCGTTATTAGCTCCTCAGGCGTCTGCCGATGATTTGGTAGCAGCTTTTGCGAATCTCGTGCAGCAGCGGAAGCCAGATCACGTTGCGGTACACAAGTGGGGACTCCAATTTGATGGAAGTGGGGACTTCCAGTCGGTATTTGAATTTATCGAGAGAGCCAAAGAGCTGTCCATTTCAAGAGGAGTAAAGGAGACTGAATTATTTAATAAATCTGTCGAATTTTTTTCTGGGGAAGCGTTAGTATGGTATCGCAGCCTTGGTCTCGAAGTAACAACTTGGGAACAATTAATCGAGGAACTTAAAATTCGATTTTTACCTTTGGATTTTAACCGGGAATATTTAGAGCAGGTGCGTACCTATAAACAATTTCCTGGGGAAGCTGTACGGACTTATATAGAGTCCATGTTATGTAGATTCGGTCGAATTAACCCTCCTCCTTCAGAGGACGAACAATTGTGAGTGATTAGGAAGAACATGTTACCGCAAATTTCTTTAGCTATGGGGACAGCCTCCTTGAATTCTAAGCTTGCTTTTATTCAAGCGGCGCAAGCTGCCGAACGTTTAGTAGGCTGGACAACACCTAAAGAAGTTGCTGCTTCAGCTACGGTGGGAACCACAATTGATAAACTAAAGACTCAGTTTTCTAAGACTACTCGATGGGGTACGTGCTGGAACTGTAAGGCCAAGGGCCATTCATTCGTTAATTGTTCTAAACCACGCACGATTTTTTGTTTTAAATGTGGAAGTCCCGGGGTCACCAGCACCACTTGTAAGGGTAACCATTCAAAAAACGTGTCAGGGCCAAGTGGCTTCGCGGCGCGCCGCTAATCAAGGCTATAAACGCCGATAAGCAGGGTTGGGGAGATTGGTTGAAGAAAATAAGCGCTTTTTGCGGATCTACATCCAATACTTCCGCCTTGTTTGCTCATCCCAGGTCGGACCAACGACCTCACGTCCAGCTCAACATAAAGGGAGTGCAACTAACAGCGTTATTGGATTCCGGTGCGAGTGTTTCGATACTTGGCACCGAGGGTCATTACCTCATTAACCAACTCGATTTAAGTTTTAATAAGCACGATGCAGTGACCTTACGGTCAGCTGACTGAACTCTGCAAGACATTTTAGGTAGGGCGACGTTGCCCATTGAGATTTGTGGAGTAGTCCGTAGTTTAGATGTACTGGTATGTCGTAGTATTGGCACTTGCTTAACGCTGGGGGTTGACTTTTGCAAATTGTTTGGGGTCACAGTGAATTTTAGAAATAATCAATATTTTGTTCATAACCTGGAATCTATTGATTTCATTCGAGAGGCAAGTGACCTCAATCTTAAACAACAAGTTGCACTCGCCGATATGAAAGATCGATTTAAGTCTTTAGATAGGGTTGGTTTAACCAGGACCAATAAGGTCCTATTGATACCTTACTAGGTATAATAGTACACTATTGATACCGGGGATGCTGCACCAGTAAAACAACGGGCATATCCACTTTCTCCTGCAATGCGTAAGATCGCCTATGCAGAATTGGACAAATTGTTAGAGCAAAATATCATTAGACCAAGTAACTCCCCATGGTCTTCTCCAATTCTGTTGGTGAACCATGTCCCACGTAGCATGCCAAATTTTCAGTCTCCGACCACTGCAAACAACCAATAAGTTGCAATCCGGTCGAACAAACTCAACTAGTGTTGGCACATTTGAACATCAGATCCCTAGTTAGCAGTTTTGATGATTTCTGTTCATTAGTCAACACATACAATTTTCATGCAATCTCTGTTTCAGAAAGCTGGTTATCTCCTAACTTTCCATCAAATCTTATTTCAATTCCCGGATATGCACTTTATAGAAAAGATCGGGTAAATCGTGGAGGTGGAGTATGTTGCTATGTTCGTCATACCTTAAAGTGTAAGCTCATCGAAATTGACGACTCCCAAGATGGTGCCCTCGAACAACTTTGGCTACGAGTAACACTTAAGGGTAAATCTTATGCTTTGGGTACCTTGTACCGTCCTCCAAATGCTCCAGTAGCATCTTTTCATCAACTTGAAGAAGTACTCTCTATATTGCACTTGGAATATACTGGAATCATACTGCTAGGTGATATCAATGTGGATTGGTTTTCAGATAGCACACCATCTCAGTTGATAAAGTCTATTCTGTCATCTTTTAATATAATACAAATAGTAAACGAACCTACTCGAATGACTGAAAGGACTTCCACGTTAATCGACCTCATCTGCTTAAGCGATAACATCTCTTTCTGCAAAGTGGGGACTCTAGATGTAAATGGATTATCTGATCACAAACTTGTTAGCTGTAATTTAAATTTTCCCATAATTAAACCTCAAGTCAAATCTGTTACTTTTAGAAATTTCAGCAAAATCAATTTTGAAGAATTTGATATAGATGCTAATACCATAGACTGGTCTTCCTCTGAGGACATTGCAGGCATAAACGAGAAACTCGAGTTTATTAACTCTAAGATTACACAATTATATGATCTTCATTCTCCGCTCCATACAATTAAAATTAGTACTCGGAAACCTGGATGGCTAACTGAAACGATTGACTGCATGATTAAACTCCGTGAGGATGCGTACAAAAAGTATACCAAGACAAAATTAAACGTGGATTTCAACTATTTTAAGGAACTTCGAAACTTGGTGACACAAGCTATCAAAAACGAAAAAAAGGCATATTTTAAATACGAAGTGGAAGCGAACATACACAATCCACAGAAACTATGGAAATTTTTCGATCGTGCTAATATTCATTCTAAGCCCAAGAAAGAAGTTATTTTAGGAGAAGAAGATGCAAATGACTTAAATGATTTCTTTATAAATGCTGTTCCTAACACGACTATAGATGCAAATACAATGGATGACTTTTCGAGCGGCAACCATCTCCTAAGGACTGGAACTTTAGCTTTCAATCCTGTAAACTGGGAAGATGTAGCAAATGCCATTTGTAGGCTTAAGTCAAATGCTACAGGCGTCGATGGAATTAATTCCAAAATGTTGAAGCTTGCTCTACCATATTGCTTGTCAAGTATCACTGACCTTATCAACTCTTGCTTGGTAAATTCGACAGTACCTGACTTATGGAAAAAATCTATTATTCTGCCAATCCCTAAATCCAGCACTGCCAGCAGTTTTGGTGAGCTGCGGCCAATAAGTATTCTTCCTGCATTATCGAAAGTACTGGAATACTTCATTCGAAAACAACTTCTAGCTCATATTGAATTGAATCATGTGATTCCTAATAACCAATCTGGTTTCCGTTCAAGATTTAGCACCTCAACTGTGTTATGTTTTATTAGTTTATTTAAATAGGTTATCCAATTCTTTAGGTTGGTCCTGTTTATATTATAGTCTCCAAGTCTTTACATTGGTTGTCTAAATCTAAGTATTGTTTTTACTTATATAGATAATATATAAATAGATTAAAGGATTAAAGGATTATCTCTATAACATCTTCCCTTTTTACCATTAGGCGTAATCCGAGAAAGTAAATCGTCTAGGCGGTTTTATCTGTCTTCCATATCTTGTTCTTCTTGGAGTTTGTTTATTCCCTTCATCACTGGTATTGTTTATAGGGCTTTTCTGATTATCTGTTTCTTCTTTCTTTTCTTCCTTAATCTCATTTTTGTGTTCACTTTTACTTTCATCTTCTTTATTTACTTGGTCTGTTTTGTTTGTTTTCAATATATGTTCCCTATTTCTTCTGAATAGTTTCCCTTCTGGTGTTTCTATAATAAATGATCTTTGGTCATGCACTTCTTGTTTAACTTTTCCTGGCATCCACCTCTCTGTAGGTTTTATTTTAAATTTTATTATTTCTCCTCTCCCAATGCTACTTAATGGTCGGGTGCTTCGATTATAGTAATTCTTCATTCTTTCTATATTTCTTTCCTTAATTTGTTTATACTTCTTTATTTCGACTAATTTTGGTTGTAAATTTCTTTTTAGTGTTGGTATTTTTGACCGTAAACTTCTTGACATTAGTAATTCCGCTGGGGAATCTAATTCGCCTTTTTTTGTATTTCTATATTGTAATAGGGCCATATGTTTGTCGCTGTTCGTTTCATCACATTTTCTAAATAATTTCTTAATTGTTCCAATTGACCGTTCCACTAACCCATTTGATTTTGGATAATTTGGACTTGAGGTTTGTTTTTCAATATCCCATTCAATGCAAAAGTCTCTGTATTCTTTAGAATTAAAAGGTGGACCATTATCAGACATGATTATTTGGGGAATTCCATGTCTTGCAAATATTGCTTTCAAGTGCATGATTACTGTACTTGCAGTAAAACTTCGTAATTGATTGATGGCCAATATACCATACTGCGTGCATTTTCTTTACATCTTTCCATGCCCAAATGTCCTTCATGTAGTACCTGTAATAATTGTTTTCTCATTATTTTTGGTATCACGATTCGATTGTTCTTAAAAACAATACCATCTATCACGTGGATGTCATTTTTTATTTTGAAGTAGTTTCTCGCCATTTCATCTATTTGGCTTTGATGATCTGGCCATCCCTTGGCATAGTAATCCATAACACGTCGTAATGTTTCATCATTTTTTGTAGCTTCTTGAATTTCTTTGAGTTTTCGATCCGATACGGCTAAATTCTGTATTAGTAAATTTATATGCAACTCATTTTCAATATCAATTTCCGTTAATTCGACATTTATGTCTTTTGTCGCTGCTCGTGATAGAGTATCAGCTACATACATTTCTTTCCCTTTCTTGTATATTACATTCAAATCATATTGTTGTAGTTGTAACATAAGACGTTGTAACCTGGCAGGTACCTCGTATAAACTTCTTTTGAATAGTGGAATTAGTGGCTTGTGATCAGTTTCTACAGATACTTTTTGTCCATATATATATTGATGAAATCTTTTACATCCATAAACTATTGCTAACAATTCTTTTTCGATTTGAGCGTAGTTTTGTTGACATTTCGTTAATGTACTTGAAGCATAGGCTATCGGTCCATCCTGATGCATAATAACAGCTCCTACAGCGTCTTTTGATGAATCTACCGACATCATAATAGTCTTTTTGTTATCAAAATATCTCAATAAAGGGGCGTTAGATATTAGTTCCTTTAGTTTTTCAAATTCCTTCTGGTGTTCATGTTTCCATTTCCAAATCACATCTTTTCTTTGTAGACTTCTTAGCTTACTCGTTTCTAATGACATATCTTTTATGAATGCGCTCAAATAGTTTACCATCCCCAGGAATCGTTGTAATTCTTTTACTGATTTGGGAGTTGCCATTTCTGTTATTGCTTTAATTTTATTGTTGTCTGGTACCACTCCGTTCTTGTTAAATTCATGACCTAAAAATTTTATATTTGTCAGACCGATTTTACATTTTTCCTTATTAAACTTCAATCCACATTCTTGTGCTCGTATCAATACTTTTGAGAGGGTTTCATTGTGTTCTTGCATATTTCTTCCATATATCATAAAATCATCCACATAAATAATAACATTCTCTATACCTTGAAAACATTCCAACATCCTTCTATGGAATTCTTCTGGGGCTACGTTGACTCCGAATGGCAGTCGTAAGAATCTATATCTTCCAAATGGCGTTCCGAATGTACACAACTTAGAACTTTTTTCGTTTAGTTCTATCATCCAGAATCCTTTGTTTGCATCCAATGTTGAAAATACTTCGGCACCAGCTAAACGAGCTTTGACTTCTTCTATGCTAGGAAATTGATAATGAGCTCTTTTAAGTGCGTTATTTAATTTTCTTGGGTCTAGGCATACTCGAATCTTACCAGATGGTTTGTTAACTAACACCAAGGAACTTACCCACTCTGTTGGTTCGTTAACTTTTGTTATTACGTTTTGCGTTTCCATATCTTCCAATTCTTTTTTTAGTTTATCCATCAACTTGAATGGTACTCTTCTCAACGGATCTATTTGAGGAGTGGCATCGTTTCTTAATTCCAGATTCAATTGACCAGGAAGTTTTCCTAACCCTTCGAACAACGTTTTGTATTTACTTAAATCAAACTTGTTCACGCTTTGTTTTTTGAGCTCCATCGTTTTTGTCATGTTTAAAAGTAAGGTACATGCGTACATAAGGTACACAGTAGATGGCGCATACACATATATACGATATTGTACGCAGGGTGTATGTAACGTTCATCTTACAAATGATATTAAGTTGAATTATTAATTGTAAAATAAAATATAGAACGAAGAGGGTGTTTCATTGTGCATTTTACACGAACCTACACAACAAGTGGCGACGAGGATTGGTTAGAAAACATTTTTTTTGATGAACACATGGTTTTACGAGCACATGGGAATTCAATTACAAGAGGTTATATTTTACGTTATTTTTCGATTATCTTACAAGAAGTTACATTTTACGTTATTTTTCGATTATCTTACAAGAAGTTACATTTTACGTTATTTTTTCAATTTTCTTACAAGTGGAAGAAGTTACATTTATTTTTCAATTATCTTACACGTGGAAAAAGTTACAAAAATTTTACAATTTTTACAATGGCGGAAGCCAGTGTTACAAAAACAATAATACAAACGTTGTTTAATATCGAGCCCTACGAAGTAAATTTGCAATGGAAGAGATGGGTAGATCGCTTAGAAGATGCTTTTATAATTTTTGGAATAGAAGAAGAGAAAAAGGCATTTCCCTCTTACATTACATGGGAACAGAAGCCTACAACATCCTCTGCGACAAAATCGCACCACAATTGCCTCGCAGCAAAACGTACATGGAAATACTTGAGGAGATGGGAAGTCACTACAGTCCCGAACCTCTAGAAATAGCTGAAAACTACAGGTTTCATCTAAGGAAGCAGGGGGAAGGAGAGTCAATACGTGATTTCGTGGCAGCTTTACAAAAGTTATCAGTAAAATGCAAGTTTGGAGATTATTTGAAGACAGCATTAAGAAATCAACTCGTATTTGGACTACGAAGTGAAAGAATACAGTCACGGTTACTCGAAATGAAGAAATTAACCTTCGACAAAGCCCTCGATACAGCTTTGGGTATGGAATTATCAGCAATAGACACTGCATTCATACATAAACCGTCATCAGGGACAGTGGATGCAATCAATGTACAACAACCAACACAAAAGAAGAATCGTAATAACAATTTTAAGTCGAAAAACAAAAATAAATTTACCAATTCTAACAATTTTGTTACCAATACAGATAATAATTTAAAATGTTTCAGGTGTGGGTCAAATAATCATTTGGCAACCAAATGTAACAGGGCAGCAAACTTACAATGCTATTCATGCGGTCTTAAAGGTCATTTAAAAGCAGTTTGTTTCAAAAACAAAACACCAGATGCACTTAGGAAGACGACTAATTTAATCGATCAAATTCAAATTTACAATATCAAGGATTATTTGGTAAGAGACAAAATTAACGTTACAGTACAAATAAATTCAATTGACATGACAATTGAATTGGACAGTGGCTCAGCTGTGAGTCTACTGAGTTCAATGGATTTCAATGAATATTTTTCAAATTTGAAACTCAAAGCAACTGACATAAAGCTGTTTTCATATTGCCAGTCTCAATTAAAGGTGTTAGGAGTAGTTACAGTTAACGTAGGTTACAATCAACGTACACGTAGATTGCCTTTATACATTATCGAAGGGAACTGTACTTCACTAATAGGTAGAGAATGGATACGTACGTTACATATACAAATTCCAGATTCAGAATACAGGAATCTAGATTCTTTACAGGTAAATCAGGTTAAATTAAACTGTTCAAAGGAAGTAGGAAAGTTAGTCAGTCGTTTTAGTTCGGTTTTTGATACAAAGTTAGGAAAAATTACGGGAATACAAGCGCGCATCAAATTAAAAGAGGGTGCTATTCCAATATTTTGCAAAGCTCGACCGGTTCCTTTTGCATTGTTAGATAAGGTTAGTCAGGAATTAGATAGGATGATAGAGGAAGGAATTTTAGAGAAAGTAGAAACTTCTGAATGGGCAAGTCCTATTGTACCAGTAATTAAACCCAATGGGGAAGTAAGGGTATGTGGTGATTTTAAAGTTACGATAAATAAAGCGTTAGAGATTGATGAACATCATCTACCTACGATTGACGAGTTGTTAGCTACAATGGCTGGAGGGGAAAAATTTAGTAAGATAGATTTATCCCGAGCATATTTACAGTGTGAAGTTCGTGCTGAAGATCGAAGGTTGTTAACTCTAAATACACATAAAGGGTTACTAAGAGGTACGAGATTGATGTATGGAGTTGCATCAGCTCCAGCGATATGGCAGCGAGAAATTGAAAAAATTTTACAGGGTATAGAAGGAGTTTCATGTTTTATAGATGATTTAAAAATTACAGGACCTAATGATTATGTACATTTAGAGAGGTTAAAATTAGTTTTAGAAAGATTAGAAGCTTACAATTTAAAAATTAATTTAGATAAAAGTTCATTTTTTGCTGATCGTATTGAATACTGCGGTTACATTATTGATAAGCATGGCGTTCATAAATCATTATCTAAGGTAAAAGCAATTGAAAATATGCGTAGACCTACAAATAAGAAAGAAATAAGGGCCATGTTAGGTTTAATTAATTATTACGGTCGTTTTATAAAAGATGCAAGTACATTATTAAATCCATTTAACAAATTATTACAAGATAATACAAAATTTGTGTGGGATAAGAAATGTGAGGAAAGTTTTTGTCAAGTTAAGAGGGAAATGCAATCGGATTCATTTTTGGTTCATTTTGACCAAAGTTTACCTATCGTGCTAGCAGTTGATGCATCGCCAGTAGGTGTTAGTGCAATAATTTCTCATATTGGTAAAGATGGAATAGAAAGACCAATTAATTTAGCATCACAAACTTTGTCAAGTACACAGCAAAGATACTCACAGGTAGATAGGGAAGCCTATGCTATAATTTTTGGAATGAAAAGATTTTATCAGTATCTATACGGAAGGAGATTTACACTGTACACAGATTGTAAACCGTTATTGCAAATATTTTCTCCAAATAAAAGTCTTCCATTGTTAACAGCTAGCAGAATGCAACATTACGCTATATTCTTGCAGGCTTTTCAGTACGATATTCGTTACAAAAATACTAAGTTGAATGGTAATTGTGATGGACTTAGTAGGTTACCTAATAATTCTGAAGAGTTAAGTACGTTAGATACTACAGATTTAATTCAGGTTAACCAAATACAAATGTTACAATTGAATATAAAGACATTAGCTGATGAAACTTTAAAAGATAAAGAGTTAAATAAAATTATGTTTAATTTACAAGAAAAACTAGTCATAAGTAAAGATGTTAGTTTCAATATAGATCCTTTAGAATTCAGTATACATGAGGGTTGTTTAGTACGGGGTTTAAGAACTGTTATACCAATTACATTAAGAAAACAGGTATTGCAAGAATTACATCAAGGGCATTTTGGAATAGCCAAAATGAAAGCACTTGCTCGAAGTTATTGTTGGTGGCCAGGAATTGATTTAGATATTGAAAGAGTGGCAAGGAATTGTTTAGAGTGTAGTAAGAATAAAAACAATCCAGTAAAAATTACTCATATGTGGGAGGAACCTAAAGAAGTATTTGATAGGGTACATATAGACTTTGCTGGACCATACATGGGTGTTTATTTTTTCATTCTAGTAGATGCTTTTTCAAAGTGGCCCGAAGTTCACATTTTAAAGCATATAACTTCATACGAAACAGTTAAGGTGTGTAATAAAATTTTTTCATCATACGGAAATCCAAAGGTATTGGTAAGCGATAATGGTAGGCAGCTAAAATCATTTGAATTTGAAAACTTTTTGTCAGATAGAGGTATAATTCATAAATGTTCTGCACCGTACCATCCTGCAACAAATGGGCAGGTAGAGAGATACGTAAAAATAGTAAAAGACGGAATTAGGAAACTTAAATGCAATAAAAATAATTTGCAGGAAAAATTAGATAGTTTTTTATTAGCATATAGGAAAGCTCCACATTGTTCAACTGGAGTTTCACCAGGTTCAAATTTTTTAAAACGGGAGATAAGGACAAAAATTGATTTAATCAGACCGGAAAAATCTGATACTATTTCGAATAGATCAGAAATTACAAAATTACGAAATATAACTATCGGTGCAAGAGTGGTAGTTCGAGATTATTTGAATGATTGTAAATGGAGAGTAGGCAGGGTAATAAATAAATTAGGTAAATTACATTACGAGGTGGAACTAGATAGTGGGGAAATATGGCGAAGACATATAAACCAATTACGGGAGGTTGGACCTTTAGTGCCAAAAACGTACGAAAGAGCAACTGAAAGAGAATGGCAACCTGAAAACAGTAACTCAAAAATTTCAGATAAAAATATTAGTTTAGGTACAGAAAGTAGCGTTAATGTTGGTAGAGAAAATAGTCAAGAAACTGTCGAAGTCGAAACCCCGAGTGCACCTGATGTTCATACGGAGGAATTTATACCTAGAAGATCTGAGAGAATTCGCCGAGCTCCGGATAGATTGACATACTAACAGGCGGTTGTAATTTTGCTGTTTTGGAGTTTATTTGTTAATTTTTTTTGTTACAATAAATCATCTATGTTTTCTGAGGGGGAGATATCTGTCATGTTTAAAAGTAAGGTACATGCGTACATAAGGTACACAGTAGATGGCGCATACACATATATACGATATTGTACGCAGGGTGTATGTAACGTTCATCTTACAAATGATATTAAGTTGAATTATTAATTGTAAAATAAAATATAGAACGAAGAGGGTGTTTCATTGTGCATTTTACACGAACCTACACAACAGTTTTTATTTCTGTTACTTGTGCCACTCTTTGTATTAGATTTAATTGTTTGCATGTTGGTAACCCGATGATTGGGCGACATACATTTCTTAGTATATAGAAATCCACATTTGTTAATATACCTTGAATTCTGCACGGAAGTCTACACTCGCCCACTACATTCATTTTTTCGCCACTATACGTCATTATGCTTGTATTCGTCTTATTAATCATGTCAAGATTTACTTCCAATCTACTAAAATCAGCATATGATAATATATTTGCTTGTGCTCCTGTATCCAGTTGAAATTTTATTTTTCGATTTTTAATTATGACATCAATGGTCCATTCTTCTTTTTCTTGATTAATATTATTTATATATACAGTCGATAGGTAAAATTCATTGTTATCTTTATTGCTTTCAATATAATTTACATAATTAGCGTTTCTAATGTTACACATTTTTACGAAATGATTCATTTTCCCACATTTATCACATATTTTTCCGTATGCTGGACACTGTCTTCCGTGCGTTTTTCCACATTTATTGCATTTGCCATTTTCATATCTTCTACTTCTTGAGAACGCATCTTGTTCGTATTGTTTTCTTTTGTTATATTCATTCTCGTAACTTGTTTTGTTTTTGGTTAACCTTGCGATTGTATTTTCTTTTTCATCTTCTAGCCGTCTTGATTGCACTTTTGCTAATTCCATTCCTTTGGCTATTTCAATTGCTTTGCGTAGGTCGATGTCACCTTCTTGAAGAAGCCTTTCTCTAATGTTGCTATATTCGTCATTTAAACCACATATCATTATGCTTTTTGTTATGCTTTCTCGAAGTTTATCTAGTTCGCATGTTAGGCTTAAATTTTTTATATCAGTTATAAAACTTTCCAATGATTCACCAGGTTTTTGTTTTCTTGTAAACAATTGATGTCTTTCTATCGCAATGTTCTTTTTTGGAGTAAAATATTCTTCAAACATTTTTACCAAGTCTTGAAATTTTATTTGTTTTCTATCCACGTTGAATGCTCTGAATACTGGTATTATATCACTACCCAGATGATGCAACAAGATCGCAACTGCTCTTTCGGCATCTTTATCTACTTCGATTCCCATTGCGATTAAATATATTTCAAATTGAAAATACCAATTTTCCCATTCGTTGGCCAAATTTTCTGCGTTTAAGTTGATTGGACCCATGCTTGAGTTAATTCTTTATTTACGTTATGGGCTAATGGGTAGCGAGAAGAAGGTGCGCTTTCCCTTTCAATGTATCTCTGTGGATCTTATGGGTCCGTTTCCGCGGTCAACTAACGGAAACACTATGTTGCTTGTGGTGTGCGACTGGTTCTCTAAGTTCCTGTTGGTACAGCCTTTACGGAAGGCTACTTCTCGAAAAATTTGTGAGTTTTTGGAAAATCAGGTCTTCCTGATATTTGGGGTACCACAAATTTGTATGGTGGATAACGGTCCACAGTTTATCAGCAAGGAATTTAAGAAACTAATGACTGATTACAGTGTGAACCATTTATGGTACAACGCCTCCTATCATCCACAAGTCAACTTTGTAGAGAGATACAATCGTGTGTTGGGAACTGCTATAAGATCGTACGTTAAAGACAACCATCGTACTTGGGACGAGCAAATCCACCAGATAGCTCATGCTTTAAGATCAGCTACTCACGAAGTAACTGGCTTTACTCCATCCTTTCTGAATCTAGGTCGTACCGTACCCTCAAGGGGAGATTATTATGGTCGCGTTAGGGATTTAAGGGAGGAGGACCTGTCCTTTGCTAACCGTGAAAAGCTTGCGCAGGATATGAACAAGTTAAACGAGCTCTATGTTGATGTGATAAAACGTTTAAATGAGGCTTACAAGCGTAATGCATCGCATTATAATCTTAGAAAGCGCACAATACGCTTTAAGGTGGGAGACGTTGTTTGGCGTAAGAATTTTGTTTTATCCAAAGCTGTGGATAATTTTAGTAGTAAACTGGCGCCTAAATACGTCAAATGTAGAGTTCGTGAGGTAACTGGTCCATTAACATACCGTCTAGTTAATGAGCGCGGTAAAGATGTGGGTTGTTTCCATGTGAAGCAACATCCTCGGGATAGGTTAGATGAGACGGACGTGCAGGATGAGTAAAAGGGGTAGTTAGTAGAGTTTTATTCTTTGAACTCCATTTTTTTTGGGAGTCATTAGGTCTACCATCTGACTTAATCAATTTGGAACAGAATACCGTAGTTCTAAATTTGCGCCATCATGAGATTTGATCTCATTGTTACTGAGTTGTTGCCAATACTGCTGTAGAATAGATTTGTCGATCATTATTCGATCGAGATTATAAATTTAATTTTCGTTTAATTTGAAAGTTTCTACGTTCCAAGGACAATGATTGCCTTGGTCTGAGACTGATTTTACTGCTGGGTGTGTTTTTTGATACACTTGCGAGCGGTGCAAAATGGGTCCGATGTGGTCCATTTTTATCTAACACTATGAGCAGGGTTGCCATAGGTTGTTTTTTTTGGGCTAATGTTTATTAGAGTTTTCTTGTATCTTTTAATACAGATCCTATGCGGTGCTGTATTTCTTTGGATTCAATCTTTTACGTTTAGACGTAATTTGATTGACTATTATTTTTTTGTGACTATGAAAGTGCTACGCACTCAGTCATTTTGAGGCTTACGTTTAGGTGGATTTATGATTACGTGTCGTAATCGGATAAGTACTCACTTTATGTTTAGTTTTTTTGAGTTTTTCTAAGTCTAAAATTTTTAGCTTGACTAGTTTTTGGTTTTGATCTACAGTAGTGGCGGTAACGATTCTAACGAAGTAACCGTTGTTTGAAGGTAGCTGCACTTGTCATTTAAAGGAGATTGCAGTCTTGACCCCGGTCAGACATTTTAGGGGAGGGCCGTGTAACAAATTTTACTGAATTTGTTTTTAAAGGTACGCCTATGTATTCTTTTTGATTTTCACAACAAGGCGCTCCTGTTATCTGGGCGGATAAGACTGCGTTGCGCGCGGTGGTATGGAAAATTGGCAGTCGAGTTAGGCACTCGAGCTTAAAAAGACGGGAGTGAGTGTTTTCTGTGCTCAAGAAAAATTTTTGGGTGAGTTTTGGTCCAGTGGACTGATTTTTAGGAGACATCTTTTCTTATTTATTTTCGTTTTGTTAAATACTCGCAGCAGTTAAAAAGAATTATTTGCAATAATTCAATTCGCATATTATATTTTATTTTCCATCGACTGGCCGTATTATCAAGCGCTTCAACGATAGCATTTTTATCTTGCTGGCAAACATTTCCAACGTGATTCTTTAAATTAATTTAATAAAGTAAATTATTTTTACTTTTTATTTTAATTATACTTTGGGCGTAGACTATTTGTTATCTGTATGTTACTCCATTACGGATAATATAGAGACAAATATCCACCATTTATTTTTTTTCCATCTACGTGCTGGACTTCTTTTGGAGGTGAATTTTTCCTGCAGTGGTTGATTAATACCTTTAAAACCACCCCCTCGCTACCGGCACAAATCAGCTAGTCGTAACATATTGGGCTTCTACACAATATTTTAAAGCTGGTTCTTCTTCCAGCGTGTAGAGAAAAATTCTGTTTGCCCGAAAGGGTAGGTAGAAATTTTTTATTACATTATGTATTCATAGTTACACATATAATGACACTATTGTTTGACAGTCGTAGATAAAAGTTAATATACCCGGTTAGGGAACATATTATAAGAAATATTATCGAATTCTAAATTTAAATAAAACTCGAAAATATTTAAAAAATTTCCGTTTACAACATAATATTTAATATTTCAAATAAAATCATGAAATTTATTATTTTAGATAATAGTTTTTTTTGTGTTAGATTTTATTATACAAAATATCTAAACAGTCTAAATATATAATTATTATTTTTACCATTTTCATTATTTTAACTTCAATTTAGGAACGATATTCATGCTCATCAATTCTTGGAACAGAAGTTTTGCGGCATAAGGGATTTCAATTTTAAAGATTTGAGTATTCTTTTCACATCTTCGGCACTCGGCAGTATTCGTTTTGTGATTGGCCGTAGCAAACATTCCACATAAATTGCAAACGTGGATACTATACGAATCGGAAACCTCCAACAACCTCTCCCTCAAAAACTGAGCAGCTCCATGAGAAATTTGACAGTCGCGTTCCATTTCACCAAAACGTAATCCAACCTTGATTAGCGCGACCTTCCATGGGTTGCCTCACCAAATTTTGCATAGGACCACGTGACCGCGAATGCATCTTATCATCGACCATGTGCTTTAGTCGCTGATAATAGGTAGGCCCTATAAAAATTTGAGTCTGAATTTTTTGACCTGTGTGACCGTTAAATACTACTTCGTTTCCGTGCGCGTTATAGCCAAGCGATTTTAAAAATTTCGAAATGGATTCAACGCTTACGGCATCGTTAAATGGTGTTCCATCTCCAAACTTACCATAAATGGCCGAAGCTTTACTTTGCAAGCATTCTATTAAATGTCCAATTGTCATACGGGATGGAATGGCATGAGGATTAATTATGATATCAGGAGAAATTCCTTTGGCGGTAAAAAGCATATCCTCTTGTTTATACACCATACCACATGTTCCTTTCTGCCCGTGACGAGAAGCAAATTTATCGCCAATTTGAGGAATCCTTTGACAACGAACTCGAATCTTACAAAATCTGTATCCTGCTTCATTGACACTCAGTAACAATGCATCAACGATGCCATTTTCGGTACGTTTTAACGTTGTCGAAGAGTCACATTTTGTAATTTTTTCCATTATACCATCTGGGTTATCGTCATGTTCTTCCTTGATTATAGTTTTTCCTATTATGACATCGTTACCTGACACACGAGTACCAGGGGAAATCATACCGTCGTCATCCAATTTATCATACCCTTTACTTTTAAAGTTTTGGCAATTTTCTCGCGTAGGTTTTTCAAATGTTTCCCAATTTCCTCCAGCGCTTCTCATTTCGACATCGGTATAGGTTCGGTAGTAGGATGATCTAAATAATCCACGGTCAATTGAAGATTGCTGTAAAATAATCGAGTCTTCTTGGTTGTAACCGGTATAACTTGCAATAGCAACTATACTATTGATGCCCGCTGGCATTTCACCAAAACGCAAATAACTTGCAGAATGGGACGCCACCAATGGCTTCTGAGGATACCACAGTACATGAGCCAAAGTATCCATTCGAACTTGGTAGTTTGTTGTGTAAACACCCATGGCTTGTTTACCCATAGCACTTTGATAAGTATTTCTAGGGCTCTGATTGTGATCCGGGAATGGTATAATTGATGCACATACCCCTAAGATCATGGAAGGATGAATTTCACAATGCGTGTAAGTGGTGCAATAATTGAATTCTTTTTCTTGATTTAAATCCTTCGGCGTCATAGCCATCATCGCCATTTCGCTTTCCGACGTATCAATAAATTCCACCATTCCCTCATTAACCAACTCTTCCCAACCAAAATTCAATGCTTTGTTCTTCAACAAATTAACGTGGTGCTGCTTAATCAGCAGTTCACCGTTTTCCACAATCAACAATGGCCTATTAATTCGACCAGCATCGGAATTAATTCGAATTTCCCGGTTGGGAATATCACGTATCATAGAAACCTCCGGTGATATAACGTTCAAATTTCTTTTCAATTGTTTCAAGTTCGTCATATGCGGGCAGCACTACTGCCTTTACGCCAAATGAAGCTCGGTTAAGAAACTTAACGTATTCTTCATCTTTATACGTCGATGTAACAAAAACCACGCACTTTAAAGAAAATGAAGATCCCGTAGTAGAACTAGTCGAAAAAATTGCTCTTGGCCGAGTTCCAATTATGCTGCGCTCAAAATTTTGCGTTTTGAATGGATTAGACGAAGCAGGTATGGTATCATTGAACGAATGCTCTTACGATCCTGGTGGTTACTTCATTATCAATGGATCTGAAAAAGTTATTATTGCGCAGGAACGGCTAGCCAGTAATACTGTTTACGTTTTTTCCATGAAGGATGGCAAATACGCATACAAATGTGAAATACGGTCTGTCATCGAAAATAGCTACCGTCCGACTTCTGGTCTAACCATGTATTTAACGGCGAAATTCAGTGGACGCTCCAACAAGTTGGAATCGGGACAACGCATTGTAATGACACTGCCTTATATTAAAGCAGAAATTCCAATTATGATTGTTTTTCGGGCGTTAGGTTTTGTGGCAGACAAAGATATTTTCGAACAGATAATCTACGATTTTCAAGATATCGAAATGATGGAGATGCTCAAACCGTCGCTAAATGAAGCATTTGAAGTGCACAGTCAGGATATGGCACTGAATTTGATTGGCAATAGGAGCTCGATGCTTGGCGCAACGAAAGAAAAGCGGATTCAGCATGCAAAATATATTTTGCAAAAAGAATTACTGCCGCACGTGGGAACTTCAGAATTTTACGAATCCAAGAAGGCCTATTTCTTAGGCTACATGGTGCACAGATTATTATCTGGAGCTTTAGGTCGAAGAGAATTGGATAGTCGAGATCATTACGGAAACAAACGATTGGATTTAGCCGGAACTTTATTGGCTTCTCTGTTTAAAGCCAAATTTAAACAACTAACAACGAATATAAAATTTTCAGCGAAAAAGTTAAAGGAGAAAGGAAAATATTTGCCTGTCGATTGCATAATAGACAGAACACTAATAACGAACGGCTTGCAGTATTCGTTGGCCACCGGAAATTGGGGAGATCGGAATAATGCTCATCAAGCGAGAGTTGGTGTATCGCAGGAATTGAATCGACTTACGTATGTCTCTACGTTGTCTCATTTGAGAAGAATCAATTCACCGATAGGACGTGACGGGAAATTACCACAACCTCGGCAACTGCACAATACGCTATGGGGAATTATATGTCCTGCCGAAACACCCGAAGGTGAAGCGGTTGGTCTTGTAAAAAATTTGGCTTTAATGTCGAATATTACAGTAGGTTGTCAATCATCACCGATATTGGAATTTTTAGAAGAATGGTCAATGGAA
Organism: Cantharis rufa; assembly: GCA_947369205.1. Taxonomy (NCBI): domain Eukaryota; kingdom Metazoa; phylum Arthropoda; class Insecta; order Coleoptera; family Cantharidae; genus Cantharis; species Cantharis rufa. Next base: position 15,385,470 of record OX376306.1, on the reverse strand, counting down.
AATTTGCAGGAAGTTACACCATCGAACCTTAAAAATGCTACAAAAATTTTCGTTAACGGTTGTTGGGTAGGAATCCATAACGACCCTGATCAGTTAATGACGAACTTGAAACAATTGAGAAGAAATTTGAACGTTATATCACCGGAGGTTTCTATGATACGTGATATTCCCAACCGGGAAATTCGAATTAATTCCGATGCTGGTCGAATTAATAGGCCATTGTTGATTGTGGAAAACGGTGAACTGCTGATTAAGCAGCACTACGTTAATTTGTTGAAGAACAAAGCATTGAATTTTGGTTGGGAAGAGTTGGTTAATGAGGGAGTGGTGGAATTTATTGATACGTCGGAAAGCGAAATGGCGATGATAGCTATGACGCCGAAGGATTTAAATCAAGAAAAAGAATCCAATTATTGCACCACTTACACGCATTGTGAAATTCATCCTTCTATGATCTTAAGGGTATGTGCATCAATTATACCATTCCCGGATCACAATCAGAGCCCTAGAAATACTTATCAAAGTGCTATGGGTAAACAAGCCATGGGTGTTTACACAACAAACTACCAAGTTCGAATGGATACTTTGGCTCATGTACTGTGGTATCCTCAGAAGCCATTGGTGGCGTCCCATTCTGCAAGTTATTTGCGTTTTGGTGAAATGCCAGCGGGCATCAATAGTATAGTTGCTATTGCAAGTTACACCGGTTACAACCAAGAAGACTCGATTATTTTACAGCAATCTTCAATTGACCGTGGATTATTTAGATCATCCTACTACCGAACCTATACCGATGTCGAAATGAGAAGCGCTGGAGGAAATTGGGAAACATTTGAAAAACCTACGCGAGAAAATTGCCAAAACTTTAAAAGTGAAGGGTATGATAAATTGCATGACGACGGTATGATTTCCCCTGGTACTCGTGTGTCAGGTAACGATGTCATAATAGGAAAAACTATAATCAAGGAAGAACATGATGATAACCCAGATGGTATAATGGAAAAAATTACAAAATGTGACTCTTCGACAACGTTAAAACGTACCGAAAATGGCATCGTTGATGCAGCGTTACTGAGTGTCAATGAAGCAGGATACAGATTTTGTAAGATTCGAGTTCGTTGTCAAAGGATTCCTCAAATTGGCGATAAATTTGCTTCTCGTCACGGGTAGAAAGGAACATGTGGTATGGTGTATAAACAAGAGGATATGCTTTTTACCGCCAAAGGAATTTCTCCTGATATCATAATTAATCCTCATGCCATTCCATCCCGTATGACAATTGGACATTTAATAGAATGCTTGCAAAGTAAAGCTTCGGCCATTTATGGTAAGTTTGGAGATGGAACACCATTTAACGACGCCGTAAGCGTTGAATCCATTTCGAAATTTTTAAAATCGCTTGGCTATAACGCGCACGGAAACGAAGTAGTATTTAACGGTCACACAGGTCAAAAAATTCAGACACAAATTTTTATAGGGCCTACCTATTATCAGCGACTAAAGCACATGGTCGATGATACGATGCATTCGCGGTCACGTGGTCCTATGCAAAGTTTGGTGAGGCAACCCATGGAAGGTCGCGCTAATCAAGGTGGATTACGTTTTGGTGAAATGGAACGCGACTGTCAAATTTCTCATGGAGCTGCTCAGTTTTTGAGGGAGAGGTTGTTGGAGGTTTCCGATTCGTATAGTATCCACGTTTGCAATTTATGTGGAATGTTTGCTACGGCCAATCACAAAACGAATACTGCCGAGTGCCGAAGATGTGAAAAGAATACTCAAATCTTAAAAATTGAAATCCCTTATGCCGCAAAACTTCTGTTCCAAGAACTGATGAGCATGAATATCGTTCCTAAATTGAAGTTAAAATAATGAAAATGGTAAAAATAATAATTATATATTTAGACTGTTGAGATATTTTGTATAATAAAATCTAACACAAAAAAAACTATTATCTAAAATAATAAATTTCATGATTTTATTTGAAATATTAAATATTATGTTGTAAACGGAAATTTTTTAAATATTTTCGAGTTTTATTTAAATTTAAAATTCGATAATATTTCTTATAATATGTTCCCTAACCGGGTATATTAACTTTTTTGTAACTGAAGTGATACTAATTCACCCTAGCTCGTATATGTTTATGAAATTTACTAAAAATAGATAAAGCCTCAAAGACAAGTAATAAGTCACAGTTAATGTTATAATGTAAAAATAAAATGACTAAGAGGAAAAAATAAATGTAGACGAAATGGATATTAAAAAAATATAATAAAACATTTAAATTCTACGAGATGATATTTAAAGAGTAAAGCATTGTTTTGAGTATGTAAAGTTTTGAAAGAAAATTTACCAAGTTTTATTCGAGTCGTCTTGTACGCCGTTCGTAGTGAATTAATCTTCAAGGATTGTGCATTGAATGTTTTGAAGAGTATTTTACTTGAATAGCTTTATGACCCCAAACTAAATGTATAACTAAACTTATTTTAAATTTTCTCATCTTCCCAAGTACGAGCTTATCTTTTAAAATCTTGGTAATAAGTAAAAGCTCTTCAGACATATTTGGTATTTTATCAAAACTTTGGAACCAACAACAACTTTTTGTTATTGTACTATTTTGCTCCAGATTATAATTACAAATTAGGACACATACAATTTATTAAAAGAAATGAATTACAGTTAATTTAGGTAGTATGTTTTGTATTATTCATTCTCATCAGATGTTTCATTTTCTATTATAACCGAAAAACTCTAAAAATCCTCCGGTTAACACAATGCCGGCCGGTAGCTGTGTTGTTTATTTGGAGAGCGAGTCGTAGGTCCCCTAGAATTGGAGTCTGGTAAAAAAACTTGTCTTAAAATTTATAAGGCGCCACTGACTTTATCAGACAAAATATTACGGAAAAACAATAGCTGAAAATAAAAATCCTTAAGTCAGAAAGGACAAAAATAATAATTGACCATAAAAATTAAATTTATTCCAACAGAGAACTAGTGTTATAAATCTTGTATGAGTGATAACAATAATGATTCTTACCCAACGCGTCTAATAGCTATTAACCTGTGGGTTTTCAATAATCTTTTACAAGTAAAATTTTAAAAGAGAAACACTCGGTATTTGAAAAAATTATGTCTGTTAAAACGAACTTATTCCGGTTCAAAACAAAACTATTCCCGTAACTAAAAAAATGATTTGCGTTTGATCTTCTTAAAGATGACTTGACAATACATATAAATTCAAATACGTAACCCGTAGCCAAATCGCTTGTGTACGGCAAGAAATTTAAATATACGACCTTCTGATTTCCTTGAGTCGGTAAAAAGTGATTTTAAGCAGGAGATCTCCAATATTGGCATCAAGTAGCAACTTGTACGAAGATGGACTGTCCTCCGAAAATATGACCTGGTCCAAATTAACAATGCAGCGAACGGACCAAATAAAACGTACCAATTAAGATTGGAATACTAAAAAAATGACTTCTGAGAGAAAGGTAACGAGGACCTAAAAAAATTGAGAAGTAGACCACTAACTATCAAAACTAGCAACTGAATTACCTGATATTCGGTTCTCTGGAAATGAAATTAAGGCAACTAAAGTTTTCCAATAATTCGTGAATAAGTTGACTCTACGAAAGTTTGACAGAAAGTGAAATCTACTTCCTACCCGCTATCGCTCGCTGATGCGCTTGCTCAAAACACAGTCGAATAATAATAATCTACCGAGCGAGTCAAAAATAATTGTTACACTACAACCTTACATGAATTTGCCTAGTAAGTACAAAGTTTATACTTTTAAATAAAACCGCGTAGTGAGAACAAATATACTAAGTAAAATTGAGATGTATTTAAATGAAATTTATTAATAACTTATTTAAACAACATTTTTTTTAGCTAATTTCCTAAAACACAAATATTCATATGGGACATATAACACCACGTTAGTTATACTCTCGTAGGTACCTTGAACTTAATTTTAGTGGGTCCCCATGACAGTCTCATCACAGGAATTTAATGCGTGCATTTAGACTTGATGCAACCACCAAAATAAGCTCGGCACGCTCCACCACATGTCACGAATGTTTTCTGCGGGGGTTTCTGGGGTAGCTCAGATTTAATAAGTCAAACGTCAAGATTTAATACATATAATAAAATTTCTGTTATTTCTATTTATCTCCTATTTCTACTATCTCCGGTGGGTAGACAACTCTGACCCCATCCCTGAAATCTCTATAGACGAACTCAACGAGGTTGTCAAACAAACCCAAGCCCGCAAGGCCCCGGGTTTTGACAACCTTCAAAGGTCCTTTTTTAAGAAACTCTATAATCTTCCTTGATGAAGTCATTTTAAGACTCTATAATGCTTGTCTTAAGATATCCTACTTCCGTCAGAAGTGGCAGAAAAGAGTACTGAGAGTACTCCCTAAATCCACGGACGGGGACCCTGGGAACATTAAGAACTATAGACCCATCACTCTTCTTTCTGTGTTTGGGAAGATCTTTGAGCGCCTCATCAAAAAGAGAATCCTCCAGACTAAGACTCCATTTCACTCTCAAAATTCTCAAAACTAGACCCAAACATAAGTTCGTTGCAGTAATTTTCTACGATATTTCTGGTGAGTTCGACCACCTATGGTGGCCTGCCCTTTTCTACGCCTTAGGGGTAAAGGGGCCGCTTCATAGGCTGAAACTCCTGATCAAAAGCTACCTTAACAACCGCCAAGTTACACTTAGCGATTAACCCATTTCAATTGAAAAACTATGCACCAAGGGTTGTCCCCAAGGATCCGTCCTAGGGCCAACCCTGTGCAATGCACTTCTCGACAATTACTTGCAATCAGACGAATTTAAGGAGGAAGTAGGAACCCTAGTTGATGCCTACGCAGATGATATTAGGGCGACAGTGACGGCTTCCTCCGGGGCAGAACTAAGGCGAAGGCTCCAAACCAATGTCAATAACCTCCGTAGATGGTGTGAGAAGATGAAGCTCACACTATAGGAGGCCAAAACGAAAATTATGTGTCATTATCCTACAAGGGTACACAACTACGACCTTCTAATTAAACTAAATGACAAAAATATCCAAATAGTAAGAGAATTCAAATACCTCGGGATCGTAATCGATGTCCAATTAACTTTTCAGAAACACGTGAATTATTCATGTGACAAGGCCCAGCGACTCATAGTCAACCTGTAAAAGATGGCTAAGAGTAGTTGGGACCTTGACATAAATAAAAATATGAAGACTATATACAGGGGTGCCGTGGTCCCTATAATCGCGTATGGCCACAAAATCTGGAGCCATAAATTAGAAAATAAATATATTCGTGCCAGGCTGCTATCAACCTACGGCCTTAGCTGTAGAATGGGGTGAATGTGAACTGCGCAAATTTGGCAGGTATAAGAAAAAAAAGTGTAGATTGCGCTCCGAGCAAAAAGGTCGACAGTAATCTGAAATGTAAATTGCGCAAATCTAGGTAGATTTTCATTTTATGTTGTTTCTCAAGCGAAACTCACTGACCAACTGATGAACAAATTAATGTTTCCTTAAATCTAAACCTAAAAATTTACCTAAATAAAGTAAGAGTGGGTGTAGGCCGGAAATTGAACAAATGCAAATCTCAGAATGCACCCAAAAATAAAAGATTGAATTACATAGTGGCTAAATGCTGTCGGCATACATAAGCCGCCAAAGAAAAGATTAAACTTGCGTTCACCCAAATTCTCAAAAATGAAAAATAATTTTTAACATAAATAGTTTTTAACAATAGGTGTTATGAAACAAAAGGCATAGTATTCTATATTAAGTATGGAATATCTGCATTCACAGGCTATTATTTATCGTAAGTTAATCCCTACAAATGTTTTACTTGATAGACAAAGACACGTAAAACGATAGATTTTGGTTTACGCAAATAAAATACAGGCGATGGAAAACTATCTTATACAATATGCGGATCTGCTTATAGTGTACCTGAAGTATCACGGAAGAAAGGTCTCGGAACTCTGGCTGACCGGTAGGCAATGGACGTAAAACTGGCGTTACTCAATTTGACCCAAATACTTGGATAGAGAAAAGTTTTAAAAAGCGACCTAACGTTTACCAATGCCATGAAACGCAATATTGCAAATCATTCAATTATCCTCATCGTTTAATGTCGGAAATTAAATATTGTAGTACTGAATTACTTTTCCATCCAATTTTGATTAATTCACCCACCTGATATAGACATCTTATATTTAATTCACCCATCTTCCAGTTATACCTTCCAGATACGCAAGTCAAATAATTAATTCTTTAATTTAGCGATAAAATTTTAAATTTCGTCAACTAAATTCATAAAAAAGAATATGTTAAAATTTACTTGGTATCGGTATGCAGGTTACTGCAGCTTATCAATAAATTTTGTAGTTCCTAGAAGAAATTTTGAATTAAAGTAATACTAATTTTAACAACGGCCGATTCACTTTCAATTATAACTCAATTTTTCTATCAAGTCTTTTTATCAATTATACCGCTTTTAACCAATACTAACTTATCTTCATGTCCAATCACGAAATCTCAACAAAAACATACGAAGTAAACATTTTCAAATCCCAAGTCTGTACCACATCACACAGTGCGGCCAAATCCTAAAAAGCTGGCCAAAAGTCGAAATTTGAAGTAATAAATTTGAAAATTGGTATCTGGGGGTTTTCGGGGTCGCTGATTACGAATTTGCTATCAGAATAGTTATTTTCATAATGGCGGATCCAATATGGCGGACAAAAGTCGAAAATTGAAGTATAATAAAGTTGAAAATTGGTATCTGGGGGTTTTCGGGGTCGCTGATTACGAATTTGCTATCAGAATAGTTATTTTCATAATGGCGGATCCAATATAGCGGACAAAGACGAAAATTGAAGTATAATAAAGTTGAAAATTGGTATCTGGGGGTTTTCGGGGTCGCTGATTACGAATTTGCTATCAGAATAGTTATTTTCAAAATGGCGGATCCAATATAGCGGACAAAAGTCGAAAATTGAAGTATAATAAAGTTGAAAATTGGTATCTGGGGGTTTTCGGGGTCGCTGATTACGAATTTGCTATCAGAATAATTATTTTCTTAAGGGCGGACATAATACCGAATATAAAATTAAGAATAATAATTTTTTTATAAATACATGAAAAAATTCGATATTATATCAAAGATATATACAAGTAAATAATTGAAAAGTTACATTAAACATAAATTTCTTATTGTACACTAATGAACAAGAACTATTTTTTGTAAGCATATGTTTACAAAAAATAGTTAGCTTCATCATCAGATGATAAATTTACAGATGCATCAATGTCTTCTGATGTTGACAAATCTGTATTTGTATGGTAAAATCTGCATTTTAGTATTTGTATGGAACCTGATACTACTGCCCTCCCCAGAAAAAAACTTTGAATCCGCCCCTGCACAGCAAGTTTCTCATATTATGAGGTTAGGTTTGTACAAAAGCATTTTTTTAATCAGAGAATTTAGTAATACAATATTTCAAATGTTACTTTTAAGAAACTTATGAATTCCGAGTAACATCGTTTTTTTTTACAAAATACGTGATAAAACAAAATGGCCCAACTTTGCGCAACTTTTTTTTTTAATCGTTCACAATACGTCTCATTGTAACCACAAATAAGTTTCACGGCGGAACTTTGCGGAACTTTTAACTTTTTCATCAAAAAGTGTCGGATTATAAGAATTTTAATTAATCAAATTTAGTAACAATTGTCGTTTCACTGATTCACTGTACTTGACAAAATATTACTTACAAATTTTTTTTCTTGTTCTACTTACCTTCAGAAGTTCATTCCATTTTATCCGATTGAAATTTTCTTCAAATTATAATTTATATGGCACTTTAAACACATGCGTTGTTGAATAATATGTTACCACTATTGACGATATTCGAACAACAGCAACATTACCACTAGTTTTTTAAAGCAGGTAAAAATAAATACAGGAATTTATAAGTATTATATGACTCTTAAGGGTATATTAAAGCCAACCCAGCAAAAAAAACCATAAGTAGATACTTTTTTTTTTCGATTTATGGCCAGCTTCCAAGGATTTGGCCGCAGTGTGCATCATGACCCAGCTATCTGTTGCAGAAGTATTATCCAGGTTGAACGAATCCTCTGCTTATTGGAAAGCCTTTTATCAAAGGAAAGTATTTTATCAAGATCAAGATTATGATATAGATTGTCATCAGCTCAAAAATAATTTTTTTTAAATTCTCTACAACATTTAGTCAGTGGTTAAAGATCTCTATTACGCATGTTAATGATGTACTAGTTACTGATTCAGCGGAAGAGGAACATAACGAGAATTTTCCAATCGTATCGAAAGCACCGAATAAAGAGAAATTAATTTTTGGCGTTCGTTAAATGCAGTTTTAGCACTGTGTGGTTGATAAAATAGGTGTTTCAGCGAATTTTCAAAAAACAGAAGTTATAAAAAAGATGATATTAACACAAAAATCAAAAATTGAACTTCGGTGTTTACTTGAAATCATCATGTAGATACTTAACTTAGTCTTTGTCACGTAGTATCTACTAGACTTATAACTTGACTTGTTTTAATATTATCGCCAATGGATGAACATAAAAAGACAACGGTATCTCTCACCCAATATAATAATATGACAAAGAAATTTCAGGTTGTATTGGGAGGCAAATCAAACAATATATTTGTACGCCGACGTTTCGGAAGATTTATTAATCCATTATCAAGACTATAATGAAAACATGTATAAGTCACATGGGTATACAGAGATAATACAACTCACCGGAGAACAAATAAGATGTAAAATGTTCGATGTAAGCCTAAATGCCTACCCGCCTGCATTTTATCTGTGCACATAAGATTATAAGAGGAAACACGTTTTGGTTTAAATTTTAAGTTCGATTATTTATCCAGAGTTTTTTAATTGAATATTCGTTACATTTTAATGCTAATGGTTAATTATTTTAATGCTGTACATAGTTATTTATATTGTTTACATAGTTTTATATTTACAATGTGAAGTCCTTTCATGTTCTGTTTTAATATTAGTTTTGTATTCAAAATTTGTTGACCTCGTTGAATGTGTTTGCTTCGGGCACTTGCAGTTGTCTTCATTTAGGCTTACATCGAACATTTTACATCTTATTTGTTCTCCGGTGAGTTGTATTATCTGTATACCCATGTGACTTATACATGTTTTCATTATAGTCTTGATAATGGAGGAATAAATCTTCCGAAACGTCAGCGTACAAATATATTGTTTGATTTGCCTCCCAATACAACCTGAAATTCCTTTGTCATATAAAAAGACAAGTAGGCATAAGCAAAAGAAAAAGATTCACCTGCTTAAAAAATACGATTTGCTGAAAAAATAAATGCCTTCTCACTAGAACAATGCGACGAGACAAGGATCGCGGGTTCTACTTCCAGGTAGGTTAGTTATAAGATAATAAATTAAAATAAAAAGGTAATGAGATGCCTTTTAAAAATAATGCCAGCAACGACATTTTTAATTGATAAAATATTTCGCCAAATGTGGTCCACTTAGACCACTTGAATCCAAGGAATATTGCCAATTATTAAAACAATTAGAAAGCAAAATCAAATGCAAATTCAAAAATAATATTAAAATCAACTTACCTTGCTTATAGTTGAAATAATCTTCAAATTTTCGAATCAATCTCGTATGTTGTAATGAAGAAAATGACCCAACAAAAAGATGTTTCGAGCTCCCATCAAAATGCTATCAATAGGATTCTTCTGCATAAGATATCGCAGGAAGTTCACAAAATTTCACTATTCAAAATTGTTTTAAAACAATCTCGCAAAAATGTTTCAAATTCAAATCAAATGCGATTAAAGTTAATCCCAGTAATAAAATAAGAAATTAATTATAATAAATGATCCTGTGCAAAAGGGAGTTTCCAGGTCATTCAAATATTAGGAGGTTTAGGAATAAAGATTAGGAATATCAAATTTCATAATAATATGATAATAAGATAAAACTTTAAAATATAGAACAAGTTAAATAAACTACAATAATTGGTAATTCAATTGAGCTTTCAGCAATGGTAATCGCCTTCGTCAGAAATGTTTATTTCGTCAGAAATAATTTATATTTTAATAATATGATATTAAATTAATATTTTCTATTTCAATATATTTACTTTTAAATATATTTTATTTCTACTTATATTTTACTTCTTCTCATATTCCTAGCTGAATTTCATTTTTTCAAACATAAGGAAATTAACTTTGAGTCAGTATAAAATCCGAATCAAAAAGGTATTTAAATTCAATCATAAAAGGATTATCGGATTAATTATTTTTAATTCATTTTTACATAAGGAAATTAGCTAATGTAAATTTGCAAATTCATATCAAATTTGACAAGAGCGAGACGGTCCTTAGCTTAGTATAAGTTAGATGAACTACTGCTAACTGTAAGGTGTACTCTGTTCAAATCGGTATCCCGTCAAAACGACGCGGGAATTTGGACGCGCGACAATTGGACGCGGTCATTTGGACGCGCGACAATTGGACGCGTGTAAAATTGGACGCGCGTCAATTGGACGCATGCGACAATTGGACGCGGATAATTTGGACGCGCGTCATTTGGACGCATGCGACAATTTAGGGTACGACAATTGGACGCGGAGATTTGGACGCGCGTCAATTGGACGCATGCGACAATTTGTGGTAAGACAATTGCACACATGCAATAATTTGACTATAATATAATAGATATAAGATTTATTTATAAAATTAAACTACAAGAAGTTAATTAGAGACAGTTTTATTAATTTTTTGTAATGTAAACAATGCATTCTTTATTAAATTTACAACATTTTAATATTTACATAAAAAGAAACTAATCATATTAATTTTAAATCTGCAGCTGAAAGTTGTGCGCGATTCCTCGTAAGTAATCCAGCAGTAGCCTGTTTGCATAATCATCGACAATTACTTTAATTCTCTTTGCAGTATTTCTATACACTTTTATGCGTACTGGGATATCTCCTGCGATATATTGTTCTGTTATCAATTGATTGGCACTATCTTCCTTCTTAAGAGTTTTAATGAATTTCCAGATATTGGGATGAGCAGCACCAAGTAAATACTTAAATCCATTATGCCATTCTTCGACGGAATTATTTGTTCGTGGAATGTCATCTTCCACCAGTTGATAACAATTCCACAAATTACTTGAAAATAATGGTGGTCTTCGACGTCCCCTTCTATCAAGTCGGCCTATCCATGTATCTTCGAAATAGTTAATGATTGGTAATAGTAAATTTTTATTGGTTCGATAAAATTCACTGTCCAGCAGCTCTTCATACGCTTCAACGACATGTTCTTCTGGTACAAAAGCTAGAGCTGAAAGTTTCCTTACATGTAGAGCAAAATCAGAGTCTACACTGTATCGTTCTTGTAAGCCCGCGCTTTGAATGTGCCTCCATACACATTGCGTAAAATGAAAGAAACATCGACGTATCCTAACATTCGGAAAATTATTTTGAAGTGCAGAGATAGCAGCTCTCTCAAAGTCTACCATAATTGTTGGTGGTTGTAATCCTGCTTTAAGGTTTTTCAATTCTTGAAAAAGACGATTATACGTTTGCTCGGTCTTGTTGGGGAGTAATGCGTATACGCTTGGTATGACGTTGCTATACTGTACCCCATGAATAGTGTACAGCTGATTGAACATTGGAGGTGCAGAAGAAAATGTTCCATCAGTATACCAATATTCACACTGCTGCATTAGCTGTAAATTTCTCTCCGTCGAAAACAAAAGAATTCTCTCCTCACTTGGACCACTATCGAACAGAAGAAAAGGTTCACCATCGTTGTTCTTCCTGTATTCCTCTGGAATTTCAAGTTCAATCAGATTTCTGGGATTTGCAGGGACGGCTTTTTTTATTTGACGTACTCGCTGTATGGTTCTCTTCATGGCAGGAACTGGCGGTAATTGGCCTACCGCAGCTAAAGAAATTCCCTGGGATGCAGTGGCTATTATACCATGAGTGGTTTGCTCAACTTCTGAAGCATTTTGTTTCATAGCACCTATCGCTACCTTTGCTTCAAGTTTCGCAGCATCGGCAACGTGATTGTGTGTTACACTCTTCACAACTTCATCTCCTAAAGTGTGTACTCTTCCAGGACATTTAAGCTTAGTATAAGTAGAACATTTCCAAATAATTTTCTCTGCAATGGTTCGTTCCTTTTTGTGCACAAAACCATCGTAAACTAACAAGTCGTTGCCTTTCTGACTTTTTATAAATTCAAGGGGCATGTTAATATCTTGAATACTTTGCTATTATACGAGTGAAACTAGAAATAAAATTTAAACCAATTTTAAAGCTTACCGATTACTTGGTGCTAACTTCTTCTTTCTTTTATGTTGTGAAGTCATGAAGGAAACTAATTAACTTCTTGTAGTTTAATTTTATAAATAAATCTTATATCTATTATATTAATGTCAAATTATTGCATGTGTGCAATTGTCTTACCACAAATTGTCGCATGCGTCCAATTGACGCGCGTCCAAATCTCCGCGTCCAATTGTCGTACCCTAAATTGTCGCATGCGTCCAAATGACGCGCGTCCAAATTATCCGCGTCCAATTGTCGCATGCGTCCAATTGACGCGCGTCCAATTTTCGCGCGTCCAAATGACCGCGTCCAATTGTCGCGCGTCCAAATTCCCGCGTCGTTTTGACCTGGAACCGTTCAAATCCGGGGAGTGCATAAAACTTTCATATGACCGTCTCCGTGCTTCGGAGGGCACGTAAAGCCGGCGGTCCCCCTGAGTTGTTGATTGCCGCCATTTACTACTAAAAAGAGAGTTACAGGCATTCCCCTTCCGGATTAAGCAGCCGTGAGTCCAAATGATAAAACCTTTCTCTTAGAGAAAGACTCCGATTGTTCTTCAGTGGACAGAAATAGGCTGAAGAAGATATCAAATTAGATACAACTCGAAAAATGACACCTGGAGAAATGAATGCATTTGAAAACTTTTCTTTCAATAATGATAATTATTGTAGTTTATCACTAAAGTCGTTTTTAGTATTAGAATTAATAGGAAGATGAGATTTGGAAGAGTATTTAAGGTACTTAAACGTGACGATCCCCAAAATAAAGTGTTTGCAATAAAAGTGTTGCACAAAAGGGAAATTTTGAACAGACCACATGGAGCTGAATTTTCCATAGCTGAAATCAATGTTTTGAAGTATCTTGAACATCCTTTTATAATCAAATAAGTTCAATTTATATGCAGTACTTGAGCACGCAAACGGAGGAACGCTTCAAAAAATTTTAAATAATCAAAGGATTTTAAAGGAACAGCAAGCTGCATTTTACAGCAAAGAAATAATCTGCGGAATCGATTACATCCATTCTAAGCATATAACCCATAGGGATATAAAACCAGAGAATATTTTGATCGACTCCAAAGGCTACGTCAAATTGGCTGATTTTGGTTTATGTAAAAAAAATTTAACGGTCCGCAAACTTGCTTTCTTGAAATGTGGAACGTTTAAATATCAAGCTCCAGAGGTGTTCGAGAACCTCGGTTACGCCACGAAAGTGGATTGGTGGGCGTTCGGCATAATATTTTATAAAATGGTGTGCGGGCAATATCTTTTTGAGCAAAAGGAAGAAGAGGAGGATATAAACCCGTGTGGTAAACTTCTCGGAATTGATGTATCAAACGAAGCGTTGTCTTTGAAAAATGGTCGTCTACTAAAGATTGATCCAAGTGAGAGATTTGGAAGTGATGAAATCAAACATCACAAATTTTTTCGTGGAACCTCCTGGGATGAACTCCCGAAATGCTTGGAGTGTCCTCCATTTTTGCCCAAAAGCTTTAACAACCAAAATGGTTAACTGGTTTTTATTTTAATAAAAAAAAAGCAAAAATTCAGAATTATGACTTCTTTTAAAGTTGGACGAAACTTTTCTTGTGTATTTAGCGCTCCAAATATAAAATTCCTGTTTTCAAAATACCAAGGACTGCGCAGAACCTCCGTTGTAATATTATTTTCTATTAATATATTATTATTAATAATATTATTTAAGAAAATACTAATTCGCTGTGAAAATATAATTTTGAATTACTTTCGGTTAACCCCTTGTAATGTATAATTTAGCAGTTTAGCTGCAATCTGTTGTAGCTACCTCTGCGGGAATTTAAAGATTGAGTTAATCATTAGTTCTTGAATAGAGCCAACTAAAATATTGATATATCCAGTTATACTACCTAAACCACTATCAATCGATAAACTTCATATTAGATTAGGAACAGAGCAAGTATCCAAAATTGTGTCAATTATGAGGGCTTTCAACAATTAATACTCTTTCGTAATAGTTATGTATGTATTAAGGGCACAATCGATAGATTATTATAGCACCGAAGGCAACTTAAAGCCCAACGCGTGAACGTCAAATCAAATCAAAAAAAATATACTGTAATCACGTTTAACCAATGTATTTATTACAAAGCAAAACAAATACAATGGATTAAATCTGAAGAATGTGCAACTTTTGTAATTAGTTTAGGTGGTTTTCACATACTTCTTAAATTTTTAAAGGTTATAGGACAACATAATATGAATAATTCTGGATTAAGCGGTGTATATTTGGAATCAGGATTATACAGTGAATGGACAGTTGTTGGTATATTGAACGGAAAAAGTGGAATAAAGGCGTTAGAGCACACAAAATAACTTATGAAAGTTTAATGAGAATTTTTGTTCCGATATTTGAAAAATGGATCACAGTATGCAACAGTGACATGATTCCTTCATTAAATCAGGAAAAATAAACCAATTACTAGCTTCTTTCAAATTCTGAAAAACATCAAAGAATTAAAAGTAATTTTTAATGAATCTCTTGAATATCAGTCTCCAAATTTCAAGTTCTGTTGTAGTTTTATGAAATTGGTGGATATTCTGTTACAATTTTTAAATGTTTTATATGGTGGAAGAATAGGGAACTAGTCATCACATTTACAAAGTTTTCGAAAGATGCTTCCATGGTTTTTTGCATATGATCATACAAATTATTCTAGATGGGGATGTATATATCTTTGTGATATGCTAGATCTTCCAAGGATAGCTCCCCAGGTATACATAAGGACTTTTTAGAGGGAAATTTTATAGTGAAAGGATTTACTGGAAAGTTTAATAGATTATCAGTAGACCAAGCGTTGGAGCACGCTAATAAAACTTCCAAAGATGCAGGTGGTATAGTTGGTTTGACAAAAAACACAACCAGATTAGATGAGTGGTATTTGAGTTATAACGAAATCGGTACAATGACGAGTATATTTTTGGACTCTCTTAAATTGACCGACGGCGACGATAGTTCTGGTCAAAATATTGAAATTGGCAAGCATCGAAAGTAAAAAACTATATTAAACTTATTGGACCAATTTAATAAGTACGAAGTGTTTAGTAATGCAGGTGAAAGTTTAACATGTATTTCAACAAAAGAAGTATTCTCAACGGAAGTAGAAATTTTAAAAAATATAGCAAAACAGAGGGGAGCAACTGCATTAATAAATTTCATTGCTACTATGGATACAGCTGATAAAAACCAAGCCATTAAAAAAACTAAATAGATTTGCAATAGTTAAATAGAAATCGGAAATATATTCTTCAAAATCACAAAATTTGCTTGGTCAACAGTTTCTTTAGCGTATTTAGCAGCAAAGAAAATAGGAAGAATCGTTGACTGCAATAAAGTTTTCCAGTATGAACTAACTAATTTTCCTATGTCTCTAACTGTGAACTAGGAACTCCCTCAAATAAAAGTGTATTGGAAAGCATTATTGAAAATTACGAAAAGTGTTACCAAGTCCTACCAAATTTCAACGATGATACTAAACTCTGCCATATATTTGATGGAATGGCAGAGGTACAAGGTTTAGGAAAACCATCTAAATGCAAATCCTTCGGTAAATATGCTACCACGTTTTCCAATATTGTATTTCGGAATAAATACAATGCCCAGCGAATTGATGTTGTATTATTGATCACTACAATGAAGAGTCCATTGAAAATGTTACTCGTCAGAAAAGAGGGTCCCAAACATCCATTAACAGGGTGATCGAGAGAACTGATGTTCCACTTCCACAACAATGAAATTTATTTATTCCTTCAGTTTTTAATAAAAAACAACTTGCACATTTTTTATCTGAGCAGCTGATTAAACGCTCCACAAGAAATTTAAATTTACAGTTTGCAACTAGTGGAGGTTTCACAAATATTTTAGAATGTAGAAGCAATTTTGAAGTAATTACTGATGATTTATTGATTATTATTATTGATGATTTATTTCTTCTAATCAAGAAGAAGCTGACACTAGGATCTTGCTGGATATACTTGCTGTAAAGAGATACCTGGCCAAAGAAATTTGGATGATCCCTGGCAAAGGGAATGAAATCCGTTACGCAGCAGTTTACTACATTAATCTGAATGAAAAAATTTACCTGCATTCCATGCTTTGACTGGTTGTTATAGCACCAGTCAGTTTTCAAGAATTAGGAAGAAATCAGCTTGGAAAACGTTTTTAGATTATTCTGATTATTTAGATGGTGTCGGAATGGATGTATTTTCAGAAAACTTATTCACAAATATTCAAAAATTTGTTATTAAACTGTATTCTAAAAATTCTGACATCTTATCAATTAATATTCTAAGAGGACTGCTGGCATCTCCAGCATCAATTGGAAAATTACCCCCCACAAAAGATTCTTTAAGGTTTCATAGCTTGAGATCACATTTCAAGCTCAAATATGACTTAATTCTGTAAAAACCGGTACAACAATACCACTAAGAAAGTGTTTACGAGCTGGAGCTCGTAGCGAAAGTGCGAAAGAGCTGGAAAAAAGAGCTTCGTGGGTTCGTGGAAAAGTTCCAACTATAAAAGTAGGTCCGTGGACCAAAACAGTTGGAAACCACTTAAATAGATGATATTGGCGTACTCTGATTTGACTTGCCAATCTTCATACTTGGCAAATGATATAGCCTTTGCTAAAGCATCTTGTATGACCTTTTGAAATTGTGACATAACTCTTATTTTATCTTCTAATTCTATTCTTCTAAATCTTCTAATTTATCTAACTTACGGAATGATTGTTTCGCAATGAATGGCCGCAGTCTAATTGGATAACCTCACTTTTTACAACGCAAAGTTATTCTTTGAGGCGATCAATGAACTTTTACAAAAAACTTTTTTATATACATTCTTGCAGACACATGGGTTTATCTTTACCCCTGGCGATAACTCTGCTAGGTACATAGATAGAGTAGCGCCATCTATCCGTTATTAAATTATGGGAAAAAGAAAAGGGCTATTTGTATCCTATGTCCTTCTCCTGGCTCTAAACTACCTCCCTGCCAATTTTCAGCTAAATCGGTCCAGCCGTTCTTGAGTTATAAGTGAAGTAACTAACACGACTTTCTTTTATATATAGATAGATAAGTGAAATTAACTCTCGATCTGTAATCTGTCAAAAATTACGAGCTGATACCAAAATTGAAACTTCAAGATTGAATAACTCATGAAGTACTGAAGGAATCTCAACAAAATTTTGTATGTAGGAACATTGCCCCCACAGAACTTGAGAGCATATAGATAAAAATTTGATAAAAATCAAAAATTCAACATTTAAAAAAGATTACTTTTTTGCGAAAACTTTAAAAAGGTCCTTGTCCCTCGATTTTCTTCGGCATTTCTGTGTCGATGGCAGACAAACTTTTCAGACTTATGTCTGGTGGGCTCTAGTGGTGAAAATAAGGTTTCGGCAGAAAAATCTTTGCCAAGGCTACAACAATAAAATAAAAAAATAAATTGAAAATGTCATCGATTGTGATGAAATTTTGTGTGCTAATAGAGAGCTTTTAAAACATAAGCATTGGTGATGAAACAATTGAGCCAAATGTAAAGCAAGAAAATTACAGAAAATATTAACTAACATCTTACTTTATCTATTTTTTTGTGAAAATTAGTATTTTAACTTAATTAATTTTACCACAAAATAAAATTTGTGGTTTATTTTTAAAATTTTATTTAATTTTTTATTGGAGATAAAGTAGTATGTCTCATTTGGATTAAAAGTGTCTTTGCTTGACGTGCAATAGTTGCAAAGTTTTACTTTTAATCCGAATAAGACACTGTACTATTTTAATACTGTTCATAATATAGGGGCTTAAAAATGTTTATCCAATAAACTTTGTAGAAATGTGATTTGCTGACTTCCTGGATTAAAGATGTAATTTATTTCTCTATATAAGAGAAATGAATATGGAATTAAAGACAATATTCTGTTTAAAAATTTAAAAAACTTAAGATAATGGATTCACGGAAACGATTATAAAAAAAAAAGAACTGACGACGAAGAGGATTTTTCGTTAACAACAAAGTCTTTTCAAATTTTAAAATATTTGGGTGCAGGAAATTATTTCCTATATAAGAAGGAATTGCTATAGCAATTCAGTCAGAACAACTGAATCGTTGAAAA
Organism: Cantharis rufa; assembly: GCA_947369205.1. Taxonomy (NCBI): domain Eukaryota; kingdom Metazoa; phylum Arthropoda; class Insecta; order Coleoptera; family Cantharidae; genus Cantharis; species Cantharis rufa. The sequence goes on along the minus strand of OX376306.1, from coordinate 15,366,913 downwards.
AAGTATATGAAAAGAGGTAAGAAAGAAAGTTGTCGATCATAACAGGGTATCAGGGAAAAAAACACAACCGCACTAGGGGTTAATGGTAGTGTGCTTAATAACAACGATTCTTGTTGTTGTCCATCATTAACCTATACATGGATACAGCCATAATACAACCGTCAATGAAAGTCGGTTGTATGTATACCCACTAAGGTTGGTGGAGATGCTATCTCATCAACATCTTTGATTTGTGACGTTACGATTAACAATGTGGAGGCAACGAGGAAACGACAGAAGAAAATGAAAATGTAAGTAATTAATATTATAATAATTTATATTTTTCCTTGATATTTAAAATTATAATTTTCAACCACCTGCACTGTAAGGTTGTCATTATGACAAATTTATTTTATTAATATTTTCACTTATATCACAAGAGAGTGAAAATAAATTGAAAATAATTTCACATATTTACAAAAACTTGTTGCCGAATTTATTATTGATATTATCGACAACTAGAATACTACGTTTGTTATTCATTTTTTTACAAAACATTATCAAAAGTATTTTTTGATTATAATAATATAATGATAATAAGATGATAAACACGCAAAGAAATATATGCCTGCTCGTAGTTAAACCATAAATCTCGTTCGAAATTCCGGTGTTGATTAGAGCTTTGTCACTGAGAGGGAGTACCCGACGAAGAATCGCAGAACCAGGTAATACCGAATGTGAACAATTAACTCTTTCTTGTTCAAAAGAGAATTCTCACACGAAATTCCAGAACCAAAAAATTGTTATGAATTAAATGAGCAACGGTCCCCCGAAGGCCCTTGCAAATCAAAGGAACGAGCTTATGCATATTTGCAGCAGTGTCAATCACGTACAGGATTGTATTGTTCCGTGAATAGAGTCTCGGAATATACATTGAGCAAGCACCCAAACAGTTCACTAGTAGTGGATCCTTCCAGAAAATCATAGAAAGTAAATCGTTCGGTGGTCGCAAAATTTTAATTAATTCACCAGAAGGCACGCATGGAAATTTGTTTCTTTCGATGCATAAAAGATATGAATACAGGTTACCCAAGTTTGATGTAACCGAAAATGTAGAACACTATATGAAAAGATTACACCAACTAGGCCAAGTTGGCGAAACCATGTAAATAGCTCCAGCTGCTATCGAATCCGGCAATTTGCTTTTCATTTCTGCAATGTCTTTTGTCTTTTCTGAAATGTGAACGGCAACCCTGCTTAACCGCCAAGGTATACCAAGCATATTGCAGAAACGCGGAATTAATTCGTTGGCCTGAAAATATACGATATGTATACCAAGATCATGTTTTTCTGTAATTCTAGTGCGCGCTGTATTAATTTCTTTTTGGGGCACACCTTGAGTTGCCAAGGTAATCTCTTTCAAGGTGCGCGGAACGCCAAGACTTTGACATGATAGCTCTAAACATGCAGCCGCATAAGCATCCACTGTTCTAATTGTAACTTTTCTCTTTGATTGTACTTTCACAAACATTTTTACAGCTGTGTCTACCGCGGACGAAGAACAATACAATCTTGTTCCATATTGTTCTAAAGCGCTCACAGCTGCTTTTTGTATTTGACTATATCTCTTAGCTGCATTTTTTTCTTTTTTCGAAATGAGAAACCCTTTTTCAAGGAACGGATTATATTTATCATAATCAGGCTGACCATAAGTTCTCTCTGGTTCCCCAATACTTGATGTTATCTTGTTATTTTTGTAAAGAGAAAGGTCATTATAAGAATAACTGTAGAAGATATAAAGGATGGCTGCAAAGAAAAAAGAATGTTCAAAATAAGGCGAATTTGACCAAAAATGAAGAAATTGAACAGTTTTTATTTATGACGTCGAACGCAATCGACGCTGGTGGTTGGTTAATTGATTCAGGTGCAACGTGTCATATTGTGGGTACAAAATGTAATTTTGTACAATTTAATTTGGACCATCGGGAAAAGATCACGTCGCAAATGGGGAACAAATAAAGGCTATCGGAAAGGGAAAAATTAAGGTCAACTTTTTAAATAAATTCAATAAAATAAATTCCATAATTGTTACAGATGTGCTGTATGGTCCAGAAATCAATGGAAATTTAATTTCAGTTAAGAAATTAACAGAAAAAGGCTACACAGTACATTTTGACGACAAACAATGTGAAATAAGGAAAGGCGACAAAGACATCGCAATTGGTGATATCGAAGATAAACTATACAGGTTACGAACACCAAACAAAGCAGCAAAAATTACAAATAATGTCATATGTCATTGCATTCATAAATGGCACAGTATACTTGGACACAGAGATTTAAATGTAATCAAAACTTAGCCATCAAGTGGACTCGTTGATGGAATGGGATTACAAGAGTGTACAAAGGAATGCAATAATTGTTTAAATTGTGAAATTTGTTTAGAAGGACAAATGAGTAGAATGAAGTTTCCACAGAAATCCAACAATCATAGTAAAAGTATCATGGAATTGGTACATTCAGACGTTTGTGGACCAATGCAAACAGTTTCACCGTCAGGTAAAAGATATTTATTGACTTTCATAGATGACTACTCGAGATATACAGTTGTGTTTTTGATTAAACAAAAATCTGAAGTTTTAGAAAAATTTCGTGAGTATGTAGAAATGTGCAAAACAAAATTTAAATTAAAGCCAAAATGCATCCGTTCCGATCGAGGTGGCGAATATATAAATAAGCAATTTGACATATATTTAAAAGATGAAGGAATTCAAGAACAAAGAACAGCTCCTTACAATCCACAACAAAGTGGAATAGCCAAAGGAAAAAATCGCACTTTTATAGAGATGGCTCGGTGTATGATTTTGGATGCTGGACTAGAAAATAAATTTTGGGGTGAAGCGGTAATAATGGCAAATTTTATACAAAATCGTTTACCGACTCGAGATGTTCAGAAGACGCCACACGAAAATTGGTTTGGGACGAAACCTAATATCGAAAATTTTAAACGATTTGGTTCAATCTGTTATGTTTTTGTACCAGACGAACGAAGAAGAAAGTTAGATTCTAAATCCGTTCGGTCAATCTTCGTTGGTTACGATTTAATTTCCAAAGCATACAGATGTTTTTCAAAATCTACTGGAAAAGTCATAATAAGTCGAGATGTGAAATTTGTGAACAAAAATAGCAATATGGCCATTAATGACGTGGATGAGGAAATTACTAGTGTGCTAACAGATACAACAGATAATGTACAAGAAGTCCGTAAATCGAGCAGATCCACTAAAGGAATACCACCGAAAAGATTAATTGACGAAATAAACACGGTCATCGAAGTGATAAAAGAACCACAAAATTATAACGAAGCGGTTCTATCGAACCAGAAGAACGAGTGGATTTCGGCGATGAAGAATGAAATAAAGTCATTAAAAGAAAATGACACTTGGAAATTAATAGAAATGTCGGATGATAAAAACATTGTTGGTTGCAAATGGATTTATAAAATTAAAAGAGATAATAATCAATTCATTCAAGAATATAAAGCAAGATTAGTGGCACAAGGATTTTCTCAAAAATATGGAACGGATTATGATCAAGTTTTTGCTCCCGTAGTAAGACAAGCTACTTTTAAAATTTTATTAACCATTGCAGGAAAAGAAGAAATGAAGGTGATTCATCTTGATGCCAAAACTGCATTTCTAAATGGAAGGTTGGATGAGACAATTTTGATGAAGCAGCCGCCAGGATTCGTCATTGAAGGAAAGGAGAATCATGTTTGTCTCTTGAGGAGGAGTATATATGGAGTATATATGGTTTAAAGCAATCTGCAAGAGTGTGGAACAAAACAATTAATCAAGTTTTACTAGATGGTGGTTATGTACAGAGCCAAAACGATCCATGTCTGTACAAACTTAAAAAGGAAGGAAAGTATTGTTATATATTAATATATGTTGATGACTTAATTATAGCGAGTAAATACGATGATTTATTGCAAGATGCTGAACGCATTTTGTGCTCTCAGTTTAAGATTAAAAATCTTGGCGAAGTTAAAAATTACCTTGGATTACAAATTAATAAAGAGCCAAGTGGGAAATTTGTAATAAGTCAGTCTGTGTACATAAAAAGGATTATCAACGATTTCGGATTATCAAATGCAAAACCTTCAGAAGTTCCAATTAGTATGTCATATGAAACAAGGTGGAACTCGCTTTTGCGACAGTTCTTAGGCTTCTATACATCTACTTTTTCGGTAGGTTAAATTATTTGGGCTTTATTTTATTCCAATTTTTAATGCCTTAATCTTTTAATTAGGTAGATTTTTTTACTATATAAGGAAAACGCTAACATTTTAATATTTTTTTTTTATTTCGACCTTTATAGGTAAATATTTGCAATTTACAAACCACAAATAAAACACAATTCATAATGAAATATTAAAATACCCGAAACACGTACCGAATACCGTATTAGAAACACGTAAAATACCTACTCTAAAAATACAAAATACGAATATCGGATTAAAAAATATATATGTAAATAATCTGAATAATTAATACCAATCTAAAAATATTCTATATGAAGTAAAATTGTTTTAAGAACGTGCGTTCTGATTGGTTTTGAATTATGCGGACAGACGGACACGGAGCTAGATCATAAGGCTTCTTCCTATACGTTGTATAGAAGCCTAAAAGGTAATATATCAGATTTGTTACCTGATAATGAAAATTACCTAAAGCTGATAGGATGTTTGTTATATGTTTCGGTTATCACGCGACCAGATATTTCGGCTGCAATTTCGATTCTTGCACGAAAATTAACCAATCCAAACCAAGAGGATTGGAATGAATTAAAACGAGTTTTAAAGTACCTAAAAGGCACCAACGACTTATCACTGGTACTTGGTGGATTAGAAAATGAAAACAAACTGATAGGATATGCTGACGCAAATTGGGCCGAAGACAGAATTGCTCGAAAATCAAACAGTGGATACGTATTTAAAATGTTTGGTAGCACATTTAGTTGGAGTTGCAAGAGACAAACGTGCGTGGCACTCTCGTCCACCGAAGCGGAGTTTATTGCTCTATCCGACGCATGCAAAGAAGCAGAATGGATTTGACGTTTAATTGAAGACTTCAATGTACAGATGACAGAGCCAATTACAATGTACGAAGATAATCAAAGCTGTTTAAAGTTAATTGAGGAAGAAAAGTTGTCGAATCGTTCGAAACACATCGATGTTAAATTTCATTTCGTTAGGGACTACGTTGAAAGAATGATAGTTTATTGTGTGTATTGCCCAACAGAAGCAATGGTTGCAGATTTGTTAACAAAGCCACTGCCGGGTCTGCGCATTAAAACGTTGCGGAAAAAGTGCGGTTTAACATTATATGAATGAGGAGGAGTGTTGGGATTGCATTCAAATATGTTTTTGTTATTATAATTTATTTAGTTAGCTATAGAAATTTGTTTTGAGCGTTACCATGAAAATGTTTAGTTAGAAATAAAATGTTGTTGTAAAAAGGTCAAAATATACAAGTTAATGATTATCGATGTGACTGACTGTTTAATTTGCATCACCAATAAGTTATTCCGAATTATTATTCACAATACTAATTAGCGGCGAATCTTTTCTTGCAATTCCACTTCGGCGACATAATCTGCCGGAAAAAGTTGTTCCTTATAAGGAAATAAAAGTGTATATATTCTTTTAATTGTCTGATCACCCACTAGGGTTTCCATGGAAATCTCTTTTCGAGTTTTTCCGTCGGTCTTTGTTTGTGTAACCATGTAAATAGCTACAGCTGCTAGCGAAACTGGCGATATGCTTTGAATTTCTGGAAGGTTTTTTGCCTTTTCTGAAATGTAAATGGCAACCCTGCTTAACCGCCAAGGTATAGCAAGCATATTGCAGAAACGCGGAATTAATTCGCTGGCCTGCAAATATACGATATCTATGCCAAGATCATGTTTTTCTGTAATTTTAGTGCGCGCTGTATTAATTTCTTTTTGGGGCACACCTTGAGTTGCCAAGGTAATCTCTTTCAAGGTGCGCGGAACGCCAAGACTTTGACATGATAGCTCTAAACATGCAGCCGCATAAGCATCCACTGTTCTAATTGTAACTTTTCTCTTTGATTGTACTTTCATAAACATTTTTACAGCTGTGTCTACCGCGGACGAAGAACAATACAATCTTGTTCCATATTGTTCTATAGCGCTCACAGCTGCTTTTTGTATTTGACTATATCTCTTAGCTGCATTTTTTTCTTTTTTCGAAATGAGAAACCCTTTTTCAAGGAACGGATTATATTTATCATAATCAGGCTGACCATAAGTTCTCTCTGGTTCCCCAATACTTGATGAACTTCCAGTTGAATACAAGTCTGCATCTCCGCAAAACGCTCTCGCCAAGATTACCAAACCACAGTCCGTACATACCCTATCGCCCGATTTGACGTCGTCTTCAATACTTTCTTCTGGATGTTTACAAGTGCTCGATGCCATATTTAATCACGAGTTAGTGTATTTTGTATTTATCAAAACTTGAAGTATCGTTTTCCCTATATAGTATTTTTTAATTCGCGTTCATCCTTTAAGTTAACGGATTAATAAATTTTAATACCGGATAATTTTGAAAATAAATATACACTGCTCGCGAGAAAAGAAAAGAGAAAAACAACACATGGGCCGCTATTGCAGTACAGTTTAATAGCTTGGGATATAGCATTAGAAATGCGAAGCATTTGAAAAATGCGTACGAGAACATAAAACAAAAAACTAAAAAAAATATAGCTGATGGAAAGGCGAGTACCACATATTATATTATTTATTACTTGTTTCATGTGATATACTTTGCTTTAGGTTCATGATTATATACAAAAGTGTACGCAAGTGATTCCTGCAATTGCAACGGAACAACTGTTTCTACAAGCGGACAGCCTTGTTGTCGAAGCAGCAGTAGCAGCTCGCACAAAGAACAAGACGGAGATTAAAAAAACTGGAGGAGGCCGATATACTCCACAATATACTGAAGAGCAAGCTCTCATGTTGGCAACTGTGGCAAGCGATCAATTTGAACCATTAAACAATGGCTTCGATACAGATCGAGATCATCATAATGGTATTTACTATTTTATTTAAATATTTAAATTTATATCAATAAATTCATGTTTTAGTCGAAAATTCGTAAACGTACGAAGAAGATTTTCACGAGGAAGAAATACTCGAGGTGGAGAATACACCCAAGCACCCAGCGCTTCAAAATAAAAAGGCTGTATCTTTTCGAAATGCAATTTCGGATATTAAAAAGAAAAAAATTGCAAATATGCAAATATGCAACAGAACATTGATGGTGATGCCAAGCAAAAATATTATGAATACAAACTTGAAGCGGCTAAACAAAAGGACGCTTTAGAAATGTCATTACTTAATTGTAATATTGAAGCAGCCAAAACAAAGAGTTCGCTTGACATCACTTTGCTTCAATTACAAATTGAAAAAATTTACGCGATAAAGGTTTTGGATTAAAACTATCGTAAATTCGTAACCAGCTAATAATCAGAAAAGACATTTTGATAGGCGTTAAACAATCATTTATTGTGGAATTATTCTATATTTTTCAAAATAGTGCATTTATTTTAACATTTTGAAATATATGTGTGGAGGTGAACTAAGAGCCATTTTAAAAAATCAATAGTTGTTATCAGAAGAAGGCGTTGCATTCTAAGTGTGGCATTCACAAGCTATTATTTATCGTGAGTTAAACCTTACAAATATTTTAATGGATAGACAAGGACAAGTAAAATGATTGATTTTTACTTAAGCAAATATAATGGAGGCGATGGAAAATTAACTTATACAATATTGTATCGTCTTCTTATGTTGCACCTGAAGTATTACGGAAGAAAGGTTACGGAACCCTGGCAGACTGGTAATCAATGGATGTATTCTTTTACGAGATGAATCACCATTCAAAATTATAACTAGAAACGAATTTTACAGCTGAGTATGCAAATATTTTTAATGTCGAAAAATTTAGCGTTAGAAGCTAAAGGCTTAATTGAAGAATTATTATTACAAGTCAACTAAATGGTGGCTGGAATCACATAAAGCTAATCTCTGAATGAACATTAATTTTTTAAGAATACATGCTGTGATCGAGTTTTTCATCGCAAGGAAACACAACCATTTTTACCACTTAATCAGGATAAAACTGAGATTGCTCAATTTGACCCAAATACTTGGATAGAGAAAACTTTTAAATAAAAGTTTTAAAAAATAGCGACCTAACGTTTACCAATGCCATAAAACGCAATATTAAAACGGTCTACTAATGATTCCGCATTTTTGAAAGCATTCAATTATCCTCATCATTTTTAATGACAGAAATAAAATATTGTACTGATTTACTTTTCCCTCCAATTTTGATTAATTCTCCCACCCGATATTGACATCATTCTATGTGCCATATGAAGTGTATTTTAACAGGTCACATGATTTGCAAAGTACATTTTCAAAAAAATAAATATTCAATTTATTGATAAAGTTTTAAATTTCGTCAAATAAAATTATAAAAATGGAAATGTTAAAATTTACTAGATACCGGTAGGCAGGTGTTTGCAGCTTATCAGTAAATTTTGTAGTTCCTCGAAGAAATTTTGAATTAAAATAGTAGGTACTAATTTTAACAACGGTCGATTCATTTTCCATTACAACTCAATTTTTCTATTAATTCTTTTTATCAATTTTACTTATCTCTTAACCAATACTAACGTATCTTCATGTATGATCCACGAAATCTCAACAAAACCATACGAAGTGAACATTTTCAAAAATCAAAAATTTCACGTTGGTGGTTTCTTGAAATAATCATGTACTTAGCTAAGTTTTTGTCATGTAGTAGCTACTGGTTGTAACTTGACCTGTCTTAATATTATCGCGAATGGATGAACATAAAAAGACAAGTAGGATAAAGCAAGAGGAAAGAGATTCACCTCCTTATAAAATACGGATTTGCTGAAATATTTTCAATGCAACGAGACAATGATCGCGGGTTCTACTTTCAGTTGTTACAGAATAATAAATTAAAATAAAAACGCAATGAAATGCCTTTTAAAAATAATGCCAGCAACGACATTTTTAATTGATAAAATAGTTCGCCAAATGTGGTCGATATGATATATCAGCAACCACTTGCATCAAATGAATATTGCCGATTCAATAATTATTAAAACAATTTGAAAGCAAAATCAAAGGCAAACCCAAAAATAATATTAAAATCAACTCACCTTGCTTATGGTTGGAATGATTTTCAAATCTTCGAATCGATCTGGTATGTTGTAATGAAGAAAATGACCCAATATTTCGTTATCCCATCAATCTGCCATCAACGGGATTCTTCCGCATAAGATATCGCAGGGGTTCACAAAATTTCACTATTCAAAATTGTTTTAAAACAATCTCGCAAAAATATTTCCACACGGCCAAACTAAATATCCGTATCGGTTCAACTTTTATCACCACCTGCCCTTCTGCAAGTCGCGCAAACGCTTTGGTAAACAGTCTCTGGAAAATACAAATGAGAATGAAAATGCTTGTAACAATAATTGCTATAAATGTTTGGAATTTTAATAGTTTTTTAAAATATTAAATAGGAAATTTTTAATTTTGTGTATTTATTTATACTATCGTTTTGGGTTTGTATCGAGGCAAAAGCAGAAGTATTTTTTCAGTACTGAAAATTGGCAAGAAACCGATGACCAACGTTCAGTAAATCAATAAACAGAATTTATTTTAAAACTTTTAAATTTATTTTCTGGATTAAATCTTTTTTTTTTGCTTTTAAAGAAGCAAATTTTTCTATGATGTCATCAAATGACATCGATGAAAGTAATTCCGACTCAATAGCTAGTATTGCCAAGCTATTGAGCCTTTCTTGCGTCATTCTCGATCTTAAATAATTTTTGATCCTTTTTAAACACGAAAAAGATCTTTCTGCTGCGCAATTGGTGGTCATGTATGTCATTTTCAATCGAAGTTAATGCTGCAATAATTTCTTTATAAGATTCGCTTAAACTACGACATGCATCGTCTCGAGCTGACCATCGAGTATTGGATAAGCTTTTTAACGTTAAACTGCATTTTGAAAAGGACTGAAATATTTCACAACGGTGCGTTGAAATAGTAAAAAAGGTATAGATTTCTTGAAGAATATTGAAAAATGAAATGTAAAGCGAAACTGCCAACAAAGTTTAACGAATGAGCCGCGTATGGTACATATTCAGCTAAAGGATTTATTTGCTTACGAGCTTACGGTCCTGAAGACCCGAATAAGCACCAAACATATTGTTGGCGTTGTCGTATGACTGTCCTCTACATTTTCCGATTTGTGACCACAATTTGGAATGAATGATATAAAGCGTTCTATTGGTATGCCGTTATTTTTACATAACGTATGAGTTGGTCAACATGAGAAATATCTGGTGTAGAGTCAACAATAATAGAAAAATAACTGGCTGTTTTTATTTCACCAATCATAATTTCTTGGACTTGTTTTGCCATAAGTTTATGCCATAAGGCCATGAGAAAGTTACCGTTTCTGACCGAACCAATTTTTTCATCATGGCCTCTTAAAGGTAGCCCACGAGATGTTAAGGCTTTAACGACAGCAACTACTCGATGTAATATATTTTTGCAGTAAGAAATGCTACTATCTAGATTAAAGTTGATCAGGCTGTTAATTGTACCTACTTTCTTTCCTCTTTGTGTTAAATTTAATATCGACGTTTTATGTTCCGATGAGTTCTCGTGGGGTTTTATACGCATAATTCCATTCTACCAATCATTAAATCCTTGATTTTCCAAATGAATATCAACATTAAACAATTGACACGGGCCATAATATATACAACGTTTACTTTTTGACTAAATTAACCAAGAGCGAAATATAACTTTTTCGTTTTAACATTTTGCGCTCAAAAAGAGATTGAGAAAGGCATCGGTATTGATCTTGCAGATGTTCTGAAGATGTTCTGTTTATAAATCGATCGCTAGTTATAGTTGTAACGGTTGTAACCTTGCTATTTGATATTATTGAAGAACAGAAAGAATTCCAAACATTTTCAGCTTCAGTATTTTCAATCTTCATCTCTTCACTAAACTTACTTTTTTAAATAACTTTGTTTTTTATTTTTTTACCTCCAATCAATTTTAAAAAAATTGGAGGTATGGTAATCGAAAAAAAATTTCAACTTTTTTTTTTGCATTTTCGAGATCACCGTGTTCAGAAACGTAAAGATCTGCAAAAAGTAAAATAAAAATTTCTGTGTCGGTCTGTCGGTCGTCAAATTTTGTCGATCGATTTGCTTCCGAACCATCCAACCAATTTGGTAATGGTGGTAAAATTTGGTATGGTGGTAGGGTTCACGGTGGAAAGGTGAAAATAAGGTTTTCGTCGCGATTTATCAATCAGGAGTGCCACCACAAGAAAATAATACGGGATTTTTAAAAAATATTTTGTGTTGCGATATGTTATTTTAAAGGCCTTAAAAGGCTTTATCCAGAATAGGTAAAATTAATCTTCTATCTGTCGTCTGTCAAAAATCACAAGTTGTCAAAGTTGAAACTTTAAGAGTGAATAACTCAAGAAATGCTGAAGGGATCTTACCCAAATTTGGTACGTAGGTACATTGATCCTAACGGATATGAGAGCATATGTAATCCTTCGATAGAAATCACTAATGCAACATGAAAAAAATAAAATTAACTTTTTTGGCAAAAACATGAAAAAAGTTTTTGTCGATCGATTTTCTCCGGCATTTCTACGTCGATTGCAATCAAACTTATTGGACGTATGCCTCGTGGGCTGGAATGGTGAAAATAAGGTTTTGCCAGAGAAATCTTCACCAGGGCCACCACAATAAAATAAATAAAAAAAAATGAAAATGTCGTCGTATTTCCGGAAATGTTTAACCGATTCACCTGAAATTTGGTGTGTCGATGGAGCTTTGAAAGTATAAGTATTGGTGAGAAAACAAACCGAGCCAATTGTAACAGGGCGGGGCAGGTCAGAAAAATTATAGAAAATATTAACTGAAATCTTAATTTATATATTTTTTGTGAGAATTTGTCAGATGGCTGGTAAAAATAAAACAATATATTATTCAAAATTTTAATAAACGTCATAATTTTGTGACATATGTGTCAAAATTAGGTTAATGTTGATTTGTATACCGAGTGCAGCATAAGAGTTGAGTTTAGGGCTTTTAACAATTTATTTTAGAATACAAAAATAGGTGGTTTGGTGGGAAATATTTTATAATATCGTCGTACGGACTGACGGAACGTTACTTTATAAGTAAAAGGTTCTGCCACTAGGTAGCGACCAAGTTTAGGCTGTTTGTTAAATTTTTTCGCAAATGTTTTCAGAATCAGTAAATCGGCAGTCAGTAATTTACAAAAATTTATTTTCGAAAAATCCGCTAGATGACCGAAAAAATTTGTTGTACCAATCTTGGAGAAATTTTATTTGTGACTTCTTACGGTATTATGTGACGTATATAAAAATTTTGGAAAAAATTCAGTGGCGTACAAAAATAAAAAATTTTTTTCATTTTAGATTTTGTTAAAAAAACTTTTATAGATAGATTTAGGGTAGGGGTGATACATATAGATATCTTTGCCAGGGCTACCGATATCTTTGTTAAGGCTACCACAATAGAAAACAAAAATGAACATTATGTCATCGTATCTCCGGACAAAATTTGGTGTGCTGGTGATTGGAGGTATTGCGGCAGAGTGACGATATTTTTTTTATTTTTTTTTTAATTTTTATTTTAAACTCACTATCCATCTCTTCCAAATTCACGATATCACTGGTACTTCCTTCACCACTGTCTTTAAAATAGCACTAAATATTTTTCATTTTAGAAAGTACTTCATATTTCTTTCTTTCCTTTAGTTTTGCTAATTGCCTATATCGCGCACCACTGAATGTTTTTCTGATATCGCTCATTTCACCGAAATACACAAATACTTTTATTTTTATACTGCCTCGATAGATTCACAAATAATACTAAAAATCAAAACTGTAGATTTATGTTTTTCTATCTAAAAGGGCGCAAGCATGTAGTAGGCAGGAAATAATTATAAAAATGTTAGCAATACTTTTAAGAAGTTTTATGACAGTCTTATGGTTTACCCATCTCTAATCCCTAATCTCGGGTAAAATTTCATTTTCAAAATTCGGTTTCATATAAAAAATATTAAGGATATATTGTAAAATTTAGTTTTAATTGTTCTTACAAGCTGGTTTTAAACTTAATCGGATACGTGTTAATGTGTAAATCCTTAAAGAAAAAATAGCATTTCTAGCGTCAGCGTTCTTGTCATATAAAAAATATTTACACCTTTTTTTCATCGAAGAATGAATTTTGCTTTAATCACAGCACGTGTAATTCGGGGCATTCTTTCCACCAAATTTTAAAGTTTTTTTTTGCACAAATTTTTTCATTCTCTTTTTAAGATTTTCCCATCCCTACAAACTGGATTGGGTTAGAATTTTTAAGATTTCCTGTCTTAATAACATGCGGTAACATTTTAGGCGCTGGACACACAGAAAAGACAGGGCGCGTCTTTTTTTCGAGTAAAGTTTTTTCGTCTAGTTTTGAGTAAACTATGTTTCTCTATCTTCAATTCACCTGTTATCTGTCAAAATTGGACCAATAAAAATGTTGGATGTGAGACTTAATGGCCCAAGCAAAATAAACTGTAGCGAATATTGGTCCACTTTCTCGATGTTGGCAGAAGCAGATTCACTAACAAATCAATTATGCAGATTCCAAACATTCTTAAATTCAATCGAAAATTATTCTACCGTTACAAACGCTATTTTAAAAAAATTTTGAATTGAGACTGGAACAATTTTCACATATATTATAAGTTGTATTCAGATGTCACAACGCAATTAAACGCATTTTCAGTTCACGATGATCAACTGACCACAATTCAAGATTTCGATGGCCAATACATTAAACTAAAGGCCACCGCGACATTAAAATTGCCTCAAATAACGTTGCCAACCTTTTCGGGCAATTATGCGGATTTTAATGGTTATTTTGATTCGTTTGAGGCATTAGTTCATAACAATAATAATCTGACTTCAAGTGAGAAATTTATGCCCGTTTTCACCAACATTTATTTAAGAATTCCCTAGCAAAGAATTCTTTACGCTAGGTATTCCCTAAAATAATACTTAGGAAAATTTGCATTTCACCAACGTAAGAATTTCTTAACGAGCAGCTCCCTTGCTAGGTATTATTTACAGCGGACAAATGAACTAATACGGGTTGTAAATGTCATATTTGAATTTATACACAGTAAAAACGTTTTGTTTGAATTTAATAAATAATTTTGTTTGAATAATTTTATTCAATATAGAAAGAAATTTTGTTTCAATTTAAACAAAATTAAAATTATTAGATTTTTGTTGAGGTTTAGGTCTTTATTTTAACAAGCTATGTTGTCCAACGTTTCGAGTCGTTAATGACTCATTTTCAAGGCTACAAAATAAACCTCAACAAAAATCTAATAATTTTAATTTTAATAAAGGTCAACAATAATTTATAATTTAATTAAACAAAATTATTTCTATCAAACAAAATGAATTCGTTATTTCAAAAAAATATATTTTTTCAAAATTTGTTTAGATTAAACAAATTGTTTAAATTTGTTTTGTTTAAATTTAATAATTGTTTATTACTTCAAATAAAACATTTATTTTAAATCAAAATAAAATCAAATTAAATAAAATTTTTCTTTTAGGCAACTACCTCAAACAAAATTTTTATTAAGGTTAACAAATACTTTAGTTGCGTATATATAACAGAATATTTTGTTTGGATCAACTAAATTTGCTTCAGTCAAACAAACATTTTTAACTGCGTAGGTTTATGTCTAATTCTGGCGTTTCGGTTGTGTATTGCATTAAAAATTACAAGTGTTATGTTCTTGTATCAAAATGTATATAAGTAGTTACCTGGAGATTGCAATTTAATATGTGTACAACCAATTGTTGCTAACACATTTGGAAAACCACATATTTATTCCGGTAGCATAAAACCGTGATGCCAGTAATAATTGATTTATGGGCGTTACTGATTGATTTCTAAAATAATAATACCCAAAATAATTGTCATAAATAAAATGCACATTTATGAATAATATATTTAATTATCATTAATAAACTCTAGAGATCCTACTATTAATTTTAAAACCTGCAAAACAGTTTGTTTTCTTAACCGAAATCTTACGACAAATTTCACATTTAAATTTTTTTTTTCATATTCAAATCTCTCTAAACTATCCAAAAATCTAACAATAGCCATGGCAAGAGAAAAATAAGAATAAACACTAATTTATACCTGTAATATAACCGCTAAGGAATCCCTAACACGTTAGGGGTCGGTAAATCGGATACCTAAGGTTAGGGATTTGTTAATGCTCTTTAGGAACTTTTAGCGCTTGGTGAAAATCAAATTTGACATAAGAGTTTCTTATCTCAAAGTTAGGGAATTCTTAACGTTAGGAATTGTTGGTGAAAACGGGCATTATTTACCTAAACTCAAATCTAGATAATTCTGCTCAGCGTTTAGTGAGCAACATTCAAATGTTAAATGAAAATTATGGCATGGCACTGGAAATATTACGCGAAAGGTATGACAATCCCAAGTTAATAATTCAGAGCCACATTAAGGCTATTTTTGATTTAAAACCGCTGGGCAAAGACTCATCATCGCAGAGTGAATGAATAAGAATAAGATTATCGTATTTATCGTAAATTTTTAAATTGGTAATACTTTTTTACTAAATAACAAAACTGCCTCGCATTTTGTGGGGGTACACAAAACTTCATAGGGGTACAAAAAAAAGGTTGAGAACCGCTGGCGCTGCACTAGAACATAGTTTAGCATATTGAAGCTTCGCGAAATTCCATCTCTTTCTGAAATAGAGGCATTTCTCAAAGAAACGCAAAATCTAGTTCCGGAATGTCTATAAATGACACTCAGTTAGCAGGTCCTATGGGACCTCATATCATATCATAAATAAATAATTAAGTATCATAATAAAGTATCATAAATAAATATATAAATAATCTGTCCAATCTGTCACGAACGTACGAAGCAGACAAAAAAAATTCTAATAATTTTCATTTATTGTTTATTTAAATATAAATTATTAACCTGTGAGAACATTTATTGTTTATTGCTAAAAATCAATTTCTGCTTCGGGTTCTATTTGATCTTTCTGTTCTCCCTTTTTATAACAATAAGATTATAAATTAATTTATTCTTCTAGACCGGACAGGACTTATCAAAATCACTACACAATGATAAACTTTGTTGTGTCCCCTCTATCTTATTAGGACCGTTATAACAAAATTTTTGGAACAAATAGTCATTCGTCTTATTTGACTTTATGGAATGCGTTGAATCAATTGGAAACCGCTCGAAAAACCGTTTTATGGGATTTTTTTTAACACGGTACTCAGTTGTTTGAGGTATAATTGGAGGAACTACCCCTGATTTGGTAGACGAGTAATTCAGCACGCTATCCCAACATGTGCCACGAAAAAAATCATGATTTCTAATTTCACAAGCTCCGATGTAGCCTAACCGGCTTTTGTATCCAATATCGAGCAACCCGCGAATCAAACTTTCTACTTCCTTTGAAAGTTTGCCAACAGGCCAATAGAATTTTCCTTGGTTAATTCTTTCGATTGTCTCATCTTCGTCATGACTACAAAACGGATATTGTCTTACTATCATTCTATACAACATAACTCCTAACGCCCACCAGTCTACTTCACGGCTATATCCATTTTCTTTTAACAATTCCGGTGCCATAAATAAAAGTGTTCCGCAGTTTTTATAGACGCGTGATTGGGGAGAAAATATTTTTATGGATAAGCCAAAATCGGCCAATTTAACGTGACCTTTTGCGTCAATTAGAACGTTACCTGGTTTTATGTCTCTATGAATTATATTACGGGAATGTAGATATTCGATTGCCAATATTGTTTCTTTAACGTAGAATGCAGCTTGTTTTTCCGTCAAACCCCCAAATAAATCTAAAATATCATCTAAGCTTCCTCGCGGTGCATACTCCAGCACCATATAAAGTTTAGCTTGACTTTGGAAAGCGTAAACTAATTCGATTATAAATGGATGTTGAATCGACTTCAGGATAATACTTTCTCGTAAGGCTTGTACAATTCTGCTCGTATCTAAATTGAATTGTTTCTTAGATATAACTTTCATCGCGTAAGTATTGTCTTTGTTTTCGCCATATTTTTTTCGTACTTCGAAGACTTTACCATAACTTCCTGCACCCAAATATTTTAAAATTTGAAAAGACTTTGTTGTTAACGGAAAATCCTCTTCGTCGTCAGTTCTTTTTTGTAATCGCTTCAGTAAATCCATTATCTTAAGTTATTTAGATTTTTAAACAGAATATTGTCATTAATTCCATATTGATTTCTCTTATATAGAAAAATAAATTATTTAATCCAGGAGATCAACAGATAATATTTTTACAAAGTTTATTGGATAAACATTTTTAAGGCGCCATATTATGAACAGTAGTAAAACATATATATATTATACGCAGTAACAGTTTAATAAATTCTGAAATTGTATTTACATTTGTTATTATAATGTAATTTAAGCAAAGGACTAAATTTGATCTTATCTTTGCTATAACTCATAATTGCAGAGGCGGATTAACCAAGAAGCAAAAGAAGCTATCGCTTCGGGCGCCAGAATTACAGGAGCGCAAAATTTATTACAATTATTTTTAAAATTATTTGATGATATTTTATATTATAAAATTCTAAAAATCTCAAAAATAGGTTGCATTTTAAAAATATCTCCGAAAGTCGGAGAACTTGAAATATGAGTGTATGTGTATGAACGCGCAGCGGTTTATGTACGTCGAGTCGACATATAATTGATCCACCGGCGCCGACACATACTTCTATTCTATAGTTTTAGATTGTGCAAGACACACACAAACGCGACTAATCACGTATTCCAAGCGCCGCAAATTGCTGGTTTTCGTTACACGGTTCCTATTTACGTTTGCTTATTTTTTTATATGCAGACACAACTTTTCTAGCAAACATGGTGTGCTTTGTTATCACTTTAAAATTTATTACCCTGAAACGTGGAACTGCCACTTATTTTTTTTTGTAGAATGTGCTGCACATTGGGTTTAGAGACATCAGCATCATTGTATTAATTTATGATATTTTAGTAAACAATCAATTTAAACAAAAATTTTTTTAGTTACTACTTAATTTTTTGTCCTCTTTGATCAAATTATTACTATAAACTTAAAAATATGACAAATTTTGTGAATTAAACTCAACATTTTATTATAAAAAATTTAAATTAAATGAATTGTAATTAGTTTGTCAAGCTTCTCAACATCGCTGCGCTGTTGACATATACGTAGCACAGCTTCCTTATGCTTGCGACACTTGACGCCAAAGAAAATAGTTTTTCTGTCTTTTCCGTTTTGGCAGAAACTGCATCTAACCTTCTAGGTATAAATTAGAATCGAAACATTCCAAACTTCATTTCAAAATTTCAAACACACTCATACAATTCAAACATTTAACACAATCAAAGTTAATTAAATTAATAAACTCAAATGGAATTACATTTGAAGAAATAGCTAGATACGCTCAGTCCCGTTTCACGTGTGCAGATAATGAAATGCACAAAAACAGAATTATATTAAATTTAAATTAAGCTGCAGTAATATTTAATAATAATAATTATCTGAACCCCCCCCCCTCCTCTTCACAGCCCCCATCATTACGCCGCGCCGCTGACCTTGGCGGACATGTTTATACACTTTTTAAGTAGATTTGTTATTATTAATTAATTAGTAATGTTGTTTGTAGCTTATGTACGTCGACCGAATACAATGCAATACATTGGAAGTTTCGAAACACCCTGTAGCCTGCATTATTTCAATGTTTTACATTGTGTCGAGAAATTTTAAAAATACTGTAATATAAGTAAAGCACAAATTAATGCACTTTGTGAAATGCCACTCCTAAAATATTTGTTAAAACAAAAATAAATGAACTCTTACCTTGCGGTTGTAAGTCTGGCAGATGCAGATTTTCTTTGTGATTTGCTGTTGTTGATAGAACAATTCCAACATTCCGGCCACCATTTTATATATTACTTTCGTCATTATTTTTCTTTCTGTAAATTAATATTATGGTTAGAAATTACTCCTTTTTATAAATTAAGTATTTTCAATAATATAAAATCGAATAAATTAGAAACAAGGCTTACTTCTTTCTCGCTTAAATAAACCTTTCACGTACATACCATTTTTACTTCACATACATAACTAAAATAACTGCAGCTGCAGTTACCAGTTATTACCACTGCACTGACGCGGCGTTACCAACGTGTAGATATATTTACGAGCCCATATACAGTCACTAGATACTTACAGTACCCCAACCAGCGGCGGCTCGTCGGAGGAGGCAAGGGAAGATTAGCCTGCTCTAAAATTCTGGAATAATAAACATTAACATTTTCAAACAATTATTAAGTGAATTGTTTAGTCTTAGTTTAGTATTTCATCCAAGACCAAAAATTATTCCGAATTCAACATATCAAGGATACGTTTGTAGCCCCCGTCAGAGTATTCGATATCCCTTTTATCATTTATTTTTATCAACTGTCTTAGTTGATGTTATGATTCTGCCCAACCATATCTCAAAGAGCCGTAGGTTTTTTAAAACCCTTATTGGTGGTGTGGTACTTTTCAAGTACTTTTCAAGTACCACACCAAGGTTACGGGCGTTTTTTAAATCCCTTGCGTGCTCTTTTATGCGGACACATATTTTCCTACCTGTCTCACCAACATAATTTTATACAGCATTGCATTCCATACACAGAATTTTATAGACAAAACCACTATGGTGGTCTACAGAAACTGGATCTTTAGTTTTAGAGAAAACCTGGAGTTTTTATGTTAAGACAACTCAACCCTAATCTAATCTCTGGGTAGATCTCAAAATAACAATTAATTGCTTCGTAAGTCCTAGGAATAGGTGAGGCTAAAAAATGTATATTGGTGGTGTAGATGGAATTCCTGTCAATATAATTAAGTTTGCCATAAATGAAATAATAGAACCATTATGCTACATAGTAAATAACTCAATAAAATATGGAATATTCCCGGATAAGCTGAAGATAGCATTAATAAAACCAACATATAAAACCGGAAACCAAGAATTGTATGAAAACTACAGACTGATAAGTATATTGCCAGCATTTTCAAAAATTTTTGAACTGGCAGTGTGTAAGCAAGTTATGGAAATTTTGGTGAGTAATAATATAATAACAGCTAGCCAACATGGATATCTTAAAAGCAGATCAACACAAACTGCCATTTTTAGTTTTGTCAGTGCAATTATAAATGCTTTGGAAAATGGAGAACTACCTCTGGGAATGTTTTTTAATTTGTCGAAAGCTTATGAATGTCTTAATCATGAAATATTGTTTATGAGATTGAACCAATATGGAATTAGAGGAAATGCGCTAAATTGGATTAAATTCTATTTGACCAAGAGAAATCAGATAGTCTTGATAGTAAAGAATAACAAAGAAGTAAGGTCAAAGAGCAGAGAAATGAAAATCGGAGTGCCCCAGGGAAGCAACGCGGGTCTCCTGTTTTTTTTTGATATATGTTAACGATTTAACAAAGATGGAAATTATTAGAAAACATATTAAAACAACTTATGTCGACGACACAAATGTTCTTCTTTGGGAAGAAACGTAGCCGGACGTAATCAGAGCAGCTAATGAGCTATTTGAACAAGTAAAAAAAAAGGTTTAAAAACAACAAAATGGTACTTAACGAGAAAAACACAAATATAGTGTATTGGCTATTGAATACACCAGTAGCCGATATTACTGTCGGTATTATTACTATTTTATTAAGACCCCATACACTCATCATTTCCATTGCTAGTGTCTCGTACTTATGGATTTTTTCTCCTTCGGTGGTTATGATATTTTTAGACAGAGGCACAGCAACATCAATGATGACTGCATTTTGGTCTCGTTTTCGTATCAAGACAATATCAGGCCCTTTATAGCTAATTGCTCGATTTGTTAATATAGTTCTATCCCAGTAGAGGAGGGAAAAATCGTCTTCAAGTACAGGGTCAGGTACGTAGTCATAATAGGGTCTAAAATTGTCAAGCAAGTTAAGTTTTTTACCAAGCTGCTGGTGTAATATCTTGCAAACTTGGTTGTGTCTTCAGAGATAGTCAGTAGGAGCTAAGAACGAGCATCCTCCTATAATATGCTCTATGGTTTTATTGGGGACACCACACTTTCGGCAGCGATCTTCAACATCCAGATTCATTATGGGCTTCTTGTAATTGCTAGTGGCAATTACACCATCTTGAATCGTACACATGAATTCATTCAACTTCAACCATTCTACTGACATTTCTCTATCAATTCCTTCGGAGTCCAAAATTGTCGGATATTAGCGTGAAGCACCTTATTCTTCCAATTAATTTCAAATTCAGATTTTTCTTCACAATTAAGATTTTGATGTTTTAAATTCAAATCACTAAAATTTTTATCTAAACTTATAATTTCGCGAATTAAAGGAATGTTAATCGAATAAAAATAATCACGCAATAATTTAGTTAAATAAATTTATTAAACCGCGTCCTCCTTTTTTTCTCTTAATATACAGCCTTTCCACTGCAGATTTCGGATGTAAATATCTATATTTATATAAAATTTTTCTTGTTAAGGTGTCCATGGCATTTAGATCTATATTCGACCATTTTAGAACTCCGAAAGAATATGATAAGACTGGAACCGCCCAAGAGTTAATAGCCGAGATCATATTCCGAGACGTCAATTTAATTTTCATTAAAATTTTTAATTTTTGCAGGTATTTTTGCCTAAAATATTTTTTTAAAAGTGTATGGTTCAGAACAAAATTTTGTTGCATTTCCAAATATTTATACAACTGATGCGGTAATAGTTTGGGAATTTCGTTTAATACATCAAATTTAGAAATTGGTGTACCCCTATTATGGATGTCAATTTTTGCACATGTTTCAAATCCAAATTCCATGCAAATGTCAGTACTAAATAATAATTTTGTAGTTTTTATTAAGTTAAAAAGTTGATCTTCGTTCCTAGAATATAATTTTAAATCATCCATGTAAAGCAAATGAGTTATCTTGGCATTGTTTTCAAAATTTAGACTAAATCCTGCTGCGGAATCATTCAATAATGTCGAAAGTGGAAACTATCGAGGAATCTCCTTGAAAAATGCCACGTTTAATTTTAATCGAGTCCAAACTGGTTCCATTATTTGTGATAAGAGTGTTCCACTTTGACATCATTGCAGATAAAAGTTTTACAATCCTTGGATCAATTTTGTAGATTTCTAGGATATCAAGAAGCCCATCGTGAGGAACAGAATCATAAGCCTTTTTATAATCTATATAACACGTGTGCAAATTCCTTTTATTATTTTTAGCTATCTTAGTAATGACCGAATCGACGATTAGCAGTTCCCGACATCCTTGTGATCCTTTCACACAGCCTTTTTGTTCAATGTTCATAATCTCATTTGCTTTACAGTGGTTTTCTATTTTTGATGCTAAAATGGAAGTGAAAATTTTGTAAATGGTTGGTAAGCAGGTAATTGGTTTGTAGTTTTTCGGTTCTAAAGGGTCCCCAGTTTTAAAAAGCATATAATGTAACACCTGTACATAAAAAGTCCGGTAAAACTGAAGGATCGTTCAATGCTTCGTTAAACCAGAAAAGTAAAGGCAAGTGAATAGATGTAAACCTTATCAACCAAAAATGTTGAATGCCATCTAAACCCGGCGATTTCCAATTAGAAAAAAATTTTATGGCATATTAGGGTGACCCAAAAAAAATGATAACAAAACTTTTTATCATAAGAACTTTATTAAACTGAAGAAAAACTTTTTCACAACAAATAATAATAACTAACATTATAGTTGAGAAAAATAATTAACTAGTTTCGAAATGGCCGCCTTCTACTGCTATACACAACGTCAAACGCTTCTGAAAATTTAAGGCTAAGCGCCGAAGCTCTTTCATGGATATCCGATCCCAATCACGGCACAACAACTGCTTTAATGCCTCCGAACTTTTGTGGGGTGTCTCACAGGCTTTGGCCTTCAAAATTTACCACACGCTGTAATCCATCGGATTGAGATCTGCCAAGTAGGGGGAACCATTCCGTGGATGTGATGATATCCGGGAAATGAGATATGCACCAATTTTGAGTGGCTTTTTGCCCTATGCGCGTTGGTTCGTTGACCAATCTGGTTGAAACGTCCAATTCGCATCGTCGAAATGTTGATGAGTCCATGGAAAGACGACGGCTTCGAGAACGTCGCGTCGGTAAACCTCATGGTTAAATTTCACACTCTGATCCACAAAAACCAGAGGGTTTTTCCAGTTGAGCAAATTCCGGCCCAAACTATCACAGACTGTAGATATTCACGGTGCTATACGGCAGCAGAAGTACCTAGAGCATTAACAGACCAAATCCGGTCATTTTGATGGTTGTGCGCTTGCTCGACAGTGAAAGCTTATCATCTGTGAACACAATCCGATTCCACGATAGAGAAGCGGCGCGACAAAGGAGCTGACGATATCTTTGAAGTAGCACGAGCTTGTTACCATCGGTCAACAGTTGAACTTTTTGAATATTATTGGGCTTGACCTTAAGGTGCTTCTTAGCTATTCAGCAAGCCGATTCACGTGAAACACCGATCTCGCGGGCAATTTTTCTCATTGAGACCGTCGAATTTTGCAGAAATCGTTTCTTGATGATCTGACGGACCCTCGGCGTGCTGACTGTTCGCTTTCTTCCGCTCTCTGGATGACGTCCGTTTTGACCGCGCTTCTCAACTTGTTTGATTATTCGGCTGACATTTGGTGCCGCTATGCCGAGCCTTCGCGCGATGTCACAATTGCGCATTCCATGTTGATGTAACTCTAAAATTTTTTCTTTTTGATTAGATATCTATAAAATAAGCAATAAAACACATAACAAAATTTGACAGTTTACCATACAGGTAGCATTTTTAACTGGCAATATCAGTGTGCTAAAATAAAATACCAACAACAAAAAACTTGCGTGTTAGGTCCGATTAAACTTTGTTATCATTTTTTTTTGGGTCACCCATTAACAATATCAATTACATTAACATATTACCTCCTATAAAATACAAATCTAATATTTACTACAAATTAATAAAATTCTTCTATTATATAATATCTATTTATATTATAAACTATAAATTAAAAACACCATATCAAAACCTGCATATTTAAATAAAAATACAAAATTCAATAATATTTTAATATTTATAATTTACATATAAGATTATCTCAAAGTTATTAGAATTATTTATGTACATAACCATATAGAAATCAGATTTTCATTCAACATTTATTCAACTACATTTTAATTACCTATTTAGAAATATAAAATGATAAAATAATAAATTTCAAAATCTTTCCCATTTTGTGAATCTTATAATAATCGTCATTATAAATATAAAGAATTATATCACTGCACTTAATTCCAAATAAAATAATTAACACTATTATTTACAAATTATTATAAATAAACATTATTCAATTAATACAAATAAAAAACTAAGTAATTGTAAGATATCTTACTCGTATTTATATAATTTTATTACAATTAAACAGTAATTAAATTGTCCATCAATTCGATAATCAAATCAACATTTGTATAGGTACCTGCTGAAAATTATTTGCAAAACTGTATATCAAATTATGCAAAATAAACCATCATCCATGCTGAGATATCTTTCATTTTATCCATTTTAACAGGAAAATTATTTTCTTGGGAATCTCATCTCCGGAATCGATTTGATGATTTTGACACCGAAGTCGGTTTTTTTATAGTAAAATGATTTTATTAGAAATATTTAGAAAAATTGTCAGTTTTTGTTTAAATAAAATAATAGTATTATATAAGATATATTAATTCATTCGTTTTTCTGACGTCGATATTATAAAATATCTAACATACTTATTAGGATTCGTGGGAATTTGGAAATTCTTAATTGTAGTATACCAAATTAATTAATCATGCTAACTTAAAAAAGCAGTATAACAATTAAATCCTGTTAATCGCAACCTTCAGGTATTTTATAAAATAAACACACAACATGGGTTAAACAATCAAAGGTAATTCGAGCGGGATCTCAATCATGAAAAGTTTAATATTATTAGTAGTTGTAGCTTGTGTTGTGGTGGCTAATGTGGTAAGTTAAATAAAATTTATTTCAAAAAGTATTTGAATATTTGAATATTTTAGCAAGCCGTTGATGTTGTTCAAGAACTAATAGGCAATGCTATAAACGATTGTAAAGAAAAAGTGCAAGCTACTCCAGGCAAGTGTCATTTATTTTTATTTTATGGAAACTTGTTATATCTATATATTCATCTATTTGCTCTCCTTTAATTATTTTAGAGATAAACTGTAAGAAGCTTTTGTGTTAATACTTGTACTAGCTATTCTTTTCATAATTAAAGGGTTCATTACTACATATGTAGAACAAAATTGGACACATTTTTTCAAAAATTAGGTGTATTTTAACTTTAATTTAACTGTATTGTTACTTACCAGAAGGAATTACAGTGAGTATATGTCGTCAATTTCTTTAGTAATTCTTGAAGTCAAAAGAATTATACCGTACGTCTCTAAGTTTTTGAGTTATGAATTTTTCAAAATAACGAAGCGCTTTACTAAGTTACCGTTACCGTTAGCAAGTCACAAAGATAGAATACTGGCATAGTAATTTATAAATCTAGGTTCGCTTCCCATATTGGTCAATTTTTTTTTTGTTATTTTCAAATATTCATGATTTCGAAAACTAAGAGGCTTTAGACTTTAATTTTTTTGGCTTCTAGAATCTTCACTCTAGATTACTCCCTCCAATGATTACTAGAGATTACTAAAAAAATCTTTATTTTATTGTAGTTTTTTAAAAAAACTTTAAAATGTGAATTTTTAGATGACATCTTACAATTACTGCATCACAAGCCTCTCACCACAACCCCGGCAAAATGTCTCGTGGCTTGTCTCCATAAAAAATTAAAAATTGTAAGATATCACATTTTATTATAATTTGTAATTTTATTAAATTGACATCACTTTTAGCAAAAGGCAAATGGGGAATTTGATGAAAAGGCAACAAAGGACACATTGAAGTTGGCTAAACTTATAAGCGAAGATATTTACCAGCAATTAGTTGGTATTGTAGATATATGTCTAGGTCAAGGTTAGATTATTCCATTATGCAATTGTTTTGCGTCAAGTTTAAATAAAAATATTATTTACAGTGCATAAAGGAGATACCGAATGTGACGTTGCATACAGCTTTTTCTTATGTGCAATAAATGAAGCAACTGCTGTAAGTTCCATAATATTATAATAGGTATCATATTGATGAAGTACAACTTTCTCTTTTTTAGGCAAAACTTCCAATAATACTGGCAGATATTATAATATAATCCAACGAATTATCTTTAAATTATCAATGCTATAATATTATGACAATTTTTACTGATGTAAGAACAGATTTGTTGCCTGCGTTGTAGAAAATATTATTAGGGTGATATTATTTAAATTTGCAATACAGCATTAATAAAACTAGAAATAAATAAAAATGTATTCTTTCATTCTTTATCTTTTTGGGAATTAAACTTTTTTCTTAAAAATACTATACTCTTTATCGGGCGCGAACTGGCAGTATTTTTTCAGGGGTGCTAATATTTGTAGGGACCCGCAGTAATAATAAATTTTTTGAATTGTTGGGGTTAAGAGAGCCCGGCCCGGCCCGGCCCGGCCCAAACTTACTCCGAAGGGCTCCGGATACTCTAGCGTTCAGCTTGTATGGCTGTAGTCAGGGCCGGATTAAGACTACTGGATGCCCTAAGCAATCCACGCCTGTGATCCCCCCTATCCATAAGTAAACTAGTATCGGTTTAAAATAAACAGCACAGCGTTGGGAGGGCAGAGGTAGTGATCGACTAATCGTAAACCGGAAGCATTTGAAAGTAAATCGGAAGCGGGTTTACGACTTGTGACTCCGAACGTCAACGTTCTATCAATGGTTCTAGTTAAGGAAAGTATAATATATAAAAATAAATCATAAAACATAAACATGAAACGAATATTTTGAGAATAAAAAAAAATTGAAAATAGATACTTTGTTTTTAACAAAAAATTATCTTATTAATCACAAAAGACTGTTTTAAAATGAAAATATCACTGACCCAAACGTCCCTTTAATATTCACATTGTGGTTAATTTTGACCCACAGCCAAAAAAGGTTGCCGACCTCTGCTTTACGGTATGGTTTATGATAAGCCTCCTCAAATAAGAACTCCACGAGCCGCCACTGATTTCAACAGTGTCAGTGGCCGATATGAACGTCTGTGAATCTTGCATCAGGTATAACAAATGTTCCGATGGGTGCTTTTTATGCCTTGCAAGTTTTGCTCTAATGAATTATATTCTTTCTCATGCTTGAAGTATTAAAAACTCTAGTTTTCCTAACACCGCGATTGTTTTATTTATTAATTTTTTGATAATGAAACATGCACTACAGAGTGCAAAAACTATTTATTATATAAAAACCAAACTAAAAAAAATTTACGCTAAGTGCACCAGGGTTGATATGTTTAAAAAAAAACTATTTTTCTATAATAATATTCTGTAGATCAAACTTGGACTTTAGATCACAGCATAGTATAGTCGGCGCGATTATTGCCTTAATTATTGTTTTCATTATTGAAGTTCTTGATTAAATGTGTTTTTCTAACTTTTGGATAAATTATCTTAATAAATTTTCACTTAAATATGTCACTGCGTTTTATATTTCCATACTCAGAAAATTGTGCTCAGCTTAAAAACAAAACACAGTAAAAAACAACTGGCATTATAAGAATGACGTATGCGACGATTAAAAAAAAAACATCTCTAAAAAAATATATCTAATTTGTTCCAAACTTTACTTTACTTGAGTACTTAACGTTCCAAACTAACAACAGCGGTGGATTGGTGTGGTCACTGGAAATTCTGGGTTCGAATCTCGGACTTGACAGAATTTTTTAGCTCGGCCTTCCAGTGTGCAATCAACACGTTGTCAATTTAAGAATTGGTTCTATATTTACATAAGTCTGACCAATTGACAGAACGTCAAGGTCAAAATCGAAATGAAGAAATCGTTCCAAACTAAAAACATGTTTTTTTTTGTTAAAATTTAAAAAAAATGCATTTAAATATCATTAAACTTGATAAAATATTTAAGTTCATTTCAACAACTCAATGGAAAACGGGGTACAATAAGCCTATAGCTTCAGTACAAAGTGGACCTTGAACCACTACCCGTGTAGCAATAATAATAATAAGGATTTTCCAAAGAATTCCTAGGAATTCCAATGATTTCTAAGGAAATTCCAAACAAGTGTACACAAAATTTTTGGGATATTTACCCCTTGGTTCATTCTTTTTATGATATAAAAATTGAGTTTATAAAAATCAACGCTTGCGTATAATTTAAAATGCCTTCGTGGATCAGTGTTTGACCCGCGGTTCATAAGTTTGCCGTCACTGACCTAGAAAAAATCAATCTATTTCCATATGAAAGTTTTCCAACGAAAAGAGACTACTCTACAACGCAATAAGTTCTGAAGCTAGTGGAACACAGCACGTTGGCAGGAATAAAAACTAAGCAACGAAAACCGTGTTCTTCACTGATAGGTTGGATAGATAACATTAAAATAAAGCAATTAAAAGTTTGAAAATTATAGGACTAACCTTATGGAAACAGCTAATGACATTCCGTTTTCTATTCATTTTTACTAGAAATTATTAAACCCTCACTAAAAGTGAGGTTTTACCTTTCAGTAAAAGTATACTATATACTTTTTACTATAAAATATTTTAATGCTTATGTTTGGTTTTCGTGATATTTTCCTTGGTATTTTCCGTGAGATCGGAAAATAAATTTAAATTTCTACACATAAATCTTTAATTTCATTTTTGTGGTTGTGAATTGGTGAATATTACTTATTTATAATTTTTGATCAATCAGAAATAATCCGTAAACAAACATATCACAAATGAACCTTTTGTAAAATTGGTTATTGCTGCCACTGGTTATTGCTGAAAATAAAAGACAGGTTACTACGCCTCTGTTTTTTCTTACCAACATAACAAAATTTCACTGACATGTAACCAAAATAAATCAAAAAAGCAGCATGGTTATCAAGTGCCAAGTTGCAAGGATTGTCAAATAATTATTAATTTTACATATGAATAAATTCGTTTTAAAAATAATTACGCCTAAAATATTAATTCGTTCGTCATGGGTAAGATAAAGAAAGGTCGCAAAGGTGCAAAAGAAGAAGACAGGTTAGTTAATTTTGTTGTAATATGCCACTTTTGTTGCGTTTAAAATTACACACTTCACGCTTATTTTTTTAATTTATTACAGCAATTCCGATGTAGAAATTGAAACCCAAGAAATTGTGGATGCAAAGAATTCAAAAAAGACGAAAACCGTAAATAAGTAAGTTCAACTTTCTATTTTTAATTTTGGGGTTAGGTTTTCATAATTGTACGTTTTTAAACTTAGGAAAGCGGTGGAAGTTGCTAGTGATGGTGAAACAAACGAGAAGGTTCTTAAGAAAAAGAAGGGTAAAGCTCCGAAGGGCAGGAAACATGAAGAATCTGATTCCGATGAACCTGAAGATGCTGCTTCTAAAAATGGTAAAAACAAACAAGATAAAAGGAAAACTTCTGACGGTGATATAGAAAAACCTAGTAAAGTGTCAAACAAGAAGAGTGGCAAGCATAAAAAAGATCAATCTGATGAATCGGATAGCGAACAGGTCCCTGTTTCAAAAGTCACCAAATCTTTTGCACTTTTAGATGTGGATAGTAATCCAGATGTTGATTCAGATAAGGATGTGCTTAGTGATAGTGAAGTTACTCAAATATTAAAAAAAGACAACAAAAAGAATGTGAAAGACAGTGAAATTCGGACTAAGGAAGGTAAAAAGTCAAAAAAGAATAGAAGGAAACGTGATGATAGTGATGATGATATTGATAAGGCGTTAGCCGAGTTAGCACTTGAACATGGTATTGAAACAGATATTAAACCGAAAGAGGAGGAAGCTGAATTAGAGCAAGACGAAAATAAAGATAAGATTAAGAAAAAGGGGAAGCGAGATAAAGAGGAGGTGAAGACCGAAGGTGTAACTGAAGAAGACGAACAAGGTTCTACAGTTAAAACTGCTGCTCAAAAGAAAAAAGAGAAGAAAGAACGGGAAAAGTTGAAAAAAAAGCAAGAAGTGACAAAAGTGGAAAGTTCTGCTCCAGTTGAAGAAACTGTGGTGGTTGAAGAATCCCCGACTGTTGTTCAAGATGGTGAAGATGTCGAAAAGGACAGTAAAAAGAAGAAAAAGAAAGGTGCTAAAGTAGTCGAAGAAAAAGATGCTAAAAAAGGGCCCAACAAGAAAATGATTCAGCAAATGCAGGAAGCGCTTAGAAAGACTCAAGAAGAACAAGATCGTTTGCAAAGAGAAGAGGAAGAAAGGATAAGGAAAGAAGAGGAAGCGGAAGATGCGCGATTAGAGGCTTTAAGAATTGAGAAAGAACGTAAAGAAAAGAAGAAACAGAAAGAAAAGGAACGGAAAGAGAGACTTAAAGCGGAAGGGAAGTTTTTGACTCCAAAACAAAAAGCTGATCGTGCCAGGGCTCAAGCTATGATTGACAACTTAAAAGCGCAAGGGCTAGAGTTACCAGATGTAGGTGAAAAGAAACCAAGACTTGGTACTAGAATTAAACCGTCCAGATTGAAACCACAAAGGAGCCTTGAAAAAGAAGTTGAAAAAGTGGAAGAGAAACCTGAAGAAAAGATTGAAGAACCAAAAGTGCAGGAAGAAATTGTCGAAGAAGCACCGAAGGAATCGGATGATGATGTTAAGGATGCGTGGGATGCTTCATCTTCTGAAGAGGAAGAATCTGAAGAGACTCCTGCAGCTACTGGTAAGTCGAGTTTTGATAATTTTAAAGGAAATATGTGGTGGCGACAGCGTTAAGTTTTAAAAATATTTTCAATTTTAAGAAACTTAAAAGCAGAGTCTACTTTTTTGAAAAAGCTAAGAAATTTAAAATTTTACAAATTCAAGCTGGAAAGTCAGAAGTTTTTATTTCAAAGTCTGTAAATTAAATATTCAGTCTCCCTTGACTGGCTTAAGCTTAAGGGAGTAAGCTTCACAGTCGAAAGAATTTAACATCAAATTTGATTCTGTATAAAATTGCATAATTTTTTTAAGTTAACACTTTTTGTAAGTATAAAAATATAATATCTTTATAGATTTACAATAAATTGAAAAGCTTCTTTTATTAACGTTGTTACCGACACCTTGCTTGAATATTTTGTGTAAATCATTTTAATTGAAAAACTAAAACTAATTATTTTAAAATTTTGATTTTCCTATAATTAAAATAATTATTTTTTGAAAAACTGATGCAGATAAGAAAACTGAAGCCAAGGAAGATTCTGATATGAGTACAGATGAATCCAGTGAAGCAGATTCCGAAGAGGAAGAAGAAGGCGATCATAAAACCGACGCTGAGAAACGCAAAGAGAAGGCCAAGGCCAGAATTGAAGTAAGTACAAGTTGATCCAATTGTAACCAAACTTATTCTATTTATTTTAGCAAAGAAAAGTGGATGCTGAAAAGAATAGAACGTTGGATAACTTAAGGGCCGCAGTTGTTTGTGTGCTGGGACATGTAGATACAGGAAAAACTAAAATTTTGGATAAATTGAGACGAACAAACGTGCAAGATGGCGAAGCTGGAGGTATAACGCAACAAATTGGAGCTACCAACGTTCCAATTGACGCAATTAGAGAACAAATCAAGCATGTGAAAGGTTTTTCTAACATGGAATTTAAATTACCGGGTTTGTTGATTATCGATACTCCCGGTCACGAATCTTTTAGTAACCTAAGAAGCAGAGGTTCATCTTTATGCGACATTGCAATTTTAGTGGTTGATATTATGCATGGGCTAGAACCCCAAACTATCGAGTCTTTAAATTTGCTGAAAAACAAAAAAACTCCTTTTGTTGTTGCTTTGAATAAGGTAGATCGTTTATATGATTGGCAAACCATGAGCAGACGAGATGTATGTGATATTATTAAAGGTCAAGCTCCTAACACTCAACTAGAATTTGAGCAACGTAAAAATGAAGTGATTGTTCAGTTTGCTGAGCAAGGTTTAAATGCAGCTCTGTGTTATGAAAATCCCGATGAACGTAGCTATGTGTCTTTGGTTCCTACCAGTGCTGTAACTGGCGAAGGAATGGGAAATTTGTTGTCCTTAATTGTAGATCACTGCCAAAATAGATTAACCAAGCGGCTTATGTTTTCTGAAGATCTACAAGCAACTGTGTTGGAGGTCAAAGCGATACCGGGGTTGGGTACTACAATCGATGCTATTTTAATAAATGGTACTTTAAAAGAAGGTGATACCATGATTCTTGCTGGTACTGAAGGACCAATTACAACACAAATTCGTTCCCTTCTTATGCCACAGCCTATGAAGGAGTTAAGAGTGAAAGTAAGTAATTTCGTATTTAATTTTTATATTTTTTTAGTAAGCAGTCATCATAATACGAATTATTAATGATTCTTGGGAAGTTTAATTTATCTTCTGCAAAACAAAATTGCTATAATTTTGGAAGCTGTCGTTTGATCTGTTTGTGACCTGCAGAACTTTTTCTCGAGCATAAATTCAAGATTTTTAACAATTTTTTCAGCACTTCACCAGAAACTAAAATTTGATTAATGCTACCTGTGCACCAAGAGCAAAATAACAGATTTGGGTATCATTTTTTTATGATAATTGTACTAAATTGTAAGAAATTGCAAGTACAAACTGTTTTGGTGTTTATACTTTTATTTTCTTTTATATTGTTGCATGTTCATTCACACGAACCCAGAAAAAAGAAAATAATAACTATAAAAAGACCAAAGCAGTTTTTGCTTTCATGGTATGATGGTCTGTGCCATCTATACCTTTATTTTAATCTGGACATTTGAAATTTTTTCTCCAATTAAGACCTAATTTATGACTACAGTTGGTAGTCCAACCAAAGAATTATTGCAGTAGAAACAATAGAAAATAGGCAAAAGTTAAAACTAAGATTTCTGGCCTTATTCATGTATTTTTGTGTATTGAAATAGGTGAAACAAAATTCAAAAAGAAATTATGTTTGAATTAGCTATAACTAACTGTATTTAGGAGAAGTTCAATGGTATAAAAAATATTTCTTGACTGCATTACAGCACACATTTGTATTTTTTTCTAAAGCAAAACTTGAACTTTTTCAAATATTTAATTCTGTGGTACTTCTACCTTTGATTGTAAATAATATCGGATATGCAAACTCGTTAGTCTCCACAGTACATGAGTGGACCCAGTCCGACTAAGCTAGCCATAAGCAAATGAATGGTTTTTAAATATTCTATTTATCTGTACTTTTTTGTTACAATCAGTTTCCTTATTTTTTTTCTGTAACATACTATAACTGTTGTCTAGTCCTTTGTAAAGAATCTTAGGTCCTCAATTATATTTCAGTCATTTCCAAAGTATTTTTTTAAGGGAAAAAATTTTATTTGCTTTAATAAACAGTTTGAAGTCTTAAATTTAATGCGGTGAAATAACATTTTTGAGATATATCACTTTGAGCAGAACAAATTGTTGAAATTATACACAATCCAATATTCTCATTGGTGTACTTCCTCGTGCTAAGCCGCAAGTACAATAGATATATTAATGAGAAAGTTGGATTCTGCACAAACCAATTTTAATAACTTAACTGAAGTTAAAATTCCTGCAGGTTTTAGTTTTCATCTTTTACCTAGTCAAGTACTATCGAAAATTTATCCCAATATCTACTTTTTACTACTTGTCTTCTACTTTTGCTCCGAGTCTATTTGGAATACCTTTTCTTGACCGTTGAGTCAAGAATTATTACTTTTTTATTTAGACTACAAATTTTTTTAATTCGAAAAACTAATTTTGCATTTTAAAAAAAATGTATCATTCTATCCTGAAGACTTGGAAATATTTTGTATCTTAATTATTTTAAAAGTGGAATTGCATTTCATTCCAATATTAACTGGTGAACTTTTAAACAATTAAAATTGAAAATTTTCTAAATGAATTTAAGAATTATTTTTAGCTACTTCCAGGTTTTTTCTTGTATCTTTGATTTTATGCTCTGAATTATGGTTCCTCTCCAGCAGGATGTTGTCATTTGAAATTGCCTTCTTTTTCTCGAGATATTCCAAAATTGTTGAATAATGTAATATGTTACAATTTTGTTATTATTACCAATCGTCAATTGCATTTATATGCAGAAAGTGTTAGTTTTATTTTCTTTTATAAATTGCGCCATATTGCATTGTCTAAATCGTGTTTTAATTAAATTAATTCAATTAAGGCTTGGGAAAAGTAATTCAAATACTTGTAAGTAATTTGGTATTTGAAATACTTCAATAAAGTATTTTAGTATTTGGAATTTGGATTTTAAATATTTCTTCGGTAATTGAATTAATGTTCGGTTAATTATTTAGTATTTAATTTTTTATTTTTGGTAACTGTGTTAACCCTGATGGTCAGAGGAGGCAGTACCTCACTAAGTCAGTAAGCCAAGTTATACAATAACGTAATTTGTTATTTTTAAAATCGCAAATCACTTGGTTTCACTCCCATGTCTCATTATCAAATTCTTCACAAGCCACAAATAAATATAAAAAAATAATACAACCAAATTTTAATTTTTGTGAACATGATTCAAGTGCTTTATTGCTATATCGCAATTATCGATTTTATCCTGAATCAAAAGCACCCCAGATTTTTCAGGTGTATATCTCGAGCAAGGTGCTTGCAACATCTTTGAGTATACATCAATAATTTGGAAGTAACTCCAATTTAAAACTACCAGTAATTTTTGTCATTTGACTGAAAAGTTCCCAATGGAAATTCTTGAAAGTTTTAGTCTTTCCTCTTGTTTAATTTTTGTGAACTGCTTTCTCTTAATCTGAAATTTCTTTATTTCAAACTACCTTTTGATTTTTTAAAATAAAACCCAATTTTTCATTAATATAAAAAAATGATTGGCTCTTTTTACTTTTTTAAATGTTGTAATATTAATCAGTAATTTAATTTCAGAACGCCTATGTCGAATATAAATCAATCCAAGCAGCACAAGGTGTGAAGATTGCAGCTAAAGAATTAGAAAAAGCGATTGCCGGCTTGAATCTTTACATAGCTCAGCATCCAGATGAAGTGGAGTTAATAAAGGAAGTCGTGGCTAAAGAACTGAAATCGGCCCTATCTGGTATTAAACTACAAGAACGAGGTGTTTATGTACAAGCATCGACTCTCGGTTCATTAGAAGCATTATTAGAATTTTTAAGAACAAGTAAAATACCGGTAAGTGAATTTACATTTTTATTAACAAAAAGTACTTGAGATTTGATTGTCTAATCGGTGTTCTTTACCGTTGATATGTTAAAGGAGGTCTTGTTCCTCTTACGATGGTGTGTGACCTCCTTTGTTAATAAGTCCAGCCCTGCATCTGGGGCTGCAATGACCTGTATCCTGTCTGTTACAGTGTAAAAAGGAAGTATTTTATTCCACCTCCATTCCACTTACTTTAGCATTTGTTCACAGTTTGCATTGATTTTGATAACTTGGTTATGCAAGAAATTTTATTATTGTGCCTTAAGATTTCCTCTAATTTTTTTTCAATTAACCACAATTTTATTGAGTCAACTTTCCTTATTTAGTAATTTCAATATTATTATAAGGAAAGCTAATTTTTATTTCACGCTTCGTTAGATTAACGCTAATTAAAATAAAATAATGATTAGTGCTTGATATGGGAAAGGTAAACTTGAGACATCTTGGACGTCCATCTTACTTGCTGGTTGAAGGTGACTTGGTATTTCTTATATTTTCTACATATCAAAACAATGTTGTTCTTCATTGGTTGCACGTGTTCAACTTAATTCTCAGAAGTATTGTTTGGCTTTTTAGATTAAAATGTATAAAAAGTGGTGTTATTTTTATTTTATACGTCCATTTGCTTATCTGTCTGAAATATTTAGTTGAAGATAAATTTCTTGGAATTTTAAATGGTTCGTCTCCTTTGGTCGGGAGTTTCTTGATTATTTTAAAGCTTTAATTTGTTTTGTTAGTGTTAATTGGTTGCCTTGATTTCTTTTTATTTCTCAAGCTTGAAATTCGACAATATTATGCCTTTTTTTGGAATTATAAATATAAATAAGTACTCATCCAATTCCGTTTAAGGCGGGCATATAGAGCGAGCATAGCTCAAGGGCGGCCAAAGTAACGGGCTGCCAGAAGGCCGGCCGCCCTAAAGAAGGAATTTTTTTATTTTATCAATTTGTTTTACTTGTCGTAATTTACCATTGTGCAGAATAATACACTTTGTATAAGATAGAATGTTACGCCCTTGTGCTATGCAGTAAATAACTCGCGCGAAGAAGTTAATCTTGGAAGTTTGGCTAATTTTGAAACCAGTCTTTTCTTATTTTTTTTGCAAAAAGAATTGGGATCTGTCAGGCAACCACAACCACGAATCGAGCCTCGACACCTGCACTATAGGAAAGAGGACAATTTTCTGTGTATAATAAAAAAAGAAAATTTGTGGATTATCCATTAGTTTTCGAGAAAACGGCATTTAAAAAATAAAAATTTTACATGCATTTTAGATAGGGAATTCATTAACATAAAAGTTCTATTGACGGTGCGTGCGTTCTGATATAGTCTTAGTGTTAGCAGTCACACGCGATTGTGACATTGTGGGATGTACATCGGGTGTATTACGCAATATTATGCAATAATTTAAAAAATAAACGCAGAACTCGTTTTTAGGTTAGAATCTCGAGTGCCTTGGTTGCGTTCGTCAAAACCGACGCTCCGCTCCGGGCGCTACGCGCCGTTTTGACGAACGCTGACTCGCTAAAAACATCCCTCTAGGTCGCACCACCTCGCCAAAGGTGCAACTCGAAAGGGGTGAAACTCGTAAGCAGCGCTCGATGTTGTCTCGAGCGGGTCACAATCGCGTCTGACTGCCAACACTTAGACTATATCAGAACGCACGCACCGTCACTAAAACATGGGAGCGGATCAATTCCCTATGTAAAATGCATGTAAAATTTTGATTTTCAAATGCCGTTTTCTCGAAAAGTACTGGATAATCCGCATCGAAGTGCGGTCTCAAAATGCTCAGAAAATTGTCCTCTTTCTAATAGAAAAAAAATCAAAGCCGAACTCTTGGTGGCGAAAGTCTGACAGTAACCGCATAAATAAGCACAAACTATTAATAATTTTTGCTTTACCTAATTTACAACCATATTTACCAATCTCACAATGAGAGGACTTGTACTGTGGGTCACGGATTCAAAAACCCTTTTGGGGTAGAAAAGTACTTCGTAATAAGAAACTGTAGGCCTAGCGGCAGCGCGCAACTCTAAAAAACAAACAAAAATTGAAAATTAAAATTTTAAATATTTTAGTCATAATCTGCTCGGTTGCATTAGTTTTAAGCTAAAAAGTACGACTACCATCCGGTAGCTCTCCGGGTTCAAATCCTCATATCCTAATTAAAAAAAAAAATTTTTTTTTACTTTATTTTGCTACCCGTTGTAATCTATCAACAATTTTGTCAATTTACCTACAAAATGATTGAATTATAAAAATTATAATAATTTATCGGAAAACATAACGAAAGCGATGCTTTCCGAGTGTCCACACGGCAGCCAAAACGAAGCATTCCTAGTCAGCTCGCAAATCTACTAATAATGTAAAATCGACCATTAATGTGTTTTTATTAATGGTCGATTCTGTTACTTCTGCAAGTCAATTCGTTTATAATATATTATAAAAAAATTCTACTATAAAAATTTGTTTGACGTGGGATTCGAACTGGCGATCGCCAAACGATTTAATTATGATGCAATCGCTTAATGCATTTTGCCATAGAGGGTTGCTATAATGACATTGTTTCAATTTGTCACTTTTCACTTGCCACCGTCACTTTTTAATATAGCTGCGCGCCCAGTAACCGATCATTTTCGATGCTCAGCCAGTAATATACTATTTAAGGTTAAGTGTGGGTAGCGAGCTTTTTAAAGCTGTAAGCCCAGTAGCGGATCATTTTTCGAGGAGAGGTGAGTATACCTTTTTATCGGAAAATATAAAGTTATCTATTATTATATAAAATATAAAAAAATATTGTTTAAATTACAAATCGTGACAGATAAGACGAATTAAAACAATGTCATTAGAGCAACCCTCTATGGCGAAATGTATTAAGTGTTTGAATCATAATTAAATCGTTTGGAGATCGCCAGTTCGAATCCCACGTCGCGTCGGTCAAATTTTTATAATAGCATTTTTTTATAATATAAATGAGTTGACATGTAGAAGTAACAGAATCGACCATTAATAAAAACACATTACCAGTCGATTTTACATTATTAGTCGATTTGTGAGCTGACTAGGAATGCTTCGTTTTGGCTGACGAGTGGACACTCGGAAAGCATCGCTTTCGTTATGTTTTCCGATAAATAAATATAATTATGAAAATTATATACTTAGTAATTATATAAAATCATTTTGTAGGTAAATTGACAAAATTATTGATAGATTACGACGGGCATCAAAATAAAGTAAAAATAAATTTAAAAAAAATTAGGATGTGAGAATTTGAACCTATAGTGAGCTACCGGATTGTAGTCGTACTGCTAACGTCGGAACCATCGTCGAAACCATACCGGACGTCATTCAGGAAGCAGAAGAAAGCGAACGGTCAACACGCCGAGGGTCCCTCAAATCATCAAGAAACGATTCTTGCGAAATTCCAGGGTCTCAATGAGAAAAATTGCCCGCTAGATCGGTATTTCACGTGAATCGGCTTACCGAATAGCTAAGGAGTACCTTAAGGCCAAGCCTTATAAGCTTCAAAAAGTTCAACTGTTGACGATTGTAACAAGCTCGTGCGACTTCAAAGAAGTCGTCAGCTCCTTCGTCGCGCCGCTACTCTATCGTGGAATCGGATTGTATTCACAGATGAGAAGGTTTTCACCCTCGAGCAAGCGCACAACCGTCAAAATGTCCGAATTTGTTCTGTTAATTCTCCAGGTACTTCTGCTGCATAGAGCACCGGCAATATCCACAGTCTGTGATGGTTTGGGCCGGAATTTGCTCAACTGGAAAAACCCCCTTGGTTTTTGTGGATCAGGGTGTAAAAATTAACTAAGAGGTTTACCGACGCGACATTCTCGAAGCCGTCGTCCTTCCATGGGCTCATCAACATTTCGGCTATACGAATTGGACGTTTCAACAAGATTCTGCTCCAGTGCATAGGGTAAAAGTCACTCAAAATTGATGCAAAACTCATTTTCCGGATTTCATCACATCCACGGAATGGCCCTCCTTCTCGCCAGATCTCAATCCGATGGATTACAGCGGGTGGTCAATTTTGGAGGCCAAAGCCTATGGAACACCTCACAAAAGTTTGGAGGCGTTAAAGCAGTCGTTGTGTCGTGAGTGGGATCGGATATCTATGGAAGAGCTTCAGCGCGTAGCCTTAAATTTTCGAAAGCGTTTGACGTTGTGTATAGCAGTAGAAGGCGGCCATTTCGAAACTAGTTAATTTTTTTCTTCAACAATAAAGTTAGTTATTATTATTTGTTGTGAAAAAGTTTTTTCTCCGTTTAATAAAGTTTTTATAATAAAAAGTTTTGTTATCATTTTTTTTGGTCACCCTGTAAGTCTTCAAGGGCAATCATAAACTAACTTAATTGTATAGTGTTTTAAACCAATGTCATTACTAAATATAAGAAAAAATGCCTCCCCTCCCCACATTAGAAAAATTAATATGACCGACCCTGTCAGACTGTCAAGTTTTTAATTCAGCTAGTAGCTTTGTTTGTGTAGTAGTTGTTAACGGTTTGAAGGTTTCAAACTGTTGCAAAAACAAAAATATAAACCAATTAGCAACTTTAAACAAAAGAAATCACTAAATGTGCATTAATATGCAAAATAAAACCGACAAAAACACGATTCGGAAAGACGTAAATCATTTTCACGTTCTTGTACGAAAAAAATGCATTAAAAAGGCAGAACATTATATCTCTTTTCATTAGAAACATAGTAACTACATTTTTTCCAACTACGCTTTAACCCAAGGGGTAAATATCCCGAAAATTTTGTGTACACTCGTTTGGAATTTCATTGGAATTCTTTGGAAATCCCTGGAATTCTTTTGAAATCACTGGAATTCCTCGGAAATTGTTGGAAGTCTTGGAATTCTTTAGAAATTCCAAGGGGCGTGTCAAAAGGCAAATTTTTATTCACTAGATTTTCATTTGTGAGATTTTTGTAAGTTTTCCCGGATTTCCTAAAATTTCTATTCGAAAAATTCGCAAAACAAAAAATCTTATTTAAAGTAATTTTAAGACTTCCTCAAATTTCACCAGATTTTCCTTCACTTGTACAGCAGATTTCCCCAATGATTTCCGGGATCTGTCAGAATACTGTCAACACGAATTGAGCCTCGACACCTACACTATAGGAAAGAGGACCATTTTCTGTGTATAATACAAAAAGAAAAAATGCGGATTATCCACTAGTTTTCGAGAAAACGGCTTTTGAAAATCAAAATTTTACATGCATTTTAGATAGGGAAATTCATTAACATAAAAGTTCTATTGACGGTGCGTGCGTTCTGATATAGTCTTAATGTTCGCAGGCAGACGCGATTGTGACATACCCGGATGTACATCGGGTGTATTACGCAACATTATGCAATAATTTAAAAAATAAACGCAGAACTCGTTTTTAGGTTAGAATCTCGAGTGCCTTGGTTGCGTTCGTCAAAAACGACGCTCCGCTACCCTACGCTCCGGTCCCCTCCGCTCCGGGCGCTACGCCCCGTTTTGACGAACGCTGACTCGCTAAAAACATCCCTCTAGGTCGCACCACCTCGCCAAAGGTGCAACTCGAAAGGGGTGAAACTCGTAAGGTGTGAAACTCGTTAGCAACGGTCGGTGTGCTCCCGGCCGGTGGTCGACAACAACTGAATACAAGTGCCCCGCCCATCATTAAGACTATATCAGAACGCACGCACCGTCACTAAAACACGGGAGCGGATCAATTCCCTATGTAAAATGCATGTAAAATTTTGATTTTCAAATGCCGTTTTCTCGAAAACTACTGGATAATCCGCATCGAAGTGCGGTCTCAAAATGCTCAGAAAATTGTCCTCTTTCTAATAGAAAAAAAATCAAAGCCCAACGAGTGTTGACAGTTTTCTGACAGTAACCTGATTTCCTTCTCAATTTTAAAGGGAGGGGGATCAATTATATGATTTCTTTTGTGGTTTATCATAGGAGAAAGCATTATGTAAACCATATTTTATGCTTTCTTTTATAATAAATCAGAATCACTGCCATTTGGCTGATATTTAAAATTTTTTTTTAAGCAAACTAATTTTGTTTTAATCAAATAAATTTATTAAAGTGATTAAAAAAAATTCATCCGTCAGTGCCAGGAGAATAAATTATTTCCTCTTCCGGCCAAAAAAACTGTATTTGCAACTTTTTTTTTTAAAACCATTGTGTTTTTAGTGGGACTATTTTTATGCTGTCTGCCTCCGATAGTGCATATTCTCCCTGATGTGAATTGCCACCTCATCTTAGGTCAGAGCAAACGCCAGGTCAGGGAGGAAATAATTCACTTTGGTCCCTCGGTAAACAATACAGAATACACTATTTCTTATTCGTCTGGAAATGTCTCCATCCTAACAACAGACAAGCAACGAAAAGTCAAACCTTGGCTTTTTGTATCATAGTTTTTATTAAAGTCTTTCGGTCTAAATGCGTGAATGATTTGGAATCTTGGGTGCAAGAATTTAATGATTTAAGGCATAATCAGCAGTACTTGTTCTATTGAAGATTGTTTTCATTTAACAATTACAATCTATTTTGAATCGGCAATAACAAACATTTTTTATAATGCTACTGTTTTATTTAATTGCTTATGGTTCTTGGTAACGGAAATCTACTTTAAACTAAAAACGAGAATATAAGTGCATTGTTAGATGAGAACACTTAAACAACAGGAAATTGAAGTTTGCATTTCCTTCTTACGTAAATCTTAGTAGCTTTGATGTTAAATATTTCTTTTTCTAGGCTTGGGAGTACCTAATTATTTTATAATCTACATTGGATTGAAATGGAAACGGAAATTAATTAACTTTTATGTTAATTTCTTTCATATTTATTAGTTTGTATTAGTAAAATTTACATTATTTGGCATAATTCTATAGATTGTTAACCTTTGCCCAAATTCTACATTTACCACCTCGTTTTCGAAAGCTTTCCCTGCATCCCCTAGAATTTTTATTTTTAATATTATGTGCAAAACAATTTTAATTTTATTCATTTAATCGTTAACCTTCATTAAACACTTGTTAATTAATTTCAAACTCATTTAAAACATGTATGAATGAAGTTCATTGTGAAAAGCTATTAAAGTAACGGCGCAATGCGCAACTTATGTATCCTTATATTGATTTTTCTCTTAAAGGAGACTTTAATGAATGGCTTGTGTGTTACTGTTTCATGAATGTAAAGGAAACAATACACTTTGTGTTGCGATTCTCAACCATTTGCGTACGTGGAAACAATTTTTCTTTAATTCATCCAAAAGTAGCAGTAATGCATTATGAATGAACTTGAAAAACCAGTAGCTAACCCACTCGCTTACTTGATGCACCGGAAACGACCTGTCAGAAATTTGAGATATGTTCAAGAAAAAATTATTACTTTATTATTGTATGGTACGTACAAGATAATCGAACTTGGAATCTTTTTTGCGTAACGCCCGTGTATATCTTTGCATACGTTACCACTAGCGAGTTAAAAGTTAATGAAACGGAAAATTAAAGAAAAACTGCAAATGCGGTTTATCAATTTAAATTGACTCGTGTAGAAGTTATTAGCACACCTACCCACTCATCTTTTTATTCTCTCATCGCATTATTGCAATTTGATCGAGTTACATGCTGTTTTGGAAAATTATCGATT
The DNA here is from genome assembly GCA_947369205.1 of Cantharis rufa. NCBI lineage: Eukaryota > Metazoa > Arthropoda > Insecta > Coleoptera > Cantharidae > Cantharis > Cantharis rufa. Next base: position 15,323,577 of record OX376306.1, on the reverse strand, counting down.
CAATTATTTCTTCCTTAATTGCTTACTTCTGCGTCTGGAGAAGGAATATGTTGTGCTGTTTTTTGCCTCTGCCGAATAAAAAAGCGACTAACAGTTCCTCCTCGGCCAAGTCTCACGGTTTGCTATGCAAAAGTTACTTTTTCGGTTAAAACACCTTAACCGGAAATTAAAAAATTTGTTAATAATTTACGATGCTGTTTAAATTATGAGCGAACTAACTGGCTAATATTATTTCAATTTTGTAACTGTTAATGTGTAACATGGGCGTAGTATTCATTAATGAACCGATCTTTAAAATTGGGTTCGATTTTATAAGCGCCGTTGGTTTTATTGGTCAATTTATCTTCTTTTCTAGCAAAAGTGTATCGGGTTAATGAAAGTCGAGGCGAAATGATAAATTGTTTGTCGTAAAGTAAATATATATCCGTTGTAAGGTTTCAGACAAAATGGCGTCAACATTTATTATACTGCCGTACATAATATATTTACGCAATGTACTAAAATGTACAAGTATAAAATATATGAATGGCCGGATGTGTACTTATCAATGAACTAATTATCGTCCTTATCAGCTCTTAAGTCTTGACAAATATAACAAGGTCGTTAAGGCAATTCCCGATAAAAATGTGTTCATATTATTAAGTGCTTTTTAAAAAATGCATTAACCACTATTTTTACCACTTGAAATTTTATTAACTTGGAAAAGAGCATCCTCCTCAAGCCGGCCCCAGTATATTCCACAAGAAAAACGTCACAAAAATCCTTCGATATTATTGATCTTTTCAAGGTGCCCTTAATTCTACTACTACTGTAATATTACACTTTGATTTTACCTTATCAGGTAATTATTGGAAAGACGAAAGACTCTTTAATGAACCTGGAATGTAATTATTTTTTAAGACAAAAAACTAATTTGAAGCAAAATTTACCGTTAATTGCGGAAACTATTTTCGAGTTATTTTTAGATGGGCTAGGTAAATTAATTATAATTAAATTAATTTGCCCGCATTACGTTACATTTTTATCGCCTGATAATGAGATGGGATAGGTGTGTATAGAAATTTTCATTAATTAAAAAATTGCCGTATTAATATCGTATTTCCTCATTTGTCAATTTCTTTCTGATTAAAAATTGTAATGTAGCCTCGCAGAATAAATTACAAAAACCGTCAAATTAATCGAGTATCGTCGATTATTCAAGATTACTAACTTGGCAACCGAAGGGACGTAATTTTTTAATCTTTTTTCTTAAATGCCAGCCGTCGATTTACTTTTAATCAAAAATTAATTAAAATTCTTTTCAAATGAAATTAAATTAACTTAGGTTCTAGTAAACTATATAACTCCTAGTTCATCTCCTGATAATTCCATAATATGCTGAAAACGTTTGCGACAATAATAATTATACTTACAGTGAATTTTATTATTTTGTGATAACTTGGAAAACATTTTAGTCCTAAAAAGTGTGTATGAAATTGTATGGGTTTTCTAAAATATTGATATGGTCAAATAAATATTTCAGCAAAAAAATGGTAAAGAAATAATTCAGATACTTTTATTTCCATCACCAAATTTGAATGATTTTTTTTTGTAAATTACTAAAAAAACAAAATGGCAGACAAAATATAACAGTCGAAATGTTGTTTATTTATTGCAGTTCATATTCAAAAATTTAATAACTTTATTTATAAAGTTTAATTAATAACTAAATTTATTAAATTATTTCAATTCAATCAATTTTTCAAAAGAAAAATTCTTTTTCTTTTTTTTTCACGAAACCACCTAAAACCATAACAAATCTTATGGCATATTTCCTTGCTGGACCTCCCAACCAGCTGTTCAGCGCTTTAGTGTGGCAGGGGAGTGAAATTTTCCTATCGAAATAAAGTGTAATTTATTTCAGGTGTAAAATGACCGGTTAGTTTTACATTTTCAGGTTAATTTACATTAACAAAATGTACTTTTATCAGATAATTTCACAACAATATTGAATTTTACAGATGATAATTGTAGAAAATAACATCACTGATACCCGTATTCACAAATATCCGTAAAACTTTTAACAGGCCGTTAAATTTAACAAACCAATGGAAATTATCCCTTGGTACAAGCAAGCCAATAGAAATCATCCGTTAAATTTAACGGCTCGTTAAAAGTTTTGCAAATACGAGCATGAGTAAATTTATGTTTGCTGTTTGACATTTCATCTTGCAAGGGCATTTAGCAAATTACTATCCAGTTCTTGTGAACTGGCTGCACTCTAAAAAAGTGGGGGTAATTTTACCGGTGCAACTTTGCCACTTAATAAGAGTAAAATTAAACTGTAAAATTCCAGGTTCAATTTTAGATCTGAAAATTACCCTGTTCAACTGAGTAAATTTACCCTAAAATTAAGGTAATTTCAGTTTTTACTCTAAAACAATGTAATATTACTCTGAAAATAGGGTAAATTTACCCTGAAAAATGGTGGTAATAAAGTTGCCTCCATTTAATAGGGGAAATTTACTATAAGTTATTAGTAAATATCATTTACAACATTCTTGTGAAAATTACCCGGTTTATAAGGGTAAATTTACCTTAAAAATTGTCGACTATGTTTTGTTCCACTATTTTTAAGGTAAATTCACTCTTATAAACTGGGTAATTTTCGCAAGAATGTTGTAAATGATATTTACTAATAACTTAGTAAATTTCCCCTATTAAATGGAGGCAACTTTATTACCATCATTTTTCAAGGTAAATTTACCCTATTTTCAGAGTAATATTACATTGTTTTAGAGTAAAAAATGAAATTACCTTAATTTTAGGGTAAATTTACTCAGTTGAACAGGGTAATTTTTCCAAAACCTGGAATTTTACAGTTTAATTTTACTCTTATTAAGTGGGTAAAGTTCCACCGGTAAAATTACCCCCATTTTTTAGAGTGTGGTAATCAATTCGCCCTTTTTAAATTATCTTTCACACTTACTCACTGATTCATCAAATTCACAGTCCAGCTCGTCGCATCGGTGCTACAAAGCTGAAATTTGGTATGCACCTAGAATGCCGATAAAATCAGCAGGAAAAATTTTTCTCCCAGTTAACTTGAAATAAATTTCATAAAAAAATGGAAAACAGATAACGATATCCATCTGTCTCGGTATCAAACTTTAATTCTTCTTTATTTTTTTTTACCGTAAAAATTATTTTTAAATTATGACTACAATCTTTACAATAAAAGTTTACTATTTATTTCCTTATCTTGAATAAATATTAATTATTCAAAATAACCCAATCTCTCAAAAACCACATCATTCAATTTTTTATTACAAATCAAACTGCTTCTCTATAAAATAAATCACTCTTTATTCGCCAGTTACAAAGATTCAATAAATAATGGCTGAAAGTAGCAGCTTTCAGGATTAATATAATAATAGTATTTTTTGTAAGTGAACCTTGCATTAGCTGCCGTGGGTGAAAAAGGGGTTAGGTCATTTGTTTCGAAAATGAAATTTAGTCATGTTTGGAATCTATAAGCGTTCAGCTCCGTAGTGCATGTAAAATGAAAAAATGACTAAAATAAAATGACTTAAAAATATAGAAAACCAGTTAGTGGAATTATTAGTTTCTTTCTTTTTAAGGGGTTTTTAATTTTAATTATATATAAGACAATTTATTATTGCATCTATAAGCGTTGTATACATTATATCAAAAGCTTCGAAGCCTTCTCCCTTTTTTTTGATAAGAAACTTCGTGTTACCTTTTGAACGAATCCTTGATGTTATTCTTGTGAGCTCTCGGTGCAAACATGTATGTATGTACGTATATTAGCGATCCTTACTTCTGCTCAAAAGAATTGTTGTTTCTAGCATTTATTTCTGACACCAGAAAAGCTGAAACTTGTTTTATAAAAAAATAATTTTTTTGTCGTGGCAATGAGAATGATGAAGCGTTTCAATAATCGGTTACCCATCGCTAAACGACACTAATCGAAGATTACTGTAATGTAACTTTTTTGTGAAAAGGAAGTCGTGCTTCAAGTTGAACGTACACCGATTTTTATTAACCGAGTTTTCTATAATTGCGCTCCTAATATCATTTAAATGTTGTTATGTAAATTCCCCAATTAAACTAAACGAGAAAATCGTGCACGGAATCTTTTCGATTTACACTCTCGAATCGTTTACAGTATTGAGATTTTATTTATATTTTTTTAAGAAAACAAAGAATTTTTATTAGGATGTAAGATCTTTCGATAAGTGGTTTCCTGCCTTGTAGATTTTTTTAGTTTAATTTTAGAGGAACGACCTCCGTCTATAATTAGTCGAGCGGAAATGTGAGACCTCCGTATATTCTTGTTGGGAAGCCACTTCCTGTCAATATTTCTTGTTTGAAAATTGGATAAATTATATAATTGGTTAACATAATATTTCAGTCTTGTACTGTTTAATTTATCTCGTCTACCGCAATTATTTTGTGCAGCGCGTTGGGGGCACGTTTAGGTTTTCACAATGCATTTTTGTTATATTATGATTACTACACAGTTATTTTTCAATTCGAAATTTTATGCTTATAGCGGGCATTTAAAATTGAATACGTGATTGCCATAACAAAATTGTGATTTAAATTTCATACCCGAGCCAAATTAAATGGCTAGGTCGTGTTTTATTGGAACTGGAACAATAAATTGATGTTTCAACATCAGGTTGAACTGTTTAGTGTGTGGCCGGCCGTAACTTCCACTTTTGATTGGAACATTTCATACTTAAGCAGTTCGAAATGTGTGAGCTTTCATTAATTTACATCAATTATGCGCTGAATAATGACTTGAGATTGGAAAATAAATTAATGGCTCTATTTAAGAATTGAGAAGCTAAAAATAACACGTGGCGTTTATTTTTAAATCTTAATGTCGAAACATAAGGTTCTTATTGTAAATGGTTTTATTATGAATATTAATTAGTAATAAACTGATTATTAGTCGTCGGAAGTCCCGTGTATATAAGACTCTGTCTAAAAAGGTATACATGTGCGTGTCTCCGCTCCTACATTGTACGATTTGCGACACGGCACGTTCTTTGCATCCGGCATTAAGCAGCTTTCAATACTGTCGCAAAAAAGCTTTTCTCTTTTTGACTTCTTTTCTCGTTCCGAACCACTTTTGGATTCCATTTTGGTAGAAATACCGGTTCTGCTCTTCTAATGAATGAATTGCCCCCTGCGACAAAACTAGTTTTGTATTTTACAAATGATTTAGGCCGCCTTTATTTGTTTATTGTAGCAGGTATACACAAGAATCTGTAATTAATGCACTACCTTATACGTACACAGTAGGAGTCGTATAGTCGTTTCTTGGAACAACGAACACCCACTGTCTTCCGGTAAAGACAAGCTTTTGATTTTGGACCATACCTGAATCGATTGTGTCTACCAACGCGACATTTATTTATACGCCCTTTACATACTTCGACCATATGGTTCTTAATTTCCCCATCGCCAAGCTTTTCTTCGTTGTCCAGAAGGAAAAACTATCTTAACTATTTCCCAACTGTCACAACACCACTCGTACTTTTTGATCGCACCTCGTATTTGCGCATCGTCATATCAAAATTATAATTAATTGTATGTTGTTGTTTTTTCAGTATTCCGGAATTCGAATTGGTCCAGTCGTTAAGAAGGACGTGATGAAAGCCTCCATTATGTTGGAACACGATAGCCAGTGAGTATTTCTAGTAATTTTACGACGGAATTATGCTATTTCCATTTAAACTAATTTATAAACACAATTCCGCTACTGTATTTAACATTTTTCATAACATCACCAATCCTTCCGTTCTAAGCATAGACGAGATAAGAATCAAAACTAAAATTGACGAGATTCGAGTGATTAAGTTTAACATATTTATTACCCCGCAGATACGCTACCATCTTGGCGTTCGACGTGAAAATTGAACGTGATGCCCAAGAACTTGCAGACAATTTAGGCGTCAGGATATTCCAGGCCGACATCATTTATCATCTGTTCGATAAATTTATGGCGTATACGGCAGAACTAAAAGCAAAGAAACGAGAAGAATTTAAAAACATTGCAGTTTTTCCTTGCAAACTTCGTATTTTACCGCAATTCATATTCAATTCTAGAGATCCAATTGTCGTTGGTGTTATTGTCGAAAACGGCATTGTAAAAGAGGGCACTCCCATTTGTGTACCTAGTAAAGAGGTAAGAATAATAAGCAACGCAGAAATTGGAACAGATAATTTAACAATTTTTATCAGTTTGTAGAAATTGGAATCGTGACTGGGCTCGAGGTAAACCACAAAAATGTCGAAAGTGCCCGAAAAGGTATGGAGGTGTGTGTCAAAATCGAGCCAATCCCTGGGGAATCTCCAAAAATGTTTGGAAGGCATTTCGACGACAAAGACTTTCTCATTAGCAAAGTAAGTAATTGCATTTATTTAAATTTTTCAAACAGAAATTCTACTTGCATTTCTTTAATTAAGTGAAAATACTAAGCTTGTTTATTACTTGGTATACGCATTCATTAGTAAAAGCTTGAAACGGATATCATTTAAATTTAAAATTTCTCACACCATCTACGCTTTGATACGTCAATGGTTCTCGTAAATAAGGGGACACACAATAATCAATGAAAAGCCGGGCTTGACCTACTTCTGACATCTTCATTCACCACCACCCGCGTCCTATTTATGAAAGAAAAGAACAGGAAGGAAGTGTGACCTTTGAAATACCTCCCTTTCCTGTTTTCTTGTGATTTGAATTAATTTTGATTTATTGAGTTGATAACTTAAATTGCATTAAAGCTAAGGATTTTTTTGAATAATTTGAAATTTCACAATCGGTTATTGGAGAAGGGGCTAGCTAGATAAATTCACCCGCTCGATGTTGTATAAAATTATGTAATGGTTTGAGAAAATTGCTCGGTGGGAGAAGGGTCAAAAGTGCGCAATGGAAGTTCTGAATTTGTCACCTAAATACTTCCGATAATGAATCGCCTACTGATCTACGTAATAGCAATAGCATGTTATTTACATGAAATGTAAATGATGCATTATAATAAAATAATCAGGTTTTCTCTAATAACCCGCAAACTGTGGGAGATATAGAATTTGTTTTGGCCGACTGTGAAAAACGATTTGTAGCCCTAACAGAGCTTTTAGTAGCTGTAGTCTCAACTGAGTTTTTTTGTTGCTACAACAATACTGCTGCCGTACTGCCATTACCAAGTTTTTTCTATTCAACAGTAAAGATTGGTTGATTTAACAAATTTTCTTATTCTGAATAGAAAAACCTCTGTGGGGGCTTTGTTGAGATGATAACTGATAAATTTCAGCTTTTTTCTATTCTCTGCCTAACGATCATCCAGAAAGTCGAGAATGATTTATCAAGTGGTATTTCTGCTTGTTTAAAAAAAAACTACGTTTATTTTTCTACCCTTCGGAAGCTGGGTATACTAGACGGTGAGCGAGAGTCGTAAGTTAAATAAATATAAATAAATTTCAAAATTTTAAAAATAAAACACAATTAAGGAAGAGCGATAGACACACACTGCTTCTTCGACTATCAAGCCATCACACCATGTATGGTGCTCTTCCTTAATTGTGTTTTATTTTTTAAATTTTGAAATTTATACTGGCAAGATTGCGAGAAAATTTTTATCTTTATAAATAAATTCTTAACTTGTGAAATAATAAATTAAAACTTCAATATAACAGAAAGCGGTAATCTTTGCAGAAAGCTCAAAAATAAAATGGATTTTTTTTAATGTTTAATTATATTGTTTTAATTTACTTAAATATAAGCATTAAACAAATCAAATAAATAGTTGAAAAAGCTTTTTCGCAATTATTTTATTTTAAAACTACATATTTCGGGCGACGCGCATCTTCAGGAGTTCAAGTCGATATCGCAATTTCTGGGACATCATGGTAAAATTACAGAAAACATCAAAAATCGATCTCCCATTCAGAGATTCACTTCAAATAACAATTCATTCTCAAGAAAAAGACCGGTAGGGCCCGCACCACAGATTCTGCTTCGGGGTTTACAGAACTTAATTACGACCTTTTTTCCAATAGTCAAATTTCTAAAAATTGAAATCTTGCACATATTTTAACTTTGTCTTTGGTTTGTGTCTGTAGTTTTAGAAATTTGATCATTGGAAGACCATTTTGTGATGTTTTCTATAATTTTACTACGCAATTTGATGTTCACGTAGATACCAAAACGTATATAATCCCTACTTTTTGCTTTCTTTTGTAATGGGAATCATGCCATTCTGATGGTATCCGGAACTCCTGAAGATACCTAACACTTGATATTTGCTCGTCCATTAATTATGACTGTTAAAAATACAACAATAAGTAAATGCTTTAAAAAAGTCATCTATGATTTGTATTGGAATATAACCGCTTTCAAATTACAAATTAAATTTTGACCATTTTTTGCCAAAGTAATTTACAGATAATTTTTTCAAATGGAATGAAATTTTATTTTATTTTGTAGTTTTTGTATTTTCAACAATAATTGAAGAGCAAATATCAGAAAAATGACGAAAAAAATTCTTTTCGAAAAATCTCCTGCTACAATGGGAAACCGGAATCTTGAAATATCCGATTAGATGATATCTATAATATTCCCAGCACCCTCACCACAAAATTTTAAAATCACTCTATGGTGATATAGTATATTACGAGTATACTGCCAATGCCGTGTCATTTAGGGGTAAATAAAAAAAATTTTAATAATCTGGATTCAAAATCTGGACTGAGCTATCGCACGATTGAGCAATAAGACTCTTCTATTCAATTATAAATCAATCCAAAATATTAAATTCCAATATAATCGGGAAAGCAAATCGTCGAGATAACTGATAACGTAGTGATATCCAATTTATTTTATCATGCCTCGAATTTTCAATATTTAATTTTATGAGATTTTACATCCAAATCAATAAATTATAATCAAATTTGGGATAATTCTCACTGAGTCAAATCAAATTGCAAAATTATACAGGAGACAAACATCTCCTCGACCGCTTATGGTGATTTTCAGTTTTCATTCAGTTATTATTTAAGTATTAAGTTGAGATAAACGAAAATTCAATGATTTCTGTGACTTGACGACTTTTGCTGTCTTCGTAAAGCTAATTTGTTATCCAAAAGTTGCTGGTTCTAAAAATATGTCCCCCTTTGAGAAATTAGCTTTAGTTACGCTACAACTTAATTCTTTCGGCTGTTTTAGTTATTTATTTTAACGAAGAAGTCACAATCCACCGTATATTTTTGTTCTAGGACAGATTCTTAAATTAGGAGAAAGGAGATATTTCAATATTAATAAATTAACAGCTTTATGTTATTAAACAAATTTTCTTAATTCAATTTGAAAAGAAAATGAGACTTGTTATGCATTTAATATTTTGTTAAATGCGATATTTTAAATTCCAAGTTTTTTACGATTCATTTAAATGTTTAACAACATTGGAATTTCATTGAGAGTTTTTAAATTGATTCTATAAATAAACGAACTTATGTTAAATTTGTAATCTTCGATTGTATATATAAAGAGGATGACTTTTTAATCGAATTCAACGTAACATGACTTTTATTGTATATGCACTATAAATTACTTTTGATTAATGATTAGCTAACGTGAAGGTTTGACGTTACCCTGTAAAAAATTGATTGATTATGGTTTATTAACAATTTGTAGTTTTTTTATATCGAGCTTTAATTCCTAGCTGTTTTGTTTTGTTCTTCTCGTCGGGCTGTTTTTATAAAATGAAAAATTGCCATCGTTCAATACTTGCATTATTTTTGCTCCGTATGCTGGCGCCAATATATTTTTTGCTATACGCTCATCCATTCCATTGATCTATTTCATTCTGCTGCAGTTTGGCACATTGCTCCCGACCTGATTGTATTCAATCGATAGCTGCATAGCCTGCAACCGACGAAGCGCCTTTCATCCAAAATTTATTCATAGATATTTTGTTAGTTTACAATTATTATTAGTATTAATGTCTGCATGTCTGATTTTTTTTGTTCGCCGCGGGTGTGTCTGTTTGCGTCATTGATCCAACTTTGCGAAAGAGGCTTTCCCAAGAGGCATTATCCCGAAGGGTGAAACACGTGTCAAAAGTAGGTCAGGTCAATTCAGATCTCGACCCGGTTTCTTTAAAAAAAAAGTTCCCCTTCGTATCCTTCATAAAATATTATTAACAATTTCTTTTGATCTGAATTTAATGTGTTCTTTCATAAAATTTTTTCTAAAGATTCCATTTGCATGTTTAAAGTTGAATGAAAAATGTAACTTGTCTGTTACTTCACAATTTGCGTTTCATCATTGGAAACACTTTTCCTAACCTCATCCGAAGAATATTTTTGCCTCATCCTCCATCGAGGATCGACTTACAGAGTATAATAATTATTACAATTTTTTTTCTTCGGATACTCGCATAGTAGGTGTACCTATAGATGATTTTGCAATTAATAACTTTTATTCCCGGACAGCTGTATTATTTATAAAGCCATAATAATGCAATATATCACAATAATAGTTCGAGTTTTTGACATTGGATAGAAATATAATCTCGTTTTACGTTATAAATTTTTTGGTTTGATTAGAATTTCTCAACGTTGGAGAAGGTTTATTTATTCATCCACCTACCGAATTGTTTTCACCGTTTATCTAGGCCGTATTCCACGCAAATTATGTTAATTATTTGTTACAAATACTGTAGGAATACCATTTTTGTTCAATATGAAAATATTTGAAATTGTAGGCGAACGTTTTGTAACGAATCGCATTTTTCTTTCCTGTGTGGTTCCTTTGATCACATAATTAAATTTTGTATAGGCTACGCAAATCTGGCCAAGATTTTAATAGGAGAGAAAACTAACCGTCGCAATCGTTGAATTGTAAATCTACACTTACAAAATTCGTAATAATTTAGAAAAACTTAAATTACCTACTCTAAAACTATTCAACCAATCACAAATTGATTGAAATTGCTTGAAACAAAGCTTGATTATAGAATGAAATGATTTGTCATATTATTTTTTTAATAAATGAGTATGGTTATCTCTGTGGGTTAAGTGTGGTTTAAATTTGACATTAGAAATTTAAACTTTAATTTTTTAATATTTTCAATTATCTGTTCTCTTTTCTATGATATAAAAATCAACACATGGTCAGTGTCTTACCCGAGGGTCTCTAGCAGGGCCGTATCTCGAACTTTAATTCGGGGGGGGGGGGGTTGAATGATAAATAAAAGTGCGTTGCGTCAGCCCGAACAGCGGGGGGTATGGAATACCCCCAGAAAATTGCGGCGCAAGCGAAAATTTTTGAAATTTTCAAGGACAATCGCTCTACTGTAAAGTTAGAAATGCCAATTTTCAGGTTTTGATGGATTCTTATTTATTTTTTAAAGCTCTTTTTAGTGGAAAAATGTCGTAACTTCCATCGCTTATCATTTAAGCGCTATTTAGCCAACAACAGTTCTAAACTTCATAAGAATGTACAGCTTTGCAAATTTTAAAACGCAATTATCTCATAACATGCTTTTGAAAGTTACGACAGTTGTCGTCTCAGGGTGCGATATTCTAGGATTTTATCTCGCGCTTTATTTCGGGGGGGGGGGGGTTGAACCCCCAGAACCCCCCTCAAATACGGGCCTGGTCTCTAGGATGTACACACAGTATACAAATAATTTCAGCCTGCAACTGAAAATGCGGGTGTTAGGATCACTCAAAAAAGTCATTCGTGCTGATAATTGGGATAAAAAGTAGCACTTCAGATTCATTGTGTATAATATACTATTTCAATAATTGGTTTATAATACTAAATTTTGATAAGCTTTCTGCTGTTTGCTTTAGCAGTATCAGTTTAGTGTTGAAATATCGTATCATATTTTTATAAAAGTTGATACGTTTCATCGGGAAGTAAATTTAATATCTTTCATACTGAAAAATTAGATTTTATTGAAGAGATTGGTTAGGTCAGGTAACACATAAAGTTAATGGTCTGTTTTCATTGACGCTGCCAATGTTCGTCAAAGCACTTTGGCTATGATTTGCAAATAGGATTAATTAAACTTTGAAAAAAAAATTAAGATTTGGAGCAACTTATTTTGTTCGAATGTGATAAAATATTAGCAGGGCTTCTATTCTCACTTGGTTGCATTCTTGATATACATGTATCTATTTCCACCGGAACGGGATATTATGTAATCAGGAAGTAGGGCATTGGTGACGTCATGCTCGACCTGATTTTAAGACTTTTGCTATATCCATTTTGGATATTTAAATAATTTTATTCCGGTTCGCTATTTTTAGTTAAATTGGGTCAACGGAATAAATTGGGGCGTCGGGAACGAGCAAATCGATCGTTTACTGCGGCGGCGTTCTCTTTATACCTTTTTGAACGAATTTCAGCGTAGTATCCTAATACGAAAGAATAAGGCCGATATCTAAAGTAGGGTAAAAGAATCACCAACAGGTGTATCGTGCGATACTACTTCATAATTCTTAATTTCATGATTCTTCACCTCATCAAATTTGATGCCTACTAAATTTATGTTTTAATTTCAGATTTCACGTCAATCAATCGACGCCTGCAAGGAACACTTTAGAGAGGACCTTACCAAAACTGATTGGGCGTTAATGGTAGAGTTGAAAAAAATGTTCCAGATTTTGTAATACATTACTTCTTTTATGTAAATTCTGGAAAGTGTTTTATTAATTAAATATCTGTTAGAAAAACGAGTGTAAATATTTAATCAGCTGATTTTTTTATTGTGGCGGTTTTAACTTTTTTTTTTGCTTGCCTAAAGAGTGAAAATATTTTTTATACTTCACTTTTTATCCTTGAGTTTTTTAAATATCGGGTAATAAAACAGGTTTTATACATGAATTGTGTAATGGTATATAATTTTACTATGGAATGTGCGTTTTTATTGTTTAGTTTCCATTTTTACTTAGGGTTTATTTCTTGTGCAAATTCATTTGTTTCCATTCTGCCGTTTGGTCTCAGTATATAGAATGACACGAGTTGCAGTATGTTCGATGTTAAAAATATTAAATAATTAAATTTCGATGTATATTTATACCTTGTATTATTGCGAAATATATAAATACATTTATTTAATAATAATTTTGATTTTTTTACGATCCTGAAGTTACGCATGACCCACGTGTCAGAATTGTGCCAATCATGAATTGGCTTACAAAAAATGCATCATAAAATATTTATAAATTTAAATCGCCTGGATATTTTCGAGGTCGATTCGTTGCAATAAAATTTTGGGAAATTTTTCAGGAGACATGCATGCATTTATTCAAGTTGTAATTTCTACAGGAGCTTATCGACTACGAAGAGGACTGATTAATTGTCGTAAGTTAGCTAACAAATTAACTCGAGGATTCTTCATGTAGCAGAACAGCTATGGAACTTGTCACTTAACATTTTGGTTAACAGTTTATTTTCTTTTTATTGATGTTCTATTTCTATTCATTTAATTAAAAAAAATTACTTTTCAAATGTGCGTGCGATAAAAGTGTGCTAATGGCGATTGAACTTTTTTCACGTCGGCGTCTTGGTTTATTTCCAAACGGTTGTCCAGAAGGTAAATCGTTAGCTACTATTTCTTAGTAATCGCTCGGCATCATTTGCAATGAGAAATGTTTCCCACTACTGCTGTTATAAATTATGTTAAGAATCGTGTAATAATTTTGTTTAATAATTGCAAATGATTTATTTTTCGTAGAAAAACTATAGTATTCAATTTGTGTTAAATTATGACACTCGCTAGCAACTCGTGCTAACAAAATTTTTCGCTTTAACCGTGGATCTGCGTTTAAATTGATTACCTTACTTGAATTGGTGTTTTTTTTTCAGATTTTGCTATTTAAAAAAAATAGTTTACTTTGATAGAAAATTCGAAATTTTTTGAAACAATTTTATCTTGAATATTCTATTTTACCATTTTACGTTCAATAGTATTTACAAATTTACCTTTATTATTTTCCTATAGCTTCTATATCAATTAACTCTTCTTTTCACTAATTTATTTTATTAATAAATCATTTTTAATTAAACTTCATTCAAAAATTATTATAATAATTTTTGCCTTATTTCAACATACGACTTGCTCTCTCGGCAGATCAAAAGAATGATGTGTTTTGCCTTACGTTGTTCCAGTGGCGGCATCAATTGATTAATTATTACCATTGTAGATAATTAATAATTATTTTCTATGCTGATACTACATTTTACATTAAAGAATCATGTGATACTATCTAAATATATCTTCCATACTATTGAATTTATGATTTATACATCATATACACCAGACCTATTATTAGTTACTATTTCTACCTATAATTGTAGAAACATATTTGCCCACCCACACAAAAGTCTTTGCCGTCGCCACTGTCTCATTTGCATAATTGTCACGGCACAACGTAATTTCCAGTCGATAGAATTTTACAATTTATCAATTTGTTTAATAATTTTCTAGATGAAGATAAGTTGAAATTTTTTCTTTGAATATTTATAGCAACTATAAATATTATAGTTATAGTAGAATATTTAATTACCCCCTAATATGAACTTGGACTGCATCCGCTCTTGGGGGTTTAAAGATTTTTAATTCGAGAGGAAAAGGATATCGGGTTGTCTGGGTAGCAAATCAAATAACTATAACTTGAGTTTCGACGTTTTGAAAATATAGACGCATCCGAAACGTCGACACTCAAGTTATAGTTGTTTGATTTGCTACCCAGACAACCCGATATCCTTTTCCTCTATTATCAGCATTGGGTAAGAAATATTTTTTATCTATTTTTAATTCGAGTTCAGTGATTTCTTCGATCTGCCGTTTTCAGGGAATTTTTTAACAAGTGAGTGGCTTACTTTCGGTGCAATTACAGATGTAAACTTTTTAGTACCAGAACTGTTAACTTACTATCATTAACTACAGGCCACAGCATATATTTGAACTGACAGGCCTAAGAAACACATCTAAACTATGAGTTTAGAAAAAACCTTTCGTAAAAAGTAACATTTTCGACGGACTCTCTTCCGGGAATTTTTATTATTACAAGCAATTGTTGTTTTTTTTAACATTTCGGAGGGGGCACGTGCCCCCAGGTGCCCTCCCAGGCTACTGGCCTGGTATACGAAAATAAATTATATTTTAAATGCGATCAATAGATGAAAGCACCAGGACCTACTTTTTACAAACTTTTTGCCCTATAGTACCTCTCACTTCATACTAATACTGTCGCTTGTCTCAATTTAAACACCGAATTTGAAATTCAATAAGTTACACGTTTACCCCATTTATGCCCGGCTGCTTTCTTGTTTAATTTTAAGTCATTAAAATCTAAAAAATTGCAAGCCGATAAGATTATTTTAACAAAATAGTTATTTATGTATCTAGGGCATTATGACGATGTTTATGTCGAGGGCAACCAATTTAAAAGGGCGAGGGCCGCCAGGCCCGAGAGTTTTTAAGTTGCTCGAGAGCATAAACATCGAGTAATACTCGTGATGCATATAACGTTTTATATTTCACTGTATTTGAATTTGTCAATATTTAAAAATTTTATAAATTTTGAATTTGATTGCTAAATTTAATTTTTTTTTTAATTTTTAATTGTTCAATTAATGGATCTTCATTTGAAAGTTATACTTTTAATTTTAAATAAAATTGTAAACAATAAAATGGTACATTTTTTGAATTATATTATATAATTGTGAATGAGCGGGCATTATGATTTATAGGCCCTAGGGCGTTATGGCCTATTTAATATATCTCGTTGTCAAGGTATAAAAGACAAATAATGATTCAGTGTAATATAAAGGTTTTTTGGATCAAAACTTTTTTTTTGCAAGAAACAAAATAATTTTTTTATTGATTAATTAGCATTATTTTTATATTAATTAATTACAAAACAAAATAATTGTCTACAACTTTTAACATATGGCTGACCTGGGTCCATAACCTGTTATTATTTGAATTTCATCTGAAAAAAATCCTACATTTATTTTTAATTTCGATATCCAATTCTAAATTTTACTTTAAAATAAAAATAAATAAATTTTCATGCAAACGAGAACGTTAAATTTAAAGAGATAACTCGACCATCTGTAATGGTATTAAATTTTACTTTACGATATCTTTAATTTTCAATTTTGAATATTATATCAATAATTAATTTCAAAGTTCTAATTATTATAACATTATTTCTTGCACAATAATTCTTTCTATAACTTTTCATATTTTTCAGTTTTGACCTGTCACAAAATTATATTCTTCAGTTTCAAATTCAAATTAAAAATGTTATTTTTCAAAATTACACTTTAATTCTATTAATCATACAAATTTTACAATAAAATTCTAAGATAATAGAAAAATCGGACCTATTGCTATTGTCTGCCATCTTGGCAGGCTACTCAGCAATAATAAATATTAAATAAAATTAAAAAATTAAATAAAAATATATTTCGATTTTGAAATCTGATTCAACCAAATTTTAGTTTTGATTCAAAGAAGTGTTTGTTTAATCCAAGTTTTTTATATGAATCAAAGGAAATTTGTTTTTTGTCTGGAATGCATTGGCCAATAAAATGAGTAGTAAGGTGAGATAATATTTCAAGTTGAATCGAAATGAATAACAAAATAATATTTGAAATTGAAAACTTGATAATTTATAAAAATAGGAATTTAAATTTTCCCCTCGAATAACGAAACATTTAACAATTGAGTGTTCGTCCAATTATTATTTTTTAATTTTTGCTATTATTGGAATAATTTGCCGCTATTTAAAATTTCGTATTCAAAATACAGTGGTCTCTCGGTAATCCGGCATATATCAAACCAGAGCACTGCCGGATTACTGACAGTACCGGAGAAGTGAAGTTCCGGATTATAGAGAGGGTACTGTATTGTATATCGTTCGTACTTTGTACCTGTATATTATCATGCGCTTTTTTTGTTCTGCGAAAAATTGTGTAAAAAATTATATGCGAAATTGTGTAGTTTAAGGCAGTATTTTAGTCTAGAAATTTGAAAAATCAAATTTTTTTTTATATTTCCGATGTTTAGACATTCAAGAATATGCCCTTAACGGGATTTTTTTAAATTTTTATTTAACTAGTTATAGCCATTTTAGTGTCGCGGCATCTAATCTGGTACGACCGAAACAAATGAACAATAAACGGTAGGCGCTGCGCGACTACCTGCTTATGAATTCCCCCATAAAACCTTATTATATTAACATTTCAAGTTAGTTTCGAGTCAGTCTGCTCTTTTTCACGAAGGAACTTCGGAGTTGTATGGAACAGGAATCGCCGATTAAAAAACTTTTTTTTAACGGACGCCATTTTGTCTGAAAACATTTTTTTGGCGACAACTTTACTAATTAAGAATCCGTTGAATTTTTTGTTTCAGATGACCAGAAGGATTGAAACCTTGCACGCCAGACACCGTCTTTTTTTGGACCTCCCACTTTGCCAGCTTATAACTTCTTGAATTTTGAAATTTTTTTTGTTTAAATTTTTATGAATTCTTAAAGTATCAATAAACATATGATAAAAAATTTGATAGTAAAAATTTCCTTGGTTTTATTGTTACAGAGCTCGAAAAAACGCTGGAAATTCGTGCCTCTAGACTAGAATACCCCCTTAATACAGCCTTTAGATTATTTCCAGGGCCGTAGTTAGACATTGACCAAGGGGGGGAGGTTTATGGAATTAAAAAAAACATTTACATTGAAACATTTCTTAAATGTAGTAATTAATGAGAATTACTTAATCCATGGGAGGGGTTTGAACCCCCAAACCCCCCCCCCTTATATACGGCCCTGATTATTTTACTATAATTCTGTACCAAGGTGGATATTTCAATTTATTAAATTTAAATTGCACATTCAACATTAGCAATTTCTAATTGTAAATTGTAGATTTTTGTTTCATGTATTTGAAATAATAACAAAATTAAGCGGCCCAAAGGTAAGTTTTTGCACAGGGTACATCAAAAGCTAATTACGGCACTGAACATAATCCTGGCTACTTGACAAAGAAAAAGGATAAAATTGTCGAATTTCTGGTTACCTTAGTTCAAAAACTCGGGCGTTATTTACATTGATTTGTGAACCTTTATAAACCTTAGAATGATTAGTGATTAGTTTATCAGTATACGAATTGAAACATTATTGAAGATGGCGCTGCCCTATTTGTATTTGTTTGTTTTCTAAAATAGATTTCTTCAAAGTTTTGCATTTCAATGGTATCTAGGCTGAAAATAGTTATTTTTCAGCGCCGACCGACGTCATAAATCTTGTTCTTCCTTGCTTAACTTCCTACATTTATGTTTTTAAAATTAATTTTTAAGTTTTTGTTTTATTTTCTTGTTACGAAAATGTCTTCTTTCAAAACAAGGAGCAAGTTTTGATTTATTTTTATTAGCCTTTCCGGTTTATATAAATTCAGTCTTCAGACTGAAAAAAATATATTTCTTTTGTGAAATATTTTATATCTCATCAGTTTGATATATAAATTTGCTTAGTAATTTTTGTAGCTTTTTGAGTACGTTCCTGCTTTGTGAAGGATCAAAAATTTCTTTAGCACAATATTTACAATAATAAAATGTTTTATAAATAACACTGGCTGTTAAGCCGAGATTCTCAGTTCGAGTCCGGGCGAAGTAAAACTTCATTCCGAGCGTCGTTCTTTCATGACAATCCAATCTGCCTTGAAAACTCTTCTCAAAATTACGTGAAAATCTAGATGATAATGAATTTGTGAACTATTACTTTTCATAACACATTGTATATTTCATCGCAAAACTAATATCGTTGAATTACAAAAATAAAGCAATATAATTTCCGACGATAAAATCAAATAAAGGAAGCGACCTTAGAAGAGCGCCCACGCTTAATCCACCCTTTAACATAATGGATGACGAAATAATTATTGAACTCTATTGTAGGCGGCTTTAACATATGCGTGGGTGTAAAGGGGTGGCCTAGAACTTGGTTTTCAGGGTCGTAACCATAGCGATCCATGTTTCCCTCCCAAAATTTAAAATGGCAACTTCTTCGCAAATGAAACAGAAGTAAACAACATAAAAAAATTATATTTTGCAAGTTTCCACCAATCGCTCTATTTTCAGCCTTCAATTATTATTGTAATATTCGCGAGAAAAGCCAAGTTGGAAACGCTGATCAGGAAGTCGTGGGTAAACATATGAGGTTTTCTGCACGGAAAGATGTAACTGGAAATATTCACGTCGAGATAAAAAAAATTGCATTCCAGTTTGAAACGATACAACTGATATAGGGGCGCACTAGCAATTTGGTAATATAAAAATATTAATTTATAGAAAACATTTAAATTTATAATGAAACACATTTCGGTTTAACCGTCACAAATTATTCAACAATACTTCTTTAAATCGTTGAAGTGACAGAGGTGGGTACCTTAAAGTGGCCACAAAGTTTTTTTGAAAGTCACAGGAACTTGTTTAAAGAAATTATAAATTATTATTTATTTAATATTTTTGAATTAAAATCGAATCAAAATGAAAAAGTTTTCCATTTTTCGTGTTAATAAAATGCACTAATAAAAATTGTACGAATTTAGAAGAATTCCAGACTAAACAATTGGTGATAAAGACAGATAACCAAGAAGTGACAAATATTTTTTGGGGACAGGAAGTTATAATGGAAATAATTTTTCATTTTGACCGACTATCACAAATAATATTATTTTGAAAAGCCAGCAAAGTTTATTGATTGCGATGTTGTTGTGGTTTTGGCCAGTAAATATATTTTTTATTTAATGTACTCGCATCAATGAAAAAATATAAAAATTTACAAATCATTATCGTAATAATACTGGCTCATCAAAAAACGGCTATAAACTGATAATACCAACATCCGGTTAATCAAAATACGTAGATAATAATTATTGTGATAAACATATATTTAACTTCAGTTATTTTTATATGGAATTACTTCATTGTTAAAATTTGTTGATAAATAGGAACTCCGTGGTGCTGGTTTTACAATCTCATCCGATATATCGAATAAGACAAAATTTGATCCCAAATACAAAATTTGTTTTCCTAATGTGAATTACATTTCGTATTTATTTTCAAGCTTATCGTTCCGATAATACTTAATACACGTTTAATTTATTATTAATATTGCAAACAAATATTTATCTCTTCGCATATAGGAAATATCAATTTATATAATTTTTTATTTGTACTTCAACAGAACATTCGCACAAATTACATAAGATAATTTTACTATTTTATTCGCAAATATTTTGATTTTGCCCAAAATATTCGTGGCTTGGTTTTTTCCAACAAAACTAACCGATAAGAATTAATTTGTCTATTCGCTTGGCGACCATCTCTTGAGCGAAAGGTCTGGTTTCCTTCTGTAGTTGGTGCATAGTAAACTAGCTAGCGGTACAATCAGAAATTTCAAATATTTACAACAATTAAAATTTACAAAAAGTAGTGAAAAACAATGAAAAGAAGACAATGTAGCTTTTTTACAACACGAACTAGAAAATATAAAAATTCACCAAATGTATAATGATTTATGGATCATCCAAAATTATGACTTATCAGTTGTTATTCATTGCTAAAAATATTTTTTGCTCAATGATGATCAAATTAAAACATCAAAAGATCTGCATCTTCCTTTTTTAATATTTGCACGCAGTATTAATATGGTCGAAATATCAATAGCTCATTAATCATATTATAGCATTAATTATCTGCATTCATCTATGGAATTAAAACAAATATCAATTTATGTTTTTTTTTTCGTCGGAAGTTCACTTTTGATCTAATATCATTTGATTAATTGAAAATATTTATTACATCATCTATCTGAAAGAAGGTTTTGTGGTGCACCATTTATAATATTGGGCCGACTATCTACTATCTATTCTTGATTGGACACAATACCAGCTTGCGAAATGACTGTGAAAATCACCTGAACCAACCACACTGGTCCTCAGAATGGTTGTTATTTTGAGTTCCAAAATTAGATCACGCCCGAAAAAATGTTCCACGTTTCCAGGAATTCAAAAGAAGTAGCAACGCGACTCCGCGGCAGTAGCGGTCCGTGAAAGTTTTGCCAATTAAATATTTAAATAAAGATGCCTGTCTGTGTGTCTGTCTAGGCTTAAACGGCTTGTAAATTAATGCGCAGAAAGTTAAATTTGAAAGTGTATTTTTGTTTTGTTATCAGCAACAATGCATCAGCGTTCAGGAAATACATAAATATCGCTTTCCGCACAAATTCATTATTATTTTTGAAATAAATAAATTTTCGACTTTTATTATTGAATAGAGAACAGAGTTTCCTGTGTCCCTTCACTGACGACGACTCGACTATTAATTAGCGATGAAATCACTGGTTGTTATTTGTAACTTTCTATCCTTGGCAGGTTGTCAATGAATGGTATCAATTTTAAACATTCGAGCTATATATGTAACCGCCCCCGTAAAGTTGTCGCCAACGGAAGTCACAATCATAAAAATTTAAAAGCTAAGAACTCGGAACGAGTCTATAAACAACTCGGATGTGTTATTTTTAAGACTTTATTCGATTTAAATTATAGATTTTGTTCGAGCAAAAGGTATATAGCTGATAGACAATTCATTAGGAAGATGCCTGTAGCTGCTGAATATTTATATCATAAATTATAAATCCAGAAATAGATTTTCGAGCAGTTCACAAGCCGGCATCATAATATAAGCCAGGAAGTTACACGTTGTCTAAATCTGATCAGAATGTTTATTAAAAACATGTTTTTGGCTGCTATAAAACGTTTCAACGCTTGATAATAGCAAATGGGATCATGATTTATTTGATTTATTATACACTAAAACCTTGGTAATGTATAATTAGACGCGTTCATGAGTATTTTTACTTTTTACGAGAAAGTAACGTCATTTTCATTTTTCTCATTAATGCTTTGAAACTGATTAATGATCAAAGTCTAGGACACATTTTTATTTTGGGCTGTGGAAGTCCTTTCACCACAATGATTGTAGATCCAACTTTCAAAGTCATAAAATCATCGAGTATACGCATGTAAGAACTGTTAACGGTTCGGACAACTTCATGTCGAGTGTCGAAAAATTTTGTAATTTGATTCGAAAACTTGATCAGATTAAAAATAACACTGTTGAATTCTTTCCAAAACTTATGGCGTATAAAGTTAATAAAATTTTCTTCAAAACAAAACCGAGAAATTTGGAAAGCGTTCAGCCTTAAATGCTGGTGTAAAGCTGGATCTTCTGAAAGGAACGGGGGAAATATTTGCCAATTTTTAAAACAGGATGAATAAATAAAACGGTGTCCTTTTCAGTCATAATAGCTTTTTGTATCGAAGAATGAACTTGGGAGTAGCTGATGCGTCAAAAGAAACGCAAACAAGCACACACATAATTAAATTGGCACTGGTGTTCAGCAATATTCCTTGCAAGCTAGTTTCTTTTAAGATATACTTGATAGCCATTCGGATGAAAAAATCATTTTGATTGGTAATTTTTGTAATAATTTTGTTACATTAGTTGCTTATTATAAATGTCCCAATTGTTTAGCATTGATTGAAAATTTCATAAATAAATGCCAAAAAATGTTAGTGACTTCAAATAATATGGACTTTGCGTTTTTGAAGTAATATTGATTCAGTGTTAATTTTGACTATTTGATTCAATTGTTCAAAAGTAGTGGTGGTAGATTTAGAAATCCGACCTCAAATGATGATTCCAAATCCCACCCCCATTTTTTTGCAAATAAAAGTGTTTCTTTCTGTTATACCTGCATTTCATATACCTACTTTTTATGATTTTTAAGAAAATCTGGGATTCAATTACGAGCAAAAGGCCGAAAAAAGAATTCCATATAACTTTGCCATGCAGCCATGCTGTAGCTGCAATGAAATTAGATATGATTAGGCATCATTAAAGTGACAACAAGTGGATTTTAAATCCTATATTTGGTCATTGGATCAAAATATATTCCAAGATATAGAATTTCTACCAAACTTAGTTGGCTGATGGACCATTAACAAAAGAATATTTTAGATAAATCTGCACTTCAATCTGCAGTGCAATTTGCAGAAAGCAAAGAAATCGATGCTGATTAATCGATAGAAACACATATTTCTTACATTTTTAACATACCTACTTTTCCATTTCTATTACAATTTGTATTTAAATGAAGTTTGAGTTTTATGTTGTTATTGTGGGCAGTGGCGGATTTACACATTTGCCGCCAGAAGGCTATTTAAATTTTGCCGCCCCTACCGACCTCTACAAGTGTCAGTTCCTAGATTATTTTTACAATTCAACGATTTAGTTAAGATTGCTCAAAAAATAGTTTTTCAGTATATTTCTGAGTTAATAAAAGTTCAATCATGTATGTACTACTAATAAGCAGTGACGTAGCTATCATAGGGCAAACTATTTGACCACCGATTTGAAAACAGGAAAGATACGAGGGTGGTTTGAAAAGTTTCCGATCTCAACATGAAGATGGCAGCACTTGTCAACAAAGGCCATAGATGTTTATATAGAAGGCTAGATAACTAACTCCAGCGCAAAAGTGAAGCCTGCATTTTGGGGTCTACCATATGTAGGTTTGGCAAAAATTGTAAAGACGACAGTGTTTGTTGTTGCAATCGCGTGTTATTTTTATTTAAAAATAAAAATTAAATGAATTACAATGATTTTAATATTAAATTCCTGCTTGAATATCCTAGTGTTATGTATTTATTATCGTTTTGCAATAGTTTTGCCTAACTTGCAAATGGCCGTTTGATTGTTCTTGAGGCTTCACTTCTATTACATTACAGGTATTGGGAGTCAGGTATCTAGCCTTTTATAAACATCTATGACAAAGGCTAGGGAATATGTTTGCGCATCCTTTGACAGGTACTTACCAAAATTTCCGCCATTTTGGACTCGTAGTTTTTGTTTGACAATCGCTTGAGTGAGTTGATACGAGTGTTTTTGTGAAATCGTTTACCACTGTTAAATGTTGGGTAGCTGAAACGTGACCGTACCAGCTTGGGAGACGATGAACGTTCGGAACGTCCAAAATCTGCAACCACTGAAGATAATTTATTCTCCGCTCTACCGCTCTGTTGGCGCAGTTTAGGCAAAATAAATCAGAGTTTTGGCGCCGATTAATTACTGTGGATGAAACTTGGATACACCATTATACTCCAGAAACAAAAATTCAATCAAAACAGTACAAAATTTGTATTTGAAATACAAAATTTGATATAAAATACAAAATACAAGATACCGAAAATATTTGTATTTAAAATACAAAATACATTAAAAATTTTTATCTTAAATACAAATACAAGATACAAAATGTATTTTAAATACGTATTTCAAATACATGTATTTCAAATACTGCCCAGCCCTGGCCATGGGCAGGGGCGGATGGACCATAAAACGAACCGGGAAAGGTCGGCTGTTCAGAGGCCCGCAGGGCCGGTGGCTGAAACTAGATCCAAGTGATCTACCAACCTATCTTCATCAATTCATCATAAACACATGTACTTACCGAAAATAAAGAACGAAGAAAAAAAATAAAGAAAATTTAGATTGTATCATAGCAACAGCTGCCATTTCGAGAAATAATCTTGAATCTCGGATTAATCCGCGACTATTAATACGGGCATAAAGAGTTCCAATTTGGTTTTGTTGTGCGCATTGGGTCATTGGAGAGACATCTCAATGGCGTAACTACAAAATTGGGGTTCTTAAATAATTTTTTATACTTAAAATTAGATTTTGTAAAATATTCTTTGTTAAACAAGGTTCTTCATTTGTCATTATATAGGGTTAGCTCTTGGCTGAAATAACAGTCAAACTAAAAAAAAGTCGTAACATTTAGCTAAATTTTAGCTTTTTTTAGTATGTTTCCATATACCTACATAAATATGTACTACTTGACTGGGAGTCCGGCATTTTTAACTAAAAGAATGTTTTTTGGATAGTAAATGTAATCTGATTCAAAAATTTGTAATAAACCTATCCTATCTAATTTTAAAGGAAAAATACGTAACACCTTGTAAATGTATATTTTAGCCATATCCAGAAATTAAAAAAGGGCCGACAAATATTATTTCTCGGGCCGCTAAGATATTGCCCATCCGCCCCTGGCCATGGGTTTCTATTAAAAAGATTTATGTACAAAACACCAAAAGAGGATTGTTTGCAGACCACTGTGTAAATAATCTTTCAATACAAAACACAGCTAAAATAGTTATGTTTGAATCTAGGGCGTAAAGTGAGGTTATTACGTAGTTAAAAAAATATATTTTGCTTAAGCCCTTTACTTTAGCCCTTTACCCTTTACTTTCTGATACTCAGAAAAAAAGCCTTAAGTTTTCTGGAAAAGATTCAAACCAAGAAACAAAGATGATTTTGACAAGGATACCTACCCCTTTCTCTCGGTTTCCATCGTCCTGCGAAAGGATATAGTGACATCATCCTATACCTATACAATATAGGTCATATCAAAATTAATGTAGACAAAATTCCGCGTAAAAAGAAAAAAAAACAGTTGTTCAAAAATTTTATAAAATATGCTTTGATTTACCCATATGACAGACAAAATATTCTTGAAAAAATTTAGTCTGAAAACATTTCAGGCCAGCGGTGCCTAAAACATTTTTGTCCAAGTGAAAAATTTCATAAAATAAAAATTTTCAATTATCAGCGAAAGATTAAAAAAAAATTTTAAATAAACTTCATTTTATCTTTTATTCATGACAAGCAAATTATTCTTGAAAAAGTGTTTGCCTAGATCAGCTATTTTCAACTATTCCGCTATTCCGATCCGAAAAATTATACTCTTATGCCCGCATTAAGAGTCAGGGATTAATCCGAGATTCAAGATCAATTCTCGAAATAGCAGCTGTTGCTACGATACGGTCTAAATTCCATAGTAATCTCATTGGTAAATTCTAGGATTATTTTGAGTCTAAAAAATGTAATATATTTTATATTTGCTGAATATATACCTGGCGGCTTGCGCCTTTTATATTTTGACGCCGCAGGCGATCGCCTGTTGCGGACACGGACAACTCGGCTCTGGACAACTCGGCACCGGACAATTCGGCACCGGACAACTCGGCACCGGACAACTCGGCACCGGACAACTCGGCACCGGACAATTCGGCACCGGACAACTCGGCACCGGACATCTCGGCACCGAGACTAGGGTGTTACGGTTCAATTATGCTATAATGGGATTTAAATTGTTTTGTAATAATTTTCGAAAGGTGGCATGTTAATTCACTTTAAAAATTTTAAATTTCAACAAGAATTATTATCAACAATGATAACAGGCACACATGCCCGGTGCCGAGTTGGCCCGGTGCCGAGTTGTCCAGTGCCGAGTTTGCCCGGTGCCGAGTTTTCCCGGTGCCGAGTTGTCCGGTGCTGAATTGTCCGGTGCCGAGTTGTCCGGTGCCGAATTGCCCGGTGCCGAGTTGTCCGGTGCCGAGTTGTCCAGAGCCGAGTTGTCGCGTACCGCGCCTGTTGTGCCTACTGGTAAATCCGGCCCTGGATATAATATTTTAATGCAATAGAGAGGGACCGAATTCAGGAATAACTAAAGTAGAAATATAAAATATAAAGATAAGTCTTTCGAATAAAACTAATTTTTGTAAATTTAAAACAATATAAATAGAAAAAAATTTTGAAACTTAGACTTTTGTATGCTTTAAAAAACTAATTTTTAAATTAAATTGTTAAATCAACATTATTTTACGTGAAATACTTTATATTTTATATTTCTACTTCAGTTATTTGTACAATACTTTTCGTTAAAATCGAGAAATTGTAACAAATTATGGTTACTCCCATAAGGAGTCAAATAAAAGTCGATTTTACAGCAAAACTTTTTAGACAATTTTTGTTGCAAATTTTATTGCCTTCAATTTTGTTAATGTAAATTTTTTTTTATCGCACCGTTTTTGCCTGATAGCGACTTAAAGAAGACTCTTTAAAATAAAAAATAATATTGTCTTGTCATCAATATCTCGGAAAAGGTGCGACAAAATAGAAAAATATATATGAACAAAATTGAAAGCAATAAAATTTGCAACAAAAAATGTCTAAAAAATTTTGCTGTAAAATCGACTTTTATTTAGAGAAAAAAGGCTTCAAAATGTTCTTTTGAGAATATTGATATTATACCTTTCTTTGTCGGTAAAAGAAAAATTAGGCTAAACTGTTATCATTAAAAAAAAACTGCATAAACATTCGACTTTCGGTTTCGGTTGAAAAGTTGTGAAGCCATAGACAGACAGACAGACTTACATACAAACTACAATCATACTCTGCGAACTTACGACTTAATCGATCGATCGAGGGTTAAATATAAAAGAAGTGCCAGAAAATATATTCTATTGTATAATTTGCAGGTTAATTGTTTATGTAATATGAATAATAAATAATAATAAATTTTTTCATGCGAACTATTATTATTTTGTTTCGTTTTTTCAATAAGCTCTCTTTTAAGTTTTTTATTTTCAAATTAGTCCATGTTTTTATTATTACCGAAAATATTATTACAGCTGACGGATCTACGATCTGAGATGTGATCACGTAAATTATGACCCTAAGAACCTTTCCCACATCATAAAGTGTGAACGTCGAAAGGAAAAGTTTGGTTTGAGCATGTGACTTGCAAATTGAAGGTTTTGATGAGAAAAGTCGCTCTCGTGGCAAGGTGAGTATAGGAATTTTTAGCAAACGAGTGGGTAGTTGTGGCGAGGCAGCGTTCCGCATTAGTTGCAAATTTCAGTAAAGCGACGAAAAAAATTACTACAAGTGCGCGAGAAAAAACACGACGTAATGGTCGCAGTGATGTCGAAAAAAGTCAACTTCCGATTTAAGAAATCGCGTCAAGTCGAAAGCAATATTTCTAGCGATTTCCCGCTCATTCATCGGTTTCGGAGTCTCGTTCTAATTCCGTATATGTATGCGTGTTGTTTTGGTACTCATAGCTCGGTCGAACGAACGATGAATGAATGGTCGAGGGGTTCGGGACGGCGGAAGCTGCGAGGCGAGGCTTTTATGACATGCGCAACGTTCTTGCTCTCATGAGCTGCCAGCGACCGCCTCGCTCATACTCCTCAAGGTTGTGTGTAGTAAAACATCATTGAGTGTTGTTTTTAAGTGTAATGTGTTCAAGTTTTGAGTGTACGGGGTTGTAAAATTTTCGTTAAAAAGTTGGGCTGTGTTTATTAGTGCTTCCAGATTGTAATTGGGCTAAGCTTAATTGAGATTGCAATAAGAAGGCTCTCACTCCTACAACACACGGCTGACATGGCTGCCAAGCGAGTGCGCTCGTAGCCCCTTGTACCCGCAACCCAAACCACATCGTATACAGAAGCACCCCGTGAGTGCGCGCAACAGGCGGTTTGCCACCCCCAGGTGGTGGATTATTATTTCAACCACTTCGCAAGTGCGCGACAGTGTAGTGCAATCGGCTACGTTTATCTAAACATACTAAAACTAGTGTCACGTTCTTCACCTTAAGGATAAGTACCTAATCATCGAAAGTCATAAAACCATCTAAGGTAAGACGTTTTTCATTTATCCTACTCCAAGACGCGTTATCGCACGTGTTAGTTAGCCAGACGCCCTTGATACTCTTCCAGGTTCACATAGTAGGAAAGAGATTGTAGTTTTACACCACATTAATATCCAGGTCGTTGTGAAAGCTTTTGCTGTTGTTCATTCAATGATCTGTAATTCATTGAGTTGTCGCAGTTCGTTCACCCGCGCCCGAAGCAAAAAACCTAATATTAAATAGTCTGTTTCCGTTCACTAGGGGAACATTTTCTCAGATGTTTTTCTGCTCACTATTTTTAGGTCTGTTTAAAACGGCTTGCTTTACCAATTCCGCTTTTTCATCCAAACTTTTCGACCCTCCCCCAGAAGAAGGTCGTAGGGCCACCCTGCCGCTCAAAACTGTTGTTTCGGCGAAAATTTGCCGCTCGCGCTCCCATCCATAGGATGTTTATTTCTCTTTTCAATAATGTAATTTATGCATATTTTAATAAATTATTAATGAGAATTTAATTGGAAGTGCATTTTTATTTGTTATCTGCTTTATTAAGCAGAACGTCAATTAGTGTATGAATGCGACGTTTGTACGTTGACATGTTTTTTTCACATCACATTTTTCGCCATAACTCTCGATTCGATGGAATATTTCGACAGGAAGAATGATTAATGATGTCCACTTTTGCAATGTCCGAATTTATTCGTCCTTTTGGGGGGGTGGGCGAGTTGTCCCAGATTCAATCGAAAGGAAGTGGATGGATGCCAAACAAACATTCTTCTCTAGTTTCGAATCTCATATTATTTTTTCAATTTGAAGAAAATTCCAAAAACTTCTTTCCAACCTGATTTGGTGTGATTCAAATTCTGTCAGGAATACCAATCCTGCATTAAGATCTGTTGATGAATTATCTTTACAATTTTCCTTGAATTTGAAAAAATCATGTGACCTTAAATTGACCCTGCAACTTTTGATCAGCAAACTTAACTTATTGTACACATAAAATGGTAAAAGATTTTTAAAAAGTAAGGAATGGAAGGATGCCAGAAAGATTCTCCTTCAGTTTCGAATGCCATCTTGTTTGCTCAAATTTTATTCCAACCTTCAAAACTACGGTTGGCATTAGTTACTTGGTGGATTTTCTGCAAAGCATGGAATATCTATCCTTGTGATAGACTAATTCTGCATCATCAGTTTTGGTTGTTTCCATGATTCCACAGTTCATTACAACTCAAAAACTAATTTCGTTAGTTTTTCTTCTGATAACAAGCAGCCTACATTTGGCTACTTCCACGACTTGTTTTTTTTTTTAATCAAACGGTAATTTCATGTTTTTCATGTTTGTGAGAACCTAACCTAACATTTAATTTAAAAAAATGTAATAAAGTTTTGCCCGTTATTCTATGTAAACAAAAAGCCAAATTTGTTTTGGCGATAACATTGGTTTGTGACCTTCGTAATGACTATTCAAGATTGAACAAACTGCGGGAAGAATGCAATTTTAATTTTTAATAATTAACCCAGCGTTTCTCAATCTTTCAATATTTGCGACCCAATATCAATCATAATTTTCATCATTTTTTGTGTATTTTATTTTTTTATTGTACCAAAATGCTTTTTATTTTGCTATTCTTGCAGTAAGTTAAATAAATGCTTGAGCCCCCCATTTAGTCTTATCACGCTCTCCTAGGGGAGCGCGCCCCATGGATTGAGAAACGCTGAATTAACCAAGAAATGATAAATTGCGCATTTAAAAATTAACAAGAAATTTCAAATTTTTATATATTCTCTCATGAAAGCTTTTTGGTTTGTTTTTATAAATTTCAATTGAACTACAGTTCCTAACCTAACATACTTAAGAACTTAAGATTCAATTTTTAATATTCAAATTTAGTGAAAAATTTAAATCGTAAACCTTCTTGATGAGGTTATTACGATATTATCATCAGGAAGTTTTGCAAACAAAATCTTAATACTTATACTTTTTGTTTTAATATTATGTACTTAGCCCCTTTGCCAGTGGTGGCGAACTTATGACCTGCAAGTCAGACACTGACTCACGAAAGCTTTTTTAATTGCCCATGCGATGATTTTTACAAAATTATATTTTATAACATAAAACAGAGAGAACAGGTAACCGAAATTATTCTTAGCCTTTTTAGCACACCCTCCCCTTCTTCCCGAGTTCCGCCATTGACTTAGTGACCCACGGACTAGTATTAAAAAAATAATGAACAAAATTTGATCTACTTATCGAAAAGGTTCGACATCACTGCCATATGCTGGGCCTTATCACAGCAAATCAAAACTTTCAAAATGCTTTTTATCGCAATAATTCAATTTTCTTTATTTTATACAAAAAGTTCTAAGTTGATGACATGATAGAGGGGGGGGGTGCAAACCTAAGCCAACATTCAATTTTGTTTGATCCGAGTTTGCTTTAAAAATTGATCAGAAAGTTTGAAAATGTATCTTATGTTTAGGATGAGGAGTGGAGGGGACACTGAATCTTTGATATTTTATGCTAAACATTATTTTTTAGAAAACTAAATTGACAGTTGAAAACCTTCTGAAATTTCTAAAGGCATTCGTTTAGATGTTGAATTCGTAAAAGTCACAGTATAAGAGTAAAAGAAAATTTTAGGAAGTTATTGGTCACGTTTTCGTTAGAACCATTAACTCTCACAAAATGAAATTTTATCGTATATCAGGGAAATCACAAATTCTTTGAAAAATAATAAAACTTCAATGTAAAAATAATTTTAATTCGGAAAACTGTGAAGTGCGTGCAAAAATTTATCGAACACATAAGTAGGAGTATATTTCCGAGCGGAAAGTTACTTGGAAATATTGTACACTAAAACTTCTAATTTTCAAATAATGCTAAAAATTTTCTGAAAATTCTATCGATTCCTGGTTAACGTGCGCTCCAAACCAAGGAAAGTATAATTTACTTAGTTTTGTTTTTCTTCCGGGGTCGACTTCAGTACCTCAACTACCCCCAGTAACCAACCTTAGATTTACATAATATTATTAATGTTAGTGGCCGGCAACTTATTCATGATTTTTATGAAAGTGGGCGTGGCTTAATTAGACTCACGAGATTAGTTTATAGACGAATTTTCACGATAAACAAAAAATAAATAAAATAGAATATTGTTTACCAAGGGCGCAAGGTTTATAACTTATTTTTGATTTTGTTTATTTTTGGTACTGCTGGGGGGGGTATAGCTTATATGCTATATAATATTAATGACAAATAAAATATACAAAAAAAAAGGTTTGTAATTCCTTATCCAAAAAAAAGGTTCTGCAATTTCATAAGCTATTCGTTAAAAGAAAAGAACCAATCATGAACTAAAAAGCGTTGCATATTTTAGCTTAACTTTTTATATTATACCGTTGATTGATAAATAGTAAAGATATGCAACCTTATGGACAAAAACGTGCTGAAAAAATGGGTCGACATGTAGACGGCGTTGTTGTAGTTGTGGGTCGAGAATTTGCAGTTGCATACGGATCGTCTTGGTGTACACTTGTGCAGCTAAAATATCAATGGCGAATCACACATGCGTCAACATAACTGTAATAATACCATTACTAGTAGTTTCAAATTACGCATTTGAAAAGTCCAACAGATTGTTTTGTGCAGTTTGTGTATAAATTACTAAAATTATTTAATTAATCATTTTCAAAAAATAAATGTACATTATTTGTCGTTAATAATATTAACAAAGATTTAATATCACAAAATGAAATAGACTTTAAAAGTTTTGCGGTGAAAACACAAAATATGCCATCCATTTTACAGCAAAACTAATAGACGCTTTTTAGTGCAAATTTCATTGCCTTCAATTTTGTTTATATATATTTTTCTATTTTGTGAGTTTCTGACTGCTAGCGGCACGGCCGGATCAAACTATTTTAGCGCCGGGTGCAGATTAGCTAAATGGCGCCTTTATTTATAATATAATATCATATACAGGGTGTTAATGACCAACTAGTACAAAACTTATTTAAAAAAAAAGTTCCTATAGTTCTAAAGTTCCAAAATCGTATGAACTAAGCGAAGAATTTCTAGTCAAATGAAGTGTATTTTAATTTAAAATAAGAATACATTGGTTACCTTTGTTTTTAACCCCCAACGCAAAAAGAGGCATTTCATTTGACTAGGAATTCTTGGCTTAGTTCATACGATATTGTTGTGTCGTAATCGTCATCTTTCCTGGGAATTACTATATTAACATGGGTCCGCAAACGCGCCGCTTTCGAGATACAGGGTGTTCACAGAAATTGTTTTCTCTTACTCTTTTTGCGATATCTCAAGAACCGTTAAGGCTACAGGCTCCAGCTTTTGTACAGATTTTTACATCAATAATAGCTACTTTTAAGGCTCTAAAGCAATGTTCTCGGATATGCCAGTGGCGGAGATTGTAGGGTTGCTTAAGGGTTTCACCTCCGTAACTTTTACGTCACTTGAAAAGTTGGCATTTTGACAGCAAATTCCAAAAATAGTTTTCGTATTTTACCTTGTAAAGTCTTGTTTAACCTTTATGCAGTAGTGGGCAAAATACCTTCTAATGACGGCATGGGTACCGGGGTACCTTCACACATTACATGCACCCGTGCCTATGCAAAGTTTATAATTATCTACGATAGTGGTAAGACTATATTTTTTATTGTGCTTTATGTTTAGCAAGGTTAGATCCTAATAGACCCTTCTGATTTTTGCAGTTAAAATTACAAGTGATATCAGTAATAAAAAATTTAAATTTATAATTTCTACTAGGATGTCTCACAATAAAAGTCTGGACCAAGTCACGGTTCTTTTCGACAACCGAGATTGCGGAAAACAAATAATTATTGTCATTACAAATCGTTTAAATGATTTAATATACAGTTACTCGCAGAAGAACTCTGACATTCCTATTGTTTAGTTTACAATAATTAGCCATTGAATTTTTCTATATCCTAAATTTAAACAATTAAATAATCATAACAATGAAAATTCAATTTTCAAATATAAATAACTTTTATAAATTTTAACACATGTAAGCAAAAGCAAAATAAGTAGTTGACAAATTACTAAGGGCCAATTTCATAATAACAGTTAACAGGGCATTAAAATTTAAAAGGCGACTTTAGACAAAACAGACAAAAAATCATCAGTTTTGTTAACCTGCCAGTACAGTTGAACCTCTGTATAACGAGTCCTGTTATAACGAAAAATCGGTTATAACGAGTAAATCGGTTGGCCCCTTGCCGTTTTGTATACGTTTTATGATTGTTTATAGCAAAAATCTGTTATAACGAGTAAGTAGGCTTGTCCCTTGAGTTCTCGTTATAGAGGGGTTCTACTGTTCTAACATATTTTTTATAACACGAGTACCTACTAAAGTCGGTCTACGAGACCGATTCTAGTTTTTAATTTTTTTTAACGTAGTGTTTATATTCTTTATAAAGTAGTTGATCTGAAGGTACTGAGAACCCCCCGATCCTCAGCTGTTATCGTGTTAAATTTACAGTTATAAATAGAAATCGTCGGTTTGTAGTACTGGAGGGTTAAAGTTGCCTTTTAAATTTTAATGCCCTGTTAACATTTAGACATATAGAAATTGGCCCTCAACATTACAAATTTAATTGCTTTAAATTAATTTTCTTTTTATTACTACAATTCCCATCTAATTTCATATATATAACTTATAGCGGCACCTGAGTACCCCACCGTCATTAAAAGATGAAATAATTGTTGGACGCCATTTTTTCATCAAAATAATAAAAAAATATGAATGCTTCAAACTGTAAAAGGCAACAGTATAAAAAAATGTATATAAATAAAATTGAAGACAATGAAATAAGCAACAAAAAATGTCTAAAAAGATTTGCTATAAATTCGATTTTTATATGATAAAAAACGGTTTCAAAATGTACAATTAACATTGCTATAAGATAGGAGTGTACGAATATTTTCTAGAGCCATTGTATATTTTGAAAATGTTACAATTATTTTTTTCTCCCGCCGTATTAAAAGCAGTACATTTTTAGTAGCATTACCTCAACTAAAAGTTGACGTTTTCGTTATTAATATCAAAATGCGAAAATTGCTAAGCAACACTTTTTTTTACGTGCACTAAAAAGACTTTTTTGTGCATGACTTAAAAGTGATTTTATTTTTTAGTATTTTTTGTGCGCGATCGATCTAAATTTTTGCATATGCCTGCTTATGTCTGTGACGAGAGGGGAGAATTTTTTGCTCAGTTTTTTGATATCTAGCGCTGTTCTCGAGTTATTGCTAATTCAAACAATTTAGAAAAAGCACTCTTCGAAATTACACAATTTTTAAATGTCAAAGTGACTTTTCTAATATTACGTCAAATAATGTTTTAAAATTAAGTATTTATATTTTAAATTTTATTTAATTTTTGCAAATGCAAAAATTGCTTGTCAAACAAAGTTTCACTTTTAATCCGAATAAGACAATGTACTATTTTTTATTTAAATAAAAATCTTTTGTATTTACTGATTTTTAACTTTCTGATTATTTATTACAAAAAATTTCATAGGAAAAGTTTGCACATTGAAATACCATCTAACAATAAGAGCTCGGCAAAAAAATACTACTTGCATTATTATAAAGTATGATAAAATTGTATCAGATATCACGTATCAACGAGATAATTATGGTACAATTATAATACTATTGGTGGCGGCACTTGCTCACCATTGAGTTTGTTGGCGAAGAGGCCGCGGGGTGTTGAAATAGTACCTGGTGGGGGAAAAGTAACAATTTCTCATTGCATTGCGTATCTTTACTATTTATCAATCAACGATTATACAGAGTGGAGTTTTGTTTTAAAAACCGTTACGGAAATTGTTTCAATTTTCTTCGTCTACTTCAAAAGAATATTGGGGTACTCTTCGTTCGCATTTGCTAACTTCCAACGTTTAATTAACGTGGGCTTACAAATCTCACTTATACTTTTGTTTTTGAAAACCGGCGCCTTATCTCCCTTGCCGTACCAGTCACTGCTGTGAATATGGTACAACTGCCCGCGAGTTACAGTTACTCACATAAATATTCGGACACTATGTTAACAATGTTAATTTGCCGTTTTCAAGACGTGTTTTTTTATATAAAAATCGATTTTACAGCAAAATTTTGTAGACATTTTTTGTTGGAAATATCATTGCCTTAAATTTTGTTTACATACATTTTTCTATTTTGTTGCACCGGTTCCGACTGACAGCGACTTGAACAAGACTCGGTAAAATCCAAAAAATATTATCATCTATATCTCGAAAACGGTGCGACCAATTAAAAAAATGTATATGAACAAAACTGTAGAGAATGAAATTTACAAGAAAAAATTGTATATTCATTTTTTTATTATGATGCACCGTTTCCGAGATTTAGATGATAATATTTTTTGGATTTTACAGGATCCTGTTTCAGTCGGAAACGGTGCAACAAAATAGAAAAATGTATATAAACAAAATTTAAGGCAATGAAATTTCCAACAAAAAATGTCTACAAAATTTTGCTGTAAAAGCGATTTTTATATAAAAAAAAAACGTCTTGAAAACGTCAAATTAACATTGTTAACATAGGAGTGTCCGAATATTTATGTGAGTAACTGTACTTCGTGTAAATCTCGCTCACTGTCTCGCGGTTATTCATAATTTCATTATTTTCTTATTTTAAGGGTAACTACGTCGCCGAGCATTATGTCGGTCAATTTTACGTTAAAATAACGTGTATTCATTAAAATTTGTATGCGTAAACAAAAACACGTTAATCTGTAACATTTTGACGTTAAATTAACGTCACTAATGGGTATATCATACAAGCAGGGGGCATGGAATATCCCCCAGTATAACTAAAAAAGTGAAGTAGGAACTTATGCCATTATACTCTTTCTTAAGTGCCATTCTCATCCAATTAACGCTACGTAGACGTTAGACGTCAATTAATTAAAAACGTGACATTTCTTTAAAACCTTGTTTTCAGCTATGTATTTGACGTAAATTAGTTAATAATGTAAATAAAAATTTACTTCAACTCAAATACGTCGATGAAAACGAGGTTTGAAAGAAGAAATATAATTTTGTTTGTTATTTTACGTAGCGTTAATTGAATGAGAACGCCGCTTTATACTAATTTTCAATTGCTGCAGTGATATTTGGATAGGAGTAGGGGGGGGTTGTAACCATTGGACGGGAAAATGCTTCAAAAGCGTTTAAGGGGGGGTGCTAGCCAAAGGCTTGTTTGTTTGAATACTGCTTAAATATAATTACAGGTCAAAAGGGAGTTTCAATATTTTCTAATTTATGTAGTCGCCGCTAAATAGCAAAAATTCCACGTATGTCCCGAAAAGTTTTTCGAAGTAAGCACCTGCAACACGCACATCAAATTACAATCCATCAATATTTTAGTGGAATTAGCTAAAAATTCTGTTTTTTAAAATGTAAAAAACGTGAAAACATTCGAAATATTTTGGTCGTTAAAAATCTTTATTACATCATATGTAATTATGTGCCCGTAATAGGTTTTGATGTTCTTTGCATGCGTGGCTAACTCGAATCCGTTTCGGTTAGTTGAATTTTGTCACATTTTCTTTAATTAAAAGCTTTGAAAATACAAAACGATACAATCTTATAAGTGTTAATTATTTTGATTTAATTAAATTTATTATCGTATTAAAATTAACGACATTTTGAAACACGCATGATCCTTAGCATATTTTTCCAAATTGGTTCGAGAATGTGTGCAAGGTGTAGTAGGTTAAAAATTAAGTAATGCTCGTGCATTATCAATCAATCAGAAATGACTCTTGAAAGGAGCACCAATATACGTATAACATTTTGAGATTCTGACAACAGCGTATGGTGCCCCTCTTTTACCATATGAAGGCTACAGGAATAAAACGAGGGATGTCCATTATTTTGAAAAATGAAACCGTTAAACCAATTTCTTACCTTATTTTGACACTTTAGATTGGTAAAATATGTTTGTAAAAAAAACTATGAATGTCCATAAAATTTAAGGTTTAAATTTCATTATACTGGAATAAAACAAGGTATGTCCATGCGCTGCCGGAATAAAACTTGGAATGTCCACTTTGACAAATTCTTATTATGATTGACATCTGTTTATAGGTTGATTTTTTGTGCTATACCCTCATAATTCCATGAATGCCCATTTAAGACGAGGTTAAGTATAAGAAGTAATAAAATAGCAAAATTTATTATTAGTATAAGTAAAAGAATATGTTACACCAAATTAAGTCACGGCCTAATTTTAAGAAACCTATTAAAACTATGAAATATTAGTTTTGTTAAAATTGTAGACGCGTCACATAAGTTACAATAATAACAATTATTCTGTTATGCATAATTTAAAAAACACATAATTTTGAAATTTTATGTAGTATATAGTTTTGTTTGAGTGGGAAGAATATTTTTGTAAATAGGGCTGTTTTTCAATATCCACTTTTAGTTTTTAAATTTTATTTGAAGTGCGAGCATCGTTCCAGTGTAAAAATAAATTTCTTTTGAAAATGAGTTCAAAAAGTGTAGTTAATTCGAAAAAAAGACAAAAAGACAATCAGAAAACCTTCCAAAAAGAAGTCAAAAAAGATTCAGTTAGCGGAGAACGAATTTAAACTTCCAGCTGTCAAGTATTCAGGTAATAAAATTTTATTTTGGTTTATATCAACTTAAAATTAATAATTTTAATTGTTTCAGATAATATTCCAATAAATGAAGAAAAATATTTAAATTTGATGAAACTACAAGCTTATTGCGAAAATCCAAATGCGACTGAATTTTACACCAACTTGGCACACGAAGTCAAGCAGAGCAAAAAAAATAACTGTTTTCTTCATGGACATTCCTTGTTATATTCCTGAGAATGTAACCTATGTTATTATTAATTATTATTTTCATCAAGTATAAAAGTATTTTTTAGATTATTATTATGTATTTGCAATAAAAAGTGTTTTTTAAAATCTTCTTATTAAATAGTTTTTATAAAATTTAAGCCATTTAATTGCTTTAAAAGAATTAACATTAAAAATCGAGATTTCTCAATATCTTTCTTTTGTGACATTCCTCGTTTTATTCCTGTAGCCTTCATATAAGAACTTCATTCAAAACCATATAAAGACCAAGCTGTGCAATCAATCTATGTCCTGGGATACGTCAAGGATAAATTTCAAGTCACGATTCAACGGAAATATTTTCAATAATTCGCTTCGCAACATCTGAGGTTCGAATTCCAAACGCGACTCGTCCCGGCAAGTTTTCTTTCAAAAACGCAATAATTCAGATAATGTGGGAAACATTAGAAAATCCGTATTTATAGTTTTATTAGCGAAGCTTATCGTTAAAAATTATTTGTGTACTTCAAATTATAGCCATGAAAAATAGTTTTTGTTAATAATGATAGGTTAGATTACATAATCGTCGGTCACCCAATAAACGAGCAATTTTGTTCATATATTTTCTTCGGGTCGAAATTTAGGTTCGGATGGAATTTAAATTTTATGGCAATTTTTATGTAATAATTAAAAGTAAACAAATTATTATTTTATTTTGAAATAATTATCTGCTGGTTAATTCATACTGCATTAGATAACCAAAATAAATCTTTACATTATTAAGTTTAATTAAGCATGTCGGTCGACGTTTTGGTGATAGGGAAAATTTATTGTGCTTAATGAAAGCGATTCCGAGTTATTTTGCTTCTTTGATTTAATTATCCAGGTTGGTACTCGCCAAAAATGCATTACGAGCGAACGCAATTTTTTACTTCGCTTATGTGGGTACTCGCGTTAATTTTATTTGGCCTTAATATTTTTTCAAAAATCTTGTTATCATTTTTAAACAAAATCGTGGTTAGAGCTTGTCGGTTTGACGTAAAACGCGGTCATATCCCTTCATATCAACGATATTTGCGGTTGTTACTTGTGACGGACATCCTACTTATTAGTAATAGACTGTTTCCCGGGAATAATAGCTACTGTGTAGTTCGTAGGTATCATCGCAACACACATAACACTCGATTAGAATTTTTAACATCAATTCGAAAATTTAATGTTGGTAAACTTCTTGAACTTTGTAATCCTGCTGACTCGAAAATATAACGTTTTGCGATGACATTTGCTTCTAATAAATAAATTTCTGATACCTTGTAGTAATATTATTTGCTGACGATACTGTGAAAAATAGATATATTGCAGTAATAAACTGCAATGTATTTAATTGCTAATTAAAGTGCAACAAACAAATAATCACAATTCGATTGGTAACAATCGAGTGCCGATCCGGGGGCGGTGCTCCGTCCTCCCCCATCTCATATTGCAGACTGCGTTTTTTGCTCGATTTTGTCGTCTCTCCAAAAAAAAAAGTAGTAGTAAATTTCGGTACCTCATTCCAAACTTGCAAACTGTGGTGACGAAAGGACGGGTGACTGCAAAATGTAATTGGTTGAGGTAAATGTACGCTAAGTTTTGCATATGCGTAGGTAATAAACAGGACAATTTCAAGATTGTAGAAACCGCAAGTATATTACAAATACAAGGCAAGTGTTCTAAATTTGTTATGTTTATAAATATCCGTCCACCGGATATATTTGAAGTACGTCTACCTAACGTCATACTCTCGAGTCCAAAACAATCTATAAATATATTTCACAAAATTTTTAATATCTCTAAAATTCTACTCTCACATTCGTTACTAATTAGACCACTTTTTTCTAGAACTCGCCGAAAACCACCACTCCCAAATAAAATTAGAAAGTGAACCAAATTTTTCATTCATCCCAAGATAATTAAAATTCTAAAGCGATATAAAATGTTCAAATATAAAAGGAGGGCGGATGTTGTCTAAGGATGTTGCGACCGGATATCAGAACCGGCGGAAGGAACCTCCCTCAATGACAGGAAGTTCCCGAGACTCTCGCAGCCTACTAGATTTGTTAATTTAATTATAAGTTTTACACAATGGATTTTTTCAAGATTTTCTCATATTTACATTACGTTTGAACATTATCGCTCGGTTCAAGGTTGCATTCATTTTGCAGGACCCAAATCTTATGCGCGCTGTTGTTCATTATTCAAACAAAAATTAATTAAACGTTACGCTGGCAAACAAATTGTATACCGAACTTTCGATTATGCAATTTAATTGAAAAGAAGAGAATTCGCTGAATTTCATTTTGTTCAATTTTGAACACTGTATTTGAGACTATCGTGACTGCACCCCCCCCCTCCCAGTGAAGGATTTAATCTTAATCGGTGAATTGCAAAAAAACGCAGTCATTATTTTTAAATTCCCCTCCTTTCCCCAAGGTCTTTCTGACATAAACTTCTAGACTGGAAGGTTTACAGTGTAAAATACTTTTACCTCCATAGGTTTGGTGTAATACAGGTGTTTCGTGGAATATTACATAATGTGAAAATAGTAAAAAGCGCCGAATAATTAAAATCGACTAATTCTAGCAAACCTGCCGCAAAATTTTCACCACCGTAAACACGAATAAATTTTAACCAATCAGGTCTCGAGGTCATCAATTTAGGAACATTTAGTTTTACAGTCTTAAAAACTAAAGTTTATGTCAGCATGATTTGCAGATTCGCCTGTGATTGATAGATTTCAATGCTTTTGAATTTTTTTTAGAAAAAATGTGTACTAAAATAATAATATGTGGACATAATTATAGTGTATCTTCTATTTTTAAGTCGTTTGAGGTAATCTTGCGGTGGAAAGGTTTGCTGATGACTAGAACTTAAGTGAATTCTTAAGTCTCATCAGTACCACACACCTGTTTTACCGACAACCACGAACGACATCAGAAGATAAATTTGTGTAGGTGATTATCTTCTTGTCATTAGCTTTTTGAAAACTGGAACATCACTATATTTTAATTACGTTAATTTAGAGCCCCATCTCTACTTTTTGGAAGCTTTCGATAATTATACCTGATAGTACGATAGTATTTTGTTTTAAACTTCAACTGGAAGCCCCACGCGACCTTTAGTCCGCTTACCGTTAAACCCGCCACTGTATTCGTCTCCACTAGTAGAACAATGGCAGAGAGCTGAATCTTGGAAGTTTCCACCTTCGCAAATTTTAAACTTCGGATATATTGGTGATGTAAAATTTGTATTTAGAACATCCAACTATAATTTATTTTGATTTTAAAGGTTGACCAGAAGTTATGTAAACTAAATTGCCGGTTCTAAATTGTTTGTTATCAAATAGGCACGTTTATAGTTAAAATTAATTTGTTTTTTCCTGACCATATACTTGGTTAAATTTAAAATTTTCATAGTACACACTTCCTGAACTACTGGTAATTTTTTTGGCGGGAATTGAAAAAAAACTCACTGTTTTTATAAATACTGCGATTGTTGTGTGTGTTTGGTGTGTATCTCTCGACGTTAAATATTTGAATAATTTTTTATCGATACTCGTTATCGGTCAAGGATTTTTCTTATATTTGAATTGCCAACTACGTTTAAATTTGAGATGAATTGCAAAGATTATGTGTTTAAGTTTGAATTTTTGATAAAGGTGTCTGTTAAATTGAGTAATGTTTTATCTTTTCATAATATTGATATTATTAAGCTCCAGCTTTTGGTTGTCGCTTTTGAAATTCGAATAAACATTGAATGCGTTATAAAAACATAATTAGAGATGAGCATATGCGTTCTTTAAATAAATGCAAAACCATGTGTAGTGAAAGAAATTGAAGCTTCCACTGTAATGTGTAGTCATGTACGATTTAATGTAATATCAAATTGTACTGTATGTAGTACATAATACCAATACATATGTATCTTCCTTTTTTAATATTATAACTATCGCCTTACATGATGTATGTATAATGACGCGAATGAAAACTGTATGTACGGCCACGTGTGGGTGTCGTTTTCTTAAAGAACGTGGACAAAAGGAAAACGAGTACTTGAATAAACATGGCCATG
Organism: Cantharis rufa; assembly: GCA_947369205.1. Taxonomy (NCBI): domain Eukaryota; kingdom Metazoa; phylum Arthropoda; class Insecta; order Coleoptera; family Cantharidae; genus Cantharis; species Cantharis rufa. Next base: position 15,280,957 of record OX376306.1, on the reverse strand, counting down.
TACCAAGCTTACGCTTTGTGTTACATCACACAAGTTTATTCCATCCCCTATTGCAAGTCTGTGGCTTTGTTTGAATTTCAACATAAAATACATAATATTCTTGACGCAGTTTTAATAAGTCTGTAGGTAAGCGTAAACAAGCATAGTAGACAAATTAGGGGGCGGGGGGGGGGTAATTAAAAATACATATTAACAAAAATAACGAAAAGGGGATCAATCACAAATATTAGTTCGTAATGGTTTTCTTTGAATTTTAAAGAAATGAGAACAATTCAAATACAGTAAACTCTCGATTATCTGATTCTCAATTATAAAGCACCTCTCCCGCAATTGTAGCACGTAGAAATGACTCTCTTCAGTATTATAATACAAACATGGTATCATTACACGAATGTCTTATTTTAAATCGTTGCGTCTTAATCCTTACGGCTGGCTTTCGAGAACCTAACGCATCACTAGTAATGACCATGACCAAGGCTATGACCTTGAAGCGAAAAGTTTTCAAAGATAGACCAACTATCATTGATGAAAATGTTTTACAGGAGTTTCAGTGGCAGATGGGATAGTATACTAAGAAGTCAGCGGGGCTCACTTCGAACATTTATATTTACCTTCAATAAAATTCAAACAAGGCGACTAATTTTTTTTTAAATTGCTATTTTTACTAATAAAAATTTTAATTTTATAAAATTTTATTTTTTTTGCTATTGAGTTTTTAATAATTAAAGAACAAAATATCAAGTGCTTGGTGTCTTATTTTAACGCGAAAAAATAATCTCTTTAAATTGAAGCATTTTTCATTCTTATCCGTTGCAATGAGAAGTAGTAATTGACAAAAATTTATTTTCCTATGTTCAGGTATGAGATCGGTCACTCGAATATTTACAAAACCGCTTAATACATTTTGCAAGCGTAATAGCAATTTTTTTTCTGAGGAGAGGCGGTTAGAATACAGCAATTATGATTTTTTTTCCCTGGGCGAGGGGGCTGATTACGTCGAATTTTCACTCACAAAATATTTTATATCTGAAATTTTTTTTGCAATATTAATATAAACCATGTAATATTGAAACGGAAAATTAAATTTTTCTCAATGACCCTACTACCAAACAACCAACACACCTCAAGTCGTAGTGCTTCTTGATATAGAAGAGTAAACTTGAAAGCAACTGATGGGTCCAAAAGAAACCAGAGCAAATGTACACATAATTCTGTTAATATTTTTTTCATTGTTTTTATTAAAATTATTAACATGTTGATGTGACGTCAAGAAAATAAAACATCAGTACTACCTGTAATATTTTGATGAAACGATTGATTGTTAAATGATGGAATATTATTATTAAGGTATATTATTGAGATAATCAGATCGAATATTTCTATAAATCTTGGATTGTTAAATTAAATTTGTACGAAATTAAAATTTTAGTTACGGTACTAGTGTAGTTTTGGTAACATGGAAGACCCAAAAAAGAAAAACATCAATGGGCGGATTAAATTTTTTGTTAAATGCCTTGATGAAGATACGAAGAGGTATTCGCTGTTTTGTTTCAGTTCCAAGAAGAAATTCTTCACGCGCAGACAAAAAGTCTGAATTGGGCAATTCCGGATGTTGGTAGCAGCGGAGGCTATCGAGAAAATCAAGGACATTCAACCACATATTTCTAGATAACAGATTATACTTGATGATCTGCACGTATACCAAATTATAACATTTATATGCGAATAGTTGAAATTTCTTCGTAGTTAATTAACGATGGTACAAAGACGTGTGTGTATTATTTTACGAGTGGAAGTTTTCGTTTATATAATCGACGGACGCGCACGGCTGTCTACTCAATATATATTTATAAACGTCTAAGGTAATTTATACTCCGTGTTTTAATTACTAAATTGGAAACTTAATTTGTTGGATTTTTCTCCAAGAACCAGTTGGTTGAAAGCACTGGAAACGAGTTTTAAGGTAGCATTCTTGAAGATGTCAAAAATGTCGAAACGATTGTCGTACGTTAATATATATGATGGAAGAGCGTTGCAATGGATTTTAAATTGTCGTGACCACAAAAAACGAGCCAGTTTCAACAATTTTAGAACTTCGACATCATTACGAAAATGTTTCGCTTTAAAAAATTACGGTTAACTAACAAGATATAATTAGAATAAATTATTAGTTTTTGGTAGATAGGTTTCTCAGAATTTCGAGCTAGTTTTTTCTTTAATTGTGTAACACAATTTTTTAATTTGCAAAAAGCTGCGTTTGTATTTATTTATTTACCTCCGAAACCTACTGGCTCGAGTTTGTGTCTTTTTAGCGGTTACTGATGAAAACAGGAAATCGCTGGTGAAGTGTTCGACCTCTAATCTTTTTCAAGCCTGTTTTCTTTCAATTTGTTATTATTTTAATATTTTTGCCAGTCGCTATCTTATTCAATAGAAAGTATTCAACGTGACTGATAATGTCAACAATCGTTCCAAGTTGGCTTGACCTGAATTTTTCTCTTATCTAATATTTTTCAGAATTTATGTGAAATGAAAGGAAGTGCTAGTTTTTTCTATTTTGGTTATCAGTTTGCTCTCAAAGGAAAGGAAAGTTGATTTGGAGCCCACGTAAAATCGTCATCTAATTGTTGTAAATCAAAAATGATATTGAGCTTTTAAAAGCCTGACCACTAATTTTAACTATGAGATCGAAACATAACGACTCTATGTGGTAACTAAGACTTTATGGTATGCTTATCTCGAAATATTTTGATTTTGGTGAAAATAAATAGTTGACTTTGAGTTCTGTAAACTGGTGATTTCTTCCACTATCGGCAACATTTTTTAATTTTGCAAACTTTCAGAGAAGAGCGAGCGAGAGCGGTTCAGCTCTCCATCGTCTGGTAGGGTAGAATTAATTTGATCAAAGAATTTTTGCTGTTGTACTTACAGAGATGTAATTCTTTTTAAACAAGAAATTTTTTCAGAATTTTATAATCAAAAGATTATATCAGAAATGCTGTGATAACCATAACAAATACGATAAAATTACATATTATAACTAATTTTGTAGGAAATTAAATTTTCTACAAAAAAAGTCCGCTAGAACACACTATCGTTATTAGTTTAGATGCAGGATGTATTCCAAGTCACAGATTATGAATTCGTTACAAATAATATAAATTTGTTTTAAAAAAGTCATCAGTACAAAATTATTTACACTCTTTTTGGTCTCTCCAACCAACCGAAGAAATGTTAGTAGCAAGTAGACCAAGGCCTAGTTAAGTTAACTCACTGTTTATCCCGAGTGGTTAAAACCAGAATTAAACCCGATCAGAGAAACTGACCGTTGGGTGATCATCTCGAAGTTAAATTGAGCAGTGGACAAAATATTTTTGGCAGATAAATTTACATTTTAAGAACTCGTATTTTTGTATAATTATATTATAGTATTATCCTGCTTGGTCCAGGCGAAATATCTTGAACGAAAAACGTACAATTATAATCGGTTATTTGAGGAGAACAATTAGGATATCCATTTTTTCCCCAAAATTTTGAGTTAAATTAAATAAAATAAAATAACATTTTTTATTACATAATTGGAAACTCGAGAGATAATTTACAATAAACATTGAAACTGGTATCAGATGAACTTCATCACCATCAATTTAATGAAAACTCAATTTGGTGAGTTTCAATTGAGCTGAATTTAGACCTGAACCTTAGCACTTGTTAAAATCATCCCAGAAGGTCGTCCCAACTTGTAAATAACGGTTCGTGGTTGAGAGAATTTTTAATCCATTCATGTACGTCAGTGGTAAACAGATAACGGATAAGATTCGTTAATTATACACATCTTTCACACATTTTTTGGTTATTTTTCAGAAATAACTACTTTTATGTGGGGAATATGAAAAATCCTACAGCATTCACTATTTAACAAATCGTGAATAAAAACCTCCCGGATTGCACCTACTGTTTTGTGTCAAAACAGAGAAAAAAAATATTAGGTCCGCCACTGTTTGCACTAAAAAAAAATTTACGTTAGTGAAATTCATAGATAGCGGGAATCTTATTAATCTATTCAAACGCGTCAGTGACAGACAAAATCTGTAAATGACCTATTTATTTTTCACTATTTTGGTTATTCGGCAATGGCCTCTATAAATTAGTGATATGATTATCCTTGATTGGGCATTTTAAATACAAAACGAAGGTGTAAATCGGGGGGGGGGGTTATAGAATAGTATGTAAGTGCTGCCGTAGACCGGAGAACCACCTCAATCACCAAGACAAGGTCGTTTGTTGGTTAGTTGTATATAAATCTGTATTATAATTTATAAGTAACAGTGACCTGAAAGTTTGCAAGGTAAATTACTTTTTTAGGGTGCAGAGTACAGGATCCATTTTTAAGTGTTGGGGGGTCCGGGGTCCATAAGAGGTTTTTTACACAAAACCTTGGAAAATTAATTCTGAAATCACTATCCTTATCTTTATTTCAGAACATGCATTAGGGCTTATTACGCACACCGAACTAACTTAATAAATGGAAGAGCGGAGCAAAATAGATTTAAGTAGGTCAAAAATCGCTTGTTGTTAAAATGACGGACTTGCGTAATGCTGTTTTCATCTTCATTGGGGACCCTCTGTTCAATAGCTGTTGTGTACATGCGAGTGATTGTAAATAGAAACACACATAGGGGACCAGTGGTTTAATTTCATTTTTATTAATTTATTTATTTTTGGTATTTAAATTTCAGATGGTTTTTCAGAACTTCAGATGTTGGGAAATTTGGGCACATCTGGCTGGTCCGTGGTCCTTGTATACATAAAAGTTTAAAACGGAATTATGGATCGGATGGGGAAAATCGATTCAAAGGTTCCGTCGAAGCATCAGTTTGAATTTCACAGTACTTTTGTTGGAAAATCAGTTCTTTAGTATTCAGTAGACAACTCCTTGTCGGAACTCTTTTCCATTCTTATCGGCAATAAACAAATAAGCTACCAACATACGCTACGTGTTGATATATAAGATTATTTGTTTGAACTTGAAACATTTGTCGGTTTTTGTACATGTCGAAATCCCAAGATCAGATCGATCAGGAAGATGAGCAGGGGGGGGGGTTCTTCTCTTTCCCATAACGTACATTTTTAATCGTCTCCGGAAGATTGCCTATCTGATTTTTTTAACGGTTAACCTGGTTTTTCAGTTTCTTTGAAGAGTTTAGTTTACGATTTTTATTTGAAAATTTCGGTTATTTCAATACCTTTGCATATGGGTAGTTTGTTATGCTGTTATTATTTACTATAATCGTGAGTGTGTGGTTATTAAAAAATGCGATTGTGTGTGAAGTGCGATAACGGATTGCAAAACAAATTTAAACAAATATTTATTATTTTTTCGCGCTTTTATATATTTAGGGTTTAGCTCGTAGAGAAAACCCTCTTTCTCTTGCGTGAAACAATGGTTGTTTTGGTGTTGTTGTTTGCCGATTGTGGTGACTTTCAATTGAGATAATAAAGACCTTCCATTAGAAAAATTTAAATTCCGTTGATAAGAAAAATATAGTTGAGAAAAGCATGCACGCAATTGTCATTAAGTGCATTTAATGTATGATAAATAGAGAAACGTTTATCAAATTTAGTCGTTGAATGAAATGTATGTTCCAATTTGATGTATCGTTTTATTTAGTTTATATATATACCATCTCTTGTGAGTCGATTCAAAAATGAAAATAGCATAGAGCACCGATTGTTTGCTAAGGCCCCGGATGTATTTCGACACAGATAACCCCATAAAGATTATTCCGTTTATGTGATAAAAACATGAATTATAAAACGTGATACCATTTTTCACCAGACTCCATATTTCTAATATTTATATTATTATTTTCTAATAGAAAATAAAATATTTGCTGAATTTTACCATATTCTATTATCGTCTTAAGTTTTTTTATCTTTGTAATTTTAGAACCAGATATCTTTTATAAGTGATGATAGGTGATGCTTGATAAAATACACATTACTCAGAAAATTGACTCCTATAGAATAAAATATTGAATAAATCGATTAATTAGACACTTTCATTACGATAAACTTCCGACCGATCGGATCAAATTTACTTCACGTGACCACTCAAGGGTTAATTTAATTCGGCCCAATCTCGACCCGCTTGCGATGTAATCTGCAGACCGAAAGGTAATCTGATTTTGTTTTGAAAAATGTTGCCAATTTTTTTTTGCACAACAGCTCGTTTTGGGTTTCGAGATTTATTGTCTATTTTCATTGCGGAAGTTTAACTTGAAATCCAAGCACAAAAAGTTTGATGATTAGTCTTGACCAAAATTCTACATATTTGCTCCACTTTAACTGTCTTGCAAATAACAATGTATCGCATCTAAATATATTAATTCTAATGCTAAAATAGCTATAAGTTGTTAATTATAGATGTTTTTACACTATTAACTTAAATAGATCGAGTATGTTGTATAAATAGAAAATAAAAATTAAATTTAGATTTAAAGTCGTTGCGATTTGATTTCGAATCGCGTTTTGATGACAATTCGACGAGTAACTTTTTCTTTCTAATTTCAGGGCGAGTTTTGGACGAAGTTGGAAGACAGAAAAGGGTTTCAAATGCTTATCAGGAATTTATGGACTTTTTACAATTTTTTTGCCGAAGTATGTGTCGTTTCTTCGTTTTACTAAAATCATCAAAATCGAACATCTAAGCGGTAAGTTGAACATTTTTGGATGCGTTTGAAGAACGAATGTAACCTTTCTACCACTTATTCTTATTGAACCCGGCACTGGACTCTTCCATCCTCGGAGACGTATTAAATAATTGGTCATTTAATTCTTTGGGATAGAAACGTATAATCTTACTTTTGGCAGCATTCCTTGTTTTTTTTTGAATTTATAGTTTATTTTTTGAATGTAATCTGTGAACACTCAAAAACAGATTAAATTCGTGAAAATATACATGACACGAATATAAGTTTGTATAATCTTTTCATTCAAGTTCTAAAGTTTTTTTTATAATTTTATTTACTTTAATTATCTCAAGTTCGGTTTGAGGTTTAAAAAAATGTTTACTCTTATAGAAAATTCGTATTCTAGCTTTTTCGATGCGAGAAAAGCACGATTCGCAGGGAAGTATGATCTGTTGCAGAAGTACCAAATTCAAATATACAGAAAAGCGAATATATTTCATTAAAATCAAAATTCGAGCCTTTCTAAAAAAACGAGTTTTTCTAAATAAAATTTTGGATATTCTGCCAAGCTTGTTACATCACTTTTGTGCCATTTAAACGCTGATTTATAAGTCCAATTTAAATCAATTAATTTACAACTTAATCTCACACAAAGCTAAATTGTTATTAATTTTTACTTTGTACATAACATTCATTTGGCAATTGCATTTTTTATTGAAGTTTCAATTTAGCATTGTTAAGGCCACGTTGCTTAATGAAACCAGAACATTAACATTTTTATTTCCATTCATCTTAATAAAATTGCACGAGAACAATCAAAGTTATAATTTTACATTATTGTGGTTGTTAACAATTAATTTAACAGGAAGTTTGTAACGCAAGTAACTTGAAAAAAATTTGAGAATCAAAAGTTAGTCGATATTATAACGAAATTTGTTATAATTTTGGTGAACAACAATTTTATCTAGAAGCTCAGATAACACGTAACTTGTGACATAAATTAAACGAGAAACAAATAAAAATAAAGTAAGATTAAAAATTTTTATTTAAAAGTGGCGCCAAAATTTAACAATAATATTGTTAATGTAAAAATAGCACCGATGTTGTGCGTAATTGATAACTTTTTGTTTATTGTTATGATATTATTATTAATTGAAAAGTTTTTAAGCATTTCATTCAATAAATTTTAAAAAAGGGGGGATTTTGGGTTTGATACTAAACGAGATGTCGATATCCGGAAAATTTCATTTTTTGCTACATTTTAACAAGTCATGGTAATAGTATATTATGCGCCAGGGTCAAAAGTACTTCACTATCGCCGAGCGCTAAGTTCATTTATTGAACACTGTAATTACAGGGATATTGGGGATACTACAGTTCAGTTGTTCAGTTGCTTTAAATAACGCATGCTATGCTTCTTAAAAAGTAAGAAACTATTAAATTTAATTATTACCATTACTTTTACGTGCAACACTAAAGTAATAATTTAGGGACGCTTTCTGATAAATTTGAATCTTGCACAGGCTGACTGGAGTTTATTGTGAACCCTAGGCTACGATTTTTTGAAATAATATTAAATTTCTTAATTGTAAGTTTGAACATTGAGCGAGCATCAATATTTTCTATGCCGGTCGCAGTGGCGTAGCGAGCTTAACTCGCGCCCGGGGCACAATACCAATACCACAATAGCGCCCCCTCCATTCGAAAACCATAATTTAAAATATATTTTCCAGAAATCAATTATAATAAAAATAAAAATTATCCAGCAATTTTTTGTTTTGCACCCCTTTGCGAGTACCGCCCGGGGGATGATGCCCCCTTGCCCCCCCCCCTCTTTACGCCACTGGCCGGTCGGTCCATTTAAGTTGCTATTTTATAAAATTTATATCACAAAATTTCGAGTAAGAAATTACAAGTTGGAATATGTTTCGTATAGTTATTAGTACGTGGGTTAAAATGGCGCTGATTCTATCCTGACTAAATATGAAACCTACAGTTTAACGAGGAATTCAAACCACGGCTTTAGAAGGACCGCCCAGGAATCAAATGAATGTTCTGTAGTCAGTTCTATATTCTAATTTCGGAAATGATAGATAGTCTCGATTTTTCACATAAAAGACTGTGAATTTTCATTCTGTCAACGGCACGTGTGCTCGACATAAATAGGTACAGTAGTGGGCGGAGCCGGTCACAGTTGACTTCTAGCTGTGCTAGTGCTAATACGCATCATTTAATAAATTCATTTTAAATAATTTAACTTAAAAACAAAGATCTGGTATGTTTTTAATGAGCGATTCTCTATCGTCGATTGCAATTTATGCTCAAAAATACTTGCATAACATAAAAACACGTCATGGGCTGGGCTCACCTTACGGAAACATCCAATTTAATAATCGCATTTGGTTTTTTTGGCCATTTTTACCCGAAATTTTGAATGATCCATAAAATTTAATGTTTATACCTATTTATATTTCTCCAACAGTTGTTTTTAAATGAGACTAGTTTGCAATCCATTTTGAACATTAGATGGCGACACTGTCATCTGTAACAATAAAGCCACGCATCATGTGCTTAATTCTTTTTCGTGCAAAGCTAACTTCAGCTTTTGATATTTTTGAAGTTAATTTCATTAATTTTGGAAAGTTTTCAATTTGATTTATTATTACCAAGTTTTTGAAAAATTCTGTTAATACATAGGTATGTATCCATAGTTGGTGCCAGATTATTTGTGTTGTGGTAAGGATTTCACGTTAAGCTGTAGGTTCTTGTTTAGGTAGGTTTATTTGTATCTTTTTAGTTTAGACGTTCTTTTTTAAATTTTTTATTGGAGAAGGTCAACGCGAAGAATTGCTTGAGTGGTTCTTCTAAATGCTTCGAGTGTTATCATTATCATCTACTAGATCAATCGTGTTTTCGTGTTATGGAAGACTAAAATCATAAGGTTCTCTGAAATGCTATGGCCTCATAGCAAGTTCAGAATAAAACTCGGAATGGCAACATTTCCGGTTTCTTGAACTCCAGACCAGACCAACAATTCGTACTTCGTTGCAAGTATATTATCTTATACAGAGTGAGGTCGAAAAAACCGAAAATGATTTTGAAAGAAACGCCTTTGGCGCCATCTGTATTTGTAAAAAGTTGTTTTTAAATAAATGCAAACATAAATACTAGGCGCCAAAAATTTAATTAACAATATCGGGTAAAAACCAGAAATAAATATAACTAAAAGTAAATCAAAGTTTTATGTAAATTACAATACATAAATATCTCAAGCACTTCATAAATTTGCCGTATTAGAATAATAAACGTACGGGTATTATTAATTTTTACGTATTTAAATTTGATTTGCAAATTTGCATTATTGAAAACTACGATGATGATGATGATGATGATAATAATAAATTGGTTGTTATCAAAGTACTACCTTGTCAAATTATTCAAAAATTAACAAAAAAAAAGTTAATTACGAAGATCCTGTTTGTAAAATTCGAGATTACGCAATACGTTTAATTTAAACGAGTTTTGGTGTGATGTGCAGGAAATGTTACCATTAGAATAAATTATGCCGGATAAGTTAAAAAATTTTGCTTTTGCAGTAAACGATGAAGTTGGTAAAATATTACGACAGGAAGTTTGTTTTTGCTGAGAATGATTCCTCATCAGAAATGAGTTGTTAAAACGGTAGCGTAGCAAGAAGAATTTGTAAATATTTTTTGAAATAAAATTAAAAAATCGAATTGATTTAAATTTAACGTCTTTAAAATTGGCGAGAAGAATGCGGCTCTCGTCCACCTCTACTCACGACTCGAACCCATGGAACGGTACTTCACTGTGATACCCAGTTGGGTTAAAATTGTCAATGTCGACGAGCAGGTATTTAACTTCCTCCGAGGTTAAATAAAAGCAAAGAATACAGAGAGAGAGTTTAATAATTATGATATGATATATTATAATCATAACTTTAATCGCGCAACGGAATGCATTAAGTACAAAATAATATGGCTTTAATGCCTCCTGATATTAAATATAATTTATACGGCAGTAATAAAAATAAGCAAGCAGCAGAGAAAACGAACAATTTAAATTTTAAATTTTAATAACATGTGTAAAATTTTATTTCACCTGGCGCCCAACAAATCGAGGCCATTATCCTCTTTGCCTTAATTAAGGACAGCCGATTCGTAATTTACCAAATCAACTATCAATTCTTCTCGTTCCGTTGCGTTCGTACGTTCAATATGCTAATGGAAAATTTGTACAAGACATTGTAGGTAGGATTTATTTTCTTACAAATGTAATACTCCAATAAGAAACGCCTTATAAAATTTTATAATTACATATTTGCCGTACTATAAGGCGACTACGTCACTTCCTGTCCAGCATTCGACACAGCAGGAGAGCTGATCATAAACTCGAAAACAACTTCTTGTTTAGATTATCACCAAAAACAAATCATAATCGTCACATTTATCATTTCAATCATAAAATTTTCAAAATTACAGTTAATTTACTTTATAATTTCGAACGGCTCTTTTATTCAAAAATTTAAATTGGACAAGAAACGGAAATTGACTTTTTAAAACTTGAAATTACATAAAAATCTAGTTTGCCGTGCTTTTTGGAACGATTGCGTAATTCGGTAGCAAAATTTACTTACGATTTTTTGACATTTGGAAATTCAAACACGAAATTGGAAAATTGCTTAATTTTGATTGAGACTTTTTGTATAGGTGACCGATTCGTGCTGTTTCGTGCAAAAGGAGTTTGATTTCAGTTTTAAATTTTTTTGCCGTCCTGCTTCCACAAAAACTCTTTTTAATCTTGACTTCTTGGTATATTGATGAAAACCATAGAATCCTTATGACAGGAACATTTAACATTCTGTTGAGAGAGGGTGGCGGCCCATTCCTTCCCTGAACCAATCGCTACTGATCACACGAGAGAGAAGTTAGTTTGGATAACCGATGTTCTACTGTAATTATTGAGAACATATTCAAACGTTATATTATACTAATTCTAAAATGTCCTGTTAGTTAAATATTTTTAATATATCTTTTATCCTTATACGACCACAAATCACCACCTGTTAGTGGTGATTTTTTCCTACGGAAAAGCTTTTCATCATTTCTACCCACAATGGAGTGTACTAACTTATCAAGCACATTGGCAACTTTGACCACAAAAAGTAAAATTATTTTAAGACAACTTCATTAACATTCATGGAAATAAACCCGTAGGGTTTCCTTTATGAAAACTCGTATCGTTTCCGTACTCGATTTTGTAAGTTATTAAGAAATTATAACGAACTGATGTAAGTACCGGTTAGATAATACTAATTACGAATTAGGCTGCAAATTTTTATCACAAACCCAAGATCGTTTTTCAACGGCTAAAATTTATGAGAAATTCCATTGGTCACTTGCCCAGGCTGGATTAACACTCGTCGACGTAACAATCGCATATTTTTTGCCATGGGCACACAACAACACGAATACGGTACAAAATGACTTGCCGAATCCAAAACGAAAGTCACGATGATGATTGAATATTTTTTCATCCCTAATTCATAAATTGAACTTGGCGAGTTCATTACGACCGCTGCTGCAAAAACAAAATGGTAAATGTTAAATTGGAAAATTTGTAATTAAGAAATCATCGATTTACGATGGAAGAGTGACTTGGACAATTTTGATGTTTTATTTATGAATGAGGATCAAAAATTGTGTGGTTTGATGCTAAGTAAAGTTCTGGTAAAACTTCTCGACACCCAAGCGGATCGTCGAAGAATTTATTCTTGATGTTAATTATTTTCATTATTAACGAACCAAAATTATGCAGTCGAATTCCAAACATCAAGATAACAAATGGTTTTAAAAAATCTAGAAACGGTGAACATGTTTGGTATTTTAACTTACCTAACACTTATTGTAAGATAAAATGCATTGATTAGTTTTTGGATTGACCACTTAACGGATTGAATTTTTTTTTGAAATAAGAGGTGGGCACGGAACCGAAGAATTGCAGGAGTTTGAATGAATATGTGAAGAAGTGACTTTTATTTGTAGATATGTGGGTATAATTAATAAAAAAATATCTTGGCTACTGTAGCATGAAGTATGTTCCAAATATTATTTACGTTAATTTTTAAAAATTCCAACCGCGCCCACCTTTAATCGCATTCACCCGCGGCGTTGTCCCCGTTTCCCCTCGTACCACTATCTTCTGCGTAGCTCGGTAGCTGGACCGGTAGGCAACAGGTCATTCGTATTCATCTCCTTCTAAATCATCCTCTCTGTCTTTCGCGCGGAACGATCTTCCTTCTGCCTTTCTTAATACTCCTCGTTCTTGGTAAAATTTCTTCTCTTGATACTTCTCTTCTCGCTTTTTCCCGCGTCTATCGCCGATATTTCGTCTCTCTTTTACTTCTTCATATTTGTTTTTTTCTTCTTGGGGCTAGATTTCGGTATCGAATGTAGGTGCGATATCAAGGATGTTTTGAGGTGAATAGCTTTGTATGACGCTGAGTAGGACTTTCATGTAGGTGTTGTTGTAACGTTTTCGATTTAAAATGAAAACTGCCTTATTTGTTAAGTTCCTACAAGTGGACCTACATTTTAATTAATTATTTCGACTCTTATCTCTACAGTTGAAATACTTAACAATTTATTTTCGTTTCATTTACCTAATTGAATTGTAACGCCATTTTTTAAATATTTGTCAATTACGGTTTTATCCTCGTTTTTTTAAATATGTCCGAAAAATGTTACCTTATTTAATTGAAATATTTATTTTTCGCATATTTTTCTCGAAAAGCATATTTTTAATGAAAAATTATAGTGGAGGTTATAGATCTATTAAAACAATTTAAAATATAATGTTTCAGAAATGTCGTTACTGGGCTATTCAGTGATTGTAGCTCTCACCTCTTGGTTCGCGCTTCAACTTCTACGTCACGCGGGCTAAAAACAATTACTTTATAACCGTGGTGCATAAAAAATTATTTTAAAACTTCGGGCCGGTAGAAAAATTTTTCCCGCTATAATTTTGACTGGCCACTGAGCCGTTGGACTTGCGCTAATTCTTTTAAAAAGGGTACTTTTTTGCCGGTTGGCCAGTCCGGCCCTGCGTTGCGCCACAAATGTTTATAATGAAGGCGAGTCTAGTGAACTAGGAATATTACTCTTTTTTGACCTTGAGGTTTTATCAATTGGCCAGGCTTACGTAAATAGAGCCAATTCTTAAATCCACAGCGTGTCCACGGTCACCGCAATTATGAATTAACGAATTAAGAAATTCTGCGATGTCCGCAATTCGAACTCGACCAGCGATCACACCAATCCGCGACTATGGTTGTGAATGAAACGATTTTTTAAATTGCCACGGCAAAGTACAAGTCGAAACAATTAGCAAAAATTAAAAATTTAAATGGTTAAAAATTTGCATATTTACAATTCAAGGTTAATTTGTAATAAATTCAATTGTATTTGAAAATTTTGATTATTTACTAAACTTGGGCGCACACAAAACGTTACTCATTGCAGATTTCGATTTTCGGATTTGTTTTTGGGGACATTTTGAATTTCAATGTAATTTTTTTGCGTAGTAATTATTATAATTTAAGTGGTCATTTCTATTAATTATTATTCTGTGTCTATTTTAGAAGTTTATGCAAGTCTTAAACAATCGATCATTGTTTAAAATTTGTACGCGCAAATATGTTGGAGATAGCAATTAATGTAATATTAGGTGCAGGAAATAGAACGGAATCAAAATCCAGAAGAACAATAAAAAATAAGTTAATGGTATTTTCGTTTTGCCGAAATGGTGAACAAATCTTGAGGTTACAGATAGAAGTAAGTGTAACCAGCAATCGAGATTCCAATTTTTTTGTTGATTTTAAGAGCCAAGAAAATTATAATATCGTATCTCGGCGTTTTGTCAAATGCTTCTTAATTTTCAAAAATAAACTAGCGCTCTGACTAGCTTAACAAACGATCGAGTACGGGCATGGTAATTCATACATTTTTTTTCTTTTTATTTTTTTACTTAACTTTCGAGTTTTGAAAGTTTTTTCAAAACTGGCAAGTTGGGTAAAAAAAAAATTGGGCGCCATGGGAAGCGAACTTACGAATTAGCTTTTACTCCACCATTTGTTGTAAGACTTGTTAACGGTAAACTAGTGATACCCTCTTGTTATTTGATGTAATTCGGAATTTATAGCAAAGATATCAAGCGAAGGAACACCCTAACCGGGGGGGGGGGGATAAAATTATCATTGTCAGCAAAAATCGTGGTAGATTGCAGAGTAAAATGCTAATAAAAACCGATGTTATATATAATTTCTTCAATATAGCTACATAGAGAAGATGTGTATCAACAATGTGGCCGTTACGAATTGGTTCCGTTATTTAGCAAGGAATGGTTTATGTGTGTTTTAAGCCGAGTTACGAACCAAATCTGTAAATCGATTAGGATTAGAAGAGTTTAGACTTAATAATTATTTAATAAGAGTGACAATTGCTACATAAGCACCTTCAAGAGTTTGATTATTTGTTGGTGACGTAGACAGAGACAAAATAAACAATAATAACATAATTGATAAACTGATAACCTTATGATATGAGACAGTTAAAATATATTAATAGTCAATATACGAAGCCAGCATTCTCAATCTGTAGGTTGCTTATTTTTACTTGAATATTTTTAAATTGTAGCACAAAATCCATCATAATTTGTTGAAAAAAGTAGGAGATTATGAGATATGGTTGGAAGTTATGTTGATTAACATTTGCCAGGTGTCTGAAAGCTTTGTTCTTTTTGATTGCTCGATTAGCGATTATAATCACAAACCGGCCTTAATCTGCTTAGTAGAACAGTAGCAGGTATCGATAAATTTTAACAACAGGTTTTTAACAACCCAAAATTCCTGTGTGGAATAATTTTAAATTACTTTTTTTGATTAGTTTCATCTCGGAGAAGAAAATTGGGGTTTACAAATTCGACTGTTAAAATTGCGAGACATGCTATGTTGGACATGTAAAACTTTCTTAGGTGCATAAAATTTTATATGAGTTCGTGCGGTAAAATGTCAGTGGGTGTTTCAGAGCAAATTGCTGCGAGTTTTTATACCGAGTGTACTCGCGGCCTCTGGAAGGTCGGTCGCGTTGTTGTTTTAAAGGGAACAGAGGAGGACACTCAATTGTAAAAGCGATTATGACTTGACTCAGCTGCTTATGTGTACAGTAGCGGTCAACGGAAACTAAAAACACGTTTGTTCCATTGCCTCTCCAGTCGTTTTTACACGTCGACGATCAGTTAGAAGTAAATGTTATAATCGATCGTTCTCATTTTTTTTTCTTCGTCAACCGTGATAATCGCAAAAATTTCGAATATCTCTTCCAGGAGCGACGATGTGATCCCAATACGTGCCGAAAAAACCGGACGCATTTTTTCCCTAATTAATTTTACACCTGGGCGAGATAATTTATTCAAATGGAATTCCAAATCCTATTTCTAATTATTTAACTAATCTGTAGTAATTAAATCGTCGATTTACTTATTTAATTGATGATGCATTGTAAGTATGTTAAACAATTTCTAGTCCAAAAAAACCCAAATTAAAAAACGAATGTCATTAAGAAACGTGGCGCCTCACTAACACTGGATGTAGTTTTTTTAATTTAATACGACGATACTCATCATTAAGTTATTTTCACCGTTAGCAATATAATTAATAATTTAGTGAAAGGAATATCTTTATAATGTATTGCGCTTTTTCTCATTATTTGCACGAACTTGTTGCTACGCCTCTGGGCAAAAATTTTTAGTACTATTGAATTTGACTTATAAAGCACGCAACTCATGAGAAATTCTAGAATTTTCTAAGCATAACAGTTTTTGGCCGAGGATAATTAGTTCTTAATTTATACTCTTGGAATTCTTGAAATATATTTGAAAACAAATTGTCCGTTGGTTTTTTAAATACCAAATTTATTATACTGGCCATTTTAGCATTTTTTGCTAATGAATTTTCATATTTACGAGTTTTTTTGCCACGGAGTGACTGACTTATCAAAGATGGAATGTGTTCAAACTTTAGTATAGCTTCAGTCTTCTTCTCCAATGTTCAGCTCGAGTAGAAAATAATAAGATTTTATTTATATGGCCTCGATTTTCGACTGGCATTTTTAAGCAGTAACCATATTTTGTGTCCGATTTGCTCACCTACGCCATGAACTTCTTTATTTTAAAAGAAATTACCATACGTGTGCAGCTCGGTAATGAATAATATGCGAAGAGAGATTATTTTTTAAAATGCAAACGTCCCATTTTTAAATTCAGTTCCTGGCTTAGTAAAAACGACATTCTCGACACTGCTCTAGTTTTAATACATGTAGACCTTGAATGCCATTTTTCTTCCGAAAATCAAATCATATAGAATTATGGGCAGTTTAAAACCTCTTCCTTGAGGTTGCTTGTTATAATAGCAAACTCTCAATTAAATAGTCGATCGAGAAAGAAAATAAAAGAGGAAGAACAGGAAATTTCATTAAATTAATTTGGTAAAAATTGCATTAAATTTGGGGAGTTATAATTAGAGAACATTAGAATCCGATTTGATATTGTTAGTGTAATTGCAGAATTTTGAGTAATGAAAGGTTAACAAGCTATAATTTTCATTATATAATTATTAACGAGGGTTTTAAAGAAGTTGAAAACAAGAACGAATTTACGTGTCCGATCTAGTTTCACTATTTATTTATTTTTTACAGGAAAAATTAAAAGTACTCGAATTGTTTTCAGTTTAAAATTCCAACTGACGTGGTTTGCGATTGCAAATTTACCGGGTTAGTCAATTATCTGCAAATCATATCTAAATTATTTATTTACAATTTTCCTGTAATTCACTAATCCGATAAATTTTAAAATTTTATAGCAGCAGTGTAGGGTACACCATACACCGGCACACTGCTAAATTTTGATTTGTATATCATCGAGAAGATCTTATTTTGCCCTAATAAATTTTTTATTAGGTAATTTCAAAATCTTGTTTTAAATTATCAAGGCCACAGTGGCCTAGGATCGTTGTACTTACACTACTACGTTGAGTCATTCAGCGGTTAATAATTTCTAAAACCACCGGCAGTAAAGTGACACAAATTGCTTTCGAAAAAAAAAATGAATAATTAACCTTTTTTACCGAGCAGTCAAAGCAATTTTGAAATTCTAGGGCCTATGTCGATGTATTTGTTTTTCCAATACAAAATCTTGCAAAGAATAAAAAGTTAATTTTACATTTTTTATAAACACATTATTATCGAGCTTTTATAGACTTGAACCGATTTCAAGCTCTAACTCAAATAATCTAGGGAACGCAAATATCATTTGAGACGGAGGAATTTTTAATATGTGATGTAATATTGAACATTTCTCAAATTTTTAATACATAATTTGATTTTTTGATATAAAGGAAATACTAACTTGTCTAATATTGCTATTAGTTTTTTGATATTTGACAAAAAATCAGTCCGAATCGAGTGTTTTATTATGTAAATTTACATGTAAAATCTATGTAAATCAACTTCGAACAGTGTGTATTTCATTAAGAATTGTGTGAAATTACATCAATCTTAATAAAATATTACGCAATATCCTATGTGATTTTACATTATTTTCAATGTCAAAGATACATTTTTTAAATGTAAATTTACATACAATTTTCACACTGTATTATACAATTCAGTAATCCAATCTTATTCTAATAACATGAGTGAATACAGTCGTGACGTGACATTCGCTTGGTGTATATCTTGGTTGGTTACCAGGTGTTTTAGATTGTTAAAAGAAGGTATACCAATTGTCCCTTATTACTTTAGGTTTGTAAAAAAGGTGAACCAATCACAGTCTTTTTAGGTTGCAAAAAAGGTTTATTGATGAAAACTTATTTACTTGAAGGAGAGAAATAGTTTTACATTAATTACGTAGGCTACGTATCAACTTACTGTGAACCAATTTTTATGACTGCCTGCCAACAAATGGGTCCTGTGTTTTAACAGTTACCAAGTTATAATCCTTAAACTTGTAAACAATATTGTCGAAAAATTTTACTTGTTTATCTCCATAGAGATGTTTATCTTGTTTATCTCCATAGAGATAAACAATCTCCATTTTTTTCATATCTCCATATTTTTTATCCACTAACGAGCATTCTTTTTCTTGGGATTCGTCTTTCCTGCAGGAATGAATGATCGTGTATGCTTATCTAATGAGAACATTCGAGAACAGACTTGGGGTAAGTTCCTACAGACAATTCTGCAAGTTCAGTACTTGTATGGGTGACCTTCCTGTGATAGTATTTCATTGGACAGCGTTGTTTTTCATTATCTTAAGATGACCAGACCAATAATAACTCCACTTGATTGAATTTATTCACAATGCCGTCTTGGATATAAAGAACTGGGCAATTTGATTCCTGGCCATGCAGTGCACTACGAATTAAAAATTTTTTTTTGAAAAAATGTCCACTTGAAGGTGTGCCCATTAAGAAATTTCCAATTCATGTGCAGTTTTTAAAGATCATTAGTATGGATGATTTATTTATTATATAACGTCTGCGTTTAAAATATTTTATCATATAAAGTCGATAAATTCTTGAAATAATAAGGCAATAAATTTTAAATTGAATGTACGATATATCATTACTCCTTTTTGGTCGAGACACGATGGGTGGTAAAATTTTGCAATACAGTGTAACGGATTTCGTTCAAACCAGATGGTTACGTGCACTTTCGTAATTGCAACATTTTGGTATGTTACACACACGCACCTTTTCGTTACGCCAATTTTTTTAACTAAATATCGAACGACCTTACAAGGTCTTGAAAGCGAAAAGCAATTGAAACTGCGAATTTGTTCAATTGCTTCATCCAAGTGCACCCAGATGGAATACGTTGGAGATTAATTAGCGAGAGCACTTGAACTGTGTTTAATATTCGTAATATAAATAATTTATCAATTGCAATTAAGGATGTCTCTTTTTGCTCTCCGTATAATGATGCAAATGGATTGCCTATCAATAATTAAATTAAACTCGGCTCGGTTTGAGAAATCAAAACTTTTAATTAAATATTGTGATGCGATTACACGATGTACCGTAAATAAAAATTTTGGTTATCGTGAAAAATATGTAAATAAATGAATTGTTTATTTCATTTGACCCGCGATGATGGAATAAATGTTAATTATCGGAATTGCCGAATGGTACCGACTTTTGTCGACTCGATTTCGACAAATTCATTCATAATTTCCCGTGACTACGAGTAACAATTCATGCGAAACGTAGTTTGTCAAAAACTGTGTTTACAAAGCGTGCTTCCTGTAGTCCTAGATTGTTCACAATCCAACCAACAGCTGCGTATACTCAAAAAAAAGTAGAACTTTCGATGAACATTTTTGTGCGCTCGATGAGCAGCCATCACACGATACAGCCCAAGAGACGGGGGGTTGATTTTCTGCATTTTACTGGAAACGCAAAATTAATGAATTAATTCTTTCCTGATGACGACCAACAATGGAAGGTTTATTTTCTGTACAAGTAAACATAAAATTTATGTTTATGTAACGAATTAACCAAAGTCAAAACACTAAAAACTTCATTAAAATTAAGACAGTTTTTTGCGTTTGTATAATTTTGCAAATTTACACTTCTAAAAAGTTGCAGAGGAAGTTAGAATAACGAATTGATTAAATCCACGTAGGTTTTTTCAAAATGTCTCGTAAACAATTCCAAGAAATTTGCGACTTGTTTTTGTTTTCATTAAGAAAATCGATCGCGTTTTTCCACAAATTGCTTTTCCAATCGGAACTCGGAAGCTTTTTTTAGAGCGGAGATTTATAAACAGGCGATCGGATGTAGGATCTAGGTTTTGAAAAATTATTTTGTCTTATTGAATTCTTTTTTAGTTTTCGCTCCGTCTTTGTTTTGTATTTGTCCCTTTTTTAAATCTCATTTAATGACATCCTTGTGGTTTTCATCTGTTTTGCATTTCCTTTGTTTTTATTGTTTTCTTTTTTTATTTGTTTTTATTATTGAGCAATCTATATTCAGACAATTAGAGTTCCGTCTAATGGCATTTGGTATTTTTTCGTGGCTATGAAGAGTGCTATTTACGTTTTGAGCTGGTGAATTAAGTGAGCACTGAGTTCACATTTGAGGTTTAATCCATAATGAAAATTAGTAATCTGCAATCAAATGTGCACTTCATGTACATTCAATTGACCAGCTAAAATCATTATAATAAGCTTTTTCTTACAAGGAAAGCAATTTTCTTCATATTTTTCAGTATCAATAAATCATTCAAAAATAAATTAGTTTTGTAAATATTTTTGAATTTTCTGGTTTTCCCGCCAACTAGGTGAGGAAAGCATGTCTCTCGCCGCTAATGGCCGTCATGGGAGCTCTGGATTTGTTTCGAGTTTTGATTGCCAATTTAAGTCGGGTAGTAACTTAGTGAAAAATATTTTGATTTTGAGTGAGTAATTTTGGTTTTTGATTTATTAAATTGTCTCAAATTGGACAGGAAGTTGAATTATATTTGGATGTGATTTATTTAAATTTGAGTGATTAGCAATGCAGATTAAGAAGATAAAGTAATTTTGTAAGATTTAAAAATTATAATTAGTTAAATGGTAAATTCGTAATATTAAGATTTGTAAAACTTGGCAAGCCCACTTTTAACACAGAAAATTTAAATAAACAATAAATGAATTGCAGATTTGTTTCTTCGGAATAAATGTCTGCACACACCAAGTTGCCCTAGCTTAAATTTATAATGTGGGGAGTCAGTCCTGATGTAACAACTAGCTTGTACTGTTGAGGAAGCTATGACTACAGATCTTTTTTGTAAGTATTATACCTTTTTATGAATATAAATATACTCATAAAAGGTTAATATCAGTGTTAAACAATGGCAATAACGTATTTCATAAGTTATGAAATACAAAATTGTCTAAACAAATAGCTCTAGGGAGCTTACATCTATCGCTGTTTACAAAGTATTATAAAAAATACAAAAAATAATTAATAGAATAATAATCTCTCAGATTCACGCTGACGGTATCCACCGGACTGCCTGTCTTGGAACTCCAATACACTTGTATTGTAATTTGTAATTCTGCGGAATTTTCAAAACTTGCAACATCTGTATTATCTTCTCAATTAACGTTTGAAAAATAAATGGTACGTGACCTCGCCTAGAATAAATGGCTACTCGATGGTTTTTTAATGATATCAGAAAATTGCTTCCTAATGATCTGCTCTCCACAAATCCGTTAAAACATGTTATAAATTACTTTTATCAAATATTCAGGAGATACTCGTTAAACAAATTCAGCAAAACAACAATCACAAAAAGAAGTTCTGAACGCGAGCGCTAATCATAGCCGGCACCAATCGGCAATGACACAAGGGGCTAAAGTTTCGTAAAATGTAATTTCGTTGTAATGTAAAATTTAATTTTTAATTCGATATAAATTTTCTTCTTACCAATTACAACTCACAATAAAGCATAAAATATGAGGAAATTCATATTCCATTGATTGGCACTTCTCTAGGTAGATTTATAAAATAAAACATGTCAATATATTATAAATAATTTATGGCTTCGGCCAAGTTATTATCGCTAGCTAGTCGTAAAAGACAAAACTTGGTTATTAATTCAGTGTGATACTGAAGAAACGAAAGGAAAACTCCACGTGGAATTAAAAATCCATTTCAACTGTGCCACAGCGCCAGCGGTGCGACCTTTACAACTTCAGTAGAACCGAGCCCCTCAAAGCAATTACATTTTTTTATCAATCAATTAAAAAATACGTGGTTGTAAGGAAAGTTTTCGAAACTATTCAAAATGATTAGTTGTTATCAAACACTTCTAAAGAAATGAATTAGAGATCCATTATTTATTTTGTACTTTCATTGAAAAATTTTAAAATGTTTCAATGAATGCTTTCTGATTACACGTGTTTTACGAATTACCATTGATAACGACAATTATTTTTATCAATGTTATTGACAACAATGAAATTTTTGTGTACTCGAAATTGTCATTGAGAAGTGTTCAGGTCAAAAAGGTTTGCAAAAAACAAAACAATTTTTGTTGGAGGTGGATTTAACCTTGCGGTCCTAAAGATTCCTCTGAGATAAGAAATTTTTATGGTTCTTGAAAGGTTCTTTTTTTTCAAGGAAAACTCAAACCTTTCTGAATTCGCGCTTGCTTAATTTGTTCATCACGAAAGTTTCGAGATTAGACGAGAAGATTACATAATCAGTGTATTTATAAATTGGTTTTCGATGTTGTGGATAATTTTATAATGTAATCTGGAAATTTTTATTATTATTTAATTACACACATAATATTATCCTTATCATTCATGAAGTATGCATTTCAATGGCATTGAAAGATAAAGTTTTTGATCATTCGAGTGATCAAACAAGCCGCAGAATATTGTTAATTGCCATTTTAACGAAACTAATTTAATTGGTTTTAACAAATCGATCATTACTTTTGGCGCCAAAAGATGTTCTAAATAGACTTCCGACGGCAAACCCTCAAAGTTTCACTTCCTGGAATCCAATTCAGGTAGCAAAAATTTTCTGTAGCTTTTTCAAAAATAGCGTGAACGTGTCACTTCCTGGTGTGTACAATTTGACCACTAACATTAGATGGTTCGATAACAAAATAGCGATTTTTGAAGGAAACGGTTTCGTAGATATTTCGATAATGTGTTGTAAGCAATCGTGACCAACAGGAAATCTTATTTGTGTACCGTTAACTTCATTCAAATGGGATCTAAGATTTTTTAATCCGGATAAAACCAATTATACGTTGCTTCAATTTGTTTGATTTTATTTTACAAAATATGTTTTACAGCTGTCGCTTATTTTGAGACTTTACTTTGAAATCTGGCGGTGATGGATTCGATTTATGTTTGGGGAGGTTTTACACCTTTATTACTTCCGGATTAAGTCATTCTGGTGGCACGAACGTAACCTTCATTTCCGGTGCTGCTTTTAAGAATGAAACGAAAAAGGTTTCTTAATAATGCTCAGGTAGGTCGTAGGTCCATTGAGTTTACAAAAAATTGTTATTGAAGAATTTTTCGACATATGTTTCCAGCACAATATGCAGCATCTGTCAAACTTAACCGCACATTGTTTCTTCATTTTTTCTTCTCTGTTTTGACGTCTTTCAATTCTTTTATTTGGTGGTTACAGTCGAGTAAACTTGTACGTGATAATTTTTTGCTGTGTTGTGGTTAAATAATCTTTGTCATGGAATTCTGAGTGATTGTTCCTGTTGTTCGTTTCCGCTTGAACATTTATTTTCTCTTTCGGATAGGCATTCCTAAATGGGCTACCGTTTTCCACACGTAAAAAATAAATTGTCATGGCTCATGGGAAACCATAAAGATAACTTTTAAGGATTGCAAACGTACCTCGGTAATTGCCCGATTACGAATTAAAATTTAAATTTTCGATTTTTAAATACGCACCGAGGCGGACATAATATAAACGTTAATTCAACGTCCAAATACCGTCAAATTAACGTCTTTTTCCTATTGTAGAAAATTATTATGATCCGCCACTGTACGAGTGATACTAAACCATATTTTCAAATTCAAATTTCGCCTTTTTCTCTCTTTGGAAGAAATCCAGGTGATTTTTCAGGAATTTTAAAATAAAGTTTTTACTTCAGTTTTTCAGTTTACTTCAGAAATTTTTAAATTAAATGCGTGGCAAGGGCAGTTAGAATGAAATTCCTGAATAAACAATTCATTTGATAAAAGGTAATGTCGAATAGCGCAAAAACAATTTTGTGAATTAATTACTTCTTTGCACTGAGTTTCAGTAATTAATTTTAATAAAATAATCATTTTTATTTGTAAAATGTGAAAGTAATAACTTAATAAGTATTCTTATAGTATTCTTCTACATTTTCATTCAGGGTAACATAATTACCCTGTTAATTAAATAAAATTAAATAAAAATTGAATTATGAAATTCAAAAATAGAAGCAAAAATTTCATAGTTTTTAAATTTTATTTTAATTTAGAAATTTAAATATTTTTTATAGAGCAAAAGCAGCTAAAAGAAAATTTTGAAAATTATTGAATAAATATATTCTTAATTTAATAATTATTAACCCAGAGGAACCACCGATTTAAGTTCACTTCGAAGTACTGAGCCAATCATAAGAAATTATTTATATAAGAACCGGGTACTGTAATATCAACACAAAAATCTTCAGGTTTTGAAATAGGGAGGTCTGGAGGTATAATTAAGTGTAAAAGATAATGCCCTCGTCTTGGTAGATAACCGTCCACTTTACACCACGACCTGAAGGAGTAAAGTGATTACTTTTGATGCCGGAAGAGCATAAAAAATGTATTAAAGAATATTAATATTCTGTTTTGGGTGCTATTTTGGATATAGTATTTGTGATATAGGTATTAAATAGTAAAAATCAAGTTTGGTTAATTCGGTGTTTGAAATTTACAAAGTGTCCCTAACTTTTTCTGTATAGAAATCGTTAAGAACTAGAAAAATATTTCGGTACATATGGATAATGTTATGATAAATTTAATTTAGGTTCACGTATTTGGTTGTTGCATGTTAAAAGTCAGCAATTGAAAAGTTACAATATCTGACTTATGTCTTGTATAATGCAGTAGCGTAACCATATAGGCTGCAACAGTTGTGGTACTTTTACTGCTCCTATATACTGGATTTTAGAGTTATCACAATTTTTGTGGACTTTTAAATATGCCATTAAAATGAAGCGACTAACTAGAGAATCTACATCTATTTTTCCTTTGAATTCCGAAATAATCATAATAGTAATGTGCACTAGACGTATATATAACTACATAGTTGCAGCATATGTTTTAATAAGCGGGGCCACAGTTGACAGCTAGCCGTGCTACTGCTAATAACAAAGATCCTTAAATTTTTGAGTTGAAGTTGAAATTGGACCGACTCAGAGGTTCACTGTCTACTTAGATCTAGGATTTTCGAATGCAATTTATGCCCACAATTATGGCTTTTTACGTATATTTTTGAATGATCCTCAAGATTAAATTTTTAAATTTGTCATTAGAAAATTTGTAAAATCGTTCCAGGACTTAACGTACCACTACCGGCTGGAACTCCCCAATCCAAGCATTAAGTTCTTTGGACATACTTTTCCAATCCACTACCTCTATCCTTATATTTCTTTCCATAACTACAAAACTACCTGTACATTAAATTGGTAGTTAAAAATATTTTTGCATTTCAATCTTCCGGTATTCTACTCCGTCTCGTAATCGACTTCTCGCCTGAAAAATTATTAACCAATTTTTGTGGTTTCCCTATATTTAATCGAGTTTGCGAGACCAATTTCGTTATAAAAATATTAAGGTGAACGGCCTCGAGTGCATTATCAGTTTTGCTTGGTAAAAACAAATAATGGGTCAAGTAACGGTTAGAATAAAATGGTACATTTCGAAATTTTGTGTATTATTTAAGTTCGGTATAATCAAAATAATAACTTCCATGTTATGTCGAATCGAGCATCGGATTGGAAGGGAAACGTACCGGACATTATTTAATAATTAGGATTGTCCAAACAAATATTTTTATTTTTAATGAATGAAACGTACTTGAATTTTAAAAATAGAAACAAACATTTTCGTGTTGTACGAGTTTTTGACCGTTGGTCGATTTAAAAAAAATTGATTTTGAAATAATAATTTACATCTTGTTTATTGTAATACTTGAATGGTAAATGACAGAAGAGCTGTATAATAAGCGACTTTCACCGGGATGAATGGGGCGACACGTGCATAAAGTATAGTGCGGTCGCGAATTGTTCGCAACTCGTTTCCTTGAATGTACGCCGTTTCATTCATTATGGCTGCCTTCCATTCATAAAAAGCCCAACTTAGGTTTGGGAGGCCGCCGTTGATGCGCTGTTGTCGCCTCTCTTCGACCCGCACTCATAACCAGTTAGTTATCCATGTGGCGTAGATGTGAAGTGTCGTTAGCCGCGCTATCCGTTCGCACATTACACAAATGCGTTACACTCAGGATGCCTGTTAAATATGGTGTCGTGCCAAATAGGACTGTGCACTTGGACGTACTTAATATTTTACACGGCCATGTAATAAAGTGAGTTTTTTCAAAGTTATTGGTATTATTTTACTTTTGGATGCATGCGGGTTTCCTTCACCTGTATGTGTGTGTGTGTACGTACGTATACGTACGTACGTGACATTGAAAAGCGTAGGCGTATGTGCGAATGTGGTGCATTTATATCACCACGCGAACCTACGTATTTATTGGCGATTTAAAAAAACAACCGATCGGATTTTTATGAATCCCACGTGGCTTGGTCATTTAATAATATTGGGTTACGAAATAGGTCGGATTTGGTTGTTTACAATTTTTTTTTGTTGGTTTTGGTCCGAGGCAAGGGGTTGACGGTTTGGCGTAGGGCTAAGGGCGAACGGACGGCAGTCGCATTCCTCAAATGTTCTATGTTACACCAGGTGCGCGGTCCCGGCCCTCGCCGCACCCACTCTCTGCGTGGGCTGCTACCCACTTGCCCAAACCACATCCAACATGTATTATTGTGCATGCATATTTATGAGCGAGTGTATAGTGTGGTTGTGTGGGGTGGTATCAATCGCCCACCTGTAGTAAATAATCTTTTCGTTGTTACAGCTGGCGACGATGACGGACCAAGGTGGAACCTGGCTAGGCCGCTAGTTTCCTCGGCCACATGGCTCACCATGGAGGCCGTACATCATTGCCGCACGCGCACCGACCGCGGGCGCCCATCATGAGCGCCCCTGCACCCCTGACAGCGCCATTGGCTCCACTGCGGCCTCCGCCGCCGGTAACTCTCACCGCTCCAAGGCCAGAAATAGAACGTGCTACCAACGAATATGTCGAAACACCGATTCGTCCCGCCGTCCCTAGTCCTCCTCCACAGCCCCCGAGGCTGCACAGACCGGAAAGGTTCGCTCTGCCGCTGCCTCCATTACCAGTTACAAAACAACCCGCCACGGCGACCTTCAGCAAAGATCATCATCATGACGGCCATACGAAGCCCTCCATCATGTGTGCAGGTTGTGGTAGGTGCAGGTGTCGTTGGTGTCAGCAACCGACGCCGCTCCCGTCACGATGGATTTGTAATAATCAGTGCTTTTGTTCGGCCGACGCCTGCATCGATTACGTGTCGTGTTTGTGTTGTGTCAAAGGTTTATATTATCACTGTTCCGATTCGGATGGAGGTTCGTCGTGTGCGGACGATCCTTGCGGATGCAGTCCCGACAAGCGAACGGCTCGCTGGGGCTGCCTGGCTGCACTTTCTTTTGTTCTTCCTTGTTTGTGGTTATACTGGCCTTTACAGTGTTGTAAAAGTGCGGTGGAAGTGTGTTATTCGAGACGTTCATCGAAAGGGTGTGATTGTCCACCGCTTGCCACCCCAGAGAAAAGGCTACTGGAGAACAACTCTCCGGACCTTTAGTGCACGTGTTCGTTGCGGCATAATTGCGTGCGGTGATGATTCCGACAGATTATTTTTAAAAACCAATCATCACCGGTGGTGTCATTCTCATCAGACTGACGGTTGTGTACCTATTTTGCAACTTTGTACATTTTTAATTTATTTTTGTAAATATAAAAGTGTAACATGAATGATGTGTCCGTAGCTCTGTGCTTCGTGAGTCTGCAATTTGCTGCGCGCCCCCCGTTTTATAGAAATTGTGTTGGGTACCGAATGGAAAATTAAAAAATTGTTCTTCTTACGCTGATCAAATTTAAAAAGAAAAAAACTAGGAACGCTGACAATGTGTCTGGTGATGGAATGTGTATCAGTGTAATACTTAAATTATGTCTGAGTGGTAAAAATGAGTAAAGATACCTTAGGCCGGGAACCGGTCCTTCTCAGCGGGCCGGAAACGCCGGCGGCCAAGGGTGTCCAGTTGGGGGGGGCGTCAGGGGTCGACTCTCCAGTATTATCTAGTCCTGCGCGCTGAGACAACCAACTCTTCCAACTTGTATGCACAATGGCTACTGCGATACGTACACTTATAATGCTTAACTTTTTTAATGTTTTTATTTTCACTGTATCGTATTATTTCTTTAATTTCTGTGAAATTACTTGATGGGGTACGATGAAACTGCAAACAAGTTGGAAGGGCTTATATACATTATTATAAAAATTGTGTGAACGAATGTGTGTTCTGCGTGAATGTTAAATTTTTATGTAACAAAGTTTTATAGTAGGCTGTACTACATATTATTACAACTTACCAGAAAAGTTTCCCTATCGCAAAAAATTAATAAGATACCCATAATATTTAAAATATAACAAAAAACGCACGGTATAAACACTATAAATTTTTATAATTCGCATTGACTCTTGGTCAAGTTTTATGTATAACGATAGATGATTTGTTGCACGAATTTGTAGTCGGACGTTCGGATTTTGTTTGTTTTTCTAGACTTTGAATACCTAATAATAAAAATTTTTGTATACCCCCCGTACGTCTGGGTCTGTGATAATAGTTATAATAAAATCTGTCCAGTCAATGCGCCCTTTTTTCGCCCGCACTTAATTCCATCGAAATAGTGCGATCTGTGTATTTGTAATTTTGATAAGACATGTTACATTTGCAAGAACAAATCGCTAATGTACGAGAAAAACGCGTTTCTATAATAATTATTTAGGTCAAAATTTTCACTTTTTTATTATGTTTTTCTTTTGCATCAAATGCTCGACTATTTATTTTAAAATTGTTAAATTTAGCGGCTTGTTTTTGCGACTAAAGCTTGTATAGGAGGGAAATACTCTCAAAAGATGGTATGTAAGTGCCAAAAGGCGCAATAGCTATCAAGCTACTGTATATGATTTGTATATAAAACTGTAATATTATTATCTAAAATGTTAATAACAAGAGACCAATGTCAACATTAATTCCGTAGTTTTCTTTGCAACCGGCCCTGTAATTTTCGAATTTTTTTCATTCATATCCGAGGTAAGTTGATTTTTCACGCTGCATCTTGAGAATGCATTCAAGCCTGAAAATGGTTCTCGAGAAAAACCTAAACATAATTTCACTTGTTTTTTCAGGCAGCAACACTGTCACAAATATAAAAAAAATTTATAATTAATCAAATTCTAATTTGAACTTATGATAGTATTGCTGTCTTCGTGCTCTAAGTTGTAGTCTCTTTAGAAATAAACGCTTTCATTATGTTGTCAAGTAGGACCTATTGTTACACTAAGTTTGAAACCCAATTTGCGTTATATTTTGTATGGTAAAGATGCATGTTATGCTTTTTATCACGATAAAGCCTCATATGACCCACTACAAAGAGCTCACTACCCACCAAATTACCGAATGTTGTTTTTGCCCATATAGGAAGGTTTGGAAGCAAATGCAAACCTATCCAAACGGCACCTAACTTACTTTTAATTAATTGTTTTTAAATTATTAATACTCTCCCAGAATGTGATCTCCTAGGTATGCTAGATTCCCTGTAATAAACATCCTCCCTTCTTATTTTAAAAGCGGGATTATGTTTTTAGTATGAAGGGAAACGCAGTGAACTACTTGATTTTTAAATTGTAAGGTATAATATTAATTTACAAAAATAAAGAAACCCACATACCTTATTATCCCTTCATTTATTATGAATTAATAAATATGGGGGAGGCAGTAGAAAATTTCAAAATTAATTCAAAAACCGATACAAAAGATTTTTTTAATGTTATTATTTTAATACAAGAATTGCTGGAATTTCTATTTTTTCAGTTTTTAAAAAGGTTACATATTATTTTGAAATTTGACAAAAATTAATTTTTGTGTCTTGTTTCGATATCTCCAAAATTTGTTTTATATTTCCGTTTCTAAACGACTTCTTAGCTATTAGAACGCAAATGACCTTGCGGATGTCGTAAATTTTAATAATTTTATTAAAATTCATGTAGTACTAATCATGCATGATAAAAATAATCAGTTTAATTTCCAACAGGCGAACCCAATTACGGAAAATGTTATTGTTATTTGGTATATCTCGTATTATGAACCTAATCTTCATTTGTGTTATAATACACAGCTGATAATGGCTCTTATTCATGTTTTGAGGCAATTGCCTACAAATAAAGTCAGGTGATTAACGTGAATTTCAAACCACGCCAAAGCAATAAATTAGTAACCATCATGCTTTTAACTCTGGTCCAATTGCAAACGAAAAATAATAAATTTTTTGATTTTTAATAAATTAATTGTTTTGACGGAAGAATTGATGTAAGATGGGGGGGGGGGATCCGCCACTGATCCAGGATGAAAAATGGGATAAAACCCAACGCAGTTTTTGCTATTAAACTATTAATTAGTTTATGATTAAATAAAACCAAGTAAGTTATGCTTTTTTCACCATGGTTTTACTTAAAAATTTGCATTTCCGGTAGTAAAGTGGCACATTTGCTCCGCCTCATCGGGGAGTAAAGTGCTAGTTTTACTTCCGCTACATAAAAAGAATACCTGCAGACGACCTTCCTTTATTTTCTTTCAGCAATTCGGTAAGTAACTAAACACGTTTTGGTGTTTTAAATTGTAAATTTTGCAAAACTTTCGAATGCAAAAATAACATCAAAACTAAAGTTGAGTGGGTAAAATTTCGAATATTTTAAACAAATATTTGCAATGTTCCATTGTATAATAATTAAAGGGGGGGGATCAAATTTGTAGTCGAATTTTCACCTTTTTCTAATTTCAACTTCATGGTCTTGAAAAAGTCACAGCTGCTTCAACCATTCCTCGATTGGATTCTAATGCTTTTGCCATATTTTGGATTCTTATATACTATGTATAAAACCCATTGTTGGTTTTGAAAACATTAATGTAGTTCAAAAGTTTGTCGACAGGTTGCACCACTAAATTGAAATGCGAATTAGATTATTAATATAATTTTTGGTTTTATTGGCGCTAACGCAATTTATTAAGCCTTCCAAATTAGTAGCACCATCTGCTAACAATCGTTTGAACTACATTAAATTTTTTGTTTTATAACATCAAATTACTTTTAGTTCTTTAGGAATAAATGGAGAAATGTTGAGTTTAAGGTATTTTTTTTTTAAATTTAATTCAGGATTAAATGTAATTTAGTTTTTTCAGCATTTTAGTTCTGAAAAATGTTGGAAACAGTTTTTGGCGTAATCGCAGATTACGTTATAAATTTCTTTTCACTTATCACACAACGAAACACAAGATTGCGTATCTTTTGTCAATCTATAATCAATGAAAATTTAATATAGGAACCTACGTTTCCGTGACGTTTTCAAGTCTGATGTGATTTCAAGTCCACAATGGATTTGCGGACTATGGAGAAGAAACCACCCCATTAATTATATTTCCCAGTAGTCATCTTGGCTTTGGCCAAGTTAATCGTCTACGCACTGCAATGTATGACACTTGAAGGAAACTATTTTCTAATAAAAGATACGAACAGATCTGAGGAGAGCTACAGATGTTTTCTGTGGGAGCCGTAGTTATAAACTCTAGTTTCAAAATTTTGAATAAAAAATCAATATATCTAAATAATAATGCTTAAAAATGGTAATTTTGGTTTCATTTTTTTTATATGATTCATATAGGAAAGCTGTATTTTTGACTCACATGGGATCCATTCTGGCACTACATAAATTATACCAAGGAAAAGTTCAGGAAAGTATTTTTGTAGTAATTCAATTGATATATTTTTACAGTGAGTTTATGCAAACATTAAAGTAATTCACCTGTCCTATCATTATGTTTTCAAGCTTTCGAGTGCGTTTTGTTGGCACATTGTACTAGGGATTGCCTAAGCCTAAGCTCTTCTATTCAAAACAAATTTTTAATTTTGCAGTTCCAGATTTTTAGAGGAGGCAAAGCCTCATCTGATGACTCGCCGCTGATATCGACTAGATTGCCGACATTATGGTATATCACAGCATCTAACTTTAAAAGAAAAGGTAAGTATTTGGACCATTTATATTGCATGAAGCTAGCAGATAGACTTGGATGAGTGAAATACAGAAAATACACAAATACGATAGTGGAACTGGATTCTTGACACGACAAGCTTGCTTTTCCGCAACTCATTTCTAAGCAAGGGGGAGGTCATGGTTCCCTCCAAAGTCCAAACCAACGCTTCTTGCACTTTAGCACTTTAAACCAACTTCATTACTGTTTACCTATTTATTTTTCAATATTTTGGTTATTTAAAAAAACTGGCTCCTCCTAAAAATTAGAGACATGACCGCCACTGTTTCCAACCTGTTTCTGTTTCTAACCAAGAAATCCATAAAATTACGACTTATATAAATTTTTAAGTTTTTTAACATACCCGACAGTGCTCGAGACGACACGAGCGCAAGTTTCGGCCGAACGGAAGTTATGGTAAATTTTTGGCCGAAATCGAAACTGCCACCTAAACCAGCATTTTTGACCGAAAATCGAACCTTCGGTCGGTCTTTAGTTATATTAATTATAATTTTTTTTAGTATTATATAGGCATTTCCAAGAATTGGCAACACTGGTTAAGATGTCTCGCCAGTACACTACGTATATTTTCAAAGAACGAACATTATGAACCCCAATTGCCTGAGAGTCTGGTGGAAAATAATATTACTGTCCGCCGTTGTACACGGGTTTAATTTATGTTACAAAAGGCCCCGATAAACATTATCTTAGAAACTCAAAAGAGCTAAATGCGGCCCTGGATGAACTCTGCTGCATAGACAGTGGCGGATCCATCATTTTGGTTTGGAAGGGGCTTGACCTACTGAGGGTGGTCTTTTTCAAGGTAAACTAAAATAGCATAATAGGTGCTTGAGCCCTTTCCGTGGATCATCTACTGTGCATAGATATAACAATGACAAGATTATGGCACTCGAAGAAGCTGAAATAATAAAATATTATTTTGAGAATTTATCTGGCTTGTAAAATAAATATTTAAATTCAAATTAATAGTGTTCGCCAGTGAACCGTTTATTTAATTATAAAGATATTTCTGCTATGTTCATTTAATTTTATTTTTTTGAGGCGGTGCCTACCTGATGAATTTATTAAACTATCGAAAGGAATTTTTCGGCATTTTTGAGGAATCGACTGAAAATAATAATTTTTTTAGCATTTGAAAAGAATTTAGCAATTTATTTCAGACATACAAATTTATAAACAAACAAAAAGCTGAGATTGGCAAAAAATTAAACAATTAAGTTATGTATAAATGGTCGAAATCACGAGCGATTACAAGAGAGATAATTACCCCCCCCCATTGATGAGACCCATCAAAAACCAACAGCATTACAAAATTTTGTTAAAATTTGAAAAATTTACCTGAACTCTTTTCAAAATATATTTATTGACCTCCCCCCATGTAAATATGATTTACCTCTCCTTGAAGAATCTGTAGGTACATAATTATGTCCAAATATCTAGTCTTTTTAAATAAATATTATTTATGATTTTGATATTTTAATCAAAATTTTTTATCAAAAATTTCAGTTACGTCAAGTTACATCAAAAACGTTTATTTTTCTTAACTTATGATATTCTTGAAATATTATTATTACTTATTTCTTTATTCTTTTTGTAATATATAAAGATACTAATAAATCACGATTACCCGCATTTTTTTAAGAATAATACATACCTATATATTATGAACTAAATAGTATAGTAAGAAACTAGTTTGAAAAGTGTCGTTTTTTCGTAGTGGGGAGTTTTCTACAGGATAAGTGCGATGAAACGACTTATGAAAGGAGTTTTTCTACTATGTTTTCATTTTTATATTCTAAAATTTGCTACGGAAGTTTCTAACTCGAAAATCAGAAAATATATCAAAAATATTTTAAATAAAAATGTTACTCCTTCGAGGAACACTTTTGGTTTCTTTAATTATTTGATATTGTTCACCATTTTCGAATTGTTAGAGAAAAACTCGAGCTGTCGAATTAACTTAGTCAAAACTTAGAATTTGTCATTTCTTACTGTCGGAAAATCTTTAGAAGTTGAATTTAAATGATTTTTATTTTGTTTATCCGACCAAGATATTTTCGTGACTCCGTCAAGTAGGTCATCTAAAAAAATTCCAATCCGAGACAGTGTTGCCATTTCCAAAACTTTTTTTTTAAATTTATTATTTTGCAATTCGACTCGAAGAAAGTTATTATTTTATCTGTCATCTGTAGAAAACCAAAAACCAACTGCATTTTGTTTTGGTAGCACGAAGAACTCATTCCCTTCTTGCTCAATGCAATGTCATCAAACATCAAAGAGGGTTAAGTGACGAGTTTTGCATAATATTTTTATTGTAATGTTTTGAAAAGAACGTTGACACTCATTAGACGTCTATGTTGTTGGCACGACACCGTTAAATGTGAAATTTCTGCATAGTAACGGAAGGAGAGTAAATAAGCTAAATTTAAATGATAAATTTATTTTGAAGTAAGTAGAGCCAGCCAAGTGATACCGTAGTAAAATCAGTGCCTATTTCATCCAACGACGCGAGAACAGGACGACCAAGTCACGTGAAGCACCGGAAACGCCAGTTATATACGGGCAGGATGACTTCCATCTGGCTACATCCTCATTTTGACTCCGAAGGAATTTTTAACCGACAAAAAGCACTTATGAATCGACCACACATCTAACGTTTCGGTTTTCGCAACATTCGCAACCTCCAAATTTCTTTCCCCAAAAATTTACGCCTAGTTCCTCTCTAAAATCTTGTAAATTAGGGAACTTCGTATTCTTTAGATGTTTAGCGGTATTGCTACTAGATTTATTCATTTAAATTCCTAGAAAATTATCTACAAAGGAAGCGACATAACTCTCGGAACGCTTTTTATATTATAAACACTGCAGTAGTTTGTTGACATCGGCTACTAAAATTTTGTATTAGTTAATCAAAGGCTTTCAGAAATGATAAGTCATCAAAAAAATGATTTCCTCTCTTCGGTTAAAAAAACAAATTTGGACTACTGATTTAATAAACTACTGGACATAAATAATGGAGGCTCACAAAAATTATAATTACAAATTTGCAATCATAAATAACGTCCGAGTTATTCGATAATGGCAAACGACATGATAAATAAATCTTATTCTGTATTCGATTTGAAGAGCACATAAAACCAAAACGCACTTTTTGAAGTCACCTCGTACCGCACTAATTTGTTGTACTCCACATTAAACCTGATAATTGTGTTAAAAAAATTGCAGGTCTCTTTTTTTGTATTAAAAACCTACAAAAGTTGTAACTGTCACCCACACCTTGTTTCGTAATTTACTATTTTGTCGAAAATTAATGATCAAAGTACCAAAACAAAAATAACTTTTTTGAAATTTGTGTTAATCGGTTAAACTTTTTGTTATTTTTTGGGATAATCATCATCAAGATGCAGTCATAAATTACTCCAAAGCTTAAGTTTTTTCTTTGAAGTAAATCTTCTTTAAAGAACCGGATGTAGGTTGTCCATTTTTAATAGTACACAAACCCGTTGCGCTGCTTTGGTTGGTACAAAAATTTAATTTTTCTCTTCCATACAAAACCACCTTCAATTTCTTAATTATTATGCCAACTACTTGTAAAGTTGAAAAGTCATTTGTACTGCATTTTTGACCAATTTTTGTAAAAATTTTGACTTTTAAGCTTTTACATCTCGACAGCTTTGCGAACTGCTTCAGGTAGATCAGTGGATTTTGACTTTGTCCTAAACCAGACCTTTTCTAAACAATGGCACCTTTTTTGAAATGTCACTTCGCCAATATGCATTTTCTAGAAAATTGTTTATAATTACCGTTACAAAATTGCTCAATTTGTTTATGTAAGAAATATTGTTATAATTTTAACAAGTGAGTCAGAGTGGCAGACTTTTGAGAAATTCTAAAATAAATTCGATGTCGAACATAATACGAAATGGAAATGTTTTGACGATAATTTTTTTCGAGAATATTAAAAACTTACTGAAAATAGCCCGGTATACTACGAAGGGCAAAGTGGCTCATTCATGGAATGCCTCTACTAGGATTTAATAATTAAACCAACCTTCACAGCTGTCGTCCTTCCAACCTTCCATTCAATACACCTAATCAATGACTTACCTGTGCGCTTGCACCTTGCCTGGAGACAATAAAATTTATTTTTTTTCCAAAAATTTCCATTCCACATTTTTCTAATGCGTACTCGCTTATCGACATTTGTTTATTTCCGGATCGGATTCAAAATATTACTGATAAGCGCTGCAATCAAAACCGGAAGTTATGGTTTTGCGTTACGTAATCCGTGCTTTGTATTCACCTAAAAATCGAACTCGAAGCCGAATTTCAAAACATTAGAAATCATTTTTGGATTTACGAAAATCGGCTAGTTTAAATTTGTTTTTTTCAATTTTCAGCAATTTTGAAAAAGAAAAATTTTTTAAATTTGAAATCAATTGTCAACTGTACCGCAAAACCGCACTGTTTTCATACCACTATTATTTTTGGTGGGCTACATTACATTGGTAGATTATAATTGGAATATTTATGCAAAATATATATAAAATAGAATAAATAGACCTTGCAAAATATTTTGTTCAATCGATGTTGATCAGGGGTAGATAATATTTTTTTAGTATAATGTAAAGGTATAACTCAGCCGCGGCTTTACATTTGTGGTAGATGTGATAATTGCAATTTCATTGAAATATGAAGCTGAATCTGGGTCTGCATTTCTTTTTCTTTGTCATAATTTTTGGTCATATTTTGTCATACTAAGCTGATTCATTTTGAATATTGAAGCATTCGTTACATTACAAAGGACATAGTTTTAAATTTACTGATGTCAACGTTATAAGTAAAACCAGTTCTTACTGAAATTAACTTTATAATTTTGCACATCTGTTTTTGAGAGTGAAAGTTGACAGTGTTTCACCCCAAATTTTCAAATTAAAAAAAATTAACTGGGATGATACTATTTTTAGCATGGACGGACCCAGTGGGGGGCAGAGAGGGGCAGGTGCCCCTCCCTGGATCCTTCCTGTCTCCCATACATTTAGCTGGTTAATTATGTGTCTATGCCAGGATAATTATTTATCAACAGAAAATTCCTCATTTGCCCCTCCCCTAGGCCAAAATCTGGGTACGCCCATGATTTTTAGGTATACGCTGACACTGAACTGCGGCATTAAAAAGAGATGTGGAAATTACTGCTTTCACGGTAGCTTCATATTACTTTTTGGATAAGTGTTGTAGAAGGACTATCTATCGTTTGATAGTTCTCATGATCAAAAATTCACGTTTTCACTTTTCTGAAAATTTTTGCCCGTGATATTCAAGGGCACAACTTAGTGGCAATTAGTGCACGCCCGTGTGGGTCACGGGCGACCGCTGTTTTTACTCAGCAAACTCTCGTTTTTAATTTATAATTTTCTATTAATAAATTTTAATTTTAAAAAATCCGATTCTTTTTTGACCGAAAATTTGAAATTAATGTATGTATTAGGGATTAATAGACCAGAATTTTTGGGGTGGTTAAATCTCCCTGCCTCCTCCGACAAGCAATATTGATTTTATAAGGTCTTCGACGTCTTCCGATCCAGAGAAAGATTTTTGATAAGTTTTTTGTTCTATAAGCATTATTGTTCTAACCAGCCCTATGCCTCACCCCAGTTCTGTAGCAATCAGCCATTATGCCTGCGTTCCAGAGTTAAACTGAGCCCCTAATAGGTAATAATAAATTAACATAGACACATTTTTTAAATGAAAATCAGAAATACAAATAAAATAATAATAATATGACAAAAAGGAAACAGAAAATATCTTGGCCATTTGGACGAAAAGGTCCCACAGGTGGGACATGGTTCATTTTCAACCAGGGCCGTGGCGTTGCACGGATCAAAGGAGCAACTGCTCCAGGGCGCCATTTGTCAGATCATAATCAAATAAAGAAAAACATACCTTTGACTTTTTTTTAGCTTTTTTGACAACTTGCAAAATAAAAATTGTACCCATGGGGGGGGGCTCCAAATTTAGGGACTGCTCCGGGCGCCAAAACCCCTCGCTACGCCGCTGTTTTCAACGTACAGCGACTAATATTAATTTACTTTCGTAATCTAACGAAAACGTAGGGTCTTATAGATATTTTGGTAGAAGACAGAATTTCAATTTTTAAAGCACAAAGCTCACGGTCTAGACCAGAGGTGGGCAAACTTTTTTCATTAGGGGCGGAAAAAAACCTAAAAATTTTACGGGGGGTGGGGGAGGCAGGATTCCAAAAAAAATACAACTTCTTTATTTTCGTAGACGGGTAAGCTACGAACCTTGTGTTGTTAAAGTTCTTTCTCATTAATTTATTAAACAAGTGCTGCAATTCTCAAATTCGATTTTTTCAAAATTGGCTGAATATGGCGCGCTACTATTTTATTCACGTAAGGGGCCGTCCATTAATTACGTAAGGACGATATTTCAAATTTTTTGCCCGCCCTCCCTACGTAAGGGTACGTAAGATTTTGGCAACCCCCTCCCTCATCTTACGCAAGGATTACCAAACAAAAATAATGTTAACCCCCCCCCCCCCAACTTTTTATAATAATATTGTAAATTACATACAAAACATGCAAAAATTTAAATTAAATTTTATTTATATAAATAAAGGTTAATGAAGATAATTAATTAAGTAAATAAAAAAGTTATTACAAAATTTTTTTAAATCAAATTAAAAGTCAGTTGTAGTCCATATGGGAGCAAGCCATTCCTCTATGGATTGGCGTCAGTTACAAAAGTTATAAAAGTATATTAAAAAAAAAAATTATAAGTATTTGAATTTTAAATTTAATTTAAAAAAAATGTATATTAAGAAACTTACGTAAGGAATACATTGGACTCCCTCCCCCCAACGTAAAGGTCCGTAACACGAGGGGATTTTTTCATGCGATCTATCGCCGCAACTTGTCGCATCAACTTATCGCCTCGTGTAATACAAAATCGCTCAGGCGATTAGTCCCTGCAACTTTGCGCACGTGCGATTTTTTGAATTAGAACTTATTCTAATTCCATGCGATTTTTTCATGCGATTTTGTAGTACCAACTTAAAATTTAAAAAAAAATTCATAAAAACTACAACATTGTTTCATTTGACAATTTGTTTACTTACAACTTCGTGTTTATTTTTCAAGTTTGTTATAATTTATAA
The DNA here is from genome assembly GCA_947369205.1 of Cantharis rufa. Lineage (NCBI taxonomy): Eukaryota > Metazoa > Arthropoda > Insecta > Coleoptera > Cantharidae > Cantharis > Cantharis rufa. The sequence goes on along the minus strand of OX376306.1, from coordinate 15,240,994 downwards.
AGTAAGGTAAGTTTTGTTTTATTTTTGAAGTATTATTTTTATATACATTTTTTGATACCCCCCTTCCCCCAAACGCTTACGACTTTACGTAATTAATTGACGGCCTCTAATGTAGTAGGTTCATACGTTTGAGCCAGCCAGTGACGTAGCGTGGATTTATGGTACCCGGGGCAAACCTTAAATTTGCCGCCCTCAATTTTCGCAAAAAAGTTTTTTTTTAAATCAATTTATTAATTGATATTAATTTATTATTAAAATTAAAATAATTAAATTACAATAATTTTATTCTGCGTGATTTGTGTAATGCAAACTCTTGAATACATTCGTCAATGTTGATTTGTATACATCTTTTTCGATTGCCAAAATACCTAAATTTATTAATCTTAACCTCTTAACGTTGACATTGTAGATCTTAAATAGTTTTTAATTATTTTTAATTTAGAGAAGCTTCTCTCATAACTGGCATTACTTATGGCAGCTTTTCTATTATTTTTAACTATTTTGCGCCATCTATCCATCATCAGCACGGCCTTTCCCTTCCGCCCCCTCCCCAGACGTGCCGCCCGGGACGTTTGAAACCCCCTGAACCCCAAGCTATGCCACTGGAGCCAGCTCTTGTTAGTGACCATTGCGTGTTGGTCGCATTTGGAAAACGAACGACTGTGGTAGTACTCTAGTATTTCGCCCACGATTCTCCTGACACGCCAAGCAACGACCGACAGGCGGGTGGCAGCAATTTTTGCAGTTTTATCTACGTATCTGTTTTACACCTGTTTGTGGCGACGTGGCTGTTAAAATATATTTCCGAGGGCCATACACTGCTACTTTAGAATGGACATTGGCGCGCCGGATTAAAACTCTTTGGGGGCCGGAGATGGCCCGCCGGCCGTACTTTGTTCATCCCTGGCCTAGACGCATTGACTTTTATTATGGTAAACTATGGACAATTACCTAAATGACTTCAGCGGGAAATCGCAAAGGAAAGGTTTCGGACTTTCTTCCGAAGGAGGTAAAGTGTCACCTTTTGACCCGCATTGGCGGTCGTAAAATGTTGTTCTTTGTCTTAGGGTGAAAAGTATATTTTTACGCCGCAAGGACGATAAAATACATTTGAGTCCTAAGGTAAGAAAAGTCGTTTCGCATCCTTCATACATCATTCCTTTATTTCTGTCTTATAATTTTTACAACTTTTACACATTTGCAAGCAAAGACAGCTTTGGTGGAAGGTGAACGTCAAATTTTTTTGGAGAATCATAGTAGGATTTACTTTAATAAAAAATGGGAAGGATGTGATTGGTGGGACATTCCGGATTCAAATTACTGCTCGGGAGCAACGAGACAATGACACAAAATTTTTAAATCCAATTCTAAATTTTACTTTAATTTTACCTAAAATTCCAATATAAATGGGAACGTTAAAATTGCGAGATAAGCGTACCCATATGCACTCGTATTCACTTTAATTTTATGCTGTCTTATTTTTAATTTTATAATTATCACCATCCAAATTAATTATAATTTTGAATTTTTCAATTTAAGTTTATTCTTTTTTATCTCCAATAAATTAATCATTCGAAAACTCAATCTTATCTAAAAATTTAAAACAGACAATCCAAAAATAATGAATATCACTTGCTTAAAAATCAAAATCACTTTATTCGCTAAATAATACAAAATTGATATTTGAATAAATTAAATAAAAAATATTTGATAAATTGACAACATATTATGAAATATTTTTATTAATAAACATACTCGATTTAAAAAATAATAAACAAAATAATAAATAATAAACAAAATAATAATAAATATATACAATATTTTAATATTTTCGATTGTCTGTTCTCTCTTTTATGATATAAAAAAAGGCTTAATGGGTCACTGTCTGACCCGCGGGTCATAAGTTTGCCACCACTGGTATAGGTGGTAACTTTAATTGTCCGTGCGCCATTATTTAGCATTTTATTGGCTAAAAATATTTAAAAAATATTGATAAAAAAGCTGATGTTCCAATGATGTCATTACTAGTCCAAGTACAAATTTGAAGGAATATAAGTAAATATTAAGTAAATTTTGATATTTCTGTTTAATAAAAGAAATTCGTCTTGGGTGTCACCCTACTTGACTCACTGAGTGAGCAATTAAGATTGGTTTACAAATATACTGCTAATATCAGTATTTTATTAAGAAAAACAGTATCAAGAGATTAAGACAGTTCACAGTTATAGTCTTCACTACAATAAATACATCCTAAAAGTTTGATATTTAAGCATATCACTACCTTTTATCTTAAGTATAGTTTCGTAGTAAATACTTCTTCGCAAATGAAAGATTGATTCTTTTCATTTTTTAATTTATAATAAACACGACATATTTCAGTAAATTACATCTATTCATCGAAATAAAGATGCCACTGATGTAAATACAGAAAATATTTTACTAAAAAGAGCATATTACTGATACATATTTGTCAATGGCTAAAAGCTTAAAAATAAATTTTTTTGTCATGTAGGTATGTCTAATAGTAGTTTATGTGGGCAGTGTAGAAATGAAGACAAAACGATATTAACACGTTTCTAATACGTATATCATACAAATTAGACTATTTTAATAATCAAATACTATTTATGTTGTTATTGGTTTACATTTGACAAGTAATGTCACTTTTCGCACTAGTGCGCGTAACTAAAATCAGTGTAGAAAGTGTGCTATTACGATCACGAAATGATTACGCGAGGATCTGACGATGCTGTAACGGCGAAAACGGTAATCTAAAATAAAGTAATGTAATTATTTTAAATATGATGAATGCTAGCTACTGTTACTACCTATTTAACCAACTCTTAAATTTATGAAATATTGCACTTACCGTTCATAGAAGTGGAACGCAAAATACGTTGTCACTAAAGACTCCACAATGACCACAATACCAATGGATAACTATGTATATAGTATAACTATGTATATATTTATCACTGAGGATAATTAGGAACTGGGAATAGGAATTAGGAACAGATAACTGAGGAAGGATAATTAGGCAGAAACATAGTGTCTACCTTTAATCTGGATTTATGCAAAAGTGGCCGATTATAAATACATATTATTTACTTTAGTTGTATATACTCGTAAAATGCTTCGAAGTCATGAAGTCAACTTTTTAGATACAGACGCCTATCGAAAAATTCCCCACCTTCTCCTACATATGTATTAGTGACATAACTACATAAACTTTAAAGTGAAATTTACTTTGATTGTTTACTTATGCGAATTATACTGTTTATATTATTACTTTGGCAAATAATGCCAAATACAGTTGCACAGAAAAACTGAGAACCCGGGAGAAGGAATTCTGGATCAGCTCTTGTGTATATTCCTGCTCGTGTAGCCATTGATGTGATCATACCAGCGATTTTACAAATATATTTATTAAAATAGCCAAAAACATAGAGTGGTTTTTTCAAGTCGGATGTTTATTTTCGCTCCGAACCCACATCCACGAGTCTTTCCTGCATTCGTCTCTGGATGTTTGTGTATTTTGGCCTAGTTTTTCTTGATAACAAAAATACTCATAAAACAAGCATTAGATGAACGTTGTAAAAAACGACAAAATTGGATTACTTAAAAGATTAAAAATAATTATTTATATAAAAATTTATCAATTATCGTCCTTTTTTCTGATATTAATAGTTTGATTATTGTACTTTCTAGTATTCATTGAATTAATGTCATTAAAATTTAAATATTGTCGTTAATTTGACCTCTTATTTATTACTTGTTTTATCTTATTGTCCTACATATTTTATAAAAAAGAAAGTTACTTTAAAAGACTGCAAGTGATGTTGAATATATTATGCAAATTTTTCAAGGGTACTAAATATCGTAATAATAATAATAATAACTATTTAGTAATTTACGCTCCTAAGTGTTATGCAACCAATAGCCAACTGGTTCGTCAATATTTTCATTCATATTTTAATTAAAATCACTTTGAAGTCAATCGTGACAGATCGTTTTAAATTTACCTTGAATGCAAGCAAATATCCAATAACATCAACTTTATAAAATTGCTAATTTAATTATCGCTTTTCACTTTTTGCAATTTTCAATTAAACCAACTTTTGAGCAAAAATAATACTGGCCGGATCATTGTGTTGTAGTAAATAATTTAGCTTCGAATTATGTAATTTAATTGATTGTAATTGCTTCGCTATCTTTTAGATTAAAGGCCAATTTATGGAATGCTTCGTGTGGACTTCTCTTTTATTTTTATTATTGCAACCACATCGATAACAAAATTAATTTTTAATTTGCTGATTTGTTTACAATATTTGGTGACGGGTTCAAAAGTCCATATAGGAAAGGATTTTCCTTAACATATCGAGATGAATAATAGGAAAAATTGACCATCGCGAAGAAAATTGGAAAAACCTTAAATGGATTAAATCGAATTTTTGAAACTCCCAATCCAGTTTATAACTTCCTGTCAGTTAATTTAAATAATTTTGCTTTTATAACTGCAGGACGTCGAAGTGTAAACTGAGTCGGTTTTGTTGCATTTATGCATTTAAAAATTTTTGTATTTATAAACAAAACAAGAATAAATTAATTTGTTTGTGCATCTGTCACGCTTTCTGTACTACATTATTGTGTAACATTTTTACGACGATTTCAATAAACTGCAATAACAAACACCATGTGGTATTTAGTCTACGCAATTTTTTTTTTAATTCTGCCTAAACAATTTTTGACAAGTTTATTATTGGAAGGTACTATTGATCCTATATCTTAGGCGTACGGTAAAATTTGTGACGCAGCCAATTACGCAGGTGTGTTATTCCATTTCAAAAATAATGTCGAAGAGGATCAAAGTTTGAACGTATTCATCTACGTGGATAACACTTTTGACAGGATTGATTTCTGAACGGTCAAGGCTTCGGCAGGGGCAAAGTTTTGGATTTTATTATTATTCTTATATTAGCTGACGATGGAGTTATAAAACTCCGAAACTAGTTTCGATAAGATTAATAAAATTTGAGTTTAAATGCAATTTAAAAGTTTGTGTTTGCTATATTATAGGAAATTAATTAATGCTATATAAGAAATAAATAATTGCTAATATAAATAAAGGACCTAATAAACACTATATTAATTAAAGGAAATTATTAATGATGAATGTTTGAATAAATATATTTATAAGCGTAAATTAAATACGGATATCCGCTAAACAAATAATGTTGGCAATTAATGAATTTGCTATCGATGAAACTATTTAGTTGTTTGTTATTTTATTTATAATTATCTATTATGAAAGATTTGAAAAGTTGTTCGTTGTAAGATGCCCCCGAAGTAACATTACTTTAAATTATATTCAGCCCCGGATCTTCGATTTTTCCTCCAGCATTTGAGTAAAGATTTCAAAAAACTCACGAAACAAATGTACTGAGTAGGTACCATATTTGTAGTAATTCATAAAAATTTAATAAAATCAACTTAGTTTTGTATGAATTTTTAAAATATGATTATTTGATTGATGATGAAATTGACCTTGCAATTTAAAATAACTTTCTAAATCACTTGAAAAATATTGCCATTAAATTTCAAAGTGATATCTGATCTAACAAAAATAAAGCTACTAATTTTGTATTTATATTTTTATAAGTCGTATTATAAGAAATCCGTTAAGGAGGCGATTTTAAAGAACGTCAGTTACAGCCAGCGGCGTGGCGAGGGGTTTTGGCGCCCGGGGTGGTTCCTAAATTTGGCGCCCTCCAAATTTAGTTCGCAACTTGCAAGTTGTCAAAAAAGCTAAAAAAAAAAAGATCAACGGTATGTTTTTATGTTAAGTTTATGATCTTTTTTGAAAATTTTTTTGGCGTTTGGCGCCCTTTGACAAATGGCGCCCTGGAGCAGTCTCTCCTTTGATCCGTGCCACGCCACGGCTCTGGTTACAGCGCAAGTTTGACTAAAGATAGCGCAATTTTTTCTTTTAATGGAAAGAGAATAATGTTTTCAACGACATGATATAACTTGAAATGATTCCATAACAAATATATTTTTTTATTGCGTTAATAAGCTTTTTACATCAAAACCGTCCAATTAATTAGAATTTCACATATATCATGTTATAGCTAAACTAAAGATCTTTAACAATCTGCAGCCAATGAAACTGAATCGTACCGATAAACGCCGATTGAAATTAAATTCAAAATATGTATCGTTACGCCATCTACTCGGATAATTCCTCGTTCAAATGATGAATCATGACCTTAAGATATTTTTTAATTTACAGTTTCTCACTGCATTGGTGAGAAAAACGATGGTAGACTCCCTTTAAAAGCAGAAAAGGCTGTGGGCCTAGAAAAGGTTGTAAATTGTGCACCTTTTTTAATTTTTCTATTTCCATTTGCCTCCAATACGGGGTTTTGTAGAATAAAAATTACCTTATGATCAAAAATATAATACAGAATAGTTTTGCTAATCCGAATGTCCGCTTGCTTCAAACACTGTATAATCCGGACAATTTTGTGTTCTTGACAAAATTTTAGATTTTGTTGAGGGTGGAAAAAGTATTTGCCAAGAAAAATTCTAAGTACCAATATCTACAATAAATTGTAATGTGTGTAAATTTAAATACAAAATGCAAACAGACATAAAATATTTGACTAATAATAAGTTAGACAATAAAAAATGATCTAACTACATAACCACTCAGGAGCTTACATCAAGCACCTTATACAGAGTATTCCAACTGAAATCTGTCAATTGCATAAAAATTATTTAAAGAAGAATGATTAATCAAAATTAACGCCAAAATCTACCGGACTACTTATTTTGACTCTCCAACGCGCTTGCAAAGACTTCGACTCTACCCACAAACGACGAGGAAACTGCTGAGATTTTTTGTAGAAATTTTAATAAACTGTTATTAGATGTTTTAACAAAACACATAATATTTCAGTTAATTAATTCATTTATTTAAGAAAAAATAATTTAAGTAACTAAAAAAGATTAAAATATAAAAATCCAAACATTTTTCAGGTGTTTTGGATCTTGTATTAATTTTTTAACGGAATTCCAAAAATTCCTTTTGATTTTTTTTTTCATTTTTCAGTCAGAAAGCACTAAATATCATTCGATATCAAATGTTTTACAAAATTCACTACTGGACATTTGTATGATCATATTACCGAGTATTAGACTTGCTAATTCAGATAATTTGAAAATTTGTAGATAGTCAGCACCTAAAATGAGTTTCTCTAAAGACAATCGATCCAGATTCAAACCGCCAAAGTCCCATGGGAAAGAATCGTTATAATAATCCATTTCTATCTCATTGACATGATTTGCCCAAATAATAATAAGCTTCATCGTATCCGAATCTATGCGTAACGGAATAGGACCCATTTTGCTGTTCGTTTTTCGTTTCTCCACTATCTTCATTAACTTGGGTGAATATTTCAATATATCCAAATCAATCTCAAGCAATTCTCCATTGCATGTCACAATTTTGGTTTTGTTAGACATTTTTAAAATATTTTGAATTCTCAATTTAGATGTAGTTTTTATTTAATTTCACTCATGTTTTCATGTTTATATAATAAAACCAGCAATTACCAAGCAAAAATTAAAAATAAAAGTAAAATCGCTTATTTTTCTATAATTAGAAATTCAATTTACGGAAGATCAAAACGCAGCAGGGGCGGATGGGCAACATCTTAGAGGCCCGGGAAATAATATTTGTCGGCCCTTTTTTAATTTCTGGATTAGCTAAAATATACATTTACAGGGTGTTACGCATTTTTCTTTTAAAATCAAATAGAGCATAGGTTTATTACAAATTTTTGAATCAGATTACATTTACTATCCAAAAAACATTCTTTTATGTTTAGAAATAAATTAATAACCCACAGAACAGACCCTCTCCTTGGTAGACGTACTTTCAGTCACCGGCACTGCGGCCCTCTGAACAACCGACCTAGCGGGAAATTTTCCGGTTATGGCCCATCCGCCCTTGAAACGCAGAAAACGCAGTTTTCTATTCACTTAGTTGCTCATTAAAATCAGTAATTCGTTTGTAACAAACCAATCAAAAAAGTGGAGCAGCTGCCCCCCCCCCCCGTGGTTCTTAACTTAAATTTTTAAATTTATTTTTAATTCATTTAAATTTGGCGGAGAAAGTTATTACTCAGTTGGGGAAGGAACCACGGAATTTGAAATTTGTTTTGTCTGCAAATAAAAAAACTTAACAATTTTTAGTGTTGAATTTTTTTATAATAAAATTTTTTTTGATTTTGCCCCTCCTTGAAGAAGATCCTACGGGCGCCCATGCTTCCAATATAAATTGGAAATTTTCCCAAATTAAAAAAAAAATTCAAAAATCAAATTTCACTCGAAAATAAAAACATTTTTATTCGTCAAAATATAAAATTTCAAATAAAATCTCAATCAAAAACCAAAATTTGTCCAAAATTTTGTCCAATTCCCTTAAGCGGCCATCTTCTCGGAAAAGGGCTTGGATTCTCCTTATAGTTGGCGTAACGTCAATTACCCTGCGAGAAAAACAGAAAATTTAAAATTCATATTATTTATAAAATTTACAATAAGTAACTAAAAGTTCAAATTGAACAAATATCCAATTTACAAAAATAAATTTTTTTGGAACATTTCAATACATCGTGCGTGCAGGGCCTCCGTGAGCGATATTGTCCAATGAAAAATAGCAAAAAAAAGCTTTACCGAATGACCGCAGTTTAGCCTTCGTTCACAACTTGAAATTACCTTAACCGCCAAATTTATTTAATAGTGATTTTCCCAGTATTAATAATTAGATTAATTAAATATGTAAAATTAGTTTTTGCATAAATTTAACAAAGCATTTAACAAAACAAAATAAATCATTCAAAATACCATAATTTTAATTCTGATGCATTATAATCCCACATAAATAGGTTAACCAAGTAGTAAATTACTTACGGAAGAATTTATCAGCTTTTTTTTAAATAGATCTTAATTTAAATCGATACTACCACTTATATGAGTATAAAAACTAATTGACTGATTAATTCACATTTCTCTCTGAATAAGAATTCAGATTCCCTTGAGTAAGGCCGTAGAATATAGTTTTCTTGCAGGTATGGTAACGATCAGCGCCGGCTCGTCAGAGAAGACAAGGGAGGCATAGCCTTTCCTGAAATTCCGGACCCTTAATTAAACTATAAAAATTTTCAAAAATATAAAAAAGTAGTTTTTTGATTGTATCTAAGTATCTATCAAAAGCAGGGCCGATTCATCCATTAGGCAAGAAAGGCAGCTGCCTAGGGCGGCAGTCTTTTAGGGGGCGGCAAAAATACTAATTAATTCTAATAAAAAATGTAACATAAATAGAAACTTGATTGTAAATTGTACTTATTTAAAAATCATATTACATTATGTAGAAAACATAAATAATTTTTAAGTGCCGCATAGTAATGCAAGAGAGTAAAGAATAAAAATAAACGAAGAACAAAAAACTGTCTACTGCAGTGTTTCCCAAATGTCTCGAACTTGCGGACCCCCAAAATTAGACACTAGTATCATGGGACCCCTAGAAAGAATTTCGTTACAAAAATAAAAATTTTAAATTTAAAAAATTATTTAAAAAACATGAAATGTTTGAAAAAATTAAAAATAAAATACAATGAATACAAAATATAGGGGTTCGCGGACCCCCATGAAACATGAAAAACACCTCAATTTGGAAAACACTGGTCTACTGTTTAAGTAAATAAATTTGTTCTCAGAGTTTATATTTATGTTGCTAATAAATATTATGCTGTTATAATAAGTTCAAATTTTAATTTTAAGGGGTGGAAAAAAAATATGCCTAGGGTACTCAAATGCCTTAACGCGGCCCTGATCTAAAGATAGATACTCCTTCTACAATACTTATTCAAAAAGTAAAGGGAGGCTGCCGCAGAAGCAGCACGGCCTATCGATGATGTAGCCATCACATGGACCGCAAAGTGAAACTGAACAATGATCAGAACTTAAAGTTGTAGCAAAAACTAAACAAAGCTATCTTAATTTTGGTGCGATTATTTATTTTTTTTGCTTTTTTGTGTATAAAATCAGCGGCGTTCACTGCTTTGCGCTCCCTTTTGCGTCTTTTTTCTGCATTGCTGCCGGGGCAACGCACCAGTCGCCCTGCAGCGACTAAGCATCAACCGAAATCTCTGGAATATATTGTCGTGTTTCAAAAATCTGTTTCATTTTTGTGAATAATTATTTTGATTTTCAGTTTTGTGAATTTTTATAAATTTGTTAATATTTTATTTTTACTAAGTTTTGAATTTGTTTATTTTCCCACCAATAAGTTAAGGTGGCAATAAGTAAAGGTGGGGAAAATGGAGCTTTTACAGACATGGCCGCTATACGCGGTTGAGCCGTAGTTTTGTCTCCCAAAATTTGATTTAAGTTTAATTGGTTTTGTTAATAAATTGAATTTAGTTTTAAGAGAGTAATTTTGATTTATTTGATTTTGGATGGTCTCAAAATTTGGAAAGAATTTTGGATTTTGGTTTTGGCGAAATTAAATTTTTTAAGGTTTATTTCAATGATTGGATTGAAGATAGAGTGGATACTGTTATAGAGTTTGAATTAAAGCGAAGAAGAATCTGACTATACCTTAGTAAACAATAATATTGAGTTAAAAGTAAAGGGATTTTACAAGTTCGTGTAAAATTGAATTCCGGCTTATATTTTTAAAATTTTTGTTTTTCTAGATTATAGTATAATAAATTTTATATTAAAAAAAATGTTATTGGTTTATTAACAAAACATACAAATGTTATATTCAGGAGCTTTCAGGCACTGGTACAAATGAGTGTAAATTTCCTGAGTTTTTTATGTGTTTTTTATATGTAATAAATATTTCTGGTTGAAATTTAGTTTTTTTGCATGTAAAATTAATTCATAATTTCAAAAACATTTCGATATCGGCCAGATTCTAGTCCTATAGTTTTGTACATCGAATATCGAATTAAAACTCAATTTTAATTTTCAACCTTCTTTACACACGGTGTGGGTTTTTTTAGATCGTCAGACTTTTTAGATTTATTGGTTGAAAATTTAATACCAATTTATAATTCAGTACCAAATGGACCAATCAAGTTGCAAAGTTGCAAATTACGTAAGGACCATTTTTGAAATTTTTGGCCCCCTCCCTCCCCCACGTAAGGGTACGTAAGATTTTGGCAACCCCCTTTCCTCACCCCCTCATCTTACGTAAGGATTATTAAGCAAAAATAATGTTGACCCCCCACTTATAATAATATTGTAAATTATATATAAAACATGCAAAAATTTAAATTAAATTTTATTTATATAAATAAAAGTTCTTTTTCTTCTTCTTCTTGTACTGACCCGTTACGTAACCCTTGATCAGTCCATCTCTTTCTAGGTCTACCAATACTACGTCTTCCAGCTTAAATGAAAGCTAATGAAGATAATTAATTATATAAAAAAGTTATTACAAAACTTTTTTAAATCAAATTAAAAGTCAGTTGTAGTCCATATTGGAAGCAAGCCATTCCTCTATGGATTGGCGTCAGTTATAAAAGTTATAAAAGTGTATTAAGAAAAAAATTTAAAAAAAAATGTATTTTAAGAAATTTTAAGAAAGTTTAAGAACGTAAGGGTCCGTAAGATTTTCGATACTCCCCCTCTCCTCAAACCCTTACGTAATTAATGGACGGCCCCAAATCTTATTAATCAAAAAACCGGAATTTTAAATTGGTAACTATTGCCTACAGTGACTTTATAGAGACAGTGGCGACAAACGATGTCCGACTTTTGATTGGCTACAATGTTTTTGCTTATATACAGCTTAAGGCAGAATAAAAATTAATTATTTTACGTTATTGGTGTATTTTATTTACATGAGAAATGAAAAATCTTTTAATTTAAAGCGTATGCCATTCTAGAGCACTATGCTTTTCCTTGAATTTGCAACATCGTGTCATCACTGTCTCTATAAAGTCACATTGCCTAATGCAGATCTGTTGAAGCCAGTGACATGCGGCAATATGGACAGGGGGCGGGGGGGCTCAAACTCCTTAGCTTCCACGACGGCACGCCACTGGTTGAAGCTTATCAGTTCCGGATCAAGGTTGGAAATTTGCTTAACAAAAATGATTTTTTTTTATTTAAGCATGTTACTGCACGAATTTCAAGGGCCTCAGTACTTCAGACAAGGGCAAAGTATTTTTTTGTCATATAAATCGATTTTACAGCAAAACTTTTTAGATATTTCTTGTCGAAAATTTCATTACGTACATTTTTGTTTATATACATTTTTCTATTTTGTCTCACGGTTAAAACGCAGCGACTTAAAAACGATCCTGTAAAATACAAAATACAAAAAATTAAAAGGCATTTTTGTGACTTTTGCAAAGCAATGGTTCATTTTCTGATAAGTAGCAGCTAGCAGCTTATTTATGCATTTTATCTTAAGATCTGTGATACTTCTGGTGTTTTCTTCAAAGAATCACTTGAAAATATATTACCAGCCTGGTTGTGGGTCCTGCATATTTGAATAGTCTTTCTTGCTAGTCTTTTCTTTTACTTTTATATTAGCAGATTGGTACTACACGGAGAATTTTGACGTTGAAAATTCCATTAATAATCTTTTATTTATAGTTTTGTATATTTCAAGTAGAGTACTGTATACTATAATCTAAAATTTTCAAGTTAAACCAGAAAGTGTAGTTGCAAGGGGTAAATATCCCGAAAATTTTGTGTACACTCGTTTGGAATTCCCTTGGAAATCATTGGAGTTCCTTGGAAATCACTGGAATTCTTGGAAATTGTTGGAATTCATTGGAAATCTTTGGAAGTCTTGGAAATTTTTGGAATTAGGTTAGTTAGGTTTTCAAACCGGGGGGTCTGGGGGGTATGGAATATCCTTCAGTGCACCAGAAATTGTGCCCAAAAAATTGTGTTATTGAGCTTATGGGTTTCAAACCAGAAATCTAACTTCTAAAAATCAAAACTCTTATGATTTCTGATTTGAAATTCAATAACACATTTTCTATTTTTGAACATAATCACTAGTGTTTCAAACCAAAAATTTAACTTTTTATCTATTTCTGTTTTATTTTGTATTCAAATCTAATGTCGATTTGGAAAAGTTAAGATCATAATAATTTATTACATTATTACGTATCATTTACTACTCGATTTTCAGTTTTTCCTACCTATTTCAGATAAATTTTATAAATTGTCCGATGCAGTGGTTTTAATATTTTATTTTTATTAATACCAATTTTGAAACACTATAACATAACAAGAAGCGTTAAAGACTTCCCGAGCCGGGAGCGATTATTTCCCTGCTTTGGTTAAAATAATAATAATATAATATTAAATATAATAGCTCAATCAAATCTATTCGAAAAAATCTATGCATTTTTCTGCCCTCTGTTCCGCGTAGGGAAATACTATGGTCACTCTAGAGCCGATCCTGCCTATGATCTGGGCTAATGCATCTCTGCAGATCATTTGTATCGTTGTATGCGATGGATAAACGATTGAAAAGTAGCAAATTTAGCAACGGTAACATAAATTATGTCTCAATTTCAATCTACGATAATTCGAAGTAAAAAAAATCATACGCGAAACAATTTAAAAGAGCAATAAAAGGATCAATTTTATTCAAATGGATGCAAAATTATATACGAGATAAATCATGGGCAAATATTTTCGTGATTATAGACTGGTAATTTTTTTACCAATAATATATTATGTGGTTTGGTTGTTCGATTTTGTAATTGTGGTCAAGAAATACGACACAACTGGAAGTATTTTTTCTATTTTGACAAACTTTCTAAATTTATTTCAATCGGTTTGGCTTGAAAAAAACTTGAAAGCAATTGAATTTTATGGTTTTCTGGTTGCTCGCTTGAATATAAACACCTACTATCAACATCCTACATGGTTATTTACCTATTTATACTTTTTTTAAAGTTTCATTTGATGTCGATCAAAGTTGGAATGTTGTTTCGTTTTTCGTACCGAAAGGACTTAAAGGTTTGTCGGTATTAAAGTTTTTATGTCAAAAAAATGGAGATACATAAAAGGAATACCATTATAAGTTATCTCTTGTAAAAGCTTGCGATGATGCAACTAAAATAGCCGCAAAAGAAGACAGATGGTAAAATACTGCAAGATAACAGAAGTACGACCGATACTAATTGGTAAAAGAACCGGAAACGTTGTAAAAAGCAGATCTTAAGCTATAGGCAATGAAAATGATGTAGGTGCTAGCAGATTAGGTTTGCCAAGGGAAGGAGGCAGGTCGGATTCCAGCAGCCGTAGGGAGTTCACTTCCGGTGGAGGGGGCCCCAGCGTGGGAACGACATCGTCAGATCTCCTCTAAACAGGGTCTATATCCTGTTTCAAATATCCACTCGTAGTTTTATTCAATCGTTGCTAGTAAAACGTGAAAAAATGGCAGCACAGTGATCACGGTAAGACAAATTTCACTATTGCATCTAAAATTCAGAATCTTTGTACGTCTTGTAAAAAACTCGGTCACCTGCTTCTTTAGTGCACGAAAGTTTGCCCCTCTTATGTTACCAGTAGTAAGTGTTTTCAAAAGAAGAGGCATCCGGTGCCGATTAATGCCTGGATAGTTTACTTCCGGTCTATTCAGAAACCCATCCCTAATTCATAAGTAGTTTCTGTCATCTTATAAATACACAATTATCAATGTAGAAGTTCCGACACATTTTTATTTAAGTAACATTTGATGACACGATGAATAGATAAGTTTTTCCAAGGTTTCAGATTAAAAAGTTATTATTAGAATACAAATTAGTTATACACACAAAAATGAATTTGTTAATTAACATTGAATCGTTTCCTTATCCTTCTAGATTGGTTTGTATGCAAAGGTGATACCAGCAGTGGTGACTTGTGCAAAAAATTCCCTTGAGCATCGTTTTTTTCGCGAGGGTGCGAGTTGCACGATCCATTTCCTCCACCGATATGCAAGACACACCGACACCTGAAGTTATGCGCTACCATAACGCACATGTGTTCCAATCCAATTGAACCACTTTCAGAATAATTTGGACGTCAGGTGGCTGAAAGGTGAGTCTTCAGGTTTATCACATGTGCTAAAAAGGTAAACCACTTAACCAGCATCCTGGGGTTATCTTTACGAGGTACCCCACTCGGGTCAGTATCAAAACAATATCTTGGCGAAGTTAATTTAAAAATAAAAAAAAGTTACAAAAATAAACTGAAAGCATAAATTTGATTTTATTTATTGTTTAAATGCTACTATGGTAACCCTATAATAGTAGGTCAATCAAATTAGACTGATTACAGTGATTGTAGCCTTGCAATGGAAAAATTCCATAGTCTATTAAATCTGCACTATTCGATATAAAAGCAACTTCAAATGAAATAAACGAAAGTTACATGAAAATCGTCCGAAAAAAATTTTTGAAAAAAATTAAAAAAAGAAACTTGAGTAAAGTATTTCACCACAGCTTTTCATAAAATTTAATAGGGTGAGTTTACTTCTTGACGGGCATTCCCCCTTTTCCCTATTTTTGTCTACCTTTATTTTATTAAAAAAAAAAAAGTTTATTATAAAAAAACTTCACTGCAGTCGCAGTCATAACGTTTAGAATGTCAGAAGTGTTTTTAAAATTTTTGTCATACACATGGTATTTGATTATACGATGAATCGATAAATCGGGTAAAATGTTGATAAGTGGTGCTTTTTTTAGTATTTGTGAGCTGAAAATATTAAGTAATTTATATTTTATTTTAAATTAAGTAAGAAATCTATACTTTTTATTGGGCGAATTGGTTAGTTAACCACATAACTATTAGCCTAACTGGGAATTATTTTTAATTAGAATTACTATGAATAAACAATTTTTTTTATAAAAATCAATTTTCCTTTAGTTAGAAATAACCATGAGAGATTGATAAATTGGAATAAATTGACATTTAAAAGGAATGTTTTGGCGTTGGTTTCAACGAAGTGACAAGTTGACAAGTTTTTTGTGGGTTTGTTGAAAATCTTTTTATTTACTGTAAAAACCAAAATTAAAATAAATCTTCTGACGAGAGAATATACAATAGAAACGGTTTTCCTTGTCAACAAGCCCCATTTTGTATGAATAATTTTTCTTAAAAAGCATTTTTTTTTTATTTAAATAAAATATTTTTGGTCAAACAAAAATAAAAAAAGAAGCCAAAAAAGAAAATTAACTAAATTAACTAAAAATGTTAGTTGTCAGCTTTTTCTCAAACCACAATAAAAATGCGGTTAACAATTAATTAAACATTAAAAAAAAATTTTTAAACACATTTTTGTTTGATCCAAAATATTATATTATTAAATTAAACAGAATTTGTTGGCTTAAAAAATATGATTATTTTATAATATAAATATAAATTTCCAACAAATCAATTCGCGTCAGCAATATATACAGGGTGTTAACTACCAACTAGTACAAAACGAAGGAGGTGATTCTATGACTTATTTTAAGAAAAAAAGTTCTTATTAACATCGGTCAGGCACCGTTTTCGAGATAAAAAATTTTTGTTCATTATTGAATCTTGTACGTTTCTGATCATAAAATGCCGTTTTTCTGGAAAACGGTGGCTCTTACAGCTTTTGACCAAGAGTACCTACCTTTTTTATGTAAAAACCTCTGACGCTTTGGAATTTGCTGTCAAAACGCCTATGTTTCAAGTGACGTAAAAGTTACGGGGGCGAAACCCTTACGCAACCCTACAATCTCCACCACTGGCATATCTGAGAACATTGCATTAGAGCCTTAAAAGTATCTATTATTGATGTAAAAATCTGTACAAAAGCTGGAGTCTGTGTAGCCTTAACGGTTCTTGAAATATCGCAAAAAAAAGTAAGAGAAAACAATTTCTTTGAACACCCTGTATGTATCTCGAAAACTCATGTTAATAGGAACTTTATTTCTTAAAATAAGTCTATAAATAAGTATTAGACTTAGAATTACTTTCTTCGTTTTGTACTAGTTGGTAGTTAACACCCTGTACCTATATTGCTATGATCAGCTTTTTTTATTTTTGAAAAATTTTTATTTTAAATTTTACCCTAATACTTTTTTATATCATTATCATCCCATAGGTGAAATTTCAGGGGGGGGGGGCAAAATAAAAAAATTCTCAAAATGTTTTTATTAAAACAAAAAAAAAACAAAAAAGTTATTGATATTATTTGTTCTTGCCCCCACCAAGGGGGATTTTAAAAACAAATTTTTTAAATTGGTAAATAAGTAATTTAAAGTATGCTACTACAATTTTGGAGATCTGGAGAAGAATTATAAAAACTTTGCACCTCATACCTTAAGACAGATAATAAAAAATTATATTACAATTAGAACAGAATCACCTCAGACCCATCCCCTCTTGTCGGGCCTCCACATTGGACTCCATTATGCTTCCAAATCATTAAAGTTTCAAAAACAGCATTTTTTGCTTTTGAGTTCACTTTTATAATGCTTTTAACTGGAAAAAATTGTTTTTGTGTTTTTGGTAATTTGTTCAATTTGTTATTCGATCTTAAAAATTTCTGGACTCGAAAAATTTAGAGAACGTTGATTTTTTTCATATTTTTGTGAATAATAATCATCTTGATTTTGGAATGAAAGTTTCAAGGTTTCAAAATTCAAAGAAAATTAGTTTTAGTTTATTTTGGAACATAAATTATGAAAATTTTACTAGTTTTTAGTAATTTCTTTTTTTTTAATTTTTTAAAAGTTTTTTAATTTTTAAGTTTAACTGAAAAATTCCAGGTAAGGTAAACTGGGCCAAAGACCAATTTGAGTTGGGTAAATTGAGTTGAGTAATTTTTAAGTTGGAGCCGCTTCAGAAATGTTTTTAATGAGTGGAGCGACTTGAAGCCCGTCTTTCTAATTATTAAAATACAGAGAGTACACCTTGCACCCCCATCCTTTACCTGAAATTTGTCTTTGGCCCAGTTTACCACTTTCATAATTTTGGTTAAAAGTGCCTTTGACCCAGTTTATCACTTTTATTATTTTACTGTAAAGTGCCTTTGTCCCAGTTTACCATTTTCTAAATTTGACCCAGTTTACCATTTGGCCCAGATTACCATAACCCAAAATTCCAAGGTGTCAATGATTTCTAGGTATACTCCCACCCCATCTGACATAGTCGGTCGTTTTGCAATTTTGCTTGCATTCTATTACAGTGTGAAAAACCTGAAGAAAATCAGGGCTGTCCATTAATTACGTAAGGGTTTAAGGGGGGGGGTATAAGAAATCTTACGGACAAGGGTCCGTAAGATTTCTTCACATAAGGATGTGGGGGAGGGAGGGGGTCTGACGCAGTCCTTACGTAAGATTTTTAAACCATTTTCTTAAATTAAATTAAATTTAAAATTTAAAAATATTCAAAATTTAAAAATACCCAAAATTCAAAAAAAGGTTTTTAAATTGTAGATGTACATACCAATAACAAAAATGATTATTAATTTTTAATAAAAAAATTGGGGAACTGTCAGGGACCTACAAACACGAATCGAGCATCGACAAATATACTATTGGAAAGAGGACAATTTTCTGAGTATATAAAATTTTTTTTTTTGCGGATTATCCATTAGTTTTCGAGAAAACAGCATTTGAAAATCAAAATTTTACATGCATTTTAGATAGGGAATTCACTACATAAAAGTTCTATTGACGGTGCGTGCGTTCTGATATAGTCTTAGTGTTCGCCGTCAGACGCGATGTTGAACCCCTTTTTTTTTTTAACCTAAAAACCCCCGTTTTTAGGTTAGAATTTCGATTGCCTTGACTCTCGATTGACTCACTAAAAACATCCCCCTAGGTAGCACAAACTCGCCAAAGGTGCTACTCGAAAGGGGTGAAACTCGTTAGCCGTGCACGATATGTACCCGTCGGTGGCATAATCGCGTCTGACGGCCAACACTAAGATTATATCAGAACGCACGCACCGTCAATAGAACTCAGGAGTGAATCAATTCCCTATGTAAAATGCATGTAAAATTTTGATTTTCAAATGCCGTTTTCTCGAAAACTAATGGATAATCCGCATCGAAGTGCGGTCTTAAAATGCTCAGAAAATTGTTCTCTTTCCAATAGTAAAAAAGTCGAGGCTCGATTCGTGTTTGTAGAACTGACAGTAACCAAAAATTGACCCCCCTCTATCACTAATAAAAAGGGGTAGGGGGGTCAATGCATTTTTTTTTATAATCCTTACGTAAGATGTGGGGGGGGGAGGTTGCCACAATCTTACGTGCCCTTACGAAAGGGGGGAGGGGGTCGAAAATGACAAAAATCGTTCTTACGTAATTAATGGACGGCCCCTATTTAGATTTTTAAGCCAAAGTCGGAAAAATTATTAGGAATCAAGGAAAATTTCTAGAAAGTTTGAAAATCAGAATAAATTTAAAAAGTTATTTTTTTATTTGCTATTTTATTAAAATTTTTAAATTTCAGAAATTGATCGAAGTTCGAAAAGTCAGGGAAATCCTTTATTTTATGCCCGTACTAATAGTCACGGATTAATCCGAGATTCAAGATTAATTCTCGAAATAGCAGCTGTTCTAAATTCCAGTAATCTCATTTGGTAAATCGTAGGATTATCTTGAATCTCGAATTAATCCGTGACCATTAGTACGGCCATTAGTTATATTTTTATATTATTTTAATCATAGTCAAGGAAAACCTGGAAAAATCAGGGAATTTATTTTGAACAAACATTTCAAATCTAGTAATTCTAATTTAATTCGCAAAATTCCTTTTTAATTTATAAAATAGTGTAGTCAATATTTTTGTGTTTTTGATTGAAATGGTGTTTGTGTAGACTGGCACATATCGTAAACAAATTAATTATGCCATTGACTGTCTTGTTCATACATAATATTGCTCTGTTCTGTTTATGTATTGTGAAGTACACACTTATACTATACTGCCAATTTCTTTCTTTTGTCCCTTTTTCTCATGCAAATCAAAAGAGTTTTTGATACATTACGTCACCTTAATCTTAATTTTAATCTAAATTTTAAGGAAATGGGGTTTTGGGGATTATTGGGGTGTTGGAGGAATTGGGTTTATCTCGATTATCCCAAGCTATGTATTGAAAAAATCCAAAAGGCTAATGTCCACTTAAGACAGAAAGTCTCGAGACTCGTATATAAACCTATGCTAATACTAGTCTCAGTTAAGTCTCAGAGACTTAGGTATTAGCATGGTTTATATAGGAGTCTCGAGACTTTCTGTCTCAAGTGGACACTAGGCTAAATGGCCACAGGTTTATATTTTTATATCGGCAATGTTAGTCCATTAGTCTCATTCACTTCTTCTGTCTTCGTATACGAAATTATGTTACATAATTTGTTATTCGTCTACTATAGGTAGCAGCTAAGCAGTAAGGAAATCAACGTTGTCGAAGAAATACTTGATGTTTGAAAACATTTTATCAAGATAATAACTTATACTGAGAAGGGATTACCGAGCTGGATAATTTAGGAGAACATTGGTTTATCAACTACAAGTTACCCTACCGATTGGGTAAGTTTTTGCTTGCTGTAAATGTACTTCTGCATCGTAGTTTTTTATTTGAAAGCTAGCATGGTTGTCAGCCTACGCTAGTAGTATTTTTTATGAACTTAGTTGCTACCGCAGTAAGGCATTGGTTGCATCGAATTGAATTAATTGATAACTTATTTGTGGCTTTTAGCCCAGTTGGTTTTTGTAAATACTGTTACAGATTGTGATACCTCCAGCACACATAGGACAGGCAAATTTGATGCATATTCACATCGACAAGAGCAATTATTTTGTAAAATATTTAAGATCACAGAATTATAACATATAATTATTGTAAATATTTCATTTAAATATATTGACTTATTAAGTTCTGTTCAAACTTTTTGTTTTACTTAATTTTTAGCTGACTTACAAACTGTCGTTTGTCGTTTGTGAGATTGTGAGAAGCGTCAAGTGCAGCCGATCCGTAAAACAGAACGGCGATCGAAAAACAGAACAGTTTAAATTTGGAAATAACTATTAAATGTAATTTATCTTATTCAAATTTGCTATTTCTTCGATTATATTTCATTGGTGTGTCAGCCACACGCCTTTAATTATTTCCGATCTACAAAATTCATACAATAATCGCAAAAGGTAATTTTTTTTACCAGACCGCAAAAAATGTTCAATTTAAATAATCGAACATTATTATTATATATAACATTATTTTGCTATCAAATAAATTATTAAGTAATAATTGTGCTCCAATAATCATTTCGTTTCAATTTTATTGCTTTTAAACAAGAGAAAAATCAATAGTTTATTACTCTAGTCAGTGAAGGACAAAGTAATAATCCAAAAATTACCATCACCGCAAAATCTTTGAGGAACTTTAATCCAACGTAGTAATTATTTAGAGAGTTTACTGAACCAAGAAGTATCAATTTTGAAATTAATTCGATTTTTTATTTAAAAGTCGATAACATGAATGAATTTTTCTTTCATTGTTGAATGGTGATTACGAACGAAACCATTGATGATATTATACAAGCGTACAAGATCACTGTGGGCGACCTTGAAATTGATGAAGCAAGAAGTGCATTATTAGTTCGGCGTATTTCGTCAGACGTCTAAACGTGGGTGTAAAGACGTCGTCGGCGTCGTTACACAAAATATTCCGAGCGTTTACCAGAGTGACATCTACTTTTTTCTGTGCAAACTCTCTAACAAATCTATTGTACTATGAGAATTGAGAAAAGTAAATAAAACATGAATTGTAGTATTTTTATCACTCATTATGAAGCATAAATTAGGGGTTTACGCGGCTCGCGAGTGAGTAAATTCTTTATTGGTAAGGTCACTCTTAATTATTTCTATTTTTAGTTACTCTTTATTTGTATGAAGAAGCTAAATAATGGAGTTATTTTGGTCTTGATGACAAGTAGCAGTGAATTTCACGTTTTTACTGTCGTGATAGGTGCTAAAGTTAGGGCATCCAAATTTATTGTCTTTTCGTTAAATCCGCTAAATTTACATAATTTATTCTGCCATTTTTTGTTTAATTTTTGAACAGGTTTATTTTATTTATGTGCTATAATTTGAGACTTTCATTCGCGGAGAATCCTTGTTTTGGTGATTTTGTTACATTTTTTGGAAAAGGAATAAATTAATTGGTAATTTTAAAGTCTTCCGGATTCAAAAGTGAAAGTTGCCCTCAAAAATATTTTGATATTTTAATGCATCAGTTGAGCGATAAAATTTTGTACGAAAATTCTGTAAGAGTTTACTTAAGGGAGCACCGGCAAAGCTCACCTTTCTTGAGACTCTTTACTCTTTGATAAGACCTTGGGCTGAAAGTCAGTCAGAAAGGAGTCACCTCTAGGTATCTAGGATCTCTATCCCATATCACCATGAGACTCCCGTGATCTCCACGGTTGCCACACTTGCGACTTAGCAGTATTGAAATACTTTAAATACGCAGTGCTAAAGTAATACTTTAGTGTCCCTCGTCGCCGGCAGTTAAAGTAATGTTAATTAAATTTAACAATGCTTTGAAGGTTTGAAGAAAAAATAACAAGTTTTATCAGGAGTAAATCACTAGAGGCTTTCACTTCTAAAAATACCGTCGAACATATATCATACATATATCGAATAAAATTCCAAATCGAACAAAAGCAGTCGAATAACTGTTAGTCGATAAAATAAATATTTCGAAAATTCTTAACTCAATTAATTATAATTTTATTTCTTATCTATAGTTTATTATTTTTAGTTTATTTTACTTTTTAAAATCTCTAATAGGTATTGGTATTCTGCAGCTGCAAATTCAAATTAAATACTTTTTCTCATAATTATTACGCATTAATTCAGTGAAGAAATATATAAATTTTTATAATAAATTTAAAATTCTTGAAAAATCTGACTTCTTCGCTCTACGCCATCTTCATCATCATTCATCATTCATCATTCATCATTCATCATTCATCATTCATCATTCATCTTTCATCGTTCATCGTTCATCGTTCATCGTTCATCGTTCAACGTTCATCGTTCATCGTTCATCGTTCATCGTTCATCTTTCATCGTTCATCGTTTATCGTTCATCGTTCATCGTTCGTCGTTCATCATTCATCTTTCATCGTTCATCGTTCATCGTTCATCGTTCATCTTTCATCGTTCATCGTTTATCGTTCATCGTTCATCGTTCGTCGTTCGTCGTTCATCATTCATCTTTCATCTTTCATCGTTTATCGTTCATCGTTCATCGTTCATCGTTCATCGTTCATCGTTCAGCTTTCATCATTCATCATTCATCATTCATCATTCATCATTCATCATTCATCATTCATCTTTCATCGTTCATCGTTCATCGTTCATCGTTCATCGTTCATCGTTCATCGTTCATCGTTCATCGTTCATCGTTCATCGTTCATCGTTCATCGTTCATCGTTCATCGTTCATCGTTCATCTTTCATCGTTCATCGTTCATCGTTCATCGTTCATCGTTCATCTTTCATCCTTCATCATTCATTCATCATTCATCATTCATCTTTCATCTTTCATCGTTCATCGTTCATCGTTCATCGTTCATCGTTCATCGTTCATCGTTCATCGTTCAGCTTTCATCATTCATCATTCATCATTCATCATTCATCATTCATCATTCATCATTCATCATTCATCGTTCATCGTTCATCGTTCATCGTTCATCGTTCATCGTTCATCTTTCATCGTTCATCGTTCATCGTTCATCGTTCATCGTTCATCTTTCATCCTTCATCATTCATTCATCATTCATCATTCATCTTTCATCTTTCATCGTTCATCGTTCATCGTTCATCGTTCATCGTTCATCGTTCATCGTTCATCGTTCAGCTTTCATCATTCATCATTCATCATTCATCATTCATCATTCATCATTCATCATTCATCTTTCATCGTTCATCGTTCATCGTTCATCGTTCATCGTTCATCGTTCATCTTTCATCGTTCATCCTTCATCGTTCATCGTTCATCTTTCATCGTTCATCATTAATCCTTCATCGTTCATCGTTCATCGTTCATCGTTCATCGTTCATCGTTCATCGTTCATCGTTCATCGTTCATCTTTCATCCTTCATCATTCATCATTCATTCATCATTCATCATTCATCTTTCATCTTTCATCGTTCATCGTTCATCGTTCATCGTTCATCGTTCATCGTTCATCGTTCATCGTTCATCGTTTATCGTTTATCGTTCAGCTTTCATCATTCATCATTCATCTTTCATCATTCATCGTTCATCACTAGGTATCTAGGATCTCTATCCCATATCACCATGAGACTCCCGTGATCTCCACGGTTGCCACACTTGCGACTTAGCAGTATTGAAATATTTTAAATACGCAGTGCTAAAGTAATACTTTAGTGTCCCTCGTCGCCGGCAGTTAAAGTATTGTTAATTAAATTTAACAATGCTTTGAAGGTTTGAAGAAAAAATAACAAGTTTTATCAGGAGTAAATCACTAGAGGCTTTCACTTCTAAAAATACCGTCGAACTAATGTACATATATCGAATAAAATTCCAAATCGAACAAAAGCAGTCGAATAACTGTTAGTCGATAAAATAAATATTTCGAAAATTCTTAACTCAATTAATTATAATTTTATTTCTTATCTATAGTTTATTATTTTTAGTTTATTTTACTTTTTAAAATCTCTAATAGGTATTGGTATTCTGCAGCTGCAAATTCAAATTAAATACTTTTTCTCATAATTATTACGCATTAATTCAGTGAAGAAATATATAAATTTTTATAATAAATTTAAAATACTTGAAAAATCTGACTTCTTCGCTCTACGCCATCTTCATCATCATTCATCATTCATCATTCATCATTCATCCTTCATCGTTCATCGTTCATCGTTCATCGTTCATCGTTCATCGTTCATCGTTCATCGTTCATCTTTCATCATTCATCATTCATTCATCATTCATCATTCATCTTTCATCTTTCATCGTTCATCGTTCATCGGTAATCGTTCATCGTTCATCGTTCATCGTTCATCGTTCATCGTTCAGCTTTCATCATTCATCATTCATCATTCATCTTTCATCGTTCATCGTTCATCACTAGGTATCTAGGATCTCTATCCCATATCACCATGAGACTCCCGTGATCTCCACGGTTGCCACACTTGCGACTTAGCAGTATTGAAATACTTTAAATACGCAGTGCTAAAGTAATACTTTAGTGTCCCTCGTCGCCGGCAGTTAAAGTAATGTTAATTAAATTTAACAATGCTTTGAAGGTTTGAAGAAAAAATAACAAGTTTTATCAGGAGTAAATCACTAGAGGCTTTCACTTCTAAAAATACCGTCGAACTAATGTACATATATCGATTAAAATTCCAAATCGAAAATTCTTAACTCAATTAATTATAATTTTATTTCTTATCTAGTTTATTATTTTTAGTTTATTTTACTTTTTAAAATCTCTAATAGGTATTGGTATTCTGCAGCTGCAAATTCAAATTAAATACTTTTTCTCATAATTATTACGCATTAATTCAGTGAAGAAATATATAAATTTTTATATCATCATTCATCTTTCATCATTCATCATTCATCATTCATCATTCATCATTCATCATTCATCTTTCATCGTTCATCGTTAATCGTTCATCGTTCATCGTTCATCGTTCATCGTTCATCGTACTTCGTTCATCGTTCATCTTTCATCCTTCATCGTTCATCGTTCATCGTTCATCGTTCATCGTTCATCGTTCATCGTTCATCTTTCATCATTCATCCTTTAGCTTTCATCGTTCATCGTTCATCGGTCTTCGTTCATCGTTCATCGTTCAGCTTTCATCATTCATCATTCATCATTCATCTTTCATCGTTCATCGTTCATCACTAGGTATCTAGGATCTCTATCCCATATCACCATGAGTCTCCCGTGATCTCCACGGTTGCCACACTTGCGACTTAGCAGTATTGAAATACTTTAAATACGCAGTGCTAAAGTAATACTTTAGTGTCCCTCGTCGCCGGCAGTTAAAGTAATGTTAATTAAATTTAACAATGCTTTGAAGGTTTGAAGAAAAAATAACAAGTTTTATCAGGAGTAAATCACTAGAGGCTTTCACTTCTAAAAATACCGTCGAACTAATGTACATATATCGAATAAAATTCGAAATCGAAAATTCTTAACTCAATTAATTATAATTTTATTTCTTATCTAGTTTATTATTTTTAGTTTATTTTACTTTTTAAAATCTCTAATAGGTATTGGTATTCTGCAGCTGCAAATTCAAATTAAATACTTTTTCTCATAATTATTACGCATTAATTCAGTGAAGAAATATATAAATTTTTATATCATCATTCATCTTTCATCATTCATCTTTCATCTTTCATCGTTCATCGTTCATCGTTCATCGTTCAGCATTCATCATTCATCATCCATTATTCATTATTCATCATTTACCATTCATTATTCATTATTCATCATTTACCATTCATTATTCATCAATCATCATTCATCAAACTCACTGTAATTACAAAATTTTACAAATGAAAACAAAATCAAAAACAAAATGTTTCCAAATAGAAACTGTTTGTTAAACAGAAAGCAATCTTTCTCTTTGCCTTCTTTTAGATGTGCCACTGTATTTTGGGTATCTTAGCCTTTTAAAAGTATTCTGTAACTAGTGTCCTAGTTACAAGAATGGCGTGTTTCTTTTAAGGTAGTTTTTACAATAAAAACATAATAATTGCAATAAAAACAGTTATTTACGCACTAAGGTTGTAAAGTGGTTGTTTTTGACTTGTGGTGTGGAAGTTGAAGCACGAGTCAAACTCGAGAACCACATAAAATTGTTTTTCCAAAAAAGTTTTGATAAGAGCTCGGAGCATGCTAATTTTGATTTTTAAATTTTTTAAGAATGTCTAATTCCCGTGTGCAATTTTGGGTATTTTTTATTTTCCTGAGTAATTCTTTACTTTTAGAGATCCAGATGAAAAACATAAGTGATATCGACGCTCATTATGGCTTAACAAGATCCTTTATTTTTTAATTTGAAGTAAATAAACTTCTAAGTTTTTAAAATCTAGATTAGAAATTGTTAAAACTAAGTGTACATTTTTCAGTGCAATTTTTTCGCCATTATATTTTTATCTGTGAATAGTGAAAAGCATGGAGGAGGCGAAGAGATGGGAAGGAGAAATTCTAGCTTTCCGCTATCTCAAATTTTTGATTCAAAGTAGTCTAAATTGGAGGGCTGCTCAGAAAATAATTTTTTTTTCATTGAACAACATTTTGACTTTCACTCGTTTTATTTTTATCTAGTTTTTACGTTTTATTCTGAATATTGGATGTAAATAATATTATTCTTAATTGAAAAATTCGACCGCTGCGCCATAATTTAGTAAATTGAAATTTGATACTGATAATTAAAATAACCACTTAATTGGATTAGTTCGGAGAAAAATAATTAATATTTATGGATGGATAATGACAATAAAATACAACACGTGATGTTTCACTGTTTGTTGTTGTAACTGGTTTGTTTATTCCCAAGATGAGAGTAATAAATGTCAACTGCAATTTACATAGTTTTAAAAAGTAGTAATATGAAATTTATTTTCAAATGCGTGTAGAGTAGTTTGACAGAAAAGGATATATGAGGATAGTGGGTGGATGTTAAAAATACAGCTAAATTAGAAACGTGGGAGTCACAAACCTAAATTCTTCCAACTGGAGGTGGAATCACTAACGATTCATTCTGTATATTGATGTGTGTAAAATGTACTGTTTTATTTTACTCATTTTTTGGTCAATTATGACCTTACCAATTAAATTAGCCAAGTGGAAGTGAGTAAGTTGGTCCAATTGACCTTTCGTCTTACAATTTTAGAAGAACTTTTACGGTTAAATTTATTGCTTAAAATTGGACCAACCTTGGATGGCTTAAGAATGACGGCGAAAATAAAATGTGGTGTCGAAAAAATCGTTATTGACACCCACCTTTAAATAAATAACTGGCTGCCGATCGAACGTAATAAATTTTTCAGTTTCCAAAAGGAGAATGTTTTCTATATGCAAATCCATTCATTTTTTCTAACATACTCAGTTTTGCATATTATAACCGTCAATATTGTTATTCTTCTTCTAAAGTTTACTGGGGGATTAAATCCAAAAATCCAAAAACATACTACATAAATAGTTAAGCTATCCCTATATTCCATTTATTTTAAAGAGCAAAGTCTAATTTCAATTGGCGAATAACTGTTTGTCAAGTAAATAGGTATCTGTTGCTTTACTGAAAATCTCTGCTTCCTCGATTTGAGAACGGCAGCTATGCCAGCGCAATTTTTTATTGCTTGCACGCACTGTTATTAAAATTATCTATAAAAGCGATAATTGCTGTTATTACAGGTATAACATTTAAATGTATACAAAGTTATAAAAATTTAATTACATGCTTTTACCAATCAATCGATCGTATAAAAAATGATAAAACTTGTTCATAATGTTTACATGATCATGTATTATACATACATTTTTTGAAAATAATGTTTAAAGCGAAGATCAAATTTAAAATTTTACTTTTAAGTATCCTTCTATCTTTTATCTAATTTTTATTACAAAATAAATATGAATTGTAATAATTATTATTTTGTCAGATTATCTGCATTTATATTCCATGCGGACGGCGAATTTGGAAGCCCTGGATATGTTTTGTGAAAGAAATATCTATCTTGAAAAGTTTGATAGATCATGCGGCCCAAGCCATTTGCTTATTTGCAATATTTTAGAAGACTGAATTATTGGTAAAATAATTCTCTAATTTGTAATATATTGCTCTGACCTACCCTTATAAATTGAGCTTGTAAAAAAATTTAAAATCTAATAACACAGATTTATTTTTTTAAATTCATGTCATGTCGAAGTCTACTGAAGGTTGCGCTGTTGAAGATTTAGTCAATTAATAGAAGTCAAGTTAATTATTTCAAGTGGAATGTAGTTTCCACAAGAATCGAGAATAGATTCTGAAATTTTGATTGGAGACAGGTCGAGGCTTCGATTTCTTCTTTTGAGGTATCAAAACTGCTAGGTTGGGAGTTGTCGATCTGCACAATAGTGCAGAAACTAATAAGTTTCTAACACAATTGGAATATAAATTAACAAAAGCTTGAGTTGTTCCAATTTATTCCTAATTTTCATTTGGGGCACTTATGCTGCAAGCTCCATACCCCCGTTTCCTGAAAAACTCTTTATTAACGAGACTCTAGCGGCTTCACTTTATAAATAGAAATAAATAAAATTAAATCTGGAACAGCCTTCTGGAAGTTCACAAAAGAGTCACTAAAAAACAGCAATTGGTTTATACTAAGACTGCACGCAGTGCTTTTCGGAATGAAAAATAGTCACGGATTAATCCGACATTCAAGATAATCCTAGGATTTATCAACGAGATTACTGTAATTTAGAACGTATCGTAGCAACAGCTGCTATTTCGAGAATTAATCTTGAATTTCGGATTAATCCGTGACTATTAGTACGGGCATTAGCAAAACAAGTTTTTTTTTTAATATTTGAATTTGGCCCCCCTTTGAATAGCCGCTTGGGGAAGGAACCTCGGTTTCCCCCTATCTCCCAGAATAGGGGCTGGGTCAAACTATAGCAGTTTTAACACATGACCGGTTTCGGAACTATTTTAATGAGTTTTCCGTTCTCAGATGCATACAGACTTGCGATGACTGTTGAATTTAGTGAAATCATTTAATCGGTCACGACATGATTTTTTAATTTCCGAAATTTGGATGTAGTAGAATCAACATAATATGATATTATTGTAAATTAAATTTGTTATGACTGTGATTGAAAATTTTTCTCTTCGTGACAATATAATATTTTGTCCCTCGTACAGTCCTCTTCCGATAATTCAATTTAATTCTGCTAACATAACATTAACAGTATGATTCAATTGCAGATAAAAATTACCGAGAATTTTCATTTACATCCAGCCTGCTCGACGATTTAAATTTTAAATGTGAGCCATGTTCTCTAGCAATTACATAGCGAATCACTGTTAGTACTACCTAGATGTGAATCATAATCTGTTTATATACCACTAACAAGTATGATATACCCAAGACCTAGAATGTGATTTAATTAGTTTCCGTGTCCATTTATTATTAGAGTCATTGAACATTAAAATAGTGCCAATTTAATAAAAAATTAATAATAGTATTAATCACTTTTTAATTAAATACATTAGAAACGTGATAAACATACTAATATTTGCATATAATACAGTTAAGTGCTCAAATGTGGTTATCGAATCCAAATCAAATAAAAAAAATTTTTAAGGAGAAAATTTGTTCTTTGGAAAATTTGGTAGGACCATCGTCGAAAAACAAGAGAACCATATAGTTCCGATTCTTTAATTTATTAATTAATTCTTTAATTATTTTGTTTATCTTCATTTATGCCCTCAAGTTAAAAATAAATGAGATAATACAAGAGTTTTACTACACCGCCTTTTTATGGTTTAATTTAAAAAATACTGATTTAAAAAAAATACGGCTAACAAATTTATAGGAAATTGAATTTGCTACAACTTTTGTTTTGACGATGTTTTGTTAAAACTGAAATTGGCCGAGTTATTCAAGAAAAACCATTTTTCATAAAATTCAAAATAGCGCCGCTTTTGTCAGATTTAATTTGAAAAATATCGATTTCAGAAAAAAAAATACGGCAACCGAATTTGTAAAAAATTGAATTTCCTACAACTTTTGTTTTCGCGAATTTTCGTTAAAATTGAAAATGGCCGAGTTATTCAAGAAAAAACAAATGCAAGATTTGGTCGACTTGACCCCCCAACGCAACGGTTGAAACAAGAAAGAGCGACAACGGAATTATGGTATATTCGGCGAGATTATTTGGACATAATGACCGTACTAAAAGTACTCACTTTACACCCCGATTTGCGGATGTAAAGTATTAGCACATTTTTACCCTAGGCAATAAAATTTTATTTTGTCTTAGGCAAACAAAGAAATCAATAGACGACTAATAAAAAAGTCACCAGGAGTAAAATAGCAGTTACATTTTTTACACTTCCGATATCCGGCATGTCTTCACCTTCGCAGAAAAATTAACCCTTTTAGTACTTTTTTGTAGTGGTTGGTAATATTACCAGTGCATGCCAACTGCTACTTTTTAGTATTATAGAGCACGGTAATTTTCTATAGAAAATATAGAAAATCACTGATCGAGCACATGCATTATTGAAAAATGCTTTAAATTGTTTGCTTTAAGTTTCGTAATTCGCGAAGTTCCTACTTTACCTTCCGGAATTGCAAAAACAGTACTATATGCACCTCTGAAATAAAGCGACTTTTGGCGTTCGGGTAATTTTTGAAAACTTTTTTAAAACAATACTTGACCCTCACGCCAAAACGGATCACTTTATTCCCTTGAAGCATAATTTACTATTGTACAGTAGCGGTCATGGAAATTGCATTGAAAATTATTCCCAAATTAAAACAATAGATTTCTAAGTATATTACCTACATATATTCCTAATAATAAAGAACAGAAAATAGAATAAAAATAGATAAAAAGTTAAATTTTTGGTTTAAACTCATAAAAACACAAAAATACATTTTCTTTTTTGAACATAATCACAAAGCTAGGTTTTTCAAACCGGAGGGTCTGGGGGGTATGGAATACCCTCCAGCACATCAGTGGTTGTGTTAAAAAAAAGAAAATGTGTTATTGAATTTTAAATCAGAAATCTTAGATTTTTAGAAATTAGGTTTCTGTTTTGAAACTTATAAGTTCTATAAATTTTTTGACTTTTTTGAGCACAATCTCTGGTGTACATTTCGTTGGGAATTGTTATTTTAATTCGGAAATATTCAGCGATGCAATTTCCAGGACTGCTACTGTATATTGTTTAATTGTAAACTTTTTTTTTAATTTCTAGAAATTTTACTTAAAAAATCTTATACTTAAATCGTTAGACTTGAACAAAATTTTCTTTTTACAGGATGATCTCTGGAGATATATCCTGCTTGAAGCTGACATTTAACTGTCGACAACCTTGGATTGTTTGCGTTGGATTTGAACCTCAAAATCTATTGGATTTACTATCTTTAGAAAGACCACCAACGCTTTAGTGTTGGACTGATAGAATAATATTAAGCAATTAAGCTGTAGAAGCATACAAAACTGTAACTTGGCGAAATTTGCAGAACAAAAATATACACTGGAAATAGACCAATCACAACGCCTTTCTTTGTCATATTTTTTTTTCGTGATGATCCTTCTCTAGGTATCATAGGTTTTTCAAATAAAATAGTATTATGCTCAATTGTTGTTTCTAGCAGCGTTGATAAAATTTTCAGTGTCTTCCCTGGGTAATTTTTCTCATTTTTATCAGTATATCTACTACTTCATTACTGGCCGTGAGTCTAGAAGTCAATAGTGATACGAAATCATTTGCATATCACGTTGCGTATTGAGTTTATCAAAATGTGCTTGGAGGAATTTAAATTTCATATCTTGAATCGTCATTAACAATTTATTATATTCATAACCAGCAGGAAGCACGCGAGTATAGTGTTATGTATGTGTTAAACCAGAGGTTCTAAAAAATTTTAATATTATTTTTCTCCTTCCTAAAACTCTAAAGTCCTTATTCATTTGCTAAATCAGTAAAAGGAGGTTTACTCTATTGACCTTTCACGTTTTGTTAATTTGAATTTAGAATTTTCGCACTTGAACTTAACCAGCGATCACACCAAGCCACTATAGTGGTGGGTAACTATTGAAGTTGAAAGTCTGCAATAAATTTTTGTAATGCTTACTTTCTAAAGAAATTATTCATTCATACTAGAACCGGATATTATATACAGCATTGTCATCCTTTTATAACTTGACTGCAGATTGCGATAGTTTATGTTACAATATAATTAAATCATTAGCGATCGTGCTATTACTATTTCGTCACAATGACATGGAAAATTATTAATGGAATACCAGAGAAGAACGAAATTATTGCCTTTCAGGTTTTCAGAAGTAATGGTACAAAATATAAATAAAAGTTGACTAACTGTGGAAAATCAAGTTCCGTATTTGATGATACTGCAATCTGCAATGGATGAGTGAAAATATGGAACACTTGAACCAACGACCTCCGCTAAAGTCGTCGGATGTTGTAGGATGTAGAAAATGCTTAAAAATTTAAACCGTGGGCGCGTCTATTAAGGTGTGTAAAACTTTTATTTTGATAATTGTGATACAACTTGATTAAAATGTTTGTTTGTACTAATGATTTTTCTAAATGGGGGTTGCACTTTCAATATCATAGTGGGTGCTAATAGGATTTTGAAAAGCTTTAAGGCGCAACAATAACTACAGTATGAAATTATATAATACAGAGGAAGCATAATTATCTTGGAACGATTTTCCAAGAACAGTTTTGGTTTTCCCTAGTTTTGGCCCGAGGTACGGTCATCCGCTTTCAGGAGATATACTATAATTTAAAAAATTTTGTTGAACAAAAACTTGGTTTCTTCTCAAACATTTGGAACCAAACTTAAATTTTAAGTATTGAAAAGAGGAAACAATTCTAGTTTTTTACACTCTGCCTTCTAAGGTACACAAAAATTTTCATTTTAGTTATTACAGTTGATTTAAATTATTCATACGTTAAATCGTTTCTAGTTATTGGAAGTAATTTCGCTCCTACGTGTTGAAAACAAAACGGGTTTTATTTTTGCGTTGGTTCTAGAAACGTTTAAGAATTAAACAAGCCAAGTCTACCTGCGATCTGGAGAATTTTTAATAATGAAACCTACTACTATAATTACTTTTATTTGCGAAGGAGTTGACATTTTTGGGATTGCTCCAAAAGCAAATAAATGGAAGCTACTTGGTCTACTTAATTATACTAAGCAATTCACCCACGCATAGCAGAAATTTAGAAATTGCGATCAGAATAGCGTAATTATGTCGTTCTTGAACCTCTTCTTGTGTAAGAACGTTGAAACGGTCAAGGAATTGACCATAACAGACCCATCAAAAAACCCTAGCGGCTGACTGAGTGATCTAAGCTGGATTAACTGGGAGAAACTGCATAGGTAGATTGGTAAACAGATGGAAGTAATACTTCAGTAGTATTAAGCATAGGAGGATCTGATGGAAGCGTTAAGCTGCCTGGAACGAGTCGATGTCCAAAAAACATAATAATCGAATACCGGAGTAGTCAGTAGCGGATCCACCGGCTTGAAGCCCTTAGCCCTCTATCTTTTTTTACGCTTTTTTATAAAGCCTACCCTCAGCTAGGTCAAGCCCCTCTCAAACCAAAATCCTGCATCCGCCACTGGGGGTAGTAGTGACAAGAAATTTGTAAACAGACAGCTTAACTTAACTTACTTAACGAGTAACTCTGTGTTTAATTAATGCGTTTTAAGTATATTTATAATTTTTATTTTTGACCCAACTATTGCATTGTATTTATCCGCGAAAAAAAGAGGTCAAAATATTGTTACAGCATAAAAAGGAGGGGGTAAACTTCTATTTTTATATCGAATTGGGACCTCCATGTTCATTCTTCATTTATTCTCAACTTTTGTTTGACTGTTTCTCTTGTCAAAATTTCGCCAAATTTTTTAAACTATTTTATTGTTTTGTAATCAAATTTGGGTATAACTTACATAACACATAAAAATTATAAAAACCGTTAATAAGGGTAAATTCGAACAAGGCATTTCAGTCTCTTCCAATGAACACACTCATAGTACTAACCAAAGCCGCTTTTTTCTGCAGTTTTTGTGGTTTTTTCTTCTTTTTTGTCTTCTTCTCTTGGGAGTTCTCGTTCTTCTTTAATTCGTCATCGACACGCTTCTTCTCAGATCTCGACATATCAATTTTATTAAAATCGTCTCCAGGAATCCATTGCGATTGCTTTTTTTGTCTAAAAAGTCTAAAATATTATATTTTCATTGAAGGAAAAAATAAATTACCCCTGGTTCTTCTTTTTGGTCGGCTTTTCTTTGCTTTCTTCTTTATTTTTTCCCTTCTTCTCATTTTTCGGTTCCGCTTTCTCATTTTTGGAATCATTTTTTGACTGCTTTCGTGTTGACCTAAAATAACAAGCAGATTACACACAGTACAACCAAGTTACGTGTCACAAACTTTTTTGACTTATGTTTATTTTCAGATAATTTCGATTGACCCCAAGACAAAGGAATACTTGCGTCACCTTCTCCAGAGCCAAACCATAACCTATTTTTTAAGGACACCAGTTTCGCTTGCACTTCCGCAAGTTGCTGAGTGGTGTTTTTAGAATTCCGCATATCTACGAGAGGCCTAAAACTGAATTATTAAAATAATTCTCAAATTTATGTTTTGCTTTTTACTTTGGAGGAACAATTTGCCGATGCCAAGAATGCGATCTAAATTTGGTCATCGGAGTCAAATCCATCACCGATAGACTTCTGGGTGATTTATCCTGAATATCGGTGTCGGATATTTTCAGAAATTGACCCTGTCTTTTTTTGGTGTGTTTTTTGGCACGACGTTTCCGAACCACCTTCTTCTTAACGTTTAAAGAAAGTGACTCTGCATCCGAACTGGAATCAGAAGAATATTTGGTTTTGATGTGCGGAAGGCTTAGATCGAGTGTAGTCTTGCAAATCTAAAAATAAATACGAATTAAATTAAAATATCGATATTTGTTTCAAAAGTACATGGTAGATCTTCCTAGATTCTGCTAAAGCAAGTGCGTTTTTTAAACTCGTTTTTCCTTTAGAACGCTCATTTTTGGTCTTTAATTTTCGATGGAAAACTGGAGAGGGAGGTGGAACAATTATGCGTGTGTTAAATTCGAGTCGACCACCTTCGTCTGAACTGCTGCTGGTATCACCTTCATCACTAAAATTACAAATTAGACCACAAAAAAAATTGTATCGACTTATTACCTGGAAAAATCCGAAAGAGGTATGTTTGTTGGTTCATCTGCGTTTGATCCTTCTTGGTGAAGTCTTTCAAGAATTTTCGTGCGAAGTCTTTCCTAATAAAAATATAAGTTTTATGCTGTTCTGTAAGGAACCGTTGGTTGTCGAATGTTGACGACAAATAAAACCATAAAAAGTATAGAGAACTTAGAATGGGGTACCTAAACCGTATGGAAGAAGACAGATGGAAGAGTCAGAAGAACGTCGACAGGAAGACAGGATATAGCAGGCAATGAAGATTTTATTGCAGGAAACGGCGGACACTATAATATACTTTCTGTAATAATAAAAATAGTTTGATACCTTTCGGGGATCACTGTCGTAAAAATCCAAAAGCGTTTGGCAGAAGGAACGTCCCATTTGTTCGTAATCTAGGGTAGAAAAATGTGTTTCGGCTCTTGTGCCAATCAAAGACCCACCAAAGGACGCTTCCATCGTGTAACTGTTTCCAATACCCATCATCCACATTACCACACGACCGGTTCCTTCCTTACATCTATTTACTCGAAATTTACAACCTTCGAAGGAAAACTGAAAAAAGAATTTAGTTTTGGTCTATTCTTCCGAATTAAGTACCTTATCGGCAGTGTTTTTGTGTAACATCAAAGGAAAGACCTGTTCGTAAAGTCGTTTTTCCACCACACGCCGGTTTTCGCATCCATATATAAAAATGTTGTGCTTACGTGAATGTGCGTGCAAATCAACATACATTGCAACGCCACACTCTTCAACCATTCTGCAAACATTTAATTTTAACTACCACCTTTTAAAACGACTTATTCAAACCTTCTAATTAAAAGTTTAGTATACCAAATGGAAGGATAACTTTCCCTTATTACTGTCCTGTATTGTCTGTTTAGGTCTCTTCCACTTAGGCAACATCTACTGTTTCCAACAATCACTCCATCCGGATTCAACATTGGCACAATTTTGAAAAGAAACTTTTCTCTCAGTTCTTTGGCAGGACCGGAGTCACCGGTGAGGAAGTCTAAAATGCCTTTCATCATCCACGATGATGGAGCTTCTCCTGGGTGAACTCGCCCAGTTATGATCACAGCTTTCTTTTTCTAAAAGGTGATTAATCTAGAGGTAAGATTGTCGACTTGACTAATAGTAAACGAATAAAACAAAACTACCGTATCATCATCAGGCTCCGGTGGGGCTGTTATGGTGACGTAGTAGAGGTTGTTACCGGCTAACGTTCGACACAATAATCGAAGAGTTGTATAGGTGGACTTGATTGGATGTTTGGCGAGATCTAAAAGATAGTCCTGGAGATCCGTGTAGGTGTAAGGGTAACTGTAAGCGAGGTAGGCAAAGTCTGCTTCGTGGGGAAACTCAAGTGTGAAGGTCAGCGTGTAGGTGGTTATTTGATCGGGGTCTTCGGTTTCACTACAACATACAAAGTTAATATTTTTAATTTTTGTAAATTTGAGCTTTTACGCAGTTTCGTTGCAAAAATAGGTAATGTTGTCGCCGCACCGTCTCCATCCGATGTGGTGTAATTGGGCGTCTTTTGTAGAATACAGTAACGGCTTCATACCTTCGTTAAATAAACTTCCGTCTTTCGTCATATTTACAATGGAAAATCTGGAAAATATTTAGGGATTGAAAAAATATGGAAGACTTCAAAATAAGAAAAAAGCATAAGAAGACTTACCTATAAGTAATATTCTTTTTCATATTAAAAACTCGAAAATAGAACCATTGCATGTGCTTATTGGTATAGAGGTCAGTCCTTAAGTACAGTTCATAGTATGTGGCAGTTATTTTGATTGCTTTGGCTAAATTTCCACCCTCAAATCTGGATTCAAACCTTAAAGAATCTTCTTCTGGGGAAGGACAAGTTGGAAGAAGAAATCGACTTCCACCAACGTTTGATCGGCTAAACTGAAACGGAAGTGTAATTTCAAGGAATTTAACAAAAACAGGATGTTCAATTACATAATTAACAGCGCTTATTGGATAATATTGATATATTATTATTCCGAGTTCTTCACCAACCGGTTTTGGCTGAACTTCTCTGCCCGTTGGAACGTAATATGGTTCGGGAACCGACGGAGTGAAATTTATGTGTCTTATTTTTTCGTCCAAGACCTGGAAATGACGAAATGCAATCAGAGAGTTTTAGATCGTAATAATGTTTACCTGGCATTCGGTAGGCCATCGAGCAGCTTGAATCGTAGCACTAGGATCGCGGACCACTGCAAAAAGTTCTTTGGACTCTTTTTTGACCAAGTACTGTTCGGAATTATCATCATCAACTTGATTGGGTTTTACGATTATGTTCATGAAGTATCCACCCGGTGCAGATGCCGAGTTATTAGGTTGCGGTACAGGAGGAAAAAGTTTCTGTTGCAGTTCTTGAACTGCGCTCGTCTCATCTTCATCGTCATCGTCGAAGTAATTATTAATAAAAGTTATTAATGGCATGGCACAAGAAGTACAAAACAATTACACAGCGAGAAAATGATAAGAAATTTGTAAAGTCATACTTGGACTTCTTACTTTGGCAATTTGTCTACATTCATCTTAATTTTTGACGCCGACAAAAAAAATAAATGCACGACAAATGTCACTCTTTGAAGAATCAACAATAAAATAAACGTTTGTCTCACCTTTTTGATTAGCTTCACGATAGCTGTCCATGAAAACGTCGACGTATTTAATTAGAACTTAAAATTAAAACGACAAAAAAAATTAAAAATTGATCGATTATTAACTAACTTTTGGCATAATGTATTCCTGCTGGCTTTTTTGCGTTTACTACACGACAGACACTGAATGAAAATATCTGACCGAACAGGTAAATAGGTAAATATAAAGCATTGCTATGGGGATGATTAATCGATATTTAGTCTATCAATTGTGTCAAATTTGGTCGATTACATACAGTTTTCATACATCAACATAAAAAATTAACCCTTTCAAATTTAAATTTAGAACAAATGTGGGACATCGAATTGGTACGATTTCATGTTCGAGGAAAGTAAAATAATTTTACTCAATTTTGGCAAACCTAAATTGGGTTTATGATGTTTATCCACGTACCTACATGAATAATGGCAAAAATAAAAGAAACATATTTTATTGCAAAATGTTGCTTGCCAGGTCAAAATTTACAAGTTTACGTTATCAGATTGAGTGGAGTTGGGCAGAATTGAAAAATTTGGTCGATGTAGTTATGTATGGGGAATCATTGTTTTTAGCAATATCATACAATGCCGATTAAGAGAAGATTGGTAAGTGAGTAACGACGCGGTGATTTTTATTCATCCATTCACATGCAAGCCGCTCTAATTTTCCTACGCCGTTGTTTCGTTCATTGCAGATACAGAAATCTTAATTAAAAATTTGTTTGCTAGTACGAAAGAGGACATTTTTCTTTATACTGAAAATACTATATCTAAGGGAAAAATATTTCAATATTTGCTGTATTAACCTAAATGAAACCGCCTGAAAGGTAGACAACTCACTTTGCAATTTACTATTTTATTTAAATAATGATGCTTGATGGACTACCATGAAGTGCTAGTTCAAAAGTTGCTTTTCATACAGTTCTAAAAATGTTGATAATTGGACATTGATTTCATTTTTTTTTTAATTAGTAGCAAAACTACAGAGCAATTTTATTTTCATAGCATTGGTCTATCGTTCATCAGAAACTTGTGTCTAGTGTATAAACTAGATTCTTTCGATTGCATACATACACAGCTTGATAGAGTACTGAATGTGATATCAACAAATGTTCTAACTCTTAGTTGTGTAAAAGGGCAAAGGGCACAAAGGCAATGAGGGCAGAGAGAAGGCTAATGAGCTGCCGAGGTTGGGCTTGGGTAACTCTCTCTGTGGTCCCCAGCCTTCACTACGCTTGCTTTTAAGACCTTAGATGTCGCATGCTGAAAGATGGGCTGCATATTATTGCTGGGTTTCTCACGGGATACTGTAAGCCAGTGTTTTTCAACCTGTGGGTCGCGACCCCCTGGGGGGTCGCGAAGCTTCTGTAGGGGGGTCGCCAGAGGTCGAGAGAACTAGGTACTTTAGTAAAAGAAAGACAATAAAGATTATTAATATGTATTTATTTATTTATTAAGTAAGAGAAACAAAAAATAAAATCCGAAGACCCATGTTAATTAATGCGAAGGTTGTGCTTGTTTTTTATTAATTAATGTATCCCATCGTGGATCTGTATTTGCGACACATAGAATTAAATCGTTTTCCAAATTTAAGCGATTTCTTTGCTTACTCTTTATCTGGGCCATCGATGAAAATGTCAACTCGCATAAGTACGAGGTGGCAAATGGAATCAAACACTTCAAAGCCTCAGTTGTCAATTCCGGGTATTCTGTTTTTCTCCTTAACCAAAAGGTATCCAAATTAGAAGACTTGAATTCCAAGTGTAACATCCCATCGGCAGATAATTCTAGCAGTTTCTCTTTGAGCTTATTTGGTAAATTAGCCTCATTTATAGCTGCATTTAAAAACGGATTTAAGATCCACCTCTGCCCAGTGTTCTCTGATATCTCTTGCACTGAGAAGTAATGACACAATTCTTCTTTCAAATTATCTAACAACTCTTTCATACCAGGTACATATGTCTTGATGTTTATCTCACATCCGACTTCTTCAGTAAAAGATTGTGTCAACGAAAATGAATCGAAGTTATTTTGATTTATGGACGACGACCACAAGTCAATTTTTTTTGTAAAGCCATGTATTTTGTCTCGGTCGGGGGGGGGGGGGTCGGGGGGTCGCGAAATGTTTTTTCATACCAAGGGGGTCGCATCATGAAAAAGGTTGAAAAACACTGCTGTAAGCTAAATAAACATCTAAACACAATGGGACTGGTTGACAGTTCAATTTGTCGTAGATGTAACGAAACAGACGAAACAATAGAGCATGTGTTTGGCTATGAGGATTCATATTGGGGAACTTTTATGACATGGATGGCTCGGGAATTAGAAGGGAAGATGGGCTGCTACAAGAATTGCAGGTAGCATAATGCACATACAATTCAGAATTCAGGAGTATACAGAAAAAGAACTATGTTGTGCAGTACTAATCTTAGAGCTAGTTTAGTCAATTTGGACCCATGCCCAACAGAGAGAGACTCTGAGGATGCATAGAAGATACGTAAGACGCCGCCGCCAAAAACACCCCTTTACTCAGCTTTTTCTTGCAAAAAAAATTTGTTTAAACCACTCTTCAGTTTACTATGATTTCGTCCCACACCCAAACGTCGTTACGCTTTGTGAAAAACAAAATTATATTAAAGTTTTATTAAATCAATAAGATTTCAATAATTTATTGTTTATTTGTCAATTTGACACAATATTAAAATTCTTTGAATTTATTAATGATTTATTGTATTTATTAATTTATTACTATTTTCAGCCTTTTCTGTGTACCTACTGCAGAACAATCGGCTTCTTTTTTTGAGAGAAAGTGTTTACTACTTAGACCTCACGGCTGTTGTGAATTCAAATTAGAAAATGCCTGTAATCCTAGTTTATTAGTTGATAGTGATATGACAATCATTAACCCAGGAGGACCAACAGCTTTACGTGCTCCCCGAAGCACGGAAACGGTCATTAGATTCTTTGTTGACGTTGCTTTGGCATTTAGAGAGGCTAATCATAAAGTATAGATTACTTTTTCGGATTTTCTATTTCATAAGATTTTCCAAGATTTTCTGAAATTTTCTCGAATTTTATCAGATTCACTTGTACACCAGATTTCCTCAGCGATTCTCTCCTCGGTCCCATTGCCACTTATTTAAATTAACAAAACAACAGGATTCACAATAGAGGCCGATGCTCGAGTCATTGAAGAGCTACAACATTGGATACACAATAAGGAAGTGCGTTATTTTTATGCCCTATTTATATTGCAATACCTGCCGCATTATATATTTTTGTCGATGTTTAGTCACTGCGGCGTACTTTCTTTCGAGTAAACTCGAAATCATCAGTAATACGGTTAAACCTTGAGGTCCATGTGGTGACTACATTAACTAGAGGATTCATCTTTTGCGACAGCCACACCTTACTTTTTGGATGAGTATTGAGAAAGGATTATCTATCTTTTAATAATTTTATCTTATATTAACTTCCAGTTAATATAACTGTAATATAACTCTCAATTAAAATTTTTATTAGTTCGATAAAATCACTTTTGACCGGCTTTATCACGTCGGTTCAATCATTAATCTCCACATTTGCTATTAAAATGTTTCAAAAATAAAATTTAAAAAAATTCAAAAAGGATTCTCATCAACCCCTAATTATATGAGAAATTGCAGCAATGTATTATATTACTGTTAAAAATTAATAAAAAATTTCGCGATGATAATCAGGGACGCACCCAGTTATTTCGGTTAGAGTAAAAAAATTACTCTTCGTGATTTTTGCCTACCGTTTTCTTTTAATTTCCCGATAAGAAGTTCTGCCGACTTTATACTTTTTGACTTTTTTCTCTCTTACTCTGTCATTTTTTTAGATCCATTCTGTAATGACCGTTTTCATTTTACACCTCGTAAATCCCTTCATGGGCATCGCATTACTTGTGCTAATACTTTCTCCGTTTCTTTCAAATATAAAATTTATATCAAATTTAATAATATATTGTACTGAATAATTCCAATTACCAAAACTTTCCATGAGCACTTTATTCAGAAAAATGCAGAAATTTTAACTTTCGAAAACCCAAATTTTAATATAATATTTGCTCGGTTAACTTTAAATTCCAATTCCAAAATAAACTTAAATATAAGTACCTAAATGGCTTTTGGAAAAGCCAAAATTTAAAAATTATATTTCCATGTATGTTTTCTTAATTTAACTTAAAATCCAAATTTTACTTCAAATAAATGTCCAAAAGTGGGAATTTAAATTTATCAGATAAATTGACCATATGAAATGGTACTAAATTTTATTCTGTGAAACTTTAAATTATTAATTTCAATGTTATAATTTTACCATTTATTAAAATCAATATTTTGATTATTATTAAAAATAAATAATTAAATACACAATCAGAGATTGTATTATTACAAAATTTAACAAATTCCAATTGAATTTTAATCATTGGCACAAATATTAATTATTACTGTTCACTTAATTTATGTCTTAGAACTGATTATGTGCGTACATTAAAATTAAAATATAAAAAAAAATATTTTGAAATGAAAACTTCAACATTTCAATCTTCAATTTTAAATTAAATGAAATGAATATCATCCAAAGTAACCCCATTGTATGTAAAACTATATTGGATTACTTCCAATTTAAAAAAATCAAATTACTTTTGGTATCCCGTCAAAACGTCGCCGTCGCGGATATTTAATAATATGCGGTGGCGCAGCCAGGGGGGGGGCTAGGGGGCTATAACCTGCTTTCTTCCGTGTATTTTCTTCGGGATTTTTTTTTGTGGATTTAGTTTTCATTACATCAACTTCTATGATCATTATTTGACTTGCTGCCACCAGTAGTCTTTCTTCGTTATTTCTTGTAATTCATTTTTGGAGTTTTGGACCTTGTTATAATGACAATAAGTCATCATCAAAAGCCAGGCATTAATTTTTTTTCTACTATTCTATTTAATTTTGATTGCTTACTACACTTACTATAGACTTTTCAGGGCTATATGAACAGAACCTACAACAGTGGGTCTCTTGGTTTTAATCCCTCTCTCACACTGAAACTTCTAAACATACCGTTCCGTGTACTCGCTCATGTTTTGCACGTTGTTTAGTGTCATTTTTACTAAGTTTATCAACTTGACTGGAATTACGAAAATACACATGACTTCATCAAGTTTTTCTGTTGTGATACTATCATGCATAAAATCAGAAAGACAGCATAATATGTATTCGGCATATATTCGTCGCTTTTTTAAATAAGCGGCGGCTCGTCAGAGGAGGCAGGAGCACGAAGCCCTGAAATTCTGGACTATTAAAATTTTCAAAAAAGTAGAAACGTGGATTTGGAATACTTCTTCTACATCACTTATCCAAAAAGTACTACCTATCTTTTTTTTAATTAAAAAAGTTGTGATGGAGCGCTGGCAATTGAAAATTCAATTTCAGTATGCGCTACTTTTTCCCTGCAATGTTGGCATTAGTATTATCGGGATCATTGGATCATTTTGGAATTATCATGATCCAGTTTAGTAATGATAAAAAATGAGCAAATTTTTTGCAAAGAACAAGAGATGTAGTTTTAGATCCAACTTCATATTTCAATTATCACATCTACCACACATAAAAAGCCGCCAGTAGGGTTGGGTTACACTTTTACACTATACGTTATGATTAGCCTGCTCAAATAAAAATACCAAGAACCGCCACTGTTTTAAATACGTTAGATTTTTGAAAGTCAGACGTAAGAATTAAGTCGTGCGACTTATGAACAATAACCTACTTTGAATTATTTGTATTTTATGCAATTGTTTTTATTCTCCTCCAATACTGAGTTTTATATTTATGGGTGTTTGATTTACTCAAAAATTGTGAAAATGAGATGTGGAGGTAAATAATAGGAGATTAATCATCAGTGCAGCCTTCAATCCGCACTGCCTAATCAGTCTAATCATGTGCTATATTTTATGAATTCAAAAAATTTTTTTCAAGGTATGATTAATTTATATTTTTGGCGCTAGATTATTGGAAATAAAGTAATGTATTTTTTTCTGTACCTCATTGTTTTAACATGCAATGGATCCTATAGGTTCTATGTACGGTGTGCCACCATTATGTGCCAACAACAAATGTAATTACTTGTTTTTATTGCTTGTTTCGCTTGTGAAAAATGTCTAAATATAG
Organism: Cantharis rufa; assembly: GCA_947369205.1. Classification (NCBI taxonomy): domain Eukaryota; kingdom Metazoa; phylum Arthropoda; class Insecta; order Coleoptera; family Cantharidae; genus Cantharis; species Cantharis rufa. The sequence goes on along the minus strand of OX376306.1, from coordinate 15,196,099 downwards.
ATAATCTTTTGCTCTATCAATTTTAGGTTTTTCTAGTTTATTTTTTAAAGTAACTTCAAGTGCTTTAATTTTTTAAACTATTGAAATGTTGAATTACGATTAATTCAAATTGGATTGGGCTGATTGGGATCATCATAGTATAATATCATAATTATATTATAGCATTGAAAAGTACGAAATAAATTTATTTTAATTTTTAAAAAGCTTTGCCATTCGACGACCATAATCTTAAAGAAGGTTTTATCATTTAGATCCTATGGCTGCCTACACCGGTTTGGGAAGATGTGCGAGTTTGATTCCAATTACTTTTTATTTATTTGCTGTAATATAATAATCAAGTTCTTCATAACTGGCATGGGTTAACCGCAAGAGTAGTAAAAATAGGAAATTTTTTTTTCAAAAAATTACCCCCCCCCCGCTCGGATTAACCGAATACTATGACTTTATCTATTGTATCCCGAACTATGGTAGCAATTATTTAGATTGGTAAGGATTTAAAGCAAAACCGTTAGTTATTGCACAACACAAAATTAAGGTTGCGAAAACTTTCCAGACTGTCCCCGTACGCATACCTCCGAGACAAAAAAATAAAACGCTATAAATAACAGCCGTAGAAAATTTAAAAGAGCTTCGATTTCCCATTAAAAGGTTAAAAACCCTTAATTGTCCCTCATTTTGAATAGAACGTCGTCTGCTTTTATTGTATTTTTGAATGGAAACAAATTGGATTTTTGGAAGGAAATAAATATAATTTTGTTTAGAAATAAATTTAAAAATTTTCTTTTGTGTAGAAATCAAGGGTAATTTCCAAGGCTAATGTCAACTTCGATTACTGGAATGCCTATTATAATTTTGTGTTCGTGATTCCAGTTTATTTTATAGTTTGTAAATTTTATTAAGAAATTATAAAACTATAAAAAGTGAGAATATTAATAACACAATCAGGCTGATCCAATGTAAGCATCTGACTTACTTGGAATTGGAAGCAAACGAGAAGAGAAATTAGTGTAGTATACGTTTCTGATGACACCAATTATTATTACTGGAATAAAATAATTTTGGGGTTTGGAAAATCTCAAGATGGAATATTTTTTAAACACAAGCAAGGCTTCTAAAACGGTTTTTTTTTCAAACTTTATTGATTGATTGATATCCAATAGATTATTTGAAGACAAGTAATTTTTTCCATAACTCATTTTTTGAACATGCAATGGTTCCAGGTACGAACTGTCGCTATATGTATCGACTAATTTTGTGGTTACTTTTCAACTTCAGGTTTATAAGTCACAAACAAGGGAATTACGGCAGACAATTTAAAAAATATGTGGAGTGAGACCAGTTTAGGTGAGGAAAACTTCTATTAAATTCTTAACGAGCCAAGTTGCTTGTTTTCATTTTAACAAATTACCTAGAAAATTTAGATTATAATCGTTCACCGTTTGATTACGCTTTTATTGCTAATAACTATCACGAAAATTCAGTACTACTAAAATGATATAATATATTACTGCATTCTAATTAATCATTTATTTAATCTAAACTTATTTTTATTTTTGTGGATCATAGAAGAACATTTATTTGATAACTTAAATTAGTTTCTAAATTAGAAATTTTAATTGTATAAATTAAATTATAATTATTATAATAGTTTGATGTTGTTTGTATATTTTGCAATATTTTATTTTTAGGCCCCTAAAATTTTCTATTGGGGGGAAGAAGGGGGCGAAATAAAATTAAAATTAAATAAAAAAGTTGAAATTTTTACTTATTCTACGGATTCTTTTGCAATTGGCGTTTTAATTGTAAATTTTTTAAATTTAAGTTTAAAATAATGCATTGGCGTGTAATTTAGGCTGAAATTTAAAATAATAATTTATTTTTAACTCCGTCTTAAATGCCAAACAAAATTTCCAATATATTTGGAAAGTTAAACTTACGAGATAAGCCTACCCAGTATGCACTCATTTTTTCAAATTGATTTTTCAAATTTTAATGTTATAAGTTATAACTTTATCATTAAAAATTCAATTATAATTTTCCAAATCATTTCAATCATCCGAAATCAAATAAAACCAAGCCGCTTTATTTTCCCAAAATTATAATATTCAAAATTAAATCGCAATTAAATATTCAAGAACCAGCGGCGGCTCGTCAGAGGAGGCAAGGGAGGCTTAGCCGCCCTTTAAATTCTAGACTTAATGAAACTATCAAAATTTTCAAGAATGTAAAAAAGAAAAATTTTACTTATGCTTATTCAAAAAATAAAGTAAGGCTACCGCTGAAGCAGAATCGTTGGTCTAGAATTGCCAATCACATGAACCGCAAAGTGTAGCTCAGGGGTGCTCAAACGGTCGATCGCGAGTGCTTTTTGAGTCGATCTTGAGAAAAATTTGTCGATATAGGTTTATTCGCAAATTTTATTTTAGTTGATCCTCAATTATTGCGCCAGAATAAACGCCTCATCACTTTTCTTATCGTAATAACCCCCTGCTAGAAAGGTGGGTTTATTAAAAAATGCGCGGTACTTGTCAAAAAAAATTGGCGAAGGGCGACGTTTTTTTATCTTTTTTTTTTGTTTTTGATCAATACCATCACATATACTTACTTGCAGCCTCTCAGAGTCGATCGATCGGAGTCTAACAATATTGAGGTAGATCGCCAGCAGTTCAAGTTTGAGCACTCCTGGTGTAGCTGTACTACTGATCAGTACCGTAACTAGGCAATGATACGCCCGGCGCAAATGCAACATTTTACGCCCATCCCACAACTTAAGCTTTTGGCAAAAATTAAATGAGGCTACCCTCATTTTCGTGTAACTTTTTATTTTTTTTTGCTTTTTTATCTACAAAATTAGTGGCGTTTACTGCTTTGCGCTCTCTTTAGGCTTTCTTTAGCGTCTCCTTCTGTCTTACGCCTACTTACGGCACTGCTACTAATGATTTTTAAATTACTCCGAAGAAATTACTCCGCAGTAGCTATACAATTATACATCAACTGAAATCTCCGCATAACGACAATATATATGTCGCTATCGACTTAATGTGGTATTGCAATATACTGAAGTGATTTTTTATAATTATCAATTATTCCAAATATTTATTTAATTTTCAAACTAAAATTTTCTTCAAAAATCAAAATTATTTAATTTAATTTACAATAAAATTTTTATATTAAAAATGGGAACACAATCGAAAGTGATAACTTGACCATTCGCTATTGTTATCAATTGCATTTACACTGCCTTCAAAACTTTTAATATTAATATTCAATTTTACGAATTTTATTTTCCACTGGTACAAATATTTCTCCAGACTTCCAGTATTCCAATCTTTTAAGAATTTATCACTTTAAAACAAATACTTTATTCTCAAAATTAATTACAGGAGACAAATTTCTACTATCCGCCTCAAGCGGCCATCTTGGCAAAAAGCCCCAGTTTTCTCTGCTCACCATTGCCACCTTAACTAGTTGGCGGGAAAACTAGCAAATACAAGTGTAATACAAATTTTAAAATAAAATAAATTTTTACAAAAACACAAATTTTCAAAATAAAATATTAAAATTTTCAATGAAGGATTTTGGAACATGACAATACATATCTAGGCTACTGCATAAGAAAAACACATTTCCTTGTTGTCTATCTAACTTCTAAATCTTTGATATACGCTGTGCGCTTTGATATACCTATAAAAGAAAATCATTATAGTTAATTTTTTTTATTTAACCAAGTTGGGATGGAACCGAGAGGAAGAATCGCTGAGGAAATCTGGTATACAAGTGAAGGGAAACCTGAGCAAATTAACAAAATCCGGGAAAATTTGAGAAAATTTTAGGAAATCCAATAAAATGTTGAGAAATCTTAGAATTCATAAGAAATTCTAAAAAATTCAAATAGATCTCGAAAAATCTATATTTTATGAATAGCCTTCTCAAATGATGAAGGCACTGGTCGCCACTGCAGAGAAAAATTTGGTTTTGACTTCTCTTACTTTCTTTTAAAGTTTTGGCTTTTTGTTTATATAATTGTATATTTATATTGCATAAATTGTCATGATTTTAATAAGTGAAATAATTGGTGATATTTGTTTATTTTATAATTTGTATTTGCCCGCCAATTGTTTTTTTTTTCTAATAAAAAAAATATTAGAAACATAATTGTAGCTTATAAAAAAACAAAGAGATTAGTTTTTTTAGAAATATCCTAGATATAATACAAAGCGAGATATGGTTGACGAAAGGAGACTTTGTTCTTTGTGAATGCTCAAATCGATGCATTCAACTTAAAATAACAGAAAAACGACCGATTTTACGGGTATAATGCTAAGAACAGTTTTTGTAGTACTTAAAAAAATCTTTAAAATGAGCATTATTAAAAGTCGATTGCGTTTAAACTAAGAGAGATACAATTCAAAAAAGACTGACCTCTCAAATTTTTAAAGAAAAAATGAGCAGTATAATTAACCCCACGTTCACCATAATTGAAGTACATCGTTTTCCTTCTACAGTACCTTTTATTTTAGTGTCATGTATATGCTGAGAAAGTTTGACTGGCTTAAAATACATACTTTTTGAAAAAAATACGATTAAAGTGTAGAGCGCATTTTTCGATTTTCTGAAAAATCTGCCTTTCTCTTCGTGTAACTCAGAAATAATAAGAGGTACGTAAAAAAATTATTCAGTACAAAAATGTTGTGTTTTTTTAACAAATATTTTGGTTTTTTTATTTGTGTAGCATAAATACTGATGGAGATATCGACACTTTTAGTTGGGCAGATAGCGCGAGTACTACCTTTCTTGCGCTCTTTAACCCTTTACCTTTTAAAAACTGAAGATTTTGAAATAATTTAATCAACATGATTTTGTAGCCCTTGAAATTTTCTTTAAAATAGTTTTTGAATGGATACGGTATCTTTAAAATGAAGAAAGTTATTGTAAAAAAATCAAACAACTTTTTTTCCAATATCGAAGCATATATACGAATTTTAGAGCAGATGTGTATATGATCTCCGTATACCGACTATATATGCACTCGCTCTCTCTCTCTTTTTCTCTCTGTCCCCCCCCCCTCTCTCTGCAGTTGTTGGTAAAAGGTGGAATTTATATACATACATACAGTATTAATAAATTACTTTTTTTACACCTTTATTTATAAAAGGGGGTGGTTTATAAGGGTTGAAGATGTTTTTAAGGGTTGAAAAATAGAAAAAAATAATAATAATGTTGACCCAAAATACAGATATAAAATTAACTTAAATTAGATTAATAAATATTAATAAATTACGTTTTTTACATATTTTATCGTAAAAGGGGTTGGTTTATAAGGGTTAAATTATTCAGCCATTCAATAATAATACCTTAAAGTATAGGAAGACCCTTATTTAACGTAATTAAACGTTATTTAAGCCTAAATTCAATTTTGGCAATAAGAGGTAGTTTTCACCCCTAAAAAACAATAAGCATATATCGGCATAGGGTAGACTTTGAAGTGGGAGGTAAGTAGAGCCTATTCCCAAAATTTCATCAAAATCGATGCTTTAGGAAAGAATTCGGAGGAAATACCCTATTTTTGCCCTCATTGACTGGACTATTACTGCTAATACTACCTATACTGCCAGTCAGTGTACACTATAATAACACTGCTACAGTGATTCATCCTTCGTACTGATAGTCAGTTGTACTGAAAGTCTCAATAGTTTCAAAAGACTAGAATAGTCTCAACTATTCTACTAGTTGGTCGTAGGCATAACGATTTATCGTTGGCATCAGTTGTGAGGTGGTTTGTTACCCAGTAGCTATTTTTTTAATGTTTTAAAATGTTTTTTTGTTTTGCATTGCTTAATATGTTTTAATTTTTCATTATATTGTCTTGATGTGTTGTAAATCGATTGGACTAGTCGTTGTTTTATATTATACTGCTTTTTGAACAAGATCCAGTGGCTCAATAAATGAGCATACACTCCTATGTTCGCAATGTAAATTGGACTTTTTGTACAATTTTTCTCCTTTCTTTCGTTCCTTCTTTCTCTTTTTTCATATAAAAGTCGCTTTTACAGTAATACTTATAAAATATTTTTTGTTGAAATTATATTTCCTTTAAATTTGTTTAGGTCTACACATTTTTCTGGTTTGTTGCACCGTTTCCGATATACTCCGATATATTTTGAAAAAATCTTTTTCTTTCTTGTTTTTAAGAGACTTATTAAGTCACTGTATCTCGGAAACGGTGCGACAAAATAGAAAACTGTGTATAAATAAAAATGAAGGGAATGAAATTTTCAACAAAAAATGTCTAATAAGTATTGCTGTGAAAGCGGTTTTAGTATAACAAAAAACGTCTTGAATAGGTATACAATTTGCGTTGCTAATATGAGTGTATGCTCATTTTTTTGAGCTACTGTAGTCTGCTCTATATTAATTGTAATAATAATTATTATTATGGAAGGTAAACTAAAATCAAATCATATTTAATAATATTAATTATTAGTGACGCGCATATGGGTTTAAAGAAATTCCATACCGGATAAACATTTTTCTTTTCTCTCAAAATTTCTTGTGCCATCAGATCTACCGAAAATTTGACAGAACAAAATGTATCAAGTTGCAAGTTGATGTGTAAAATTTAAGTTTAAAATGTTAAGTGCAATCAAAGATATTAATATTGTCAAGTAAGAATTCATAATCTAGTTCACTTTGCGTTATTAAAAAGGAAAAAAAATTTATTATCTACTAGTTTTGATCTTTAATGATCATTTTCAAGATAAAGTGTTATAGACTAGAATTTCTCAGAAATTGATTTTAAAGTTTTGAAAATGTGTAGATCATAGTACATTCTATTCGGAATTTTTGTACATGATATATGGATAGATATGAAGTTACATAACGGGTTTTCTTGGCAGATACTTTCGATAATTTGTCATTTGCTGCGGAGGGAAAACGGTTAGAATAAAGCCAGGGATCTCGGTTTTACAGCCGATGCATATAAACACCAAGCCATGGCCAGCTAAGCTAAGCATCTAGATATGGCTTAATAGACCAGAATTTCGGGGACGCTAACCGTTTGTTATATTAATAGGTTTTATTCATGAAAAGTAAGAAAAGATAAAAATGTAAAACTTTCTTTCCATTTTAATTCTATTCAAGTATTATCAACAATAATTATTTCTGCTATAAATTAACAGAAATTTTTTTTTTTTTTAATTCATTATCGGAAAATGCAATAGTTCCAGGTACAAACTAACTCGATATATCCTTACGTAACGACTAATTTTGTGGTTACCTTCTTTACAATTTCTTAGTATTAATCGTACAAGGTAGTAGAAACTAACAATAATTCTATAGAAAACAAAGTGGGCTGTATAAAGGTAATAGGTTTTAATAGATCAATCTAAATTGCTTGTTTCCTAGAAAAACGTCGATAATCACTTTCCGAGTTCTGAGTGTTTTATAAATTCTTGAAACTTCAGTTCAAATTATTTATATATCTTCAGAAGTAGTAAGTTTATATAATTTGTTGAAATGAAATTCAATTTTTCATGCAAAACTTTTGAATTACCCTGTAGTACACTTTTTCAACACCCTGTATAATAAATTGTTTTCAATAAAATTGCATTTTGTACATTGGAGGGGAATCACTAAAAGCCGATAATAATTTTTAAATACTTATTGGGTATTAATATGCACGTCTATGCGTATTATAGGCGCAATTTTATCGATAGTTCCGCATGATCGTTGTTTGTTGCGTAACCTTCACTTTAAGTGTTAAACAAAAAGTTAAAAACCTTTTTAGGTAATTTCACATAAATCGACATTTTTTGTTGAATTAAAATTTTGTTATAATTCAACAATTTTGTTAACGTAAGTCACGTAACATTAATATAAATTTTCTACAAATTATTTTTGTTTAGATTTGTGAGGTTATAACCTAAACATTTAAAATGGGAAGGAAGGTTACAGTGGCGGCGAGTACGTTGAATCAATGGGCGATGGATTTTGAAGGAAATCGCGATAGAATTTTTGAATCTATTGTGGAAGCCAAGGAAATGGGTGCTACATTCCGTTCAGGGCCGGAATTAGAAATTACGTAAGTGATTTATTTTTATCGCTTTTTAGTCGGGGATTCCCCTGAAAAAAATAAATAACAAAAAAGATTATGATTTGGCCAGAATTTTGTTCATGAAATTTTTGTAAATAATTTTACATTCCAGTTAAACGTTAAAAAAAACAATAAAAATAGTACATTTTTTTAAATTTTATTCCAGTTTGGGATTCCCCGAATTTTAGTTTTCATTTGACGGAGCAAATACATTTTTTTCGTGTTTACATATTAAACACATATAAGATCACGACAAGATCAAGACTGTGCGAAACTAGCGATAAATTACCCAAAATCTTGAATTACACTTTATAATATGTATTTATGTTATTCGTTGTTTTATTTGTAGTGGCTACAGTTGTGAAGATCACTTCTATGAAGGTGACACGTTTTTGCACAGTTGGGAAGTGTTACTGGAGCTATTACAAGCACCGATTTGCCAAGACATAATAATCGATGTCGGTATGCCGGTAATGCACAAAAATGTAGCGTACAACTGTCGCGTCATTTTTTTAAATCAGAAAATTCTTTTGATTCGTCCAAAATTGCACACTTGTGACGAAGATATTTACAGGGAAGCACGCTGGTTTTCTTCGTGGAAGAAGGTAAATTTTTTGGGATAATTTTTTTTGTTATCATATCTACAATTTTTTTTGTTTTTAAGATAAGGGAAGTGGACGATTATTACCTACCAAGAATGATCCAAAGTGTAACCGGTCAATCGGTGGTACCATTTGGGGACGCGATTATAGCAACTAAGGACACTTGCATAGGTTTTGAAATTTGTGAAGAATTATGGAATCCAGAAAGTCCTCACATTGCAATGGGTTTTGATGGAGTGGAAATTATTAGCAATAGTTCGGGAAGCTACACAGAACTACGCAAGGCTTACATAGTAGCTGATTTGGTAAAAAGTGCCACTTTTAAGTCTGGCGGTTGTTACTTATTTAGTAATCTTAGAGGCTGTGATGGTCAGCGAGTTTACTTTAATGGAGCATCTTGTGTCGTATTAAACGGCGATATTCTTAATCATGCTAAACAGTTTTCTCTCCAAGATGTCGTAAGTTTTGTCGTTTTTGTTCTGATTAGTTGGCTAACTTAATTTTTAGGAAGTCACGGCTTCCACTATTGACTTGGAGGATATAAGATCGTACCGAAATGGTTTAAGGTCTCGGTCACATTTATCATCAGCAAGACCTTGCTATCCACGCATTCAAGTTGACTTTTCTTTATCAGCTGAAAACGAAATTGGTTTACCGACTGCTGTACCCATTCAGTGGTCCTATTTGACTCCAGAGGAAGAAATTGCACAAGTAAAGCAATAAATTTCATTTTTTGTTTAAATTTAATTTTATTTCTAGGGACCAGCATGTTGGTTGTGGGATTATTTGAGACGATCCGGTCAAGGTGGATTTTTTATTCCCTTAAGTGGAGGAGTCGATTCTACATCTGTAGCTATCATTGTTTATTCAATGTGCAACATAGTGATTGATTCCATTCAAAGAGGAGGTAAATTAATTCAACACATAACGTTTTGTTTTGACAAAAATTATAATATTTAGATTCCAAAGTTTTGTCCGATATTAGAAGGATTTTATCAGACCCCGAATACGTACCAAAACAAGCAACGGAACTTTGTAATCGACTTTTAGTTACTTGTTACATGGGAACAGAAAATTCATCCAAAGAAACTAAGCAAAGAGCGGCCACATTGGCGGCACAAATTGGAAGGTAAAAGGAGATTAATTTAATTGTTTTTGTTACGTTTTTTTAATGTGATTTTTTGAAAACTTTTAGTTATCACATGGTGGTCCCCATAGATCGAGCCGTGAGTGCTACATTAGAAATATTCAGTACTGCTACAGGATCGTTTCCAAAATTTGCCGTTCGCGGCGGATGTCCACGCCAAAACATTGCATTACAAAACATTCAGGCTCGCTTACGTATGGTATTTTCGTACCTATTTGCCCAACTAATGTTGTGGGTGCGTGGACGACCTGGTGGTCTATTAGTGCTCGGTTCAGCAAACGTAGACGAATCCTTACGAGGTTATTTCACAAAATATGACTGCTCCAGTGCCGACATAAATCCGATCGGTGGCATTTCGAAAACGGATTTAAAAATGTTTTTAAATTACGCAAAGGAAAAATTCAAACTTTCTATAGTTGGAGAAATCATAGGTGCACCTCCAACTGCTGAATTGGAACCACTGAAAGATGGACAAGTTAGTCAGACCGATGAGGAAGATATTGGAATGACTTATGCTGAATTGAGCGTTTTTGGAAAATTGCGTAAACAACAAAAGTGTGGTCCGTTCTCCATGTACTGCAAGTTGGTGCAAATGTGGTCGGATTTATACACTCCTGAAGAAGTTGCTGAAAAAGTAAAACATTTCTTCAGGTTAGTTTGTTTTTGATTTTATTTAAATTGTCACATTGTCTGTAGTCAATGGTACAAAGAGGATTCTCAATTTTGGGGTTTTTGCTTATATCTCAAAAACGGTTAGGCGTAGCAAAAAAAATGTTCTATATAAAATTGAAGCTGATAAAATTTCCCATAAGAATGTTTTTACTTATTTTGACGTATTTGTTTTAGTTTTTCCGGTATACACTCGTGAAATTTCCAAATTTTCATTTGCCATTTAAGATTTTTTGTTCTTAAGCTGATCAAAAATTGCAGCAATTGGAAAAGTCACCGATAATATATCACTCAAAATCGTGGATTGTATCTGAAAATTGGCTTAAATAATCCTCAAGTATTCCTGAACACCATACCGAAATTCCCAAGACCTCCACGCAGTGCCTATTTTCGGTCCTAGTAGGCCCTAGGCCCATATATCTTCTGGGGCCCCCTCGTAAGATTAGGAAATTATTATTTTTATTAAAATATGAAATTAGAAAAATAGCGGCGTAGTCGAAAACCTTGGTGTCACAAATTCACAAAAATTATAATATTAATTTAACTCTAAATTCATTTATACGGGGTGTCCCCGTGACCGTGACTTTGAGGTGGTGATAAAGGACACTTTTCTAAGACAAATTTTCAAATAAAATTTTTGTCCAAGTCCAAACCCTTCCTTGGGGGTATCTCACTTTAAAGCAATTTTTGAATTTCTGATTTCAAACGGCCAGAACTCCCATATTTTATTGATTTTTTAAGCTTAATGGGTTAGAACATTTTTAAAGATTATTTGCTTATCTATAAAATAGGATATAACTCCTTAACGTCTTTTTTATTAACGTCAGGTTTTATTTTTTTTACTTTTCTTGCGAACTCCGTATCTGTTAAACGAAATGTCTTAGTACAAAACTGATGGCCCAAACCGGATAGGAAATTTAACGGGCTACAACTTTGGTCAAATAATTTATTTTGGAAGACCTACCGTTTTCTCAGAAATTTTGAAAATAGTGAACAAGTGACAAGGTGTAGGTGAAAAAATAATAAATTCACAAAATTTATTTTAATAAATTTTCAAAATGGCCTCCCTCATTTTTAACACACAGGCGTGCTCTTTTCAAAAGGCGTTGCACGGTATTATTTATAATGGTACTTGTTTCGGTCAGTTCTGTTACATCTATCTGTATTCTTTCGCATTTAATTTATTTTTTTTTACCTACACCTTGTTCATTATTTTCAGAATTTCTGAGAAAACGGTAGGTCTTCCAAAATAAATTATTTGACCAAAGTTGTAGCCCGTTAAATTTCCTATCCGGTTTGGGCCATCAGTTTTGTACTAAGACATTTCGTTTAACAGATACGGAGTTCGCAAGAAAAGTAAAAAAAATAAAACCTGAATTTTTTTAAGCATTTCTTCCTTTAATTTATTACTCGAAATCCATTGATTCTAGACAATAAGGGGTTATAACCTAGTTTGTAGATAAAGGAATGATCTTTAAAAAAGTCCTAATTCATTAAGCTTAAAAAATTAATAATATCGGAGCTATGGCCGTTTGAAATCAGAAATTCAAAATTTTGCATTAAAGAGTAAAGGGCTTGGACTTGAAACAAAGTTTTATTTGAAAATTTGTCTTAGAAAAGTGTCCATTATCACCACCTCAAAGGTTCTCTGGTCACGGAAATACCCTGTATATCTACTGATTAATTTCAAATTTTTGATATTGGTAAATGAAAGATATACCATATCCAATAGATATACCGATACCATCATATCATAACATGCCGGAGCGTTCAACTAGAGAGCTTAGTTAAAAAATTAAAATTATGTTTAAAAAAATGTTTGTCGCGCTATTTGAGCGTTGGGCCTTGGGCCCTTTACGGTCACGCGCGGTCTTCCACGATGCGGAGTTCTACGCACGCTAGTACCGCCACTGGATATGGGTAAGGCAAAATTGTACTGATGTAACAAATAATAAAAATTATTTTTTCATTCATTAATTAAACAGGGCTGTTACGGGCTGTTAGTATGTTGTCGGCAGATATTTTTAAATATAATTTTTTAATTTTATATAAAACATTCAACTGTTGTTTTAAACAGTTACAGTTGAGTCAAGCAGGGGGCCCCAGGCCTGGGCCTATGTGGCCTTATGATAAAATAGGCCCTGCGCTCCACGTCGCCATTATTGGAGTCCGTTACTTTGTCCCCCCCCCAGTTAAAAATTTTGACCGAAAAGCTAGCTCCCTAATCTATATAGGTAGACCCAGGGACGTGCCCAGCCAACCTTTTTGAGGGGGGAGCAATCTTCAATTTGCCAACTAAAGGGTTTTCCATTAAGGACGCCTAGATTTTAAAATTGAATAAAGCAAGTTGTATGTGAGATATCAACGAATTTTTATTTTTATTCGAAAGGCCTATCAATGACATTATGTGTGAAAAATAACGTCGTTCAAATGGGCGCCACGGCACCGCTTGGTGGCGCGCACCCGAGAGGTCCAATTTTTGATTACTCTTGCGCATAAATCAGGCTGAATTTGGGCGATGGCATAGCTGATGTTGGTTTTTAGGGCATCGGTGGTTTGCGGCTTATTGGCATAGACCTGGGACTTAATAAAACCCCACAAGAAAAAGTCTAACGGGGTCAAATCGCACGATCTCGGTGGTCAATTCACGTCGCCTCTGCGTGAGATAACCTTGTCACTAAACCGCTGCGTCAGAAGTTCTATTGTGGCATTAGCTGTGTGGCACGTAGCACCGTCCTGTTGGAACCACATGTCGTGCACATCCATATCTTCCAATTTAGATGGAATAAATAAAAAATGGAATAGATGGTTCCAGTTTTTCGTGATTTTTTGCCGTATTTTTGAATGATTCATAAAATTTAATTTTTATATTTGTAATTTACGCCCTAAACTACCATAAAGTCATTCGGAAATTTTTAAAATCGTGGGCCCGGTTAGCGTACTGTTACCAAATCCTGGTAAGGGATTTTTTAATTGGATTATGCTAGTGGATGGCCCCTAAGTGTAAAACCGGGTTTTTGGCCTCGGATAGCACTCGCGTCAGCCACCATCTTGAAAAATGCGTTTCTATTATTATTTCGTAAACGGCGAATAAAAGATAATAACCTTTTTGTAGGGAATTAAACTTCCTATCATTTTTGTTTGAAGATTTTTTCTCGAAAGTCGATAATTTTCGAGATATAGTCAGTTGAAAAATTCAAAATGTAGTTTGATTACTATGGTTTATAAAATGGATTTGCCGATACATGTCATTCACATTGACGACGTCATATTATTTAGAGGAAACAAAAGGCAATTCCCCCCCCCCAGGATGCCTCGGATTGTATCCCTAAAGCCCCCCTAATTAAAAAATTGGAGATTGGATATTGTATTGTCAATGCAAGTTATAAATAAATTAATACTTATAATAATATATATTAATATAATATCAGTTATGAGCTAAATGAACTATAAAACAATAAAACTAATATATACGAGCTTTCGAGAGTGGGTACTCCCTTTTTCAAGATATATTAAAAATGATTAAATTATACATAATATTATATTATATTTATATAAATTTTCAAGAGCTAATAATTTTAATTATTTATAATAATATAATATATTTATTACTATTTTGTTTGTACATGCTTATAGCTTGTCAGCAGGTTTACCACCGATGCGCATGAATGGATTAATGAGATTCCAAAAATATTTTCTCTTCCCCTCCCTATTCCCTAATGCAATTTCTAAATACACCACTGATGGTGCTAGCTCTAATATTTGGTGCTAGCTATATAGATTAGGGAGCTAGCTTTTGGAGCCGAAATAATAACGGGAGGGGACTAGCGTTGCTTTGGCCCCACTCAGGTTTCAATGTGCATTTGTGGAAAAACTGTAAGGGTGCTAGCTTTAAAATTTGGGTGCTAGCTGTATAAAATAGGGAGCTAGCTTTTGGAGCCAAAATATTACCGGGGGGGGGCGAAGTAACGGACCCCCATTATTGTCTTTATGGTTGGGTCATTCCATATCACAAAAAAAATCAATTTAACTCCAATCAATTTTAAAAAAAAATTGGAGGTATGGTAATCGAAAAAAAATTTCAACTTTTTTTTTTTTTATTTTCGAGATCACCGTGTTCAGAAACGTAAAGATCTGCAAAAAGTAAAATAAAAATTTCTGTGTTGGTCTGTCTGTCGGTCGTCAAATTTTATCGATCGATTTGCTTCCGAACCATCCAACCAATTACGACCAAATTTGGTATGGTGGTAGGGTTCACGGTGGAAAGGTGAAAATAAGGTTTTCGTCGCGATCTATCAATCAGGAGTGCCACCACAAGAAAATAATACGGGATTTAAAAAAAATATTTTGTCTTGCGATATGTTATTTTAAAGGCCTTAAAAGGCTTTATCCAGAAGAGGTAAAATTAATCTTCTATCTGTCGTCTGTCAAAAATCACAAGTTGTCAAAGTTGAAACTAGGGAGTACCCTCCATAGTTGAAACTTTAAGAGTGAATAACTCAAGAAGTGCTGAAGGGATCTTACCCAAATTTGGTACGTAGGTACATTGATCCTAATGGATATGAGAGCATATGTAATCCTTTGATAGAAATCAGTAATGCAACATGAAAAAAATAAAATTAACTTTTTTGGCAAAAACATGAAAAAAGTTTTTGTCGATCGATTTTCTTCGGCATTTCTGCGTCGATTGCAATCAAACTTATTGGGCGTATGCCTCGTGGGCTGGAATCATGGTATAAAGATTGTAATCTTTATACCATGGGCTGGAATGGTGAAAATAAGGTTTTGCCAGAGAAATCTTCACCAGGGCCACCACAATAAAATAAATAAAAAAAAATGAAAATGTCGTCGTATCTCCGGAAATGTTTAACCGATTCAGCTAAAATTTGGTGTGTCGATGGAGCTTTGAAAGTATAAGTATTGGTGAGAAAACAAACCGAGCCAATTGTAACAGGGCGGGCAGGTCAGAAAATTTACACAAAATATTAACTGAAATCTTAATTTATATATTTTTTGTGAGAATTTGTCAGATGGCTTGCAAAAATAAAACAATATATTCAAAATTTTAATAAACGTCATAATTTTGTGACATATGTGTCAAAATTAGGTTAATGTTGATTTGTATACCGAGTGCAGCATAAGAATTGAGTTTAGGGCTTGTAACAATTTATTTTAGAATACAAAAATAGGTGGTTCGGTGGGAAATATTTTATAATGTCGTCGTACGGACTGACGGAACGTTACTTTATAAGTAAAAGGTTCTGCCACTAGGTAGCGACCAAGTTTAGGCTGTTTGTTAAATTTTTTCGAAAATGTTTTCAGAATCAGTAAATCGACAGTCAGTAATTTACAAAAATTTATTTTCGAAAAATCCGCTAGATGACCGAAAAAATTTGTTGTACCAATCTTGGAGAAATTTTATTTGTGACTTCTTACGGTATTATGTGATACATATAGATATCTTTGCCAGGGCTACCGATATCTTTGTTAAGGCTACCACAATAGAAAACAAAAATGAATATTATGTCATCGTATCTCCGGACAAAATTTGGTGTGCTGGTGATTGGAGGTATTGCGGCAGAGAGTGACGATATTTTTTTAGTATGGTTGAGCGACAAGATTGGACCACTTGATATGGAATGACCCAGTAGTAAGAGCTTATAAGTCACATATTAATAAAATTTTGATAAAACCCAGCCAAAAGTATTGTAAATTGCAAATCAGCTTAAATGCATCTAAGGCTTGCTAAATAATAAAATTTGTCCCATTTGCTCAAAAATTGATGGAGATATGAATTTTTTAAGTTATCGTTATTCTTCGTCTTTATGTAAAAATCAAATTTCAACTTTCATTTCTTACGATTTTATCGAAAAGTAAATTAAGTTAGTAAAATGGTAAAGGTAAATTAATTGTTTAAAAAATGAAATGATTAATTTAATTGATTTTATTAATAACTTAAATCTTGATTAAGGGTGCGTTTCAGGGGGTGAACTGAAAATAAATTGCTTCATGAAAAATTTGTAACAAGAATTAAATCTCAAAAGGGGTTGGATATTTTGTTGGTAGTATTCTCTTAGGATAACGAAAATTAAAAAAAAGTTTCTATTTATTTATTTATTGTTTATTTTTACCAAAAATATAATTTTCAGGTGTTATGCTATAAACAGACATAAAATGACTGTTCTTACACCTTCATACCACACAGAAAGTTACAGTCCGGACGATAATAGATTCGATCACCGTCCATTTTTGTACCGCGTAAATTGGTCGTGGCAGTTTAGAGCGATAGACAGACAGGTAAGTTTGGAAATTGTAAAAATTAAAACTAACTCCTTAAATTCTTTTAGCTTGGTCTTCAGTCAAATTTGAAACGAAAAACTTCCAGTGCTTTAAATATAAATAGAACTAGGACAGCGGTTCAAGTGTAGATGCAGTCGTTTTAAAGTATTTTTATTTTAAAAATAATTTTTACAAATTTAAACTTGGGAGAAAAATAAAATTATGGATTAGTTTTTATTCTTTTTTCAAAATCTCGAATGACGAGACTTCCGGTACTATTAATGAATAACACTTGAGTTGCAGTAAAATGAATAATTCTGTTTACTGTTAAATTAGGAGTAGTAATTAAATCAAAATGACTCATCAGTTTACCTGTTTTTAAGCACCACACTTGACAACCACTACATGTAGGAAGTTTGACATAATATTGTGACAATAAAAAGAGTTGATTCCCTATCTTCTTTTCAAGAAACGCCTTGATAATATCCATTGTGAAGAAATACATTCCCTTCGTGAAATCCCAAACATAAAATTTTGAATATTGATCAATTTGATACCCAAATTTATTGTCGTCTAATAACATCAATTTATAAAGTTTTCGATAATTACCATGACTTCCCATACAACCAAGAATAGAAAACGAAACTAATATGGTGAGAGATTGATTGATGTGGTCAATGGTCCACGTTGTCACATGCCATTTTTCACACATAATAATCAGGTGGTTTTCTTTTAACAACATACCCGCTACGAAGTGGTTCTTAGGGCAAGAATGATTCACTAGATCCGCATTGTCGGCGTTGAAAAATTTTATTAAACCATTATGCGTTAAAAGGAACCCTAAATTCTCATAAAGGTAAAATCTTCTGATGTCATATGCAACCAGTTTAATTTCTTGAGTATCCATATTTAAAATATAAAAGCGTGAGGGCGGTACTTGCGAAAGGTAACCAACCAAATTTTTGTGTATTCGAATTTTTTCTATCGTCATCTTTTCATCAAACCTTTTAGTCATCAACAACTCGCTAGTATGAAAGTTCCACAACATCACAACATAACGAGCAAACATTATTAGTTTATCGTCGAACTTCCTAATTATAAATTTTCGACCAGTTCTGCTGCCAGTATCAAGAGGAAAAGTTTTTACAACTGTACCGGTCAATGGACTTACTACGTATAGTTTATCAGGTGGAATGGCACTTATAATTATTGCTTCCTCATCAAAATAATGAAGGTAAATATAAAATAAAGATGATGTGCCTTCGACGGTAATTTCTTCATAATTATTATTTTTCCAATTATTTTTCAAAGCGTAATCGTAGTAGTAGGCGCTTTGCCAATAATCAAACCGATCGTTTAATTTCTTAAAAACCTCACTTTTCTTCATTTCTTCTCTCGGACACACGTTATCGAGCTGACACTTCCTTTTCCAAAAGTAATCGTTCCTGATCCGATACATCCACTTTGGATTGGAATTCCAAACTTCAATGACATCCTTCGGCGTTAAATATAAACAAATATTTTGAACTATTTCTGTTGGTAAATTTCCCAATATATCGACTTTCTTCTTTTTATTGCCAACAACTTTCGATTTGATGGTACTAAGCATCTTGGAAATTTTAAACTTTTGGGTGTCCTCGAAATTGGTTCAAAATATTCCAAAATATAATTAAACTAACTTTCAAAAGAAAAAATGGCAGTCAGTTATCACGTTTACGCCGTTTACGCCAGACAATGAAACTGATGCAGTTTACTGCAGTTGCAGTTTACGCACAAAACGCGTACGTCCAGTGGCGTAACTATTACTATTTTGACCTTGATACGCACGCAAGCCCTGGTGGAAATATTTTTCTGAAAACTCTGAATTAGACTTTTGCAGAGTTTGTAAAACTTCTGCAGACTTTGTTTTACTTTTTCTGAGAAATATTTCCACCAGGGAGTATCCATGATTACTTGAATTTCCTCCCATGTGTATTTGTGTATGGGCGAAGAATTCAAAAAACTCCAACTCCGAAAAGGCCGTCTGTTTTGGGGACCACTTTTGAAGATTTTGCATTAAATCAGAAAGTAAAATTGACGCATTATTGATTTGAATGCAAAAACATTGCTTGCAGTGCTAATTTTGCTTGCTTTACTTAATTGTCATAAATTTTAAATTGAAAGTTTGTCAAAAATTCAAAAATTTGATTTACTAAAATGATTGTTTTTAATAGATTGCTTAAATTTATATATATTTATCAATATATGTATTTTAAATATCAATATATTCTATAAATTTACAGGTAAATAAAAATGAGAAATTGAGTTATGTGCAAAAATGTAATAAATGACAAAAAGGGTCGAAAGAGCAGATCAAGTTTGGCAGCTTACAGTTAGGGCCCTGCTATTATAGTTACAAAATAATTTTGTACGTAGATTTACAGATAATAGAGTCTAGATTCAATTAATTGTGAATCATTTTTACGTCAGATGAATAGAAAAGATCTACATCGAAAACTGAAAAAAACAGTTTTTTGTTAAAAACTCGATATAAAAACCGGGGTTCTATGAAGAATTTTGTATTTTTGCAATAAAATAACTGTGCAATAAAACAACTATGAAGTTGAAGGTGAAATTTATTTATTCAGTACACAAATACAGCACGACTGCACTTCAGTGACTTCCAAACAAACCTAAAATTGTTAAGCCTACATAGGCGTTTTATACAAACATAAAAAGACATTAAAATTAATTAGTTCTTGAGTTCCAAAAATTATATTTTGAAACAATACATGCCTTCATCTTAAGGTCGTAAAATATAGTAGGTATAATATCGACATATACATTCTTAAAACTAGAGAACCCCTAATACGTCGTAAATTTAATTTACCATAACTCTTCCCTCCTTAAGTCAGAAAATAAGGGTTCTGAAATTTTCTGTAATTGTATAGTGTTTTTTTTGTAGCGATTTATTATTAGAAATACAATTTTTTTTTTGCACTTAAAATAAATTGTCACTATAATTATAAGGCCCATAACACAAAAACACACAATTACACTGTTGATTCAAGAATGGTGTCCATTTGGAGTTGATAACGTGTTGGTTGCAAATTTGCTGCTATGATGTTGATATGCTATGATGTTGATATGCTTTGATTCGGATGCATCCAAAGTTTGAAGTCGAATTGATTTTATTTGAAGATCGTGTTTGTTGTAGCCGTCTAAAGTTATTAACTAGGGTAGCTCGAAGATTAATTCTTCATGACGAAGTCCAATAATCGTCGTCGTTTGAGCAATAGGAATGGTTGTTCAGGTAAATATTTGAATGGAGAAGTAACAATAGGTATATGAATTTTGAACACTATCGTATCTTTTTTTTTTTATTTACTTGTATTGAAAGTAACGAATAATAATTCAAAACATTTTTTTTTTGCGAGGAACTTGTGTGACTTGGTAGAATGATATAATTTTGTAGTAATTAATTGAGTTTTTTTTTGGTTGCATGATAAAAACGTGTAAAATATTCAAACGAGCAAATGAGATTGCGGTTTCCATATTGTTTATTAATTTTTGAACTATTTGCAATTGTAGTATTAAGTTATCTATAGTGTTTGAAAAAGAAAAAGCTTTTTCAATGTTAGAAATCTTGTTAATTTCTTTTGTTAACAGATTTACATGATTTTTTTCTCTTTTTTTTTAATATTCTTATTATTTAAAAGTTTAAAAATTTATTATTATAAGTTTTCGTAATTTCTTTTATTACGGTTTTTTTTTGTTTTGCTAAATCATTGTGCATTGATTGTTGGTTTATTTGTAGGGTTAAATTAATGTTGTAAAAGAATGTGTGTTTTGATTCAATAATTTTAGTTTGTCCTAATTGAACTGGAAAGATCGGGTTGTTTATTTCCTTTTATTTTGAGACCTAGTAAAAGGCTTGGAAGTAGTAGAAATGTCAAGTACCGGACTGGGTTCATTTTCAACATTTGAAACAAAACGTTGTGGTTTCAGTAAAATTTGATGATAAACTTTATCGTTTGATTTTATTTTGTTGTCATCAATGATTTCTGGATTTAAAACCGTAACAAATGGTTGTGTGACTTTTTTTGAGTTCGTAAAGCGAGTTTCTTTTCTGTAAAGAGGTTTTTCTAAACTTATTTCGGGATTATTTCTGATTTGATTTAATTTTTTCAAGTTCGTTTGCTGTTTGTCGATTAAATTTTTGTGAATAATAGAGTTAAGGGTTTTTAGATTTTCGGAATGTTCATGAACGTACTGAGCGACTTTGAATTGTTCGTTTAGTTCGAACGGATTTTTATAATTTAATTTTCCGCGTGTAATTTGAAAAGGCGTATAATTAGTTGAACTGTGAACGCTGTTGTTATAAAGTAAAATCGCGTAGTTCATAATATTTGAAATATTTTCATGTGGTTTTTCTCTTTGGAGAATCCTTAAGCTTTCCGCTAGGGTCGAGTGGAATCTTTCAACTGGGCTGTTACTATTAGGATTATAAATGGTGACGTAATGGATTTCAATTTCATGGATCCTACAGAATCCTTGCATTACTTCGTTTTTCCATTCGATACCATTGTCGCAAGTTATTTTCCTAGGGATTCCGAAATGCTTTATGAATTGTAATAATTGGTTTGTGGTTTCTACGGCATTTAAACTTTGAATTGGGTATGCTAATCCAAACTTTGAGAAGCTGTCTATAATGGTTACGAAACATTGTCCAGAAAATTTATAAGTGTCGGTATACAAGTGGTCAAAAGGTTCGAATCCGATAGGTGTTGGTTTAAATATTAATTTATTAGGGTGACGTTCGTATTTAGTTTTCTGACATGTTCCACAGGTGTTAACATAGTTTTGTACGTCTTTATCAATGTTTGGCCAGAAAAATGATTGCTTTATGGCTTTAAGGTTTTCTTGAATACCTCGATGACAAGTTTTTGTTTCGTGGTATTGTTTTAATTTTAGATTCCTTTCGTCTTGTTCGAGAACGTCTGTTACAAAGTAGTTTGAAATTATAAGATTAAGTCCTTTATTCTTAAAGAATTTTTGTACGGTCCGTATAAAGGGTATTTCGAAGTCTTTATAAGTGAAATGTAAGCAGTAATGTTTTTTTCGTTCAAAATGATCTTTTATGATATTTAAAAAATGATTTTTCGATTTTGATCTAGGGATTTTGAAATAAATGCGGTCATTATCGAAAATTTTTTGTTTAGTTATTTTGGTTTGGTCATTATTTTTTGAATCACAAAGAGATATTATTATTTGGTTTTTGAATGTGTTAACTGTTCTTTCTGTATATGGTATCGTAAAAATTGGATTTTTACAACACTTCTTGGCTAGTGTGTACTGTTTCATCGAAGGAGACCGTTTCTTTCAAATTTTCTATTTCGGAAAGATTTTTATCTACATTGTCTATATTTACTATCATCGAAGCATTATCATTGATTTCGATGGGATATATTTCGACACGTGATAGGGCGTCAGCGTTAGTGTTTAATTTTCCTTTTTTATATGTAACCGTGTAATCAAACTCTTCTAGTTTAAGCCGCCATCTCACCAATTTCGGATTTGGTTCTTTTAAAGAAAACAACCACTGTAATGGTTTATGGTCGCTAATTATATTAAATTTAACGCCAAATAAATAAGGCCTAAAATGTTTTGCCGCCCACACTATTGCGAGAAGTTCTTTTTCGATCGTACTGTAATTTATTTCGGCTGGATTGAGAGTCCGTGATGCGTAAGCAACCGGAAGGTCTTTACCTATAGGGCCTTGAGAGAGAATCGCGCCTATTGCAAAATTTGAAGCGTCTGTGGTGAGATTAAATGGTTTTGAAAAATCTGGATGTTGTAAAATGGGATCGTTCATTAAAAGGTTTTTGCAAGTTTCAAAACTTGTAATAAACTCATGATTGTGTATGATTTTCGCGCCCTTTTTTAAACATTGTGTTAAAGGTTTAGTTAACTTAGCAAAGTTCTCAATAAATTTTCTATAATAACCTACTAGTCCGAGGAAACTTTTGATTTCTTTAGCTGTTTTCGGTATAGGAAATTTTTTGATAGATTCTATTTTTTTTTCGTTTGGTTTGATGCCTTCAGGAGTAATAACGTGACCTAAAAATTCGACTGATTTGCAAAGAAATTCTGACTTATCTAGTTGAATTTTTAGTCCAGCTTCTTTTAATTTGGAGAATAGTAATTTTAAGCTATTAATGTGCTCTTGCAAAGATGCAGAAAATACAATTATATCGTCCACGTAAATTAAACATATTTTATTTAGCAGTTCTTTTAAAATGTTTTCCATCGCACGTTGGAAAGTACTGGGTGCGTTTTTTAAACCGAATGGAAGCCGTACAAATTCATAATGTCCGTTTTCAACATTAAACGCAGTTTTTTCGATGGAATTAGGGTGCATTTCAATTTGGTGAAAACCTGAAGCTAAGTCTAATGTAGTAAAATATTGGCAACGTCCAAGTTTGTCTAGAATGTCAGTTATATTTGGAATGGGGTACCGGTCATCAATTGTTTTTTCGTTAATTTTACGGTAGTCAATAACAATTCTCCATTTTTCTTTGCCACTAGCATCTGATTTTTTTGGGACTATCCAAATAGGTGAAGCCCATGGAGATTGTGAGGGTTTTATGATGCCATCTTGTAACATCTTTGAAATTTGTTTCCTTACTTCTTCTTTGTGAACATAGGGATATCTATAAGATTTAGTATGAACTGGAATTTCGTCAGTTGTTAATATTTCATGTTTAACTTGGTTTGTGAAAGTTAATTTGTCGTCGGGTTGATGAAAGATTGTTTTATATTCGCGTATTAGTTTTTTCAAGGCAATTTTTTCTTCGATGTTCAAATGGTCAGTTCGTAGTTCTGGCAGATCTGTATCTTGATGTTTGTAATTAGGAGAAAGTAATTTTTCGCAATGGAAACATTCGAATGTTTCTTCAGAAAAGTTGGAAATAAAAGGCTTTAGAAATTCTTCGGTTATTTCAAAGATTTCAGTCTTGGTCGTCGTGTTCATTATTTCTAAAACTGTCAATCCGTTTTCTATTTTTAATAAACTCTCCGGAATTATTAATGTTTTTGCGTCATTTCTGATTTCTGGAATTAATACTTCGCGATTTGAGATATTAGTTTTTATACGTTTTAAAACTGAGGACATTGGTGGAATTTCAATTTTTTGGGTTTCAAAATTTGTTCTATAATACAAAGGTATTGATAAGCGGTCATTGTACAATAATTCATTTTGTATATCTATATTAAGTTCAAGTTTTCTTAAATCTCTTATGCCTATAATTCCATCAAAGTAATCATGAAAATCAAATAATACAAATTCTAAATTTTCTTCTAAGGGTTTGAATTCTTTGAAAAGGGGTATGTGCGCTTTAAATTGTGCATGTCTAGATCCTGTACAAGTAGTAATGGGTGTATTTGATTTAAATATTGTATTTGGAAAGTATTTTTCTGCAATAAATGGTCTAATCAACGAAGGGTGACAACCTGTATCAATCAGAAGTTTTAAAGGGGGATTGGAAATTTTTATGAATGGTAAAGAATTTGGTTTTAAATTATTAAGATCTACGTTTTGTTTTGAGAAATGTGGGTTTCTTGAAAATTTTGCATAAAATTTTCTTCTTGGGTGTTATCCGTGATATTAACTTCTGAGTGATCGTTTTCAAAATCTATTTCGTTTATTTGTTCGAAAGCTTCGGTTTGATGGTTTGGGTTACAATAATAATCATCGCCATAGTGTTGACTATTATCATCGTATTCACAATTTTCCGTTTCCACGTTAGTGAGTTCTTCCGAAATAAAGTTTTGAGGATTTCTATTTTGGAAATAATTTCTGTTTTGTCTAGAAGAAAAAGAAGGGTTTCTAGACATTGTTGACATAGGTTCTGGTTTATTGAAAAAACTATTTCTTGACGTTGTAGACATAGGTTCTGGTTTGTTTATGGATTTATGAGAGTTTTGTGGACTAAATACATTTTTTGGTTTTCCAAAAACTTGACTATTCGTAGGAAATTTCTGTTGGATTGGACGACTCTGTATATTAATTGGTGCGCTAGGAAATGGCGTACGTGATTGTTGGAAATTTTGTGAAATTCGGCTATCATTTAGTTGCGAATTAAATGGGGACCAATTGTTATTATTTGTTGAATGGTTAAAGTATGACTGGTTGGGGTGGTTCCTATTCAAATTTGTTTGAAAATTTTGACGTGATGAATTAAATTTTTGTTTAATTTGCGGTATGTTAGTATTTTTGCCAAAGTCTTGCAAACCTCTAATTCGTTGTTGATTATAAAAATGACGTGTGACGATGTCACTTGCTTCTAACATATTTCGGGGTTCCTTTAAATCTAATTTCACGCGTAAGTTATCGTCTACATTTGAAATTAATACGTCAAGGGCGTTTGCTTCATTTTGTTCTATTAACAAAGGTTTTCTTAGATTAGGTATGGTGGGATCTGACATGATTTTAATTTCTAATCTTGATTTCATTTGTTTTATACGTTCTAGGAAATCTATAATATTTTCATTTTTGTTTCTCGTGAGATATAAAAATTCGCGAGTTAAAGTTTGTCTATCAATACGATCACCGAATTGTTCTCTTAAAGCTGATTTAATTAACGACCAGGTATTTAAGTCAGGTCGACACATAAGATAATTACTTACATCGTCTTTTACTTTAGATTTAATAACAGTAAATGCAAAATGATTTAAGTTGTTATCGGTGGTTGTGCCGTAAGTATTAAAGAAATTATCACATGCATTGATAAAGCTTTCTAATTGCATAAAATTTCCGTTAAATGTTGGTAAAAAATCCGCAACAGCTTTTGCTGTTTGAATTGTCGGTGTTGCTAAAGACATATTTTTTAAACAATTTGACAATTCGTTTATATCAATCTCTTTGTTTACCATTAAATATAATATTTTTGTTTATAAATTTAAATTAATGTTAATAACAATTTTGAAAACACTCGTGTGAAACGAAAATGAATCAAGTTTTATTGCATTAATCTATAAATAATTACAAGTTACTTTGAAGTTTTAAGTTATGTTTTCTATTATATTTCTATTATAATAGTTATTGTTATAATTTATAAATTGAATAAATTTTTTTTTTTGGTAATAAAAATAAATTTTAAACACTCGTTTAAATTCGAAAATGAATAAAATTAATTTATTTAATGTAAAAGTTAAACTAAAAATGATTTTATTTAAAATTAATTACTCGTTCTAATTTAAATATTTTGAATTATGATTTTGAAAATGATATTAATAAAAATCACTCATCAATAATTCAATAAAATTTTAAGTTGTTCAAAATTCACAATAGGAGTGGTAATTGGGATAAAAGAAATGCTCAACGACTTACCAAAGTGTTCGGAGATTTCTTCTAAAGGTGTAGATTCTGGATCTCGAATTAATGGTTGAAACCAAAGGTAGATACTGGATTTCCAAAATACTGCCTTTCGCGATCCTGCCGACTGCGCCAATTTTGTATTTTTGCAATAAAATAACTGTGCAATAAAACAACTATGAAGTTGAAGGTGAAATTTATTTATTCAGTACACAAATACAGCACGACTGCACTTCAGTGACTTCCAAACAAATCTAAAATTGTTAAGCCTACATAGGCGTTTTATACAAACATAAAAAGACATTAAAATTAATTAGTTCTTGAGTTCCAAAAATTATATTTTGAAACAATACATGCCTTCATCTTAAGGTCGTAAAATATAGTAGGTATAATATCGACATATACATTCTTAAAACTAGAGAACCCCTAATACGTCGTAAATTTAATTTACCATAACTGAAGCGCTGTAGCTCAGAAACCAGATAAACTAAAACAACAATTTTTTTACAACTGAATGCAGAATTTTATCTACTTTGATTTTGATATAACCTATTTTGGATATAAAATGTACGGGAAACGGCCAATTTAAGATTTTATGATTTTTGGGACCTTTCATAGTAAATGTGACTGTTTCGATTTGAATCTATTGTAAAGTAAAATAATGTCATATTTAACTCCACGCAGACCTCTTTTCCACTACGTAATGACTGGATTATAAGTCGGATAATTTTGCACCACATAAATTCACATAATAATGAATATTATACAACTGAAGGAAATTCATGCTTAGGACCGATGTTCTATAAGTTGTTTTATTTAAAAGAAAAACAACAACTTTTTATGTATATAACTAATATTTTCGACTTACTAGTCAAAAAATAATTAAAACAACAAATAGAATCGCGTTAATCATGTGTGCGGTCGGTAGCGGGAATCTCGTTAATCATTTCATGCGCGTCCGTTGTAGACAGATAACGAATAAAGTCTTGAAACTTTATATTATTTTGATGTTTAGAGAGTTTCCTTCACTTCTGGAACAAATACTGTAATCGTATTTCAACAATCTTTTACTTAATCGTCTTCTTGATATTGGTGGAAAACAAATCCATGAAAGATCTTTAACTGATTAGGACTGTTGTCCTAACTGTTGTTGACAACGTTGTACTTCGTAATTCAAGATTATGTAGCCCATTTTCGAAATTATTATTTTTGTTTTCAACATATTCGTAATTAAAACACAATTCACTTTGGCAAGACTCTCTTCTCATACATATTTTTGTCATCTATGTACTATATATTTTTGTTTGTTTTATTTTCATAATTTATTATCATCTTGATATCTTCACTATCTGGAGTTCAGGTACAAAGTCATTAATTAATATTAACTTGGTTTCTTCGTCATCTGAAATTAAATTTACCCATTAACTTAACTTAACTGCCACTATGGGGTCAATTGAATCCCAGCCGTAATGAAGTTGAATGAAAAAAAATAAATTCACAATAAATTTTCAAAATGGCCTCTCTTATTTTCAGCACATAGGCTTGATTTTTTCAAAAGGTGTTGTACGGTATTATTTACAATGGCGCTTCTTTCGTTAAGTTCTGTCACACCTATCTGCATTCTTTCCATTAATTTATTATTTTTTTACCTGCACCTCGTTCATTATTTTCAGAATTTCTGTAAAATCGGTTGGTTTTATAAAAAAATGTATTTGACCAAAGTTGTAGCCCGTTAAATTCCCTATCCACTTTGGGCCGTCAGTTTTTTTCTAAAATGTTTCGTTTAAGAGAACGGGGTTTACAAGAAAAGTAAAAAAATTTTTTAAACAATTTTTCCCTTAATTTAATTTATAACTCGAAATCCGTTAATTCTAGACGATAAGGGGTTATAACCTAATTTGTAGATAAGCGAATGATATTTAAAAAAGTTCTAATTTATTAAGCTTAAGAAATCAATGATGTCGGAGCTATGACCGTTTGAAATCAGAAATTCAAAAAATTGCTTTAAAGAAAATACTCCTCAAGGGTTTGGACTTGGACAAAAATTTTATTTGAAAATTTGTCTTAGAAATGTCTCCTTTATCAATTATCACCACCTGAAAGGTTCTCCACGGTCACGGGGACACCCTGTATATGAATAAACAGTGAAATTTAAAAATTTTATTTCTAATATTTATTTTCAGCAAATGATATTTTTCCTTACAAATATAATTTCAAGAGTATTCCATTCAATTTTTAGCTGTTAATATAAGAAAAAGTTAAAAAGTTTTGATTTTTTTTGTGAAAATAGTAAGCATTTTTAATAATTTTAATAATTTTTTTTAACAACTAACTATTATTTTTTCATTAATGTACCTGTGATGTCTTCTAAAAGAGTTCTTAACAATTAGAAAATTTTTTGTAAGTCGAAAAAGTCAAGTCAATCACAATCGAAAAACATTTTTTCTATCTAACGCAAATCTTCCGCACGGCCCTGTCCATTATGCAGGGACGGCTTCCGTTTACTATTATTTACTTTCACCTGGAAATTCTAACCTGAATCCACAGATTAGAAAAGTAAAACCTTGAATCGTTACAAGTGCTTCTTGACTCTTGAGTTAGCTGCTGTTTTGGTGATAACATTTTTTTCATTGGCTTATCATCTCTTTCTATTCTAGAGTTTACTTGCTTTGCACGGCAGTCAGAGCCGGATTAAGACTACTTGATGCCCTAAGCAATCCACGCCTGTGGGTCCCCTATCCATAAGTAAACTAGTATCGGCGGTGTTGCCAGTTTGGGCGACTGAAAATTTCGTATTGGCAATTGGCGACGAAATGGGCGACTTCATATTTGAACTTTAATATGAATTTACATAAAAAAAAAGTTTACTGCTTGATACGCCTCTGAACCAGAGCGGTAACTAGGGGGTGGCGAGTGGGGCCCCCGCCAAGAGCGCAACTGCTAAGGGGGCGTAAATTGATCATTTTTTTAATAGAAAATTTTGTTAAGAAGATAAATTCCACGTAATTAACACAAAAACGTAAGAGGCTCAAAAACAACTATATATCAGCCAGAGACGTATTACGCAAGTTTGACACCGCAAGCCTTTAATATTTTGCGCCCTTATCCTCGACTTTACAGTTGACCATTTTTTTTATTAGCATAATATTTATAAAGAAAAGAAAGCTGTCTCCTGAAATTTTGCGTCCCTGAAATTTTGCGCCGCAGGCCCGGGCTTCATGGGCTTATGCGATAATACGGCTCTGCTATCAGCTGTCGGCCATAAACAGTAAACAGTAGAGGAACAAAGTAATAAAAACTACCCTTAAATCGGCTTATTCTTATAGTACTTTGTCGGTGTACTACGTAAAAATATGTCTTGATTTTCGACAAAGTAGTTTTTCTGGAAAAATTAGGCAAATCACATCTGGACATTTTATTATATACTAATTTGAATTTATTTTAAGCATATTTTGAGGTATATTAGGTGTACAATGGATAATTTTGAAATTTTATTTTATACAAAAGTTTACTTTCGAATGCTATTTTAGCATTAATTAGTGAATTAATTAATTTAGTACAATCAACGGTGCCACCTATTTAAAAACTATAATCAGGTAATAGGTAATTAATACATATTTAATTTAATTTTGATTTCGATTTAAATAATTTTTTGTTTTAATAAAGAATTTTAACATAAGTAGTTGTATTCGTCGCATATAAAAAATTCGTTTTTGCAATTATCGTTTTTCTAATTTACAAAGTCAGTTGCACCCCAAAGTGTGACAAAGAATTTTTATCGATTTTGATTAGTTATTAATTTGCATTAATTATATTTTAGAGTATCAGAATGGAAAATAAATTAATTGTAAATTAAGCAACACCAGCGGTGCTGCAAAAAAGAGATAATTGAAACAAATGCAAGCCAATACCCAGTTGACATGGTTACGTCAAATCACGTATATTTCTGGTCATATTTCGTCAAGGACGTCAAATTATTAAATACTGACGTTAGTGTGATGTTGTTTTATGACCTATTTTTGACGTCAGAAAAGTAACGTCTTTTCAGTGTAATTTTGACGTTGTTTTTCCTTGTAATTTTCAATCTCATGAAATGAAAAACCTTAACGTCAAATTTTGTATTTTATTTTAGCTAATATTTTGTTACTTAAATATCGTGGGCTTACAAAAAAAAACACTAAGTCAAAAATGATAGTTTTGAGTAATCTGGATTTTAAAGTTTGCATTTGCATTAGCATCAATGTTTTAGTACTTTCTGACGTTGCTATATTTCATAAAATGAATTCTGTTATGACTTCCAGCGTTCTTACAGTAGGAAGATCATTAAAATTAAGATCTATAATGTACTAAAAAAAATAAGTAAAATTTTGACTTAGTGCCTTTTTCTTGTAAGCCCACGATATATAAATTTAACTTATGAAATTATTATAAAAAATTATGAAAAATCGCATTTCTTTTGTGGTCTTGAAGATGGATAAATAGATTTCCAAATATTTCGCTTAATAAGTTAATTTTTTTTATCCAACTTCCAATCTACCTTTTTTACATACATTTAAATTTGATAATTAGTTTTTTCAATAGAATATTAGGAGTACAGTGGGTAATGTAATTTTTTAAATGAAAAACTTTGTATTTTTCAAGTCATTTCATCCTCTTCTGGAAGTTCTTCCTGGATGGTCGATAAAATAAATAAGATATAGTTATCGGTGATATTGGTAATTTGTGTTTGGTATGCAAAGTAAAATAAACAAAATTTTGTAATTATTTTATTTGTAACAAAATGGACAATAGGTCTGTAGTATGACATTAATCAAGGGGATCGATTAATATAGTGCTAGAGTTACGTATGATTGTGATGCCGGCATAGTTATAATAATAACTTACGTATTAAGTAAATTCAAACTATAAAACTAATACAGTCGGTTTTTTGTTTTTTATAATTAAAAAATTAGTTCAAGGTAAAATACTGAAAATACATCAAAAAGTCATGTTAAGGTACTGGCTAAGTCATACACATGTCAGGTTGAACATACATAAATGAAAACATTTATAAGGTAAACAATTCTTATACAAAATATTATATACAATATTTATCAACATTTGCATTTGTAATAATAAAATTTATAAGAACAAAAAACAAATGCAATCTTAAATCGCTAAGATTTTGAATGAATCAAAATTCGTTGTCAAAAATGGAGTAGTAGTACATAGAAATAAATAATACAGGATTATAGTAGGTAGATTTGCCAACGCTTGCTGGTTGTTGCTGCCGACAAGATAACTTAAAAAATCAACAAACGTTGGCAATCTTAGCACAACGTAAAAACAAAATTTATAAAATATTAAAATACAAAATAAAAATAATTCTGCAGCACCATAGCAATAAATTGTAAATCTATGAAGCACCAGAACATTTTGGGAACGTGTTAAAGTTTAGAAAATTGTGTGCGCCCAAAACCGTTACTAAAAAATGCAATAATTCAAAAATAAATTAAATAATGTAAATAATTAAAAATGTTTAAAAAAATTGCCCATTATTTTTCATTTCTAAATTCTAACTTCGTTCCCGTAACTGGAAATAAAAAATTTACATTATTTAACCTAAATAACTTATGTAATCCCATAAACCTGTCACCTCATTGCACAGAAAACCCGATTTTATATTTGTTTTATTCATAACGTGCAACATTACTCGTTGCACTCCGTTCATTATAACATTTCAATGCTGAAGAAAATTCATAAATATGCGCCACCGCACGATGTAAGGTACTTCTTTTCAGTTCAAATTATCACAGAGGAATAGTTCATCTTACATTTAAAAAAAAATATCAATCAATTTATCAACTACTTTAGAATCGAAACATTTTTTAAGACAATAATTTCTTTGTGTCAAAGCTTAAGGTACAAAAATCCATTTTTTACTGTATAAAAACTCACTGGACGGTTAATAAATAATAATTTATTTGCAAAATATTTAAACCTAATCTTTTATGTACGAATCTGCAGGAGCATATTTGCAAAATTTGAGTTT
The DNA here is from genome assembly GCA_947369205.1 of Cantharis rufa. NCBI lineage: Eukaryota > Metazoa > Arthropoda > Insecta > Coleoptera > Cantharidae > Cantharis > Cantharis rufa. The sequence goes on along the minus strand of OX376306.1, from coordinate 15,163,924 downwards.
GTAAATTTGAAATGTCTCTTATCGTAAAATTTTAATAATGCCGGGCTCATCGGATGGTTCTCTTTCAAATGCATGTAGTGCACTTCTGGTTCGTTTGTCACGTGGCCGCATTCTTCGCAAACGTACATCTTGGTTCTCCTCTCTTTGTATCCATAATTGTGTTGTACTCCGTGAACTTTCAGGCAATGTGATTCCAGGGAACATCTTTGTGTGAACGATTTCTCGCATAAGTTGCATTTGTAAGGCCTTACACCTAAAACAATTACAAAATTAGTAAAATGCTTTTTATTTTATTGCAGCTGGCCAAAATAGCCAAGACCATCAAGTAACTTACCGGTATGCGTGCGCGTGTGTCGCTTCAAATCGAAAGTGTCGTTAAATCCTTTCGCGCAAACCGTACACAAATATCGCTTAACATCCGAGTGACACTTCATATGCCGGTTAAGCAGACGCTGAAGGGTGAACGTTTTATTGCAAATCCTACATAGGAAGTTTCCATCTTCCCGTGGAATGGAAGCAATTTTAACTTTTTCCTCTGGTTTTGGGCGTGGGTCGTGGCTAGCCAATGGATTTTTCACTCCGTGACCCCCGTTGACAAACTCCAATTGAACCTCTTGGGGCAGTCCCAACTAAAAGTAAATAGTTAAAAAAAATTCCGGAAGACAGGGTTGGAAAGCTCTTACTACCTTCTGCTGGAGGATGTTCACACGTCTGATCAGGGTTGGAGAGTCCGGACCTGTCGAATCACGTCGTCCGCTAATACTCATTGGAGGACTTAAGGATCCTCCATCGTTGTGACTCTCGCCGCCGGGTGATGGAAGGGACGTGGGCGAATCCAAATCGAGCGCGCTGCCGTTAAACGATAAAGGAGGTGAAAGGATTTGGTGCTGAAGTTGCATTTGTAGTTCTGGATTGACGGCGCTTTGATAAATAGGTAGAGAATCTTGATATAACTTTCCAAATTGCGGATAAATACGGCTGTCGTAGTTTCTACTAAAAACTTGGTCGGTAAAGTCTAGATTGTGATCCACCCCGTGCATCTGAGAATCTGGTGGTGTAATTGGTGGCGTGTGCATACTGCTAGGTGGAAGAATTTCCTCGTTATCGTTATCTTCTTGAGGCAAACGCTGCAAAAACGTTGTCAAGTCGTTGGCATCGGACAGCGTATCCAATAAACTCGAATCTGAACCACTTGCAAAGGTTAGCGTTGCCGAAAGCTGCAGTGGATCGATCACTCCTCCTGCAACCATATCGGAAATATCGTCATATGCCGAATAGATATTACCCATTGCATCCACTTTGGAATCGTAAGTGTCAAAATCTGACTCGTCTTTCATTACGATTCCATACGATGCGTTCTGAAGCATTGAATACTGTTTGGGAGACGTATTGATTCCCGAAACGTTAAGGTTTGCAAAATCATTAGTTTCGGAATCTAATCCCAACACTAAATTTAATTGGTTACAATTGTTGGCGTTATAAGATTTAGAATTATTCCCGCCTTTTAGTGTTTCGTAAAAAGGAGGTAAACTACCTGTAGGTGGACTACTAGGACCGTAATTTTGGCGGCCGTCTCGTCCGGGATTCATCCCACCGTTTCCGCTACCGCCGCACATGGAGCCGCCGCCACCGCTGCCCGATAAAGAAGATCCTCCACCAAAATTAATGGTATTCGAACCACCTCCTCCACTGCTTCCAGAAGAATGATTGCTACTGCCGCCATTTTGACCAGAACTGTTACCGCGCCCGTGACCTGCTGCGGCGTTCATTGTGGGTATTTTATCTGGGGCTGTTCGAAGAGAAACCGCGTGCGTTTCCGAAGTGTTGCAATGACACGAACGTTGGTCTTTACTTTTTTTCTCTTCGGAATCGTTTTCCGTTTCTCCAGTACGCTTAGGAATGTGATAATTTATCGGCTCTTCTTGTTCGGGTTCCTGAGTAACGAGGTGAGCAGGTATGTTTGCCTTTTTGTCCTCCTCTCGTTTTGTAGTTTTGAGAAGACGTTGGATGACGGTACGTCGTATGGGTGCTAAATTTTCAGGAGCGGGTACCGGTTCGGGTATTTCTTTTCTTTCTTTTGTCGGAATAACTAACTTTTCCGGGGTTGGAATTGGGGATATTTGTTCGCGTATAACCTTTTCGAGAATGTGATCGCGACTTCCGTATGGTATGCTTCCGCCCAAAATGGAAGAGACGAATCTTCGAGGTTTTGCCGTAATTGGTTCTTCTTTTACTTCTACTTCGTCCTCTTCTACTTTTATCGAGAGAGGCGAACAAGGAGAGATATCAATAGGTTCCTCTTGTCGTATATCTGAAATACAAAAAAAAGTTGTAGGTACTATTTTGCTAGTTTAAGATGTATGAACTAATAATTAACAGGGCGAAGCAAAGGTATTTCAAAAAGAATTCAAAATGGAGTTTCCTGGTATGTTGTAACGGTGAACGGGATGCTTCGTGTTATATGGGGAATAAAAGATAATTACACGAGATCATTAGGGAAGCGAAACGATTTAAATGCTGAAATGTATAATACACACCAAATTAATGTAGGATTATTAAACATAAATGTTAGTTGATGTGGGTTGTTAAATCCTCTGTTGAATAGAAAATATTTCAGCCGTGACTAATAAGAAACAAGTTCAATGTTCCACCTTGAAAATCTCAAGAGATAAATTTTTAATTCAAACTTTTTTCAAATATTAAAGTCAAAATGACAAAGTTTGAAAAATTAACGTGAACTTCCATTGTAATTGAAAATCAGGTTCGTGCCTTACGTAGCATTGAAACCGCTAAAAGGTCAGACATTTTTGCAATTATCGAGCATTTAAAACTCAGGGACAGACGAACACTCTCGAATTGCGAAGTCCAACAATATATTATAACGACATCCACCAAATACGATATTTTGTTGTTTATGATACATCATGTAAAATACAAAAAATTTTGCTTGCTTGTGATCACACATAAAGGAGGAACCACGGTCTAATTGTGTTATTGTTTTTCCCATATTCTGCACAAACAGAACTGGAGTGTATTGAAAAATTTGAAAAACGACAAATTTGCCAGGTTAGAAGCGTGAAATTGTATTTTAAACTCAATAATCCACTTCCAGAACAAAAAACCACAGATTGGGGGGGGGGCGGTTTTTCTAAATCTGTCTCATCCTCCTTCCGTGCATGCTAGATTTTTTAACAAGAATTAAGAAAAATTTTTAATTCTAGCGGATGTTACAAAACGTTTTGACTTTCATTTCAAACAAAAAGTTGAAAAATTACAGAACGACTCGAACGATTGTCCTACTTCTGATATTTTAAACTCATTTAGAAAGTAACACTGAACTTGCTCATACTAACAGTGGACTATTAAACTTGGTTACAAAATTACGATGTTACGCAATTATTTACCTTTGCGTATGTCGATTTCTAATTATAATTTCAAAATTTACAAACAACTCACAATAGAACAAATTGGCAAATTTGTTACGCAAATTTGCGTAGTTTACGCAAACCATTTGCGTAGTTTACGCAAACTGGGTTAGATAGCAAAAGAACCAGCAAATCGTGACCCATTAAAACATGCGTTTGCACCCAACCCTTACGTATTATATCTTATCAAACATATAAAAGCTGTAAATTGTGCCATTCCAATGATTTCTCCCCATTAAAAAAAAACAGCCAATCAGAACACTTAAATATGTTTACATAACCTTTGTTTATGAAAATCATATACCCCCTTATAAATCTGTAGGTATAGAATTTTCTATTTTTGAAACTCTTAGGTATATCATTGATAAGCACTAATTCTGGTGTTATTTTGGTTAATAGCGCCATAAAAGTTCTCTTGTCAACTGTTAGAGTGTCACATTTGATAAACGCAATTGTTTTTCAAGAAAAAAAGATAGCGAACGGCGCTAAAGTACTTTAGTGCCGCCCGTCGAGATAATATTAATTAAATTTAATAGTTCTATTTTTGCAGAAAAAATATTGTGTTTTATTCGGAGCAAATGCACCTTCTGTGATTCGTTTATAATTGACCGATTTTCTTCTCTTCCAACCATAACTCCAAATAAAAAAATATATAATTTCTAACTTAAAATTTTTTTAAAAAAGAATTCATTCTATTTTTTCCTGTAGTTTTAGGATTACAATATAAATTATAGAGAATATCTACGCAGTAGTTCCCCTGGAGGGCATAAACACAGGTTTTTATAAAGGTGGTCATCCTGCAAAAGCAACATAACCATACTTTTCTTGCAAATAGATCCACGTGTAAATTGTAAAAAACTTGAAGAATTTTTGAAAATTAATTTCATATCAAGAAGATGGGTTTGTAAACGTAAAAATTAGTTACTAAGTATTTATCGCAAAACAATAAAAGTAGCCCAAGTTTAGACATTGTGAATCTAATTCAACTATAATTAATTAAAAATTAATAACTTACCAATGATCATTTATACTAATGCGGATAATTATAAAACACACATGTTATAACGGAATGACATAAAACCGCAAGTAATTGCATCAAAGTTGCATAAAAAATAGGGTGTACACCCACAGAGGGTGTAAAATACTTTATTCGAATTTGCAAATTTATATTGACTTTAGATACAGGGACGAACTGGCCATAAATGTCACCAAAAATTGTCAAAAATTCCAGTTTTCCCCCGTTTTAAGGCCGTGTGAGACGATTTTGTAAAAAATTTAGTACAAATTAAATAATTAAAGGTACTAATTTAGTAATAATTTTTTTTCATGTGTTATATAGCTAAATTGGATAACACATTTTGTAATAAACATTTTACAAATTTTTTTTGCAGAAATGTGTTTGACACACAGAAATGTTTCTTATACAATTTAATATTTGCGCAAACGCTGGACCTATTCTATAATACTGAAAAGGTCAGGTAATAGTAATTATTCTCGGAGTAAAATTTTCAAGAGCTTAAATTGAAAAATTTTATAACCTGAAGCTTGATAAAAGCAAATACAACAGGTTTTTAAAGTTTTTGTTTACTAAATTTACCTGAACGACACGTAAAAAAATTTTGAAAAAACTTAGATACTAAATTTACTCAATTGTCAAACGGCTTTTAAAATAAATTATTTATTACAAATGGTAATTTATTTTAAAATAAACTTTTTATTCCATCTACTCCCCCCCCCCGGGCTAATATTATATTCTTTTAAATTCAATTTGCGAAGTTGAAATTATAACGAATGCGTAAAAATCTAATTAAATATTTTTTTTGATTTTTTCGTTATCCAATTTAAACAATTACTACGCTGGAAAAAAACCAAGGAGAAAACATTTTTATAAAATTATTATCGAGCAAGTACACTTTTTAAATGACATTTAATTTTTTGGTTGATTGATTTCTGCAGGTCCAGAAAAAAATTATTGATTTATTGGTATAATTCGAGTCGTGGAGAACTGGCTCCATTCGGGAGGGAGGGATGTAGCGTTTCGCCATAAAAAAATAATCGACTTGAAAATTCAAGGACAAAATGCAAATTTTAATGTATCTCAAAGTGTGTCTGTAATTACTTACGCTGCATAGGTCATTGAATCCCAACTTTGAAAGGTCATTTTTTGGTTGGACAACTCAAAAAATTGTGTGGGCAAACTAGCAAAAGTGAGGCAATGGTAGCAAAATCATATCGGGAGGGGTCCAAAGAATACAGATTAATTAACACATCACGGTGATCAAATCGCTTACGTAAGATCAATTATGTTCAACAATTCCATTAAGATTTATTAGAGACGATATAATTCATTGCACATATTGTACACGTGCCCATAAAATTAACACTTTTTGCGAACAATTGCGTAATAACAATAATTAAGATCAATTTTTTCGATTTATTAATCTGGTTATGCCTAGGAGTTGTCAGTTATCTAGTTGAGTGCTGTCCGAAAAACAAAATAAAGAAAACTTTTGGATCCGAAAACTGCAACTCGGATCTGATTATGCAACGCCATTTTTACGGATGATGCATAAATATCGGCCCGAAGCAATAATTAAATTATGCAAATTTACTTCAAAACCGAATTGGCAATTGATTCGTCATTTTTGCATGTGTCAAAATAATTTTGTTTGTTCTTCGTAAAGTTGATTTCTTATTGGGGGGTTTCGGGGGGAGGGGCAAAGTTGTTTAACCGCCATGGCGAGTTGTTATCTCCTAATGTGGACAATAATCTCTTTTATTAGAGTTATTGGGTTCGATATCTTTCTTCTTATTAATAAAAATTTGTTTACCAAGTTATTTTTAAAACTGGTTTTAGTTTTTCCCCACCAAAATTTTGAATTTGATAACTCATTTTGGCTGTCATTATTTTTAATGTTAAATCGAAGCCCACATTTTTATTCGAGCTAACCTGTAATTAAAGTTCAATGTCAAATGAAAATTAGCATTTTATAGTTTCTAACCTAGGATGTTGAACCTAATATCTGTTGAAGGTCTAACAAACAACAAAAGATTTATAAAAATCATTAATAAACTTGACATCTCAAAAAGTCAACATTTTCCCGCAATGTTAACAAACCCGAGTGGAAAAAGATAAAAATTTATTCAACAACGAGGAAATCGTTTAATTGTTATTTTATATAACAGTTCCTGCTCTGTCTCGAACAATCTGATCGCAGCGTCGTTTCATCCGGTCTATATTTCAATAATGCAAATTCGAACAACTGCAATTCAGAAAAAAAGTAAAATTGTAATTTTTCACCTCGCATTTAAATGTTATTGTTTTTTCAAAACGCGGTCTCCACTTTACATTAATTTAAAATTCAAAGTTGTAGTTGTCCCGACGAATTTGCAAATTTTGGGTTGAGAGTACTGCGAATTTGAATTTTATGCGTTCAAGATGCTTTAAAAATAAAATCTCGAATTGTACGGAGTCCTAATTACTTTCATTCTTTCCCAATGTCACTGGCTCTAATGCAGGAACAGAAAATATAGCAACCTTCACAGACTTTCATCCATTAGTTACGCTTACCGTGATTATTTCGAAAGGTCTCTCATTGAGAAATTAAAAATTAGCGACATTGTGGAGTGATAAGTTCAAATTAAAAAAAAAGTTATTAAGGATTTATCCTGTATTTCCCACTGTTTGGTTTCAATTTGATTCTCTCTATATTATGTATATTCAAATATGAAACACAGGAAAAATTCATATGTCAAATTTGACCAGGAATACACTCAAGTTTGTTGAAAAAAAATTTTGTGATCCAACAAGTGGTTACGAATTTCAAGTCAAAAATATCAGAAAATGATGTCAAAAATGAAAAAATAGCTAAAGACGGATCCGGGGGGGGGGGGGGAGAGAAAGAAAAAGTTGGATCAAAACTATTCAAAAATTTAACAATACCTACTTGTATTGTATAGATAATTATATTATTCCGAGTTGGCAATAACATAATAATAATTATATATTTAATATTTATTTAATAATTTATTTTGGGGAGCGGAGCCCAATCGTCCTTCCCCTATAAGCCCCCACTGTGTAAATACGGTTGATTATAATAATTATTATGAAAGTTATATAAATTTAAAAATAATGATTTTATATAAAAAATGTAGGTACATTTTTGGAAAATTAAGTTCCTTCTTAATCAGGCTATTCATTCTTTACTATGTATGTTGTTACGGAAAAGTACGTAACTGGAAAATGTATATATTTACCGGTAAATGTGTACAGGTCCCACGGGATTTGGTTAGAGTGAGTTGAATAATGATAATATTTATTTTTTCATATTTAAATTAATTTGAACAAATATCTAAGTTAGTATTTTGAATCGAATTTGAAAACTAACTAATTCTATTGGGTAAAGTACATTGTATGCACATTTATCATACGCGTCGGCACAACATTTACCGGAAAATGTGCATTATTACCGGTATACGTACTTTTTTCAGTAACAATAAAATAAACTTGAAAAACTGTTACTATTAACATGAACAAAAAAATATAAAGGAAATGTTTGTGAAGTACATTATGAGACGAAAATGTGTATCCACATCTCCTTTTCTAAAAATTTCTCGTAATTAAAGCATACAAAAAATTGAGAGCAGGTACACTGTGAAAAAACATTTGTCCAGTATCTTCGATATTTTGCGATGATCTCCAAATTCTAAAATAGTTATTATTATTCATACTATATTTTCATAATAGGTACACAATAATAATAAATATTTTTTGCTCTAAAATTTGAATTGTAAATTTTTGATTGTTCCGTTTTCATTTGATTAAAATACAGCAAAATAAAACTTCAGTTAAAAAAAACAACAATAACATTATCATGGCGTAATTAATTCCTAATAAAATTATTACCTGATTATTACAATATAATATGTATTATGTATTAATTTGTAAAAACAATATATTAAATAAGTTAAAAGTGTTAAAAAATACAATTAAATTCAAATTATATATTATCTGATAAGAGAGATTATTTGACTTATAATGTGCTTGATTAGGTTGCTAATTTTTAAATGTTCATTAGTTAACTTTGTATTGATTTGAAATATTACTACTTTTTTTATTATTTTAATTACATAAATTTAAGACGAACTTAAATGTTACTTGTCGTATTCTGATTGGCGGAGTCTGTAACTTAAAAATTTCTTAAACTTAAGTAGTCTTAAGTATTAAATTAAAATATTTTAAACAATTTCTTTTGAAGATATTACCCCCGTTGTATTAAGATTCTTACCAGAAATGAAAGGACCGAAAGACCGACTCAAATTTGCATAGAATAAATAAAAACCGTTACTTCTTAAGAAGATTATTTTTGTACTTAGGAGACAACACATTTTTAAAATTTTAGATTTAGGTTTTGTTGGATTATAACGAACAGCCATATACTTCAAAGTGGTAATTTCCGAAATTATGGTTTTCAAGGTTTTTGGAATCGTTCCTATACCTGTCATCATATTTAGACATCGTAAATATAATTTTTTGACGTTTCCAATTTTTGAAATCTTTTGAAGACAGATAAACACATTTTTGAAACTCGCAGGCAACGCAGTTTTGTAATTAACATATTCGTCCCACCTAAGCTCCTTCGTGACACGTGAAGGTAACAAAAAATCGAGTTTGAATAGTTCCTTCGTAATATACGGGGTGAAATTCCGGTTTGAGATCAAGGTTACGCACGTTGCATCATCAGATGCATCTAAATACTTTGATCAATAGAAAGTATTTGTTGCATATACAACTTTCACCTAACACGTTCTGTACGACTTTTTGGGTATCATGTAGGTCATTATCAATACTTTACTGTTAGCTCTTATGCAATCCATCCAGACACGCGTTTGACTTTTTAACTTAGAAAATAAAAGTAAGACCCAAACTGGAAATTTTCCTCTCCCAACCATTAAAGTTATGGTATGCTACCTGCATTTTATTACCATCATCGATGGAATTCGAAACTTTTACTATCGATATCTTCTTGCCCAAGACGAAATATGGAACAATTGGATATTATGAAAGTTCGGGCGGCGCTTTCTTGTAGCAACCTTCCTACTTTTACAGGCTCGAGGGTTATAAGGACAAAAGTTTGGTGGCCCTGATCTGTTCACGCTCTACCTGCTGCATTGAAGAACTTTAATTGGATTGAAAGGAAAAGTTTCAAAGGGACTCAAATACGTAACGCGAAAACAGAACCGACAAATTTCTGGAAGGTTATTTGTTGATAAATTAATATTCATTTTTCCATCGACTTAATGAATTCCGATTATAAAATTACTATCGATTCATATATTGATCGGCTTTGTGTGTATCTAACTGTTTTATGTGCATAAACATTTAACATTGCAATGTCATGCGTCAGAGTCGCATTTGCATTTTTGAACCAAGTGGCAATTTATAAGGGAAAACTACGCGTTTCCTGCAATTAATTACTCGGAGAAAAATTATGCGTTTTGAAAGGACCGTCAGGTAAGACAATTAGGACTTCCTAATTGATGATAATGAAAAGCAGCGAAGTTTAATTGCGGACCACCAGAGTAGTTTTTTGTTCAATGAACCCACAAAAACTGTTATTCGAATGAAACCAAAATTTTACTTTTGAAAAAACGTTTTGTCATTGAGAAAAGTGATACGACAGAATTTCCTCATTCTAAGCATGCACCTGTAGTTTAATTTAAATGAGAAGGTAGGCGGTTTAGCATTGAATTCGTTTAGAATTACCAAGCACGATCTTGATAATAAAAAAATTATGAAATCGCATTTAACGGTCAACAAGAGAGCAAACTGGAATCATATCCTTGACGTGAATTTTTTTTTATTGGAACTTCTTAGCTTTGAACCATTACACGTCCAAGGTTAAAAGAACAAGTAATTCAAAAAGAACAATGCTCCATTCGACTTGGCGAGACTTAAAAAGCGATCTTCGTCATTTTGACAAAGCTTCTTGCGCAAGAGCTTTCAAGGCTAAACATTTTTGATCTCAATAATAAAGCTTGGAAGTTTTCCGAAGCTTTTCAAACGCAAATAAATAAAACGAAGTGAGCGAGCAGCGAGGGGACCCACACTTAACATTGAACGACCATTTTCAGAAGAGAACCTGTTAATCGCATTGTTGTCATATTTGTGCGACCAAGTGCACTAAGTATGGTGTTACCTTTTTTAATATGGGAACAAGTTAAAAAAATTTAAAAACCACTTAAAACTATCTCACAAGTAAGGTTACTTTCTTGTTCGGGCGTTGAAATCTCCAGTCAAATTCTTACCTTCATCTTTCCGAACGGTAAGTTGAAGAGGTTGATCGAGTGTTTTGGGTTTTGTATTGCAATTTCTGCGATGCGGACCGTAACCACTGCAACCTCCGCAACTGTAATTTCGTGGAAAAAACTCATTGCGATTTTTTACGTCAGCTTGACATAGGCGATGATACTCGCGGAGCCGAGATTTTATTAAAAATATTTTTGGCATCTCGAGTTCTATATAAAATCCTTAGTAATCCAAAATCGTGCAGGTAAAGCACTACACTAATAAAAGTCCATCGTACGTTTTCAAGAAATCACTGCACTAAAATCCTGATTCATAAAAATCCACACACATGAAGGTTTTCGCATTAACAAATCAAGAAACCGCAAGATTTTTTTAATTCGAACAACCGACAGTTTTCGCGTGTTTTACCTTCTAGGCCGAAACTCAAAGACTGATGACCCGCTGAGGCCATACTTAGCTGGAACCGTTGTTTGGTCCCCTCTCTTCCAACGCCCCTGAACGAGCCAACCTGTAAGGTTTACCTATTCTAACCAACTTGTTCCGAACATTTCAAGGTTTAATTAAACTACCTGCAAGTTTATTATTTATTTTTGTTTGCTCTTAATGAAAACAACATTTATTCTCGTGAGTATTTTTCTTCCCACTTTTTGTCGACTTCATCCCTTGGTTGTGCGGCGTCGTTTACATGGTTTACAATAATTACATTACAAAATCACTAAACACCTTGCTTACTTTGCTTTCTAAAGGGGCCTTCAGAAGTTAAGTTGACAAAAAAAAACACCACTACTTTCACTTGCATTATGCAAGTCCCGAAATACAGTTAGGACCTTTGTGCTGTCTAGGGTTTTCCTTCATTAGTAATCAAAACGTCCAAACATAGTTTCAAGTGTTTACTCTTCGTGCGAAGGATAATGTTTGGTTCTTTATTTTTATAAGTGCGAATTCATTTGTGCGTCGTGGTAATGTACCGTTTAACGTTTAGCCTTAGCGTTTTTAATTTTCCAAAGGTATTTGTTTTGAATCAAATTCTTGCACAAAGAAGTGTTATCTAGTTGTTCAGGAAGGCGACGAAGACTGTAGCCATGTCTCTAATCACGTGCAAGGATTAATGGGCCACTCGCTATAGTGCACTTTAATTACATAATATAATATGCAAACAGAGCTGCATTTATTTATTGCAAAAAAAATATTATTAAAAAGAAAATAATAAACTGCCTTCGAAAAACTGCCAAAAGTTAAAAATTAATTTTTTTATTTATTTGCCGAATAATGAAAAATTAAAATATGCGAAAAATATTTAGTTTTGTTCTTGCGACAGTTAGAAACGATTTGAAAGGCGAACAATCCACGTGAGATATTAAAAACAGCCTGATTGAGCTTGCGACAGTTTTAAAACCTGTCAAACTGCTGCAAAATACAGAGATGATATTATAAAACATTACAACATATTGATTGATTTGAAATTAATTGGAATATTTTTGGACAAAAATTGGTTAGTTTGGTTAAATAAATTTGGAAGCACTGGCTTGAAAACATCGAAGATAGTAAAAGAGTTGATTGAAAATTGGAATTCTAATTATAATTGGTTTGGACGATAAAATTCGTAAATTATAAAATTAATAATTCAAGGTACTATAAAATTAGATTCGATATTAGTGCAGATTGACAAGTTATCTTTTATATTTGACGTTTTAATTTTATTTTGAAGTTTAGTTTATGTTTATTTAAAAAATTTAGATTTTTAAAAATTTGATTTTATTATATTGTTAACTAACAATTTAAAATTCGCTTGGAGTTCAATTAAAATTATATAGGTCCACCGCGATATTTCCATATCATCCAGCCTCTGAAGAGGCCTCAGACCCCCCGATGCGTGCTGTCGCAACTCGTAAATTACTTTTGTTCCGAATGAGTGAAAGGTTCTTAAAACCAATCACAGCACATCTTTAAATTTGGGGTCTGGAATACCGTCCAGTTAACAAAACAATATATCCCAACTTTTTCAACTTTTTCAGGGTTCTTTGGGGGGGGGGGGGAGGCTATTTTTCCTATAGAGTTATATAACAATTAAAACAATACAGGCCCGTAGCTAGGATTTCATTTCGGAGGGGGTCACTCGTAAACAGCCTTTTGTAAAAAAGTAACATTTTCGGGGATTCCCCTTTCAGGACTTTTTATTATTACAAACAAATGTTGTTTTTTTTAAAATGTCGGGAGGGGGGCACGTGTCTCTAGGTTGTCTTGGGCTGTTCAACCACCTCAATCACAGGTTGCAATGAAAAGAACATTTTAATCAATGCAGTTATTTATGAAACCCTCATGAATACAATGAACAAATTCATTCATAGTGTCCACAGCAAATTCCACAGTAATCGGAATTTCTGCATGTCTTGACTGCAACAAATTACAAAATAAAACAAAGAAATGGACAGCAGAGTCACTAGATATATGTCCAAAGTAGAATCGATAACATACTTTATGATATTGATCGTATAGATTATAGATCCTTCAGATAAAGATTTAACTTTACATATAACATTCTTAACATTCAAACTTAACATTTAAATTAGGCTGTTCCATTTGATCAATCGCGGGATTCTTAAATGGATCATCAAGCGGTCACTCGTCCAAATTCTAGCTGCTCGCATTTTTGATTGACTGCAGTGATCTGATACGTATGGGTTTATTTTATATATTAATTCGGCAATAAATTGCTTATTTCAAACTGAAATTTTTGAATTGGTTACTGGAATTGTAAATCCTAATCCAATACAAGGATATGGTCGCTTACACAAGATACCGCAAATCCAGTGCAGTTTTGCTCCTAGAATCTATCAAATCTGAAACCTGTTTTTACAAAATCAAAATTTGTAACTGCCTAATTACTATTGCCTCACTTTTTGGCAATCTTGTTAGACATGGCTAGACAAACACTATAATAGCCTGTATTTACTTCCAATTGTTCCGTTAAGTATGACAGCCAAACCAAGCAAAACACTATTTTTACCCCCGTCAAATATTGTCAACCATTTTACGCTCGATGTAGCCGCCGAAGAGCCTGCACAAAGTCAAGTTTTTTGTGTCGTGTTTTGTCGAAATTTGTTAAAGCGAACTAAGCTGATGGTTCCTAGGTACGAAGCTTTTATTGAAAATTTAAATTAATATCCTGTTTTTGTGCCGTAATTGCATCATTAAAGAAATTAAAATATCATTAAGAAAACGCGGAAGAGTAAATATTTTAGACCCTGACATTTTCATTGCTTATTAGAGCAATGCAAGAAATTGCATTGATTATGCTATAAATTAATGAAAGTAACTCAAGTTTAAACCGATTTATTGATTATCATCGTCCAAAAATTTCTTTTGTTTTTGATCGAAAGGTCACAGGAACAAGAAGATGAAAACAGGCAAAAAATTGTTTACATATTAAACAGTAACCGTAAATTTGTCAATAGTTTACGAGATAAGATAAAAATTAAAAATTTCCTGAGGCGTAGTGTCTGTATTAAGTTGAAACTTAAGTTGTGTCGTTAACCTTATGTCCATCAAAGGAATTTACTTAGAATTTTTACGATTTTATTTTCTGAAATAACTCATTCTAGAAGTACGCAATTTGAAAACACCTGGCGTGAGGTGGAAAATCTTGTTTGTACTTCTTGGTTCTTTGTGCTACGTTTTTTTTCACTTGTCATTAAAAACGAATTAAAACTAGAAGAGGAAATATTGAATAAATGCTAAAGCTGCATTTGATGATGTGATTGAATATAACATAGTATGTGGATGTCGACCTCGAATAAGTATGTACCTATATCGTTTTGTTTGGAAAACTCAGGAAAATTATTTTTCAAATGTTTCAACTTTCAACAGCTCCATATGACGATTTGAAGAGAAGCTAATTTTCAAAGATTAAACAACAAAATAACAATTGATTGCTTCGATATCTTTTAATACTAATTCTGAGGTCTGCACTCTATGGAAGTTTTCAGCTCTTTGCAGTTCTAGTTGTCCCAATTCTTCTAGTTTTTCATGTTTTATGAATAAATGGGGAATTTGCACAAACAAAACTAATGTTGAAGAATCATTTCCAAGTCAATTCCACAAGAATTCAGATTCCTTCTGGTAGAGAGCTAACTTGGCTGAAAATTGAGATTGAGCTTTTAGAATGTAGTAGTGCAGTTAGCGGAATAGAGATTTTAGCTTTATAGTTTAATAATTATGTATGTTTTACATTGTTCTGCTGATATTATTAATATAAATAACATAAATCATGAAAAACTAAACAAGCCAATGGTTTCTACTTTTCCATAATTACGGTAAAGTAATAAAGTTTGCCGAATAATTTTGTTTCGGCTACATGAATCAGAGATATCAGATTTTATTTAACATTTATTAATATTAATTTACCAACAGTGTATTGAAAAATTGAAAATTGAAAAATTACTTCAATGTAAACTTGATTGTTTCAAAAAACGTAAAGTAATTTATAGATAAACGATATCTTTGCAAATGTCTGTCATTATTGCAGCTTTTCGCTGGAGAGTAAGTAAAATCGAACATAAATCCTCCCCCCCTGTAAGCGAAATCCTGCATCTGTACGTTTGCTGAATTAAAATATTGATACCAGTCCGCTTCTGAGAAATCTCTTCAAAGTAACTTCTAAACCATCAGTAGGTCCATGTGATGTCTAAATCATCTGCATATCATATCATATCATCGCGTTACATTTTGGATATGTATTGTGGAAGAAGTATCTATCTCTTGATAGATTTCACAATGTAAAATCTTTTTCACAATGTAAAATCTATTTTTTACTTTTTTGAGAATTTTACTAGTTTGATAGCTTAGAATTTTTGATAAGGCTAGATAAGGCCTCCTCTGACGAATTACAGCTGTTTTCGACCTATACTTTCCGTTGGTTTTATTTATTAAAACAAAATCAGTTCCAATAGTGCTTTAATAAATACATCATAGAGAAAAAAAATGCATATTATTTATAGATTTTGTTTACTTATCAGGAAGCCTGCTGCTTAACCACATTACTACTTCAACCGTCAATATTGAGATGTGAAACAAAATTTTTGTAATTTTTAAAGAAATTCACAATTTTTTATTTTGTGGGCAAATATTGCAAAAGCGTTTTTTCAATAGCCAAAAAATATGTATAATAGAGAAACCGGAGTATTTAAAAACACTGTTTTCAATAGCCGAAATATAATAGGAACACGTCGCAATCCATTGCACACGTCTTCAAAGCTCTTACATTTAAAGTTTTATAATCAATTGGAGAAAAAATTCAATTTAAAAACTTCTTAGCTATACTTAATTTTCGTTGATTTGTTACGCCGATTTCAACAAATCGAAATTTTTCTTTAAATTCGAAATCTATACAACCGACGTTTTTATTCCTTTTAATGAACAAAATTCGATTTTTACAATAATTGATGATATGACGAGAGAAGATTAGGTTTTGCAAAAATTCAATTTTTGAAAGTCATTGGGGGTGCACTGTGAACAATTAAGCGATGTGCCCCCCACGAAGAGCAGAGTGGATTTAGATATCAAAAATGTTGTTAGGAATAGCACAGGTGGGAAAAGTTAATCTTCAAGAACGAACGAAGTTACAAGATGTTTGGAATGAAATATACCTGTAATTTACCTGGAGATTGGTTATGGGTTTTCTGTCTCTGTTGGTGTTCTTGCAAAGAGGAATGCCAAGATCACGGTCTTTTATGGCTCTGTTGCCTTGCTTTTAGAAGCGTTTCTTGCAACCGTAACGTGCTTACACTACCTTTACCACTATGTAATGGCAACACCGCGAATTTTAGCATGTTGTTTGTAATGTTATAACTTATAACATAATCATAGTTGCTTGCAAACCAACCGTTTCTAGTTTGCAAAACATATAATTAATATTGGTTAGTTGTGTCATTTGACGTAGTTCTATTCCAGTCTCTCCATTTTTTAATGTCGTCTCTCTGAATTTATCATCGATTAAAGAAATTTCCATTATTTAACTGTATATTCCAATTTTGCTCGGTCCAAAGCAGCTTACACAAGAATTAATCAAGTCAAAGCATTCCATCAGAAATTATTTCGGTGGGTGCTTTTCCATGGAGATGATTTCTTCTTCAGATTATATAAGTAATAGAAATAGGAGTGACTGAATAATAAGATACGCCATGAATTTGTCAGTTTCTTCTCGCGCCGAACTGGTTCTCCAGAAGCAAAGTTTGGATATTGCTGGAACGCACAACTAAATAGCTTATAATGAATTGAAGTTCGAAGTGTGGGTTTCTCGTCAGCTTCGATACTTCGATGATATAACGCCAATCATTGATTTTTAATGCCGCAGGCTCTTCTTCGAAACTATTGCTATATTTATTGCTATTATCAGGGCCGCAGGAAGGCTGAGCGCATTGGAGCTGCCGCACCAAGCGTTAAAATTTTTCAGAAACAAATATTAAAATGAGTTTTTGCATTATTCCCGAAATTTAATCAAAATACGAAATATGATCATGAAGATTTAAATCGACAAACTCAAATTTTTTGTTTTGGAGTACTGCCTTTAGAAATTTTTATTTTTATTTAAATTTAGAAAATAGTGTGAAGCAAAACCCCACCCCAAAAGTCGTCTCTGCACAAAAAATATTTGTTAATAAATTCACAAATACAAAATAAATAAATACATTAAAATTTAAATCAAGATTTATTTGAAAAAGTCTTGTTTTTGAGAAGCACAATTTAACTTAATTAATTTTAATATAATACCCAGTATTATTTTACATACATACATATAGTAATTTTAACTATCTTTAAATCTACATAGTAATATATCTAACCAGATTGCCCAATTAACAAGCAGTTAAAAATAAAACTGCAAATATAATAAATAATACTAAGTCAGCCGTAAGAATTAAGTCACAGCGACTTTAAATCTGAATATTTGTTGGTAATCTTATGGCATTGCAAATATATTTTAAAAATTTACCAAAAGAAATTAACTGCAAATTCGTATTCTAAATCTGTTAATCGTGACTTTAAAAAAATATATTTTTATCAGTTTTTAATTTTACCAAATTTTAGCAGATCTTTCGGCTGAAAAGTTTACAATTCTGTACAACTTAAAATTTAAGTGGAAAAACTCACCTTAGTGAACCAATTAATAGCAGAATAAATTTAGCAACAACATGAATCGTGTTTTGTCAACTTTTTCTTGCAGCAAATAGAAATAATATTAAATTAAGAATTATGATTGGTAATAAAACTAATTTGAAATGTTTCAGTAATATGATATAAAATGCATGTAAGCACATTTGATAAGTGCAGCCCACAGAATGCTATGTTGTTATGAATGTTAAATTTTATGGATATTTTACTCGTAAAAAAGATCTATTATTAGAAAACGTTTTTTGAGTAAGTTAGGTACTAACTTTTATTATTTTATACAAATACAAGTTTCCGTATAAATAAAGAACAAAAGATGTATATTATAAATTACTATGCCGATTTCAAGCAATTAACAAACCATTAAGTTTCGTAATTTAAAAAATAAACAAACGAGTTGAAAAAGTTTAAATTATACCCATTCGAGAGAAAATCTTCGCTACCCTACGACTTAACTTATTTTTTATAAATTACTGTTTTGATTGTTACTATTTTAGTAACCATTTTTTTATTAAATTTTCTTTAAGTTAAAGTAAAAAATGTACGAAACGGCATATAAAAATATATAATGATAAAAAAATAAACCAATTAAGAAATTTAAAGGTGCGACTGATTAATATTGAAAATTATTTTGATATTTTGAAGCTATCTAAAGAACCCACACTATCGATTCAACTTGTATTTATAAATATTCAATATTTTAATAAACTTTCGAACTGGTAAGTTTAAAGGTGCCCTATACTAATAATCACCCGGCTCTGGAATACGTCCCTGACACACAGATAAATATTCCTTCAATTTAAAAGTGCTTTACTTTATGATTTCGTTGTCTTATAAAATTTGCATGTACTGGTTGAGTGGGCGAGACAAGAAGTCATTAAAAATTAATAAGTCTAGAAGAGCTGTCTCTTATCCTTCATCAACGATGATTTATATTGCGCCGATTTGATGTTAAAATTAATAAACTGACGCTATTTATGTCAGCCCTAACTGCAAAATGTAATTAAGGCAACCAAATAACCAATCAAATAATAATTTTGCCAATTAACTCATTAATATCGATTAAGTCAAACCTTTGTGCGATGAAGTTGAGACAACAACATTTGACATATTTTGCAGTGTCAGTCTTTGATTTTTAGAAGTGGTTTTTCAGACGTAGCAGGTGAAAACAGGTCTGATGCCCCTAAAAAGCTGCAATTTGCAACTAATAAAGCAGATGCAGACATGAGGGCTAATTGCAAGAAGATTTAAAAACAACGTCCAGCAGGTTGTGATTTTAATAGCCTGGATGATTTGCCTTCTGGTTAAATGATCACCGGAGGGCCAAGCTAAAAAGTTTCGTGAGTTTTCCATTAATATTTTATGCTCTATAACTTCATTGTATTTTTACACTTTCATTTTTCTGGTTTCAGTTTATTTAATGATGGCATAGGATTGGATCGACTAAGAGGAAAGCACGGCTCAAGCTATTCCACGTAGCAATAAATATTGGCGCAATATTAATTTGTAATATTGTGGCAATATTGGCTGAATGTTAGTGCAAAATTGCGCCAATATTTATAATCAATATTGCCTGTCGATCTTTATGTAATATTGGTTCAATATTGCATCAATATTGAAAACAATGTTGCACCAATATTGCGCCAATATTGTTAATATAAAGTCAATATAAATAAATGTTGACTATCAGAATGGGCAAGTCAAAGTCAAGAACATTTTCAATTAATTTAATTTTGTATATCTAAAATCATTTTTAAATAATAAATACTTAGTACCTACAAAGACAATCGTTAATGATAAGTTAATTTTCTTTGTCCTGCTCTATCACTTCTTTATAATACAATTGCGCTACAACGTCATCGCCCACTTTAATCTGGGGATAATAAAATGGTTTTACCGGACCTAATTCCATGGTAACTCCAAATGTCGGAAACTTTAAACCGTCCAATGGTGGACGTATGTCATTCGGTGAACATTTCCTATTTAAAAATACATTTACATTTACATTGATGTCAAGTACGTTACATAAAGCAATATTTACCGTAAATACCGATAGGGCTGTAACTTTTCAGGATTTTTAATATTGGCTTGATCTACGAAAGCAGATGGAACGTGAGTACATGGTTTGACGTTATGAAATAAAACATTTCCAATCTTCAGGCTAAAAATTTCATCTTCGCGAAATGCATCAAGCCCCTCGATTACCACATTTGCTCGAAAATTTGAAGGCCGTAATTTGGCCTTTGTTTTCTGTTCTAAATATTTAACACTTTCGGAGTTTATTAAAGTGTAAGGTGCAAAATATGGAGAAAAATCCTAATAAATTGAAAACATTGAACTAAAACTCATTAACAAGAAAACTATTGGAAAGTTATACGCTTACATCAACAGCTTCGGTGGTATTTTCATTGAGATTCTCATTAAAATGTTCTCTATTTTCTGGTGAACAGAAACCTATTCCAACTCCCAGAGGATCTACGAGTATGTTTCCCAAAACATCCAGAGCACTGCTGGCTATTTCACTGCAATAATCTTGTACCTTCATAGTTCTACCTAAATAATTACTAAAGCCACCATTTTTACTTCTTTATCATTTATTCATTTTTAACTCACATTTCTATCTCTCGCTTCGTGGGAAATGGAGACCTTGCAAGGTCAAACCATAATTTATTTAGATTTAGGGTAGCCAAATCGGGATTATGCACATTCAGAAAAGCAACTTTGTCCGATGGCGAATACGCAATATGACATCTGGAAATTTATTTTGTTTAATTTTATCTAAAATTTTAAAATAAAACCATACCTATCTTGATGCTGACCGGCTTTGATTCCCGTTTTCGTACAATAAGCACAATCTACGTTATGTCCAGGTCCTCCATCGAGCGGATAAACTAAAATTTCTTTTACTTTTCCAATTTTCTTAAATGTCTTAGAAATTTTTCTTTCAAACTGCGTCTGTTTTTTAAAATAATTTTTGTATGCATAGATAATCCATCCCATTACACCAACAAGAGCTAAAGTTATCATTGTTGACACTGTAAAATTAATAAAAACGAGTATACAAAAGTATAATTTATGTGAATTTTATAAAATTTTGAAATTGTTCTTTCTCGATAGAGAAGAATTGTAATGGAAACGGCGATAATCTACGAAACGTGCGGAGATAAGTAATTTATTCAATTGTATAGGGTAAAGCATAATCCATAGATTATTATTGATCTAATTTTTAATATTTATATTATAAGGAGGTTTTCTATACATTTTTACATGAGAGCAAAGTGTTCTGTGCTCTACATCGTCTCTGAAAAAAGTTGCTTTCTATATTATTTATAAACCAATTTTTATATATTTTGCAAATCAAGTAGGATTGAGCTTGTAGCCTTAATAGGATACAGGAATTTTTACAAAAGTACTATACAAAAAGTAAACAACCTTGTTGTCTGTGCAACAAAGAGGAAATTTATCAAATAATTTAGAGAGTGAAAGCGACAAGGAAGGGAAAAGCTGCAATAACAATTGCGGTTATTCGCAAAATTGTAATCGATTTTATTAACAGTATTGTAAACATGTGGAGAAATAAGAAGAATTTTTGACCACATCGTTTTCTTCGAATATACCAATTAACCTAAATATATATACAATTAAAACCGCAAACAGAAGAGTAAGTTTTTTATTTACAAAATGATGACTCCGATGAAGTACACTAATTTTATTTTGCAATTTGGGGTTAATTACAGTCCACTGACGTAAGTTTCCAAGTATCCCAAAGTTCAATTTGGTTTCATCACGATATAGTCAACCCACAGGGGTTGATATACTCGGCAATTGAAAATAGTGCCCCGCGGTTAAGGGATTTGAAGAAACGAAAAATTGCTACTAAAAAACTTGTTTAATAAAAAAGTTACCCAGAGCAATATTATGGTATAAACTTGTTTATAACAATAAATATGTACTTTAGTATTGGCTAAGCAAACTGTCTAAAAATAATACCCATAATTTGCATCATGTGAATTAACAGTAATTTATCATAAACAATATCCTTCAAGTTAAGAAAAAGCAAAAACAAATTTAATTAAATCATCCTAATGGTAATAATCCAATAAGTTACATAAACACAACATAACTGTTGTATTTATTTTCACTTAAAGTACAGTTAAAGGCGAATCATATGAAATTTAGTAGAAATATCATTTCAATTTCGATATCATCAATAAAACACGTCTCCAATAATAATAATAATTAATTCTTTGGGTTATCATAAGTAACGGTTGCGCAATTCTTGTATGTTCAAAATTCTGTAATGAACATTTTTGAGTAAATTTTATCTCAAAACAAGGGTTAATGTTCTCTATAATAGCAAAATTATGTTTATGGCTTTAAATCTTAGATTAGAATTAAAAACAGGTTTTAATTTAAATTATTTAATTACTAATTTTACAAAAATATTTAAATTTTACCAATATTAAAATAAATCGTTATTTATTGGTAATTACAAATTTTTATTCGTACAGTTAGATTTTTTGTAATGTGGAAGGAAATACCCCCCGTGGTTGGTTCCACGGGAAATTTTTGTTGTTATTATATTTAATTATCGTTCTTGCTTATTTTAAAAATTAAAATAAATTTTATCGTTCACCCGATTCTATGTCAAAATTCTTTCTTCCCACAAAGACAAAGTTATGAAAATTATCAAAAAATATAAACAAAAAACATTTTTTACGACCGTTATTTTCTTACGTTCAAAAGATATGCTAATGTGACTGTAAGTGCAACCTTGTACCAAGAGATAATATATTCAATAACCTGTTGTAATAATTATTATGATAATGGTTTTTTACTTGCAATTTAAAGCGTGTTGAACTTTCTTATTGCTTTTTTCCCCATAAAAACAAAAATGTTATCTCCAAATACCAACAGACAACCACGAAAATAATTTGAACTATGCACCAGCTTAGTCATCTAGCCTTTCTTGCTCTAAGACAGACCAAATCAGATATTTTGCGAAAACCCGGATGCTATCCTTTGGCCAGCCCTACTGCTCCAATCCACAGATTCAGCATTGCAAGAAAGACTCCAGTTATCTTAATTGCTTACTTGCAACAATTTTAATTAAGGATAATCCTATTACGAGTGAACCTAGAGAGAACACAAAATAATTCAGCTTTTGTTGTTACGAGCGTGACGGCGTAATTATAAATAACAGAACAGTAATTGACACGCAATAATTGAAAATTGACGTGAGAATTGTCATTTGTAATTTTTTATGCTGGTCTTTTGTTAACACGAGATTTCAATCTCCTTTGGTGTTAATAAATTAGCTCGAAAATCTGAAAAACCACATCATTATTAATTTCGTGTGGCAAATTATAGAGGACCGTCAAGTAATCCCGAGGAACCCCGAACTTCGTATAGTATATCACTTCATTCTTGGCTCTAGCAGTTTCATTAACAAAAGTGGAATTTTATAATTTCTCGCTTCCTTTCTTATGCAGCATTGTGATGCAAATTTAAAGAATGAAACGATTTAGTTAGATAATGCAAAATGCGTAATAGATATTATATGGAACGTGTATGAACAAGATACCTGAAGGTTATTTCTAACCTTGACATTGACAATCACGTTCTCTGTCAGGGGCTCCATCAAGGCTATACATCTGATGCATATCTTCTAACTTACTCATAAAATATTAAAAAATTTGGTTTACTTGTCCACTTTTTTGAAATTTTATATTGACCTTAACATTTGCAACAATGAAATTGTAGGAAATTTCTCAAATGTGACCTTACATCCGCTAATGCGAAAAGGGAGACGGAGAGACGATAATAGAAAATTTATACAAACGGTTTGTTTATAAACATACATAGCTATTAATTAAATATTTATTAGCACTTAAACATGTTATTATTATTAATGCTATAATAATGACATTTAATTATATACCACTAAAATACAATAATATTAATATTAAAAATTTCCACGCTCAAGTTCAACTATTTGATGAAAAAGAAGTAGTACAGTTGACTCTCAGCTCACAAAATAATAGTACTACTAACTACTTATATTTCATTAGCATTGTAGCGGTCTGAAGGCTGACTACTTTTGACTCATCCTCTATATAAAATATTCAGGTAATATATTTACTTTAATATTACAAATTTTCTACGAAAACTTGACAGATAAGAGAACAATGAAAAGGTTCTGTTTAAACAACCCAATTTTATATTTTCATTAAAACAGAAAAAGTATCGTAGTTCGGTTAGTCAGCAATGTTTTTATTTCATTACGACAGTAGTTGAATGTTAATTTTCTGCATAAATGTAAAAATCAAATTTTTCCACGAAAACCTGCATTGATAATAAAATTTAATTATTTAATGGTGTAGGTAGTTACTAAGTGGGATGTGATGATGGTAATTATTGTAAATGCACTGGCAGTAACAATAAAAATTAATATTACCGCAATTTGTTTAATGGAAAATGATAATTTGGCGATGAACGGGGTTGCAAATTACCGTTATAATAATTTTCAACTTTAGAAAATTCAATTAAGTAATACAAATAAAATTCATAGAAAGCTTATTTCAGTATATACGTTGTATTGGTTTGTATCAAATTAGTAACTAATGAAAAGTCACTTTTCTCCGAATAAAACAAATTTTTGTTGAAAAAACAAAATTTTCAAAAAGATGAAATCCTATTTTAGTAGAACACACCTATCATAATTTATTATAATGTCA
Source organism: Cantharis rufa (assembly GCA_947369205.1). NCBI lineage: Eukaryota > Metazoa > Arthropoda > Insecta > Coleoptera > Cantharidae > Cantharis > Cantharis rufa. The sequence continues at coordinate 15,139,289 of OX376306.1, read as the reverse complement.
TCGTTGCTGTAAGCTTTTCCAACTTCATCAGAAACATGAATAATAGTAATAATAGGCTCTTATATTGAAATTGGTATGCTTGCTAAGAATTATTCCAGTAAATGATTAATTTTCCATGAACACAAAGCAAAATTATGGAAAACGTTACGTTTCACTTGACTGGCGCTAAGTGTCTTCTATAATGAACGATTAATATACACTGAGAAAATTGTCTATTAGATTTTAACATATTGACGATAGACTATACATAGGGGCAGGCATATAAATATTAAAATTTACGTAATATAGATATTATGACTTATTAGCTATAATATAATAGATTATTTAAGTCACATTAATATCTTATAAAATATCGATAATATCTTAGTTTTATCAGTATATTGGCAAATAAAGAGTTGGTGGTTCTGGTGTTGCATGAAACTTAGATTTATTATAACTTCTCTACAAGCTTCTATTTTAACGGGGGTATGTGGCGCAGTATATGTACGGGTGTACTTAAAATTTTTTAACAAAATTAAAAACGTAAAATTTCAAAATCTTTAGTTGCTTCTGGTTGCTGCTGGATGCCGCTGTAAAGTATCACGTACCTGCAAGCTCAACTTTAACTATTAAAAATATTTTACAATTTCACGAAATTAATTCTTAATTTAATTACAAATAGTTATTGTTAATGCTAAATTTAAACAATAGACCATAAACGAGTACCAAATACTTATAGTATTTCAAATAAAGTGATTGAAGCTACACAGCTTATTTTAAACATAATTACTGGGAACTGATTTTTAGTATTTTATAATCTTTGGTCCCCAGATTTTAATCAAAACCCAAGGTTTGCTTGAATGTTTTGTAATAATAAGAATCTTTAAAACCAGTTACCAGGCTACGTCTATGCAATGAAATTAAACCCATAGTGTAATTCCTGGTTTTATTTGGGTCGGAAAGGAAACGGTAAAGCTAGTTACATGCGCCTGCGATTTGCGGAATGCGATTTTTGTTTTGATTGGTCAAATTTGTACCATTTATTGAAATTTAACCAATCAAAATCAAGTCACAACAAAAGTCTCATTCCACAAATCGCAAATAGCAGTTGCATGTACTAGCTTAACCTACGAAGACGTCCTGATGCCACAAAGTAAAAAATAAATGTTAAGTGCCCCTACACTTTTAAGTGCACCCCTACATGAAAAATTAACCTCAATAACTAAAGGAGAATATCAAGTCAAATCCATAGAAGAAAACACTGTAAAAGTACAAATTTTTAAACGCGAGCACTATACCCCGTTATTCAGGTATTAGATGAATTAAAAATTGAATATCACACATATAAACCCAAGGAGGAAAGGAGCTTCAGAGTAGTCTTAAGAGGGTTACATTCATCAACCGAAGGGAAAGACATAATGGATGAACTAAGTAAATTAGGACATAAAGTTACAAATGTGTGGAACATTCCACGTAAGGAAACGATAAATGATAAAACGACTTACATATCACTACCGATGTTCTACGTTGACTTAAAACCTGAGAAGGATACCAAAGAAATCTACAAAATTAGTCACCTACGTCATACCATAGTCAAATTTGAACCACCATATGCTAAGTGTTTGAGATGTCAAAACTATGGTCACAACAAAAACTTTTGATGAAGAATGCCGCGTCAAATGCGCAGGAGATCATCTGACCACGGAGTGCAAACGACTAGAACGAAGCTCACTGGTAAAATGCGCTAACTGTGATGGTAAACATCCAGCCAATTATCGCGGATGTGCAGTTCATAAGTAATTGCAACAAAGATTATACCCTACCCTAAGAACAAAGGAAACAATTCAAATGGCCGAAAAAGCAACACAAGAACAAAACAGAACCAAAATTTACTATAAGTCAGCGGTTAACTATAACAATTTCTACCCAATCTTACCAAATCAACCAGTAACGACATACTCGAATGCAGCAAGAAGCGAGGTACAGCAAACTCATCAAAATCACATACAAAATCAGCCATCAAATGATATTAGAGAACTCAGAGAACTATTAAAAGAACTTATAGAACAAAACAGGCAAAACGCTAGAAATATGAGCACTATGTTAAACCTCTTAACATCTCTCGTCAACAATTATTATCCAAATTAATTAGTTAATTATCCAAATTAACAACTACGAGAGGAAGAGAACTAATTAAAACTATAAAGACCAAAGCTCTGCAAACCATATCTACAAGAGAACCAACCCATTGGCGTTACGATAAAACAAGAGCCCCCGACGTAATTGATTTTTTTATTGCTAAGGGTATCGACATCAAAAAAACTCACTAGAAACCAGTCTTGACCTTTCCTCCGATCACTCCCCAGTGATCCTTTCTACTTATCTACTCTGAAATAAAACTATAACAAAAACAACCAAGCTTAACGAGTAAAAAAACCGACTGGCATGCCTTCAGAGAAGAACTGGACCAACTCACAAATTTACAAGTTCCCTCCAAGTCAGAACAGGATCTGGAAAACGCAGTTCACGAACTAACAGCCAACATCCAGCAAGTTGCATGGAAAACTACCCCCGACAGCAATGAAAAAGAAATCAAAGAGATAACGCCACTCATAGTTCAATAGAAAATAGCTGAAAAGCGCGAATTACGAAAAAGATGGCAATAAACAAAATCTCCAATAGCTAAAACCAACCTCAACAAAACCTCTAAAGAGTTAAAACAAATGTTAAGCGATATTCGAAATAAAGGACTTTATACAATGTCAAATTTATGCGAGGAGACTACCTCGAAAATTTGGGTGCAACGGACGTTACTGATTATTCTCTATGGAAAGATACAAAAGCTCCAATCAAGGACCGAAATGATAAGTGAACTAGAAACAACAAACATAAAGCTGAAGTCTTTGCAGAGCATTTGGAAAAAATGCTACCATCCTAATCCCTCCTAATCCAACCTAATCCCTCATTAAATATAAGAATATAACAGAAGAAGATAAAATTCACGAATATCTGGAAGCTCCTTTCCAAATGGACCTACCGATCTCAAAGTTCAAGATTAAGGATATTAAAAAAAAAGATCAACCTTAAAAAGGCGCCCGGATTCGATCTTATCACCGGGAAAGTCCTACAAGAATTGTTCGAAGGAATTGTCCTCGGTTCTCTTCTGTACCTCGTAAATACGAGTACATACGACATTCCATCAGCAAGATTTGCTACAGTCGCCACTTTTGCCGACGACACAGCGATACTCGCCTTGCATGCAGATGCAACTATAGCATCTAGACGTCTGCAAGATTATCTTAACAGAGTGGAGGAATAGATGAATAAGTGGCGAATAAAGGCAAACGAGACCAAGTCTGCACATGTGTCCTTCACTATGAAGAGAGACACCTGCCCTCCTGTAAAGCTCAACAATTGCCAATTACCACAGGCTGAGAATACCAAATACCTCGGTATGCATCTGGACAGACGTTTGACGTGGAGAAAGCACATAATCACGAAGAGACTGCAACTTGGACACAAATTGAGAAACATGTACTGGCTTATAGGGTGAAATTCTCAGTTATCCATTGAAAATAAGATTTTATTGTACAAAGCCATACTAAAACCGATTTTGACTGTGGGATACAGCTCTGGGGCTCATCTGCCAACTCAAACATTGACATAATACAAAGATTCCAAAACAAGGTTCTTCGCATCATAGTTGATGCACATTACGTGCCTAAACACGGTTATACAACAAGATGTTCCATTACCCTCTGTCATGGAAGAAATTAGAGGATACAGTGACAAATATCGGGAGAGACTTTCAAACCACCCAAATGTTTCTGCTACCCAGCTATTATCTATCAGTGAAAGTGAAGTGCGTAGGTTAAAAAGGTATCAGCCAGCTGATCTAATAGTGAACAGACACTAAAGATAAACTTTGAAGTTTTAATTTGAATAAAATGATTGCTCACTGGAACTATTCTCTACATGTATTAAATAAATTATTATTAATTAAATAAATTATTATTTATTTAATGTTATACTGTTAGTAAAAAAGCTTATTATCCTAGGATAGATTGCTTGAATCGAAGGAGTAATTAAAAAAAGTGTCAATTGCTACTTACAATTGTCAATTTACACTTCGAAGTCGCAATTAACGCCTGCGCAATAATGCTTATTAGATATGGTAGTCGTCACGGAACTTCAAGTCTCGTCATAATTGAAAACCATTGTTATGCATTGTGACGAGACGTGAAGTTCCGTGACGACTACTATACTACAATAATATATAGGTAGTAATTATAAGTACGATTGCGCAGACGTTAATTGCGACTTCAAAGTGTAAATTGCGACTTCGAAGTGTAAATTGCGACTTTTAAGTGTCAATTGCTACTTCGAAGTGTAAATTGACAGTTGCAAGTCGCAATTGCCACTTAAAATTTAATTTTTACTTTGTGGCCTCAGGACGCCTTCGTACTTTTTTGAAAAAGAATGTAGCATAGAAAAATCAGAATTAATAATTTTAGGCTAAAGTTTCCTGCACTTAAGCTACAGAGGTAAAATGTTTAACAAGAGAGTTTCAGTAGAGTGAGTGCGGTTGGTATTTATCTAAGAAGAAAATAATAATTAATTAGTTAAGGTTGATAAAAAATTAACTGCCTTGCCAAAGTTGTGTCACAGTTAAATTTTTGTACATTTGAAACAATAGTTTCAATAGTAATTTTTCATAATCATAAAAGTGAAAAAAAATCTTAGAAATGAAAGAAAAAATGGGAAGACAAATGAATCGTTTAAAAATGTGCACAGAAACATGCTTTACAATTGTCAAAGAACCATAAAAATTTGTAAACTGAAATGCATAATATTAAAGAATAAAGATTTAAATTAATTAAAGCAAACTATTAAGAAAGTTTAAACTTATGTTTTTTTTGAAATTAAAGTTTAACTTGCCGTCAAGGTCAAGGTAGTTTTGTAAACTATTCGCGATTTCCATTAAGCGAACGCCACCATGCGGAAAAATATTAAGTTAATCTAATACGTATAGTTGGTATATAGAATTGTTTATAAACAAAAGTTTGCATTCTATTGTTGTTTTATTTTGTGAATTATCATTTCATCGCGGTTTTACCATAAAATAACTTAGAATCAAACTCAAAACAACATTAAATGTACGTAATAGAGCTGCAATGTTGTTGACATTATTTCACAGCGCCGCGAGCGTCACCAACGGTCGTTAGTTATCGATGAAGACAATTTGAAATATCTAAAAATGAAAAATGATTGTTTTAAAATAAAAACAGAATACATTTTTCAAAATGAAGACCAACTATGTACAAGGTTATGAACACATGGTTTGGATCAAAACACAACAGATTGGATAAAATGTAAATTTGAATGCAGTCGACTGTTGATGAAAATTGATGATAAATTTTATAAAATAACACAATTAGGCTGTATCTCAATTTGTAAATCAATTTTATGAATTAAATGTGGAAATAAGTATTATACTCATAAAATAATCTCATAAAATTACTCATAAAATACTCATGGCGAACAATTTATAAATTTATGTACAATGCAAAATGTCAAGAGTCAAATAAATGTCAAAAAAATGTCAAATAATGTAATTCATTATTTTTTCTATTTGCGGGAGACGAAGTTTTCCTTTCTTTTTATGTCTTGGGTAGAGCTTTCAAACATATTTTAGTTATTTAAATATATTTTTTTAAAACTTCTTTGAAATAATAAATTAAAAATAAATTTTTAAAATTATATTTAAATAATAAGTTCAACTTTTTAATTATGTAGTATATTTTAATAATTGAACTTTTTTATGTAAAATGTTTATTAATACTTATATAATTATTTAAATTCTTTAAACTATTTAAATATATTTTTTTTTATTATATTGACTTTGAAATACTTATTTAAAAAAATTTAGATTAAGCAATTTTCAACTCTATCTGAGTTTAACATATAGGTACTGCTTTCTTTGGAGGAGACTTATTGTGGAACTTGGCTTACTAGCTTGGTGGAGGCACTGCCTACCAAGACAAGCCGCCACTGACTCAAAGTAACTAATTGATAGTTATCCGTTTTTAGAACAAATTTATCCTATTATAGATGTTTCACTTCTTATTGTGTATATTCTAATGTATTACTCACATTCAAGACACGTCTACAATGTCATCACCGGAAACAATCCCTATAATATTTTCTATTTCAATATTTTAGAATTCTTCTATTCTTCTTTAATTTTTTTCTTATGTTATTTCATCTCTTTCTTGTGGTTCTGTTTCATTTCTTCGCCTGTTAGTTAAGATCATATAAAATAGGTAGGTAGTGCAAATTTATATGCGACAAAATACAGTTACTGGTAGGAAACACTTGGTTTTCTTGACCTAAATTCCACAAAACTAACAGGAAGTTCGAAGGATCGTTTCGAGACGTTATGAATTAATTAAAATGTTTTTTTTCGGGAATCGAAATTTATGGTGACTTTGAAACCATGTATTGTGCAATACGAGATTGGTTGTTAACACATTCCAATAGACAGATATTTATTTTTAAGTTGCCGACGAACGCTTTATCACGATGTCCAAAGCTCCGTTCATGATTGATAGTGAATACGTATTGAGCTTTGAGCATTCATTCTAAGTTTTGTAATAACTAACGACGCCATTGAAATTCATAATGAAGATTTCGCGTATGGAAATATACAGAAAGGCTTATAAATTTATAAGCAATTGTACACGTCTACGACCTGTTTAAAATCGAAGACTAAACAATGCCCTCCTCTATAAGGATGGCATTGTTAACCTAATGCACTAACGCTGCTATAGAAAAGGAAAAGAAGGCTTGAAAAGGAATTACAAACAAACCACGTAGAAACTGTAGTTACCGCGAATGATTATTACATTTAATAGGTAGGTATACAAATTTTCTGTCTTCGTTGTGCATTAGAATATGACAAAGATGAGCTGTTTATGATTCGCAGAACTATGTATAGTATATATAAGACATAACGGTGAATCCGCAACCGGAAGTTCATCGTCGTTTTTAGAGCCTACTAGACTAAAGGACTTTAACCTCACCTCATACTCGTGCCATTTCTTTCGAGTTGCAGTAAAAGAGTATGTAGGAAGAAAAGTTGTTAGGGAACTTGAAGAACGTGATTCCATCTCAACATCTCTTCTGATAAACATTTTAACTTTAGAAAGTGCCTACATTACTCTTACATTTCAAGGTCCCAAAAATATTTCTACGTCGATATTGCGTAATCCCATCTCAAGACACTCTTGATTCATTTAAGCCCAAAAACTTGTTGATTTTATTTATTTACAAATATTAACACACTCACTTCTTGAGACATAGTTTTACTATGGAACGCACATAGAAAAGTTATTTGAACTTAATAAAACCGTTTTGGAATGTTATTTGTACAAGAAACGACCAATAGTGGATCTCCTAGAAAGTGAAATAGAATAATTGGTGTGCTTATCGGATTTACATAATCAATTTCATGCTTAAATGCTATCTCAAAATCCATCACGGATTATACGTAATATAGTAAATCATAATTTGGATAACCACCACCGTAGTAAATACAATACTTTTCTCATTGATATTCTGCACATGACAAAATCGCCGGTTAGCATCATCTCAATTTTGATTACGGTTACTCCATTGAAATAATCGTTTGTATAGTACATATGGGATCCATTTCGTTTCATTCATCCACTAGGCAGTTTATTGGCGTGCGAGATAATCATTTTTTCGTTTTCTGAGTCGCATCCTGGTGTATCCCGCTGTACACCTTTTTAGCAATGCTCATCTTTACCGTATCTTCAAGTATTATCAATTCAAATTAAGTTGTTATTTTAATTACTCTTGGCACGAAATGTATATTATTTTGACATGCAACTTCGTGCTCAAAGCAAATAGTTTAATGTTGCATAATTAATAAAAAACGTAATATAACTTGTTGAATATATTATTTAAATAACAGAAATATGAAAACCATGATGAATATGTGAGAATGCATAATTTAAATAAAAAGCTTCCTGGAGCTTTGATCACTATAGTATTTATCTTATTTGTGTCTTTAGATAAAAAACAACAAAGATTTTTGGATGGTTTTTCTCTAGTTTCAAGAAATCACAGGCAGATCAATATTTAATCAAATAAAGCTCATAGGAGAGAATTATTAACAATAATAGAAACTGTAATCAACAGACTTATAAAATTATAAAATTTAAACTGCAACCTCTAATTTATAAGATATAAATAATTTTATAATTTTATAGAATAGGAATCAAAATAATAAATAATTATTAAATTAAAATTATGTTATGTTGAAATTAAAGTTGTGGTATTGCACTTAGAAGTAACCCTGTCAAAAGCCACATATCACATTGAATGCAGTACGCAAAATATGCAGTTCCTTTCTATTACATATTTAATTTGGTTTAGGTAATATTAATTGAAGAAAATAATTATAATATCGTTGCTGCTTTATAATAAAAGCTTAAACTAAGCTCTACTGAACTGCAGTACAATGAATTTTAAAAGTTTAACTTCTTATTATGTTATATGTAGGTATGTAATAGTGCGTTATACTCCAACACACACATATATTACTTATATAAATATTATTATTAAATAATGTTTAGAAGTTTACTTTGGTATACCTCATAAATTAAACATTAGGAACATTAATGAAAAATTAAGAAAGTTAAGAAAAGTTTGGGAGTCAATTAAAATAACAAAGAAAGTGCTGCCGAAGGTTGGATAGCCACTTCAATCGTCTACTCTAAGGTCATGGCGGCCTGAGGTACCTACCTAGTAATTATATAAAGCAGAAATTCTGCAAGGGGTACATATCCCGAAAATTTTGTGTACACTCGTTTGGAATTCCCTTGGAAATCATTGGAATTCCTTGGAAATTTTTGGAATTCCTTGAAAATATTGGAATTCTTTGGAAATCATTGGAAGTTATGGAAGTTATCGTAAAAATAAACAACATAATTAATATTGAAGTACTGTAGATAAACATGGGTATAATTATCTTGAAAAAGAAAAACGGTAACAAAACAAAGAAAAATGGGTTTAGAAAGGGGAGAGTAGTATTACTGAATGATGTCTTAAGTAGAAATGATCGTAAAAATTCACTGTTCTCAAAATTTTACCAATTTACTTTAATTATTTCCGAAAATCGTATTTTTAGCACCTTGAGGTTAGGATATCTCAAAATCCTGACGTGCTAGAGCAATTTTGCTGCCGGATTTAGATTCAGCGTCAAACAATCTACAGCAAATGATATGTTTCACTCAGGTGGTAAAAATTTTGTTTAACTGTAATAATTCTAATTCATATGACCAGAACTCATGCATGTAAATGAATTTCAAAATTTTTCACTATTTTACGTTTTGAGGTGTCAAGAAGGGGGGGTTAAAGAACACCGTCAGCATTGGTTACTGTGTAATTTTAAGAAGTTAATAAGAATACTAAGTAAGGTATTAGTCCACGAATAAAAAGTAAAGGTGCACTGGAGGGTATTCCATACCCCCCAGACCCCCCGGTTTGCCAGAATAGTTACATTGAAGGTTAATCAATCTTTGAAGTTGTACTAATAAATAAATACGTTTAACCTGAAGTCCTTTCTATATTACCATTTCTGCAATCAATTAATGGTTTTCTACTCCTGGGCATACGAAAATAAAATTTCCTGTGTTGTATTCTTAAATTTTCTTAAACTTTTGGGGGGGTCTGGAAGTGCACGCATTTTTATTATTCCCGTAATATTTGATATAAAATGGTGAAGAGAATTTTATATGACAAGGGCGGCCATATCACTAGTTTATAGAAGGAATATTTCTGAAAAATAATCAAAACAGTAAAAAATATATAGATCTATTCGGATCTCATCTGTTATCTGTTTACCACGGACGCGCAGAACTGAGTTAGTGAGATTCCTGCTACTATGATCTGCAGTGATTTTATAGAGGCAGTGGAGACAAGTGATTTTTGGTTAGCTACCTTCTATTGTAAAGAATATTCCGTATTATTCCGTATAGACTTTTCGATTGAATTTGCAGCATCCAGGGCCTAGTGAGGCTTTCCAATTACGTGTTACCTAATAATTTTTTTATAAAAATATTTTCGTTAATTCTTTCATGCGCATTAGATAACAGATAAGCTGCGATTGTTTTGGTATGAAAATCGTGCAAGAACAATTTGACAAGTAGATCCTCTGTATGTTGAGGATAGAACGAAGAAGAATAGTTACATTAACAACTTGATTGTTATAATTTTGACTAACAACTTTTTGGAACTAGCTATAACCTTTTTCCAGTTTGACCTCTACGGTAAGCCAAAATTTAGCTCAAAAGGAAAAATTTCTTACCAATGCAAACGACGACTCTTTAAATCCATTTACCGTAAGTGCAACTTGAACCACTCCATACCTTGTTAACAAGATTGTTATAAACAATTATAATTCTTAATTGCTTTGAGGAAGTACAAGAAATTGTACAGTGGGTAAGCAACTATGTATAATAGTAGATCGCGTGCAAAATAAAGCTCAGTTCATCACTTAGTAAAGCTAGCGAATAAATATTTAGTAGCTGCTGTAAATGATCTACTTATTTACGAAAACCGCTACATGATCGTTCGGTTGATTGCCGCACATATGAAGAAAGTACCCTTTCTCTCTACCACGATATATAAACTATACTTTCATCGCGTAATGTGTTATGTAACAGAATTTATGTAATTGACTTTTATTTTATCTTCATTTTTCAAGGTTTGATCAAAATAATATTTTTCTGTGAATTTTTTTTTCTTAAACTTATAGGACCCTATTTGCTTCAGAAAAGCTGTTTTATACAGTCGGTACCACCGGGATGCTAAACAGAATTCTTCTTCTTCGCAAGAAGAATTCGCTTCTACCTCTTCAAAACCAGTGAAACATTGAAACTTGAGATTTATCTTAACGTCTCTACTTTTTGTTTCTTCATTCGTTACATAATTTTCCATAACTTGTTTAAACAATTAATTTTATTATTGTTACTCGAGATTCTCATATATCTACGTTTGTTTAGCGGAAATGAATAATAAGTAAGCGTGGTAAAGCTCCATCAGACTTGCAAGTTAAAGTACCGCAATATAAAAAAATGTTTTATTTTGTTGAGCATTGTAGAAATTATTATTTGTGTAAATATACAGAGTTGTGAGAAACGGTCGTGCCAATTTTACTTCTCGTTTTTTAAATGCAAGGAACCTGTTAGTCTGCAAGTCCAAACTTTTTGTTTGTTATATTTAATTATGTATTAATCAACTTTGCCGTACACTGTAATTATATTTGATCGATCGCCAATGATCCACGGATGGATCGAAAAAACTTCAAAGTTACCAGACTTAGAGCTTGTAGCGGAGTAGCGATCTTACTGATAGCTACCGAGCGGATTTTTTGTCGAATGGGGGGTTTTTGTACATCGCAAAGGTAAAACGAAAATAAAGAGAAGATATTTTGATGGTCGAGTAAATTGGAAAATTTGAATGATAAATTTCTTCTTCATTGACTAAAGCGACAAAATCAATTTGTTTATATTTTGAAAATTTAAATCCACATAAATCATTGTGGTAGTCGTTAAAATTAACATATTTTTAAATAATCCGTTATGTAAAAAAAAAAATAATTTTATATAACGATTACCAAATTGACAATTTTAGCATTTAAGCATAAAGCCGCCTAATGTTACCGTTAGAGACGAAACGTAAAATCATTTGATATAAAGGCCATTTGCAATTTTATAACATAAATTTTAATAATCATAAACAAGATTAAAAGTAATGGTTATCAAACATATGGTGTGTCCAGTAAAATGTTTAACTTCCAAGGTGTTTGCTTCATTTTTTTTATGTGTTGGAGTGAGAAAAAAATTAATAGCCAACAAAGTGATGAGTGGCATTGGTATTAGACGTAAAAGAAACCTGATGGTCAAGTTTAAGAACTGATAGTGATAACTGGAGATCATTGGCTTTCTGAACTTTTCACTTACCTACATTGACGAATGCGAATCATTCTTGCGACAGTCATTGCACGTTTTAATGTCTTTTACCATCAACAACCTGACTCTTCTTTGCTTCAATGCACATTCCATTTACTTATAATCCGTTAGAAAAATAATTTATTGTGTTTATTTAGAAAATCTGTTAGTACTTAATTTTTTTAAAAACCTAATTGGTACTTTTCTCCAATATTTTCTCACCGTGCTTTATCTTCTTTATGCAAGGAGTTTCTCGGCGAGTTATCCACGCACGAAATCTCACTTGGTCATCCCGAGGTAGGTAACTTGATAACCGGCCACCGTTCCACCGTAATAAATTTGTTTGAACTTCTGCTTCATCTTTCTCTGCTGATCTTGATGAGATTTATTTTCCAATTAGGGTTTGCTAAAAATTGCTGTAACCATGCTGACAAGTCAACTTTGAAGTTTTTAAATAAAATCGAACCACAGCTGTAGCTTGGTGTAATTTTGGTTGAGTTACAGAGCGGAAATGCTGGGTTCAGATCGTAAATTCACAGAATTTCCTAGCTTGGCCAGGGCCTTCTTAACTTAACTTAACTTCACCAGGGGTGAACTTAAGGTCAACAAAGAGAAATTAATAGATTGAAAAATTTTCCCATTTTCGGATGACCATTTTGAATTTAATTTTAAGGAAAACTGTCTAAGGAAGAATTGATATTGATTGAAAACATGGATAAGGTTAAGAAATTTGGTTGAAGTTTCTAAACCTCTCAAGTTGGACATATCCCATGTAACACACATATTGACGCAATATTGAAAATAAATATTGCCAGTACTGAGATGTGAATATTATCCAATATTGGTGCAACATTGATTTTCAATATTGGTGCAATATTTATTTGCAATATTGCAGCAATATTAATTTTCTATGTATATTGCGTCAATAGCATAAATGTGAAATTTTTCCAATATTCGTGCAATGTTGATTTCAAATACCTTTAAAAAAAATCAAGTTTAATTCTATTTCAAAAGACCACCAAAGCAGAATACGGTTTTAATGATGTTTATATTATCATATTTTTTCCAGACGAAAGTTTGTGATTTAAGTAAATTAATTTTTAAAATTTAGTAATTATTTCAGGTTTATTAAATTTTTACTTGTGTTATGGGATATAAGGTATAGGTGAATAAGTATTTGTGCATTCTCTGTTACTGAGAATCAATTGATTTTTGTGTGTGATTCGGTTTTCAAAACAGTTTATTCAAGAGTTTTAGCAACACTGCTCGAATTAAAAGTTTAAAATTTATTTGTTTTGTTTTCATAACCACGATAATCATAATTTTGCAGGAACACCCTACCCTTATTATATCCGCATACAAAAACGGTTATTTTTATCACAATATTGCGTTAATTATTGTAGATTATTATTACAAGTGAGATGGGTACCTGCATTTTTAGGTGATTACTACACTTGACACAAACCATAAAATATTTAAATTGTAATAATTATTGTGTAGGATGTTCATAAAGAACCGCAAAAACATTACTGGAGCTAATTAAACTCTTAAGTATAATTAGACGATTGCACGCACTGCTTATTTCTTTTAAGATTGAAATAAATTATTGTTACGCTGAGCACATCAAAATTTATTATCTAACATTTCTGAAACGAACAAAATGCAGGCAAAGCTTCAGGACAATAATTGCATCAATTTTTTGAATACGAATTTCATTTCTGAAATGCCAATTGTGCTGGAAAATAATGTAGTTGATTTTTGTGAATTGAGTTACTGTTAATTCTAACGAACAAAAGTTACTTTTGAAGCGACTGCAAAATAATATAATATGTGCACTATTATAAAAATTATGGTGACCTAAATTTTGTACTTGTCTTGTTAATTACTTTTATTGTTATAGAACTAGAATTTGCAGTGATAATTTAACACCTTATCGGAAGTCGTCACTCAGATGTTGAGCATCTTCATTATGTTTTAATTATTTTCTTTCAATAAATATAATTAACTTTTTATTGTTTTTTGTATTCTTCATTGATTTCTTTGTGCTTAATTATATGTTGATTTTTATCAGACATTTAAACGATATTTCCATCTTTTACGGAGTGATTTCTATATCCATCCGTTTGAGGCTTTTGGACGATGACTTAGCTTTGCTTTTCTGATTTGGCAAGAAAATTGTTGTAACCGCCCATGCGAAAGGTATGTTATGTATGTACTTCATGACTTCATGTTAATTTCAGTGTCCGACAATGACCCAAATCAATTGTTGCGTAGTGCGTAATTTCTCAAAAAATGCGTAGATTTAAATGAGACAATAGATGAAATATCAATGGCAGAAGGAGTGCGTAGGTAAAACTTACGATACCATAAAATACACCACATATTCCATAAAATCATTTAATCGTACCGAGTGGGTGACATCAAGGCAATCGAAAAGGTGTTGACGAAGCTTGCGACCAAATTCAACAACAAAAATAAAAACTTGAGTTTGGTAACCTACAGAACTTAAGTGCTAAATGTTAAATAAATGAATAAACAAGAACCGAAACCAAAATCTAGATAAAATATTATGCGAATCTGAGGTGCTTCTGTACCAACAAAAAATTAATTTACACCGTTTCTATTAACGGTAAATAAGTTTGTGGTTTTCTATGAATGAACACCGAATTATTTTCATCTACTTCTGGTAATAGGTATGATTTCATCATCATAAAATTTTCCTGTATCAGTTTTGTGATTAATTTGTTGGTACGAAGTAATCGCATGAGTAAGGTCACAAGTCTAGACAATTATCACAAAGTCGATAATCAATTTAACTGTTCTTGAGGTTATCCAGGTATGGTTCGTCTTTTAAAGTTTAAAGATACTTACCTTATATCAATGTCAGTTCTGCATTTTATATAAACTTAAATTAATACAGAACTTACAATTAGCGCATTGCCACTCACGGCGCCTGTGCGAAAAATTTAGAGGCGGTTTTCTACTGTTTTATACATTTTTCGGCAAAGCCAAAGAAGGAGAATTTACGGAACAAAGATTTCACGAAATAAAGTTATCGTTATTTTTATCAGTGTGAGATTAGACTAGGAAGTAAAGGTAACGGTTTGGTTCCTGATCAAACTACAGGAAGGATACCTGACGATCACCCATGAAGTCGAAAATGTTTACCAAGCGGCATTTTGACTTCAACGGTGAGCGAGACTCGTGGATCGCTCAGGAAATCAGTTTAACAAAAAACAAACAATAACGAACAATATGAGATATTACTTACTTTGAACAAATCAAAAGGTTGCAGTGTTATATTTAAATTGTAGTGTATGAGACAATACAAACATTCAGTATTCATTCAGAATCAAAATAAAATTGAAAAAAATGTTTGCCAGAATTCCTAACCGGCAGTTCAACGTAGTTTGGAAATAGAGTAAATTTTTTGATCTACAGCATTTTTCTTTAATGATCAAAGCAGTGATTTGTCTTTGTGATACATTTAATCACAAGGCTCACTGCTCATTTTATTGTATGCTGCATGCTAATATATTTACCACAAAAATCAAAACAGAAGGGATAATAATTATGCAATTAGATCAAATTCACGACTTATCAATGGCGGCTCGTGGCATTTTATTTGAGAAGGCTAATCATAAAGTTTCATTTGACATTCAGTCGATGCATAGTTACGGGGGGGGGGGGTTAATCTGTGTCTGACATGAGAAATCTCTTTGTAATTTTCTTAAAACCATGAGTAGTGCAGTAAAACTTTGCAATCTAGGTGATGGCTAAACCATCTGCACGTATGTTCTATGTTAAGAGTGCTGCTTCTGCGGTAGTTTCACTTACTTCTTAGATACACAGTAGCAGTCATGGAAATTGCATCGGTAATTATTTCCGAAATAAAATAAGCCTACATAGTTAGGTTTTCAAAGCGAGGGGTCTTGGGGGTATGGAATACCCTCCAGGACACCAGAAATTGTGCTAAAGAAATTGTGTTATTGAGCTTGTGGGTTTCAAACCAAAAATCTAGCTTCTAAAAATCTAAAATCTAAGATTTTTGATTTGAAATTCAATAATAGATTTTATATTTTTGAACACAATTACTAATGTGCTGGGGATATTCCATACCCTCCAGACCCCCGGTTTAATAAACCTAGCTTTGTGATTATATTTAAAATAAAAATGTATTTTTGAGCTTATGAGTTTCAAACCAAAAATTTAACTTTTTACCTATTTCTGTTCTATTTTATATTTATTGTTTTAATTCAGGAATAATTTTCAATGCAATTTTCATGACCGCTGCTGTATACTGTGAAGATGTGTCTATCTTTTGATAGATTCGAAAAAGAATCAAAAATCCACTTTGTTTGGAAATTTTAATGGTTTAGTAGTCTAGAAATTTAGAGGAGGCTAATCCTCCCTTGCTTCCTCTGACGAGTCGCCACTGCTACCTATCTTCTATTTCGAGAACCGCACTAAGCAGTGCATGGGCGATCAATTTGGACAAAGCTAAGACGACTGACTAACAAGGAGAGGGTCTGTACTGTGGGTCACGGATTATAAAACCCTTTTGTAGTGGAAACGTACTTCGTAATAACAAACTCTAAGCCAAGAGGCAGCGCGCAACTCTCAAAATAAGACAAAATATAAAATTATATAAAAATTGTTTTTTAATTAAAAGAAATTTTCACTGTGAGGAATTGAACCTAGACGGACCGAGTGATAGTCAGGCAGCTTACCTCGGAACTATCGCGGTTACTTGGAAATTAATCCAACCGAGCATATGTTAGGCAGTCTGATAAGTCCCTGAATAATGAGACACGGAAATATTTTTTTGACCAAATTCGGTTTAATTTCTCAACATACTTTCCTTTTAGGACGATACAACAAGTTCGACGATTTTCTAACTTTTTTTTACCGTCCGAATAGTAGTCAATCGGAAGTTCCACAAAATAAGCCTCAGTTTCAGATATGAGCTTCTCATTTGAGTAAAAACGTTTACCGGTGAGCCATTTCTTCAGATTTAAAAACTGGTAGAAGTCACTGGGGACCAGATCTGGCGAATACGGTGGTTGAAAGATCAGTTCAAACAGATTGTTTCCTTCTTTAAATTGGGCGCTTTTTTGCGATTTCGTATTTCAAAAGATCCAATAATGATGAATAATATGCGCCAGTTATAGTTTTACCTCTTTCAAAATATTCGAAGAGAATTATCCATGCGCATCTCAAAATACGGAGGCCATAACCTTTCCAGCCCATTGTTGCGTTTTCAGACGCTTTGAAGCACTTTCACCCGCAGAAACCCATTGTTTTGATTGTTGTTTTGACTCTGGTATATCCAGGTTTCATGAATTGCTACAAATCGGCGAAAAAAGTTTTTCGAATTACGCGTAAACATGCTCAAATTCTGCTGGAAAGTTGTAACACGAATTCATTTTTGGTTGACTGTGAGCAAACGCGGCACCCAATACGCGCAGAGCTTCTTCATGCCCAAAAACGCATGTACGATGTCGCCCACACATTTTATCGATATACTTACAGCCTTATCTAGCTCCCTTAATTTCATTTTGGAATTATTCAACATCGTATCATGGATTTTTTTCCGTATTTTCTGGTGTAGTGACCTCTTTGGGGCGTCCAGAACGTTCAGCATCATTGGTGCTCGTACGTCCACAACAAAAACAGTAAACCATTTATGAATCGTTTCAATCGACGGTGCAGAGTCCGGGTAATACTTATTCAGCTTGGCTTTGGTCTCGGTTATCATTTTCTTGCTTAAATAATAGTGTTTAATCAAAACTCGAAACCCACTTTTTTTCATATTAAAAAATACTGATTGGCTGGTCTCTTCTCGGTGCTGTAACTTGTAAATGAGTAATCATAAATGGCTGAAATTTTGATAAACGTCATTTAAAGGACGAAGCTTGTCAAAAATGGTTTAAATTAGTGAATACTAATGTTATCTCTTAGAATTTTCAGAGACTTATCAGACTGCCAGTATATGCATATAATTTAAAAAAATTTAAATTTTTAACTTTGTTTTTTTTTGAGAGTTGCGCTTGGCCTAGAGTTTGTTATTACGAAGTACTTTTCCACCACAAAAGGATTTTGAAATCCGTGACCCACAGTACAGACCCTCTCCTTGTATGAAATATAATTAATTTATGCGGTGGTTTTTCATTGCCTTTTTCATGGTCCACTTTAGATGGTGGACTTTAGATCACAATAATGTATCCGACGCGACTAGAATGTTAATTGCGGTTTTCCGTTTTCTAATTGGTCGGTGTAGACTTTACGTCAGATTACCTATCATAATTTTTGCCTATCGCACATTAATTCTTGATTGCCCCTTTAGATAGCACAATTTAAAAATCTTCAAATTGATATCAACGAAGACGATGACACTCGACAATTTGAAGTTAAAATGGGACAGAAGCTTAGCCTCCCCTGATATTATTTTAACTATTAAACTTTTCAAAAATATAAAAAATGAATTTTTGATTGTAAAAATTATCAAAAGTTAGATACTCCTTTCACAATATATAACCAAAAAGTAAAGTTAGGCTACCGCAGAAGCAAAATTCTCGGCCTAAAACATACATGCAGATCATGTAGCCATCACAGGAACCGCAAGGTTCAACTGTACTCCTGATGATTTAGAGATTATTTCGAAGAAATTACTCCGCACTGTCTATGCATCGACACATACACTTCCTTATTGTATATCCAAAGTAGCTTTTTAATGACGTAGTTGATCCTCAGCCTCTTATGTGAATTGTTGTTTACAATTATTCAAAAGTCCATCCCAACTCTCACTCTCATCTTCTCGATGGCAGATAGTAGAGACGCTGAGTAACTCTGTCGGAGGTTGTAGTTTTAATCCCAACACGAAAAAGATTACGAGAGAATAGGGTGGTACTGATGACATTTCACATTAAGCGAAGGAAGGGCTCAAAAAGGTGGGTATCTTCTGAAATATCCTGGATCGGTGGCGGAAGAATCCAAATCCAAATAAATCAACTGTAGCTACCACAGTCAACACGCATTGGCAAGCATGGCGTTTTAATGCCTATCAACCTCTCACATTCTCTATGTTGTGTTGAATTTGAAAATGAAATTACGCCAGGTATGTAACTCTCAAAATTCGGAAAATCGGGCTAAAAGAAAGCATAACAAAGCGTCTGAAGATTCCGGAAAAAGATGGTTAGATGTCGTGAAGCGAATAGTGGGACGGGAGTGATTTCAAAAAAGCAGCGAATAGCGAAGCGTAGAAGTGAATGAGAGAGCCTTACATTCAGGACTTCAGGAGTGGATGAATACAGACTAAGAAAAACTAAGAAGAAGAGCATCACAAAAGTTAGTTTTTTTTAATTTAAAGAGGTTGGGATGGTACCGAAGGGAAAACCATTGAAAAATTTTGATGTACAAAGGAAAATTTGAGAAAATCTTAGAAAATTCTAGGAAATCTCAGAAGCCTTAGGAAATCTTAGGAAATTCAAGGATATCTTAAATAACCCATACTTTATTATTAGCCTCCTCGAATGAAAAAGTCACGAGCTGCCACTGATTTCGAGTCCATAAGCCACGAGTTATATAACAGTTTTTCTGTTAAATACAATATCTACAGGGATAACAGAGGATAATCTGCGAGTATATCCTTTAAACTTCGGGTTTTACAATTCAAAGCGTTGTGTGTAAAGGTTCTGTGATTGGTTTTATTAAATATGAATTGTTAACTTTTTCAGAACAAATACAGCAGCGACAAATCTATGGGGAGAAGCCTTTTTCTTAATATCTTTGGCAGTTGACAAAAGTTGGTAAATCCACCGAATATCATCAGTTGCCACAAAAACTTATATTGTTGGAAATCAACTGAAAAGCTAAAAAAAACTCATTTGTGTGGAAGAGCAAAAATGTTGGTAAATCTAAGACTGTTCGCCCTTGAAAAGTGGGGAAAGGTATGAAATAATCTCCAGTAACCCACTAACTCTTGGAATACCTTTTATAGTGAGAGGATTCAATTTTAAGACTGCAGATCCCGGTTATTATAGACGGGTCCTTAGCTTAGTAAGTTTGTCAAACAACTACTGTTTCTAAGGTACTCGGTCTTAATCCGGATCCGGATCCGGGAGAGTTTAAAACTTTCATATGACCGTATCCGTGCTTCGGAATGCAGGAAAGACCGCTCCTCCCCTGGATTGATGATTGTCGCCATCAACTTTTTTTTTGCCATTAAAAACAGGGTTTCTCTTGGAAAAAGATTTCCATTGTTTTGCAGTGGATAGAAAAGGCTGAAGAAGAAGAAAACGAAGATCCTACTTTGAACTAAAATCAAAATATTTTGCAAATGGTAAAGTACGCTATCTGTGGTATTAATCAACATTTGCCAGCAAAATTTCTTTGTGTGAAACCACTAAATTTACAAAATTTTTCTGTCGGTCTCCAATTTTCATTGTATCCTCATTATTACATTTCCAGAATGATATCTTTGATCAAATACTCTTAAGATTCTTAATTGACGTTGGTGAAATTAAAATAAAACTAGCGAAGAAATTATTCTAGACCTTTGGATCCGCTGTCTTCTTCATTGAAATTTTGAGAATTTGGTAAATTTAAAAATTAGTGAGTCAAAACTTTCGAATTTTTTAATTAGCAGTTATTTGCATCAGCAAGATCATCTTGAAAGGCTTATGTATCATTAACCGATGATTTATTCTTGTTTTTAAGAAGTGTTCCAGATTTAAAGAACTGATAGATTAAAATATCCTTTGAGTCATAACGCCCATATTTCAAGTTCACAGTGAATATGATAAATTTATAATATCTCAACTTGGTAGTAGTTTATTTTTGCAAAATCAAGTGCTTTTCGGTATATTTTCAAAATATGTAAACGATTTCCGTTCAAACGTTTACCAGACCCATTGCACCTAACTGTTGTTAAAAACGAGGAATTTAGACAAAAAAAGATGATAGCGATAATTTCTTTAAATTTATTCAAATTTTATCAATAAATAAACGTAACGGTTAATTGTTACACGAAACAAGATTACCAATATTTGCCAATAGAAAAATAAATAGGAAGAACGAAGAATTTTGCATTGCGATGTAAGAACTGCTAAAGAATGGGACATGGCGAGAAAAAGTGCCATGATTTAGATAGAAGATTGCTTTTGCGTATTAGGTAATTCGAGCAATATCATAATCGTGAGTGTCACATTGAATATTATGTTGCGTTTGTCTACCAAGTGGAACTTGGTGATGGTAAAAGTATTACTTAATTTATGTTGTTGTACAAAGTTTCATGTAACATAGCGCCAGATGCAGAATAGATAGATTTTGTACAACTAATGTTAGCGGAACCTATTAGCACTGATAACGGTAATAGTAACACGTCACTGGCCGAACTCGCAATTCCGTCAGGTGCAATGAACCTGTCTCCCTTCTCCGAAACCCCCCATGTCCCCTATTTCATCAAGTTGCACGGCCAAGGTCTTACAGGTGACTTTTGCCACAAATATGCGCATCGCGAATTGGTCACTGTCACACCGAGCACATCACTTTTGCCGCGCTTTTAAAAATTCTCCGAAATTTTAAAAGATCCTGTTACACCGTCATTTGTTTACTTATAAAATAGCTTGACGATAATAAATTTAACTTTCCTATACTCAAAAACGTTTATAAAAGTACCGCATAGTCTGGAGATTTCGACGGCGGGTTAGACATAAAACCCGAAATTTTCATTACATATTTTTTAATTTTTTAGCAACAAAGGAAACAATTTTTGTTGATTACTTTAATGTCGTAAAATGAGCCCACCGAAAATGTCCACAGGCTACAATTATCTCAATTTACGTCTCGTTTGGTAACGATAAGTAAAAAATTTTTCTGCTCACTTTTTTACGACTCACGATATTACAATCAAGTTCAATTTGATTACATTTTCGTGATTATTAGTGACACACCTACATCAATCAAATGTTGAAAATTAACAACGCATAATCAACAGTCATTAAGTTATCCATGAAAGTGTTGTTCTCGTTTTAATTGTTTGTTATGTCTTTGTATAACGCGATTGTGTGGCTTGGTGGGCGTTTGAAGTGATAATTTGCAAAAAGTTTAAGTTGGATCTGCATTCATTCGGTTCAAGGTGAAGGATGAAAAACTTAAAATTGATTTGAGGTGTGGGAGATGTTTATTTTAAAATCAACTATTTGGAAGTGGTTTACTGTAAAAAAATGAGAAAAGAAAATTCTTGTTTTATTATCATCTCCAAAACACCTTTTTTTTGTACTTTTACCTGTTTTATTGACGAACAACTGTTTTACGCTCAAAAAATCAAAACGTCACCGGGGGATTTATCTGTATCATTGACGTCAATAAAACCACAAGTTGAAATATGGTCAACGTAAAGAAGAACGATGAACAACCTCATAAAAGTTTTTATTTTTATATTTTTGGCTGTCAAAAATAAATAAAAATCGAATTATTTTATACAGTTAGAAAATGTAAAATAAATTTATGATAAAAAGTGAATATAAAATCAGAAATATGAAACTAAAGAAGGACTTAACAATTACTTATTACTAAATTACGAATTTTACAATATTAATTGAGAAGTCGTTACAGGAACATATTTAAGATCTACTGGAAGCTCTCAATTAATTCAAATGTGGTCAGTTTAGTAATAAATTATTTTTTTGACGCAAAATTTAATATAATGCTTGGTTGTGCTTGTAAATATTTAGCTCCCCTAGTAAATTAATAACACTTTTTTCTTTTAAATTAACGATAATTGTATAAACTTCAAGATGCTTTAACAATTATTTCGTCCCTGTACTGGACAACTTTTTAATACTTATATTCTCTTTATATTCTCTGCTATATCTGCTGATGTAATAAAAATAATGCAATTAATTAACAAAACAAATCAATGCCACATGGTAGCCAAATTGTTATTACGGGCAGCTGCCAGAAGGTTGTAACAAATTTTTTATAATTACAGCAGTCACATAGCTGTTATCTTTAGTAGTTAGCTTAATATTGTAGCAAATTTATGATATACGACTGACCATTACAGCAAATTTCACATATACAACTAAATTGGCTATTACGACCAGTTTCTAGAGAGTTATCATGTGCAAATGCTCTTCATAACACAATAATGATTTTCTATCATTGATATGATACTAAGCTATTTTTCAGCTAAAAATGATATTTTGCAAAAATACCGATACCAAAGAAAATTAGCATAGTCCTTTAGTGATCAAAATAAAGTGTGGGGTTAGTCTATTATAGAATGCTATAATTTATTTAACCAAACTGTAGTGCAATTTTCAAATCCCATATATTGATTTGGACAATATAATATAGTCAATTTGGTCAATTTATCCATCTTGGTTTTGGTTTTAATGCAAATCCAGAAAAATTCAATTTATTTCATTTGCTTTTTATTTTAGAAGTTTTAATTTATTTTTAATAAAAATTTTGTAAATGAGATCAAAAAGCTGTTTGCTACGGGTTCACTGCATAATATAGTGAAAGATATGGGTAGCATAAAATAATTATAATAAATAAATTAAAGAGGTCGCAAGTTTCTTTCAAACGCTTTCAAACGCCGGGCGCAGACGTCTATAGCGGCACGCACGATTTACATGGGTATTATTGCTGCTGCCTTCACCAAGTCGCGTTTTAGCAACTCAATAATTTGGTGGAGCTAACTGCAAGCCTTTTCTTCAAGTTTCTTTACTTTTTCCACACTTTGTAATCCAGTGGACTAAGGTCTCGACGAACCCAGAGTCAATCGAGCCACTACCATGGCACGATGAAATGTACTTTTCGCACCGTCACCCAAGAAGACCGAAGCCGAAGCTGTCTTGGCCAGTTTTGCGCACGTTGATGAGTCTTGGGCTGCTGATTTGCTCGTGGGTGAATCGATGGCTTTCCTTTCGCTTAGGAAATTTGGGATAGCCTTTGTAACTGGCAGCTTGCGGGACTCTACTGTTTTAGCATGTAGCAGGCGTGTGCATCAGCTTTACGCAGGAGCTCGTAACGTGGGGTCCGGTGCATTTGATCTACAGATCCGTCGGATGTGAC
The DNA here is from genome assembly GCA_947369205.1 of Cantharis rufa. Taxonomy (NCBI): domain Eukaryota; kingdom Metazoa; phylum Arthropoda; class Insecta; order Coleoptera; family Cantharidae; genus Cantharis; species Cantharis rufa. The sequence goes on along the minus strand of OX376306.1, from coordinate 15,115,188 downwards.
CAAACGACTGACAGCGGTAGCATTGATCCGTTCGAAACTTTCTGTTTGGGATTTCGATTCTCACCTCGATGTCTCGGACTTGTTTGAGTCGGAAGATTTCTTCACCCTAAAGAATCTTTTTTAGTGTTGCCATTCGTACAACTTGCTCGATTCGGGATACCTTGGGCTTCAATGTCTTTCTTGTCAAACTCGGCATTGCTGGATTCGTAGACACCCCTAATGACTACTTTTAATGGTACGTTTTCAACGTTGCAAGCCGGTACTACTTTCGGGCAGCTTCTAGTGTCTTCAGAAGTTGCCTGTAGTCCTCCGATGTGGTGGGGTTTATCTGAAGGCCTACCGAAACACTGCAGATGCTGTTGTATTTTACGTTGTTATCTTTTAGTATTTGATTAGCATTGGCAACGCGGCTGTGTCCTACAACGCTATTGGATAAACTCTCTACTCTCCATAGTCTCTGGGGAGGCCGCACTGCTGACGCTGTTGTATTTTACGTTCTTATCATTTAGTGTCTTGATTAGCATTTGCCATGCGGCTGTGTCATACCGCGTGATTGGAGAAACTCTCCGTCGTCTTTTGGGTCGTGCCTGGGTGAGTGATGGAGTCTGGCTGGTGGGTGCTTCAGCGGTTACTAAATCCATGGTTTCATTGTCGAAGATAATCGTGGATTTATCCTCCGGTTCGTCAATTATTGGTTTGAAACGGTTGGCGCAGTGTTGCTCCGGTGGTGAATGATCGATATGTCCTTGGATAGTGATTGAGGTATGGCCTGGAACTTCGTTATCGGAAACTGATGTCCTGGGTGTGGATGGAGGTGAGGAACTTGCAATGCTTCCGACAACAACTACTCCATGTATTTGGTAAGCTGTGCGCGCTGAGCCAGTAGCGAATCCAGACAATGCATTTTGGCTACAATCTGGGTTAGGTTGGATGTTCTGCATTGAAGTTGCTTTGGCTTCGGTCTTTTTGGGTGATGTCAAAACTCATCTATCAACTCGATTGACTCTGGGTCCGCTGAGGAGAGTTTGGTTTGATCGTTTTGGGCTGCTTCCTCTTCGATTTCAGCTTTGATTGGGTCAACGATCGCTTTGATTACCAATCTGTCGTCTTTCGTGATTCGTACCTTACCACGTGTCGGTTTCATCTTGGTTGTGTTGTTGATTGTGTGTCACAATCGCATTTAAAAGCTATCACTAAGAGTATATATGATAAACTGATGGTGCAAGGTCCGAGCTATACGGTGAATGCATCAAAACTTTCCAGCCAAGCTCTTCCAGTTTTTCTCAGGCCACCAAAAGATACGTGAAGTCTGCCGTTGTCATGATGGAAAACAATACCCTTCCTATTGATCAATTCCGGCCGCTTTTTTGGAATTTCTTGCTGTAATCTAGTAAATTGTTGATAGTAGCGTGCAGAATCAATTGTTTGAAAAGCTCACAATAAAGAATACCTTTCCAATCCTACCAAATAGACCTTTCACCTTTATATTGGTCAGTCCTGGCTTTGTCACCGTCTGGGAAGCTTTACCTTGCTTCAACCACGATCTTTTGCGCACAATGTTGTCGTATGTAATCTATTTTTTATCTCCAGTAAACATTCGCTTCAAAAATGGTTCGATTTCATTACGTTTCAGTAACGATTCGCAGATGGAAACTCGGCCGAGAAAATTTTTATGCGTCAAATCATGTGGCAACCAAATATTGAGCTTCTTTTTGAATTTAAATTTTTTCAAATGGTTTGCAACTGTATGGCGATTGATGTTTAGATTCTTGGTGATCCCTACAGTGCTTAAATGATGGTTTTGTTTTACAATTTCTAGAATTTCCTCCACTTTTTCAATGAATGGCCGACCAGAGTGTGGTGCATCTTTGACATTAAAATTTCCAGAACGATAACGCTCGAACCATTATTTTGCTCCGGTTTTCGATAAAGCATCTGAACTATAAACAGCACAAATTTTTTCACGAGCCTGCGCGGCGTTTTTTCCTTGATCGAAGATAAATTGTAAAATGTAGCGAATTTTTTCTTTATTTAGTTCTATCTTTAAACACCAATTTTTCACAACTGCATGATCCGAATCGAATGATTTTACATTTAGTTTTTAAGCTAAAAGTGTCATTTTTCCTATGACATATATTAATATGTGATCAGAGAAGTAGTTTCAGAGATAATTTACTTTGAAGTCATTTATTGTCTAATTGGGCCGGGAACTTTTTAGCATACCAATATATCCAATATTTTAATTGTCCACTGTGTGCTTGCATTTAATTTCTTAAATTCGGTTTTTATTTCTTGCTTTAATTCCCGATTGCCTCCTTTTAATTCTTTTTTAATTATTTGCAATACTAACATAATTGCATCGTTTGTATCATCCTCCATGTTCTAACTTTTTTAAAACTGTTATCTAAGGATGAAATAGTAAGTTCTTAAGTATTTACTTTTTTAATAAATTAAAAAAAATTTTTCAAATTAAAATTGTAGTTTCAATAATTTCCAATATAAAATGGGAAAGTTAAACTTAAAAATAATTATTTTATATTTGCCTTGATTTTAATTCTAATTTTTAGAATTGAACGAATGTACTGAATCTTTTAATAAGGAAATAATTTAGTTGAGATAGGGGTCATTTTAATCTACAAGTAGATACATTTCTAAATAAGCAAAATCGCAATAGGACAACGGTAGTTGAATAAAAAAATAGCATGAAAATAAATTATTCAATGCAAAAAAAGTCTTACCAAATTACATGTTTCGATCTTATTCGCGGTTAATATTTTTGACTACTTTTAAATGGAAAAAATATTTCAGCTGGATAAAAGTCCTGAATTTTTCCCAGTCTTCATAATGTTCTGAATTAAAAAACGAGCTTTAAAAATACATAATATTTTTCCAATTTTAAATTCTCAAAATACTGTCATTGTCTTGTAATCTCTTACAATATAAGTCAGTGTAAGAATTTATCGTGTTTCATCAGTTCTAAGGGGGAAGGCGATCTAGATCCCACACCGAGAATGTCCCTAATGATTTATTGTGTTTATCGATTTCGGTATATTATATCATCAGAATTCAATCTGAAATAATAAAATCCGATATTGTAAAACAAAAGTTATAGCTGTTAACGTTTAACAAAATTAAAAGCAAAATGAACATTAAGCAAAACAAATAAAATACATGGAATATCCAAAAATACGAAAAGTCTAGTTATTGTTTTATTGGTAAGGAAATACCCTATCCCGGACCTATTAATCCGTTTAACCTTGCATTGGGAGTATAATAAACACATAATTATTATAGATAAATTGTTCATAGAAATGCATTTTTACCACAGAAATGTTATTTGTAAATACTATTTAAAAATAAACGTTTGTTACTTTTAATAATAAATATATTATGTCATAATAGTAACAAATAAAAAAGTATTTGCATATATTATGTATAAGAAAATTGCAAGAATCAGAATATCAAAAGTAAACAAATAGAGCATTTTGATTTTTTAATTTTTTAATTTGTTTCAAACAAAATGGAATCAAATGAATCAATACATTTAGAAGTTTTAGACACTAAAGCTTAATATATACTGTTCTATACCAAACAATCAGAATCAGAGTTATCTGAATAAATATTAAATTTCTCTTTAAAAAAATATTTTTACTCTTAATTTCGTATTTGTAGAAAATAAAAAAAAAATAGAATTTTGTAGTTATTTATTATTGTTTCTGTTGACGAACGTCTACATTATTTTATAAATTTTAAAAAACTATCAGAAAAAGCTTTTCGAAAAAAATACTGAAAAATTCAACGACTTGTTAGACAGGTTATAATTTATGAATACTTTACGTCATATATCAGTTGTGGTTTAAACCAAATTCAAATTATCAAAAACTTTGAATGATTAATAATTTTGCTTTTCATAGAGCTGATATATGTTCTGTACAAAAGAATTGTTCAGTTACTAACTGTTTACAATTCATTTTTTTTGAGTTGGAAAACTAATGTTTTGGATTTCCTCAATAGAGAAAAACTGCAAATGTTACTTTAAAATTAACAAATCTTAAACGTTAACTGATTTTGCAAGATTCAACAGTTAAGTTTTTTCAGTGGAAAATTTTCTGTTTTCCTTTAGGTAAACTGTTATTGATTGAAAAAAAATCGAACACACACTGAATATCATTTAAGAAAGTAAATAAATTAATAACGAAACAGGTTCTTGTTTCTTGTAATTAATTACTTAATTGTTAAAATGTCTTAATGGGAAATACAATCCGAGAAAATTTGAATGCGCATGAAGGCAAGAAACTCGTAGTCGTGCGTCACGAACCCAACGTTCTATATTAAATTTTACACCCAACTGTAAAATTAATTAAGATTAACACAAATTAAAATTTTTAGAAGCTCAATGATACATTTTTAATCAAGATTAGTAACAATAAGAAGGGAGTGCTGCCGATTCAAAATACTTTTGTTGTGATGCAAGAAAACAGTGATCGCTACTAACTTGCAATGACGTGAAAATTGAAAATGATTTTTCAAATTATAAGTTAAAGATCCTTGTAAAGGCCAAGGATGCCTTTTCAGATCTTTATTATGGAAAATCTTGTTCGTTTGAGTCATGTCGAATATAACGGAATTTATTGTTTACATAAATATTAGAAATGCCAATTTTGGGAAACTTCCTTAAAAAATGTTTTTGCTAAAATTTGGCGAAAAACCTGTTCAAACGCCTCGGCAACCAAAAGAATTTTAACGCAATTTTTGTGTTAACGCTTTGTACCTTACAATGGTCTTGGTATACGAAACTTAAGTAGGTTGAAAAAAGTAACATTGGCAATGGAAAAGTTCAATATACACAATTTCCTCTCACCGCACTTCCATGGACATGATGCTTATTTTGACTGTGATGTAATGCGCCTCCGGATAGTCGGTCGCAGGCCTCCCACGGTTCCACTACAGGACCGAACTTAAAAATCGCTAGAAAATTATTTAACCATTATTTTTGTTAAAAAGTGAAATTATACAAATACATAAACGCTATGCTAACGGAATCGCGTAATAATACAAATACACTAACATAGGGCATTTAGAATGTACCTTCTTAAGTGTATTTACATATTTATGAACTCAACAGGTGCTTAAGAGCTCATCTTCCTTTACAATTTAGTTCCATTGTAAATTTTTACCTAAACAGACGATTTATGTTAATGTGGATTAAAAACAATAATATAAACATTTAATTAACGAGTCTATTGTTAACTCGCTGTCTCGTTCATTCTTTGTTATATTTTTTCGACTACAAACAACTATAAAAACTCAAATTTTTTAATAGGATTTTGAGTTTGTGCCAAAAACAAGGAGTGGTATAGTTAAGGCGAAATAATAGATATTAAACTAATTTATTAAGAATTTATAATATGACCATTGACTTGGCCGAAGGTAAGATGACTTACTACAAGAAAAATGTAATTAATAGAATTTTAGCCTGGGCACTTGGAATGTAGTCTAAAAATAATTCATCCAAAGAAAATGTAAAATTAAAATTTAATATTTTGAATATAAAGTATAGATAAAACCAAGTTGTAGAAAAACTAAATACTCGGTCCTTGCAATCTATTTTGGAAGACATTAGATCATATTTTGACACTACCTTCAGCACAAAAAACATCACCGGCCGCTGGCCGATGATGCTCTCAGATTCAGGTAAAATGGTATAGTAGCTGAAACATAAATTCAAATAACAAGTGACGCGTTTAATTTACGTGGGAGTCTCTTCAGGCTAGTATTGTTGAAAGAAAACATCCAAAAATCTATGTTTTATTTTACCGATATTAATCTGATGAGATGAATTTCATGTAATTATAACGAAAATTTGAATTTACTTTAGTAGTTATCTATAGGGGAAGTGCGTCCTCTAATTAATGGCATACTTAATAAAAATTCATATCATTGGAAAATAAAAACTTTACATTCTAATACAAGAGGAGATATCAAATTAATAGTAAAATTGAAATGTGCAGATAAACTGCAGGTAACTTATATGCAAATTGATCTGAAGTATCCTGTAAGTGCCAACAAAGATAAATACTTGCTAGAACCAGAAGGTTCTAAAGGATATAATTGCTGAAGGTAATGTTACATACTACTTTTTTTGGATTTTGAGTCAACACTCTTACGAGTTGATAAATCGTTAACACACTGACACTTAAATGTTAATGCCAAATAAAGGTGTGTGTTTTGCTTACTCTTTCAACAATTTTCATCTCAAATTGTTTTATATGTAATTAGCATTACCTGGAATAAATTAAATTTACTCATTACATCACTTATGCAAAAATAATCGCTTTACTGCGATTAATTTTAAATTACGATATTACTCTAATTGTGCTCGGTACTACCATTTGCATTCTCTTGTAATTGTTGAACTTTTTATTGTTGGTGATTCATCGTAAAATTTACATTTTTACCATTGTTCCTGATGCAGGCTAACAAAGGGCGCAAACAAGGAGCTGGTCAAGAGCAACAGCTTCAAAAGGAGAAGTTCGCTTTAGCGTTCAGCCAGCAAATATTTAGCAAACCATAAACATTGCATATTATGTAATGCATCTAATAATGACGGCAATTTAATACCAACTTAAGACTAAGTAATTCATATTGTATTCAATTAGGGGGATAATAATTAAAATTCATAACTTCCTTTATTAAAAACGTTAAGCCGTGTAATGAAAAATTTGTGCGCATCTGCTTGATTACCTTTAAGCATCACTTTTTTGCAAGAACTTGTGCAAACTTGGAGGATTAACATTCTCATCTTTCATTGGTTGGCTACTTACGCAATAGTTAAATACCAATAATTATTTTTATTGTCTTCTAAGCGTAACAACTGTTGGTACTTTAATATAACCGTAATAAAAACAACCATTTGTGTAATGCAATTACGATATTTTTTGAGCCATTATAATATTATTTTATGACATACTTTATATTTCATGGTTTTATCCGGCTCGAAAGACCATATCATGCAGTGATAAATAATTTGACTTCATATTTTTAATAAGAACAGATTTGAATGCTCGACTTTAGTGGTTAATATTCACATAAATGCATTCTAATTTTGTTCATTTGTGCATGAAATTGCATCGGTTTTATTCAAATTTTATAATTTGATAATTTTCCTCAAGCCATTTTCTTAATTAAACAATCCAGTTTGAATGTTGATTTTATTTGAATTCATTTATTGGTGAATTTATAAAATTATTACCATGCATTATTATTCAAAATTTATAATTTAACTGCAAAAAACCTTTTAATTGTTAACTACCTACAAGTTTATTCTTATATTCCTTTTATTAATCGGAACTTTATTTGTTATTATCTCTGACAACGATAAGTATTAAGTAAATTATCCCGAAATATGATGCTGTGGGCTGTGGTTCGGATACCATCACAATGGACATGTATAGTAGTTCTAAATTAAGCATATTTGTTTTTGAGAGCAGAAGCCCCTAGTATTGATGTCACGATTACAAATAAAAAAGCAAAATGATATCGATCATCTGTACATCGTGCACATTTTCATAAAACAAGATGGGTTTATTGCAATTCAAGTGCATTTTTTTTTAATGCCCGTACTAATAGTCACGGATTAATCCGAGGTTCAAGATTAATTCTCGAAATAGCAGCTGTTGCTACGATACGGTCTGCATTCCAGTAATCTCACTGGTAAATCTTAGGATTATATTGAATCTCGGATTAATCCGTGACTATCAGTACAGGCATAAGTCTATTATAATTCTCGGATTGCATTTCCCAATTTCCATGATTCCATGATTTTTTTACAAGAATTTAAAAGATTTTCTCGAATTACCTTTTGGATTGTCGTAAGTCTTCCTTTCGAAAAAGTTGAAAAAGAAAAAAGAAGCGAATCTATTGTATTTCTAAGATTTCCTAGAACATTCTATAGCTAATCTTGAAAAATCTTAGGAAATTAGGAAATTCTAGAAATACTATATTGTCCATTTTCTAAAATCTTTGATAATGATTTGAGTTTTATTTTGTAAATTGAATATTTTGTTAATTTGAACTTATAATTACTTTATTGGGAATGTGAATTTTGAATTTTCTAGTGTTCCCGATGTTGCAGAAACTAGAAGAAACCAGGCTTTCGCCGACAAGATACCATTTTTTTAATAATATTAAAATTATTAGCTATAAAGGTATAAACGAAATTTTCTTAGCTAATTATTGATAATTACATTTCGTTTAACATTTTTTTATATTTTGAGAAAAAATAGACATTTACTTTACGTATGTAAGTGATTTGTTTAATTTGGATTAAGATACTATGAATTGGGTTTCGAAAACTTATTTTTTTGGTTATTGATATTAATCTATAAATTACTGTAAACCAATAAAGCATTGTTTGCTTAATTTGTTTGATAATTATTCAAATATAATTGGAATAAAATTGGCGATCTTTTTTAATGAAATTACAATTGATTTATAATTGAAATTGGAAGATTTGAAAATTATAATTTATTTGGATATTAAAATTGTATAATATTGGAATTTCCCAATTGACATTAAAGTTTGTTAAAATTTTAGATTTGCATATTTTAAAAGAAATAAGTTAAATGGAAATACAATTTGAATTTTTGATTTTAATATAAAAATAGACAGGCAACGTCTGTGAAGATATGTATTTTTCTAGAAAAACAATTTTTTAAATTTTGGTATCTGGAATAAGTCATTTCAATTGGCACCCAACGTGAAGCTCGAATCTATGACTCTGGAATTAAGAGTGTCGTGCTCTCATTTTGACGGTGATGGAAGACCTTTTTTGGAGATAAACTGAAATCAATTCAAACCCGGAGATTATTGAAAATTAAGAGATTCCATGAATATAACTTAGGTAATTCATACGATGAATTATGTATGTTAATATTAAGAGAAATTAGGTAAAGATTTAAAATAAATATAAAGAAAATTAATGAAAATATTAACAAAAAGATAGAAGAGAACCATCAGAAAATGATGAAAAATTTTGAAATGGTTAATTAGGAATTGCTAAAGTTAAATACAATCAGACAAGAAACTAACAAAAGAATTGGATAGAATCGAAATAAAAATTATATAAAAAGTCAAGAAGTGAGAAGAAAATATAGAAAATGTATTCAATGACACAATCAGTAAAAATTAAGAAGACGCTCCCGGACGCTCCCAAGGAAGACGAATTGGAAATTACTGACCCAGAAGAAACAATATAAAGTAAAGACGATTAAGTTTAAAATTAAATATAAAGCTAATTTCGGTCGAAACATTTTGGTCATGTAAATAAAAATAAAAGCAAATTATAAAGACGGATGTATTGCTTCACATTTTCATTCTAGGTTTGGCGTTCAAAATTGATGAATTGAAAAGTCAAGCGCTTCCATATATTTAAAACCTTCAACATTCAGCAAATGATAGCAGGGAAAGTCAAAACGGATATTTCCGTCAAAATCAAAAATTGAAAAAAATCGGGATTACAATACTTCCTTATTTACAAATAGTAAATAATCAAATTTAAACTAAGCCCGTAGCCAGAGTTTTATTTCGAGGGGAGAGGGCATCCGTAAAAAGCCTTTTGTAAAAACTAACATTTCCGGGGGTTCCCCTTCCGGGAATTTTTATTATTGCAAACAATTTTTTTTTAACATTTCACTGATTTCACACAACTGATTTCACACAATCAATAAAGATGGGATAACAGCTCCAGTACATAAACTAGTATTAACATTAGAGATTTTTTGTAGAAATACTGTAAATGGAAGTATTTTGATTTTAATATTTTGGATATACGACAGAGCTTTTGATTTGAAATTTTATATTTTTGTCAATGTTTAATATAATTATAGCCAATAAATCTGATATTTTCTTCTTCTTAAATGTGCTGTCTGTTCAATGGCTGTTGGCGATCAAACTTGAACGAAGCCAAGATTACGTACTAGATAATTTAACTAATGGGATAGCCGACAGATCTATCTTGGACTTTAGATCATAGCAGCGTATTTGAAGCGATTTGGATCGTGGTCACGGTTCCGCTTTATGTTGATTTTCAATTTTGTAAATTATAATAATTCTGAGAATAAATAGTAATTTAAAAAAAAGTTGTTTAATTTTAATTAGGAATTAAATAATATGATTTTGGGAATAATGTGGTTATTTGGAAAGTTTCTTTTGAAATTTTGTTATTTTTTTTGAAATTTTACTGAAATTTAATTAAAAATTATTTAAGATTTTCGTTTTTTTGGCGGTTTTGGTTGGAAATTTGGAGGCAGAAAAGGATCACATCAATATTATATAAAGCTAAAAATCCGCATTCAGAATTGGTTGAAAATCCAATACCAACCTAAAATTCAGTACGAAATGGACCAATCAAATTGCATAATATCTCATTTACCAGAAACATCGAGATTTTAAATTGGTAATAATTCAACGAACTAATCAGAGGTGCGAAAGACGAGCGGAACGGTCAGATTTCAGGGATTTTCTCACTCAGCGTGATTAAGAATTTAGAATAATTTCCGATATTACACTTCAATATATAGAAGCTCTACAGACCTAGTAGGCTCAAGGCTGAGCAGTCTTTGGCGTATATTTGCATTTAATACTTGAAAAATGTTGCCAGCATCTTGTGAGAGAGATATATGGTCTAAATAACCAGGTGTACTTGATCAATGTGCTGTAGTATTTCTGATAGGAATACTATACATAGATAAGCTTTTCTAACTGTCCAAAAGAAAATTATATATCTAATCTAGGAGAAAATCCGGGAAATCTTTCAAAAATTTCATAAAATTAACTAATCCATGGTGCACAGTTTTGTGCGCAATAAGAATAATTCCTCTGGACAAAAGCAAAAACAATTCATATAGTGAACCTGTTTGACCTTCTTACCGAGGTAACGCTTGACAAGAGAAAAATATTGCTTAAAATTAGTGTACATATGACTCGAAATTCCCAAAAATACCAAACAAGTTTTAGGAAATTCCACAAGATTCTTGAAAGAATTGCAATGACCTGCATAATGAAAAGCGAGCATGGGAAATCCGATGTACAAGTGAAGGGCAATTTCAGGAAGTCTGGAGAAATTTCAGAAAAGTTTAGGAAATTAGAAAATCTTATAGATGCTACAAAAGAGCTACTTTTTCTATCCGAAGTTTAATGTTCAATAATTTCTGAGCATTTCAAACAACTTCCAAGGACTTTTTCACAAGGAATTTCACCAGAATTCCTAGTATATTTATACGAACAACTGTTTTGGAATATTAAAAGATAGAAAAAGCTAGATATAAACGGTGATTTTACACTGGTTTTAATGTAAAGTGGACGGTTGACTTAAATATCTTCCGTGATTCGCTTACAGCAGTCGTTTTCCTGGAAATTCATAACTTTTCCAAATTCAAGTAAGAACTCTGTTGATGTTGACAAAGTTTTAGGTTCCCACCAAATAAAATAACACCTTGCAAAAATTTGTAATTTGTTAGCAGGTGTAATTTTTTGTCTTTGCATTTGGCAAGTCCGAGTTAATTGAGCTCTACGCACTAAGAAAAATAATAGTTTAACGGAAACGTAATAGTGGGATTTAGAAGTACTAATGACCAGGATTTAAGTCATCAGAAAGTATTTTATCCATTCACTGCTATATTTCCTCGAACTACCAGAAGTAAAAACTTAAATCAGTAACTACTGGTAGCAATGCAATAAATTAATTATTACTTTAGTTCTAAATAAAACTCTACAAGAAGTTAAACGTGACTGACTGAAGGTCCCGAAGGTTTTGAAGGTTAATTCTCATTGTTTCGTTGGTGTATCTTGTCATCTTAAATAAATATTGCTATTTTAAAAAGTCCGCACCTGGGTGTAAGCAAAGCCAAGAATAATATATAAGAAGTCTTGTGGAATTATGATGGAGGACGGGGACGAGGAACGGGTTTGGTTCACTAGGCAATCGGAGGTCGTTGATTCCGTGGCCCTGGTCATAGTCTTTGCTGTTTCACTCACTCTAATTGCGCAATTGTTATGTTCCTCTTTGCTCGCTCTTGGTGTTGGTTTTGTAACTGGCGAACAACTTCTTCTACCAGACTGATAGTTCGTGATTTTCACACAAGGATTTCAAGCAGTTATTTTTTCTCATCTTTGATCAAATCGTAAACGACACGCCCAGTTGAATATTTATTGAGTTCCTTTATTGACGATCGTATGGATGTTTAATTGTAAGATCAGATGGCTTGATTGATAACCATCGCGTGTTGTTAATAATGATCCACCATCAAATCTTTTCTTCTCTACATGCGGTCCTTTTCCAAATTCGATGTCGTTTAATAATTAAGTAGCCGTGACCTTGCTTGGTGTACCTATAATTTTAATACACGTGGTTAACATGACAAAACAATGAAATTCACCACCGAACAGTAAACCTGAAAACGAGCGAGGTCGAAACGAAAATAGGCGCTGGCAAACCAACTTGTTTGATTAAATTCCTGGACACGCTCATTACAACAATCTTTAATATCGTTTATACCATTTAAAGGAGTTAATTTTTTAATAAATCAAGACAGATTACTTTGTGTTGAAACAAGAAACGAGTTTTTCTGTAATTTTTAAACGGAATGCCACCATAAACTGCTGTTTTTAATTCCAATATTGCATTATACATATTATTTGTTTTAATTGGATGTGATCGCGATCCGGATTGATATTTTTCTTTATAAAGCGTTAAAAACGTCTCAAAATAGAATTGTTCTTCAAAGAAGAAGAAGAAGAACAGACGGTTAAAATAGCAAAATTTAAAAACTTCCGGATATTACAAGTTAGACCCCCAAATTATCGGATCCATACCAATTTCGAACTTACTACCTGATTTAATTTTGGTTTAACTAATGAAGATTGTTAAAAACATATTTTACGGTCCAACAAGAAACTACTAAACAGGATAGATTCAATTCAAAAACCTCAATAGTGGGCCCCTTAATGATGATTCAAATTTAGTTGAATACAAACCAATTTCCTTAATCATATGTTATTAATGTACCCGCATTTTATTTAGTAAATGCATAAACCCTTAAACATAACGGACCGTCAACCACACATTTCGATTCACTCTTTTTTTTTTGGGAAGCCATAATTAACCGCGTCAGAACGATTTTATATGACACGAAATGTTAAATAATAATTAATGATTTTAATGAACTTGAATGGTAGAATATTGTAGATTAACTTCGTGTTTACCGCTTTTATTTAATAAAAAGCAGTCAAATTGGAAACTTGACCTTCGCCATCTAATATTTGTCATATTTTATGAAGACGTTTTGACAATTTTTTAAATTAATATTTATGTAAGGTGATAATTTCGCAATAACGTTACAAAATTTTATATTCAAACACTAAGGTACATTCACACCGTATAACGCACCTTTAAGCGTTAATTTGTTTATTAAAGTGGAAATATAAATCATCCGATATTCATAAAAGTATTTCCTCCTTGGTAAATGAACAAAAATGTCGCTCCTTCAAAATTAATCAGAACCTGTTTACTAATTTACTTCACAGAACAAGAAAAGTCGCCGAAAATATAAAATTGGCGCAGTCGACTCAAGATTTTATTTTTGTGATTTTTTTCTTCTTTTTGCCACACAAATCTCTTCCAATTTGAATTATAAAAAAACTCATTTAAGAATGCAAAAAGATTCCATAATTGCACACTTCATCCATTCAACAAGTTCTTGAATTATACAATGATTTATTTTATTGTTTTGAACTTTGCCATAAAATTTGAATACTTTTCTAAGAATGGAATAAGGGACGAAGGTTGAGAAGATTTTCAAGTAAGGAAAAAAAGGATCGGCCTATTTTTGGCGATTGCAGTTCTTTTCGGCAAAGTTTTAACGATCCGTTAGGAGATAATACCGATAATAAGTAGACAATAAATTTGGATAAATTAGTAATAATTCGAAAAGAAAAAGAAGAAAATGCGTGTGGTTTATTAATTGCGTAGGTCGTCGTAAAAAACAATTTAAAAGGAATTCGAATAATTTTGCCGTTGCGGCGTGGTCAAGTAACACACATTATAACCAAGGCGATGGCGTTGTAACGGGTTTCGGAAAGTAACCGCTCTACAGTTAGATCAGAGTTACTTTTGTTGGAGATTTTGATTTCGTTTTGCATCTTTGAGTTACTACGTCACGACGCGGTGTTGTTTGTTACGGTAACGGATTTGTTTTAGCAAATCATCTTATCGCACCAGAAAATTGTACGAAACTCGTTTTTCTCTCTAGTGAATCTTTGCGAAGATAATCAGTTACAGCATAAATTTTGATCCGACTTTTTATGCGCTTAAAAGGCAATTAAAAATATTATAGGGTTTATAAAATGTCATCAAAATTTGACATGCATTAAAAATTTCATAACATAAACACTAGAATCTAGCTAACTGTTTTATGCGCATATACTTAATGGCACAACTAATTTTCTATAATTTATTATTTTGCAAAATTTTATTTTATATGCTTCGCCATGATTCTTATGAATTTTCCTGAACTATTAAAATAATTACTTAATTAATAGTATATACCTAGCATATTTTTCAAATTTTTTTTTTATTTTCTACTAATTAAATACAATTAAAAATTGGGGAGATATTAGTTTAAAATTAAAAAATCAATACCTTTTCTATTTTAATAGTTCCTCTAATTTATTTTTCCTTAACTTTAAAATCACTCCATAATTTTAGTTTTAATTTGTGTATTTAAATATTATATTAATTGCCATCTGGTGAAGGTGGGTTGGCTCCCTATCACCCCCCTCGTTGTAGTTATTTAATTTTGGGTGTAGATTTGTGTTGACCGATTTATTAGTTTTTTTCATTAATATAATTGGGAGAAATCCGAAATTAATACAATAATTTGATGGATGATCAAAATGGATTTCTACTTCTCACGACTATACTTTAAGTTAAAAAGGGTACAATCATCTTCTAATATTCATTATACTAATGGATTTCTTTTTTTTATATTTTTTTTATTAATTATTTAATTTTAAATCCACCTCTGTTAAAATTTAATTGAAATTAAAATTTCAAAACTTATGCTTTTATGTTAAATTTACTAATATGGAATTTTAATTAATTTATTTGTATGTAAATTGAGCAATTATCTTTTTGATGTCTTTCATACTTATCGTTAGCACAAAATAAAATTATGCTTTTAATTTAATTATATTTATTGTAAGTTTAATTTTTAATAGGTATAAAAACATATTTTTTGTGATTATTTTAATTATGAATTTTAATGTTGAAAGTTTAACAAAAATTTTAAAAAACTTCTGATCATGTTGATAAGGTACGGGTCGATGTTTCTTCTTTTCAACTCGTTTAGTTTCCAACTTGCACTGTTGAACGCATTTCAAGTACTTTCGGGTTCTCTATATTCCCGCGTTCGCTTCTTTCATCAGTTGTTTTATTTTTTATTTTTTTTCTCGTTCGTTCGTTCGTAATCCTTCAAGTGGTTTTTTTCAAGTCAGATCAGTCTGTAGAAACTGGGATCCTCCAGAATTATTTTGCCGTTTTTTGGTAGTATCAGCTTCTGTTGCTTCCAAATCTTCTAAAGGATTTTTTTTGACTACCAGTTTAGTAGTCTTAGCAACGGTTGCTGATGGCAGCAACGTTGCTGTGTGAGTTCATCCTTCCTAAAACTGTTTGCTGATTTGTTTGCGCAGTTTTTTTTTCAATATTATTTGTCGATATTGATAATCTCACCAATGAACTTTTCTTCGAAGGGAGTCACTCTTCCGAGACATGGAGTAGTCTCATAAGTGCCTCAGTAAGATCACCAGATAACAAAAGGTTTAATGATACTAGTAATAAGCTCTTCACCACACATACAAACACCTTGTTTGACGACAATGACTGTCAATGACACGACAATCATCAATATCTAGCGAACAATATGTTCTTTTCATAAATAATAAGTACACAGAAATATAATAATAAATGTCACTTAGCAAAGTACTTCAGTGATTTAAAACCTATATATTATACAATTAATATATTATTCCTTGTTAATATTACAGTAGTAAATGAATCTATGATGTTCACGAAGATCTGCTCCGCTCAAGAAAGTGATGAAATGAATGCTTCAGTTGTCCCAGGAATAGATACACAGGTGAAATCTCCACTCAGGTTAATTTTGACAGTAGCAACCTACTGATAACTTAATCGCACATAGTGATCGTAACACAATCTTGAAAATTTTAGAAGTGTACACATTACACAAATGATTACTAAATGAATAATGACCTACACACAATGAATTAAACTAATTTGATTATTTATTATAATAAAGAATGTTTGCTATATTTCCGGGACCATGATCTCGGTAATTTTTTTTTGTATCTACAAGAAAAGTATAATACGTAATTATACAATCAACCCAATATTAAAGCATATTCAGCTCTATCTTGAAAGTTTGCATGAGTTGAATATTTATCAAATTAAGTTCTGCATTCTAAGACCAGCTTTGAAGGAAACAGAATTTTTTCGGCCGATAGCTATCGAGCATACATCATAAACAATGTCAAGCCACAAACAAGTAATAATTTCAGAGACGTTTTATATTTATTTTCTATAATATCACAAAATTACAACAAAAAGTGCAATTGCACGACAGATGTACGCTATATAATTTTCTCGACTCAATTTTGCATTTCAAGTGTAGATAATTAGTTTTCCACCTTGGGGTTAGCTTTTGGGGAAACATTTAACTTATGATTACAGTAACAATAGGACAATACCTCATAATAGGAAAGCAATCACAACCAATTGTTAATTTTGCAGTATCATACGTGTAATATTGAACAATATAGCATCATCTATTATTGGAATAATTGCGGTGTAGTAGGTGTTTTTGTTGTGCCATAAATGGTCACTTTTGTTGCCATAAGAAAGAAAATGTATAATTTTGTTACATATGCTGCTTCAACCAGCAGTGACAAATAAATGCAAACAGTTTTAAGTTCCAAGTTTTAAGTTGTTTGTATTTAGTAAAAATACCTAAATATAGCATTTTATAAGGTGGATGCCTTATCTGTGGAGGTCAGATGTAATAGATGTATCTCTAACTGAAAGAGTGAAAAGCTCCTATGTAATAAAATCAATCAGAGAAAACGGACTGCCGGCATTATAAAGAATTATCCGCGTTTTTCACGTGGTCAGTGGTCTGTCCCTCGAGCTATAAGCAGCCAAACCACAATTTTGTCGCAATGCAACACAAATTTATGAGAAGACAAATTTGAATAATTTACTTGATGTGCTCTATAAACCGTTCTTGTGAAAAACATTTTCATATTTATGGTAAATTTTATTAGTCACGTTAATGCGGCGCACTGTTTGGCCCACTTAAATGCGCCCACAAGATAAAATTTGCAAAAAAATTTTTAAACGCAATTGGAATAATCAAGTGGCAAAAAAACAACTCGCACAATTTTTATGGTTCCTTAATTTTTGCGATTTTTCACAAAAAACGGTAATGAAATGCAGATAAGTAACAAGTAACCGATTAATGAGATTTATTTTCGAGTGACTGCGAATTCCAACATGCGATAAATAAAAATGGTTGTGAAAGGAATCGGTTCAACGACCGTGTTAAATTTGGTCAACCAGTCTCTGTGAATTTTAAACAGGTAAAATACAAATTTGGACACTTCACAAGAAACTTGTTTACTACCGCCTTTACACTCAAATTTATAATAATGGTCCTTGTTTGCTTTGCGATAATAGTCCTGTCCTGGGTACATAATATCGGTTTCACTATTTGTACTCTTTTTGCAAAGGGTTATTCGGACAATAATCCCCTTTCCAAGTTAATTATTACATTTTTTATTGTATGATTATATTTTAGAAAAAAGGAGATTAAAGCAATTCAAGATACAAAATAATAGGCAGCGGAAGTGCAACATTAAAATAACAACAAAATACAAAAGTAATGTTCGTTCCATAAAAAATTAAACGTCAATGCTCCTCGCATATCAAAATTTCCCACATCAAAATACAATTTTTGCAAATAATTTCTATTCTTTGACTTCGATATCATTTTTGAAAATCTTATCGAGCTAACTCGGTCGTGTTATGAATTTTAAATTAATAGAATTCCATTTTTAAGGAAAACCTTTATAACCTACCGGATCTAGATTTTTAAGAAAAAACACCCACTAAATCAACAACCCCGGTGGATTACAATAATTCAATATTATTTCAGGTAAAATGCATACCTACACATATGAGTTGTGAATCAAGAAATTCAAACAAATGTGTCGAGGGCGGAAGGGTTATGTCAGCTGCTTACCAGGGTGTGGGAACTTAACACAGGTGGTAAAGTGGCTGAGAAATTTTAAGATTTTGTAAACGTCATTACCAAGATGCATTTGAAGATACCAACAATAACTCTTTTGTTAGACTGAATGTGATTTTCATAATAAACGTGAGATTTGTTGAAAATAGAAAAATTGCTAAAAGGCAAAAAAATTTGCTGATGATGATGGCTTAAAAATGGATTTGGGGATTTACATAAAATTTTTGTTTGCATTTAATTCTAAATTCATCCAAAAAAAATTAACAGAATATATCATTTTATAATTGAGATAAAAAATCTTATCGATAAAGTTTATTTTTGTTATTTTAACTTTGACCGTCGAGCGGCCACATTATTTAATATGGAAAGTGTAGATAAGCAGTCGTGGCCGAGCGGTTAAGGCGTCTGACTAGAAATCAGATTCCCTCTGGGAGCGTAGGTTCGAATCCTACCGACTGCGGTAAATTTTTTGAAAACTGCGATTAGGTACTCTTATTTACTTTGATGCAGTGCAGTGGTTAAATTCCATTTCTATTTACTTTCAAATCAATATTCCTGTAGGTTAATTCCGACTTAAACCACCTTCAAGAGGTTCTTTCAAGAAGAAAATCCTTCCGCTTGAAAATTAATAATGTCAGATTTTTAGCATTTAATGTACATTTTTAAGACTTTTTGCAATTGGGTCGGAGAGGTAAATATTATTTTTTGTAAGAATTTATGTATATTTTTCAAATTTTAAGACAATTTAGTAAATTTAAATTTAGTTTAGTTAGTTACCCCGTTACCCTACCCCCTTGACTTTATGTAAACGCTTTGTCAAATTAACTTAATTTGATCAGTAGGTTTGTGGCTTAAGAGAGCTTAGAGCGCCGTTTTAAAAAAAATAATAAAGTAAATATTACTGAAACTTTAAGATAGAATTTCCAGGTTTACGAAGGCCGCCTTAACCCTTTCAGTCACTCTGTAATCAATTGGCTACATCAAAATTAATTTTTTTCCAAATATTTAAAAAAAAATTAATTAATGGTGTAAATAGCAAAATTTTCTCTCCAATAGAAATAAATGGTGACTGAAAGAGTTAAGAGTTAATTTAAAAACTTAATTTTACTCGTAATTTATTTATTTTATTGTAAATTAATAAATATACTTTACAATTAATTAAGAAAATTAACTTTTAAAAATTAGCTTAATAATAATATAAAAAATAATTTAAAAATACATACATAAGTAAGTATATGATACCTAATCGAATTAAATAGTTAATAAAGTAAAAAAATATAAAGATCATGAAACGGTTCTTATTTTTCGCAGTCAAACGAAGAGCACTGAAGGGTTGAAGTATTTTTTAAAACTGATATTTTCAAGTTTTTTGAAAAGCACTTGCTAAGTTTTTGTAAAAAGTTAGAAAATAATTAATTAAATTTATTTATTAAAAACATATATCTGTTAATAGTTGCTCAAAATATTTTATTTTATTTTATTTTATTGCATATTATTGAAAAATTTTTGAAAATTAGTTCGCTTCATATTCACACACTAATGATTGTGAGATAATCATTACCACTGAGCTTTGACCTCAAAATTAATACTTAAAATTTGTTATTGGAGAGGGCGATAATTCAAACTACTCTGGTAAGGGAGCGTCTATAAATTACGTAAAGACAATTTTTGTAAATTTTTACTCCCTCTTCTCCCACGTAAGGGTCCATATAATAACCAATACCCTATAGAGATGTTTAGATTTTAGAGTGGATCCGAGAATTGCCGTGATTGCATTTTTTGTCAAAACCGACCCTCCGCTCCGGTCCCTTCCACTCCGGGCCGTTTTGACAAACGCCATACTCTCTAAAAATAGAGATGGATCTCCCTCGATGGTGAACTCAACGCTGTGAATTTTTCTGTTCTGAATTAAATCTTTATGTTTGATTGGTATTAATGTCGGGGATTTATGGGATTAACCCTTATGTTAATACCCAAATTTACCGACGTTGTTTAGCACCCGGGGTACCCGGGTACCTATTTATAGTAATATTCAAATTTTTAATATTTCAGTAAAGGGAAGTGTTTTAAAATATTATTTTATATTAAATATACATTGTTATTGAGTATCTAAAAAACTTTGAGAAGAAAAAATGCTGTATAAATGTGCTATAAACTTACTATAAAAAGACGACGAAAAACGCGCAAGAGCTGTAACGAATGTCAACTGCCGGTTTGTGATGAGCATTCAACAAATATTATAAAATGTATGGAATGCAATAAATAATATTATTTATAAAGAAATAACTGTAATGATTCTCTATTCTTACAATAAAATTTACTTCCTTGCGTTAATAAAAATAATTTTAAAAGTATCTTGTAGAAATTACGTTGTGGGTACCCGGGTACCCGGGTGCGAATGCAGCGATGGCTGAACTTTAAACTAATTTAAAAAAATATATAATAATAATAATAATTAGCTCAAAATAAAAATTTAATTTTTTTTCAGTTATTTTCATGCAAATACAACACGGAGGGTACCCGGGTACCCGGGTATTAACATAAGGGTTAAAATATTAAGCCTCAGATAGTTTGGAGAGCAGTTTACATATGAGATTACTGCCGACTTCCCCAACAGATCTAAGTCCAACGGTACTCGAACTAAATCGGATCTGCCTCAAGGCCTAGTCCCTTTGCAGAATATTTTAATTAGTGATGGCTCGTGAATTTTTAATTTCAGAAGAATAATCATAAAGAATAATGTAACCCACTCCAGTTTTTTTCTAAATAAAATAAATTAACTTGGGTGATGCTATTTACAAGATTTTCGAGAGCATAGTAGCGAATCAACTGAAATTTAATGCTTTGGCTTTCATCAATGATGCCCAGCGTGGTTTTATCGTTCGTAAGTCAACCGTAACAAATCTGGTATGTTTCACTAATTTTGACTCACATATTTGTGAATCAGGTGAACAAGTATAGATGTGATATATACGGATTTCCGCAAAGCCTTTGATTCAATACAACACGATAACTTATTGTCTAAATTGAGAAGCATGGGTCTATCTGGCCGCTTAGTGAACTTGGTGAACTACCTTAGTGGTAGAACCCAATATATTGAAATGAGAGGAATACGCTCTGAAATCATTGATGTGCTATCAGGTGTACCCCAGGAGGGTCATCTTGGACCATTGATTTTATGTACTAGTAACATCGAAACAGTAAACACTGTTCAGAAATATGTCGGCCAAACGAAACAAAAACTGGATAACAGACTGAAACAGCATCTCTTAGACATAAAACATAATTCCAAGAAAACTGGAATCTCTCAGACCACGCGATAACCACCACTCACCTGTTTAAACCTGAAGATGTGGAGATTCTTGCTACCGAGGCCAACTATGGAAAAAGAATCTTCCTAGAAGCTGCCTTTATCTCCACAACAGAAGGTAATTTAAATAAACAAACATATTTCGATCAGATAGGCGACAGTACCGAAATGTCCTAAGATGTTTCGAAGAAAAAGCGGCACACAGGAGTTGACACACTTTAGTTACTAAAACTGCGTCTTTTTTACATTGTACGATCACCTCATACCGTTTTCTACGTTTTTACAACTGTCACGGTTTGGTTATGCAAAGAACTTGCTGACATGTGATAGTTCTAGAGCGTTATGCTAGATGGCGTTACGATCTTACCAACTTCAGCAGAACAGGCGGCAAAATCAATCCATTTGAAATAATTTACACATGTTGGCCAACTTAGATAATCGTTAGCAAATTGTAATTTGAGTTTAATGTCCGTATTCACAAACGTTCGTAAAACTTTTAACAAACCGTTAAATTTAACAAACCAATGGTAATTATCTCCTAGTACAAGCAAGCCAATATAATCATTCGTTAAATATAACGGCTTGTTAAAAGCTTTGTGAATACGGGCATAAGTAATTTTCGTTCTTAAATACTAAAAAAGTCGTTAAGTGTTTTTATTTATACAATGTTTTTATATATTATACTATATTATATTTTTGTTGATTTTTACAGTGGCGGATCCAGGGGGAGGGTCATGGAGGTTATGACTCCCCTTGAATCTATAATTGTGGCTAAATAAAGGCTTTTCTAAATTGTAATAAGTGTTTATATTTAAATTAATATTTAAATTAAAAAAAAACTGATAATATCCATGAAAATCCTAACTTTTCACATAACGACTGCGCATATTTATTCAGGCCTAATGAATATCCACTACCTGAGACCCCCCCCCCCCGTTGCCAAAGGTCTAGATCCGCCCCTGGAGTTTTATGTACATAATTTGTAAATACGACGTTGTTAATTATTTGTTATCACTAGAGCTGGGATTTATATGCACAAAAATACTTGAAAATATGCGCATATATATGCATCAAATTTCTCTAAAATATGCACTAATATTGATAAAATATGCATTGATATGCATAATAATAATTTTTTTTTTTTAATTTTTATAGGTAATGTATTTTAAATATGTAGTACCTAATATATAAGCATAAAGCGTCTTTCTTGTCCAATTAATGCTACAAAAATTAATCGAAAATAACCTAAAATATATGACATTTTTTCTTTAAAGTCTCATTTTCTCCGATGTATTTGACTTTAAATTAATTTTTTTTTATTAGCTAATTTAAATCAAATACATCATAGACTAACAACATATTATGAAACTTGGCAAAAATTTACTATCATTCTAACTAAACCAAAAGGCTACCCAAATATTTCCAATGAAGAAAAACATTAAATTTCTAGAGTGCATATTTCAAAATTGAAGTTGTAAACAGAACGCACGACTATTTTTAAAATAATTGCTTAAATTGACAAATTAAATAATAAAATTTTTTATTTTCTCTATAAACATTCTCCTAAAAACTCCAAAAGTGGCCTAAATATGCACAAATATGCATTATTTGCTGAAATATGCACCAAACATTGAAAATATGCAAAATATGCATTTTGAGGAGCGCTTTTTTGGATTCGTTTTTCCTAATTCGTCCAGATTTCAAAACGACTATGTTGGCATATCGATATTAAAGAATATGCAAAATGAATAAAATCCCAGCTCTAGTTATCACTGTCCGCGCCTGTTGCTCACCATCGTACCATCTCATATATGTCAAACGCATGACAACATGTCACTGAGGTGAGATGTTAACTTTTTATTACCGATGTTTCTTATGTTGTACCTATTTTTGTAGTCCTGAGGATGAAGGCATAAAGACATCGAAACGTCGAGAAAGTGACATCTTTGTTTGATTTGTTTTCACTAAACCCACTATCTTTCCTTTTATATTTAAAATTTGGACAAGATTTTTTCTATTACACTCATAAGCGTACTCAGACTGATAATATAGAACAGGGGTTCCCAACCTTTTCTTGGTCAGGGACCACTTTTATATTGTTCTTGTTAGCAGGGACCAATAAAAATTAACTGTAATAATCAAACTGAAACTTTAATTAAAAACTCAATAGGAAATTAAATATAATTATTATTAAAATTAATAGAAAACTCATTCGCGGACCATATTTTGGCTTTTGCGGACCACGGTGGTCCATGGACCACTGGTTGGGAACCATTGATATAGAATAATAGCTTGTTTTTAAGAATAGAACTGTTTCTATTTCTTATGATGAGGTTTCATATTATGATTTTATCAATATTTTTCCCCGTTCCTCTTTTTCTTTTTCTTTTTGAGGTTGTATTGTTGTAATCAAACACGTTGCCTTTACTTTCAGTAACAAATTTTTCCAGACAATGTTATAAAAGTCTGGCTTATTTCAATACATTCAATTTTTAAGAGGTTGGGTTGTAAACCTAAATAGTCAAAACCAAGCTGAAGCAAAATTAAAAAATTACTGTAAATAGACCACAATCATTTTTTTCCATCTCCATAATTCTCCATCGATTTCAGCTTATAACTTGGTAAACTAGAAAATAGTTTTGTATTGTTTTGTTGTTGTTGTGTAGCCCACATTGCTATTGCAATCAAGAAATAATCGTTGGGGTTTATTTGTAACTTCAAACTTTTATGTTTTAAACGCTTTTGTTAACTGTTATAATATAATATACTGAAGTCACTAGCAAATCGCAATCATTCATGTAAGTGTAATCATAAACTTTTGAAAATCACTTAGCTGACTAATTATATGCTTTTTCATGTAACAAAATGATATGATTGGTCATATGATATATCATATAATGTAAACACTGCTTAAGGCATAAATTTTTGTAAGAAGGCAAACCCATACAAACTTATTCAATTTTGAGATTAAGAAAGCTAGGAATTGAAAAAAAAATTAAAGCAGTTTTTGTAAAGTGAGGTATTTAAACGAAATATTATTTACAATCAATGAATATTTTGTAAAAACGAGCTAACGCCCGTTAATAGGCTGGGGTTAACAGGGGTGGGAAAACTTTTTTATTATGAGTCAGAAAAACGTAAGAAATTTCGTACAAATCACACAAAATTACATCTGAGACGATGTAAAACAATTAATATGCTTAGAGCACTAATAATAGTGACTTTGGAACACCACAGGGGTTGTGTCCCCTGGTTACCCGTAAAACACAAGTTAAGGACCTAAAGAAATGAAGAAGAAAAAGAAGAAAAACAATTTTTTTATTCTCCATATTACGACGAAGTTCCCAGATTTTACATATACTCTAACATGCAGACACCTTCCTATCAGAAACATACACCACACTACTTATAAGTACTATCGCTCGAGCTTTAGTTTTTAGACTTTAGCATGGTACTATATTATACTATGGTACTAGTATTATACTATAGTACCATGGGCTTTAGAAGAGAATAAGAACAACTCAATTTTTCTGTTTAGCAGATAAAAGTGCGAAAATAGAATTGCTGAAGAAATTTAGTGTATAAGTGAAAGAAAATCTGGGAAAATTTGAGGCAAACTTTAGAAATCGTAAAGCAATCTAACAGAAATTTTTTCAAAAATCTGGTGTACTAAAATGAACAATGTAAAAATGCTCTAATACCTTTTTTTCTTTTTTTTTTAGAGAAATTCTTTTCTTGTAAAAATGCGAATAAGTGAAAAAAATTTATTGTGATATTATTTATTGTTAAGGTCAAGATTTATCATTTATACGAAAAATATTCTAATAGATGGCGTTGTTATACAAATTTTAAATTTAATTAATAATTACAAACGGCGTATAAAAAAGTTCAATTATTAAAGAGCTGTTTTTTAAAATCATTGAAGATATTTCGAGACAAAACGTTATTTACAGCGCTCATAATACTCACATATTATTTAAAAATTTTCAGATTAGATTATTCAGGATCATACTTTAAACTATGTTAAGGCAAATTTAAAATTCTTATTTATTGAGCGGTTTTAATATAATTAAATAGCTTATTATAACACAATAAAAAAATTGTTTTTCTCGAATTATGTTCAGCCAATTTTGCGCTGTAACTGTTGTTTCTAAACTAGTTGCAAAATTGCGAGAAATTAAGAGATTATTTAACTACGTTTAAGTAATCCGATTATACATAGATATCACTACAGTTTCATTACCACACCATAATCATAATCCGAAAGGAGATTTCAATAAAAAATGGTGAATTTCAACTGCATTATTTGTTAACGCTGAAGGCAAAGTTCTAAAATGGTGAATATTATATTAATTATAAAATCATTAATTACAATTTATCATTTAAAAAAATGATTATTTACTTCTCGAGTTCCATTGATTACATAATATATATAGTTTATTTTCTGAAAATATAATATTTCTGGATAACTACAACCCGCATTATAATGAAAGTTTGTTAGAATATGATTATTACGATCATTATACAAACATGATTTTTAAAATTATAATTAAAATTATTTGGTACTTAACCAAGAGTACCTACTTAAATATTTTTCAATATCAAATCAAAAATATGACCGTCCGTCCCCGGAAAGAAGTTGCTTAGTTAAAAATTTGTCCATTGAAAGAAATAAATAGTTATAATATTAAAACAACTAACATTATTTCGATTTATTATTAAATGTATAGCTAGGTAAGAACTGATAATAGTTATTTACTGTACTAGTGCGGTTACCGTAGTATTACCCACAAAATCAAGCATTGCAATTTGAATTCGAATATTTGTCTTTCTTATAATTGAAAAAACTAAATACTCGACGCATTTCAATAATTCAGCCTTTGCGGTACCGACCTAAAATCGTCAAATGCGGCATTGAAGCCGCGCAGCCTTAGAAATTTTGTTTTATTTTAAATATATTATTAACACCAGGCATTGATTGTTTGAATTTTTTTTAAAGTCAATTTACTTTTATCTCGTATTATTTAAAATACCAGAAGCATTAATTTGTAATAAAATTTTCAATTATCGTTCTTCAAAAAAGAAATTGCGTGTTAGATTAGAATTTATATTAGAAAAATTTATATATTTTCGATCTGTGCTATCCAAACATGCAACTCATATCCATAATTATTTTGTTAAAAGAAACCACTCATTTGACATTACCTATAATTAAGAGTTTTAAATAGAAACTATCAGAACAAATAACCAAATATAAATGTTTCGAATAATTCATTTAACGACTCAGCCTACCCTTAATTATATGATATGACAAAAAGAGGCGGAATTAAAGAACAAAAATAATTAAGATGTCACGTGTGAAAAGAAAAGCTGAAATACATCATCGTAAACGTGCATTACATTATAGGGTTTAATGTGAACATTTATTTTGATTTCAAATAACATTATGACCTTTATAAAGAACAAGAGATTTTTTGATATTAACATAACTCTTTTAAAATTGGCTGGTTTATGGGTTCCGGATCAGGGCGAATCGTTACCGTTGCAAATTTGGTATTGGATCTACAATATCATCATAAATGGATTTGCACTCCTGTTTTTCATGCCGTGTGAGTTTGTTGCGTTTCAAGATTCCAAGGATGTTTTGGACGACGCAATAAAAAATGCAAGTGTGGCTGTTACCCATCTTTTGGCTTTGATTAAGTGTTACGTGTGGCTTAACAGCAGGAAGGACATCTTGAACATGATTAAGGAATTAGAACAAAAGGCTTCAGAATACGACGAGATCGATGATTTTAAACCCCAAGTTATGGTCGAAACTGAAAAGGCGACAAAAAATTTCACATTAACCGTTTTTTTCTCGCTTTGTGCGTCGGTTTCCATCACAGCGTTTTCGGGTTCGATGGCAATTTTGTTAACCGATCATGAAAGATACGAAGTATTTGGTGTGGACGTAAATAACGTAACCACCTATCGATACACGCAAAA
Source organism: Cantharis rufa (assembly GCA_947369205.1). Classification (NCBI taxonomy): domain Eukaryota; kingdom Metazoa; phylum Arthropoda; class Insecta; order Coleoptera; family Cantharidae; genus Cantharis; species Cantharis rufa. The sequence continues at coordinate 15,087,513 of OX376306.1, read as the reverse complement.
GCTTCCTTATTGGGCATGGATGCCATTCGATACCCAAGCGTCTAAATTAAATTTTTGTATTGGGGTTCTTTACGTTTGTTATCCTGCATTAACACAAGCTTGGACGATTTCGGGTAAGCCAATAGATCATTTTTGTGTAACTTTCGGATGATTTTCTATTTCCTTCTTTTAGGCACGGACACTTTATTTACAGCTCTTGTAAGTTACATAAGCGTTCAGTTAAAAATTTTACAAGGAGGATTCAAGACGATTAGAGCTCGATGTGTACGAAGTTTAAATTTAAAAGATGAGCAAATGTTTCACGATTCCGCCGAACTAAATGAAGCGATGATGGAAGAAATGAACAAATGTATCAAACACTTGCAAATCATTTTTAAGTGCGTACAAATGTATTACTTTAGAGGAATAGTAAATTAAAATTTAGAGTTTCAGAACTTGCCAAAAAATGGAGAGCATCTATACCTACTTAACTTTAGCTCAAGTTCTGATGTCGGAAATTTTAATCTGTACTTGTTTATTTTTAGTATCATCCGTAAGTACTATTTGTTCATTTAAATTTATTAAACTTGTCTCTTGGTGGTTAGTGTTAAGCAGAATATCTTATCGTGTGATTGAAGTCTAGATGTCGAAATGCATCAACACAACTAGAAGCCTTAAAAACGGTTCCGTGACTACTCTGCTATTTAGATTTAATTAAAAAGAAAAAATCTTTCAGCTGCCTTCTCGCATCTATCGACAACAGATGTTGTTCACCAATGTTGTTCACATTGACAATATTTCATTAGCGCCAGTCCGCCTCTGTTGTGGTGATTTATATTTTCAAAGTCTTATTTCCTAAAAACATTGCTACTTGTAAGTAGGCGGATTTAATGGCCAAAGGTACCATTATCTTGAACAATTAAAATCCGGTTCGGTTATACACCTTAACAGTCGATCACCTGAGCTTCCGGTAACAAAAGAGGGTAGAAGGTCCTTAACATCCCACAAAAAGAGTAAACATAGTGTGGGAAAAATGTAAAAACTGTCACAAATAATAATTAAAATTTCATTAGCTTAATAAAAGTTGAAATTATTTTTAAGATTCCGATGACAAGCAAGGCATTTGCAACAGAACTGGTTTATTTAGTGGCCATAGAATTTCAAATTGCGCTTTATTGTTTTTTTGGAAATAAAGTAACCGAATCGGTAAGCAGTGCACTTGACCTTTGATTTTACAAATTTTGATAAATACAAAATTTTAAGGCCGAAGGCATCTCTTTGGCTCTGTACGAAGGCGATTGGTTATCATCAAGTGCTTCGTTTAAGAAGAGCATGCTAATTACTATGACTCGTATGAAAAAACCAATATATTTAACCATGGGAAAATTCTCACCATTAACGCTATCTACATTCGTTACTGTAAGATTTGCAAAATATATTCAATTTGATTGGTTTATTATGTTAATTAATAGTCGAGCAACTAATTGGAGCCTTTAATATTTTTTAGATTGCAAGAGGATCGTATTCCTTCTTCGCCGTTTTGAAAAATAACAACATCGAAGAGTAGCACTTTAATTTTATAGTCATGCAAATTATAAAAATGTAATGAGAGTTGTTAAAAAGTAATAAAAAAACTAAATTAGATTGCAAATTAAAGACGAGCTTAATTTAAAATTTAATGTTCTGGTTTTTAATTTTATGTTCGAATTAATAAAAACATTAAAGCCGTGACTGTAAAACATGGGATTTTTGCCAAAGCAATCTGGAATCACAGAAACCTGACAGATGTTTTGGCAATTTACCTGAAGCAAACAATTATTAGCAATCAATTTCGTAATTGACGTATACATGTATTATTGATGAATTGAAATTTGATGGTAGGCATATTGGGTTCCTGGAACGAACAAGTTTGTGTAGTTTCGGTCGATTATTTTTTGAAGGTAAACCAATCGATTGGAGATTTTATTAAATCATGGCCCACTTTTAAGCATAAGTTTGTTGCCATTTTCTTGGTTTACCCCGTCACGGTCAAGGCTTATACCAAGTCGCAATATACAATGCGGAAGTACTTATCATGATACTTTTTTAAAGGTTCCACCGTGTTGCCCAGGTAATGACGGATTTATGTTTTAGTTGTAATCTTTTAACTGAAGTAAGTTTTCAAACTCAACATATTTCCTACTTCATTTTATTGCTAACCACTGTTTACACTTAAATGTCTGCAGAATGGGCGTCCATTTTGCCGAAGAATGCTAATGCTCGCCATGTGTCAGCTCTATAATTCATTAATCAACAAACTGGAATACTTCGCACACTCCAATACCGAGCTTACACACAAACTGTGATCTATAATTAACTTGGAAAAAACAGCTCGAGTTTTTGATAGAAAAATGTGGGTTACTATTAGTAGGGAAAACAAATGAGTTTGGCTTGGACATTTTCAATATTAACCGGGAATTACACATTCTTTTGGTGCAGAAAGCCGTCCGATTCGCCCTGCGAGCTCGATAGGACAATCATCTCTTTTTAGTTTATAAAAAGATCAAAAAATCAAAATAATAAGTATGATACTAGTTTTTCTTAGCTAATATACTAGAAAGTAGTATGAATTCGATGAATTAACCAAAAATTATTAAGCGGCCGCGGTCTGTTGAAGGTTAAGTCCATTGGAGCAGGGTGTTTGTTGATAAATGAATGTTTAGGCGGCGGTAACAGCTTGACCAGAAAGCTATAATTAAGAAATAAAATAGCAGATTAATTAAAATAGTTTAAAATGAGATGGAAGATGAAGTTTATTTGAGGAAGGTGTGATAATTAATGTCTAGTTGATCAAAACTGATAATTATTATCTGGTATCTGGTCAAAATTTCAATTATTTCTTTGCGGTTTAGAATTTGGATTATGGGATTTAAAAAATTATTAACTCCGTTAATATTTAATTCTGCTTTTTAATTGCTTGCAATTTTGCGATTGTACATTTATTATCGAACTTTTTAATGCATTTTCGCGGTAAAATGTAGGTGGTAAAATGTAACCTCGTACAAAATCTTGCATAGGGAATTCTAGTTAACACTAATAAAAACACTAAACACTGATAATTTTGTATTTGCACCTATACGATTTAGCTACTTTTCTAATAAAAACTGATGCGACTTGCGGTAGAAGAGCCTAAGTGTAAATATCACACTTGGATTTTTCGTTCATGTCTTTGTGATATACAATACCTGATTACTAAGCTATTTTACGACATAGTTATATAATCTACTATTATACTATAAATAATAGGGTTACATTTTCAGCATTTTCTTCAAGTTTAGGAAGAAAATTTATAAAAAAACGCACCGTCTGGGTCTGGTACTAACTAGAATACCGGCCGATATAATCGATGAATTTGTAAAATTTTTTTTTCGCTTAAAAAACATCTGATCAGTTATTAACTTAAAATAGGAAGTGTACGGACACAACGTACAGCCTAGCCTACCGAGTTATTTTTTTTTTCTTCTTCTTCAGTCATTCTTGTACCCTGCAGGTCAATCAACCTCTTTTCCTGAGAGAAGTATATACTCTACAGCTCTTAATCCGAATTGGGAAATACATGTAATTCTGTTTTTAATAGTTGATAACGGTAATATCAATCAACTCAGGGGTGACCGTTGGTTTACGTGCCCTCCGAAGCACGTGGAGTCGGTCATATGAAAGTTTTAGACTGTCAATGTCAGAATGTCATAGTTTGTTTGAAAACTACTCTCAGGAGTGCTCCGTTTGTCATCAGCTGGCTTTCTACGCTGATTCAGAGTTATATTTTTTATTTTAGGCTACTTATACACCAGGCATGGATACTCACTCTCTGAGACCAGCAAAACTGAAGTCTTTTATCAATTTTTTATTTACAACAAATATTCTGAAGAATAAGAAAATCTAACAGAAATTGCCTCCACCCTTCATAAGCGAAATCATGTATTCGCGCCTGCTATTATGCAGTATAGCAGTAACTTGCGTTCAAAAGGCTTTGATTTCAAATATCTGCTACTACCACTTGCCACCGCAAAGTTCCGAAAACTTGAAGGTTGTTGCACAATAACTGCAATGCTCCCTCATAACCGATAAAGATTCTCAGAAAGAAACCACAAACTGTAAAAACTACATGGCAACGACTAAAAATTTTTCAAATTAAGTTATTTCTACTTCAAAGTCGTAAATTTAGTGGCGGTAACGAATAACAGCTACTTATTTAAAGTTCCCGTTTTTGGTTGCCGCTACGTGAAAATTCTACCTTATTTGTGGTTATCTCAAAATACTAAATTGAAAAACGTATTTTTGTCTGTTTTTCCTTCTGATTAATTACAAACCAAGAAAAAATTAATATTAGTTCAGTCATTATAGGATTTGACCATGAAAAAACTTTATGGCGCTGTTTTATGCGCTGTTTTATGCTCTAGGGAGGGGAAGGGGTCACTGGGAGTGTACCTTTAAATGGCGACCAAATCGGGCTTTTGCTTATTTTCAAAATTTCATCCTCTACAAGTTTAGTTCTTACAATTTTTCTTCTAGGGTCGATACTTTTTTAATTAAAAACGCAAAAAATTGAATGATCTTGTTTATTTTCAACTTTTTAGCTATAATGAAGATAACCAAACCTGTAGAGAATCAAATTTCCAACAATTTCGGTCTCTGCCTTTTTTTCTCCAAAAATCGAAATTTTTGGAATTAAACCTGTAAAAAATGCTGATTTCAACATTATCTAGTTTATTTTCAACTTTACAGCATAAATGAACATAACCGAACTATAGTGAATCAAATTTTCAACAATTTCGGTCTGACCTGTTTTTCTTGTTGAAAATAAACTAGATAATTCAATTTTTTGAATTTCTCACAGTTTTTGAGTGTAATTATAAAAATATCGATCTTAGAAGAAAAATTGTAAGAACTATCCTTGTAGATGATGAAATTGCCTACAATTTTGGTTCTTACGATTTTTCGATAAAATCAATAATGGCAGAGTTATTCAAGAAAAAGAGTTTTTACCTAAAAAACCAATTTTCGAACACAAGCAAAAGCCCGATTTGGTTGCCATTTCAAAGGTACACTCCCAGTGACCCCCCCCCCCGGGAGCATGAAACAATAAAACAGCGCCATAGAGGTTTTTCAGGGTTAGGTGCCTTTTATGGATATAATGACTGGATTATATTACGGGACAGAGCGGGTTTCAATCTGGGAGATCAAATTGCACATCAATCGAGTTCCACGTCATCCACACTGTAACAGTTAAAATAATCCAATAATCTTTCGTATTAAATACCCTATTTCTCTTATATAAAAGAAGATTTCTTTTTTTAATACCGGGACAAAATTAAAATTTTCCGACAAATTAGAAAATAAAGGTCAGTGTCTACTATGGTTTTTATTAAAAATCTGGAGCAAGATATTTCTACGTGCCGCTCATAGGGTCTTGGTACCTGCTACTAAATTAGTTAATTACGAATTTACTGTAAATAAAACAATATTACAATAAATTAACGATAAATTGATTACCCCCTTTGACGAAAGGAATTTCAATTATTTTACAGAAACAAGGAAAAGAACAAACAATTAAAATATTATAATATAATGTATGCAAAAGCTTTGTAGATTCCTTAGTTGAGTTCTAGAAGTGAAATTTGACTGTATGACTATTAATTTTTATTAAATTTTATTTAATAATTTAATTAAAAATTTTATAAAATTTTATTAAATTTAAATTCAAATTAAAAAAAATTCTTTTTTTGTTTAAAAATATCAAACATATGTGCTATTGTTACCATTGATTTAATTAAACAAATGTTTATATCAAATTTTTCATAATTTAGCTGCGCATGAGTTCTAACTTGACGAACAATTAATATAAACGTTATAATGAGAAGCTAAACTTAAACTTAACAAATTGAAATTTAAAGTTGCTTTCTTTTACCTTTTACTGCTTCAGACAATTATCACAAAAGCAGAAAATATTTATAATGCTCTGAATTATACATATGTAAATGAATTAAGCTATACAGATTTTACATTTGTTAGATAATCAGCATAGCAGGTGGTAAACGTGCAATCATTTTATTTGAATGCATTTCTGTAAGTAAATCAAGTCAGATTATCTAAATAGAATAATCCTGTTTCCATAATTATATAAAGTTTGTATTGTATTTTACAAGAATATCAACAGTAGTAACATCGGTGCACATAGGTTTTTATATTGTTGCTCAAAAGAAGTGGCAATGCAAAAATTAAAAATCCCGCCAGTTGCGCTGACGCTTTTCTGTCAATTGCAGATTTTTATCAGTGTACAATTAAGTATTTATTTGCAATCTTGTAGGTTACATTAATACCAAGTACCAACTTAAAGTAATGCTAGTTAAGATATATTATATAAAAATTATTAATTTTTATGTAGATACCTCTTTTTTCAGTGCAGAGGAGATATTTATAATTATCAACGTCTTTGAGGTTGACGATTGATTGCATGTGTTAAAAAGATGTTAACGTTTGGGTCGGCAATTTGTATAAAAATTGTGCATATTTGTAAAACAACTTTCTGCACATTTTTAGAACAAACAAGACTACTTTGAACTACAATGTTGTACAGAAAATTGCCATGAATTTCACAACGTTTATAAAAGAACACACACACATTTTCCATTTTCTAACAACCGCTGGGTTAAAAATAAGCACAATTTGGATTTACAATTTGTACAATTTTAAATGCACAATGTTGTGTAGATTTTCTGCAATCAATTTTTTTGAGTAAACCTGCGGGTTTTTTGATGTGATAGTTTACTTTTTCCTAAAGACCCATCATCTGTATGTTGCAAGATAATACTCTGCAGAGGTTTATGGTGTCGCGAGTATGATTTCGTCCTGGATTAAGTTGATTGAAATTTTCTAATTTTCAGTTCGTTATATCCTCCTCTTATTTACTTGCTTTTGAGATACCGTGCTTTTCAAAATAATTTTTTTTACCCTGCCCTGTTCACATCACCTAGCCTGGAGAAGTCAAATTCCAATACCACTTGAAAATAAAGGTTTCTTTATGTAAAATTCAACCTTAAAAATTTACCAGCTTCCTATGTAATTGGAATGACTATAATTGCATCATCAAAGAGCAAATTACAACTAAAAGGCATGCCTAAAGCAAATATAGACCTTACTTTTGTAATTTGCAAATTTCATTTTGCTGGTGTCTGTGTAAGGCAAATTTATAAAAATTTGTTTGCTTGTGGTTACATTACACGCAAGTAAAAATGTGAAACAAATTACAACCAGAGTAGTAACAACTATAAGGAAGTTAGAATTAAATTTCTTACGCGGTTTACCATACAATTTAAATCAATTTTTTGCATCTATGATGGATGTGCAAGAGTCATTGTCCAAGTTCACCAGATCACATAAAATATTAAAAAAGAAACAAACATTTCTGCGGAATTTTTGCAGTATTGTATTTGTTTTTTTCCAGAAAGAAAGTCAGAAATTACAAACACTCCCAATGACCCACAATTATCAATGGGATTTTCCTACGGGATATAATAAACGCATAACAATCATCTTCATCATAATATATCAAGTGTTTCATCGAGGTGCCCATTAGTTTTTTAATACAATAATTTGGTTACACCGCCCAACAGTTTCCTGGTGTTTTACAATTATTTCAAGTTCACATATGTTGCACAATGCTAAGGCTACCTCAATATAACATAAAAATTTTGATTATGCAACCGAGTACAATTCTTTAGAATTTACATAGCAGTCAAATTATATATTAATTGTATTGTAAAAAATTAATTCATACATCTTGATTATAATCAATGATTACTATGGTCAAATGACCACAACTGAATGTCCTGTGTAGGTAACATTCAGTCATTGACCCATGCAGATTTGACCAACATTATAGTTGCTATTAAAAATATCAAATTGTTTAAATAAATTTTTCTATCAAATATTTTAGATGCTTATATCGACTTGATGCTATCTTTCTCAATGCGATTTAATTTAAATATTGATGATAAGATAGGTTCCATATTTGTCAAAATATAGAAAGGAATTTTCGTGTAACTTTTGTTGTTGGCTCGATATGAGTAATTTATAATTGCATATTACTTACTTTATTGTTTACACTAAAAAAAGAAGAATTATTAAATAAAATAGATTACGACACAGAATAATAAATGACGATGTGGCGTGCAAGTTTGTTGGCAAGGCGATTTTTGGGAGGCCAACTTACAATAGTTGGATGAACTTGTTGAAAAATTCAATTAAACAAAAAGTTAGTAATTTTACAAAGTCAAGAACAATTCTAAACGCAATGACACAATGAGTAAGCAAGAAACCATAACTAGAATAGCGTCACTAATTATTATTGTTACTTCTTCTATTATTATTGAAGAACATTTTGTGCAAAGCCAAGGTCTCTAAAGATCAAGAACCGCTCACGATTTATGTTCGCTCGTGTATATACAGGTGGCAAATAGGTGGCTCTAATAACGAATAATAACATTATTATAACATTTTAATGAAATATCAAAGTATCTACACTAACATATTTTTTTAACCAAAATACTTCCACTTAACAGTAAGAACAATTCGAGTTTGCTTTTTGTATTTTTCGACGTGATGACGCAAAGACCTTCACCTGTAGGTAATTACATTTGTTCCAAAATTTATGCTACTACCAAATCTCGAGTTCAATTTCAAGGCTAAAATACCAAAAATACAACTTTTGATTGCAGCCCCCTCTCGAGTCCATCAACCCAGCATCATCTGTATAACAAAAAATAAATTATACAATAATGTAAGCAGCTACATATATAACGGTTTATACGTATTAAGAGATTGGGGGGAAACAAAAACGACGAATTTGTATTATTTTTGGTTTATTAAAAGATTCCAAACAGTTGTGCTATTTCAAACTCATCCAGCCATAAAAGTAATATTCAATACGTTTTGATAATTTTCATAACTTTTTGTTACTATCATTAATTGGATTAAAGAAAAACGGTACGAACTTGCGGAGCGGTTCCATATAAGTATGTAGACTAAAGCGGCTAAATAAATACAGTAGAAAAATAATTTGCCAATCATTCCCTCTTTTTTGGATTCAAAATATCAGATAGGTCTACAGTAATCCAGTATTTAATATTTAATAATTAAATATATTAATTTTAAATGCACATAAGAACGTCATGGATAGGGAGGAGTGGAAGAAAAAACTGATCAATAATAAATTATTTCTTAATTTTATTCTTGAGGGGAGCATTTCAGTTCCACACCACTCTTTAAAATTGTGAACGATATTTTTTTAAATCCTCCATAGTATTTTATAATTTTCTTGTAATTTTAAGCTTAAAGATAATCCTTTTTTAATTTGAAATTAACGTAGGTAATCTGACATTTTATCAGTCGCACGGTACAATTAGAATAAAAATATAAAATATTCGCAACCATCAATTTAACTTAGTTAAAAAAATATTTGATTATAGAGTTAAACAATTTTATTAAATTTTTTATTAAGTATGTAGTAGTACTACAGCAAAAATTTTATTATTATTGTTGTTTCCACCTAAAACCAAATACGGTTTCGACATCTGTTTAATAAAATTAGTGGTTAACAAACGTGTAATTAGTAAATTTTTATTTAAAGTTGCTTCATTATATCTCAACAAAGGGTTTCTATTATACCTTATGGTTAGCTTGTATAGGTATATTGATGCTTTCATAAAATATTGTATAATGGTGCAATAGTAATTGTCTACAGTGCATCTTTTGTGTTTTTCTTATTTGATGACACAAGGTGTTAAAGACCTTAAAACCATTACCTCAAGTTTATAAAAATAGTTGCATTTTGGCTATGTTCAAAATTGCAAATTTAATTTCAGTACAGATTGTCTTCATTCTTTTTCAAATAATTGAAGGATAAAGTGTAGAATATGGCTTATGCCCTTGTAATATCCTTCTCTGAGCAGGTTTTCACCTCGAACGTTGACGTTGAACTGGCGCAAATTTAAAATCACGTCCATTGTGATGCAATGTGATCATATCACAGGCCAGTAATTATGGTCAAGAATATGGCACCGATTCCAATAGCACTAGCAAATTAAGAATATTATACTTAATTTTGTAAAAGATTTTCTGACTTGACATTTCAATAGGTAGGCAATTGACACACTTATCACACATGGAAAGCCGTCAGTGGAGTAATAATATTATTAGTAATCAAATTATTTTCTGTTACTGGCTTTATCTTCAAATGCGCCTGTTTAAAAAAATATTGTAAAATGTTTGTTTTGTTTTAAATTTGTGTTTTGAGCTAAGTCCTCTTAGCTGTAGGTTCCGCGTTGCCAGATATTAATTTTGCTTACGATCTATTAAATTAAAATAAAATTTCAAGAATCCTTAAGGAGCTAAAAAAAGATGTAATTGTTTGTTATAGCTCCCTTCAAAATTGGAGCTAGTTGCGCCTATATGTCTACAGCTTTGCTTACAATTTACTGATTTATCAAAATTCTAAAAAATCTACAGAAATTTCAAAGATCTTGAAGCTGAAGCTGAAGTGATGAAAAATTCACATAAACAAATTGAAGTTAATGAGTGCAGCGAAATCTCTACCGTAGAAGTTTAACATCGCCATTTACTATTTGCAATGATCGATTGAATAAAAAATCAACGGTCAGCTGAGAAACCCACCTAGCCCATATTAAAGTACTAGCCCATATTTGCTTCCTTTCCTCTACTCTTTCACAATATATTGTCGTGTTTTTAAGTTTTTAAGATAGGTATTTATGAATATAATCTGTGAAACAGAAAATTTAGTTTATGGTATTTCATTAAAAGTTGTATTAAGCCGTGCAAGCGTGATGGAGTTGGACGAGTCGATTTAGATGGGGTTTTTCTTTAGCCGATAGCGGTGTCTGTGGTTGATTTTGGAAAGCCCGAAGAAAATTTGTTTAAGTTGTTTAAAATAAAGAGAAATTTAGTAGTAAATTGTGGATTTATTAAATAAAACTGTCAACTGGTGTCAACTAATGCCAAGGTAAGATTTAAAAACGTTATAAAAGTGAAAAACAAGAGTGAGCGTTGGATTCTCTCGCTCGGCGAGTTCATTTTATTAATATTTTAAAACTGTACGGGTAAAAATTAGCAGTGCTAATTCATTAAAACACACGTCAATATATCCAAGAAGCAAATGAAACTAGCGCAGAAGCAGCACTCTCAACATAGAACATACTTGCAGATGGTTTAGCCATCATATGGACCGCAAAGTTTTACTATTCTACTTTTTTCGGTTTCGAGCTTACTCCGAAGAGATTTATTTTCATAAAATACAGATTAACTCCCAGTGACTATGCATCAACTTAAAGCCACTAAAATTCGCTATCAAGGAGAACACTTTTTTCCTTATTATGTAAGCGGGAAATCTAGTGTACAAGTGAAGGCTAATCTCAGGAAAGAAATTGGAAATTTTAAAAATTTTTTAGAAAATCCTAGGAAATATTAGAAAATTATAAAAATTATGAAATCTTAAGGTAATATAAGAAAAAATTCCGAGAAGATCTTTAAAAATTTATGAAAAGAAATCTAGTGTAGGTACTTACAAAAATTTGTCTGATGACTTGCTCCTCGTTATTGCAAATCTTTAACGTTCTTATTGAACGTCAGCTTCCTCTTTATTCTGTAAATACTGAATTAATTTAATTTTTTTTAAATTTAACCCTAAAACTGCACACTGGGGTCTCAGAAACCCCCAAGTGTATTTAAAGTGTTTTGGGTTGACCTATATTTGTAGATTTATATAATTTATAGCTGAAATGGTCACCTGTGAGGCATTGCTCCATATGCTCCGGCTTGAAGGGTTTACAGTGCGTCACTAAAATAAGCTATAACTACATAAATTACTAAAATTTTAAAATTTTCTCTCAAGGATATATTCTTCAATGTCAAAACTTTAAGAATATGCAGAAAACAAAAAATCGATATTTTCAAAAATCTAGACTAGAGCACTGCCTTAATAAAATTATTCTTTTTATAATAAAATGTTTAGTTTTATTTCATGAAATTTGTCCCATTTTCAAGTTTTCAATAATAATTTGAACAATAAGAACGAAAATTACTATCTAATGTATCTTACGTACTAAGGCAATATCAGTAAAGAGTATAGTACTAAAATAGTATATTAAGAAACTAGTTTTATAAGTGTCGTTTTTAACGCACGCAATCCGTTTAGATTTGGAGATTGGAGATTTCCGGTTTGAAACTTATATCACACCGTGATTGTGTGTGATATGTGTTTATATCGTGTGCGGTTTTTTCTGTATAAAAACTTTTGAAAAGTTGTTTGATCTACGATAATGAACTTATTCAAAAAATTGGAGACTATGATCTCGACAATGTAAATTAAATTCGAATAAAAATTAATTTATTTTTTTATATAATATTTAAATATACATATTTATTAAATTACTACATACACACTAATCTTCTTGTTTTTTTTTATTTATCAAATTTCATTTTATTTAATTATTGTTGTTAGGACAGTCATGGGATGTAATCCCACCACGTTTGTAACTTGAAAATTCGCCATCACTATTTTGCGGTGAAACATTATCGGTTTCACCATTACAATTTCCGGAATAATGTGGATTTTGGATATTCATTGAAGCTGGATCATATTGGTTTTGGTCAATTGTTTGCGTGTTTGAGTAAATTTCTGTTGTCACTAGCTAAAAGTTTTCAGTATTTTGACTATCCTGGGGTTGAACTGAAAAATTTGGATTATCTTTGAGATCTATTTCTTTATCGCCATGATATTTTTGTGGTAATTTTCTTCTAAGTTTTGCCACTGCGTTGTATAACTTTATTGGTATCCCGTCAAAACGACGCGGGAATTTGGACGCGCGACAATTGGACGCGCGTCAATTAGACGCATGCGACAATTGGACGCGGAAATTTGGGCGCGCGTCAATTGGTCAATTGGATTTAGAGTTTCAAAAAAATGCAAAAAAATTTTTTTGCATTAATTAATAGTTCAATATCTTAAAATTTATGTGTCAAAATTTCATATTGATATTCCGAATATTTTCGGAACTCAAGCATGTCAAGCGCAATAAGAAGTAGGCAATATATTACTGAAGTTTATGATACTAGAGATACTATGTAAAACTTCAAAACGCTGTATCTCAAAACTACGTTTTCTAAACTGCCCGGCAGCACAATTTTAACAGATCTTCACCGATTTGCTTCAAATTTTAACTGTAGCTGTAAAATTATATTATCTATAGAAGTACGTGGGGATTTGACGTTACATTGTATACTTTTCTAGTTATAAACAATTCTTTACGTAATTTTTCAAGATAAAACAGAAATTTGAAATCAATCGTGCACAATTTTTACAAAAACCAATATTTTTTAATTCCGCTACGTACTTCTCTAGATAATCTTTTATAGAACAGAAAAAAAAATTTGTTTTTGTTCAAGGTCAAAAATTGAAGGAGAAATCTTGCCGGCCGCGGAACGCTATTTATAAAGAGAGGTTTCCTTTGCTGCAATTTTACGCTGCCGTTTTTTAAAACAAAATTTATAAAAAACTATACAATGTTCTTTAAAATATGTCCAATAAATCCTTTTAAAAAAAATTTTGTATTGCAGTTACAATAACGCCACAAAAAATTGTTAAAATTATGCTATTTTTTGCGTCTCTAGAGTGTCATTACCCCTTAATTAAAACGCTCACTAACCAATGAAAACCTTAGAAATAAGGATAATGAACGTTTATAATTGGCAGTGGCGTATTTAGAAAATGCGTTTAGGGGGGGCAGAGAACACATCATCATCACATCACATCATCCTTGGGGGGGGGGGGCTTGGAGCGTATGAACCAATGAAAATTTACTGTTATAAGTCATTAACTACTTTGAAGATACATGTATAGGCCGCCCAGATAGAAGGGGACGTCGAAGACCACCATTATGTTCAAGTAACTTATAGAATTCTTATCAACTGGTGGAAGATGACATTCCACGAACAAATAATTCCGTTGAAGGATGACACAATGGATTTAAGTATTTACTTGGTGCTGCTTATCCCAATATCTGGAAATTTATTAAAACTCTTCAGAAAGAAGATAGTGCTAATCAACTGATAACAGAACAATATATTGCAGGAGATATCCCAGTACGCAAAAAAGTGTATAAAGATATAGACTACAAGCCCATGGAGAATTTTAGGGGTGAAATGACCCACCATGAATCATGTTTAGAACGATGCTGCTACATGAAAGAATAACTTTAAGCACTATACCGTCAGTTTTAAGCGGTACAGGTAAGTACATGGGAAAATTGAATTTTCCACCTAAAGATGGGAAATTACGACCAACTATTCTTGTACGGCTTTCTTGAAAAACGATAGATCCCAAAAAAATAATGACGAAAAACCGAGTGCCGTACAAAAATAGTGGTACTTGGAGCGAGGAAAATTTTTTAATTTTCCGAAAATTTTCCAATCCGTATAGGCGATTTATTACTGTACGGCATTTGTGTAATTCGCTTTGTATGCTTATACAGATTCATTATTCAGAAACGCCGTACAAATTTATTTTGAACTAAGTATTTTATTCTGATTGGGATCTGTTTCATGCATTAAGGTCCAACAGTAGTCGCTCATCATGCCTTCGTTCAAAAATTCTTGGTATCGCCTTTTGATTTTCGCTATATATAAAATGTAAATGCAGAAAATGTATCTTGAGAGACATTCGAGCTCCAATCTTGTGATAATTTTGCAAAAAAAAAGCTAAAGTAATGCAAATACGCATCTTTAACCTTTATGTGACTGAGAAAAAAAACCCTTTTAATGACGGCATGGGTACCGGGGTACATTCATATATTATATGCACCCATCCGCGCCTATGCAAAGTTTATAATTATCTACGATAGTAGTAAGACGAAATTTCCAAACTCAACGACGCTAAACACAAAAAATATGAATGCTTAAAATTGCAAAAGGTACCCGGGTACCTATCCAGTCACATAAAGGTTAAGTAAATTTGTCATGATTTTTCTACTTTTTCCGAGCATATAACGCCCAAAAACGTAACAAAAACACTTTGAATCGACTTTGCAACGTTTTCTCTGCATTTTCACACTTTCCGAAGCACAATCTTGATAAACGGATTGAAGATCTGAGTTTAGCGCATCAAATAACGTTAAGAATCGTTCTCATCTGCTCGGATTCAAAAGTTAACCCGAATTTGAAAACCCGTCCAGACTGGATCCAGTGATGTCATACTGGTGTGTTTTTAATATTATCTATTATATACATATTTATACATGTATGCATACACAGCAATTATCCTGGACATTATACGTTGAAAACAGATAAAGCCTGATTATGAATTCAGGGAACATCAAAAATTAAAGATCAATTCACAAGTTTTCAAATTCGGGTTTGGTACAACTCGCCGCGCATGATTCGCCGCGGCACGATTCGCCGCCGGCACGATTCGCCGCCAAGCACGATTCGCCGTGGCACGATTCGCCGAGAGCTTCTAGCGCTATATGTATATCAATAAACTAATTACTCGATTTGTTGACCTTTTATATTTACATGAGGACACAGGTCAATTAATATGGTTCAAATTTTATCTCTAATGAAAAAAATAATTTTTTACGGTGGATCCATGTAGTGCTATGGTTGTCTTTGTCAAAACGGCTCGAAGCGCCCGGAGCGTAGGGAACCGGGACGCAGGGTAGCGCAGAGTCGAATTTGACAAAGCCTAAACTAATTAAAAATATATAATATTATGACCCATTGAGGATATATTCAAATTCAAAAATACACTTTCCTCAATTAAAATTTATTATTTATGATGGACTAGTTTCGGAATATGGACGGAATATGTTGATAAAGACTGATTAGTCGAAACTAGTCCATCATAAATAATAAATTTTAATTGAGGAAAGTGTATTTTTGAATTTGAATTAAAAATATCACTGAAAACCGAAAGAACTCGGAAGAGGTGGAACTCGAAAAAGGTGAAACTCATTGAAAACGTGAATATCGTTTTGTAACAGTTTAATTTATTAAATTCATTTTTATGGGTTAAAAATCTATCAAAGATTATCGATAGATGGGGTCACTGAACGGATAAAAATAGATAAAACTAAAAATAAAAAAATCGCGGCGAATCGTGCCGCGGCGAATAGTTCCCGGCGAGTCATGTCGCGGCGAATCGTGCGAGGCGAATCGTACCGTTCCCAGTCTGGATATATACAATGGTGTAAAAATTATCGAGTTTCGAGTGCATCGTATGTAAAACTGGAGGCGGGGGTGAATAACTAAGTTTGAATATGTACAACGTATTGTCGCTTGGTAGTATCCACTGAAATACTTTTACATACTACCGATACCGCTATATACTGCCGATATTTCTCTTACTGGGTAATTATAATTTTACTGTTTTACTGTTTTACTGTTTTACCGTTTAATTATAATATTTATTGCCACTTACTGCCTAATACTGCTACTGAGTGTCTGGTCTTGTACTGTTAATATTACCACTTACTGATCAGGAGTATTTTTTTCAGCTTTTAATAAAATGTTCCTGTATCTATACATAAAATTTTTATTTGATTAAAAAACGTGACATAAAAGTGTGGGTGCAGAAACGAATAATTTTCTACTAATTAATCATTATTACTGATTTTGCTTAAAGCAGTTAATGAGTATTAGTAATATTATTTCTTCTACCAACTACTATACATATTATAATTTTGCAGATTACTCCCTAACATTACCACTTACTAACAATACTTTTTGGTACTATGCCCAATACTCCCATTTACTGCTGTTTACTGCCTAATACTTAAATGTATTGCAGATACTGCTGTTTACTGCACATATTGGCATTTACCGCTCAAATTGTCATTTACTGCCTAATATCGATTCCTACTGTATAATAATACCTGAGAGTATCGTTAATCAGCATCAGACTGATACTGCCATATACCACTAATTACTTCTACTTATTGTTGGCACTGCCTGTACTGCTTGCTGCTGAGTGTATACAATACTGCCGTAGTAATTCAACTCTGTTTTAATTACTGAAACATCAATAATTTTTACTATTAAACATTTTTATTTTATTATATTTTTACAAGAATCAAAAAATAATTACACAAAAATTATGTGTAATCAATAATATTCCTATTGGGAAAGTCTTACATAATTATTTAAATTATTGTATCTGCATACCAATATTTTATCAATTCACGTGGTGGATAAAAGCAGGTATTAGTTTAATTCCGCAAGTTTATTTGGGAGATACCGATTAAACATAATGATATTTTGTTATTTTTTTAAAATTAGCATGAATAATGCCTGTTGATCAGCGACCACGCTAGCATTTTTGAAAATAGTGAAAATAGCAATATATTTGCGGGGTGGACACTGGAACTGGCACACAAAATTTATAAATATATTGTCATGTTTCATTTTTTTTTGTGTTCCAACATTTCTTTTATTTTTAATTTTGAAATTTCATTGTAATATTGAATTTGAATTTTTTATTGTGGATTGTTATTTTTGAATTTGAACATAATTTGTTGTAAAAATTTGATAATGTAAATATTTAGAATTGTTATTGGTACCAACAATTTTGAGTTGGTAGGAAGATAAATAGGAGATTGCGGGCCGCGTTGACCGAAGTGGTCGATTTGACGGAGAATCTCCGTATAATTGTGAATTTGAATTTTAGATATTTTTTGTTATTAATTTAGTGAATAAAATTTTTGATTTTCCAGCAGGTTTACTCCTTTTGACTAAAAAATCTACCTTGGCTACCTTTGCATTTACTCATTTTAACAATCAATTTCTCATTGCTTTTTATGGGCGAAAAGAAATCCTTCAATGTATTTTGATTGTTTTCCTAAGGTCGGAAAGCACAAAGTTTATTTTAAATATAAAATTAGTAAATATTTATAATTTATTGATGATCTTTAATAATTATAATATTAAATTATTAAATAAATTGCATAACCCTTTTACATAAGATTGAAACACAATGTTTAAACAATGTAAAACACAAAACAAAGTAGTCTAATCATTTCAATTCAATTTTTAATTTTACAAAATTGAACATTTGCATAAACCTGTGTTTTGACTTTCTAAACACTTCCTCAAAAGTCTCATACAACCACGTGTCTGCAAGTCAAGATAATCAAGATCAAAGATTCCAAAAATCAGAGTTTTGTAAATATTTCGTTTCTTATGCATTATTTGTCATTACAAGTTAGTCTAAAACTTATAGATTTAAAAAAAATAGGTATAAAATATAATTAAATGGGGCTGGATCATCCCCAAATAGTAAATTTGTCAAAAATATTTTATTAATTAATTGTAAGTATAAATAAATAAAATGTGTTCAAAAACTAAAAAAGCAATAGTTCTCCGTAGAGCAACAAAAACTTATATACACTACAAAAAAAATAAAAATTATTTTGAATGTACATTCATTTTTTAGGTGCTTAATTCAATAATGTACCTTTTTTGAGTTAATTTATAAATTTTATGTGTCCCCGCCCACCACAAATATATTGGGCCCCCAAGTTGTGCCCACTCATTTCAAAACGCTGGCGCCGTCACTGTCGATTTTGAGCAATATTGAAGATAACGAAGATATCGTTATTTCACTTTTGTGAACAAAAATACTGTTTTAGAAAACCTTTAATTTTGTATTCATTTTACTGGAACTAAATTTCTATAAGATTTGTCAAATCTTGTACTTTGGTGTCAACAAAAACAATAAATTGTCTAAATTAGCAATAAATATATTGACAATTAAATAATAAATAAATTTAATTTTAAATTATCTTCATTGTAAAATTTTTCAAAATTTTGCAAAATAAAATTAAAGTTTTATTCAGCGACCGGCATCTTTACCTGGAATTTACACAAGTGGTCAGGTAAAATTTGTCCGCTTGAAAGCAAATACAAAATTTGCGTTAAACGAATATTCTTACTTTTACACTATTTAGTTGGTACCATTACACCACGAGGTAGTTGGTAGTTATATTCAGAATTAACATAACCAAAAAGGGTTACGGTTTACAATAATTAGAAGAAAGTTATTGATTTTACGTGTAGTGTTAATAAATTTTACGTGCAAAACGCTGGAATGAATCCCGAGAAGTTGAAGAAGCTGCAAGCCCAAGCGGCCCAAGTAAGAATCGGTGGTAAAGGTACGGTGAGGCGTAAGAAGAAAGTCGTACATGCAGCTGCAGGAGCAGACGAAAAGAAAATGCAATCGTCGCTTAAACAATTAAATGCTGCTCCAATTCCCGGTGTCGAAGAAGCTAATATCATCAAAACCGACGGCGCCGTGATCCACTTCAACAATCCAAAAGTGCAAGCTGCAAGTTCGTCCAGCATGGTCGTTCTTACAGGTCATGCAGAGGAAAAACGAATCACCGATTTATTGCCAGGTATTTTGAACCAACTAGGCCGCGATAATATCGATCAACTTCAACGCATACTGCTTGCAAATTGGGGAAAAGGCGAAGATGTGGAAGAAGATGATGAAGAGGAAGTACCAACTTTGGTAGAAAACTTCGACGAGGTTGCTGCCAAAGAGGAGGCCGCCGGTGAAAAGTCGTAAAAAACTTAATAATATGTAAATTTTCAATTATTTTTGAAATTTCTTTTGATGTTGAATTTAATATTTGGTGGAAATAAATAAAAATTTGATGCTTTTTCGATTTTTCTACTCGCGAGCTCGAAGTGCAATTTTAATATTTTACTGAAATTCAATATTTATATTTCTCACGATGCGACCATCAAATCCAGGTAAACACCTACTGGTGGTTTTAATGGTGCATGCATCCTGAATCACAGTGGGTCACCCTTAACAAAATAATATTCAGGTATAACAAAAAACTTAAACGAAACCAAAATGACCTTTTGGTAAAATCACAGCTGCTATGCCGCCCCAGTAGCTCATTGTTTTCCTGTTAAATAATTTTTTTCGATTGTTGATTGATTTTTAATTTTCAGGTCTATTGATAAAAGTGCTTCTAATAAATTAAAAACCTTATTTTTTATGATTACATTTATTTAGATCGATCGATCGATGGTGACGTCGATATGATAATTTGAGAAAATTATTTAAAAAATTCTGAAGAAGTTCTTTCACCTTGAATAATTTTAATTAATAATTTGGTTAAAAGACTCATTAAAATATTAACAAGACTACAAATTTTAAATTTTTTACATATTTTCAAGAAAGGAGCGTAAAAATGTCGATAATCAAGCATTTCTGCATAACTTTAGGTTCATTTTGAAGATTATTAATTTAACTAAAAAATATTGCAATCAATTTATTGTTGCCTTGGGGTCATTGATGACTTACACGGCATTTTGATGTTCAAAAACAAAATTAAAAATCATCGAGCTAAACAAACACAATCAAATACTGTTATCAACAGGGTTTCCTAATCAGTAGCGTACCCACAGGTGGGGAAACAGATCCTCTCAGGCTCCTGTCGGAATAAAAATTGTAGCCAGTTTTGCTGCAATCAGAATTAATTTTACAATTTTGAACAAATCAGCTAATTACTTAATTGACAATTTTCTTTGCTTCATGTAACACTCTGGGGGGGGGGCTTTGTTAACTCCGCCTTCCATTTTCCCGCGCTAAGGAGACTTCTGTCCTCTAAAGCCGGAATTACTTTCTATTATAAAAAACTGATTGAAAATTAACATAACATAGCAAGTTGTATAACTTTCAAAAACCCTTTCATTATTCAATTTAGGCAATAAACGAAGGTGGTCCTTTTCAAAAAGCTTTACTTCGTTAAAAAGAACTCTACAAATCGTTAATTATATTTGACCTGGGATTTAATAAACCAACAGGACAAAAAAGCAAAATTATTTATTATTTTTTTCTTCCACAACATCAAGATTTTTTCAGTACAAATTTGTTCTTTGTCGCAGCCAAGGGTTAAAAGCTGTTAAAATTTTGTCGTTAGAAAGTTTTATTTAGTTTTGAGTTGTAAAGAAATACTTCTGGAAAATTATCAGGCGGCACCTATGGGTAGCGACACTAAAAAAATTGAATTTTGCGTACGTTATCTTAGTTTTTATGACCTTAAAAATTAATCGGTTATTTTTCTTTTCAGATTATTGTCATAATTTCCTTGACCCTTTCTCACCTAAATACGGATCTGAATATATATGAATTTCATGGGCTAGTATCTAATACTTGCGCACCAATATAAACCTATTGGCCTAAAAAATGTTAGCAAACTGAAAATTATATTCTGTGAAATGTATTTAAAGAGGTTTAAGCTAGAAAAAAAAATTGGAAAAAATATGCAGTTAAACTGTTACAGACTGGGGGGGGGGAGATGTCTGGGGGTATGGAATATCTCCTAAATGAAAAAAGGAATAAAGGGAAATTAATCGATTAAGAACTCTTTCGTACTGTAAGAATTCTTTAGAAATTCTCAAATAATTTTTAGGAATTTTGCAGAATATTTTACAGTAAGAACTCTCGTATATACTAAATTTTGGATGTATCAGCCCCCAGATACTTATTTTTGGGCTCTTTAATTATTTTTGTGAAAAATATTGCCTTAAATAAATATACAAGACAAATTCATTTATCAATTACTGGTTGATGTGGTTGGTAACATTTCTGTTACCAAACTAAACAAATCGGAAATTTATTTCTTAAATTAGTCTATGTCTATGCCAGGATTTCATTTGGGGGGGGGGGGCACTCGTAAAAAGTCATTTGTAAAAAGTAACATTTTTTGGGAAGGGAGGGTACGTGCCTCCGGTACCCCCACCCCCTCGGGCTGCGGACCTGTTTTAATATATTAATATATTTTAAAATTTATCTTAAAAAATAAGCTTTTCAACAGTTCACTTTACTTTACGAGGTTTACTGCAGACCATATCTTCGAGTACAGACCACAATTTATAATCTAGTTTGATTATTTGTCAATAAATTTTCTTCAATCCACGGGTGTGTCGATTTTGCTTTGTGCTGAATTTTGTTGGAAAATCCATGACTTCTCGTTGAAATTTCCTGGATTTACCTGGATTTCGTGGATTACCTCACGATTTTCTTTCAGAAAAAGTTAAAAAAGTAAAAAAAGGTTGTCAGGAATATTTATAAGATTTCCAAAGATTGCCTCGTATATCCTAAGATTTTCTTGGATTTTTCAAATTAAATCTTTCGTAATATTACATTTTCAAAAAGCAAATTTTTTATTCTTTTCGTACTTGAGTTTTTAATAGAAGAACCACAATAGGTGTCTACTCCTTCATTAGAACACTTTCAGTATGATCCTGATTCCCGAACAGAGTACAGATTAATGTAAAAGTAATACACAACATTGTTTTCTGCACAAAAAACTCAGATCGCAAAACTTTGGACAAGAAATGCTTTTTGAAGTAAAGTGTGCTTTTGGTCATTGATCTTTTTTTCACTCAACTGATTGGCCCAAATACGACAACTTTATGCTCTTAGTAGATAAACAATTACTTATATTTCAGTTATTATCGTGGACTTAACTTAAAAAATACATGTACCTCTTGTGAGGGGGAGGGAAGACTTTCATTTATCACTACTTAATATTCTACATTTGGGGGGTGGGAGAGTTCTTCAGTGTTCTCCGCATACGAGGAGTACAACAGCTATTTGAAAAGATTTAGAAAAACACAATTTTTTTTATTTGTAATAGGAATTCTAATTTTCTTTTTTTTTTAGGAGAGAGAGGCGCATATGTAGAATTGACGTAATTGCGTATGGACGTACGGAGTGGATGTGAATTCCCATTGTGATTAAAATAAATACCCGTTAACACTGCTAACACCAGTGACTGATTTTTTACTAATATGCCACCAGCATCTGTGTACATAGTTAATGCTGACAGGACTGACACCCGTTTGTTGGATAATATAATTGTTTCAAGTATTTCAATTGTTGTTTGTTAATTTTTGCAGCTAGAAGAAGTACTTCGTCGGTTAGAGCCATAGTAACAATAAATACGAGTGGGTGAATTAAACGGTACTCCTAACGTAGGTCACGGTCACTCAGTTATTAAGAACAAACATCGGCCTCGCCAACAGCAACTAAAGCTTTTATATTTGCATATTTTGCCATTAGAATGCTAAAATTTTTTGGTGGGTACTTAAAGTGCGTGAGACCTACCTTCCAACAGTCCACACACATGAATTACTACAGGTACTACTGGTTTGTGGGTACCTGTTTCCATAGTGTCATGGTGGTCTCAGACCGGTAAAAGAATATTCACTTGTTGGACAAGATTTCAAGTCACATTCAGAAGAATTCAGAATATAATATAATCCAACAATTTTTTTTATTCATTTATTTTAAAAGTTAAAGTTAATGCGACCAAAACCGTCCTAATCTTTCGGCAGGGTAGACAACAAAAGGCAGCTTAACTTCGGAATATCGAGACAGCACTTCTAATAAAATACAAAACTGAAAATCACAGATTAAAATTAAAACTGACCGTACTTAATACAGCTATACACGAAAGCCAAGGGTACGCAATGCACAGTTTCAGTTTCGTTAAGAATTAACTGTACGTATGACAACATAAACCCGTTCTCTACATATTGTAAAAAATAACGGATCAAAGAAGAAAGTGATTTAAAATTTTGTAAAAAAAATTTAGCTGGCTCAAATTAGCAAACGTGATATCTGCAGCTGTTTATTTCTTTTCAGTTATTGTGGAACACAAAAACGCATTCAATTCATTCAATTGAGCCATTGTTAATTAAAATATTGGAAATATTTAAAACTAGATACCAATCTTCAAGAAAAGTCTCATCTTACGTTTTTGCTATTGGCTCTGTTCAGTCATCAATTTGCAAAGCAGACGTCAAGACTTGTTGCTTCTTGATTTAAAATGTTAACAATGCACCCTTGTTTCTTTGAGGGAACAACATCTCAATTAAATTTTAAAAATGAATATAGAAGAACAAATTTATATTCACACTCAAGAGAAAAGCTGGGGAGGGGTGAAAATATCACGTTTCTCAATTTTTTGGTTAGACTTTTGATTGTGCAGAATACAGTATCGGATGAATAAATAAAAATTATAGAAGTTTTGGAAAAACCTGGCGTTGCTCAAAGTAAGATTATCAACAGCTGGAATTGTTAAATTAAAACATTAAAAATCAGGGGCCTGATTTGAGACTTGAGTGGCAAGTTACCTCAAATGGAAATCAATAGCGCTAACAGTAACTTTGACAGAGGAGGTTACACTTACATTGGTTTCAAGAGAACATGATTCAAGTTCAAGAGAACTATCTACAGAAAGGAAATTGCTGAAGAAATTTGGTGTATAAGTGAAGGGAAATCCAAGAAAATAGCAAGAAATCTTAGGAAGTCTTAATGATAGACTACCTACTTTTTTTAAAACTTTTTTAACATTTTGGAAAAAAAATTTTGAGGCAAGGCAACCCAAGGAAAATTTGGGAAAATATTTCAACAATCTCGTGAAAGGAAATTTAGTATAACAAAATCGTAAATTTAAATCGTCGGTTGTAATCGTGCAGAAGAAAGTTGAGATTCTGGTGAATTGACATTTTGGGGTCTGAAAAATCTAAAAAATTATTATTTTTAAAAAATGTTTGTTTGTATATAGTCAAATTTAGTTTGTACTCTACCTCAAAAAGTATTAAGAATTTTCTAACAAACAACTTTCTGACCAAAAGAAAGTAAGTAGTAGGTACCTACTTTAATATTAATAATAATTTTAGTTAAAATCAGACATAAGTCAAAATAAGCTTTAAAAATTGTTTATTTTATTGATTATTATTAATCATTTCTCTTAAAATATTATCAGGGCTTAGCATATTTTTTTAGCTAGATTTAATATGGTTACCTAACCAATTACAAATCATTAATGTTCAGGGTTGGATTGAGAAATTTTACGTCCAGAGTTTGGTTTTGGTTTGGAAAGTCTCAATTTATAAAAACGATGGCGAATAGAGGTAGAAAGATTCTGGTCAAAACTCTTGCTAATTCCTGCAATGTTGTTAATTAGACCAAGCTGCACGAACACAAACAGATCTCTTCTGAGTTTGAAGTGATCCAATAGCATCAAATATCTCGATTAATTAGATCACTGTACGGCAAGAAAGTGCGTTATGGTTACCGAAAAATTCACATTTTTAAACTTATATTTTTTACAATTTCATGCGTTGTGCGTCCGCAGGCGCGGATCTAAACTTTTGGCAACGGGGGGGTCACAGGATATTCATTAAGCCTAAATAAACATGCGCGGTCATCAGACCGCGTCAGCAAAATGCGCCGCAGGCGATTTTTTTTATTTTCCTAGAAGCACATATGTGAAAAGTTAGGATTTTCATGGACATTATCAGTTTTCTTTTTTAATTTAAATATTAAATTAAATATAAACACTTTTTACACTTTACAGAAGCTTTTATTTAGCCAAAATTGTGGCTTCAAGGGGGGGGGGTCATGACCCCCATGACCCCCCCCCTGGATCCGCCACTGTGCGTCCGTGTAATTCAGTGGCAGTTCGCCCCTTAATAATTTGAGGAGGCTATTCCCAAAATACAGATATTTCGAGATTTCTTAGAATTTTAAAGAATTATTTAAGATTTTTAAGATTCTCTAATATTTCCTTGGATTTCCTATAATTTTCTGAAATTTACTCAAGTTAGGATTTCCTAAGATTTTCTCAAATTTTCCCGGATTTTCTCAGATTTCCCTTCACTTGTATACTAAATTTCTTCAGCGATTCTTTCTCTCAGTTCCATCACAACTTATTTAAATTAAAAAAACTCTAATGATGCTATTTATAGGTATACCATCAAAGCGCACGATTTACAATAGAGGCTGACGCTCAATTACGTCATTAAAGAGCTTCATTGGATACACAACAGAAAATGTGTTCTTCTTATTTCATAGCCTACATGGCAAAAGGACACGCAAAAGAGAGCGCAAACCGGTGAACGCTGCAAAAAAAAAACAGAAAAACAAAAAAAAACAAAAAAAAGTCACACGAAAATGAGGGTAGCTTCATTTAATTTTTTCCAAAAATTTAAGTTGGGGGAGGGGTGTAAAATGTAACGTTTGCACCTCACTGGGCGCATTACTGCTTAGTTGCGGTACTGATCAATGTTACAGTTACACTTTGCGGTCCATGTGATGGCTACATCATCTATAGGCCGTTCTAGGCCAACGATTCTGCTTCTGCGGTAGCATCACTTAATTTTTTGAATAAGAATTGTGAAAGCAGTATCTATCTTTTGATAATTTTTACAATCAAAAATTTACTTTTTTACATTTTTGAAAATTTTGGTAGTTTAATTAATAGTCCAGAATTTAATGGGAGGCTAAACTTTCTTTGCCTCCTCTGACGAACCGCCGCTGCCTATAAGTTGTTCTACTGCTTCCTCAGCTGAGGTCTACTCAGCTTCTTTTATCGTTGGATTGCCCACCATTGAACATCCGCAATTGCCTTAGTTCCAGAAGGCCCTTCCAGTATGCTAGATGTTGTTTACTTAAGTGGGTAAGTATTGTTAAACAAAAGTTTGATTTTTACAAAATTTTTCTAAACCAGTAGCGGCTCGTTGCGTTGTCATTAGAATAGGCTAATTATGAAGTACTGTATACAGGTTTACAAAGACGCAGGATTTACAAAGGTTAATGCTGACGCTTAACTACGTCATTAAAGAGCAACGTCGATAGAGCAACGTTCATCTGTTCCTGATGCTGAGAAATCTCTTAGAAGTAATCTTGGAACAATCAGTAGATCCGCAAAACCATGTAGTCCATGTGACGTCTAAATCATCTGAATATATGTAGTATGTTTTAGGCTTAAGATACTGCCAGGCGCGGATCTAGACTTTTGGCAACTGAGGGGGGGGGGGTCATAACCCGCATGACCCTCCCCCTGGATCCGCCACTAGATACTGCTTCTGCGGTAGTCTAAAATTATTTTTTGATAATGTAATGTGGAAGAAGTATCTATCTATTGATGGATTTCATTTAATTTTTTTAATTAAAACTTTTTTTTTGCTTATTTTTGTGAAGCTATGTAGGTATAATATGAAATAAATATATATAATATTATTATATTAAATTTCTTTCTTTTTACAAAAGAAAAGACAATTTTTTGAGAAGCTCAGAAATATTTCCCCAAATTTTGCAGTTCCACTACTTGACAGTACAGAATACACAATATCATTCATAAAAACAATTATCATAAAATAAAAAAGAGTTTATAATTATACAAAGCAATTGGAAGGAAACAAAGCTTCCGGAAGGTTATGACGAAATACCAGAACCGTAGGTACACTTCTTGTTTAACAAAATATAAAATGCGACAAATACTTAGGAACTTCGATACTACCTGTTCTTTTGCAATATCTTCGTACATTAAAAATAATTTTTAAATTACTACTTGAAGAAGAGTTTTTGAAGCAAAACACACACACCTGATGTTGTGTTATAATTGTGCTATAATTTATATTTGTTACCTTGGGGTGTGGAGCGAAGCCGACGCAAATCAGAATTTTCAAGAATCACCTAGACAATCGTACATTTTATTTTTCCCCTACAACAATGTAATCTGATTGTAAACTACTATATCTAGCAAATACCACTGCAAATACGATGAATGAATTAAAATTTTCAGTCCAATTATTGTTGGGCGTTAATTGCTCTATTGTGTCTGATAGCGTTACTTAATATTTGTAAATGATTTTCACTTGTGGGTTTTAATGTAAGGTCAACAAGAAAAGGTCACATTTAATTCACTTTTTAACCTCGTCTCAAGTTCGAGCAATAACGTCCATTTGACAAAAAATCTCAGCTTTTGGATTTCTAAGTATAACAACTATTATAAATGTTTTTCGATGATTTGAACAAATATTTCTGAAACGGTTCTGCAATTTTTTTTTTTGTAAAAAAATTCTATTTCTACGCTACATTAGTCTGGTAAAATGAAAACGAAAACGAAAGTAACGTGAAACGAACAAATCATTTCTACCTGTTGAAGAACCAAGGTAACAATAGCCACCCGAAATTAAAAAATCGAGTTACTCAATTTAGCAATTTTTTTGATACAGGAAATCTCACGCTATATTATAGGATAACGTTATTAATATATTTTAAATAGAATTTCGATTTTAAGTAGGTACCGGATGTGATATCGAAAGAATTTCCGTTTCAATAGCGTCTCCGTCATTTTATATCAATTCAAAGAAATGGTTTTCTATTGTGTACAGAAAATAAAAGGACGACAGTTTAAATATTTCGAAAAATATACTATTTAGGAAAGGGTTCTATATTGCTTATTGCAATATTGTCGGTTTGAACAAATTGGACATGGTGGTGATACCAATGGTGCATTTCCGTAAGCACGAAGGTCGGTACGACGTTATTCTCATCTTATTTCTGAACTTTATGACTTAATTTTATTAGGGCCATAACTTTCGGTTTCTTAACTTTTACGTTATATAACTGACAATATGTTTTGAAAATTATGTACCAAAAGTGACGGCAGTAATTTGCATCCCAGCCCAATTTGTTATTGTTAAAATTCTTGGAAAAGAGTTACATTTTGTGAATCCATTGTTGGTTTTGGATTTATTTTATTGGAACTTTAAAGGGCGGCATGGCTTTAATCGACATACTACCACACTATCAACTGTCTGGGAGTGTGTTTGAAATTCAATTTATATAGTAGAATAGGCTATGAAGGTAGAGAAGAAAATAATTATTGAATGGTATAATTTCAAAATAATTTCTAAATTAAAAATTTTTAAAAACGTAGTTGTCAACGGTAAAACTT
Organism: Cantharis rufa; assembly: GCA_947369205.1. Classification (NCBI taxonomy): domain Eukaryota; kingdom Metazoa; phylum Arthropoda; class Insecta; order Coleoptera; family Cantharidae; genus Cantharis; species Cantharis rufa. Next base: position 15,058,657 of record OX376306.1, on the reverse strand, counting down.
TGTGTAATCCTAAGTCAAAATTAACAACTTGATTGGAAAATCTTGGCCCAATTATCATTCTCGCAGTGCGGTGTTACAACCGATTATGAACCGAGAGAAAAGAAAATTTTGATTCTGATTTACAAAATTCGTATACAATTTGACTTGTGCGAATTACAAATAAATGCAAGTCAGATAATAATAATTACAAATATCATTTTTATGTAGTATCTACTACTATATATAGGATATTAAAAAATTTACTTTAATTAAAATTTAATTAAAAAAAAAAGTTTTTCTCAAATTTTACCGGTCCACGGCCACGGGTCAGAAAAAGTTGAAAAACGCTGTGTTAAAGGATTCCATAATACACCACCGGGTCTAAAAGCAAGATAAACTTATCGGTGCATCAAACGAACACTTGGTTTGAATATGGCTTCGATATATTGAGATTGTATAGAATTTTTTTCCACATTTAGAGAAATTTGAGGAAACATTTTCCACGTTCCGAAGAGGCAAGAGAATAATAGCACGGAAGTATCCTTAGTTTTTAAACATTTTTTTATGAGTTTAAAAGTTTAATCTATTAATTTATGAACTAAACAAGAAAAATTTCAATATTTCAGTTTTAAAGCAAACAAGCGAATAATCCGGGAGCGCTTAATTGTTAAAATAATTTTAATGGATTCAAAAGTTTCGTTTATTAATATAAATATTTACTACATTTTAAAGAAAAATTTCAATATTGAGAATTTTGAGCAAACAAGCTAATGGTCGAGGAGTTCTTAATCTTGAAAATAATTTTTCAATAATTTGATATTTTCACATATTTATTATAATATTGTAAAAAATTCAATATTCCGATTTTCAAGCATACAAACGGATAAATTCTTAATTTTTTAAATAATTTTTATGCTTTAAAAAATTGCATTTCTTTATGTATTGACCATATTTAAAGAAAAATTGAGTGCGACCTTTTACATTTCGTATCATGTGTTTGAAAGCGACCGGGGTCGCTTGAACCATTTTCGGCAAAGTCACTTTCAAAACCAAGAGTTTGAAGTCAGCGTATTTGATAGTATATACAGGGTGTCCCGGATACACTTTACATAACTTAGGTGGTGATAGAGGACACTTTTCTAAGAAACATTTTTAACAAAACATAATTATTTCTAAATTCAAGCTCTCGAGAGTTAGGCTTCTTTAAAGCATGGTTTTTAATTTCCACCTTCACGTGGCCATAATCCTCAAATATTGATTTTTCAGTAAAAATGGATTAGTTGTTTTTTAAAGAGCGTGAAATAATTTACAAAATAGATTCATACCTCTTATTGTCTAAAATCACCCTCTTTCGAGTTATAAATTAAAGTAAGTAAAAAATTGTTGGAAAACTCGAGATTTTGTGGCTCTTAACGCAAGAAGAAATATTATAAATAATATTCTACATCTTTGAAAACGATCACAACTATGTATTGAAAATGAGGGTGGTTATTTTGAATACTTACTTAAATAATGTACTAGTTAAGTAATAAAATAAATTTTTAATAAAATAAAAATTTTGTTACTTTAATTTTGTGTTTTGAAGCTGCCTTATTTATTATTTTCTGATCATCTGTAAAAGAGATTGGTTTTTCAAAAATTTTTACTAAGCAAAAGTTGTAGTCCGTTAAATTTCCTATCCGGAACGGACATCAGAATTTTTGTAACATTTTAGTTTAAAAGATATAGGGTTTTGAAAAAATTTAAAATAAAAAAAGCTTGAATTTTTCAATATTTTTTTACTTACTTTAATTCATAACTCCATAGCCGTTGATTTTACACAAAAAATGTTGGAGTCATAGTTTGTAGATTACTTCACGCTCTTCAAAAAAGCACTAATCATTTTTACTAAAAAATCAATATTTTCCGGGCTATGGCCACGTGAAAGTGGAAATTAAAAAGTGTACTTTAACGAGGCCTAAGTCTTGAGAGCTTGAATTTAGAAAAAAAATTATGTTAAAATGTTTCTTAGAAAAGTGTCCTCCATATCTATCATCACCTAAGTTTATGTAAAGTGTATCCGGGGACACCCTGTATGCAGTGGCGGCTCGTGACATTTTCCAGTGGGAGGGCACAAAATAAAAGAAGTAGTTTTTAAAATATAAAATTTATTTTTTTGATAATTATTTTAAGATAGTGCTTGTTTTTGGTTTTGGGATGGGAGGGCACGTGCCCCTGTGCCCTTTATGACAAGCCGCCACTGCCTGTATGTCTTAATGAATCATAGTTATGTTATCAGACTACTAGTGGATAAGGTTATAATGGCGTTATCTGCATTACATAAACATCTGAGAGAAATTCAAAAACGAGGGAAAATTTTAATTGAAAATTCTGCAACCGAAATAAATTTTGAAAGTTGCAACATTATTTTCAGGAGATGATTTTTCAAGTTCAATGGGGTTGAAAATTTCATAACTAGATCAAAATTTTTTAACTAACTAGCAACTGTTAAAATAGATGGCAGGGTTGTTTAATCATTTTATGGAAAATTAACAAAGGACAGTCCCAAATATTTGATAATACCAGAGGTAAAAATCAGCCTTACCTATACTTTGGAGTACCATGAAGACAATGCAAGGCGTAGAGATAAAATAAACAGCAATAAAATTAATTGTAAATGCTTTGTTTTGCATATCCTTACAATCAATTTTTGAAAATATTTATTAATGAGTTTTAAATAATTATGTTCTTTAATGAATGAATGTTCCTGTTTTTGCGAACACTGCATATTCTGTAAAATAAAAATAGTAATTTTTGTCTCGAAAATTTTCATAACCATGTAGAGGTATAAATATGCAAAATTCTGATGCTGAATCAGGTCATTAAGGGCTTACGGTGTTAACTAAAGTGAATTTAAAAATAAATTGTTCAGTGTATAATCCAGAATATCTAAATTTTTAAAATTAAAAATGTAATCTGCATGATATGGATATGTTGAGGGTTTATTTTTTGTATAAATTTTATTAGGCATGCCTGCAAAAGTTTTTGTTCTGCATTTTTCGGGATTTTAAGCTCGACCGCAGAAAATGCAGTGATTTACAACGAAAGAACATAATTTATTGCATAACATAAAAGCTTAAGTTTTTTCTATATGTTCCAAAATCAAACAGCAGTCAGTTATTTTCAAAAGAAATTTAAATCGTTTGTGCTTCATCCAATTAAGTGACGATTGCTTCATTACTAAAAAGTTGTAATCAGACTTAAAAAATAAGCGATTGTGTGAGCACTCACGAAAAGAAGTTGGCACAATGGTAAAATAACCGTTATGTTTTGATAAAGTAAAATCACGATCAGAATTTTAAAATATGTGCACATTCTTGGGAAATTGATTTGTACCTGTAGACTTCGATCTACTTTATTATGTGATGGAATTTTAACAGCAAAGTGAGACAATATAATTGAATTCCTGAGGTGATTTGAGAAGTTTTGGTTTTTAAACAAAAAAGTTAACCAGCCGGTTTTTTTCAATTTTCCTTTATGGTAAATGTCTACTGGAGACTGGAAAATGGAGATAAGAGATTCGCCTCTGCGAGCATTATTGAACGTACATATATACTCACAATTTCCATTTTTAACCCAGGGCAACTTAGCCAAATAATTTATCAAATTTAAATAGATATATTCAAGAGGAACAATCGGTCAACCCTTTCATAAAATACCCTTTTATTATTTTGATACGTACATCTGCATTGTAAGATAAATTTATGCAATGTTCTTGTAGATTTTTTTAATTATCTAGGAAAATACAAGAAGCACTTCAGGATTCTTGAATTGTAATTTATTATTATTATTAACAAGAATTGTTGCAAAAATATTTATCCGCGGTTGGCAAAGTGGTCGTGCTGCAACAAATGGCTACAAGAAACTCAAGCAAAACCGGGAAGTAAACCTGAAAAGGCCAATAACCTGAGAACATCGTCGGTCAAGCTTATTCCAGTTTGCTCATTTAAATTTTAAACTTGCTTTATCTATTATTCATCCTTTCACAAATTTAGTTTAAGGCAAGTGCTGCCAAATATCCGATAATTAAAAGTCTATTTAATTTCATACCAATCGCTACCTTCCTGGTTCTGCTGTTTGCTGACGACACCTAAGTTTAGACAGACAACAAACGAATCTCCTTGTCTAAAATAAATTTTGACGTTTGCCTTTCACGAATTGAGAAATAACCAAGAATCTAAGATTTAAAAAGAATTTTAAATAAATGTATGACAACTTTTAAATTTCATTAATTTAAGAAAAAAAAGTTATGCAATTTTACTTTTCAAGCGTAGAAATACGAAGGATATAACAGTAACGACATCTTTCAGTTATTTTCAAAAACATAGACTTTAAAATTATAGTTTTCTAACTTGCAATTGAGAGAGATTTCCGGAATCAAATACCTGTTTTAGACCAGCTTTCTGGTGTTGCACTAATTTGTAACTAATTATTTTAGACCTACCATGTTTCAAATACAATAAAATTTCTATATAGCAATATCATTTATGTTAGGCAACCCAAATTACAATAGATTAATATTTTGAAGCTTTTCTGACTTTGCTGATCATTTAAATAGTACATTGTCTTATTCGGATTAAAAGTGAAACTTTGTTTGACAAGCAATTTTTGCATTTGCAAGGCGGAGCGCCAGCGGAGCCGAGCGAATGCAATAATTGCACGTCAAACAAAGTCACTTTTAATCCAAATGAGACATATTACTTTTTCTCCAACCAAAAATTAAATAAAATTTAAAATATAAATACTTAATTTTAAAACATTATTTGATGTAATATCAGAAAAGTCACTTTGACATTTAAAAATTGTATAATTTCAAAGAGTGCTTTTTCTATATTGTTTGAATTTGCAATAACTCCAGAACGGCGCTAGATATCAAAAAACTGAGCAAAAAATTCTCCCCCCTCGTCACAGACACACCCCCATGAATTATCGGTAGGAAGGCATATGCAAAAATTTAGATCGATCGCGCACAAAAATAGTAAAAAATAAAATCACTTTTAAGTCATGCACAAAAAAGATTTTTTAGTGCATGTAAAAAAAAGTGTTGCTTAGCAATTTTCGCATTTTTATATTAATAACGAAAACGTCAACTTTTAGTTGACAACTACACTTTTTTTACGTGCACTAAAAAGACTTTTTTCTATTTTGCGTCTAAAACAAAGTTATTTCGAAACCCAGTCGCGTATCGAAATGGACAATATTTCGAAACGCAATTTTTTGTTTTAAAGGGTTGGTAACTAAACGTCAGTGAAAATTAAAACTAATGTTGTCACTATATTATAATATTATAAACCTATAAATTGATGTAAAGTAATGTTAATTGTCAATAAAATAATTAATAATAATAAAGAAAATTGTAAACTGCAAGTATAATTTCGTTTATTTAAACTTTTATGCGATCTCCTAACCTGAAAATTTTTTGTTACCAACTATCACAAATATACAAAAAAAATTCAAATTTACTATTATTTAATAAAATGCACATTTTAAATATTTTTAGGGCTTATAAAGTTCAAAATAGAAAAAATAGTATAAGAAACTCGTTTTATAAGACGTTTTATCGCACTTATCCTTTAGAAAACTCCCCGCTACGCGGCTCGTTTTCTAAACGGATTGCGTGCGTTAAAAACGCCACTTATAAAACTAGTTTCTTAATATACTATTTTGTGCATGACTTAAAAGTGATTTTATTTTTTAGTATTTTTTGTGCGCGATCGATCTAAATTTTTGCATATGCCTTCCTTCCTTAATTCACGGTGGTGTGTCTGTGACGAGGGGGGAGAATTTTTTTGCTCAGTTTCTTGATATCTAGCGCCGTTCTCGAGTTATTGCTAATTCAAGCAATTTAGAAAAAGCACTCTTCGAAATTACACAATTTTTAAATGTCAAAGTGACTTTTCTAATATTACGTCAAATAATGTTTTAAAATTAAGTATTTAAATTTTAAATTTTATTTAATTTTTGGTTGGAGAAAAAGTAATATGTCTCATTTGGATTAAAAGTGTCTTTGTTTGACGTGCAATTATTGCATCAAAATTGCTTGTCAAAGAAAGTTTCACTTTTAATCCGAATAAGACAATGTACTATTGTCCGCTCCGGATACCAAAACATTTGCTTGATTCATCGATTGCCTTAGTCGATATTTTTTTATTATTTATTCTTTTCGACATATTAATTTGAGCAATTAAGGCAAACCTATCGAAAGGGGAAGCTCGCGATTAGTTCTCGTTCTTTGCAAGTCTCTTTTGGTAGTGGTTCTCATCACTCAGGTAATTAATTCAAAACATTTTTCCTATTCACCCTCATTTTAAAAGCTTTCAAATTATTCAAATTATTCACAGTGAAGTATTCATTTTCAGCTCCACTAAATGTCACAACAGTTTTTCGGCGGTAAATATAATGTTTTAATATATAAATATAATGGCGGTTTTATAATGCAAAACAACAATAAATAAAACAGGTAAATGACTTTAAAAGAGACTTAAATTAAAGAAAACGATATTTTAAATTTTATTGTTTAATTCAATGAAGAAATCGGACGACTGAAAAAATATTAATTTATTCCCGGAGTTTTAAAACACGAAGAGACAAACAATTGAAAATCTAAAGGTGGATCCAGACACTGCGAGGCTGCCGCGCGCGGCACGCTTCGCGCTGTGTGGACGGTGATTTTCTTATAGAGGTGGATCCAGACACTGCGAGGCTGAAGCGCGCGGCAGCCTCGGGATACAAGCCTCGCGCTGTGTGGACCATGTTTCCTGCGAGGCTGCCGCGCGCGGCACGCTTTGCGCTGTGTGGACGGTGATTTTCTTAAGGTGGATCCAGACACTGCGAGGCTGAAGCGCGCGGCAGCCTCGGGATACAAGCCTCGCGCTGTGTGGACCATGTTTCCTGCGAGGCTGCCGCGCGCGGCACGCTTCGCGCTGTGTGGACGATAATTTTCTTATAGGAATTTCATTAAGTAGACATGTGTCGAGCGAGGCAAAGCTGCCTCGCTAGCCACATCGGAATGGTCTAGCCCATGTTTACAGTAACGGAGATACAAAACGGAGCTGCCTCGCTGCGAGCCAAATTTTGTCGGTCGACTCAAAGAAAAGACTACGTACAAAAGTGGTCGAGTAAATAAACAAAGTTTCCAAACAGGATAAAGTTAACATTACTGTCATACTTGGGTATTTAATTGAAGATATATTGCCATTAAGTGTTCAATTTTAGGTGTTATTTATTGCATAATTTATGACCATGTGCATTTCAAATTTTAAAACTTTTAAAATTTTAGCCTAACTTGTCATTGTCTATACACGTCATGTTTATACATATTAGTTTAAAAATAGGAATATGTTGTTATTTTCCAGCAAACAATTGTTTTCTTTTTTTTATTGATTAATTAGTAGGTAATCGGCAAATAAAAATGCAAAATTGTAAAAGAACATCGCAAACTAACTAAATTGATAATAAAATAAATACATAATTAGTTACTTTTAGGTAATCATTATAAAATTGATTAGTACTACAATTATTTAATTACAGAAAGAATGAATGTTATGATAAAATTTTCATAGATGTAAAAAAAACATTATGCAAGTTGTAGGTAGGTAATTATTATTAGTTTATCGACTTCGTTTAGTAATTATTTTTCGAACTTATAAATCAGAAATAATAAACCTCAGGTAAGTGCTATGATATTCACAACAATAACACCAATATATCTTTTACTAACGTTTTCACGCTACTTAAAGAATAAGTGTAACTGGTAATATTTTTGAAATAAATAAGAAAGGTTTATCCGTGAACTTATTTATTCTTTCTTAAAAAAATTTTTTAATTATTTCTTTAAAAGATTGGATTTATAACTTCCATGCTCCGTTTACACGGTATTTATATACTCAGATGCCATGATAAGATGTCAACTAATTGGAGATGCATTCTACAGAGGCAACTACGCAATCGCAGGGGATACATTTGAAGCAGCCTTGAAAATTCTGGCTCGCGCTAGCTGAGACACAATTGGTCCACACTGAGCGAGGCACCTGCCTCGCGCAGCAGCCGCGCGCGGCAGCCTCGCAGTGTCTGGATCCAGCTTTATAGGAATTTCATTAAGTAGACATGTGTCGAGCGAGGCAAAGCTGCCTCGCTAGCCACATCGGAATGGTCTAGACCATGTTTACAGTAACGGAGATACAAAACGGAGCTGCCTCGCTGCGAGCCAAATTTTGTCGGTCGACTCAAAGAAAAGACTACGTACAAAAGTGGTCGAGTAAATAAACAAAGTTTCCAAACAGGATAAAGTTAACATTACTGTCATACTTGGGTATTTAATTGAAGATATATTGCCATTAAGTGTTCAATTTTAGGTGTTATTTGTTACATAATTTATGAGCATGTGCATTTCAAATTTAAAACTTTTAAAATTTTAGCCTAACTTGTCAACGTGTATACAAACTGTACACGTCATGTTTATACATATTGGTTTAAAAACAGAAATATGTTGTTATTTTCCAGCAAACGATTGTTTTCTTTTCTTTTAAATAAAAATTAAAATTGTAAAAAAACATATTGCAAACTAACTAATTTGATAATAAAATAAATACCTAATTAGTTACTTTTAGGTAATTATTATAAAATTGATTAGTACTACAATTACTTAATTACAGAAAGAATGAATATTATGATAACATTTTCATAGATGCAAAAAAACATTATGCAAGTTGTAGGTAGTTAAATATTATTAGTTTATCGACTTCGTTTAGTAATTATTTTTCGAACTTATAAATCAAAAATAATAAACTTCAGGTAAGTGCTAAATGATATTCACAACAATAACACCAATATATCTTTTAGTGACGTTTTCACGCTACTTAAAGAATAAGTGCAACTGGTAATGATTTTGAAATAAATAAGAAAGGTTTATCCGTGAACTTATTTATTCTTTCTTAGTAAAAATTTTTAATTACTTCTTTAAAAGATTTGATTTATAACTTCCATGCTCCGTTTATACGGTATTTATATGCTCATATGCTATGATACGATGCCAACTAACTGCAGATGCATTCTATAGAGACAACTACGCAATCGCAGGGTATACATATGAAGCAGCCTTGAAAATTCTGGCTCGCGCTAGCTGGGATACAACTGGTCCACACTGTGCGAGGCAGCTGCCGCGCGCGGCAGCCTCGCAGTATCTGGATCCGCCTTTATATCGACCAAATTTTATAAAGTAGTTTTTGCAATAGAATAATGAAGAAATTCAAGTCGTAGGACATGAAATGCATCTTTTCATGTTTTTCATGTCTCCCGTTGCCTATACCATCTCAAAACTTTTGAGTTTGTGCTAATCACTTTGCACATTCATCCTACCTATAGACTCAAAATTTTAGATGTATTTTGCTCCCCCCCCCCCCAATTTCAACTTTGGATCCAAAAACTCGTTTGTATCTGTTTCTTTATTTTTGATTGTACCCATTTAGTTTTTTCCATTTAAATATTTTTAAACTTTTCAGGGGGGGGTTGAGTTTTTTCCAGTTTCTCTTTTTTTTAAGGTTTCCAACCTTCTTTACACACGGTGTAGGTTTTTTTTAAAATAAAATTTATGTTTATGTTTGACAATGATACAAAAGTTTTATTCAGTCATATTTAAGCCTTTTACGAAACCAAATAACTAAATAATACAAAAGAAATCCAAAAAGGTAAATAATTGATGATAAAATATTTTACTGAAGGAGTGGGAAAAGAGAATACTCGTATATTATGTTCTCTCACTACATAGAACACATAAATAAGACATCAAAAAATAACTTGTGCAAATCTAACTACATCTGTAGTAATGTTCTGCACTATTGTAGTACTATTGCTAATATCCTTATTTAATAAATGTATTTTAAATTAGACTTCGTTAATTATAGCCGAATTTTTAATAAACAAAAATTCAGTTTTTCTATTTCCGTAATTTTCGATTTGAGGAGGCTTCGCTAATTTTATCATTATTGTGTTGTCAAGTCAACCATGGTCAGGGCCGTAGTTAGTTTTGCTGATGATTGGGTCGTTATTGGAAAACCATTTTTCTAAAACGAGTCAACTGGTTCATAGTAGTTGCATCGATGAAGAAGAAAATGCCAGTTTTTCCTGTATAATTTCCCCTTCTTCAACTAAATTTAAGCCTAAAGGCTTATTATTTACCATTAAAGTACAAAGTTTATACTTGGCATTCATGGTTTCTGTGAGCATTTGAATAACATTTTAGTAGGTTGCTAATCCCACTAGATGCATAGCCCATAGATCAAACTTGGACTTTAGATCACAGCAGTGCAGTCGGCACGACCAATCATTGAACCGAAAATACCACACTGCTGGTCTTTGCTGACAATTTGACACCATAAAAGCAACTTTTTTACATTTCAAAATATTTCTTTTAATTAGTGACTTGAGTTAGAGCCACTACCAGTTATCCTGAAATTTAGAACTTCATTGCATTGATTTACAACAATCTGCATTAACTATGATTCAGGCGTAAGTAACTCTGCATTTGATTAAACAACTTTTGAGGAATGTTATGTATTGGCAAAGGTATTCCTTTTCATTGTTTGTTGTGGAGTAGACCACAGGTTTAAGGTAAAAAATATTGATCAGTCAACTGACTTGAAATTAAGATTATTTAAGTATTCATTAGGTTTTGGATCCAAACATATTAGTTACACCATAAATGTGTATAAATTTTACTGTGTGGACGTATCAATTTATGATAAATATCTCAAATTATTCTGTATATTTTTATCTTATTATTTTCTAGCGTCTATTCGACGTAGCCAGTTCGGCGCAGGGACGATTCGGTGCAAGGACGATTCCACAAATCCCATTTATTTATTCACAAACTATTCGGAATTCTCACAATATACTTCGAGATTTCAGAAATAGAGATCTTATTGATTATTGGCGTAGACTACACATAAATTTTAAAATGCAAAGGTAGAGTTTTGTAGTTACTATTGCATTTAAATGCTTGTAATAAAATACTTTTAATTTAAATAAATTATTTTATATATTGAGGTGGTGACGCCTCCCAACACCACACACTTACCCCCTTTAGTGTTCTTGTACTCCTTTACATGCTCCACGTTGGATCAAAAGCAGTCGTAGTTCTATATTGAGATATATTCTATATATAGTTCTCTTCTATATTGCCGAATCCGACTTTTTCGTATCGTGTCTAATCAAATATTATTCTAGTTTTTTATATTTGCGGAGCACGACCTCTCCGTATCGTATCTCAACTAAGACTCCTTGTGCTCTTTCTACCATTGCCTTAGCAACCTCCAATCCTTTTTTATAGTGCTTAATCTCGTCTTAATTTTTTTATTTTGAATTTTAATGATACCTGGTTGCTTCTCTTTTGCCATAATGGCAACCGCTCACACATTAATTTATCTTATGTTATAATAATTTTTACAAATATAATTTAGAGAGGTTTGCATATAATAATTTAGACAACCATAATATGGCTTTTCTTACTCCACTTGTCTTTGATCTTGGGAATATTAATGAAACATGTCGTCCATACAAAACAAACATGTCAATTGACAACACCACTTCAAACACGCAGTCTGTCTGCTCCCAACTTTGTTGTTAACCCATCTTTTTCAGAATCAAGATTCTGGTCTAAACTCTTCGGTTCTTCAATGGACATCGCAATATCTATACTTTATGTACATATGTTGTTTTACACCTACTCTGCTCTCATAAGGAAGAAAGCAGCAAATTTAATTATGTAGTTTTGAGTAAAACGTCCAAACGGGTTATGTTAAATCGTTCTTTTGTATTACTATAAACTTCCAATTGGTCTGGCGCTGAAAATTCGAAATAGGGGAGACTGCGGCAAAATGCCTATTTTGAATTTTTAGAAATATCTGGAAAAAATTAGTACAAATACAAATAAAGAAGGCACAAACAGCTACAAACGAGGTACAAACGATTTAAACTATTTTACATCTAAATTCCGAAATGAAGAGAGCTGGCGAAATGCACCTCAACATTTTTCACTATATCAGCACTAGTAAGTCTGTGACTTTACTTCAGAAATCTATCTTGATGGCTTTTAATTTCAGTCGATTTCTTTATTTAATTTAAACCAAATAAAAAATGACAAGAAAGGAAACAATAAATAATAAAAAATTAAAAATAAGCTAATGCAGAAGAATGCCCAAGAAATAAACTCGGTAATAAAATTAATAATAAATGTTTAATAGAAAACATTAATAATAAAAAGTAATAAAATAAAAGTAATAATTGGAAGATGCAAAAGAAGTTTAAAATCGTAAAAGTTGGTATATTATGTAAAAAATGAGAGTTTAAATATAAAAAATTTAAATTTACTGACAAAAATAAAATCTGGACATTTTGTCCAGGGCAAAAATATCCTGGATGGGAACAAAAAATTTGTTTTACCAGAATAATGAAATAAATTTATTCTTGGAAAATGAGATTTGGACTCCCAATGCAAAGATATTTTTATAATAGTCAAGAGATAGACAACATGGTATTCTACTGAAATGAACCATAAACCAGTGGCAACGTATATGGGTTTGCATAATTTTGTTTGATTTAAAATTTTAGAATGTAACGATAATTAAACTGCTTGAAAATCGATTTTGATTATAAGTTGAAAGATAACTCATTTAATTTTATTGCACAGTAGAATATTATGTAATTTGTAAAGAGCATTGTTTTAGAATCCAATTGAAAGATCAAAGTAATGATGAAATGATGATGAATTGGTAATTCAAAGAGATATAAATATTTGAACTCCTTATTTCTTATCTGTAATTCTTGTTTAGGAAGCAAAAAATTTTTTTTGTAAATGTAATAAATAAAAGAGTAAAATTATTTAAACTTTTATTAACAATTTTTCACACCATTGAAATTTGAGCTTCTTTTTATATAAAAATGAGCAGTGCTGACTAGCAATTTTTAAAAGTTTTTGAACAAAAATATGTAGCCCATCTTAACAATAAACAATAATTTTAACACTATACAGAGTGACACATTAAAGCAAGCCATTTTGGGAATATTTTTAATATATAAAATTTGGACAAAAATATATACATCTATCAGGTCAACAAGTCTCCCAATATGTCAAAGTTTAATGTTCCATTTAGTATAATAAATAATAATACAAACAAATATTTACATTTTTAAATTTCCCTTAAAATTTAATCAATTTTAATTTCCTTTTTAAATATACTAAAATTAATCCTTATTGTTAAAAGTGCATAAATTATAAATAGGATAACTTTAAGTGTTTGCCACGCAATCCACGCCAAAAGAAGTAAGACGATCGCCACATCGATCAAGTAATATTGGAAAAAATTTAAATCCTTTGCGGGAGATTGCAAGTGTGTCGCTCCCCGATGCCGCAAAACATATTCCGTCCAAAAAACGGCCCGTTCGAGCGGCCCCTCTTTTTGGTCCCTAAACAAAATTTGTCTTCTCATAACTTCCTCTTTGTATGTGGGATCATAAATAATTTTTTTGATTGCTTTCAATAAAATTTCTGACGTCAACGACGAAAGTTCCAATTTTAACGCGTAACCGTCCAGTTCAGCTTTTGCCGCATTGGAATCGTGGTCGCAAAACACCGGAAGAGATACTATTGGAACACCGTGATAAACAGTTTCAAACATGCTTAATAGTCCACCGTGGGTTACAAAAGCACGAAGTTTTCGATGACCCAAGATGTCCTGTTGAGGCAACCATCGTCCAAGTCTTACATTTGGTGGTAAATCAGGCATGTAATCCGAAGCCTCCCATTTCCAAAGAACTCGTTGAGGAAGTTGTCTGAAAACATGCAAAAATAGTCGTCTCAGTTTTTCAGGCATGTTGGCTGCTTTCACGGAAGATCCCATACTGACAAAAATGAATCCGGCGTCTCCACTACCTTTGATGAATTCTTCCAAATCCTGAAACAAACAAACATTTAATGCTCAATGCTCTTGACCTACACAATTTTTCACAAAATATGTCAACAATAACAAATTTAATATTCCTTTGAATTAATTAAATATTTTACTGTCAATGAATTACACATTTTACGTAGAAATTTAAAGGTTAGTCGGTCATGTTGATCTACTAACTGTATTTTAACCTTAGTAATATTTTGGTTATAAACAAAATCTAGACAAGGTAAGTCTGGTAAAATAATTAACTAAAATTTTTTTTTACTTACCGCAGGTAATGGTTTTGCTGGCTTACAATGTATGCAGGCAATTTCTGCAACATTCGGTAAATAGGATCTTGGATACGTAACGGTAGCGTAAGAGTTTTGAAGTATAAAGCTGACATTTTTTGCTGTCTCATAAATTGGAGGAATATCTCGTCCTAAATGCTGCCTTAATACTCCTTGAACAAATCCTCGTACCATAACTGAATGCAGCATCAATCCAGCTACGTGCCACAAAGTGTTGATGGTTTTTTGAATCAAATTCATATTATCGGTGAACGGAAGAGCCAAAAATGGGGTAACACTGAAAGGGGTTGGATTACCAGCTAAAGATAAAGTGACGGCATAAAATCCCACGGTGTTGATGTACATAAATGGAGCTTTGAAGCGATGAACAAATCCATACGCACATTCAGGATAAGCTCCATCCAATATTAATAGATCAAATTTTTGATTGGTGTAAAGAAAGTCTTTCGTCTCCGGATCAGATAGTAACATATCGCACGCCTAAAATAAAAAATTTAATCAATAATTATTACATCACTATCTAATCGTAGCAATTAAATTTACATGATAACTCAATTTAGATTCTTTAGCAACTCGGCAAATAATTTCAAACTTGGAGAGTCAATTAATTTCTTAATAAGAGGAAAGTAATAACAATAAATTCGATCATAAAAACAATCCGACGCTTTTTACATGACCAATTAAATTTAATAGACGATATTGGTAGGTATTTATAATTTGATTATCCAAAAATAGACCAACATTAAATAATGACTTACACAATAATTATTTATTACCAATTCAAATTTATTTATTTAGATTTTGATAAATAATTACTGTTCATCGCTTTTGCTTTTTTAAAAGAGTTTTTTGTGAGCAAAAAGAAGACATTATGAAAAATTTTATATTAGCTTTACACTTAGATTTCATTCTTGAGTAGTTTTCAAATATAATCGCAACAAAAGTACCTGAATTATGAACGTTTTATAACATTTTCACATTTAATTTTCTAACATTGTAAGAGAAAGCATATACGTAGCGGTCCAAAGGATGATTTTTTTTCAATTGTTTTTACATAAAAAATTCAATAAAACAATTAACTCCTTGCACTATATTATTAACACCTTTAAAAGGCTTTGCGAATTCTTAATTCTGTTATATTTTGCACCCTTGCAGCTTTCATTCCCGTTACTGCTGTTTACTTTAGTGTTCGTAGTTTTAGTAATTTCTTGTCCAATCTAATATCAGTAATTCGATTAAAATTTGAGAATCGCTACTTTAATTTCACCTAATATGCGGGTAGCATATAATTTTTTATGTACACAACGAAAAGAGATACAATCAACTTTTTTTGTATAATTTATGTGTAAACGATGAAAAACTCTACTAAATGCTGGTTTTGGAAAAACGTCTTGTGATTTAAAAAATTTATGTTTGGATTATTTATTCATTTGAAAATTAAAACACAAAAGCGATGAAGAGATAATGAAGACTAATTTATGAAAAATTGTAAATCCACTTCATTTAAACTTGTCATTGATAGTGGCCGGTTGAGTACAACGCGTTTTCGAAAACCTTTAATTTTCATTTAGGACTTTAATTAAAGCTTTTGTTCTGTTTTCAATAAGCTCTTTGAATCTGTTCAGCGATTAGTTTTAATAAGCAGTCTAGCCGTGGATTAATTTTTTTAAACTTTTTGTATTTCATTTTTATGCTAATTATATTGAGCTGTAAACAAGGATAAATTGTGATTTGTGACTGTCAACATCCTGCAATTGATATTAGTATTACACCGTTTGAGAGTTACTGCTATCAACTCGAACTCTTGTTTCTTAATTGACCTGTAATTGTGCACTTGAACAATCTATGGTGAAATGATGACGTACAAAGACGAATGAAACAAGAATTTCATATAAATTCCTACTTTGTATGCTTATGCAATCCAAAAAACTGACATTCCAATACGTAACACTTAAATCCCAATTTCCCTTTTCTCATTCAAGTTTAACGAACTGATGGATTAACTTTGGTCCGATTAATTTTTGTTCTAGATTAATCGAATACCCTTAAGCCATATTTTAACACCACAACAATTGTAAGCAACATGCGTTTGTAACATGTAATTAGAAAGTTGTTGATAATTAACGTTAAAATTTGTAAATATGTAAACGATTCTTCGAAAAATTTATTTGTATAAGATATCCACTTAACATTTAATGGAAATTGTAATAGGAAATCCTTCCCCATTAAAAGTTTTTTTTTTAACTTATTACGAGCGATGCAGTAATTTTACTATAAAAATTGTGAAACAGTTGTTGTATACGAATTTTCTCTGCAACCATAGCAAAAAGGAAACTTTTTAATGGCCATTTTAATTTTGAAATGACGCTCGCACGCAGGATAATTTAAAAGTTTAGTGCATAAAATTTAGATGGTTTTTGTAATTTTTTTAAATTAATTACGGTTTAGCCGTCTAAATATTTTTTGTGTTAATTTAAAATCTACCAGGCGAAGACAAATAATACAAAAAAATCAGTTTTACTGCACCAACTATGACAACGCTTGTAGAAAATTGATAAAAAAATGTTCTAGTTTTAGAAGTGAGTGTGAATTTGTTTAAAATATCTAAATTAGTACATTGAATTTCTTCTTCAGAAGAAGAAGAAGAAGTAGGAAGAGAGCAGAAGAAGAAGAAGAACTGCTCCGTTATCGTAGTTGTTGACAGTAGTCTACTATTCATTTTACAAATTTTAATAAATGTGATGACAAATAAATAAATCGAATAATATTAGATGAAGGACGGTTTCAAAACAAGTTTCATAATATACTATTACAAAATTAGTTTTCAAATCAAAAGATTTTGCACAAGTACATTATTGCTAATGAACTGCAAGCATTTTCGCACTTTACTTGATTTTTACATTAAATTAGAGATATATTGTTCTCTTTATACCTTCTAATATTTTAATTCAACTCCACCCCCATATAAAGGTTTTAAATTGGAATTTCTAATCATATGCCACCCCCAAAATTTAATTTCGTTTATTTCAAATGTTTAAAATTTATTTTTATTTATAAAATAAAAAAGTAACTAAAGTAAGTAAATTAATGATGAGTGGTAACGCGAGTTTCTGGTTTATTAGCCGTCATCGGCACCGCATACATGATAACAACCCACTTGTTGTTTACAAGTATACGAAATACTTTTTGTATTCCTGTAAATGCACGAACTTATGCATTATGAAATAAAATGTATAGTTTTGCAGTTTTTAAGGTTTCTTCTTCTTCAGGTGCCATCTCCATTAATGAAGGTGGGCAACAATTCTGAAAAATTCGTCTCGGTTTTGTGCTGTTCTGAGTAGTTCGTGCGAACCGAGTACCGTCCAGTCTCTGAGGTTTTTGAGCCAGGAGTATTGTCTTCTTCCTGGTCCTCTTTGGCCTTCTATTTTGCCTTCCATTATTAGTTTTAAGAAAACATATTTCTCATGTCGGAGGAGGTGTCCCAAGTATGCAGTCTTTCGCATTTTAATCGTGGCCAGCAGCTCTCTCTCTCTTTTCCAACTCGTCGTAGTACCTCTTCGTTGGTCACACGATCCATCCACCCCAAGCAACATTTTTCCTTGCCAACTTCTGAATATGCTGCCAGGGCCCTGGCAGGGACTTATCTAGAGCTTATTTGACAGGGCCCTTAACATTGCCTGTCACAGAGACCTGGCAGGTACTTATTAATGGTTATTTTGCAGGGCCTGTAAGTTTACCTGTGACAGGGACCTGGCAGGTACTTATTGAAGGCTATTTTACAGAGCCTGTAAGTTTGGGGGTTTCCGAACTGCGGCGCGGTCAAGTTGACCCTACTTAAAATGGTTCGAACTGCGGCGTGGTTACTTTAGGTGTGGATTAGTGAAAGTCCGAACTGCGGCGAGGTCACTTACAGGCATAAGAAGGGATTAATAATCCCGATTAGAAAAAGTTGAAGGGATTAATATTAAATATTTAAAGACAGTTTTTTTTTATTAATACCTACAAGTTAAATATAAATAATAATTAACTTTACGCAAGTTTATTACATCCACGATAGTGGTGCGAAACTTCTTTGATGAAAGAAAAACGATCTAATTCTCCGTTTTGATACTTTTCTACACTATTTGCAATATATTTTCTTTTTTCTTTGTACTTTCGATTTGCTGCGTAAGGTGCCATATTATTTAAACTATTCATTGCGATATATGTATCACTTTGCATGTCTTTTAGTACATTTAAAAAACTGAAAATGTTGGGGTGTGCAGTATTAAATTCTTTGTTAAATTTTGAGTGAAATGATTCACAAGCATTTGTCGTACGCTCTGTGGTTGCTGAGCACACCGCCCACATTTTCGGTGGGAAAACTGCCTGGCTTCCAACGTAATTTTTAAGTAAGTATTCTATATAATTTGAAATGCGTTCATCATTTGGCTGTATGGCAATAAAATCCACCATCAAGCAATTTTCTACTTCCTCCGGTGGCAAAAATGGCAATCCAAATGTCCAACCCAACCATTTACCTAAAATAATTAAAATTAACCTAATCAAACATTGAAATCAATTTAGTTCTACTTACAAATGTCTGATTCTTTATTTTTGTAATCAGATGTTAGTCCAAGGTTTTGCATTTTTCTGAACCACGTTTGGGCTAAATGAAATCGACATCCATAAACTGTAGAAGTTGGCCAAATCTTTTTTACTGCATTGTGTATGCTCATTTCAAAGTCTACCACTACTTTTTTAGGAGTAAACTGAAGGCCAAGTTTTTGCACACAATTTATAATTTCGCTCATTAGAGTTCCATATGTTTCAGTATGTTTATCTTTTAGCAAAGAAAAAACTAAAGGCACATAATGCCCATTAAAAATCCCATGAATGGTAAAGAATTGCTTAAAATATTTTGCACAATAGCTGAATGTGCCGTCCATATAAATTCTTTCAGCAGTTGAAAGCAATCTCAAATTCGATTCACAAGAAAACACTATTAACCGTTTAGTGGAGTCGTTAATTAACAAAAATGGTTCGTTTCGTTCGTTGGTTAAAATTTCTATAGAATTTAATGCATCTATTACATCAGCTTCATTTTTTGGCAAATTGGGTCGGTGTGAACTTCTAGCATAATGTATATTTTTTCGAATTCTTACCATATCTGATTTTGTTAAATTAGTTGCGTTATCTTCTGTTTTTATTAATTTGTTGGGGGGCGCATTTAAATCTTCTACCGCTTTTCTCTTCACACTGTTGTTAACCGTTTGTCTTAATAATGTTGCACTTGCTTCATGATTATGTTGTGCTTGATTTTTAATTATTACTGTTGAATTGTCATCTGTCACAAGTTTTATTTGCGGTGCACTTTTTATGTGTGCACGACCATTTGATCCCCTCAACTGTTTCATCTCTTTTGTAAAATTTAAAATTTTCGAACAAAATTAAAGGCTTACCGCGTTGGCTTAAAATAAATTCCATTTTTGTTTTTTGATACTTTCGTACTGTTAATAATAATTATTATAAGTATATTAAGTTTGATTATTACGTATAGATTACAATTACTCATCATTACCAATTACTAATGTTTAAACTTTAAAATTGAAAAAGACAGAACTAAATTAAATTTATACAGGTATGTACTCTAGGGGGGGGGGGGTACTCTGCATGAAAAAAAAATTGAATTCAAGCAAAAGTTGTTAAATTACCTTGGTAAAACATGCTGAATTTATTATATTAATCCAAGTTTTTGCAAATACTAGATTTTTTTTCTGGTGGCAATTAGCGATATGTGAAATGCAAATTTGAAATTTTGGGAAATTTAGAATTCAGAACAAAAATTGCATTCCGAAAATCGCAAGTGCATGTAACCAGCTTAAAAGGTTACATTAGACGGGGCCCCCACATTAGGTTACCCTCTCCAGTTATTAAAACATTTGGTTTTTTAAGATTGTGGTGTCACCCTGTATTATTGTTGAGCCTTTTTTAAAATGCTATTAGGGATTAACCTCGCCGCAGTTCGACCTACAGTTTTTTCTGACCTCGCCGCAGTTCGGACAGCAAGAAAAGGTTGACCCTTTTTTTTATCCGATTAGGGATTAACCGCGCCGCAGTTCGGGTCTGCCCGTAAGTTTACCTGTGACAGGGACCTGGCAAGTATACTTATTGAAGGTTATTTTACAGGGCCTGTAGATTTACCTATGACAGTGACCTGGCAGGTAAATAAAGAGCTATTTGACAGGGCCTGTAAATTGATTAATTTATTGTAAAATACAATAACCATATTTAATCATCTCTTGACAAAAAACACATCACATTAGGACTTATAAAACATTTTGCAAAAAAACTAGATTGAAGAATTGAAGATTTTACAACTTAAAAAATTTTTTTTCCGAAGTTGTCAGAGGCAAAGATTAAAACTGGAATTTTTGTTAGTCCTGGCATGTCTTGCGGTGATCTCCAAGTGTAAAGTCGTCTTGCTGGCAACTTAAACCAGGTGCTTGCGATCTCATAAATCTTTCCTTCTGGCAAAATTGTATTAAGATGTCCCCTCTTTGGTTTCTATCCCCCAGCCCATGCTCTCCCACTACTTCTCCCGATCTTTCGTTACGAACCTTCGCATTGAAGTCCCCCATGATGATGGTTAACTCGTTCTTATTTGTGTGGGCCTGCAGTTCCTTTATATCGGCATAGAATTTGTTTATTTCGGCTTCTGGTTTATCTGCTGTGGGGGCGGTAAATCGTGGGGGCATATACTATAAGTGGATTATATTGATGTTTTTTGGTTTTGCTTTAAGTTGGCATCAGCGCCATTCTATCCGAGTATGGGATAAAGTTCAGTACCGTTTTTTCTACCTCTTCATTTGTGATAAATCCCGCCCCGTTGGGATGTTTTGGTAAGTCACTACCCGAATAATAGACCGTCGGCCTGTCCACCTTGATTTTTCCACCTCCCGACCATCTCATTTCGCTTATTCCCATTACAGCAATGTCTAGTCGTTGCATCTCTTCCGATTTTTATGTCTGTTTCATTTGTTTCCACTTTCGGGTGGTTCCTCCTCGTGGTGATTCTTCGCATCCCCTGACCCTTTAAGGTCTGCCACGGACTAGGGGCCATTGTTTGTGTTTGTAATGCCATCATTGTTTTTCTTGAGAAAGTAGTGCGGTAGTTTCTCCTTACTTTCCGCACCGCAGTATTATAGTCCGATGAGCCGAAGCCTCGCCTATTGGTGTCTGTGAATTAAGCCTCGCCAGAAGTAATCTTTCTGAAGCCTCATCTCAGTACTGAGAGAACTGCTGCCTTCTCTCAGGGTTTGCCATATCTGGCTAATATCACCTAGTTTAGCCTGTAGGTCAATACAGTTGCCCGGGATGTGGCACGTGGAGCCATAAGTGACAGTTGGGTACGACACAAGGACCAGTTCTTTAGACCATCTCCTGTCTATTACACTTGATGTGACCGTCCGCAGATAAAGGTACTACCTCTATGACGTAACCCCAACACCAACGTTTTAAGGTTTAATAAAAAACATAATTTTTATAGTTCAAATTGGAAAAAAAGTAAAACCTTTAACCGGTTCCAGATCAATGAAAATTCATGGTGTACTACGTTGTATTTTAAAAATCGACAAAAATATTTGCTGTGTAGGTGTATATTTAAATTTAAAAATTTAAAAACATACATTGTACGTTTGCCCTCAGAATCAAATCATTCGTGCGACGTAAATCTCTTTGATATTACTAGAAAACCGACAGTACAACGAGAAGAGTGCGTTGTTCGTCCCGAAATTGTTTGTGTGCGATTGCATGCGGCACACAGTTCACATCAACAAAAGTTTCGAGGCATACGAGCACATTGTGCCATCTATGAATACAACGCACAACGCAAATTTTTATTAGTGTGGAACCGGCTTTACGTGAAAATTTTCACGGGATTAATGGAAAATTAGCAAACATTAGTAATAGGTAATTATAAACATATAATAATGTTTATTTTGAAAATTAAGATAATATAATCTATATACAAGGACTAAAAGTAATGAAATTATTTATACCTGATGTTCATTTTTAAACTTCCAGCAACTAATATCTCAAAAATTCAAAGTCAGATGAAGAAATGTTTCAGACAAAAATATGAATCTGATAAAAAATATAAGGTGACATTTAAAAAAACAAAGTTATTTTTCCTTCAAATGACCTTAAAAGATCAATAAATTAAAAAAAACAATTATGTCATAATGTCATATTCTTTTCCCCTCACTACCATACTGTCACAGAAGGAGAGTTCGGAGTGTGCACCTCAGTAAATAATGATTAGTATTTAGTTTATATTTTAATTTAATAAACCATTTATTATTGTTACACCTGTGCTTTCAACAATCATTTCGTGACATTCATTCAAAAATCGTTTTGTGATAAAATGCCTCTCAAAAACATTCGTGACAATACAACTTTTATCAGAAACATTTTTTCATCTAACATTGATATAAAATCTTGAGATAAATTGCTGGAAGCTTTAAAATGAACACCCGGTATATTGTCATGTTTCAAAATTTCTCATTCGATTTTTAATTTATTTTATAAAATTAATAATATTTTTTTGTATAAATTAATTATTTTTAAATTTATAAATATTTTTGAATTTATTGGTTTTCCCACCAACAAGTTAAAATGGCAGTGGTGAGCTGAGAAAATCTGGCTTTTTGCCAAACTGTCCTGAAAATTGTTGAAATTATGATATGAATTTGGTATTTTGAGAATAACTTAAAATTGATTAGTTCTGCGTAAGTAATTTTAAATATTTTGGATATTAAAATTTGTTATAATTTTTGGAGAAACTGAGTTATTTTTGATTGATTGGTAATAGTAATTGAATATTTGGAAGATAAGCTCGAATTGGATGATTTTGAGAAATTAATTGATTTTATGGTAGTATTCATAATATTTGGAAATCAAATTAAAGGTATCATCAAGTGGAGTTGATATCATTGCATATGCTGGGGGTTATCTGGTCGATTTACTTTCCCATTTAACATTGGATTTTTATAAACATTTCAAATTAATTTAATTGTAAATTTAAATTTGGATCAAATTAGCCGAGAAACTAAAACAAGATTTTATTTTTCTGGAGAAACTTATAAGAAAATTTGGGACCCTGAAAAAACATTACAATATATAAATATCCGGCTCGAAGGATCATTATGCTCCGGGTTTTCATTGTAAAATTATTATTAAGTTTTTTATTTGTTTTTTGTCTGCCTTTCTATATTTTCATTTGAATTTAGATTCATGTTTATGAGTTACGTGAGTTTATCTTCTTTTTCCTCAATTTTTGATTGTTTTCATTCACCCATTTCTGTAGTACTCCTTCTTATGCTTTTATATTCCAGATTGCTCTTGTTGTTCTATTTATTTTTTTTCCATTTTTCTTCCCTTACTTTATTAATAGTGAAAGTCAATCCCAGTGTCAAAATAGTGAGTTGAAAATAAATTCAGTATTAGTAAAAATGTTTACTATTATACAATTTCCAAATTTTTCCAACAATGCCTCTCCAGATAATCACAATCTTTTTAATGTGCCCGGCTAACTATATAAAAATCAAAAACAGACCAATGGTAACGCTTTAAATCCAAAAACTCAATTTTCATCCAATCGCTGCTTATTTTGAAATCCAAAACCAAATTTTAAATTTAATTTTATAACAAAATATTCAAATTTAATAAGAAATTAAATCGAAAGATAATTCGTGCATCTGCGAAGGGTGTCGAACTTATTTTAAGCTCTCTTATTAATTTCAATATTTTACATTATATATTATAAACTTTATGTAATATAATATAATTTTCCAAATCCAACTTAACTTTAGCTCTTCAATCTCCAATTTCAATCTAACTGTTAATTATCCAAATTTATTAATTTAATATCATCCAAATTTTTCTTTAACAATTTCAAAATTGAACAATCAAAATTACTAGCTAAATAATAATCAATTAAATTTATTCTCAAATAAACTTAGTACCTAGACAAAATTTTACGTTGCGCTACCCGCGGCCGTTTTTGGCAAAAATTTGTAGAAAAAAAATATATTATAATTAATTTATAAAAAAAAGTAGTATTAAATGGAGAATTTTGGAACATATGACAATATAACTATACAACGTGTGGTATGAAGATGTTACGATGCAATTTAATTTTAATTCAAGGATAAAAAGTTATTAATGTAAATATAAATGCAGTGCAATCTACTATAATGAGTTGTAAATAATGGTGACAACACTAAAGATAAAATTTACATGTCAGTTGTTGTAAAATTGCTGCAGTATAGCTTACTACAATTATTGTTTATTTTTATTTACCAAACTCTTTAGTAAGGAAAGTATTGTTATCTGAAATTGAAAAAAAAATTGACCACCCCTTTTTTTATCAAATTTTTATGTTTCGAGGTTCACTTACACTATATCTAAAATTTTTGAAAAAGTCTGTATGTATGTCTGGGAACACGATAGCATCTAAACAAAGTAATGAAATCACTCCAAATTTTAAAAAAATTAACTACACACACAACAATTTATTATTTTACTGCATGAAAACTGTTAATATAACGACATCCTTTTTTACGTTTTGGGGAATAAAATTTAAACCTAAGAGTTTTTACTGATTCATCATGTTCTCAGAAGATTTCCTATTTTTTATTTTCATTCTGAGGAAATAAAAATTAAAATAAAAAACCAAGTACAATTTTTATAAAAGAAAAATTTGGCAGATAGATATATCTCCAAAGGTTTTTCACGACAGTCTTGGAAGATGGGTTTAAAAGACTACCATGGAAAGACAAAGGATGATAAGAACAGAAGATGATCTATCCAGAGACGGAGTTTTAAAAACTTTTAAGTTTTAGAGGCCCTGGGTTAACATTGTTTGGAGACCTACCAAATTAACTCAAGTTTGACTCTGATTAGTTGCACAAAAGATCAGTATTCTTCTATGCTAGCGGTTTCCAATTAGTTTTGGCCGCGGAACCCTTGGGCGATGCAAAAACTTTGGCAAAACCCCAAGCAGATTTCATTATTATTAAAAAAAAGGTCATCAAGTTTTGAATTTAGAGGTTGCTATCCATTTAATTAAACGGATTACGGATTAGGAGACAGGGTACTCAGAATATTAAAATAAATTAAAACGGAAAAATTTATTTTTTTTGGCGGAACCCTTTGATATTTTTACGGAGCCCGTAAATGGGAACCGCTGCCCTATGCTGAATCCGTGAATCCGTGGTGAGGCCCCTATTGGTACTTTAGAGAATTAATTGTTTTTTTAAGTGAATATGTTAGGTAAATTCAAGATAAAAAATTGTAATAAACAAGCAAATGTTTAAGTTATTTACAGTTGACTTTTTATTTCAGTCAATTTTTTATTCAAAATTGAAATTTTCAAATAGTTTTTTTTTGTTGTGCGGACCTATAGGCTGCCCTGATTACGTGCACGTCAATATTTTCAATGCTAACGACTTACGGAGTTCTGCTCCGATCACCGTGAGACCGTAAAAGTCCAAAAAATTTGTTTTTCTTATATATCTCAATTCCTCCTTAACGTACGACCAAAATGGTTATACATGAAATTGAAGCTGATAAAATTCTCTACAAAATAGTTCCTTATCATATTTTTACAGGAACCATACGTTCCGAGCAGTATGACTAACAGCAGTATGGCGAAATGACTAAGTAATTTTTGACAAATTCCAAAAATATCGACTTTTATAAGTACTGGTACAATAATTTGATTTTTCGACAATATCTCGTTTCCTCTTTTTCGGACTGCCAAAATGATCCTATATAAAATTAAAGGTGACAAAATTCTCTACAAAATAGTTCTTTATCATTTTTCCATAGAACCCTTTATAGAATAATAGAATAATAATAAAAATGAATAGGCATTTTTCTTGTAAATTTTATTTCCTAAATTTTTGTTACTAAACATTTCTCTCGTTTTTTGTATCGTTACCGAGATACAGATGACAATATAGTATTTTGTATCTTACCAAGTCTTTTATACGTCGATCAGTAACCACTCAGCAACGGTACGAATTGCAACAACAATATTGATATGACAAAAAAAAGCTATTTAAAATTTTATTTATTGAATTTGAATTTTTATTTTGAATGTGTTTGTAAATTTGAAGTTAATTTGTTGTATAAATTTGATAATTTGTAAATATTTTGAATTGTTGTTCGCGCGAAAAGTTGGATGTTGGCGCGGAAATTCGTTGTAACTTGGCCTTTTGCCGTTCACTTTGACCGGAGTGGCCGCTTTTTACAGAGGGTCTCCGTAATTGTGAATTTTGAGTCTCTTGTTGAGATTTTTTGATTATTTTGTGAATAAAAGTATTGATTTGCTGTGAGTAAATTTTTTATTATAAATTTGGATTTTATTTGAACGTATTTGGATCATTTGAATTGGAAGATAAAGTTTGGAAGCATTATAAATTTTGTCGTCTCAATATATAATATGTTCTTTTACAACGAACTCGCCGAAGGGGCCGTTTGATCGGATGCAGTTCATAAAATCCATGCCTAAATCCGCCCCTGGATCCATAATCAATGTAGTACGGTGAGCAGACAAATTGATCTGAAGATGAACTTTAGCAAACATTTTCCAGTGCAGCTAAATGAAATATTTGTAATAGACACTAAAGAGCAAGCAGCAGCACAAAAGCTGTGAATTATACAAATATTTCAAAATTAACAATTGATTGTGAAATTTTAAGTAATAACTTCAATGATATTAAAAGATATAATAAAATATGTATGAGATCGTATAGCGCACGTGTAAGAGATAAATAAGCAAATTGATTGCATTAGAAATACAATAAATAATAATTTAAATAAAATTAAATTTTTGATTTCTTAAAATAATAAGGATAGGTCAAATCAAATTCCAAATTTATGTTAATTCCATTTATTGTCTTTTTAATACCATATCTAAATATAAATTACCTAAATGTAAATTTAATAGAAATGCAAAGCTGAAGAGACAATTCGATCATAATTTTCAATATTACAAATTTTAATATCCAAACCATAATTAAATTATGATTCCAATTCACCCGCTATCTCTCCAATATTCAAGCTTATTATTATTCTTAATCCAAAAATTATTTTTCAAAATTAATCCTTTTTGTTCAAATTTTGTTGGACAACTTCCAAATCAACGCATTAAAATCACTTAAACAAATTAAACAATTTTTTACGAATTGCTAATAGTAGATACCTATATTATTGTTTTAATGTTTGACTTTTAATTTATTAGGACTAGCGCACGAGTCGACAGAAAGTGTATACATTAGCTCGAAATAATACTTTAGCGCCTAGGGACTAAAATACTTTACTGCCGTCTACTACTTCTTTACTTTGAAAACAATATGAATTTTTTAAATCAATGAAAGTCTGAATGTAAAGTAAATTTCCGCTTACCTCGTATCCATATCTGAGAATATCCATCGGGTGAACGGGTTCTTCTCCTCTCATTTTAGCACCAACTAAATCCCAATTGGTATAATTTCTTACATAAAACACCAAACCAGCTGGCGTAATTTCTTCCAAGCCCGATATCACAAAGTCAGCGGGAAAAGCACTTATAAATGTTATATTGTGACCCCGTGGTATCAACCCTTTTGCTAATTCCCAAAATGGAATTTTGTGTGATTTTGTTCCACCCATTGTCACCATTAGTATGTTGGCGCACGTACACATATTTATGAAAAGCGATGCTCCGATTATCACTTGGGTCACAAGTTGCACTGAAACAGAGAAAATTTATAAAATTAAAAGAGGGTAACTGACGACGCAATTAACGTGAACTCAATGCAATTATCGAAGTTCTGTATAGTTTCAAGATTGTTGTTCCTTAGGGAATATGAAAGTTTGCGGATGTGAATCAATCTCGAAGAACATATTTACTCATATTGTTGACGAACATATTGATAAAGTGAAAACATTGCAAAAAATAATACGATTTTTTCTTTTTGAGATGAAATCTTATACAGGATGTTCCAATGACAGATAAACAATTATAATAAATAAATTGTAAAACTTACAATTCACGAGTAAACAATATAATTTACAGATAATTTCGGGTTCAGAAATCAATAGCTTTAGTACATGGTAATTTTAATGCAGAAATAAAGCTAATTGATTTTAAGGTATCCTGTAGAGTACCTACCTCAATTAAACTAACAACAGATATAAAAATAAACAAACTGATCTATTACAAAGCTACTTTAATTTTCAAGCTTGGTTGAACCGTAAATAATACTGAACTTCAGGAAATGCAACAGTATTCTACTAACACAATAAAAATTTGCATTATATTATAAGAAAAATATTAAAGTTAGATTAACTTTTTTAATTTTGCAATAATTAAAATTTTTTGAGAACTCTTGCAATTTGAAACTTGTTCACCTAGTTTTCATTTATGCAATTTTAATAATATGCATTGCAAAAATAGACAAACTTTTAAAAAGTTGATGCATTTTTAAGTTTGCTGCTTATTTTTTTATTAACCTTCTACTCAATTGGCCAGATAACCACCAATTCTGCTAATCGACGGGTGTCATTGCTTATTGGGGTCACATAAATTATTGCAGTTTTCAGGAAGATAGGTATTTTTAGAAAACTGGAATGAAAGTTAGGAAGATTCTTCTTTATCAGTTTTTAATTTCGCTATTATCATCTAAGCTAATAAGCGCAACGATATGGAAATTAACGTAAACAAACAACCAGGCCAATCAGAGATAAATCGAAAATGATTACCATAAATGATCACGGTTTTACGGCACGCACATGCCAAGAAAGCTACAATTAAAGGAATTTCTCTTAATAGGTCACAAAGTTTCTCTTACCTCACCAGAATCATCTAATCTACCGAAGAACAAAGAAAATTGAATTTTTATTTTATAATCCCCCGTATAGATATTATTAGCGCATTACAAAAAATAGAAAATTAATTTAAAATGTTTTTGAATTCAACACAATAAATAAAATTTAATTAACGCGCCGCCCCTTGCAAGTGAAAGTAATTCAAGAATTTTTTTGCGATTACATAAAAATGTATGGAAAACCCAACAAGTGTTGGAAAATTTTTAAAACTTGATTCTGTGTAAATTACATAAATATTACATAACAGGTCTTTAAAAGTTTAAATCATAAACCACACAAAACATTTACAATAAAATGTTTACTGCTTGCGTTTGGTTCTACATACACGAAAGTAAACTTGAAAATGAAAGTTAGACTTTCTATAAAAGTATTATGAAAGGTTGTTGTAATTATTATTATTACATCAATGTTAAGAGTAAATTATGGGCAAATTAATCTAATGATGAATCGTATTATAAACGTTTTGTATATTGTTTTAATTTGTTTTTATCATCCTGTATATAATTGGATTATAAATACTGCCTACCGTAATTATTATTACGTTTGAAGCTTAAGGAGCAAAATTGTCGTTAAAAACCATTTCACGCTACTAGAATATCATATTCTGCTGTAATAACAAACTAAATCATATAGGCAGTGCCGCATGTGATTTATTTAATTAATTATCTTAAAACCTCTAAAATTTTGTTTGTTTAAATATTACTTTCATTTCCATATTAATAGTGTAGGTGTACAGGTGCAAAAATGCGAAATTTAAATATTTAAATTATGTTAAGATACAAATGCAAAATATTAATAATAAGTAATTTACATTTATAAATACGGATATGTTTTTCTACTACTATTAAGTAATATGTCTATTACACTCTTGTATACTTCTTATAAAGCATTTACAGTCATTAATCATTGTATGGAATGATAATAATTCATTACTCCATCGTATTGAGTAATGAAACTTGGAGGCGTGAACAATTGCACTAGTTAACCAATCACATGTCATAATAAATTATAAACCGTCAAATTAAATTTTGAAATTTCATGCAATCTATAAAATTTTACAATAATTTTTACAGCATTCACATGAATTACCTTCATTCGCTACTCGTTGAAAAATATACCATTTTTTGGTAAATATAATCTAAATCTCTTGCCTTAAATTTTTAAATTAAATCTTAATTAATTTAAATTTCTTGGAGAAAGTTATTGCTGAGTACGCGAAAGAACCACGGAACTTTAGTGTTGAATTTTTTTAATAATAATATTTTTTTGATTTTATCCCTCCCTGAAAAATATAATATGGACGCCTATGGAACCTACCAGAATAACTCAACAGAATGCATCGACATCATTTTTTGGGATTTTACATTCGAGACATTTAACACGAGACACTTAACTCGCATCTAGGAGATCATTTAGCATTATTTAGGTTTGCAAGCACCGGCAAACTTTACAGAGAAATTACTGAAAGCAGGATCAGTCAACTCTAACTACCGCTATTTACACCGGCAATTGGTTATTGTGATGAATTCAATAGCAGAACTGACTTTTTCCGCTTTCGTTGACACTATTCTGTATTGGTTTGATCTGAATTTTTCAAAGAAAGTTCAGTAAATATAAATAAACCAAAGAAACAAACTTACATTTTAGAAAAAATAAAATCATTCAAAAGTGCCTTGGATATCATAGATATAATTTTCAGCATTAGAAAAGATCCTGATTCGTATCAAGTCGATCATGTAAATCTTTGTTTGACTTAATTTAACACTTTAATTTCTTCAGTATTATGCATTTTAGTTTACAAATCACCAACAAACAATTATCATGTTTTTTTTTTCTATAATTATTACAAAACGCCTTTGTCTTGTAAGATGATGAGTTAATTAATCCTTTATTTACCTTTACTAACCTTTACATTTTCATTTTAGGCAAAATACGCTATTTCTACTGGCAAGAAACACTTCTACTTTATGACTGACGTGAAAAATCTTTCGCTTAAATTTTATTTAAAATCTGATTTTTCTTGTGCTGCAAAAACAAAATTGAAACGGACAATCACAATTTTGTTACCAGAAATAGAGACAAATTCCAATTAAGTACCATTGTATAATAAAACCTGAAAGAAAATTTTCAAGTGGAAATGGATTGCTACGGTCTCAGTTGTACAAGATGTTGCCACAAGAAGTAAAAAAATTAACTAACGAACCTTTTCTCGTGAAGAGATTTCAACCTCTAAATAGAAAACTTCTAATATTTTTAATTTTAATGTTATTTTATATTTTACGTGGTTCATTTGACCAATTTTTGTCGGTAGTTGAAATTGGTGTTTGTACTTTTACTTTTACCAATTTTTTTGTTGACATGCAAAGACTTCTTTGATGCATGTTGTTGCATGCTGATTGATAATGTTGTTATTAAAAAAATTGATCTTGACTGCCTTGATGCACAGATAATTATTCCTCTGAATGAATGTGTTGCAATTATTTCGTTTTTCTATTTTGCACTCAGTAATAAATTGTAATTATAAGTTCATCTTGGGGCATGGAACACCGAAACATCAAATTTAGCGCTATCTATCAAAGATAAACAGATTTTTGGTAAATTTTCCAAAATGTAATACTAATTCATTAATTGTAATTAAAATAAATCATCTCGAACTCAATAAACAATCACACCAAGGCCGTTTTGCTGAGATCAACAGCTTGTAATAATTATTAATTTAAATTTGATTCCACTTACGGCAATAATTATAAATTCATTATCAAATTCATAATAAATAATTTTGTTTCATTTTAATATTTGTTACCAAATATTCTTGAATATAAAATTTTTCTGTATAATAATTAGTACTTAAGCTTTAACGTGAATCATCTTCTATGATTTCGACGAAAGAAATTATCAAATGCATAAAAACAAAAATAGGAGAAAGTAGAACTTAGAATTAGCTGTAACAGGTTCTTCTGCACCAATAGTGATAATTTAGAGAATTGGATTCTAAAAACTGCAATAATTTCCAAGTGGGGTTCTAGAAAAATATATATCTCCACTTCCTTCCTAGTGAAACTTGTAACTGCTTCTGACGGTCCGACCCACCCTTTCAACACCCCATTATAAAATTTAGAATTTTTGTTGTTTAATTATTATGTATATATTCTCAGAAATATCCAATCAATAAATATAATTATATTATTAATCTTAATCATATACCTACTAGTCGATAGCTAGCATTCAATGTAATTATTAATTTTGTCTTGAAAAAATAAGTATTGCGAAGGGCATCAACTTACAAATCCACCTGATAAAAATTATGACTGTTTGTCCTAATTTTACAGCAATAAACATTGATTTGCAGAAGTAATAATTACAAGTTTAAAATATGAACAAATTGACGTCAACAGCTCCAAGGATTGTTTCGAAATCTGAAATCGTCGTCAGTAAATAGTCAATATTTTTAAATTAAAAGCCAGAGTAAATCATGCTATAAAAAGTTGGGGTTTTACAAAAATACCTTGGCCAATATATTTGTATATTTTTCTGCGGATTGATTAGGAAAAGTTTCACTTCTAAACCTGATTTACAAATTGCATCAACACGCGAATACAAACGCTTGAATTTTTATATAAAATTGCATTACTGGTTTATGTAATTGGCTTTAAGAAGGAAAACTTGACACGAAAGGTGTCTTTAGGGTTAGATCGTTAACCTGCTGTTAAGTTGGATAATCTTTAGACAGAGGTTTTATCATATTTCAAAAGCTTTTAGCATATGAATCTGACGTAATATTCATCAATTTTATTTACAAAATTTATTATCGGATAATTTTAGCCCTGGATTTATAACTTTAAGTTTGCCTTCATAATGTAAAACATATGATTAGCCTCAATTGGTGTAAGGAAACCTTATGAAGAACACTTGGTAAGTTACAACATAATGATATGTAATTTAACAGTGGCTTTAAGACAAAGTTACTGTTGGCGTTAATTGATTTAAGTGATTTTAATATGTTAATAGGAATGTGATAATTATTACAAAGGTTGTTGAAATGTGAATGACCAAGAAAATTCATTTAAGATTACATATAGTAGCGAGTATCAAAATACCCACAGCACCAAGAAGCTTTCGAACTTCAAGTAGATAAAGGGTCGAGTCGTTGAGTAGACAATAAGATAAACAGTTTTGCATGGAAATGAATTACTGCGTGCATTCGAAGTCGAGATATGTATGTTATATTGCATGTTGTAGATGCTAAATGGAAATGTTATACAATTTGAATAGCAATGAAAATCTAATAAAATTTTTAAATTAACATTAATTTTATTTTACTGCAATAAATATAAACCACTACATATTACAATTAAGTAGCGGACATCTACAATTTAAGTAGACGAAAGATATCTATAGGAACATAAAGCTATGTTTAGTTTTAATTACATAACAAGTTAGTTTAAATAAAAGTTTAGGAAAACATAGGGAATGTTTTTACTAGTACAACTAGACCTTATAATTAAATTAATTTAACGAGTGTATCATTGCACCGTAAATATGCAAACACTAAGTTTGCAGTATCACAGAACGTTGGTGTGATGTGGTTTTTATGTGAATTCCAACTTTAAATCCCATGCAATTTTTCAGCTGAGCTCTCGGGAAAGTAGTAACTTTTGTAGTGAAATTAGAAGGTGGGTATTTAAATTAAAAATGCAATTAATGACTTTAGTAGCGTGAACGTTGCTAAATAAAAAAATCTATTTAAATCGACAAAATTGACATTGCTTACTAGACACAAAAATCGATAGTGCTCTTACCAAAGATATTTCAATTCTAACGTTCCAATTTGGGTTTATAGGTATAATTACGTGAAGACCTAAACGAAAGAAAATTTACTGAATAGGGTCGACTTAATCTCATTATCCCTCATAATATGATGTTAATGTGATGTGGCATATACATAATTCAGTAGTTGGAAAGATAATAAAAACTTTTTTTGTAAAATTTTTGTAAAATCTGCTGTAATTCTTCCAGCGGATAAATATTCATGCTTTATCTATTTAGTAGTTACTTGAAATACCCAGTCCTCTGGGATGTCTCAAAATATTGTATCGATTGAACATTTGATATAAAATTTAATTATTTGAAGATTTCATTTCGTTTATTAAATCACATTTGCCTACGAGAGTAATTTGATATGATCCCTAGTTGAATTACAAAACGGATATTCCTGGTTTGAATCGTAGACCACGATCAATTGCTTTAGGTGAACATCAACACGCTATAGAAAAATATTTTTATTGAGTTATCTTTCCCCATTAACACTCGAGGTTGACGCTTTACTTTTTGATTGACTCAAATCTGATTTCCATGCTCGAATTAACAGACGGCAAAATGCTCTCAAGCGTTGCTTTCCCAAATTTATTGTTCCCCTAATTCTCGAATAATTTTCATGTCAAGAAGATTTTTGCTCGAAAATAATTTTATCAGATAAAAACGTAATCTCTGGTGTACGAATTTTTATTAATTTTGTAAAAATTATATTCTAAATATTTATTTATCAATATAATATCATACAAAGTCTATTACTGCGCATTATTATTTACAAAATCGTATTGTAAATATTTTAAATTTCTAGTTTTTCCACTAAGTAGTTGACGTTACCCCAACTATGGGGAGAAACCAGACCTTTGTCGACCAGTTAGCCACCTAAGCGGTTGGGACAAATTTACAGAAATTTTGATTGCCATTTTGAGTTGAGTTTTATACTTTGAGAATAAAATAAATTTTGAATAAAGTGTTAAGAGTTAAGAGAGATTTGGATGATTAGTGATTTAAATTTGCCATTAAAAATTGAAGAAACTAAAATTTTATTAAATTATTTAAAAATTACAGTTTCAAGGAAACTGTAACATAATTTTCGATTCGATAGTTATCTGTAAAATTAAACTTTTTTAATTTTTAAGTTTTTGAAAACTTCATTTTCAAAGATTAGTCGGGCAAATATATTTTAGGAACTGTATTTTATTTTTTGAAATTATATTAAAATACATTTCAATTGGTGTTTTGCATATTTATTTATTTTTTTAATACTTTAAGCCCACTTTAAGTTGTAATGCTATCCTGACCAAAGGATTACTGGTATAAAATATTGAAATTAGGATGTTGGATTTGTAAGTGTAAAACTCAATCATTTAAACTATTTATTTTAATTTTAGCTTCGTATAGAAGCATAAGTTTCAATAAAAACCAATAAATGACTTTAAAAATAAATAATAATGCTTTTACCAAATCAGTTTTGCACCAAAGCGGTTTACACAAATCTTTTCAAGACAATGATTATGCATTATCGTTAAACGGAGATGTATTTTAGCGGAAGAGAAGCGATATGAACATCCTTTTGCTTTTTATGTATAATGGTTTATTGCATGTAGTGTCTAAATTACCGGTTTAGGAAAGCTCAATATTTTAGTACAATATAAATACACGATTTTTCCAGTCGATTAATATTAAGCAGCAAATAGCACAAAATTCAAGTGTTTTATTTTTGAAAATTATTTGATAGAAATGCTATTTGTTAAAATTTAACAATATTTTACGTTATTTTACCCAGAATTTAAATTTTTTAAAATACTCTGATTGATTTTTTTTAATTGAATAAAACGTATGTAGCCTTACAAGGTTTCAATCAAACAAGGTTTTATGAGTACTTAC
Source organism: Cantharis rufa (assembly GCA_947369205.1). Lineage (NCBI taxonomy): Eukaryota > Metazoa > Arthropoda > Insecta > Coleoptera > Cantharidae > Cantharis > Cantharis rufa. The sequence goes on along the minus strand of OX376306.1, from coordinate 15,022,791 downwards.
TTCTTATTATAGATTATTAATTTTCTATTTTTCTATTTTCTATTTAATTTTCTCATATTTTATTTTATTTTAAATTTCTTTTTCTTATATTTTATATTATACGTGGGGGCCTCGCAGCCCCGACCGCCTTTGCCGACCCAACTCTTAGGGCTGCTCTATAGTTCATAATCTCTTATCCAGAAAAAGTTCTGAAATTTCTTTGGTTATTATATAAAAAAAAAGAACCAATCACGTACTCAAAAGCATTGCATAAAAATGTTGTATATTTTAGCTTATCTTTTTATATATTTGTCGTGTTCCAAAATTCCTTTTTTTTATTTTGCATTTTGAAATTTTATTTATTACATTTGAATTTTTACTTTGATTGTTTTTTAAATTTAAAATTAATTTTGTTGGAAATATTTTGAATTATTGTTGACGCCATTTTTTGCTGTAGCTAGGCCTTTTACCGTTAGCGTTGACCGAAGAGGTCGCTTTCACAGAGTGTCTCCTTAATTTATTGTGAATTTAAAATCTTTTGATGAGAATTTTTTTAATTGTTTAGTGATAATAAATTAGTAATAAATTTTTTGATTTTTTGTAAGTGAATTTTTATTAATTTGGAAGATTTTAAACGAAGTTTGATAGTGGGTGAATTGAAAGCAGCATAATTATAACTACGAGGCATGTGGCGTTGTCACGCACATTTGGCGAGCTGATACTGACACAATGCATAAAATAGTTTACTTTCTAAGAAATTAATATCGTCCATGTTAAATTAAGAAGTTTTTTTTAAAGAAGATTTTTAATTAAGAAGTTAATGATAATTTCCTGTTTTTAATTCTTTTTTTTTTTCGTCATATTATCAGAAAGTGCCGGACTTCTCTGCAGACTCCAGTTTCTCATCTAATAGCTTACTCCTCTTCTCCTTTTCATATGAATTCCCTTTTAAACGGCTCAAGTTATTTTTTATATCAACTAACGAATAAATACTCGATTGGTGTGCAACTCGATTAGTTACCACATAATTTTAAGTTAGTAAAAAGAACTTAACCAATAAGAAATTGGTTACAGAAGAAAAAAAAAGAGAAAGAGAGTTTTGAAAACGTTCGTTTCTTTCCCCTACAACATCCCTAAAATTATTAAGGGATCGCGGCAAGAAAATCATAATATAATTATTTAAAAAAAAAGTAGTTCGGCGTTGGTTCTCCCCTGCAACAATATTTTTTTCAAAAAAATTTGATGACATTAACGATGCTTTATGCAGGTTTTAAAATTTTGAGTGATGGCTCACCCCCGAAAATATTAAGTTATGTCTTCGAAAAAATTATATGTATTTTTATAAATTGGTTTTTAAAATGAAGTACTTTCTATATAAAAATTCAAAAATTTCATTGTTTAGCCTCTTTTTCAAAGGGAGATTACACCCCTTAGGCCCAGTTTTTCAATCGTAAGTTAACCCAAATTCAATGGTTAACTTAGATTTCTGACCAATTGTAAACCAGTGATGCTGAGGTTTTCGAATCTTTAAAATTCGAAGAGTGGCATAAATAAGCACAAAATATGCACAGGTCAGACTATATATGCAATATTAAATGCATTTGTATATATTATGCACTTACATGTACGAATATGAAAAAATATGCATTATAAAATTTGGTATAGAGGTATTCCCATTACCATTATACAAAAATTTACAACAACAATATATCTACCATCAAAAAAAGAGATGCAAAATGCATAATTATATTCCGGACTCTATTTATGTATAATAGTGCGTGAATGTCGTGGAAACTCATTGATTGGAAACCTTTCAATGAAAATGGGCCGGAATGTTTGAAAGTTTGGGAACCCCGGGTTTGTATTATTTATTTTCTGAAGTAAAACATTTTGACTTGATTCTTAGGTACCTACATAATATATAAATGGCATAGCATGAAAACTCTTAATGTTCGGTTAGCTATAGTGGGTTAGTTAAATGCAATGTCCGGCCTATAATTATTATTTATTAGTCATCAAATATTTAAACTTTTTCGCTCTCCGCTGATTTATATAATTTATATTATATAATTTATATAATTTTTTTTTTTTTTTTGAAAATTAGAGAAATTAAGTGACGCGCTAAAGATTAACGAGATTCCAAGAAAAATAATTCCGAATATAATCGAACAAACGCCGAATCATAGTAATAAACAAATGGAAACAACCACCGATGAACCAGGCCGAAACAAGCCCCCTGACGGGAAAACCGACAGGGAATTTGAAAATCCAACACTGACCAGTGAAGAAAGCAAAATTCTGGCGAAAATAAGAGAACAACGAAAAAATGAAAACCAATCCCGAACCCACATTGACACAAATGTAATAATTATTGATAACACAAAAATCAATAATCAAGAAAACAAGAAAAGAGCCTTAAGAATCTCCAGCAGTGAAGATGAAGAAGAAGTGATGATACCGACAAAGAAACCAAATATTGTCGAAGAAATGGAAACAGATTTCGAAGTAGCTATATCTAGAAAAACGAAAAGACGCAACAGAAGGACGAAACAGAAAACAGACTCCAATATTGACGAAGAAAACAAAACCGATGAATCTGCTCCACCTTCCAAAAACAATACTCCGAAACCTTCAAATAAACCAATTCTAGACGCTCCTAATACCTCGCCCTTACCAAACATCCCACATACGAATCTAATCCCACAACCTACTCCCATCCAGGCCGCAACAACCACAAATCATTATATACCCTCACACAAAGAAGAAGAAAGCAGGAAAAACCAAGAAGCCCTCACTGCAATAATGGACGAAAACTATGAACTAGCACACAAAATGAGACAGTATCTCCTGAAATGTAAAGACGCGCTAAAAGATAGAGATACATGTTTGGAAATGCTAAAGTCCTTCGAACGTAACACTAACAAGTGCATCATTATGGCGTACAGCTTAAGTGAACGCCTAGCCTATGGAAATCCAACTACATCTCCAACCAATAACACAGATACACAAGCCATAATCAACGAAATAAGAAAAACCATCCCACAACAACCGAAACCTAAACTTAATCCAGGAATCAGGATTGAAACAATAGCCGCACCACCCACAACTGAAGCTCCAACAACAAAACAGAATCCTCCCAGAGACTACCTCAAAGCAGTTCTCAATCAACCAGCCCAACCCAACTTCGAAAAACAGACCAAATACAAGGTACTCGTATATCCAAAAATTAATGATGCCAACAAAACCTCTGCCGAAACCAAAAACACTCTCACCAGCATATCCTTGGATAAACTAAAAATCAAACCGGATAGACTATACATGGTCAAAAACAATGGTATGCTCATTGAATCATCAGATAAATCCATAAGTAACCTGATAGGAAATCAACTTCTAGCAGATGTAGGGCTTGAAGCCAAAGCACCCACACAAATTTGGCCATCCGTATATATAAAACAAGTCGAAAAAGATATAGACCATGCTACCATGAAAGGTGCCTTCGAATATAATTACTCCTCTGCCATCCAAAAAGCTGGTGAAGGATGGTTAAGATCCCTTAACCCCACCAGATCCCAAGACCGTCCCTCCAACAACTGGGTAGCTACTGTCCACCCTCTGGTGGCTGAAGCTATGAATAAAGAAAAAAGACTCCGTATGAGATGGCGCTCATATCCCATCTCTGACTATATAAACCTGACAAGATGCTACAAATGTCAACGATTTGGACATCCTAGCAAATATTGTCGCTCAATAGCTGTTTGCTTGGTCTGTGCCTCTACAGACCATTTATCCATTGATTGCCCTAACAAAGAAAATCCCTCAACCGACAGGTGCATCAACTGTATCAGGGCAAGATACAGTGATGACAAGCACCAAGCATCCAGTAGTCTTTGTAGAGTCTACAAAAATCGACTAATGGAGCATGTCAATTCAATTTCCTCAACTTCCGATTCTAATCATGCATAATCTCAAAATTCTTCAACAAAACCTCAGAAACTGTGAAACCGCAACAGTCGATGCCCTAAGACTGTTGATGGAAGAAAACTTCAATATTGCCATCTTTCAAGAACCATACAGCTATCAGACCAACAACAATATTTTCTCACTTCCATACCATCCAAATATCTTCTCAGCCGCCATCTCTAGTCAAAAATTCAACTCTTGCATTGTAATAAACAGAAAACTTCAGGACAACTCTACCTTCTCATTTCATAAAAATCTCTCAAACCAATTCTTCACAATCATTTCCGTTTCTACAAACAAAAACAAACCTCCAATATTCATAATAGGAATCTATCTTCCACCTTCCCTATCAGAGATTGACTCTTCCTTGAAACTTCTAGATAGAGCAATACGTACCTGCGGGAACAGCCAAGTCTACCTATGCGGAGATTTCAACTGCAGATCAAAGCTATGGTATGACGAAGTTAATTCCAATGACCGTGCACTCGCCCTAGAAGAATTCATAACTCAAAACAATCTAACTATACACAATAAACCAGGCAAACCTTTCACTTACGAAAACACTAGGGGAGGGAGAAGCAACATCGATCTAACCCTTGGAACCTCCAACACCTTCAACTCAGTCTCCAACTGGGATATCTCCGAAAAAGTCATTTTAACCGATCATAAAACTATTACCTTCAATATAAAACACCCAGACCCTCCTAAAGTTACAATAGTCAAAAACAAAAACCCGAACACAATCTCGCCACAAACAATTTCAGAATTCCTCACACCCTGGGTAGAACTTTCCACCCCTATTTCAGAAAATCTTGACACCCCTACCAAAATTGACAATTTTACCCGCTCCCTTCATGACATCATCCAGGATTTAATAAACACTCATGCTCACTACAAGAAAATCTACGTTGGCCGGCCAGATTGGTGGACGGACAACGTAGAAAAAGCTAGGAAAAATTACCTAAAAAAGAAATCCCTTCTCTACAAAAACAAAAATGAAAATTTAAAACAATCCCTGTATGATGCCATGATGGGAAAAAAGGAATTATTCCAGAACGCCCTCAAGAATTCCAGAAACAATAGCTGGAAGAATTTCGTCGAAAACGACCTACTCAGTGATCCCTGGGGAATAACCTACAAACTAGCAGCGGGAAAATTTCGGAAGCAGGCCCTGCTGACGTCTTTCCGAAAGGAGGACGGCATGGAGACCCTACATCCAGAAGAAACCCTAAACTACCTTATGGGAAAGCTACTGCCAGACGATGACCAAAACTCAGATCTCATTGTGGATCACCAAACAATGAGAGCTGATTTTGAGAGTCTGGAGACAGCAGCCAACCCTAAGGATCATCAAGAAGTCACCCTAAATGAACTAAACCAACTTATCCGCACCACCCAATCTAAAAAAGCTCCAGGATTTGACCTGATACAGGGATCATTCCTAAAACTCATTTACTGCACCATCCAAATCCCGCTACTAAACTTATATAATGCCTGCCTAAAATTTTCTCACTTCCCAACTCTCTGGCAAAATGGGATCCTGAAAGTTATCCTCAAAGATGCTTCAGGAGACCATGGCGCTGTTAAAAATTACAGACCGATCACCCTACTCCCTGTATTCGGAAAAATCCTGGAGAAATTAATAAAAACCAGACTCTACAATTCAAAAGTTCCCTTCCACTCTCCCTTCCAATATGGATTTGTTAATAACAAATCCACCATCTCCGCTGTCACCAAACTAGTCAATACCATCCAAGCCGATAATAAAAATAAGGGATGCACGGCAGCCCTGTTCTTTGATATCTCCGGGGCCTTCGATAATCTCTGGTGGCCCGCTCTCTTTCACATCTTGTGTAAGAGGAATACGCCCCAGGGACTCATTGATATCCTCAGGAGCTACCTAAGGAGCAGGCACGTCACCCTCCAATCCGGATCTACTTCTGTTGGAAAGAGAATCACCAAGGGGTGTCCCCAGGGATCGGTTCTTGGGCCGGTCCTATGGAACATCCTATTGGATGATTACCTTTCTGACGAAGAAGAATTACATTTACCTGACGAGACAACCCAAGCTTACGCGGATGACCTTGGTAAAATTATCAAGGCCAAAAACCGTAAAGAACTGATACTGAAACTCCAAAACGCTGTGGACAGACTCGACCGCTGGTGTAGGCGCATGAAACTTAGTCTCTCGGCAACGAAGACAAGAATCATGTGCTTTCGCCCGGTCAGGTCGTCCAATACAGACATCAAAATCCTGTTAAACCACTCCACAATCAAAGTTGTCAAGGAGTTCAAATACCTTGGCATGCTTCTTGACGAAAAACTGACCTTTCAACCGCATATAAACATGGTATGCTCAAAAGCTAACAACCTGATCATTGGTCTGCAACGCAGGGCAAGAGCCAGCTGGGAGACGGATCTTCGAGAGACCATGACCAAGATTTATAAAGGGGCTGTTGTCCCCATCGTGGCTTACGGAAGCGAAATCTGGTCTTGGAGGATCGAAGAACGTTACACGAAAGCCAGGCTCTTGTCTTGCTATGGCCTAGCCTGTAGACTAATGATCAAGGGTTACAGAACAATATCCTCCCTGGCTGCAGGGGTCATTGCGGGGATCCATCCCCTAGACCTGGAACTAAGAAGACTACACGCAATGAAATCAATCAAAAATAGACGAACCACTCAGTTTCTGGGACAAGAAATTGTCCCACAATACTTCCAATCTATAACAGAAATTAAAAATGAACTAATCCTAATCATCCAGGCCATTTGGCAGGACAGATGGGACAACTTCGAATATGGCCGCATAACCCATCAGATAATCCTAAATATACACCCTAGACTACAAATAGAAACCAACTTCCAAACCACCCAACTCCTTACCGGGCATGGCGAATTCGGGAGACACCTCAAGAGATTGGGGAAGAACCCGGATGGATTGTGCCCGGCCTGCAACATTCTAGATGAACCCTTGCATAGGATCCTGGACTGCGTTCTATACAGGGAGGAAAGGAGGGAGGTGGAATCTTTCTTCACCGAAAACCCCCCCCTAAACCTAACCGAACTGTTTGAACGCACTCCTAGGGAACTACTGCATGGGTTCCTACGAATCAAAATAGAACCACAAGATGAACCTACCGATAGCGAATAAAACGACACCTAGCATACCAAACCCAAATTTAACGAAACTAGAGTACTCCATGACCCCGACAAAGAAAACTAACAAGCACAAGAATACTAAGCAAATGAATATAAATTGATAGGAGTACTCTACAATTTGATAGACACCTATTAGAAACAAGATAAATCGTAATCAATAGATATGCATGTTTGACAAAAATCCGAAATATGATACAGGGATGGCCCCAAAAATTTGAAGAAAAATTGAAATTTAAATATATATTTTATGTGTAATGTAAATTTTGACCAATTACAGCACCCGACCAATTTGTCGGGTTTTTATGTTGGTATTTATTTTAATGTAATTTTTTTTACTATAAATAAAGATCTTAAGTTGACTCTTTTTTTAATAATTGATTTGCTACTTAAGCTGCTAATACACGTATGCAGTTTGTTCAGTACACTTTGGCGTGCAACGCCATCAGATTTTGCTTACTTTTTTTCATTGTTCTCGCACGATATCGTATAATTTATGTAATTAAACATTAGTAGATACTAAAAATTATAATCAAATTTTTTTTTTAATTTATTATGTTAGTAATTTAATTAAAATATTAAAAAGCTCAAATATCAAATTTTGTAAAAAGCTATTTACCAAATTAATAACATTTAATTAATTATTAGGTTTGACAATTAAATTATTTGAATTAAAAATTAAATAAATCAGTAAGAATAAAGCAACACTCTAAGAGCCGACTTCATACAGAAATTTAAGTTTGCTTTATTTCGATTTTATTGGAAGAATTACAGACTCGAATACATACCATGATGAAAACCTTTAATTTTAATTTAATTTGTCCGCTTAAATTTCAATATTATATTAACTTTTATTTTTATTTATTTTTTTATTTGCCAAAAAAAGGAGAATTTTATGGGAGGGCTCACTTCCACAACAGAGATCACTTCTTTTAAAATTGTATTAGGGTGTAAAACGATACAAAATTAATTGATAGTAAAACCATAATAAAAAGTTTAAAAAAATAATGCCTATTTTCCGTTGTCTTTAGTCTATTAATTGTTTTTATTCTTTTATTTGCCAAAAAAATGCAATTTTTATTATAAACGTGCTTATAACGTGCTTTTAGAATTATTTTGCCGAATTATTACAATAATAGGGAGTTTATCGCCACACCACGGTAAACTCTCCGCTAAAGGTACGTTTTGCAAGAAACAGTAGCAGCAGAAGAGCTGCTGCGCTTCGATTGTATCGTCTAGCAAGCCACATAACAGAAATTGCATATGAGCAGTTCTGCGGTACTGCAAGTGCAGTCGCTTGCAAAACGTACCTTAACGCTAAAAGTCACGTGACGAGATACGGTATTTTACAATAACGGGAATACAGTTTTAGAGTTATCGCAAATTCCGCTATTTTTGTGACGTTATTTTATAGTTATAGTAAATTCCAATAGATCGTGCTCCCTCAAATTTTAAGTTGTTGTCTTGTTATTGTATTTAACTTTAGCAGTTAACTTTCGGACGTTTACCCGGTATAAATTTTACAAACACAGAGCAAAACAAATTAGTATTTTATAAGTTGTCAAATATGAAATATTTGTTAATCGGCCGTATTCCGGCGAATTATCCCTACTTGATGATGTGATAATTTTTCTTTTTTGATTAGATCTAAGCTGATCTAATCTTTAGATTAATTTATATAACAAATATTTTTGTTTGTAATAGCAATTATTAATTTTTAAACTCCTAATTATGTTAGGGTTTATAAAAAAAATTAAGTTTAATCGAAAATAATAAATTATTAGGTACACTTCTTCATAATTCATAAATATGCCGTGCCTTTAGTGGACTTGGCCGAAGCCAAGATGACGTACTAGGAATATTAATCAATTGGGTGGTTTCCCGTTGCCTTCCCCACAGATTTATAGTGGTTTTTAGATAACAGCGAATTCGACAAGACCAGGATTTAAACTGCCTGCGGTTACTCGCAGTAAGCGGTTACTCGCTTACCAGTCGGCCGGTGTAGCCTTGACAACATACTGTTGCGGAATATGCCTAATTTTAAACTCGTTATAGAATATACTATTTTAGACCGTATTTTAAAAATCGGTAAACATAGACTTTGGCATTTAATAACCTAAAAATATTACCAACTTAAATTGAAACTTGTTGAGTTTTATAAAATATTGCTAGATTAAATTCAAGTTTTGAAATTAATTTTTGAAATTTTAACCGATGAAAAAATTAACTTTCTATACTAATTAAACAATATATATTTCATTATTGTAACTATGGTTTTAATTACAACAGTAGCTTAAACTTGATTTTATACTTTTATGAAATCCATTATTAATCTGATTATTTTAAGATAATCTGCAAGATTTATTTCTTATTTATTTAATTTAAATCTGTTACTTTGCTGTCGAAATGGTACACTTGCTTTACTTGGTACATAAATTATATTACTATAATTTGAAAAAACAACGACAAAAATTAGTTAACATTGAAGACTGGCATTTCCAATAATATAATGTATTGGTTAATTTATAATAATATTAACTTAGTTTCGTGTAAACATAACACAGACAAGACATACGACAATAAACAATAAATGATTAAATATTCAAGAGTCAAGAGTCATATCGAGTGTACAACTTCATTGGACCGACAAATTTTCTAATGTTTTCAGGAAAATTTTGTTTGGGCTCTTATTCAAAACAAGACAAACAATTATTGAAATCAATATTTATTATGATATAATTTAAAACAAACATTGCTAATATTTGTGCAACGTTTGAAATAGTTCATACAAAAAATCCACAATCTAGAAATTACTGTTTTAATGAAATAAAATTTTAATTGAACAAGTTAATTAAATACCTATAAAAAGGAATGTTATTTGAGCTTTCAGCGCCAGAAAATTTATTTGTATTGTATTTAATAATAAATTATTCACAATATTTTTCGTTGGAAAGCCAAATAACATTACAATTATTAATGTTTAATTAACTTGTCTAATTAAAATTTTAATTTATTATTCTATAGACTTGGAGCAAGGGGGTGGAGTCGAATTAAAAAGTACTACTAGCGCTCGTAGTGGACAAATCGTTAAAAAAGTGTTGAATACATTTCCATATAATCAAATGCAATATTAATAAAAACCGGCGTTTAAAACTTTTTCAAGCACTGAAATACTTTAGGAAAATTTTCTATATATCATTGCATTGAAATTAATCGATTTATTCTTATATGATAAAGATTTACCTACGAAAAGTTCTGAAAAAACTGCAAAAAACATTAAAATCATAACCCCAAACTGTGCAAGAAAGATTTTCAGTTCGTTAATTTTAAATGTTCATTTAAGAACAACATAATGCGTATTAGGATTTTAGGGTTACAATTTGATAATTAATTATGAAGAAATCTTATGTGTTGCAGGGGTCAATAGAAAAGTGTTCAAATTCCTTTTGTGTTATCTCGGAAACTCGGGCAATGAAAAATTGTCAATTCAAAATAGTCTTCTCATTTTTTTAATAATAAAAAAAGTTGGAGATATCTTCGAGAGCCCTGGCTGTCATTATTCAAGTTTACCGAACGACTGCTGCTCGACATTTCAAAACAATTTTGAAAAGTTTATCAAAAAACTGCAAAAAATTAATTAGGTGGTAAAAAGGTAATTCGGCGGACTAACTTAATTTGTCTCGTTCGTTGTTGTCAAAATGTATCTGTCTATCTGCATACAAAAATATTAGTTAATAATTTAGCAGAGTGACATGAGGCGCCGCGGTGTCGAAAAATAAAATTAAGTATGAAATACAGTAATTTTATTTTTCGACACTGCGGCGCCACATGTCACTCTGCTCCAAGTCTATAGGTTAAAAAGGTAACATAAACTTCCTTTATAATGCTTATGCCCGTATTCACAAACGTCCGTAAAATTTTTAACGGACCGTTAAATTTAACAAACCAATGGAAATTATCTCTCGGTGCAAGGAAACCTATAGAAATCATTCGTTAAATTAAACGGTTCGTTAAAAGTTTTGTGAATACCGGTATTAGTGTAGTTATAATAATTGTAACATAAACAAGTTCAATCTAGGATTAAAGAATTAAGCAAGATACTACTTCTCATTTTGATTTTATTGTAAAAATTTAGCTAACCAACTGATCTCTTTTATTTTGATACAACCTGTACAAAATAGATTAAGACTTGTGCATTGTAATTCTACCTATTATCTAGCATTTGTCGATGTGTCGAGTGTTTTAATATTTTCTGAAATATTTTAAATCAAATTATTATTTTAAATTTTATTTTAAGGGTTTCTGTTACCACCGCAAGTATCTAAATGGGACATGATATGGATAGTAAGTTTTCACCATTTCCTTCCGACAAGAACTTACGCTGCAGTAGGTATCTCGGAACATTACAAGATATTATAATTTATCCACTTGATGGAGGCTATCAATTGCACTTAAGCGATGCTTTTTGTTTGGCAGGTGGTCTCGTGTCGTTGTCAGGACTGCTCGACAGGTACCGTTTTCTATTTAAAATTTTATTAAATTTCTATAAAAGTGTGAGTTTTAGAAGTCTAATAGCTTATACCCGATACAATAAAGAAGCCATTATTCTGAATGTGCACAAACCGGAATTAGATATTATAGAAAATTTAAAATTAATAAACGAAGTTGAATACTTGCCAAATAAAGATTTAAGGCGGATACCAATAGTAATGTAAGTTCAAATAAATAATAAAATTGAGTCCAAATTATTAAAACTGATTTTAGTGATTATCTTGGTAAATCAATGGCATTGCATGATATAGGCAACCGTGTAGCAAGCGTTGCTGAAAGCATTTTTGGAATCTCCAATGTAAGAATTGCTTATTGTTCACCAAGAGATAGACGAAAATTTGACACTAGCAGAAATGCACTTCCTAACTCTACAAATTTATGCAGCGTTGATGTAAGAATGTACAGTGGCAGTCATGGAAATTGCGAAAAAAAATTTCAATAACCGTACATAATATAAACACAATTCACATATAAAGCTAGGTTTTTCAAACCGGGATCTAAGATTTCTGATTTTAAATTCCATAACACATTTTTGTTTTTTGGACGCAATCACTAATGTGCTGGGGGGTATTCCATACCCCCAGACCCCTCCGGTTTGGAAAACCTGCCTTTGTGATTGTGTTCAAAAAATAAATTGTATATTTTTGAGCTTATGAGTTTCAAACCAAAAATTTAACTTTTTATCGTGAAAGAAATATCAATTGTTGGTAGTATTTTTTGATATTGATATGACATTTCAAAGTATTTTTATTTTAAATAATTTTTTCTTTGTTGTAACTTTTAGAATCTATCTTCCTATCATTCGAACTACACATTAGTAAACTCCAGTAGTCTTAAGGATTTAGAAATGAAAATTGGAACTTATACGGAACCTTCTGTTTTTCGAGCAAACCTCGTAATTGACGGACTCAAACCCTATATTGAAGATGATCCTAATATCACTTGTCTGCAAATTGGATCGAACATGTTCTCAAAACTTCTACCTTGCACTCGTTCACCTGACGGTTTTCTAAACCAAGCTAACATTCCAATTGACAAAAAATTGGAAGCTTACAACATTTTAAAAAGGTAACGATAACATTTGATCTATACCAAGAACTAATATGCTAAATTATTGAGCAGATATCGAAATCTAAAAGATTTACGTCCGGAATTTAACAAATACAATAATCCAACAGTTGGTATTAATATGTCATTAATTTCGGGAGAAGGTCAAATTATTCAGATAGGCGACGTTGTTACAGCACATTATATTCCTGACTTATAAACTTCAATTGCTGCTAAAATTATGAAGTTTTCTCTGAATGTACTTTTAAAATTGACCTCTGAAAAAATTTAAATAGTTAATTACCTATTTATTTATTTTTATTGAAATAATTTTTTGTAAGACTTACAAGTAAATTTTACTGAATTAATAATTTATTATAGTATGTCTTAATTTTATTTATTTATTTAAATGTATACCGGTTTAAATTTTTATAGTTTTTATATAAATTATTAATTTTGGAATTCAGTATTTGTAATTTCATTTTGATATTATATTAAGCAAACATTAAAATGTTAAATTTCAATAATTAAAACCTAATTTCACAATATTCAGGTAAGCCAAGGACTCACGGATGAAACTCATGCTCTCCTCCGAATAGTTTGATTAACACTTTATTATTATTTTGTGTTTAATTTAATTAAATGATTTAATCCATAGATATGATCGAGTCAAGTAAAAATAAAACTGAGTGAATTTTAATTTTATTTTTGCGATGGTTAATTTAGTTCGTGGCTTTGTTTGTAAAGAACTTCCCAAGTTATCGTAAAACTTGAGATCATAAAGGGATGACTCCTTTTCAAATTTTAAGATATAAATTTGTTATATTAAAATATGAAGGAAAATTATAACGAAATTACAAATGTTTGAGGAAACCACAAAGCTTTGATATATCATCACAGGAAGCGCTTTCACCAATTTATTATATTTAGTATATAAATTTTGTAAAAAATGAAATATTGTTCCATTTGAAAAACTTCGGTATTTGTACTTGCAGGTAACGCTTTCTTGGGTTTTTCAATATTTATTTTAAAAAAAATTGAAATATGTTAATACCTACCTAATTTTTGTTTATTTTCTGAGACTTTCTAAGTTTTTATTCGCTAATAAACGAATTCTATCCTGTCGGCGCGGCAAATTAATTTAATTATCAATAAATTATTAATTTCGCAAGTATATTTTTCATTGCAGTATTAGATGTAATTGTTTTTGGAACTAATTAACTATAAATCTCTTTGGTTAACCACAAACCGCAAGACCATATAATTTTTTACAAAGGTTAAATTCTTCCAGACGATTTTTTTTCAATTTACTTACACAATCAAAGAAAACTTTCTTTCAAATTTTTATTTTGAGCATTAAATGGTAAAAGCGTAATTGGGCGAATGCAAAAATAATTTAAGTGTGGTTTACTATTTTTTGCGCCGAGTAATTAATTTTTAGTACATATTGGTTCAGTAATAGCGAAAACGTGAGCAATAAATCATGCAAAATATTGGGAAAGACGATTTAGGATTTAGAAAGTTGAGATAAGAAAAAAATTGTTTTGATATGCATAAATTTTGAGATTCACTATAATTTTTTTTTTTTTTCTAATGGCTGTTGTATATCTAGGTATATAATTTATGTGCACTAATTAGTAACATCTCATTTACCATAGTGCATCGCATAAAATACATAACAATTGATTGTTTTTCTGTCTGCATCAGTAAACCGCCATAAAATGAAAATGGCTTTTTTTATTTATAAATACTTATGTCTGAACACGGTTTTGCTAAATAGATGTTTTTTTAAATCCTAATCTATCTAATTTCCTACTTTTGCATCATTTCAAAACTAACTTCCGAACCTTCCTTATTACAACTTAACGTGGATTCTAAACCACGAGATCAGGCGATTTTGCTCTCAATATCCCGGAAAGGAAAATTATAATGGTATATCTTAGTAGGCCATCCATCGGCCAGATAAACAGTAGCTGTATCAATGGCGTAATTGTAGCTTTCAAGGTATGAAAAGTGGTAACTTGTTAGAAGGACTCTCAAATTACGTTTCATTCGTTGCAGGTATCCTCAATAATTTTGATATCCAAGGTAAAGCATTGCCGCTTAACTCTCAATGTTTAAACCTACTCGTACTTTCAATGTCAAGGCTGTTGACTACTTTTATTTCATCTTGAGAGCCGGCATTAACTCTAAATTACATGCACACGCACGAATAAGATTAATATGATTTACTTTAATTGTTGTGTTTTATGGTGAAGCAAACTAAGAAGAAAAGTGTTAAGAAAATGTTGAAAGATCGTTTCAACATAATTTTTAACGGTAGACGTAATATTTTGGTGAATTTACTTTCTATAAAGGAAGTGAAATTTTAAATGCCATAACAAATATGCGGTGTTTACATTAAAATCGGGAAGAGCTCAAATAAAAGGGAAAGCGGAAGTTATTCGATTATGTAAACGTGACATAGAGATCAAAGCCTATTACATAAAAAGTTATGATATTTTATTTCAATATTTTAAAATATATTTTAATTAATTTAATGATAAAAATTATCATATTTAAATTAAGCCCATATATTCTACAGTATCGTTACCGAAGAACTCTGAAAATTTAAGTTACAAATAAAAATATTTGAAACAGGAAAATTTAGGAAATAAGTATTTTCGATTGGATGTCAAAAATTTATGGATTAGCTATTTTAAATGCCTGAAAACCAAGGTAGGTATAGCGGGAACGGGAATATTTGACATTCCAGGAAGTCGCTTCCGCTTCCTTCGTTCGCGTTGGTAAAATGTATTTTGCAAATAATTGGTATTTGACCGAGCGAACTTATGTAATTGAGGATGATTTCTACATAAAGCTTATTAATGCTATTACTATCTAATATTTCTCTTTCTAGTAAAGGAAAATAGAAAATGCTGCTTATGTAAGAGTATATGAATTTTTCAGCATGAAAATTTTAAATTAAAGAAGATAATCTACTAAATAATTATCTTAATTATATTAACCTAAATCTATAATATATTAACGAAAGTGTTTAATAAATGCTTTTTTATCTATTATAATTACTAATCTATTATTTAAAGATAGTAAATGAATTAAAACAATTACCTTAATACGCTATTAAATTTAAAAAAAGATTTAAAATCATAAAAGCACTAATTAGTAATAATTTTTACGGTTAAGTACCAAACTCCCATTATGCAAGATTTGCTGGGATAAGTCTGTAATTAAATTAAAATTAACTTTTTACCTACAAGTAAATGCAGAGTAGCAGAATATCATTTAATAAACAGGAAAATCAAAAACCGCTTTGTGAGCACAGCATAAGCTATACTGCGCTTATGTATAGCAGCTGCAAATACGGACAGCATTGATAATTCACCAATAAATATTCATAGATGATCCAATTATCTCTCCAAGGAATTAATTCAGTCCACAAGCCTTCAATTACTTTTAATTATTTTTTTTCGAGTTCTTGCAATGCCAAACTGATTTTTTCAGAGTAACTAAGGCCAACGACAGTTAAATTTGCGAACCAAATTAAATATATCCTTTGCAGGTTTTAGTTAGGTACCTACTCAAAATAGAAAATTCTGATCACAACACTAACTGCAATAATTATAAGTTTTCACTTTCAACTAAATTTAATCGATCTAATTTTGTAATTGACTGGGTTCTTAACAAAGTGAAAATTAATTATTATAGAAGAATTTTAAAATTAAATTTAAAGAAATTTTTAATTGGGTTCAGGTTAAAAAATAAATTTAATCTTATTTCTCGACTCTTGAACCGTGGTTCCAGCGCGTCAACTTACTGTTGGCGCGTTAAAAGAGAAAATTAATTGTAACAAATAATTTTAAAATTACACCTAATGAAATTTTTAATTGAGTTCAGTTGGAAAACTATTTTAACTCGAACTCGCAACTCTGGTGACCGTTTAACCGAGTCAACTTTCGTTAAAACTTTTTTACGTGTTTCTAATAATTATAAAAAAATTACAATCTCTATTGAATGTCTTTATGTCGCGCTTTATTCGATGCATTAAATCGTTAATTTTTCTGGTTGTGCACCATGAAATTGATAATTGTTAATTGTTTTCCCGATCTGATAGACAGCAAATAATTATAAATTGAACAATGTTACAAAAGGCGACAACTAATAACAATGGGTATTTAAAATGTTAAAAATAATTAATAGCTTGAGAGAGAAAAAATAAAACTTACTCTTTGAAAAGTGATTTGTCCAAAAATTAAAAAAAAATAAATCCAAGTAATAAACGTAAAAAGTTCACAAATTTTTCGTAGATAAAAATTAGCACATCACTAAAGCACAATAACAGAAATCACGTATAATTTTTCATATTTAAATATTTAATCTGGATACCACGTGAATTAGTTTTCAGTAAGCGCAGGATCCGCGACTTGGTCAAGTTTTCACTGTTAAATGTGCGGTTGTAGTTGCACTCGAAGTAGCTCTTGGAGCGTGGGACACTATTGAAAGTAAAATAAAATGTAAATGGAGTTGGTTTAGTTAATTCGGTTCGCTTTATTTCAACTGTCGATTCTCTACGAAACTTTCCCATCAGACACCAAGAAGATACTTTAATATTAAACATTCAACCACAACCACTTCGAATTTCTGGAAGAAAAGCCGGATTTTTGAAAACGAAAATAGTTTTTGAGTTTTCTTGCCCACAAGCAAATTTTTACAATATACAAAAATTATTTTTTTTAAATTAAAGAAATTTTTTCTGGAAAGTTTTGTGACGTTCATTGACTAAACAGTTTATTACGAAACTATTACCAGGTCAATATTTTGTATTATATAATGTGTTGTATTTCATTGAAATTATGTATAAAAGTTAGCACCATTTATTGACTTTATGATTATTGTTACAAGTAAATCGGGACTTGTTACATTGTTTGAATTGGTTCAAATTAACCGCTTTCTTCCTTTAATTTTCTACGTAATATTTTTAGAAATTAAGTCTTCTACAGTATATAAAAAAACCAACTATTTTTTCAGACTAAAATTCCCCAGGCACAAAACATGCAGAATAAAATTGCATTAATTATTTGAATTTTATTCGCGTACTAATAGTCACGGATTAATCCGAGATTTAAGATAATCCTAGGATCTACCAATGAGATTACTGGAATTTGGACCGTATCGTAGCAACAGCTCTAACAGGAAAGAATGACGGGCCAGACCTGGCCCGGGATAGAGCCAGGCTTGGCCCGACTTCTACAAAGTTGGGCCAAGCCTGGCCCAAACCTGGGCCCGTCATACTTTCCTGTTAGGGAGCTGCTATTTCGAGAATTAATCTTGAATCTTGAATTAATCCGTGACTATTAGTACGGACATTAATAAATTGATTTTAATAATAAATTGATTTAAGAAATACTTTTTTTGGAGTAATTGCGAAAATAGAAGGACTAAAAATTTTGGGTTTGCCCCAGGTACCAGAAATCCACGCTACGCCAGTGGTTCTACAAATTAAAAAAAAAAATTCTTTAACAATTTCAGTCGCAAGTTCTGCTCAGTAGTATTTGTAATATGATACGGTTGATACAAACCGCATCTTCCGCTAAGACCTGCAGATCACAGCACTTCAAAAGGAACTCTCGTATCTAAATTCAAAACATCAGATACCACTTACCATATTTTTTTCTATATATGAATAGCTCATAACATATCAAGAAAACTAAAAGAACCTTCTTGCAAAGATATTTTTATAATTTATACAGGAAAACTGGCAGAAAACTGTAATTTTTGATCAGGGTTTTATGAAATTTTACAGCAATAACCGGTTTAATATTGGATTTTTAAATTTATAGCAGTATAGTAAAAGCTGTTTTATCTAGCAATTCGTTTATATTTATGTTTGTTGAATGACATTGTATTATATGGAAGTGTCTCTAAGCTTGCCGAATAATTCAGCTTTTACAGCCGTTCTACTGTATTTTCCTACAAGTCTCGATATTTTATGCTATTGTTATGCACGTTAGATGCTTTTCAATACCACCACTGTAAAACTAAAATTCTGAAATTCTAAAATGGGTTACGTAAATACAAGGTTTTTCGTTACAAAGCTCACGTTAGTGACAAAGATCTAAGAACGAATTGCTTTAGGCAATAAATTGTCAAAGTAGCTTGTAAACCGCCTTTAAATACTAGTCGAAGCTCATTCTTAATTACAAGTTTAAATTCTTCAATTTAGCGTAAATGGCATTGTTCTTGATAAACTACACCTGCGCCAATATTTATAATAAAATATTGATGTAGAAATTTCTATCTTAAAACTTTATAATATTATTATATTATTTATTTATTCGATGGAATTATCCAATTTACAAAATAAATTTTAAATTAAATTACAAATACATGACAAAATGTATTTTACAAAATTTTTAAATTTTGCAATATAAGGACGTCTTCATACGGAATTATTTATTAATTCAGTATACAGTATACGTTTATACTGGAATTATTATGACATGTCATATGACATATATTATGACATGTCATAATAACATTATGACATGATAAAAAAAAGGAAATTTGTTCCTTAATTCTTAAACAAGAAAAGTCAAGAATTCGTCCTGTAGGGGGGGGGGCAGAGAAAATTGCAAAAATTACCCCAAAAACAAGTTGACTTTATTTAAATCAGTTAAAAGAAAAGGCACATTTTTGTCTTTTCAAAATATTGAAATCATAATTATAAAGAGATTAAAATCAATTTTGAAAAGGCGCCATTACTATGATAATTTATATTCTTAACAATTTGTTATTAAAACTACATTTTTTACACTTAAGAGGCTATAATTATCATTATTTGTGAGAATATCAAAAAATATCCAGTAATAACGTGGAAAAGCGGAGTTCAGACTCACCGCAATGCGCACGTTTTACATTTTTGGTTATGTCGACTCTGGAATTTTTAAATGAATTTCTTGTAATTGTAACCAGTGGTGTTAGGAAGATCGATTCTCTTATACTATGAAAAAGAAGGTCGAAGCTCGTATGCAATTTGACTAGAATCGTTTTTTTTAAAGCCAATTTTATTATAGTTCTTAAATTTGAAACATTACGGACACAGGAGGAGAACATAAGGCTTCTTAGTATACTTCGTTTAAAAGCCTTAAATTGAATAGTTAACTCCCTTTATTAAGCTATTTATTGTAAGTACAATCTATTCCCAGTTTTATTCACAAATTTCCGGTGCTGTATCAGAATTCACACTTTGCGGTTTTGATTAGGCAATCTGTCAGAGGCATTCTGTTTAACATTTAGACTACTACTAAACTACAACCCCTACAAAATCAACTTCAATAAATGATAAAAAAATATTTAAAAAATCTGCGGCTTGCGACCTATAGTTCAATTACTTTATAATTATATATGAAGAGCGCAGGCTAAGAAGGGGGGAGTAGTAATTTTTTCTGCAATTGATAGCTAATGCAATATTCTATCATATAGAAATGTAATATAGGCTAAAATTGAAGTTAGGCAAAAGATATTGCAGATTAAAGTTTGTCTATACCGGCAAAACATGAGGTTTCAAACTTTAAAATCGCGTTCCTGAAAAATTATAAATTTTGACTATCCCCCTTCTTAGCCTGCGCTCTTCATATGTGTATTGATATAAATTTGAAATTATCGGTAAAATTCAGAAATAACAATCTCAACTGGAATATTATTTGATTTAAAAATGCAATTTATATATTAAAATTCTCAAGACTCAACAAAACTGCACATACACAAGTCAAGTTTAATAAATTTATCGCATAAATTCGCATAACATTCCTTTGTAATTTAAACTAAATTCGCCAAAAGTTTGTTAATAGTTTAACTTATATGAAAAAGGGTCATTAATTTTCCCCTAAGAAACCATTCTATAATTGCTTGCTTTTCTGTATTCTGTACGTTAAGAATTTAAATTAAATTAAATACTTCTACAAAAATACAAAAGTCAAATTAACGATTTTAATACTTGACAAAGTTACAAGTGTGATAACAAATTGTAAGTTTATGTAGAAAGTATATTGAAAAAAAAATTTGAGAAAAGAATGAAATATAATTTTAAAAAATCAACTATATAATGGTTGATCATAGCAATATATTCTACACAACTTTTTATGTCCATAGTAAGCATCTTGCAGCAAATACAGACCTAAATTTAATTTCACAGGAGATATACTATATTGCGGTATTTTGGAAAAAAATACTATAAATCACTTTGAGGTACTAACACTAACGGTCGTGACTGCGGTCGTACCAACTACACTGCTGAGATCTAAACCTCAAGTTATGCATCTAGCAAAGTTAGCACTCTACTATAATATTATTCAAGTGCCCACAGAACCATAAGCGCCAAGTATAAAACTTGGTACATATTATATTAATGGCAATAATAAGGAGAAATCCTAAATTAAAAGGTAAAATAAGTCAATAATAAAGGTATATTTGGGTCACATAAGAGCTAATTAGTAGTACTCTAGCTCTGTACAATTTATTTGTTCACATGCGGTATGCTTGAATCTTGAATGTAGCAAATACCAAATTTAGCTTAATTTTCAGTTGAGTCCTTCAATAAAGTTCAATTTAACTTCAACATAATCCCGATGTATAAAGTACTTAGAACTTGTCGAAACTAATATCGATTTATTCTACTATGATAATATTAGGCGTCAGACACGTGTTTTACAAAATTACGTGCCACGAATATACTTTGTTCAAACATTTAACTCGAAAATGTTAAATTCGTGATTGTAAGAATTTTACTCTTGTTCAAGTTATATGTACTTACAATTTTTCAGGCAAAATTAGAAAAGTTAACTTCGTCGTCGGCGGCGTGGCGACTTGCCGTGTACTTCAGCAGTTCTAAATGCAATCCAAAAACTTCAACTTTAAAAGAAGTTCATTGCTTGCAGTTAGTCAAAAATTTTGTTTCGAAATCCATCAATTAATATAATTTAGTAAAAAAAAATGTATCTAAACGGAATTATTACCGAAGATAAAAATCTATTTTGCTTTGTTTTGCATAAAATCAGCAGTATAATCAGAATTTCTAATAATAATTGAATTTATCCAAAATAATTATTAAGCCGAAGAATTATTCGCTCTGTATAGCATAAACAATCGAAGGATAAAGTTGCATTATCTTTAATGCCAATTGTGTACTAATCAATAAAATTAATCAATGTATTTCAATAAATTTACATAAATAATAAATTTATGAGAAGCAGACACTCCAACTCTTAAACTATTATTACTTAAGGAAATAAATAGAAATATTAATAGGATTAACAAAAAATTCTAAATTTATAGAAAGTATAGTTTCTTAATACTTTTTTGCAAAAAAAAGATTCTTTAAATTTTTTAATTTTAAAAAATTTAATTTTAAGTTTAAATTTAAAAAAATTTATTCAAAATTGAGTCATAATATAATAAAATAAAATTTAAGTTAACCTTATAAACCCAATAAATACAAAAATATATTTTTATAAATTTATAAGCCTATAATAAAAACTTAAAACTAAATATATAAAATATTTACAAACAAAATCAGATAATAATATTATGCAAACAAATTTAACTAGGTACTCGTATATACATATCTCGTAGCATAATTTTACCCGACGACAAAATACGCTGTTTAATTGCAATGAGAAAAAAAAATTAATTAGTTGATTAAACAACGTTTTATTTTGAATTACAAAATATTTAGTTGCAGTAGCAAAAAAAAAACTTATTGGTGCCATTTCTAATAAAAAACTAGTTGATATTACAATTTTTTTCTCGGTGTGGAATTTTTTCCATGAGCTAATTAGCGCTTTTCGGTATTTAAATCTAAGAACAAAATTCACTATCAAATAATGTCAAAAGTTTTGAAAAGATAAATAATATGAAAACGTTTGATATTGTTTGATAGTGAATTTTGTTCTTATAGATTTAAATACCGAAAAGCGCTAATTAGCTTATGGGATTGCATAATAATAATAAGCAAGTTTGAGATTACATTATTTTATTTATTGATGTACTGTCTCTGAAGACGTCCTTGAACCAGGGTCGGCAACAGTTGAGTTGCTTGAGTGTTCAAGCACCACACTACGGAGTTTGAGCACCACACGGGAAAATACAAAACAATAAATAATTTTGAAAAAGAAAACACTAAATTAAAGAATTTAAAAAATTGTATTTACAATTTGCCAATATACTACACGGTAAATAATCTAAGTAGTAAGTAATAATAATAAAAATTTGATTTGGCAAAGGCAAAACTATATTAGCAGAGGTACAAGAATCTGCAGAACTAGAACAAGAGATAAAGGATTTTTGAGTTAGTTACAATTATTATGAAGTATCAAGCAGGTCAGGTCAAGAATCATGAAGAATAAAATAATAAAATCTCAATTTTATTTTTTCGCAATTTTTCTAAATACATTATGATGTTTCTCTTTATAAAAAAGACATTTGAGTGATCGTTAACAAAATAAATAGTATATTACGTAACGAGAGCTGTAAGAATCATATTACACGCGACGAGTGAAAAGTACAGTAGTGAAAAGTTACTTCAAGAGCCGCTTGCGGCGAGTGAAGTAAGTTTCAAGAGCGTGTAATTGTTTTACACAGTTAAAGTAACGTTACGTACTTACTTTTTCTTAGTTAGTTACATACTATACTTTTTCTACGACCAACCCTAGATTTTCTACCCCAATCCTTAAAAGGCACTTTTAACGGATACTTTTCGATTTATCTGAAATTTTGCATACATGTGATTTTAGAGGTACTTATTAACATTTTTTTGCTGATAAACTTTTTGGAGGTCGAGTACGAATCGCCCGTAAAAATTTAAGTTTAAAATAGGCAACGTACATATCTCAGCTGTAGTATGCACTAGAAAAGAAAATACCATAAAATAGCTAGACTCCATTTATGACAGGGGTGTAAAGGAGGGGAGGTGAGGATTTTTTCATTCGTTTTTCTCGTCATTCTCGTCTCGTTTTAGAGATATTTCAACTTTTGTGTTTCTTATTTAAAAATAAAATTTTAATTTTGTTTTTACATTTTCTTAAATGTTGGGGTTATTACGGGGAAGGGATAAGATTACTAACAGACTAACACAAAACCTTAATACAATATTTGGCGCTCGCCTAGTATAATAAGGGTACGTCCATTAATTACGTGAGCACAAAATGGGGGAGAGTGTAATAAGTAACCAGTGTAATAAGTAATAATAAATACTGTAATAATGCGAAATCAAAGCCGTTGTAAACCTAATCGAACCTAGCAACATGTCTGAGTAAACACGGAACTAGGGACACACTGTTTCAGGGATGGCTTGCACCATAATCTATTGAAAACAATAATAACACCACGTATTTTTACATTTGATTTCAAAGATTACATTGATTTCAAATAATTAAAACATCAAATTAATTATTAATTAAAGTTTTTACTAAATTTTTTTAAATTTTCTAAACTTACTATTGCAGCCAACATAATCTTAGTAAATTATAATATTCCCTAGTCGTGCGATCGAACACTTTACGCACGGCCGTACGTAAAGGCGAACGTCCACCAGCAAGTTTTCTTCTGCAAGTACCGTCTGCAAGTCGCTTCGAGAAGTTATTGCTTGTGGAAACACAATCTGCAAGTTACTCTACAGTAGTAGAAATACTTCTGCAAGTACTGCAAGACTTTCCTATATTATCAATGCAAATATCCGGTTTAGAAGCCGTTTTTGGCATATAAAAATCCATTTTACAGTAAAACTTTTTAGACATTTTTTGTTCAAAACTTCATTGCCTTCAATTTAGTTTCTATACATTTTTTTATTTTATTGCACCGTTTCCGAGATATAGACGATAATATTGTTAGTATTTTACAGATTTTTATTTAAACCGCTGTCAGAAACTGCGCAACAAAATAAAAAAATTTATATAAACAAAATTATAGGCAATAAAAACAAAAAACGTTTAATAAGTTTTGCTGTAAAATTAATTTTTATATGCCAAAAAACGACTTCAGACCGGCAATTTGTATTGTTAACATACGAACGTCCGGATTTCATTATGAGTCACTGTATGTATAATATTATGTAAGAACCACGCAATCCTAATAAAAAACAATCTATAGAAAAAGTGCATTTTGGTTTATTATTCTTAATAGTTAGCTTTATGATTGGCCATAAATAAATTTGTTTCAATAAATTTAAAAACTAATTTGTAAATGCAGAGATACAAATTCTTTCAATCTTAGTGACGACGTTTTCTTGTAAGTTTCTAAAACCTGATTATGATTAGGAAAAATAAATAATTGCTTACTGTAATATTCATTTACTACTACAGCAGATGAAGAATAACAGTTAAGGATAGGAGGGATATGCTAGGAGGGATAGGAAGAATAGGGCAAAGATCTGCTTTCCTTAATTTTTCTCTTGGAGCAGTTTTACCACCCCTCGGTTTAAAATATGTCAACTTAAAAAATAAAAAAATAAAATTTGACATTTTTGAAACATTTCATAACCCAACGTTCAGGTGGTTCCTTCAGGCGGAAAGTTTTTGGAAACTGTTAATGCATATTTTTCCATAGATTCATAGTTTTTCAAAAATTATTCGGTTAATATTGTCACTAACAAATGCTTTAAGCTGTCTGTTAGATTTTTATGACAATTGTAGTGATCAATAACTTGGTTTCCATTTCTTGATGGCCTTGGCTATGTTTCCATGGACTAAAAATATAAATTTTAATAACAAAAATAAGCAATAAATTATTATTAAAACGTACATCGTGTTCAGTGAACACCAAAGATGCTATTCTGATAGTAAATCCTCAGAATACGTATTTATATTTTCTTTATTAATTATTTTATTCTATAAGATATTTTAATTATTAACATCTTATTTTACAGTACGAGTAACATGAATAAGAAAATCTATCTACATCAATAAAAATATTTGACTACATTATGTTGTAAATCCGTTATAAATACGAATTTTCAATAAAAAAAATAATTTAATTTTATGTAGAAAGCATTTAAGGTATGTAAAATAAACGACGCTTGGTATGATTATTAAACTAATTGAAATTAAGTTAAAATAATGAATTTCAAGTAACTTATCGTATTTAGGTGCTGCATGAGTTAGCCGAACTTAGGAATTTAACATGTAAAATTTTATTTATGCAAATTCCTGCTTTCCTAATTATATTTTAGAGAAAAAATGAAAGACACAAAAATAATGCAAAACTATAAACTACAAATGTAAAGAGCATTAGATGTCATCTAGCTTATACTTAAGAGGTCAAAAAATGCTTTTGAAATTGTTAAAACTTTTATTTATATTTTTTTATACACTATTAATATACTTGTTTTTATACTCTTTAATATACTTTTATTTTAGTTTTAAACAAATATAATTAAGTCGGTAGAACAAATTCAAATAATTCATCGATTATTACTATTTTAAAAAATTATTAAAATAGTCGACAATCCACTTAAGATCATATTCTGTAAAAGATGATTTTACTTTTTTTTGTATTTTGTATACATAGTACTTTAATTAACCGAAACATGTATATATTAAAATAAAAGATAATGAAGTGATTATCTATTTTGTAAAAATTTGGGGTATAATATTTAGTTATTTATTAAAATAATTAAAAATTAATTGTAAGTTTTAAAAGGTAGGTAGGTAGGTATGCATGTTAAATGAACAATAAATTTAAATTTTTTATAACATAAACTTTTAGCAATGATATTTTGGTATATTTAAATAAATTTATCTGAAAGTTTATGTTATAAAATATTCGTTTTATTATTCATTAACCTGCATTATCTTTCAAAACTAACAATTTAGAGAACTCATAAAATTTGAGTTACAGAATATAAAATATTATTTTAAACTTTAACGATTTTGGTAAAACAAGAAAAATTCAAGTTATTCCTTTTAAAATTAACAAATTTATTATAGAACAGCACCTTTAATAAAATATAGATCACATAAAGCGACGTCTACTCTGTTAGTTGAAAGTTATACCTGTTCCATTTTGTTGAAACTTTAAATATTATATTTTAACAAGAAATTCGCAGATATTAATGAAAATTTCAATAAGAAAGTTTTCTATGAAATTATAAAATTTAAATCATGTCATCGGCAAAAATCACAGAATTACCTATTATTGTATTTTTAATCTCATTGAGCAAGTTTGGCAGCAGGTAAAATCTGAAGTTGGAGCTGTGAATGTTTCACCAACAATAATTATAATGGTGTATCTTGCAACTAATAAGAAATAGCATAGATAACGTTTCATCGAAAGCCTGGCAGAACTATGTAGACCAGTGGCGAATTACGACACTTTGGGGCCCGGGGCCCTAAAGTCAAAAAAATTTTGAGTTTTTAAGGTCAACAGGGTTTAAATGTAAAAATTTTTTGAAGGTTTTATTGTGATACACATGTAGTTACCTACTGTGAAATTGAAGTAAAAGTTAGTACTCACCGTTTACCTTACAGTCGTATTTTCTCAAATTGAAGTAAGAAATAAATTATTATCTACATTTGTTTCTTTATTAAATAGCTATAAAACAAAAAACTGCACTCACCAAACTTTAAGGCTCGAGCAGTTGCCAAATTCGAGTCGTCACCTCTCCTCCATTTAACTATCAATTTAACTCCATCTAACTAATGTAAACGTATACTTCATGATAAGTTGATAAAACAAAATTCCAATGAAATCTTTAGCAAATAAATGCTTTCAGTGGCTACGAAAAAGTAATTAAGTAGGCCTTAACTCATAATTTTAATAATAATTTCACGTAAATCAGGCCTCTGGGCCTTGCAAGGCCCTGTGCGGAGGGCCCCCCATTAGTCCTGTAGCCCATGCTATTAAAATAGAAAATACTTAACATTGTTAAGTATACTAAGTATACTAAACATTGTTCCAGATATGGTTATCAATATAAATTCCGATAGTGACAGTGATACAGTCTTGTTTGATAATAATGACATGTAAATATCTGATAAAATAATTTTAATTAAAATAATTAAAAAAAGTTTCAGAATTTCCTGAATACATGCCTTTAACAATGTATTTATACGTTATATTGGCTGGAGTGAGATTTAAAAAACCTTATCTCTGTTTATTATGTTTTGCGGAATAGTTTATACGTTCTCATATCAAAGTAATTTGACTTACGACTTTTTAAATTAAATTTATCTTAAGACAGACTTATATATAGTACTTAAAATGTTTATGCACAGATATATCATAAATTGACAATTATACATGAATTTATATGTCATAAAGGTCTTTTTATAGCCCTATTCTTAGCCCTTGGCTACTGCCTTGGGCTAATACTTAAAATCCTCTTCAAGCCCAAAATACATAAATCACTATTATATTTTGATATTTTTACTTATCAATATTATATTTAAAGTTCTTTTTGTGTATTTCTCTTTATAAGACTAGCAAGATATGACTTCTGGCTATATAAAACTTGGATACTTTTCTGAATGAAAAAGTTATTACATGATACAGGGCAATACATTGCAATATATTTTACAATTCAGCTCTTATTAAACCGGAGCATAGCAGAGGTATATTTCTAGCATTGCATGATGCCCTCGAGAGTAACTCGTGGTAGTAAGTTTGATACAATTTCTATCAAAGTTGCTCCTGAGGGTTACTCAAACTCAAAATTAGTTTAATTTATCGTATTTAATTTCTGCAAAATTATTTCTATGTAGCATACGGGTTGCAGTAAGTAATCACAATGTGAAAACCTGTGACTTTCAACTGACTATGGTTCTTGAAAATGGATCGTTTACATAAATTCTAACGGTGAAACTAAAGCTTAAAATAGTAGTTTTGCTGAAAGAGGATTTCCTGGTTATCTCTTATTTAAAATCTAGAAACATAAAATTTCGACGACCATAATTCTGTTAACTTTACCTAACCTATCGGATATAAAGCTAAGCTAACCTACAGGTTTGTGTGATTGTGAGCCACTTCATATTTACCTTTTTACATTTACCTAATACATATAACATCTCTCTAGTTGTGGGGGTATTTTTATTCCAATTGCTTCCATATTTTAATTCACCCTTCCTCCCTTTTAAACTTATTCTATTCTAATTTCTACCTAAATTTAAGTTACGTTATTTTTTACTTTTAGTACACCATTACATTCTACTCTGTTTAACTCCAGAGGTGATGTTTTAATTTTAAATATTACAAACAATGATACAAACATAATTTGTATTCAGCACTTGATGAACAATTTAAAAGCATTTGAAATTACCGCCAAATTTATTGTCCTATTTAAAAATTCATAATTTAAATTTGAAAAACAATTGTGTAAATTTGTAAATATTTATATTGTATGGTTTTCCCGCCAACAAAGTTGTAATTGCCAACAATGACGGGTGGAAACGAGGCTTTTTTGCCGAGATGGCAAAGTGGATAGAAGTGGATCGTAAGAATTTTTGTCTCCTAAGTTTTGATTTGATGTTATCGAGAATTTGTATTTCTGAGAAATAAATTAGTGTTGAGTTTTTTAGAATTAAAAAAAAATTAGTATTACTAATTACGTACTGCTAGTCACGAATCAATCCGAGATTTAAAATGATCCTAGAATTTACCAATGAGATTACTGGAATTTAGACCGTATCGTAGCAACAGCTGTTATTTCGAGAATTGATCTCGGTTCAATCCATGACTATTACAGGCATAAGTAATATTACTAATAGTAATACTAATAGTATTAGTATTCCGATATCTCCTACATTTCACCGACATCTCCCTGACATCTCATCTACACCTCCCTCACATCTCCCCACATTTCCTCACATCTCCTCACATATCGTCATATCTCCCACACATTTCTTGCCTCATGTACACCAAATCTCTCCGGTGATTTACCCCTTGCTACTTTTGGTGCGAAATAAAGAAGATGTTTCGGATTAAGATTATTATTTAGTTAGTAATTTATAAGCAAAAATGCAAAGTTATTAAAATTAGGTACTGTTTAAATCTTTTCTCTTATGAGACACGATCCATTTAATAAAGTAGAACTGTAAATTCAAATTTCCCACCAATAACTTTATTTCCTAAAATTCACGCAGGCACGTTGGTTACCAAATCCCAAAATACCGTATCGTCTAATACCGGAATCCCTGCATTGTATACGAAATATCCTACCATCAATATTTCCAATCCAGTTGTAGTACTTTCCTTGCATCGAAGAATGAACCTGGGAGTAGCTGATGAGTCAAAAGAAACGTAAGCAAGCACACACATAATTAAAAATAAATAATATACTTGTAAATAAGTAATCCAGAATGGAAGTACAGTAGAATTTGGTTATAGCGACGCTCAAGAGACCGGCGATACTAACCGGCGGTACTAACCGGACGACGCACAAAACGGTTTGAAATTGTATTTGACAACGTTATATGCAAACCAAACTTGAGATAGCACTTACGTCATTAAAAGCGGTCGGTCGCTATAAACGAAGTCATACTATTCGGATTCTACTGTATTAAGAAAACAATATTTTACACCTGCGGTAATACATAAAAAATCATTCTGAGATTAATTAAGTCTGAAATTAGAAGTCTCTCCATACTCAGACTTTGTCAATCGAAGACACATGCATGATATAACAAATATAATAATTTAATTTATGTATACCAGAGTTTGTATTCGTGTTTACAATAATAATTATAAATTTAATTTACTTTTATCGAGATATCACATTTTAATAAATTTTACAATAGAAAACTGGCTTTCTGCTTCAAGCATACGTGTGTTGACTCTTCTGCCGCTGCATTCCAACAGCGCGTCCTTTTGTCCCATTTCTTCGTGTCATTTTCATCCTCACCCATATTATTACGTTCCGCCTTGTTCCTATAATGGTTGCATTCCATGTGGCCTAGAATGTAGAGTGCTACAAAGCAATTGGTAGCAATTTTTGTTAAATTAAATAATCTGTTCATAAAGCGCTAAATACACATTACGTGTGTTATCATTACAAACTGAGAGAGGAAAATTATAATTTAAATGAAAATAAATAGGAAAACTTTCGTTGAAAGTTAGTTTACTATATCAAGAAATCGCGAATCAAGTTCAAGAATAATTTAAGTAAAATTTATTATTTGGGACAACTTAATTAATTTAAATTAAAAATTTAAGAAAATTGCAAGATCGAAATGGTTATCGAAAATCTAAATACAGACATTTTATTATTGGATTTAGTTGAAAAGTTCAATTTAATAATATTAGAATTTCTAGAAGAATTTTGAATTATTCATTTTTAAAGATATAAATAAATTTTAAAATTAAAAAAATAAATTTTTATAGCGAATTTCAATTCATTCTGGGATTATCCGCAGCATACAATGTAAACAAATTTAAAATTCATTTTCGAGTGAATTTTAATAATATGTAATATGTTTACGAAAAAATACTGTTTAATTGTATTTTATGGCTCATCCGTGATGACTCATCTGTGATGACAAATAGACGATGACTTATATATAATAACTTTGATGCCTGTCATTGCAATGACTATAATACTCCGGATTTGTAGATTTAATTTTTTAAGAATTTTCTGGAAAGATCCATTAGGGTATAAATACAGGTGTGATATGCTGTGAGAGAGTTATAAACTTATAAGTTATAATTATTAAGATAAATACCGTGTGAATAAATAGTGGTGTGATAAACAAAAATGTACAAGGTGTTACATAAATACAGTGATTTAGTAAAATAATAAATACAAATCTACTGTTAACTGATTGTTATTAATTGTGTGTGTTTTAGTATTAGTATAAATAATCTTAGTGTATTTGTTGTTCTATTGTATGCTAAGTAACTTTACATGTAAATATATTTTAGCTCTTGATATTTAATTTAATTTATTTTATGTTACGCGGTGTAACATCTTCTGGCAAAAGCAAAAAACTTCTTACATTTAGACATTAATTTGTTTTAAATTCATTCGCGCATCGAGAGGTACAGGGTGTACTGTCTATATTTTATCTCTGTTTAAAAAATTAAATCATAGTATCTAATGTTTCCATGGGTTATTATAATTCATGGTGTAATATAAATATTTACATATCGAACAAATTAATATTCACAATCGGCATTGTAAATACGTAATACAATTTCTAGTATAAATAATAAAAAATTAATGTTGTCTAACTTATTCAAAATTCGTTCTACTTGGATTTTAGTACTATTTGACATTACTTCCATTTCATTTACGACCAGTAAAATAAAGTAAAGTAGTCAATAAAACTAAAATAAACAAAATGAATATAAGCACTTGTACGTACAGGGTGATAAATATAAAACACTTTAAATGTTAGGACAACTTCCTCATCCGATTTTAGATATTGCAAAATCCTCGTAAAAAATCTAATCTACACTTTCTTCGAGAAAATTACTCTTTGTGTGCAGTTAAAAAATGTCGATGGCGCCTAGTGAAAGTTCCAGATAAAAACGTTAATTGATTTTGCTCTTTAACAAAGAAACAAAAAGTTAAAAAAAACAACAAAACTTGGGTAAAATTGTTATTACAAAATATTCTTCTGGTCTGTCTGATATGTTTATTTCTCCGGAACGAATTAACATTAATTTTTTTAAACTTTCACCTCGTGTTATTAAATGCTCACTTCATAATATCCCGATTTGTTATTGTTTTGTAGAGCACCAGGTAAATTAACTGTTGGAATTTTATTTGTTCATGAAATGCAATTTAATTAAAATGCATGTGTCGGTGCTCGTTATGTAATAACAACGATTATACTTCTGGTAGCGTAGTGGTTTGGTAAATTCGATTGCGATCTATTTAAAATGTGAAAGTAGTTTAGTATAAAGGTTTTGTTATTAATTATTACAATCAATATGTATGCTGATAATTTTATTTTTACAACCTTGTAATAGGTGGAAATGGAATTCCTATTTCTAGTTAAATTTCCATATACTACACTCTCAGGAAAATATTATTTATGGTCTAATAAAATCGTATCTAAGAAGCGGAACACAAATGGTATCGTGAAATTAATAGTTCAGACATGAAGGCCAAAATGGCATGCGGTGTACCGCAAGGTGGTATCATATAGGACCACTTTTCTCTATGCTTTAGAGAAAACGATCTTACAGAAAATGTATAATGGCCACTACTGGGTATGACACTGCTTTTTGAGCTTCTTCTATTTTTTGTGAGTGTTCATATGTTTTAACATCACCGTCAGGGCCGGCGCTAGCCAATTTGCCGCCCTGTGCAAGTTTAAGACTATGCCGCCCTTAACGGGCGAGGTAATGGGAAAAGCTCGCCGCCGCGGATAAGTAACATTTGATTTTTTTGAATTTACGCCAGTTTTTAAGGTCAGATACCTCACTGTGTGCCGCAGGCGAAATTTTTTTTAAAGGAGTGTGTGGCCGTCATTTCATATGGCTTTCATAGGAATTCTAGTGAATTACTTAACTGTTGGATAGATGATGGAAAAACAAACGGAGCGTCTGAATGAACAGAAGCAACAAAGATATAAAATAAAATGACATTAATTAAAAATTTTCATCCAAAATTGCACATACAGAGAAACGAAAATTTGCCGCCCCAAAAATCTGCCGCCCTATGCAAAGACACGTTTGCACATAAGGTAACGCCGGCCCTGATCACCGTCTTCGAAGGCAGGCGATTCGATTATTGATAATAATTATGTAATGATTAAATGAATAATCAATAATTATTTCAGACACTTTCTGATTTTCACTTGACAGTTTTTGAATTTCATTTGACGGTTTCTAAATTTCATTTGACAACTTCTGAATATCATTTGACAAATCTGAATTACAGTTGACGATTTGTGAATATCAGTTGACAAATCCGAATTACAGTTGACGTTTTCTGAGTTATTGGTGTAAAAGTGTGTAAAATGCATTTTTTATATTTTCTTGGAACATAAATTCTTTATATTCAAAATATGTGCTATTCATTTTTTAATCATAGAAAATATTCAAATTAATCTGGCCGATGAATTTAGTACCTTTAGGGCCAAGTTGTCAATAGGAATTGAAGTATTTGTTTTCTTTCAACAAACTTTTTTAATTTTAAAATTAAAAGTTTACGTAGGCAACCCATTATACGTGCAAGTAAATGTGGTGCATTATGTGATTTTTTTATGAGAATATAATATTTTAAAGAGTTTGAAAATACTCACTAATTTATAATTATTTTAATGCAATTATAGTTTTTGGCGTAAATCAGCGTTTCTCAATCTGTGGCGGCGCGCCCCATAAGGTAACGTGATAATACTAAATAACTGGGAAGTACGAGTTTATCGAAAAAAAAAATTATTTAATTTACTGAAAGAAAACCAAATTAAAAAACAATCTGATACATTAAATAAATAAAATACACAATAATCCAAAAAATAATATATGAGGGGAGGAATAAAAATGGGTGGCAAATACTAAAAGGTTGAGAAACGCTGGCACAAATGACAAATATAAATATTAAATTTTATAGATATTAAAAATTTTAAGTAAATATTTGCAAGAAACCTAATGCGATTATTCAATTAGCTTTTTTCATAAAGTAGCCCTAACCATAATGTGTTTTTGTGTTTTACAATTAATTAGTACCTATTCTTGTTATTAGTATTTTTCTGTAATTTTAAATTGTACTTTAAAATATCTAAGCCGGTTTGACCATTAAAAACATCCCTGAAACAGCTCCAACTCAAAAATTATGGATGTAGAAAACCAAAAGGTTTTCCCTAAAGCGGCTTCAACTTGACAATTACGGAACTAGAAAGACGAGGTCTTTGTTTCAAAGCACGATTGATTTTTGCAAAGTTATTATGTTTGAGTTCTCCATCCTGGAACGTCAGTGAAAAATATTTAGCTGAATATTCTATTAAACTATAACAATGTAGAAATCCTCTCAGATAATAAACTGTTTCAGTTAGATTTTAGCTATTTTCTGTCTAATGTCAGAATGTCACTTTTTGATATTTCGAAATATTTTAATTTATTTAATATTTATTTACCGATCTACTTGAATTTAACCTTTTGTAATTTTTTTTTTGATTCGGTAAAAACTTATCAACCGTAAACATTCAAATTGATACTTTCATTCTTGCTCTGAAAAGTATTCTTCAAAAATTGTTTACCAGTTACGGAAAGAGACTTTAAAACAATGGTAAACATCTTTGCTATAAAGTTAAGTAATAACTATGAATAAATCGATTAAATTCATGTCCATCAATATAAAATAAGTAAAATAAAATTTTATGTTAAGAGGAACGGGCCGGACGAATCGAAAACTTGCATGATAAGAAAAGTTACCTTTCCATCAGAAAGAAACATGTACAAAACAAAACATGAACAAAATTTTATAAACATAGGGGTGTATTAATAATTGTTGGAGCCACTGTAGATTATTTTTTTATTGTTTGTCACGTGGTAGATAAATTAAATAACTAATAGGTGAAGTTCATAAAATGTTCAGAATACATAATTCTCTTTGTCATAAATATAATACATGTAAATGTAGTGTCCCTTATCAGTCATTGTTATGTCAGTAGCCGTTAAGGTGGATCCAGACACTGCGAGGCTGCCGCGCGCGGCTTGCCGCGCGAGACAGCTGCCTCGCTCAGTGCGGACCACTTGTATCCCAGCTAGCGCAGGCCAGAATTTTCAAGGTTGCTTCATATGTATCCCCTGCGATTGCGTAGTTGTCTCTATAGAATGGATCTGCAGTTAGTTGGCATCGTATCATGGCATCTGGAGCTTATAAATATACCAAAAAAGCATATAAAAAATTTTTACTAAGAAAGAATAAATAAGTTCACGGATAAACCTTTCTTATTTATTTCAAAATTATTACCAGTTGTACTTATTCTTTAAGTAGCGTGAAAACGTCACTAAAAGATATATTGGTGTTATTGTTGTGAATATCATAGCACTTACCTGAGGTTTATTATTTATTTATAAGTTCGAAAAATAATTACTAAACGAAGTCGATAAACAAATAATAATTAACTACCTACAACTTGCATATTGTTTTTTTGCATCTATGAAAATTTTATCATAATATTCATCCTTTCTGTAATTAAATAATTGTAGTACTAATCAATTTTATAATAATTACCTAAAAGTAACTAATTAGGTATTTATTTTATTATCAATTTAGTTAGTTTGCAATGTTTTTTTACAATTTTTTATTTTTATTTAAAAAAAAAGAAAACAATCGTTTGCTGGAAAATAACAACATATTCCTGTTTTTAAACCAATATGTATAAACATGACGTGTACAATTTGTATACACGCTGACAAGTTAGGCTAAAATTTTAAAAGTTTTAAATTTGAAATGCACATGGTCATAAATTATGTAACAAATAACACCTAAAATTGAACATTTTATGGCGATATATCTTCAATTAAATACCCAAGTATGACAGTAATGTTAACTTTATCCTGTTTGGAAACTTTGTTTATTTACTCGACCACTTTTGTACGTAGTCTTTTCTTTGAGTCGACCGACAAAATGTCCTATCTCCTCAGCTCCGTTTTGTATCTCCTTTACTGCAAGCATGGTCTAGACCTTTCCGATGTGGCTAGCGAGGCAGCTTTGCTTCGCTCGACACATGTCTACTTAATGAAATTCCTATAAGAAAATCACCGTCCACACAGCGCGAAGCGTGCCGCGCGCGGCAGCCTCGCAGGAAACATGGTCCACACAGCGCGAGGCTTGTATCCCGAGGCTGCCGCGCGCTTCAGCCTCGCAGTGTCTGGATCCGCCTTTATAGTCTTTGCTAGCACTAGCACTTTCTCATGGACATAAGGCATCATTATTTAAGACTAACTTGGATTAGAAGGAGCTCTACATCTGCTCTTATAAAGCGGGGACACGTGCAACATTTAACAGTAATAATAATTTACTTTGATTATACGAGAATTTGTATTCCTGGTTGCAATAATAATTATAAATTTAATTTACCTCTAAATTTACAGCCTGGTCTCATTTTACTTCGTATCATCTCTCTTAATAAGCTGCGCCTCCAGTTGCGTGGTAGTTCCTCCAATGGTTGCGTTCAATGTAGAGCGCTACAAAGCAATTGGTATAGCAATTTCGTTCAGCACTTCTAATGTTCCACGTAATTTAAAATTTTACATTAAGCGCTACATAGAAATTAAATTACTTTACAGTTAATGATAGCATACTATATATCCAACTCTATGATAATGCAATATAATGCGGGCCTTCAATTAAGGATTAAAGGATATGCGTAGTGCATAGATCAAAAGGAAAAATTCTGGCCTAATTCTAATGTCAAGTATGATTCGTAAACCTTCTAAACGCATTGATTTATCAATCCTTTGACTTCAAAACCAGAGATAACCCATGTCCAATAGTCAGACCTTTCTGTTTAAATCTACTCGTGTCTGCTTTTTAATTGTCATGCAGAATTGGTCATTGTTTAAGTTATCATCGGAGTTAATTTAAATATTTAAAATTCAAGTTTCACTTAACATTACCGGAACACATATCAGGTAGTTATTCTGCCATATATTATGAGATATATTTTTTATTATTCAAAAAACAACCTTTCTCTGTTTACTACGTTCTCATATAACAATTTCAATTTTTAATACTTATATCATTTTTATTAGTCCACCACTTAATTTTAAGTTTTAAATTTAAAGAAGAATACACGAATAATTAGTATTCATCGATATTGCAAAATTAACCATTACAATAAAGAGTAGCTTCGTGCAATAATTTTGTAAAATAATAACATCGTCAAAATGATGTTAGACCGGAGAATTAACAACCTCTTCCTACACCGTCGTTGAAACAGGATGCATATAATAAATTAACAAACACTCTTTTATCTTTCAGGAGAGAAACTCCTTTCAAAAACCGATTAAACTTTGATAGACGTTATAGAATCGACCAGGCAAACGGAAATCACATATTATGTGTATTAAAACGTTACTGACGATGGATAGCCTACAGCTTAATCGTAATCTGAACATCATAACGTGAATATTACTTAATCAAGATAATATAAAAGCAATAAAAACACTGATAATCCAGGACAAAATAAAAGGAAATAAGCGGAAAAAAAGTTTCTAATCGGAAAATTTCTACATGAAACAACCCATGCATTTTTTTACAAGAAAATATAATACATATGTACAGTGGCTCACAATATTATTCATATGGCCCTATATTAACAATGTAAATGGTACGTTTTGAAGACGTTTTTTGTCATTTAAAAATTGCTCTTACAGCAATTAATACTTATTAGACATTTTTTGTTGTAAATTTCATTCTCTTCATGTTTGTTTATATAAATTTTTCTATTTGGTAGCACCTTTTTCTGAGATGCAGACAACAATATTGTTTATATTTTACAACGTCTTTGTTAAGTTACTGTAACTTCGAAATCGTGCAACAAAATAAAAAATGTATATGAACAAAAATGAAGAGAATTAAATCTGCAACATAAAACGTCGAATAAGTTTGTTGTTAAATCAATTTTCATATGGCTAAAAACGTCTTGAAAAAATACAATTTGCATTTGCTAACATAGAACTATGTGAATAATATTGTGAGCCATTTATATTCCTAAAATTGATCCGAAGGCACCGTGAGGTAAATATACATTATTATGGTCGAATCAAAAGTTTGGAACACTAAAAAAGAAAAGCTTTTTAGTAAAACCACACAACCCTTAACTTAAGAGGAATAAGAAAATGGCTTAAAATCGGGGCCGCGTTAAGGCATGTGAGTACCCTAGGCATATTTTTTTTGCCGCCCCCTTAAAATTAAAATTTAAACTTATTATAACAGCATAATATTTATTAGCAAAATAAATATAAACCCTGAGAACATTAATTAGTATTTTGCCGCCCCCTAAAGACTGCCGCCCTAGGCAGCTGCCTTTCTTGCCTAATGGATAAATCGGCACTGCTTAAAATGGGTATTAAATCAATGCTCTGAGATATCGGCTATTTTATATTCAGATAAAATCCTGCAGTTGAATTATGAAATTTGATTGAAAGACCGATATTGTTAAGTATATTGAGACACAGAGCCGTATTTAAGTGCAGGCTGTCAAAGGGTTCCGCATCACAAAAAACTATTTAAAAATTTCAATTTTGAATAGACTAAAATTTAAAAAAAAACTATTGATATCACCTGAAAATTATCTTGAGTTTACCTAATATGTTTACTTAAAATAATAATTGATTCTAAAACATAAACCAATTTAGCCTATTGGTCTACAAACAGATCTTAAACTCGGCCTGCCCAGGTGCAAAGATTTCTGAGCCCAAATTAATGACAGCACGATCGGCAGTTGTTCCTTGCATTTTGTGAACTGTTGAGGACCAACACAAAATCAATGGCAGCATTCATCGTTCGGCAGTTCCAAAGGAATATTTTGTTGGAAATTGGACTGATGTTGCCAAAATCGATTTTCACTGATGGAATGTCTTCATCGTACATTTGTGCTCTACGAAAGTGTGGCCAGATAATTTCTACAATTTCACCTATAGCACCATTTACAAGACCTCTTCCTGTCTTAACGTTGTAGCGAAGCATAACTTTTGCACCTGCGAAAAGCATCAATTGCTTGAGTAGTGCACCAGTCTTGTTGATATCTGTTGGAATAAGATTTGCCAAATCTAGGTTTTCTATTTTCCGAGTAGTATCGAGAATTTTATCTTGGGCAATGATGGTGGACATTACTACATTTTTCCTGACAAAATGGTCAAACTGCTTGATTGTGCTTTTTGACTTGTCGAATCGTTGGATGAACACGGAGAGCTTTTTCAATGGAGTAGTCACCAACATCGTTTTAATGCAATTTAGACATAAGTGTTTTAATATGTTCACTTTTTACTGTTCCCACTCGTAAATCATTTAAGAGATTAATAAATGTTTCGTCGCCCTGTTGTCGCATGGTTTGAGTCAGTTCACAAAAAGAAAATTGTCGCCACAAATGAATTGCAGGCTGCATGCGATCTGGTTGATGAAATACAGCGCTACCTCGTACTGGAGGAAGCTGCAGAAGATCTCCAAACAGTAGCATGTTAAGCCGACCGAAAAGTTCTTCGCTGTCTTTAAGTTGCTTCAGACGTTGATCGATCATACAAAGCATCTCATACGGCACCCATAGACATCTCGAAAAAGATAACAAATTGTACGTCTTTCCACTGCATTCTCATCAGCCGTAAATAATCTCTGTCAGGATTGGCATGTTCAAAATTTTAGCGTCTTTCTAAACTGGAAGTTTCAGAATAGAGTGAAGTGTGGATCCGTAGATTAATCGTGCAGCAACTCCAGTGAGTGCGCACACCTTCACAGATATTTTATCACTTCCATAGCACCGCTTAATCTGCTCCTTCAGCACTTTCAGCGTAAATGTTTTACCAGTACCAGCGCCGCCGATAACAAAAAGCTTTATGCGACCATGTGAACCATTCATTTGATCACGAATACGAAACGTAATGTAATTAAACAAATGACGTTGACCAACATTCATAGCTTGCTTTGCGGCGTCAAAATCAGCCTCCGTTCATGTTCATGTCTTCAGGTAAATTTCTTCTGGTGGCAAGTAACTTTCTAGTTTGACAAATGCATGTGCCTGTTCGAATGCCACTTGAAGCTGCTGATCTCTTTTTCGATGCTCTTCCATTACGTGTGATGTTTGCTTAATGACATCTTCTTTTACCAGAAAAGCGTTTTTTGAGGAGTCAAAGCCATTTAACAATTCGTTTTCAGATCTAAATGGAAAATATTGTGCCCACAAACTATAATAGTAGTTTTCAGAATCGCTTGAAGCCTTAAAGAAAGGAACTGCAGTGACATTTCTCTTCTTTATCTTTGAGTTGTCTTGGAGATTTATCAGGCGAACTCTGGGAAAAGCAACTCCCCCTTTCTGATATGCGTCTTCATCGCCATTGTCTTCATCCTCTTCAATTTTCTTGCGACTGTAATGCGGCTCAAATTTTATAGCAAACTTCATCAAGCACGTTGTATCAAAACCATAGTCTGGATGCGATAGAGGCCGTTTTGTATAGCGATCGATTAAATTTGAGCAATAACCAACAGCTTCTTCATTATGGCCAAACTTTAGAATCTGATAGCGTTGGTCAGGTTTTCTAGTGTTCAAGAAAATGGCGCGTCGGGAACTTTCTCTCAATCTAAGATAGCATAACCGATAAACACATTCACAAGCTGAGACCCGTCGTTCATTAAGAATCTTCATACAAATCTTGAATAATTTCTTGGAGATATCGGTCTTTTCGCTATGAATTTTTGTAATGGCTTCAGAGATATTTTTGTCCAATTCTGTCGATTCAGTTTTTGAGATATATTTGGCTATATAAATTGCGATCGATTCGTTACACCCACATGGTTGGATATCCATATTTGTACCCCACAATTTGAGAAGAATAGGATTATAATTGTTCACATATTGTTCATTTTCCTTACGCTTTAGAACACAAATACGTCCACCATTCCTAACAAACTCATCTGACGTACTATATGTGATGACCTTTGTTGTTTCACTAACCTGCATAGGAGAAGAAAAGTGGCAAAACTCAGAACCTGTTTTCTTGCTGGTGTGTGTATGTCGGTGAACTTGCAAAGCTTGTACTAATGCTTTAAATTCAGAATCATCAGGAAGTTCACAGGTCATCACTTCGTTGATCCGTAGAAGTCCCTCTTCTGTATTGAAATCAGGAGTGCCGTCGATTCAAACAACCATGTGCAGATGAGGAGAACCAGGATTTTGAAACTCAATGCGCCACCAAAAGTCGATGAGACTGCCTCCGAAAAGCTCTACATTAGCTTTCATGTATCTAAGTAAAGCATTCACACGAATCATGAAATGCCTACTCACAACAACAGGTAGTCTTTCGATCAAAATCTGAGTTTCGTAAACTGTCAAGCTTTCGGGATCTCTGTTGGGTTGTCCATCTGCGATTAAAAGAGCTTTTCGCATGTCGATCCAGTTTAAGTCATTACAACTAAACGTCAGGAAGTAGTGAGGAGGTCCTAAACATCTTATCATAGCAACGAGCTTCTGCTTTCTTTTCATGAGAAACATTGACAATATTATTTTCAGTTTTTCGTCGAATTGTGTTAAAGTCCGCAGCATTTTCAGTTACATTCTCCTGCACACTTTCTTCTGTAGGCTGAGGGCCATCGACATGAAACATCACAGAAGTCATTACTGGAATAGATGTTGCAGCATTTGTAACATCTAAAACGACACTTTTACCACACAAATGCGAATCAACAAAGTAAAACTTGTAAAAATTCATTGCAGTGACGGATTTGCTATTAGCAATTAAAATTTCAGAACGATGATTGTTAAAAAGTTGCCTAAGACCATCCACCAATGTAGAACCAACGCCAACATCATTTTGTTGTCTGTCATTAAGCATACCAAAAATAAGTGGATCATCATCATAATTTATAGAGAAGGATTTACTGAAGGCAGTGATATCCTCTCTGATCACATTGAAATTGTGGATGCACAAGTATTCACTTTCCGAAATTAAGATCCTTTGATTTTCCGATAACTCGCGAATAGTTTCGTACAATTGATCACCTGTAAAAAGTACTTCATTAAAAATATTACAATTCCAGCGGTTAATGTGAAGCACGTGAGCTTTAAGAATTGCCGACAAAACCATTGCAGTACACTGTTTTTCCACATATAGTCTATTGAACATTGTCTCGTTGCCTTGATGCCAGGACGCTCGAATTAGGCCAGACACATTATTATTGTTAAGCTGTACGTAAGATGTTATTTCTGACTCAACAACCTCATTCGATAACCTCATTTCGCTGTGTAGGCTGATGTCTCACGAAATCTTCGATATTAATTTGTGAGCATTTTGTAACGTTAGTAACATCCGCATACTAAGGGTTGTTAGAAATTAACCAATTTAAAGCATTGCTTACACTATCTTTGGAAACCGTGATTTCTCGTGTAATGTTGAGATTTTCCAGTTCTTCTGTTACGGCAACAATACCTGCCGATTGAGGAGAGCTTGGCAACATATTCGGCAATCGTTCCCTAATCTCGAATATATCTTGAGCAAATAGAATTGCTTGTCCTTTGAAACCAAATTGTCCAAAGATGTCGGTATACTTAATAATTTTAATAAACGGCATAATTCTAGCAATCAAACGCTCCTCAACTTGAGTCAAAACCATAATTTCTTGAGAAATACTTCCAGGATCCAGGTTGTTCCAGTATGCCGTTGATGGTGGGTGAACATTATTGCTAACGAGAAGTGATTTGCAACGTCC
This sequence comes from Cantharis rufa, assembly GCA_947369205.1. Classification (NCBI taxonomy): domain Eukaryota; kingdom Metazoa; phylum Arthropoda; class Insecta; order Coleoptera; family Cantharidae; genus Cantharis; species Cantharis rufa. The sequence continues at coordinate 14,979,737 of OX376306.1, read as the reverse complement.
GCAAGTAATAAAAAAAAATTCATCGGCAAAGCTTGGCAGCAAATTGCAAGAAATCTGGTCGTAGTGCAAACGGAACGTGGTCACCTGCTTGGGGTAGAAACGTTTGCGGAAAATGTTACAAATCTTGTCGGCCTACTAATACGCACGTCACTAACAAGCACACGACCTCGCCAACGTGCAATATCGAGCACCGCTCATAAAATATGATAAAGATATAAAGTTTAACGCAATCTTGCAAGTAAAATTTAAAAATTTTAAAAAATAAAACACAATTAAGGAAGGAGTTATTTAAAATTTTTAAATTTTATGGCAAGATTGCGTTAAACTTGATATCTTTATCATATTTTATGATTTATGAGCGGTGCTCGATATTGTACGTTGGCGAGGTCTTGTGCGTGTTAGTGACGTGCGTATTAGTAGTCCAGCATGTTCTTTAGACCAAAGCTGTTTTAGTACCAAGGGGGTAATCACTTAAAATTTTGCGTTCCACAGACTTCATGAAGTTAAAAGATTTCACAAGACTTCATGAAGATTTCATAAGACTTCATGAGATTTTAGAGACTTCATAAAATTTTATAGACTTCATGAGATTTCATAAAGATTGCACAAGACTTCAGAGATTTCATAAAGATTTCGCGAGACTTCACAAAGATTGCATGAGTTTTCACGAGACTTCATCGATACTTGACGGGACTTCACAAGATTTCATAGACTTCATGAAATTTTATAGACTTCATGAGATTGCATAAAGATTGCATAAGACTTCATAAGATTTCATAAATATTGCACAAGATTGCAGACTTCATAAAATTTGCTAAAGATTTCATGAGATTTCGCAAGACTTCAGTAGATTTTACAAGGAGTCATGAGATTTCATAAAGATTCCATAATACCGTAGACTTCTTACTGTCTGACTGTTACTTTGTTTTCGCTGCGTATTAAGAAATTATAGACGTTTGTTGAAGTTTCTATTACATATTGTGTACAATGACGGTCGGCACCTATCCGAGATCAATTATTCGATGGTGTGCGAGCACTTTTGAATGTACGAGTACATATAAATTATGTATACATTTCTTATTTGTTATTTTTGCTTTTAGATATTCTTGTGTATTTTTGTTTGATCTAAATATTTTATTGAAGCCATGTTGTCAATTATTTGTTTTAAAATTATATGACGGTATTGACGATTATTTAAATTTTTGTATAAATCTGAAATTAATTACTTAGGTCAATGTTTCCCAAATAGTGGTCCGCGGCATGTTTCATTTTGACGATCCGCAAACCCACGACATAAGAAAAAAACAAATAGGTGCATAGGCAAAAATACGTTAACAATCAAGTTTTTCTGAAGTTTTAAGAATTAATTTGTATTTTATTTAAGTCTTATTAATTATTAATTACAATAATTACATATTTAAGAAACACCATAGTTACTTTATTTTTTTTGTAACGAAAACAAAATTTCCGGATGTTTCCTTGATACTGTTGTCTAATTTTGGGGATTGGCAATTTCGGGACATTTGGGAAACACCGACTTAGGTACTCAAAATGTACTCGGTTCTTGATGTTTATTTAAAAATTAGCACAGTTTACTAAAGCATATTATGGCACTGCTGATGTATCAGTTTCAGTAGAGACGTGTCAGAATTTCAGCAAAACTGTGCAGGATTGCGTAAACACTAAAAACAATCTTTTTTTTTATTTTTTATGCAATCTTGTACTTTTGAAATTAATTTTCGAATTACGACGGAATGCTATGATATTCTCATCGAAAACTTATTCTATGCATTTAACCAGTGGCGGATTTACCAGCAGGCTGAGTAGGGTGGAGGCTATAGCGCAGTTATAGCGGCACATTTCAGAGACGGCAAATTTAGGGCAAAATTTTTTGAAGTTATACTTTTAATGCCGCAGTAGAGTGAATTCAAAATACATGTAAAAGAGAGGTAATATGTATTTTATGTCAAAGTGAGAGGTAATATTTTTTACCTGAATTTTTTCAGGTTTTGAAAAAATTTTTTTTGTTTTTGTTATTAAAATTTTGTCGAAATATTGCAAAAAAGTTTTATAAAAAATTTTTAATGGAGAATAATGCAATACAGAATCTTTAAAACTGTTGTACTGTAAGATTTACAAAAGTGGAACTAGAAACCCTGATTCTCAGACGACAATATGCCGGGACATCAACTTTTTATAAGTGCAAATTTTCAAAATGTTTTTACATGAGTTTTTTCTTTTTGATAATATTTTTTAAGCGCCGTATTCATAAACTCAAATTTATTCGAAATTAATTTTTTTTAACTTTCTGTTAAAAAAAACCGTCTATTTCTGACGGGGGTAAAAAATTGCAAAAAAATGGGTCACGTAGTATGGGCAGTGCCGGATTAACACATAAGCAAATTAAGCAATTGCTTAGGGCACCACGCACCAGAAACAGCACAAAAGAATATTTGCTAGCACATGAAAGGTAAGGCTGTTTGAAAATTGACTAGAGCGTTGACTTCGGAGTCATAATCATAAGTCATATCCCGCTTGCTCGCTCGCTCGTGCATCATTCTGAAATTCGAAAAATCACATTAAATCATCAGAGAAGTATGTTTTACTACCTAGCACTACCTATAGGTAGTAACAAAAGTATCACATTCAATACGATGTATCATATTGAAAATGATACTTCGAAATTGGTTGAATATACCGCACTATCGCATTTCATTCTCGTAATATCTAATCTTGTCGTAGTAAACAATGTATAAAGAAAAACAAAATTTCGCATACTTGACCCTTTCTTTAATTGTACGGTGTTTGCGGTTTTAAAACGCAAACACCAATATCAAATATCACACACTAATATCAAACATTCGTTGGATATTACAATTAGAATGCCACATGACGCCACGTTATAAGATTTCGTCTCTTCATAAGACTGCAAAGATTTCATAGAGACTGCAAAGATTTCATAAAGACTGCAAAGATTTCATCAGGACTGCAAAGATTTCATCAAGACTGCAAAGATTTCATCAAGACTGCAAAGATTTCATCAAGACTGCAAAGATTTCATCAAGACTGCAAAGATTTCATCAAGACTGCAAAGATTTCATAAAGACTGCAAAGATTTCATAAAGATTGTACAAGACTTCATAAAGATTGCACAAGATTTCATGAGACTTCATGAGATTTCAAAGACTTCACAAGACTGCACAAAACTTCATAAGACTTCATGAAACTTCATGAGACTTCATTATGACTTATTGTCCCCGTTCCACAGACTTCATTAAGTGATTACCCCCTTGTTTAGTACACACAATTAAGTGTTTTTCAACAAGTATGCGGCACTGATGACGACTAATGAGTCAGAAACACATACATGGTGTGATGGCTTGATTGTCGAAGAAGCAGTGTGTGTCTGTCGCTCTTCTTTAATTGTGTTTTATTTTTTAAAATTTTTAAATTTTACTGGCAAGATTGCGTTAAACTTTATATCTTTGTGAAACACTACATTATAAAATTTGTGAATTAATTTCTAATACAATTTTGCGCTACTAACAAAAATGCATTTTTTAATTATAGCAAAATTTATTCGTCGTTTCTCTCGGTGTGATAGAAATACAACAGGAAGAGATATGAAACGAAAGAGCTTCACATGAGTAGTAATTCAAATTTTGTGGAGCATATTCAAGATCAATATAGTAATGTGCCTTGAACATATATTTGTAGTATTTGAAGTTTATATTATGTAATCGATGTGCTTTATACCTGCACAAACACTGTCAATGGCACAAATATCGCCAAAAAAGCTAAAAGTGGCTCTACGAGCCATTATGTGGATGATGCTCGAAATAACTCTTCGAGACAGAATTACGAACTTAAGATCAGAAACAAACTGCGGAAGTGCTCATCTCGTCTTAATAGGTTTGATTTATGCGCTTGTACTTTTATATTTTTTTTGTTAATTATTGTGTATTGTGAAGTATACTCTGTTCTCAACCTTTATTTAGTTTGTAATAAAAATAATTTTACTTAAATGATGTAAATTAAAGAAACTTATATCTGAACGCAGCTATATACTAGTTGGAAAATAATGATGACGATTGACCATGGGTCAAGAAACGTCGAAAAGAAGTTTTTACATAAATTCAAAATTTTACAAGTAATTGTAACGTGAAGCTTTTTGAAAATTATAAATTGGTCTGTAAATAAGCTCGTTACAACCGGAAAACAAGTGTTCAAATTTTTGACTTTCATGCGGTGCATTAGCGCCCCAGCATTTGCATTGTTGCGCCCAGCATTAACTGTACAAACAAATGAAAATTACATTTTTAAATCAGCTTCTAAAGGGTGTCGCCGGATAAAGCGCCGGATTTAATTATAAAGAAAACACATTTATTTTTTGAATTAAGCAAACATTTTTATTTCAACATAAAGAAAAATAGCTCCGATTAAACGTGAAATACAACATCAGACAAATGGTCACCACGAAACCTCTGCCGCAGGGTTATTCTTTTGTTGAAGTTTTGAACAATGTTTTCGCATAAATGTGGCTGTATTTCACCAATAACGCGCCGTATTTTCTCTTTAAGATATTCAACTGTTTCAGGCTTATTCGCATACACTTTTCCCTTCACATAGTACCAAAGAAAAAAGTCCATCGGCATTAGATCGCACAATCTTGATGGCCAATGTTGATCTCCAAATCGAGAAATGACACGGCCTAGAAACTTGGTCTTCAGTAACACCATTGTTTCACGTATGCTGTGTGACAGGTCGCACCGTCTTGTTGGAAAACATGTTCTCCACATCAATTACATCCAATTTTTACCAAAATTCGTTTAATTGTGCTTCTGAAAATGTTTAATTTTTGACCACGATGCCGAATGGAAGTTCCTGGATTCTCGTCCACAGATTCCCCTACTGTGGCTATATTTTTGAGTGACCAACAAGGACGACAACGAACAATGGTCTTCTGGTCTATCAGCATAAATTAATTATTACAAAGTCGATCATCCAAACTATATCGTATCTTTACAATCTCCATTCTTCAATTAAATCACCAATCCAATTACCGGTTATCCAAATTTAATAAAGTTGTCAAAATTGGGACAAATACAAATGCCATTGTCGGCAAAAGCCTGGTTTTCACCGCTCACCACTGCCACCATAACTAATTGGCGGGAAAACCAGTAAATTCAAAAATATCCACAAATCAGAAAAACATTTAACAAAATAAATCAAAAATTGAATGGGAAATTTTGGAACATACCAATATATTGAGATGACCAGAACCTCTCATTTTTGCAAGCAAAGAGACTCAGAATTATAATTTAAAAAGTATTCAAATCCAAATCATAAATTTAACAATCTAAATTTTTATAATTGCTTCCAAACTTTTTATCAGCCAAAAAACTTTCATAATCAACCAACTACCGACAAACAAAATTCAAATTAATAATAAAAAAAAATTAGTCACAATAAATCAAGACTTTTATTGACAAAATACTTAATAAATAATCCCAAGAAGAGACCCAAATTTCAAAATAAGTCAAACGTCCGTTCACCTTGACGGATCTGGCAAACAGCTCAGTTATCACAAAATTTCTGACCCACGCACAGTGGTCGAAATCGCGAAAAAGCTGGCCAAAACTAAGAACCATTTCCTAAATCAGCTAAATCTTGGATACTAAAGTTTTTGGAGTCATTGAATAAGAATATGAAGTCGGAATTTCAAAATTCAAAATGGCGGACCCAAAATGGCTGCGAATTATATGAAAGTTTTTTCAATTTATACAAAACTTCGTATATACATGTTTGTTCATTTTTTTCGTAAAACCTATTTTTTATATAATGAGATTCTTTCCACTTTAAGTGTAACTGGCACAAAATCTTTTTCACGATGCTTCTCGTGTTTTTGTCAATTTTTAAATTGATTTTTTCACGTTCAGAAAAATGGTCTTTCAAAATTTGAATCTGAGTATCCATTTCCAATTTGAAATGTCCTAGAATAATTTCGAATATTTCCTTTTTCGTATACCTTAAATCGTGAGAGAATCGTCATAGTTATGTGGCAGTTTATCTTAATATCTGAAAATTTTATAAATTGCACAAAACGCATTTTGAAAGTCTACTCCTCATTTATTAATCAATTAATAAACAAATTTTTTTACAAATGTACAGGATCAAGCACTCACGATTTAAGGTATACGAAAAAGGAAATATTCGAAATTATTGATTCTATGACTGGTGACCACAAGACAAGTGAACCTACGACAAGTGACCACAGTACATCTGAACACATGACAAATGACCACACCGACAAGCGACCACACCGACAAGTGAACACACCGACAAGTGAACACACCGACAAGTGAACACACCGACAAGTGACCACCCTGACAACAGAACACGGTCACAACTGAACCCACGATAACTGAACACAAAAAGTAAAATATATACTAATATAATATAATATACTAATACAAATACTAATAAACTATTTTAATTACTAAACCATTGTAATTAATAAACTATATTGCAATCAAATATACAAAAAAAAAGTTCTAAATGACATTTTAATTTTATTGAAGATTTGCCATCCGGCGCAAGTATGATAACTTATCGTGATTATTTTCATATGTCTCAACTGTTAAAGCCACCTGGTCATCTAGAAGTTCATATTTTCTTTTCTTCTTTTCCGGTTGGCCGGTTTGTGCTTTTATTAGCGTAAGCCTATGACATGATGGTGACCGGACAGGTGACCACATGACAAGTGAACCTACGACAAGTGACCACAGTACATCTGAACACATCACAAGTGACCACACCGACAAGCGACCACACCGACAAGTGAACACACCGACAAGTGAACACACCGACAAGTGAACACACCGACAAGTGACCACCCTGACAACTGAACACGGTCACAACTGAACCCACGATAACTGAACACAATCGTAATTTTTACAGTACATTTACAAACCCTTTATAAGGAATGTGTCATAAAACACCAATCACAAACCTTCACATTAGCTTTGTTGTTGTGTTGAAACCTATTTTAGTTAAAATGCTCATTAAAGTTAAACAATTCACCGCCACCAAAGATTTATGTTTTTATGCGAAACCGTTGTTGTCCAAAATTCGCGAATGTTGTCCAAAATGAGTCCATAATTAGTCCATAATTATGGTATACTAAATTTAAAAAAAAAGTTGTTTTTCGAGGTGGTTGTGCTAGCTTGACGTCAACTGAGCATTTTGAGACCGCACTTGAGGGAGGATTATCCAGTAGTTTTCGAGAAAACGGCATTTGAAAATCAAAATTTTACATGCATTTTAGCTAGGGAAATCATTAACATAAAAGTTCTACTGACGGTGTGTGCGTTCTGATATACTCTTAGTGATGGACGGGGCACTTGTATTCAGTTGTTGTCGACCACCGGTCGGGAGCACACCGCCCGTTGCTAACGAGTTTCACACCTTACGAGTTTCACCCCTTTCGAGTTGCACCTTTGGCGAGGTGGTGCGACCTAGAGGGATATTTTTAGCGAGTTAGCGTTCGTCAAAACGGCGCGTAGCGCCCGGAGCGGAGGGGACCGGAGCGGAGGGTAGCGGAGCGGAGGGTAGCGGAGCGTCGGTTTTGACGAACGCAACCAAGGCACTCGAGATTCTAACCTAAAAACGAGTTCTGCGTTTATTTTTTAAATTATTGCATAAAACCATAATTACAATGGTTTAGTAATTAAAATAGTTTATTAGTATTTGTATTAGTATATTATATTATATTAGTATATATTTTACTTTTTGTGTTCAGTTATCGTGGGTTCAGTTGTGACCGTGCTCTGTTGTCAGGGTGGTCACTTGTCGGTGTGTTCACTTGTCGGTGTGTTCACTTGTCGGTGTGGTCGCTTGTCGGTGTGGTCGCTTGTCGGTGTGGTCACTTGTCATGTGTTCAGATGTACTGTGGTCACTTGTCGTAGGTTCACTTGTCATGTGGTCACCTGTCATAGAATCGACATGATATGTCCTTCTGAAGACCATCAAATAACTTCCAAATACTTGGATGGCTACAATGAAATAATGAATTTAATCCGTTATGAAATCCTTCACAGCAATTCGTTGTTCTTGGTGATTTCAGTATTGCAGCATCATAATGATTCCAAATAGAAATTGGAAATTGAGGTTCTCTTCCTACTGCACCTTCAATGTAAGTTGAAAAGAAATACGTAAGAACTGCGTTATATCTGGTGTCATCCGGGAATGTTGCAGCTAGTACATCAAAGACACGTCTCACCTCACCTATCGGTACAAACGCCAAAGCTGCCAGTGATTTTAATTTTAATTTGGTGTCAATGTCTGACTCAAAATCAGCCTTAAGCCCAACAGAACTAATTTTTCGAATCAAACTCTGACACAAGTGAAAATAGCAACCTTTAACCTCTGCATTTGGGAAAGCTGTATGAACTGCACTAATGCAGGCCTGCTCAAAATCGACCAAAACCTTTTCTGGTGCTAAGTTCGGCAATAATTGTTTTAAAATTTGACACATATTGCTATAAGTTTGCAAATTTTTTCTTTTTAAAAGAAAATATATGCATGGAGGGTAGGAATTACCTATTTTTGTGTGCCACGTGTAAAGTTGGTAAAACATTCTCGATGCCTTATCAAATGTTCCATCACCAAAAATTTCATCTTTATCCAATTCTAACAATAAATCAGCATGTCCAAGTGCCAGTATTCTGTTTTCATCATTAGCTCCTGAATCGTGAAGAATTAAATGAATATACTTTTCTGGAATTTCAAAGTTGGAGGTAGTTGGTACAGCTATGTGCACATCTTCTCTATGTCGTAACAAAGTTCTATTAAGAGATGATTGTTTTGGAATGTGCTGAAGGATATCATTGCTAACATTTTGTAATGCATCTCCTATGATATTTGTTGATATTTCAAAAATTTGAAAATTAAAAAAAAAATTTTGATTATTTTTAGTTGACATAAAAAACTGATAGTCGAAGGGCATAAGAGCTGGTGACGCTTGTTTCAGTATTAAAACGCTTGTTTCAGGCACAGTGGTATCCTTCAGGATAGGTAAATAAGAAATTGAATGCCTGGCTGAATTTTTTTGCTAACCCCTGTATTCATAAAAAAATTTACAATCGTTTTACAATTTTATACAAACTCTGTATAAAGCATGTGTCATAAAACACTAATCACAAACCCTCATTAGCCTTATTGGCAAGGTTTTCATTAATTGTTTAACTTTAATGAGCATTTTAACTAAAATAGGTTTCAACTCAACAACAAAGCTAATGTGAAGGTTTGTGATTGGTGTTTTATGACACATTCCTTATAAAGGGTTTGTAAATGTACTGTAAAAATTACGATTGTGTTCAGTTATCGTGGGTTCAGTTGTGACCGTGTTCAGTTGTCAGGGAGGTCACTTGTCAGTGTGTTCACTTGTCGGTGTGTTCACTTGTCGGTGTGTTCACTTGTCGGTGTGGTCGCTTGTCGGTGTGGTCACTTGTCATGTGTTCAGATGTACTGTGGTCACTTGTCGTAGGTTCACTTGTCATGTGGTCACCTGTCCGGTCACCGAAAAGATTGCAGGATCTCCTAGGATCACAACTATTTTGATGATAAATGATTAAGATGGTTTTGAATCGATAGTTATTTTCGACAACTGCATTTATCACCACTTTTAATATATTTGAAACATTTTTAATATCTAACTATTATGCATAAAAGTATTCTACATACCTCCAGAAACACTCTCCACCTCACAAAATTAAATTCACACACTGTACTCACAAGTTATTACAATATAAATATCGCGCAATTTTACGATTGCAGAAAAAAGTAACGCTACCTACTTTGACAAGTGATATGTTTGCATAGCTGCAAATAAGTAGAAACAAATTCTAGCTATCTGTCATTTTATCAAACAACTCACTAGATCCTTGTCTTGATAAATTCTTATTACTACGACAAACCGACGACTTTTAAATTTTTAATTTTGGCCAGCTTTTCCGCAATTTCGACCACTGTGCCACGTCAAGCTAGCACCCCCACCTTCTCAAAAATTAGAAATATTTATACTATAATTATGGACTAATTATGGACTAATTTTGGACAGCATTCGCGAATTTTGTACTACAACGGTTTGGCAATAAAAGATAAATCTTTGGTGGGGGTGCTGAGTTGACGTCAAGCTAGCACCCCCACCTCGAAAAAATTACATTTTTAAAAAATTAATTATACCATAATTATGGACTAATTATGGACTCATTTTGGACAGCATTCGCGAATTTGGAACAATAACGGTTTCGCGATAAAAGATAAATCTTTGGTGGGGGTGCTGAGTTGACGTCAAGCTAGCACCCCCACCTCGAAAAAATTACTTTTTTTTTTAAATTAAGTTTACCATAATTATGGACTAATTATGGACTCATTTTGGACAGCATTCGCGAATTTGGAACAATAACGGTTTCGCGATAAAAGATAAATCTTTGGTGGGGCTAAATTTTAAATTTGACTCTGACTTACATGTTGCTGCCCCCCCCTCAATCGAATTTTTTATTTTAATTGGTGTTAAACGTTTGAGCTTTAGTTGAGCTTTCATTTTCGTCGTTTCAGCCTCCCAAATTCCTAAAACTGGTTGAAGAAAAGGGGGGGGGGAAAGAGTATAGAGAATTTATAGTAACTTTTTCTTTATGCAATCGAGATCAATCGATAAAGTTTTGTTTAAGATTCATTGAGCTTTTACTGCTATTGTTCGAGTTGACAAGACTTTATATTCCTATGCTCCTTTTCTACAGGGAGGTAATCGTTTTTATTGGTTCGAATGCTAAGAAACTTGAATTGCGGTATTTAATTGAAAGACCAGCAGCCATCAGTCAGGGGACCCAAAATTGATGATAATTTATTGTTCATTACTTCAAATAAATATTTAATTTTAAATCAAAATAAAATCAAATCAAAATGAAAAGTTGTTTACCAAATTAAAATTTAAAATTTTCACGCGCAACTTGCTTGGAGGTACATAAAATTTAAAACACCAATAACTTTGAAAAAAATTACATTATAATGATGAATATAGAAGCTCGTTGAAGTTCAAACGAAGCTCTATAGATTGACACCAAAATTACTGAAAAATGTTGATAAGTACCAAAAATAGAAAAACATGTCTACAGCTTTCCTCTCCCAAAGATTTCGCAAATAACTCCGCGACCGTTGAAGTTCAAACAACGGGAACGGAAGCTTATTGAAGCTCTAAAGAAGCTCAAACGTTTGACACCAATTTTAATAAAAAATTCATTTGGGGGGGGGGGGGTAGTGACATGTATCTTTGACTCTGAGCATTTTCTGATACACCCTGTGCATGGAAAATGAAATTTTAATAAGAACACAGTGTCATTGTCGAAGCAAATGCTCAGGCACTGAAATTATTACAGTTTCAGAAATTGGTAAGTGATTAATCTAGTCGGATTTTTTTCCTAGTTTTTCGTTTTTATTTATTTATTTTTATTATAGGATACTTTCTTGCTTTTGAGATTTATGATTCTAATAATCTATCAAAACTTCCATTTATCGAATTAAATAGAATTCCTCAAAAGATAAAATATTCCTTTATGGAAAAGGAATATAAAATGATGGGATTAGTTCATTTTGAACCACCACTGGATGATGATTTGACTTCCGTTGGCCACTATTATGCGCTTTGTTTGCGAAACCAGCAAGTATGGGTGCAATTAGACGATTGTAAAGATGCCCAAAACACCGTAAGAAAAGAAAAACAAATTTAACCCGCCTTACTGTTATATTCAGAATAAGTACAATTTTTTTTTAATAAATGCATCTATTAAATTGTTAGTATTTAAATTGTTGTTAAATATTTAAAAACATTTGTCCCGCCAAAGATTTATCTTTTATCGCAAAACCGTTATTGTTCAAAATTCGCGAATGCTGTCCAAATTGAGTCCATAATTAGTCCATAATTATGGTATACTTAATTTAAAAAAAAAAGTAATTTTTTCGAGGTGGGGGTGCTAGCTTGACGTCAACTCAGCACCCCCACCAAAGATTTATCTTTTATCGCGAAACCGTTATTGTTCCAAATTCGCGAATGCTGTCCAAAATGAGTCCATAATTAGTCCATAATTATGGTATAATTAATTTTTTAAAAATGTAATTTTTTCGAGGTGGGGGTGCTAGCTTGACGTCAACTCAGCACCCCCACCAAAGATTTATCTTTTATTGCCAAACCGTTGTAGTCCAAAATTCGCGAATGCTGTCCAAAATTAGTCCATAATTAGTCCATAATTATAGTATAAATATTTCTAATTTTTGAGAAGGTGGGGGTGCTAGCTTGACGTGGGTAAATTTCTGTGCCAACATAATATTCTTGGCGCAAACAACCGTTCAAAATTTACAAATTACAAAATTTCTACAACAAATCTAAGAAATCTAAACAAAGATTCAAATTCAATAAAATAAAATTTCAAAATTTAAAAAGGGGATTTTGGAACACGACAATATACATATATAAAAATAAAAGTGATACGGTTTTCATGATCGCTACTGTATATGAAAATTACGATTATATTAGAGATTTTTAATTTTTTAGGTTTATTTATGCCAATGTGTTTATATTATTATTTCTTGTTTTGAATACAGTTTAGTATCGTAAACCATCTTTTGTGATAAAGAATAAGAGTAATACTAGGAATTTATGTAATTTATTTTATAAAATTTAATATTAGTGAGAGAATATCAATCTTGAAAGTTTTAAACTTTAAACATTTTCAATCTCTAAGTAAGCAGTATTTAAATTTTTAACTTCCAATAACTTTTAACCTTTTAAGATCGCTATTTAATTAACAGATTTTTTGTCTAATTTACTCAACTTTTAGAAAAAAATTTATGTATTTTAGTGTTTTTTTTTTTGTTTTTTCAACTTATTTAGCTTAAATACAATTCTAATAAAGCGGCATTAATAGTACTAATAGTCACGGATTAATCTGAGATTCAAAATTAAATCTTGAAATAGCAGCTGTTGCTACGATACAGTCTAAATTCCAGTAATCTTATTGGAAAATTCTAGGATTATCTTAAATCTCGGATTAATCCATGACTATTAGTATAACCATTATTTTATTTTTTGAGTTATTGTCTCTTCAAACTGCTTGGTATTTCAAACTACTTAGTATTCAATTCACATACCACATATACTTGGATCACATATTCAGTTCACAGTTCTATTTCACATATACCGCATGATCAGTTAACGTTGGCGTTTAATAAATTATAATTAATTATAAAAATAAATAGTTAATAATTTTGTTAAACATTTTTTGTTAATGTGTACTCTCAGAAAAATGATTTGTCGGTGTAGCAAATATTTAGCTATCACGACAGGGATAGCCTAGAGAAGCTCAGTTTCTCGAGTTCTTGCTTGTAACCGGTACTACTCTGACTTCAATAGTCTACCGTTCTATTGTGGCTACATCAATAAATAAAGTAAAATTTGAAAATGTCTAGATTCACCAACTCGGATAAACTTAAAAATAAGTTATGTCTTAAATAACTCACAATCGTTAATTTTAATTTGTCGAAGTAGCCACATGGCTCAATAGCTCGACCACTGAGGTGGAAGTACTGGATAAAAGCAAGAACTCGAGAAGCTGACCATAGCCTTAAGTTATGTATATGTTACGGTCAATGATGTAAATTGGGCGTTGACGTCAATGGCCGTTAGGGGTGGACATTGATGTAAATATTATCATCTTATTGCAATATTTACGTCTTTGGCCGGACAATGACGTTATTGACCAAAAAGAATTGGACAATGATGATATATAGAATAAATACTATAAGGAACAGCAAGACAGTCAACTGGCAAGTGACACTTACGTGTGTTGCATGCATTGTATTCTAATGTGTTATAATCATTTATTAAAATAAATAATAAAGATTAACAAAAATTTATAAAATAATTATAAATTAAAAAATAATTAAATTAAATTTTTTAAATTAATCATTTTTATTCTGGCATGAGAGTGATCCATGACATTTCGAATTGCAAATTTGTTTGCTGGCGCGACACGCATATTTTTTGTTTTTACATCCGCCCTTGCAGTGGCAACGCTTGTAACCCTGTCCTCCTAAAACACTGCTTTAAGCTGCAGCTTGTCTAAGAGTAATTTCGTTTTCTTTGGTAGTATCACTAATGTTTTCCAAAAAAATTAACTTTTCTCTTAATAACTCATCTTAATAATCTCTTATCTCTAATCACTTAATAACTAGTACTATTTGCAAAAGCACGTTAAATACATTACTTTCAGATGAAATAGAAAATCAAACCGCCAACTAAAATGATAACAGTTTTGCCACACAGCATTCCTTACCGTAAAAATTAAGAAATTAAATTATTAGTTAATGTTAAACCTGTAATTTTGTTATAAGTATTGTGTATAGCATGTATTAGCTGAACCAATAATAAATCAAATAAAAAAAAAGAATAGTTTCATCATCGCCCGCTCTGTATTGGGCAATGACGTCATTGTCCGGACAATGATGTAAAAACCACTTATGAAATTTTAAATGTCAATATCGCCCAAAATACACGGTCAGTGACGTCATTGGCCGAGTTGTCATCATTGACCGTAACATATACATTTTTCATAATTGTTTTAAAGATGGTAGCTAATGAATATTATAATAGAAATTTAAAAAATATTTGGTTGGGTTCTATTATTTCCTTTGGGCTTGTATTTCATCTTTTTATATAAATTATTCTGCATATTTAAGTTATGTAAAGTATAATATAGCAGTGTAATATTCTCGTAAAATATACACACTTAGCGACCGGAGTGTAGATTTTCCAGTTCAAATTGCAATTTATTTAAATAGCTGCATACATTTGCTGCATTCAGTTTGTGTATTCTGAGAGACAAAGAAAACCAACTCATAAATATTCCAGGGTAGTCTCAACAGCATCTGAAATTGTAATGTGGTTATTGCACAGCTTTTAAAATGGTAAGAGTAGGGAACAAGGAATCTAAAAAGTATGAAAATGTCGGAAGGCGGAAAATTTTTGATCCAAAATTGAGTGTGGGAAATAATACATCCGGTAAATTAAATGTCGGTAAAAAACTTGAGCGGAATAATTAAATTTTTACATTTAGGAACCTAGTGTCTACAGTATAATACTCTAATATACTTAAATGGCAATTTGAAAAAATCTTTTCTTCAAAAATTTACTAATAAAGATAAATACTTTGTTCAAAAATTTAATAACCAAGCTAAATATTTTGTAGGTGTACGAATTTAATTTAAAAAGTATTAAGCGATTACATTGAAAACAAGAACCAAACCAAAAACCCTTCGGCTTTGTGGAATGAAGAAATCAATATAATAATATTAAAAATTATTAATCTTTCTCGAAACAAGATTTAAGTTGAATTTATAATTTATTACACATTTGATGAAAAAAAGTGTAAAGAACAGCACATTTCCAAGAATACTATTAATGTTTTACAAATTAATAAAAATGTAGTAAAATTTTCAATTTGTTATTTATTCAAAAGCTTGATTTATTTATGTTTGGCGAACTGAAATGAGCAAACAACTTTTATTAAGACGCAGCAAATAAAAAAAGTTAAGTCTTCTTCTGGAGCACCTATTTTACTCGGGTGAACAATAAAATGTTTGCTCATCTACCGTTCTAACATTATACATTATGTATAAGTGTGTGCAAATTTTATTGCGCAGTCAACCACAAAATTTGTTAGTCACTGGAATGTTGAAGTTACTTGAATACTGAAAAAACTATTTTGTGACGGAAAGACATTATAATGAATAATATAAATAATATAAAATATAAACGCTATGCACAAAATTGTGATATCTAATCCAAAATTGGTTTACATTCGGGAGGAAGCTTTTTACGAGACACACTTTGAGACGACACAGATGTCGTCAGCACCTAAGGAGGAGAGTAGAAAAATTTAAAAATAAAAACAAATCCAGGTTACTTTGTCGGGAATTAAACTTACGACTACAGCATGGTAATCAATCACTGCAACTACCAGCTTACGATCGTGATCTTATAACGTTTATGTCGTTGCATCTGTCAAAAATCTATACGACTACACTTTTTTCATCAGTAATTCAGAAAAAGATGACGGTAATTCAGATTTGTAAATTTATATTCAAAAACTGTAAAATAAAATTTAGAAGATGTCAAATCAAAATCATAAAGCGTCAATTGTAATTCAGAGAGCATAATAATTTTAATTCGAATTGCTGCTCTGATTGATGAATTAAAATTATATCTAACCTGAAATTTAATGAACTACAAAAGTGGGCCTTATTGGAATGAAACCTTAATAAAAACGGAAGAAAACAATATTTTAATTTATTTATTTATATTATATTAATATTATAAAAAGTACAGCATAAATAATTTCACTACAATTATTTTAAATCAAATCTTATCAAATACCTTAGCGACCGACTGGTACATCTTCCATATTATTGTTAAGGCTGTTGCTTGATGGATTGTGCAGTAGTGAGCACTTGAGCAGCACGAGCAAAATTACCTCCAAATTTAGCAGATAGACTGCAGCGGCAATTCGTCAGAGGAGGCAAGAAAGGCTTAGCCTCCCCTTAAATTCTGGATTATTAATGAAACTATTAAAATTTTCAAAAATATACAAAGTTATATTTTTGAATATAAAAGCTATCAAATGATAGATACTTCTTCCACAATACTTATTCAAAAAATAAAGTGAGACTATCGCAGAAGCAGAATCGTTGGCCTAGAACGGCTTATAAAAATGATGTAGCCATCAGATGGACCGCCAAGTGCAACTGCACTACTGATACGTACCGTAACTAGGCAAATGATACGTCCCGTACAAACATAACATTTTAAACCCCATCTTAAGTTATATTATTATTATTCACGGGTTGTGGTTTTGCGCCCACCGCACCGAAGCTTAAAGTTATTGTGCCCCACATTCCTTGTTTTACTCCAATAACCGCGTTTCCTCGACAAAGTCGAGTAGGCGACCTAGGGGTGCTTTCTCTATCTCATCTACTTCTTTCTTTCTCTATCTTCTCTTAACTTAAATTTTTGGCAAAAATTAAACAAAGCTACTCTTATTTTCGTATGACTTTTTCTTACCTTTTTGTCTATAAAATCAGCTGCGTTCACTGCTTTGTGCCTTCTTTGCGCTCCCTTTTGCGTCTCCTTCTGCATTCTTCTCCAAAACTGCGCACCAGTCGCCCCACCCTAGTTACGGTACTGTTACTGATGATTTCAAGATTACTCTGCAGTGGCTATGCATCAACTAACATCTCAGCATAGCCACATAATATATTGCTATGGTTTGGTGACGAATTTATTCGCCCGAGACCAAGATTTTAGCTCTCTAAAAAATATTGTAGCAGGGTCAGCAAATCGCTGTGGGTAAATACAACAATTACTCAAAAATCAAATTATTAAAAATAACAAAGTTTATTTTATTTTAGCATTAAAACATTTATCCAAATTCTACCATAAATCAATGATACTTTAATCGACAATTTTCGATCGTCAGATCGTCAGATCGTCGATCGTCATATTCATAATTTTGAAATCCAAATATTTCCTTCACACCACAATCACTTCAATTTTCTTTTTTTTATGTTTTAGTAGTGTTTTAGCAACAATTAATCCTGTGATGTACATCAATTATACCAAAATTTGGAAAAATGAATTAAAAATTTTCAAAAAAATTTTACCCCGGCGCGGCGCGAAATCATTATATTCACCACCACATGACTTACCGAACCAGCGACCAACAAATTATATTTAATTTCTTTTTTATTTTGTTTAAAATTCCGTATCATAGCATCTCCCCATGTAGTTAATTTAAATAATGGTAACTGGAAGTTTTCGTTTTTAAATTAATTTTTTTTTCTTCGCTTGACTATGTTATTTTATTTTTTCTTTTTTTTTATTAATAAATGAAAATATAATATTTTTTTTTATAAACTTATTCCTATATTCCTTAACCTAATTAAAGTATAAATGCCCTTAAAACTAAATTATACATTTTCTAAACTAAATTATTAATTTTCTAAACTAAACTATAAATTTTCTGTTAAATTGTTTCAAAATTTATTTGAAGTGAATTAATTTTGTTTATCTCCATAATCATATAACATGTCTAAATGAAATCTACCTCTAATTTTATTTGTGATTGGGTGAATTAATTCATATGTGCAATCGCCGATTTTTTTATTTATTTTATAAGGCCCTTCAAATCGAAGCTGTAATTTTGCGCATTGATCTGCAGATCGCTTTCCTACCCTTAAACTTTTTACAATAACTAAGTTTCCAATTTCAAAATTACATTTTTTTTAAATATTTTTATTCATTTTTCTCATATAAGCTTCCCGATTTTTATTAATTTTTATTATTACTTTCCGTATTACCTCATTGTAATTTATTTCATTTTCATTGACCTTCCATGGTCTCTTAGGCATAATACCTTTCATAAGAAAAATTGGGGATTGTTCAGTGATAGTGTTTGGAGTTTCATTCATAAAATTCTCAACATGAAGAATCATATCTGGTTCCACGTCAAAACGCCGTCCCCAAAGACGCCTTTTCAAGAACGCCGTGGGAAAAACGCCGTCTCCAAAAAGGCCGTTGCAATAACGCCGTCACAAGATGGCCGTGCTCAATTACGCCGTCTTAATAACGCCGTGACGTAAAGGGGCGCCTGGCTCAGAGTTAATTCTAGATTAACTATTATATTATGAATAGGGTCTGGATTTATAAGCAACAAAAAACACTAATATAACCTTAATATAATTAATTCACCAATAGAAAACGTTAATTAATAAATACTATAAAATAATGCTTAAATATTTATTGAAAATTTTAAGAGCATTGCAATTGGAAATTGTGTGCTATTCCTCCCAAATATTCGTCCAGAGAATGAATACGCGCATCGTACTCGGATACAATCAGTTGTATTCGATTGGCTGTGTCTCGATAGACACGACGGCCTTGAGGTGCAGTTTGACCTGCAATATATTGGTTGATCCGAAAATCGTTTAAACTCTGCTCTTTTCGCAGTACTTGAATAAATTTCCAAATCGTTGGGTGATTGGCACTTAACATAGAACTAAAGGAACGGTGCCAACCCTCTACAGAATTATTAGTTTTTGGAAGACCTTCAACCGTGGCCTCGTAACAATTCCAAAGGGTGTGAGAATATTTGGGGTCTCTTCGGGTGCCGTTTGCTCTAAGTTTTCCTATCCACGTAATTTCAAAATAGTCGGTGATATCAGCTAATAACTCCTCATTAGCTTCAAAAAATGGATGCTGCATAAGTCTCTGGTAGATGTCTACAACATCCACAACGGGAACAAATGCGAGAGCTGGCAGAAACCGAACTTTATGTGCAAAGTCAGTATCTTCTGTGTCCTCGTACTTTCTTCGCACATCAGGGGATCTCTGAATAGTTCTCCATATGCACTGGCTAAAATGGAAAAAACATCCTTTGTTAGAAATAGCAGGGAAATTGTCTTTAAAGGCCTGAATCTGAGCCTGCTCAAAATCAGTCATAACAGAGACTGGATTTATGCCTGGGATCAGGTCTTTTATCACTAAAAACACCCGAGAATATGACTGTTTTTCTTTGATGGGAAGAAGGCAATACAGTGCAGGCAACACATTGTTGTAACGAACTGCGTGTATCGTAAAGAGTTGCATAAACAGAGGAGGGGTTGATTTGAAGGTCCCATCGGCATACCAGTGATCACAGTGTTGCATTAATTCCAAGTTCTTCTTAGTTCCAAAGACTAAAACCCGCGATTCATTAGCTCCGCTGTCAAAAAGCAGAAATAGCTCTCCACTTTCTGTGACCTTGAACTCATCAGGTATCGCAAGTTCGGTCAGTGTACGAGGAGAAGGAAGGGGGGCGCGGACTGCAACTCTTGTCCTCTGTACAGTGCGCTTGAGTTGATTGACTGAAGGCAGGACTGCGGAGACTGATGCTGGTAATTGTTGGGTAACTTCAGCAACAAGTTGTTGAGGAGTTTCAGTACTTCCTTTAGCTTTTGATCAAACCTCCGCTATTGCTTCTTTTGCCTTACATTCAGGGCCTCCCCCAGTATGATTATGATTGTCTGTAAATTTTGTTACCTCATCTCCTTCAGTATGGGCTCTTCCAGGGCATTTTGTCTTATTATATTGAACACACTTCCAAATGATCTTGCCTGTCTTCCTTTGGTCTGCAGTAAAGATGTATCCATTATGCACGGGTTGCTGGGCACCCTTTTGACTTAACACATATTGTAGTGGCATCTTGAAGTTGAATATTACACGCAATATTTAATCCTTCGTTTAATCTAATATTTTCGTTAGCACAAGCCAAAACAATTACGTTAAAATAAAATAAAATAAAACTAACCTTAACTTACCAATATCTTTATTTATTCCTAACTTGTAATATCCAATGTTCTAAATTTTTAATACCGTATTGCCTTATAATACCCTTTATATACCATAATATAATATTATTTGGTTGGTATTCCTTAATTAAAGCTTTAAATTAAAATAAAGTCAAAAAAATAATATTTAAAAAAACATTTTTTGAAGCTAATGAAGAGTTATTAGCGGATATCACCGATTATTTTGAAAGTACTTAGATAGAAAACCTCAGGGCAAACGGCACTCGAAGAGACCCCAAATATTCCCACACTCTCTGGAATTGTTACGAGGCCATGGTTGAAGGTCTTCCAAAAACGAATAACTCTGTAGAGTTATAACACTAACAAATCGGACTTAGGGGGCGTCTATTAATTAATGGACTTAATCACGTAATTACGTGAGGCGATTTTGGCCATTTTTTAAACCCCCCCTGGTAAATTTTTGTAATATTTGGCTTGACCCCCCCCCCCTTAATCTCACTTGACATTTTTCAAAATGCATTTTTAATGAACGGTGAAAACCTCTTTAGCTTTAAATACTTCACCAATAGAAAAACTCACCAGTAGAAAATTAACCCTTAATTAAGGTTTTTAATTAAGGTATAATTAAGCTCTGAGCCAGGCGCCTCTTTACCTCACGGCGTTATTAAGACGGCGTAATTGAGCACGGCCATCTTGTGACGGCGTTATTGCCATACGGCATTATTGGGCAACGGCCATTTTGTGACAGCGTATTTTCCACGGCGTTATTGCAACGGCGTTTTTGGAGACGGCGTTTTTCCCACGGCGTTCTTGAAAAGGCGTCTTTGGGGACGGCGTTTTGACGTGATACCTCATATCTAACCAATCTGTCTGTCTATTAAAAACTAAAATTCTTAAAAATTTTATCACTTCCTGCACGTATCTTTCTGAAGGATTTCCTTACAGAGCAAAATGCTACTTTAATATTCTTTTTTTCCCAATGCCGTCTAAATGTGTCGTTATTAAAGTAAGTAGCATTGTCTGCTAGTATAGTTTCTGGTTTAATAACATTTACAATATATTCTTCTATTAATTTAATTGTAACTATAGTGGTACATGAGACTCGGTCGGATATAATTTAACAAATTTACTAAAAATATCGACTATAACCAGAATATTTTTTTTTTTTTGACCACTTGTAATTAAGATTCCAATATAATCTATAGCTATCATCTGTCCAGGATGATCTACTTTTATACTATTTATTTTGTTTTGGTTATGGTAATTTTTAAATTTCCCTAATTTGCACAGACTGCAATTGTTTATTACCTTTTTTATAATTTTAATATCTTTTTTCGCAAAATAATTCTCCCTAAACATTAACCAAGTCTTTCGTATCCCCATGTGACCGAATTTTATGTGGAGCCTCAAACAAATTTCATTAGTCATATTCTAATTTATAAAATATAATTCATTGTCATTTAATATCTTTATTATATAGCCATTTTTTAAACAAAAACCTTTATAAATTTGATTTAAATTTAATTTTTCGCGTAATTGCACAAATTCAATATGTTTTTGACACTCTTTAACGGATTTACTTGTAAAAGGTTCTTCTGGGGAATGAAATGTGTTCATATCTATTAAAATATCTTTAACTTTTAAATTTTCCGGATTATCATTCCGGCTAAAGGCATCTGCAATAATATTTTCTTTTCCCTTTACATGTTTAATTTCAAAGTTATATTCCTGAATTAATAATGAACATCTGTAAATTCTGTTGTTAGTAAATTTAGTTTTCGTTAAACATGCATGACGTTAAACATGCATGATCTGATTGAATTTCAAATTTATTCCCTATTAAATAAAATCCTAATTTATTTAAAGCGAAAACTATGGCCAACATCTCTTTTTCTGAAATTGTATAACGTATTTCACTACCTCGAAGAGTTTTAGAAATAAAACATATTGGGACTTCAATATTATCATGGAATTGAACAAGTGCTGCCGTTTTTTTTTGTTTAAAATTCCGTATCATAGCAATATATGCCGCTATATGGACTTAATGTGGTATTGCAATATATCTAGTATGTAGGCTAAGGCATAGAAGAACACAATTCTTGCTGAGAAAATCTGGTGTACAATAAGTGAAAGAAAATTTGATAAAATTCCGGGAAAATTTGAAAAAATCTTAGGAACTCTAAGAAAATGTTGGGAAATCTTAAAAATCTTAATAAAATCGAGGAAATTCACAGAAATCTTGAAAAATCTATATATTAACAATAGCCTCCTCAAATGACAAATGGCTGGTAGACAGTCTTGGTCCAATAATGTTAGGTCCTACGACATTAGAATCTCTTATATTGCTTTTGGATTTAACCTTGATTTTTAACCACATAATGGAATGGAATTTAGTACAATCCGCAGTTGCTGGAAAAGACCGTTTCCTATCTCAAATGGCAAGATACGTTACCTACAACAAGTACTAAATTTGACAGTAGTTGAGTTTCTATATTTTGCCATTGTTGCAGTATTGTCTTTACCCAATTATTTTCTACTCTGAAATAAAAATGAATATCTTCTGCATTTCATAGCTACAATTAACTGTCAGTCACATAATTGATGCTTTTTCTGATTTTTATTTGACGCTTCCTGAATGTCATTTGATGGTTTATGACTTTCATTTGACGATTTCCTAATAACAATTAAAAAGTTTTAATTACAATTGATGATTCTGAATGGGAGTTGATCTTTTCTGAATTATTGCTGAAAAAATAGTAGATTAACAATCTCTTCAACTTCCTTGTAAAGTAATCTACTAATATTTTAATTTTAATATTAGTGAAAAGCTTCCGGTGAGCTTGGTGTACTTTTAGTAATTACAATATTCAGTAGATAGATCGAAACAGTAGTGGCGGCTTGTCAGGGTAGGCAGGGGAGGCAGTGCCTCACCAAACCGACGAACCAAAGTTTTTTCAAAAAGTAATTTGCATATTTTGTATAATGTATAGATTATAAACTTATATATGAAAGATTATGATAGTTCATAACCACCAAGTCAACAAAATTCAAGTTTCAAAAAAATAATTTATAAAGTTTGTTTAATAATTAAAAAATTAACTCGAATGTGAAATATTTCGGTAGTATTAGGTAAAACACTTCATCTCTGTTTTAAAATATAATATAAGTAGTAGGTAATAAGTTACAACCTTTACAGTACAATAAATTATAACTATAATTTTACTTATATTATTTTTTGATCAATTTTTTAATTCTTTTTAACATTCTTGTATGTTTTATTTTAATATTATATACTTTTATTACAATGATATGTTATAATATTATTAAATGACATTAAAAACTTATATACTACTTTTTAAAAATAATGTAAATTCTGGTAAATTTAAATGTAGCGAGCAAGCGAGCGAGCTTAGTTTTGTGATTTCATGGTTCGATAAAGAGTTCGTTCATGAATAAGCGCACTGCAATAGTAGACACTCATTTTAGCTGCCTCAAAGATTATTAATAGTTACCGTGCAGTTGTTCCGTGCGCGTTGGTACAAATTTATACCTAAGTTTACTTGAGATTGCAAGTCGTTCGTAAATATGCGCGTGTCCATAGTAGCCCGATGTATTAAGCTGCCTCGTACCATGTACGGCTGCGCCAAATTTCATACTTATCTATTATGCTTGCGTTGGTCAGTTCTGTCGAGTTTGTGTATTTAAGGTGAATTACTTAGGTAAAACATTTCAAATTATAATTCTAAAAATTGCTAATATGGCTGCTGGTGCAAATTTAGAAACGATCACAGTTCAAAATTGTGGGGATATTGTCAATTATTTAATAAATATTGTGCATTCTGATCGTATTTCATACACCGATAAACTGTATATTAGGGAAATGAATAGGTCGTGTCCTGATCTTAGTAAAGGTACGTTTTGCTAGAAACAGTAGCAGCAGTGCAGTTACGGCTGGGCGTCAGTCGCAAGTGCAAGACGTAATGGGTGCTGCTGCGCTTCGATTGTATCGTCTAGCAAGCCACATAACAGAAATTGCATATGAGCAGTTCTGCAGTACTTCAAGTGCAGTCGCTTGCAAAACGTACCTTAATACACTAATTAACATCGGGAAACCAAATAGAGCATTTAATAATAATTGATATGTCAAGCATAAATGGATGGTAGGGAATACACCACTTAATAAATTATTTTGTTGGCCCTGTGTGGTTTGGTGTAATGCTGGTTATACCGATCTAAAAAATTTGTCGCGCTCTGCTCTTAAGCATGCTATATGAGTCAAGACCATCATAAGTTGTTTTGAAAACAGAAATTTCTAAACCGACCCAAAAATTATTTAAATTAAGTATTATTATGCAATTGAAATGTTCATTGTTTCAATGAAATTTCAATTATTTATATTATTAGTCTGAAAAATTAAAGATGTAAAATATTTGAGATAAATAAGCAAAATAGATTTAAAAACATATTATGTTAAATTTGTACAAAACGGAGTCGATAAAATTTGAGTTTTAAATAAATTTGGGTACCCCCCCCCCCGCCCCGGTTTACCACGCGTGCCTCACCAAGTAAATTCTTCACGAGCCGCCACTGGATCGAAATATTTATTTATAAAATGTAGGAAGTCGGAAATAAAATTTAAAAAACATCTTAAGTGGCGCAGTTATTTTTCTAAAGGGAACGATATATTATTTATGTATGTTAACATTATATATTAGAAAAGAATAAAATTTTATTTACATTTTTTCAATTCGGTGAGTTTTTTCAGAAAAATATCTATTGGCAATGGATGGAAAAGAAAATATTATGTTAAACTTGTAGTTCCATTGTTATACGTATCCTCTAGAAAAATATACGTGAAAATTTGAAAAACGTAGATAGTTATTGTATTATTTAAATATTTTGAAAGAAGTTCACTGTTCATAACAAGCTCGATGTTCAGTTCTGTAAATTACATTTAAGTAACTTCTGAAACTATAGAAGCTTAATATTTGGAACACGAACAACACTCAATTTTACAACCTAAGTAGATACTTACGTAATGTACAGCATAAAATAAATTAAATTGTACTAGAAATATCGGTACAACTAACAATAACGCCAACAAAAATGTCATTTGTTACTTTTGTTTCTAACGGCTGTAAAACTATAGACTATAGATTACCTAATCATAGTTGATTCGCTTCGGTGCATTTGCATTATTTTATCATTTTTGTCAATAATAATAATAATAAACATCAGAATTACCTACAAAACTCTTTGATGTTCACAACGGCACGTGTGCAAAGTATACTCTTTATATTTGCCGTTGAACTAGTATTTTTAAAAAAAATCTCTAAAACCATCCTGAATATAGCTCCAACTCTCCAAAGGTGCTACTCGAAAGAGGTGAAACCCATTTTAGGGTGCATGCGAAATATGCCTGAAATGCACAAAAACGCCCCCCTCTCTCTATGCTCTCGAGCAACTTAAAAACTCTCGGGCCTTTTAAATTGGTTACTCTCGACATAAACATCGTCAGAATGCCCTAGATATATAAATAACTATATTCTTTATCGATAAAATTTTACAAGTTAAGTACATTTTTGCTTATTGAAGATAAATGGTTTGAGATTTCCAGGTTTATAAAATTTAATAATTTTTGTAGAACAAATTTCGTTGCTCGAAAATTATATCGATTGTCCATAATGTACTGTAATGATATTTACGTAATTTATATTTGGAGCTTAATGAAGATTTAAATGATTAAAATATACCATCAAATACACATACATTACATTGGAAGTGCTGAACGGAAACATTACCAACGATCTAACAACAGGCTGTTGAGACACTGCCAAAGAGCCGCACAAGAAGTGGGAGAAGAAGAGCTACAACGGGGAGGAAGGAACCGTTAATGGTGACCGGTTAGATTGGGGTAGTAAAGCAGACGAGACGTGTTTACACGCGACCTAAATTTATTTGTTGTATACTATTGTGTTATATTATTTTAATTATTGTGGTTCGGCAAATCTAGAGGTAAATATTATCGTAATATAATTAAATTCAAAAGGTACGAGTTTCGAGTAATCGAATTAAATGAACATGTGTATTAAAATTTATAAACTTTAATCATCACAAGAACTTATGTGCAGGCGTGCTCACAGGCTAATGTTAGAACCACATATGGTAGATAATTATCACCTATGACTAACTAAAAAGCTCAATACTGATAACACAAAAACTGCAGACACTCCTAGATTCTATGAATGAGATTAAAGTTTGGGTTATTTTGTACGGAGGCCATTTTGTGTAGGTCACTCTCGAGACTCGTGTGTTTTGCTTTTATGTTGGGGATTAAATTGTTATGTTTATCCAGTACATGATGATACTAAAGGTGTCAGTTGATTCATGTGCTGACTTGCCCTGTATATTTGATTAATAACGAATTATGTATTTTGACCACATATGAATATGACGTATATGTAATTTGCCCGATCACAATTATGAATATTGAAATGACAAACAAAATGACAAAAAGCTAACCACAATGTGTAAACTGAAATTATACGACAATAATTTACAAATTATAACTATTTAAACTGCTCTGTGTTTTATATGTGTTCGCTTTACGTTTCTCCTGACTCAATTTGCTACTGCTAAAGTTCATTCATCATTACGAAGGAAATACTACGACGTGGTGGTAATGTCTCGAGATGTAGGTTACGACGTGGGGTCCTAGCATTTTAGACGATACGGCATTTCGCGTGTGGTGACCACCATTATTATAGCGCTTAGAAGGTTAGAGTAGGGTTTCGAAGATTGGGATTCGGTGGGAAATTTGAGTTTACGTTTTGACATTACAGTACTTTATCTAATTTAAAATTTTTAAATTTTATTTTCATTTAATCGTCACCAAACTGCTTCGATTCGATTTACTACAGAAGGTAAAAGTATCACTTTTATTTATAATTTATATAGGTTGCGCCTTTATGGGACTGATGCCGTACCTTATATACCTTTATACGACAGAATGTATCAAGTCAGGTGCGTGCGACTGTTGTCTTGCCGCCATCTCATGGAAAATCTCATTTTCAACAATACAATTTCTTCTAAATTGAGAGTTATAAGCTAAAAGTTCGTCTTTTAATATATTTTGTTTGAAAATAAAGCTGAAATACAATTTGTCGTTTCTAAAAAATTGTTATTTAAAAATAAAATAAAAAACATAAGAAAATAAACCAAATTAAAATTTAAATAGCTTTTTATTTAATCAGAAGTTCGATTAAATCAAGCTATATTTTTTAAGAGACATTTAAATTAAATTTAAAATTCTATCTTCATGTTGTAGTAAAGTAGAAAAACAAGTAAATTATGTTCAGTCCTAATGCAATTACTCACCTTAAGTTGATCATGTCTTAATATTAGTCTTACCTTTAGTTTCTTTCTCGGTATTAGTCCCATTAAGAGTCAGTTCCAGGAATAAATAAAAAAGTCAAAACAGTTATTATTTTATTATCAACAACACTTTATATTGCACTGGCCTGGTCACACGATCAATACTTCCATCAAATTTTGATAATAATCCGCTTTGTCCGTGGGCCAGGTCGTCAAAATGACTAAAATGACCAAAAATATTTTTATTGTGTACTTATCTATTGCTATGACGTTACATGAACATGTTGATTAAAATTTTGAAAAAAAAAAATTATGAAAATATTGACCGTGTGACCAGGCTATCAGATAAATTACAAAAAGTTGTTAATAGAATATTTAGATTTACAATTCGGTTGTTCAAAAATCTATAATATCTTAAAAAATCAACACAAAGATTTACAATTTTTAAATATACTTTTCTTCAATTGTTGCAATTTTATTCGTTTTGCTATCCCCGTTACAGGAATTTACAATCAATGGGTTAATATTATCGGTCACATCTTCTGACAAATTAATTAATTCGTATTGGACGTTATCAATATCACCTTCAGAATTAATTACAGTAGTTTGAAATTCATTATTGTAAAATTCGGATTTAATATAGGTAACATTTCTTACTGATGTGTTGGAGAAAATTGTGTGCAACATCATTCCGCTTTTAGTTTCACTTTGTTCGGGTTTTCCGAAGACTTGTTTCCACGATTGGCGAAACTAGATATTATCACAAAATAAATTATTAAACAACGTAACGAAAAGTAAGAAATAATAAAAAGTATTATCTGGTTACCTGTGTATTCATTCCAACATAGATAATTGGGTTATAACAAATACTACTCTTTGCAAGTAAAGCCGGAATGACACTTAACGTTGGGGTTATTAGTTTTGCATCACCAAATTGAATTATAAGAGCTACAATTGCGTACGGTGACCATGCAATTAAAAATGTTATTATCATCATTAGTATCATCGTTGTTATTCTTCCTTCTGATTTTGACACTCGTCCCGTGCGTAAGTTGGTCTGAAATTGAAATAAAATTAAAAGGTCAAGTTTAAAAAAAATAAATAAAAAGTATAAAATTTATTTTAATGAAATCTAATGTAGGCAGCAACTTTATTTCTTTCAATTTATAAAACACAAAACTGATGATTGAATGATTGAGACAAGTAAACCAAAATTTAATTCATATTCAATAAGATCTATTTTTCAACATTTTGGAAATCATTTTTTATATTATATTATTGAGTTTTAGTATTACTGTTTTGATTTTAAATTTTTAGCTTCCGATATTTTTTAAGGATGCCATTCTATGCGTATTTTTTGTTTTAATGCTACTAGTTAACCCACGTATAATTCAGTGCTACATAAAATAGCTTTTACTGTATAAATACTAGTCACATAATATAAAGCTTAAAATTGGATTGATTAAACTTAAAGTAGAAACTCATTTATACGCAGAAATTTACACGAATACATGACAAATTCATGTCAATTCCATCAACAAATATAGTTGTATTGACTTTTTTATGTTATTGTAATTTTTTTATAACAGAAATTTGTTCATTATTCAACACGTTCTTAACGTACTTTCAAATAACTCCGTTAGTTTTAATTAAATTCATCATTCAAATTCAAATTAATGAAATTCATTTATTTATTCATTTTATAAGAAACTTGGCTGAAAGTTATAGAGCGAATAATTATCATCTCTCGAAGTCCTCTTAACCTTAACCACCCTTCAACCTGTTGATGAAACTGACTGGTCATGTGTAGCTACAGTTGTTTACAAAAGTATATTATCAAAAAAATATATAATATAATACAGTTTTTGTACATTTTTCATTTATTTTTTTGCAATAGCAATTTCATATTAGAAAATTTCATACATCGAAAATATTCAATAAGAACGCAAAGAATATCAACTTCCAGATTTCTTATAAAAATCTTATACTTATTCAATAAATTGAAAAACTTCAATTCGCTTTAATGAAAACCTATTTTCCTATTATATACGTTTTTCCATGTCGAGAGTTAAAAGCTAAAAGTTGTCGTATTTATTTATTATTTTTTGTAACTTAAAAATCAAAATTTGAATATTAATAACTTATTATAATTTACATTAAAATTGAATTGAATTGAATTGAAAATTTCGTGAAAGAAACTTGAAGACTTATTTTTCTCCTATGTACATTACATTGGACAACTCTAATCTTTCATTTGTCCGAACCATAAAGAATATGTCCACTTCCGTTGAAAGTCTTTAAAAGTCTTTACCTGCTAGAAGAATCAGGGCATAACTTCTACTTTCGACCATCCCCACCATCCTACCAGAAATATCAACTGACCCGATACAAGCCAGTTGAACTAAGGAAGGTTTCAAAGTCACATCAGTGACCGCCGGTCTCTACCGCTCCTAATAATCACCCTACCAAAAACAGAATCTAGCAGACAAATATTTGAGCTAGAAAACAATCGCTGGGATCGACATAAGGGTCGAGACACCACATCACAAGACCAAGATAGACCAATGTCACAGATGCCAGACTGTTGCTCACTCCCAAAGGTAAGGTGCTGCCGATCTTGTCCACGATGCGTTAAGTGTGCTGTCGACCATTTAACATCTACTTGTACAAAAGAAGGCCAAATACGTAAATTGTGAAGGGCTCCACTCCGCCAGCTACTAAGGCTACCAACACGAAAGACCATCAGAACATGCCAAGACGATATACAGACCGCACCGCACAAACATCAATGAAACATACGCCCAGAGATCTTTGAAAACTGCAGCCCCACCTTAAAGTGAATCACAAGATAGGTAAGCCAAAATACCACTCACGAAGAAACAATTTGCAACCATTATTGCCACATTAGCCAGAAACGAGATGACGGAACGCGAAATTACCAAAATCGCCATGGAATATCTGAGGATTGATTAATTCTCCCCTCCCCACATCTAACCAATCACAAATCACCAAGAAGTAACCAATGAAACGTAGAAGAGCACCCAAAAACCTGCGGATGGCTTATTGGAATGCAGATGAAACTCACAGAACTAGAAGAGTTCGCAGAAGAAAATGAACTAGATATTTTCCTCATCAATTAACTTGGTTCCGACCGACCTCTAGATCTCCAGCTTCATCTTCCATCGAAAGATCTTGTTCGTCAATCTTCTTCTGCATCGACTTCTTGTTCATCGATGAACATTCCAAACCTCAAGAACCTGGAGACCACCGCGATAAGTATAGTTGTTGATAAAACACTTATTCCCGTACTAATAGTCACGGATTAATCCGAGATTCAAGATTAATTCTCGAAATTTCGGCTGTTGTTACAATACGGTCTAAATTCCAGTAATCTCATTGGTAAATCCTGGATTATCTTGAATCTCGGATTAATTCGTGACTATTAGTACGGGCATTAGTAATTCTAATTTGTTACAGACATCAGCAGTATACAACCCACCAAGGACCCCCCTCTCGACGGACGATATCGAGACACTCCTCGAAAGTAACCATCCCAAGATCATCGCTGGCGACCTAAACACAGAGCATACTGACTGGCACTCGCGCAAGATAAATACAGCCAGCCGTTCTCTCCTAGATCTCTCGCACCAGTCCAGCTCTCTCGTCTAGATAAACCAACGCACGAAGGCATTGGCTCACCTCATCAAGACGACGTTCTCAAAATCGTATTTCTCGAAAACTTTAACTCCCAACACCCAGGATTACTTGGGTTTACCCTGGGTACTGGATTATCCAGTTGAGCGTATGTGGTTCATTGGATTCCAATCATTGTCAGTCATTTTCCATTTCGGTGAACAAACCAAGCTTGAAGGTGATTAACGAATAGTGAACAAGATAGCATGGCCAGTTTTTCAAGATGACCTCACGCGGAGCATAGAAAAGATCCCGCTGATCAATACAATTGTTTTGATGCCATGGCATTCCAAAAATCGTAACCGTGCTAACCAATTGAAGAACCAAGTGACGTCTGCCCTGAAGAACCTTCGCAGCAAAAGATGGACTGAGAAATTCAACAGCCTATCGTTCGAAGACAACTCAGTGCGGCGGATGGTGACAGCAGTTGGGAAACCACACAAAACGATTCCGGCAATCCACGGTATCTATGGCCTGACCCACTCTGACGAAGATAAAGTCGAAGCTTTCGCTGATACCTTGCGAGAAAACCGACCCTGCCTTGGTTGCCGAGATCAACAGGTAGGTGAAGACTTTCCTCGAATCAGCAGATCCTATACTCCATATACACGTTATCTTCGAAAAGATCCAAAACGTCATCAATATTACCAAACGTAGAAAAGCTCAGGTCCAGATCCACAAGCCAGGGAAAATCAAGACCTACCCGCAGAACTACCGGCCGATCAGTCTCCTCTCCACAATTGGGAAACAAATAGAAGAATCGTCCTTTCAAGACTCAAAGAAACCATCGAAAAACTCAAGGTTATTCAAGATGAATAGTTCGGATTTCGTTCAGACCACTCCACCACCCACCAGTTGTTGCGAATCCTTCAACAAGAAGGAATTAACAGCAGCGATATTTCTGGACGTTTCAAAAGCGTTCGATAAGGTTTGGAATCAAGATCTTATTTTAAGATAATAACGTCGGCGTTGATTCAACTAGTTGCGTCCTACCTGAAGAATAGGAAGTTCAGGGCCAAACTGAAACTCTCTTCTGTCGCCTACTCTGTTCAATTTGTTCTTGAACGACCTACCGAAGACGGCTGGAACTGGAGCATTTTACGCGGAGGATAGGACTTGAGCCACCTCCCTCCGCCCCCGAATTGCTATTAGTCTTAGTCGCATCCAAGAAGCCGTAAACGCCCTGGAAACCTGGTAACACACTTGGCGTATCAAAAGCGTCTATGGGAACCCAATGATGTAAATATCGTCAAGAACATATTAATCCCACAAAATTAACTACGCCAGTTTTCTTCTTGGTCAGACGTAGGAGATTAAAGCACTGCCGTATGCTCTTATCTGTCACTTATGCTTTGCTCTGCTTGCGAATGGTCAAATAGGTGATGGTACAAATTAGGCGACGGGAAATTTATTTTTGTCGTTTAACCCTTAAGTAAAACTTTTTATGTAGTACATATTTTGTTTTCATTTTTGACCTTGACGTTTTGAGAATTGGTCAGACATATTATGTAAATATAGAACCAATTCTTAAATCACAACGTGTTGATGCACACCGGAAGGCCATGCTAAGAAATTCTGTCAAGTCAAAGATTCAAACCCAGAATTTCTGCTCTGTAACTCAACCAGCGATCACATCAATCCACTACTGTGGTTTTAGTACATATTGTTATTTCTACAGTTATTTTCTATTTCGCTCATCAAGTCATATAATTATTTGTTTTTCTTTTCTTCGCAAATTATGTAATTTTTTTCCTTTTCTCTATATATTTATTCTTGTCTTCTTCTCTGTTTGTAGCTATCCACTTCAATATTGCTTCTCTCTTGCATTCCACCTTTTCACTACAATGTTGATCAAACCATTTCATGTTTTCTACATATTTTGTGTGTCCTATTGTTGTTTCGGCGGTTCTTTCATTACTAGTTTTATATTTTCTCATTCTTTATTTATATTCTGTTCTTTTTGCTTGTTGTTAATTTGTTTGTCCGTGTTTTAGACGTATTTTGCTTAGTGCATTTGTTATAGAACTTTTCTAGTGCTAATTTTTTCCTGCTTTTTTCGTTTTCTTATAGTTTTCTTTTTTAACGTATGTTACCAATAAGTGATCCGTATCAGTATTTACTTCCTAATAAGTTCGAACATCATTGATTATTGTTACATCTTTCTTTAATATATAGTATACTTGGTCTATCTGACTTTCTCGCAGTTTATACCTGCTCATTCATGTTATTTAGCGCAGTGGCTTGTGCTTAAACTTTGTGCTACTTATAACCAGGTTTTTTTTCAGTTGCTAGGTTACATAGTCTTTGTCATTATCATTTGTTTCCTCGTGCAAAGTAAATTAGACCGATAATTAATATTGTGACAAGAGAAAATAATGTAATCTACTATCAGGAAGACGGATGTACGGCACATTATACCAAAGATGTAACTAATTATTTAAATGAACGTTATCCCAAGTTTTGGATAGGACACAATAAACGCAAGGTCACCACACTAGACTCCAAATGACTTTTTTTGTGCGGTCATTTAAAATCTAAAATTTATGGTAAACGATACCAAAATATTGATTCATTAAAAAATAAAATTGTGGAGGAGCGTGGTAATATCGGTCTAGGACATTTCGCCGTCGCCCATTTCGCCATTTTTTTTTACTTTAATCTATAACTCAAAAGTTATAAAAAAAAACTACAACATTTTGACTGCAAAAATTAATATTTTCGGGGCTATGGTAAATTAGAAGTTAGAATAGCAAAAATAAAAAAAAACCTTCGAGGGTTTGAATTTAGAAAAAAAATTCCTTAAATATTTTTCTTAAAAAAGTGTGACACTCTGTATATAAGCTATAGAATTAATCAATTAAATTATTAATTGAGAATGTTAAAGTAATCTATAACTTAAAAGTTATAAAAAGAACTATAACATTTTGACTGCAAAAATGAATATTTTCGGGGTTATGGAAAATTAGAAAAGCAGAAATGAAAAATCCCTTGATGTTTTTTATATTTTTTATTTAATTTGTATCCTTATTAATTTTTTTATTTAATTTTATATATAATTTAATGAAACTTTAATTGTAACTTTTGATTTATATTTTTTAATTAACGACGGCGAAATGGGCCACGGCGAAACGGCCACGGCGAGACGTCCCATTCCGTGGTAATATTACCGAAAGACAACTTGCAAATGTACGACGTAACTTTTATGATAGACTTGTTTTTTGTTTAGCTGAACATGGAAGTCTGTTTGAACATTTGTTGCAAATTTAATTTCAATTAATTTTTTGTAATTGTTGATTATTAATAATTTATGCATAATAGAAATTAAATTGAATTTATTTCATGACCAGTCCGATAAATAAAAATTTTAAGAATTTCAAAAGCATTTTTTGTCCCTTTAAGTAAAAGCTAGATGAAATCTAATACTGTTATCATTCGTAGTCATTATTTTTGTGTCTTTAATTTTTTCTCTAAAATAATTAGGGAAGCAGGAATTTGCATAAATAAGTTTTTATATGTTAAATTGCTATGTTCGGCTAACTCATCCAGCAAAATAAAAATTTTCTCTGTTTTTAAGTATAATTCGGCTATAATTAACGAAATTCAAATTAAAGTGAAAATCGATGATCGAGAATATTTCTGCCGATGAAATTCAAGGCCGCAATGGTATATATTCTAGTTCGACAAGTTCAACCTGAGTTTAAGTTCACAAAGTGCCGTGTCTGTTCAAGTGTAACGCAAATGTCCTCCACCCATCCAAAGAAAATGCAACCTATTCCCTATTGGGATCTTTCGGATTTTATTTTGTGAATAAAAAATCGTTTTGTTGTTTTTGTGAGGAATTGTAATAAAGAAAATTGAATTTTAGTTATGATAAATTGACTACGAACATAAAAATGATTAATTATCAAGTAGAGTGTTTTTTATTCAATTCCGCAGTAACATCATCTGCGACTTCCGCAAGACACAGATCTGCAAGAATCTAATTATTAAACGATTCAAAAAACTTGTAATTCTAAAACAAGATTTCATAAATTCAATTATTTGTAAAATTGCGTTTTGCACTAGAATAAAATTGAAATACGTAAGCAGAACTAGGGAAAGTAATATTGATAAATTATTATTTCTATACCAGAAACTATACTTTATTAATTAACTAATTTACCAATTTATTAATACAGCAGATTAGTTTAAGCAACAATTAAAACAAATTTGAAGCATTTAAATGGAAATAATTAGGGATAGAACAACGGCCAATTTGAAAGTGTATCAAAGTTGAGGATACTTCAGACCTAATATAATAATAATTTAATTTAATATTAGTGAGATGGTTGCAAATTCTGAACTAAAAATTGTTTCCACGGAAAGAATTTCAATTATTGTAAATGATCGCAATAAACATCAAAATACAAAAATAATAATAAAGATGAAGAAATCAAGTGTAGTTATTGAGGAAATGCAAGCGGGATATTTAAATGTTAGTTGCAACATTACACGCTTGCAACGCAAGTTAAATAAATTGATTATTTTAAAAACTCATGTATTTTGCAAAACTTCGCATTGTCTTTATTGCGGTTATTTTAAATCTGTCTGAGACATATTTAAGTTGATAATGAAAAAGTATAAAATTCTAGTCAAACGCAGCTGCGTTGCTGTTAATAATAATTTAACAATTTTATATTCCATTATTTAAAAGTTTAACTTATTCTTAAATTTGAAAAATATGCTTTTTAAAATAATTGGCTTAAGTTTGTTTCGCAATAACTGCTTCAGTTACGTAAGTTCTTTTTTATGGTTAAAAGCGTTTGAACTTGCAAATGTAAATCTCATTTTATACCGAGAGCAAACATATGCTAGATCTTTTTATTCTCGAAAATCGATGTAAGAACGTAAATAAACGAAAATCTCTTCTGGGTTTATATAAATAAGTCCGATGGTGAATGAACAAAGCTTATATGTACCTACATCGAAGCACTTTGTAGAATGTTTTATAAATCAGTTGTGTTGATTCTGACTTTAACATAATATACCTATATGTACTACATCCTGTATATTATGAAATACTTAAATGTCAACATTTTTGCTCGAGTGTACCTTGACAATATTAAAGTGGCATTCATAATTTGTCTCAAAGCTTCTAAAAACGAAACTAAAAAGTTTTTAGTACTTTTAGCACATAAGAAAGCACTAAGGTTCTCAAGTTTTTGGTAAATAAATAATGATTATCAATATAAATATTTATGAATGTATTAAGTGTAAACCGCGATATGTTTGCACTAACATTGTAATGGAACCATCGATAACTCTTAAAGGTTCCTACACATGATACTGCTTTAATTAATTCAAATTTTTATTATTTTATTAAAATGACCTAAACATCTAATTTTAGTGTAAAATGCAAACTTCATTTTAAATAATAGACTTTTTGTCAGTTCGTTCGAACTATTTAATTCTGGGCCCTGTTGCACCTGTTGCACCTGCCTAGTTATGACACTGTGCAAATTCACTTATTCCATTCGTTAATTCAATTTCAATTATTATTCCGTTGTGCTTTTTCCAGATCATTATATCACACGAGAGGATTACGAAGCTCTATAATTCCTTCGTTTGATTTGATTTGATTTGTTAAGCCAATAATACGTGAGTTAGAAACAAATTGCAAGTGAAAAAATTAATTTTGTGAAATTTATTTTGCATTACTCCTCTGTTAACACATCAATTAAAACAGAAAAGCTCGAATGTAATTAAGCTGGTTTTTAAATTTTTATATTTTAATTTGTCAATCGCCCCAAGGTGAGAGAGGTTTGCGAGGTAGAGATATTAAAAAATGTACCTACACACAATGTAATTAATAGTTTATACAATATTTTTAAAATAAATAATTTCATTAAACGGAATTATTTCGCAATGCGTAATTAGAAATTTTTGAATAAATTTATACAACAAAACTTGAGGTTTTTTGTTAATCATTACTCTGTAATAATAATAATTATTGTAGCTAATGTATAAAATAAGAAACGAATATTCTTTTTATTTTATTAATTTAGTAAATGTAATGGAAAATTGTACAATTTAACTGGTAATTAAAGTTGAAGGTGGGGTAAAATTTCCAGTTGATCTCGTTTGATTTGCCATTTCACTCTTATGTCGGAGATTTTATTTAACATTAAAAATTCGAATTTGGATTTTGAGAAAATTAATAATATAATAGTTTTGAGATTGGCTTTCCTAATTGCTATTTAATTTATGTTTATGAATTGAATATTTGGAAAATTAGCTGAGCAAACTTTCAGATTTGTTTTCTGTATACATCATAACCTTGAGTTTTATTTTCTTTGACCTTAAGATAAAATTCTTTTTATGATACAATCATACCGATGTTGAGAGAAATACATAAAAAAATTAATCAAACCGCAAAAAATGATTGCCAGACATGAAAGAAATGAGTTAAAAACTGGACGATCGAAATTAACAATTTTTAAAAAACAAATTTAGCAAATTACCCTGACATCTTACCGTCAAAAATTAAAACATTAAATAATTAAACAATAAAATAATGAATTATTATTCATTATTCGCGATAATGAAGTGAATATGAAGTGATATGAAGTGAATATCTTCGTTATTTGATGAGAAAAGGTTATTTCATATGTGTACCCGAAATTTGATGAAATTCTATAGTGAAGAGATGCTACAATAAAGTTGTAAATTTTGTAATTTTTGAATTTTGAATTTAATTATATTTTCAAATTTGATTTATTTTGTTTTTGTAAATATTTTCCATTTTTCTCGTTTCCCCGACAATTACTTGGCGTTACGACACTTAGGTTGGGAAAAGATGTTTTTACCGATGAAAAAGCCACCATAGCAGTTGGGACGACCAAAGTGTAATTAGATTTTGCGTAAGTGATTTTTATTATTTTAGATTTGATTGCCAAATTTCAATAAAATTGGATAAATTTGCATGCGATTGATCATATTTTGCTAATTAAATGCAATCAATAAATTTGTATTTGGAGAGTTAGAAGATAAATTTAATTTTACATAAATCGGAAATTTATAATTACTTTATATCGTAAAATTTGAGAAGTTGAAATTTTAAATTTCATATGATCGAGTTGTCAGGACAATATGCATATTAGAATTTAATTTAACATTAAAATAAATTATTTAATTTTGGATTTACAACAAAATAAGTGAAAATAGAGTATTTGAATGTTGGCATATTGTTAAAACCATTTGTGTTTGGAAATTTGTTTCGAATTTTATTTTTCCATTTATCCTGTCAAACCTTTTATAGAAAAATGTATATTTTCTGAAAGAAGCCAAACTATAAAACAGATGCTGGAAAACTACACCTCAAAGGTTAGTAGAAATATATATAATTTATTCTCAATTAATTTTATATAAATAATTTATTCCCACACATAAATTTATTTTTTATTATCACCAATACAAAATATTGTCATCGTCCTTTGCAAATATTTTTAATTTAAAAGTCAATTAAAAAATGATTCTCTATTCCACTAATTAGCAATTTTAATCTACGCACAATCATCAAAACTATATTTTTTAATCTTTAATCCCTTTTATTATTAATTTATTTTAATTAAAAGTTTCAAGTTAAACTAAATGAACTCGGCATATTAGTCGGCATATTTATCTCTATCTAAACCTTATCTGATAAGAGCTGAGAAGCTCCTCAAGTTGGGGAGAGTTTTGGTTGACATGGTCACAGGATGTAGAATGCAGGAGTTTTCTCTCGGGTTCTACTCAGGATGCTGGGGAAGCGGACACCCTGCACAGAGCTGCCGCGGAACCACGGGTGAGAGCTGCATTAACTGAGATCCCATAAGATCGCCGAGTGCAAGTCAGAATCAAAGTGCGTCGACTATGGTGGGGCTCACCGGACAAACAGCCGCAAAAGCGGTCTTTTGGTTTTGCGCCAAACCAAAAGACCAACTTCCTACTAATTAATCTAAACTGCTCCAAAACTGCCCAGAATCTTCTGCAAGAAACAATGAACAGCGAAAATATCCAAATTGCGCTTGTGAACAAACCTAACAAGCAATGGGCAGACAACTGGATAAGCAGCGATGATGGAAAGGCGGCTATTTTATCTTCGGCCGCAATGAATATCAGCAGGAGTGATGCAGGACCAATCTTGGGGATTACGAAGTGTACTCGTGTTACTTCTCGCCAAGCGATGAAGCAGGGAGCATCGAGACAAAGATGGATGCTCTATTCGAGCATGTCAGCCTGAGGAGCAGACTGAGAGACAGAGAAGGGGCTCCCCGCGGTAAGACTGGCGGGGGATGTTTCTCACGCTGCTGATGCTGATTGCAGGAATGGAATATGTCCATTTTACAATATTTTGTGTCAAATTGACTTCTATGGATTTAATAATAATGTGTATCTTTAGAAATGCAAAGTTAACTAAAAAATTTTGTTGTTATTCACTCCAAAAAAGTGATTTCTTCATTTTTGTTAATTTTTCCAGGCTTCTTCTGAACATAGGCGGACCGTCTAAACCAGAGAGGAGGGTTTTGGCTTCTCTACGGGGCCCCAATATAGGCGGACGAACTTTTTAAGTACGCTAGCTATACGGAAAAATACATCCGTGTGCAGCGAAAAATGGCTCTCAGAGTGGCAAAAGCCTACAGGACAACGTCCACTGACGCCCTTCTGGTGCTCTCGTCCATGGTCTTCGTAAACTTGCTGGCTTTGGAGCGTAAAGCAAAATTCAATAAAGCTTCAAATTCCAACGCAGAGCTTCGCATCACGTCGCTGCGCACATGACAAACAAGATGGGATACAAGCGAGAAGGGTCGATGGACCCATATACAACCCAAACTGGAGGTGTGGTATAACAGAACCCACGGCGATATCACGTACGAGATGTTCCAGCTAATGACTGGGCACGGGTGCTTCCGCGAATACCTGCATCTCTTCAAAAGCGGAACGACAACGAACGGCAGGTAGCGCCATAAATACCTAAGCAAGTAAATGCGAATCCCGGCATTTCTACGGAGTGGGGTTTTAGTCGGTAGAAATCTGACACTACCACCAAAATCATCTGGATAGTGTCTTTTGAAGATTTCCCCACTTCCAACGCACAAAAAATTAGTAAATAAATTTACAGCAAAAATACCAAACTGGAAAAGATTAACAGGATTAGGATACCTCCTGAAATACCCCCCAGTCCGATATAATTGATCTATCTAATCTGTTTGGTTGCTTAAAAATGTTCGTTAACAATTTTGTTCAAATCCAAACTACAATCATACTTCACCGATTGTATCAGGCTAGGGGATACTCTCTCATAATTTCTTACATAAACTCCCCAAAGCAAACCTATCACAAATTTAAAAATATTTTTAAGATGAAAGTTCAAAATCAAAAATGCGTTAGTATATTAGTGCAGAATATTAGATATAACTTTAAGCTATAAGGTATGACATGTTCGAATGCATCTTATGTTCCAACATGTTGTAGAGTTTCATGAATAATTGATGACATATGCATACATGTACTTATGTGAAATATTTAGTGCCACCAATGTAAAGGAACATAAATGACGACAATCCTATTATTGAACATCCATATATTATAATGTTCATCGAGGTCTTTTTTTGTATGGATAATGGATTATTGGTTGGATTGTCTGGTAATCACAATAATCAGTTTCTGGCAGCGAGCATACATTGATATATTATCTCCTAGAGTTCCAAAATAGCAAACGGGGCACCTCCAGAAAAATACAATCTTTTAAAAAGTTGTAGCCGACTAAGTTTCAAAAATTCAAATTTTAATTTTCAATTGTAATGTTCAATAAAATTCATACCAAATAGAAAGTTAAATTGACAAGATAACTCGAATCAGGTTTCGACTAACTCAAGCATTTTGGCAAAAATGCCTGATGGTGTTCACCGCTCATTGCTTCCACTACAACTAATTGGCGGGAAAACCAAACAATTTTAAATTTTACAATTTTTAAAATAAATAAAATTCACACACAAAAATTTGTCGCGTAGGGTTAATCGCAACAATGTAGTTAAATTCTCTAACAAAATTACAACTTAATAGAGCAGTAATCCGATAAGATAAATTTAATTCTTGCACTTTTGCTTTGACTGTTAAGAGTTAACAGTTAAGAGTTTAAAATTTCCAATTTACACTTGATTCAATTTGCAACAGGTGTCCCTAAAGTTTCGTAGCTTTAATGAAAAGTTTAAATATGAATTTCAATTTAATTATGTTAAATAATTATTCACAAAACTGTATTCCTAAAGGTTCGTTGAAAAGTATAAACTGAGAGAGATGTAATTTCTCTTACGAAATTATGCATTTTGAGGACTCTGCTAACAAAGTTAATTCGTTTTGTTAAAAATAAATTTCAAGTTCGTTATCCGTACTGATAAAATGCCACATTTTTACTTTAATCAATACCTACACATTTTAACCAAAATAATCCAGAACGGAAGGCCTTTTAAGTGCCGATAGATAAATGTTCGAAACAAAGCAGGAAATTAAATTTTGTAATATTTTTTATTTTGAAACATTACCAACACGAAAGTCTTCCCTTTCTGCCAGACTTCTAAGCAAAGCTTACCAATCTAATTTACATGATAATATAATTTCTTACCTTTTTCATTGTTAAAATTATATTCACATAACTAAAGGTGATTATGAAGACAGGAATCGCAAGTCCAAAAATAAACAAAAAGACAATGTACGTCATGGTGTGATACGACTGGTCTTCCCAATTTACGGAACAACTGAAAAAAATATATAAAGTTAAACAAAATTACATGGCCGCTTGAAAATCTTAATCTTAAATTGCTCACAAATAGGAGCAAAGGAATTGTTTGAAATCTACGATGCGAAATACGACGATGAAACGTTCCAATCCATTGTTTGTATGATAAGTATATGCATATTATAATTTAATCAAATAAATTGGGTACGGAAACCAAAAGGTTCAAGTATTTAGCTGGTTTATATTCAAAATTTTCAGCTCTAAATAAGATTTCTTGATTTTTAAAATTGATAAACACGATAAGTACAAAAAACAAATAAAAACCATTCTTTAAAAATTTCCTTTGTATTGTCTATTGTGCTGTAACAGTGAAAATGGAACAATGAAAAGTCGTTTAATGGAAACAATTCAATCCAAGAAAGAAAAAAATACGTAACCAAGTTGAATTTTTTTATCAATATTCCGTACTAACTTTAAAAATTGTTTTTGCAATAATAAAATAGGTACCTGTTACCTGTAAAAAATTTAATAGTAGATTATATATAACTATGGCGTAAAATTAATTATTACTCGCGAGGTGAATTGCATATCACGATGAGGTGTTTAGCCGAGTGACATATTATCTACACTATAATAATGCTATGTTTACTTATAGCAA
Source organism: Cantharis rufa (assembly GCA_947369205.1). Taxonomy (NCBI): domain Eukaryota; kingdom Metazoa; phylum Arthropoda; class Insecta; order Coleoptera; family Cantharidae; genus Cantharis; species Cantharis rufa. The sequence goes on along the minus strand of OX376306.1, from coordinate 14,936,799 downwards.
TAATTTAATTATTGTAACATTTGAAAAAAAAATTTGTTGAAATTTTCTACTGCACGAAGGAAATTGAAGTTGGATTACATTATAATATAAAGAAAAAATTTATTATTTAAGTTGGAAAAGTAAACTATAGAATAGGAAAGATGATCAGCCAAATTGCAAATTAAAAATTAGCCAGATTGATATTAAAAATACGTTACAAATACACAATCCCATTATAAAGTAAGTATATATGCAAACAAAAATTAGAAGCAATATAATCAAAACATTACTAATAGCATTCTCAATAATATATAAATATTTTATTTAAATTTGATTAAAAACTATTACATATTATTATTATAAATTGAGTTTTTCAAAAAAAAATTTAATTTTCACGTAGGCAGTAGTTATTCAAAATCATATATTTGCGCTTCCCACACAATTTTCATCCTTTATTCGTACGTTATTAATTAATTGATAAATACTTGATAAATCCAATAAATAACCATGCGTGGGTACCCGCACTTTCATTTTGAGGCATCCATTAACAGTGTATTTAAAAAAATTGGTTTTGTTTTACATAAAATTGTTTACAAAATCATCTGAACGGATTTTTTGAAATATCTGTAGCAAAAAATATTTTTACACAATAAATTTTATTCTACCTTTCTTATGACCGGTTTCATAAAACTGTTAACAAGCCGTTATATTTAACTAGCGAATGGAAATTATCTCTTAGTACCGAAGAGGAAGTCACAAGAGATTAAAAGTATATTTCCATTTACAAGATTTTTGACAAATTTTCCGGATTTCTTCAAGATTTTCTTTTGAAAAAGTTGAAAAAGTGAAGAAGGTTGTCTGAAATATTCCTAAAATTTCCTTAGATTTCCTCAGATTTCCCTTCGTTTGCACATCAAATTTCCCCCATCGCTTAGTTATCTTAACTCTAATGGCTTGTTAAGAGTTTTATGAAACCGGGCATTAGAATTATATTATATTACGCTTCTCGCGAAATATAAATTCCTTACTGATTTTTTTTACTGATTTTAGTTTGGTATTACAAAGCGGTTTTCCGCCACGTTCAAAACTCTCGATACTTTGTTCAATATCGCCAGCTCCTGAAAAAATCTGACCAAGTACAGGAAATATCTTAGAAAAACTTCCTCGCCGAATAGTCATGCATAACATCTGCAGTATGGCGCCGAAATTACTATCCCGCCATTCCGGTATGAAAATTTATTTTATGCTGACTTTTCTGTTGGTAAACACAGCTTGGAATTAATTTATTTGTTTTCTCTTGGTAATATTGTCATCGTTAATTATTTTAATTAAGCAATGTAATTTTAACTAATATTTAAATAAAAGTGTTTATTCAAATTTTCTTACGATTACGTTGTTTAATTTAGAGACCGAGATTTGTTTATAAAATCTAAGTAAAACTAAAACTTTATACATCGAGAGTACCTTCTCTGATACCAGAAAAATAATTACGTTGACTTTGAAATTATAATTAACGTTTGTAATCATGTTGTGCAAGTAGATATGTACATATTATGTATATAAGTAATTTGTAAATTATGTACAAACATAAAGAATTTGTAAAAGTTGTTCACTTTTGAATCCATTCGGGTATGCATTATTATTTTCTCTGCCTTACAAGAAAATTATGGAAATATTAAACTTGAGAACTCATATGATGTGGTAGGTTACATCTTTTGTATAGTTTTGGTTTCAAGAGACACAGTGAAGTTATCGGTTAACAATTTTCATTTAAATTATCAAACCCACGTTAATTGCATTTTGTCATAAATTAAAACCTGCTTCAATCGGAGCTACGTAAAACTCGTTCTTTTTTAGTATAATTGTAACAAGATGACAGCTTACCTTATATTAACCCCTTCGCTAATGTATTCTCCCCAACCTATTAAAGGTGGAACTGTTAAAATTGAAGAGTAAATCCAAATTAGTAAAATGGAAATTAGAGCTTCACGTCGAGCAATTTTAAAATTGTGAAACGGTTGTGCTATTATGATGTATCTCTCGAAAGCCAAAACTGCTAAAGTCGTGATTGATGTGATTCCTGAAAGAAAATTGTGAAGGTTTATTAAATTTCGTTGATTTGCTGCTTACCTAATAAAGACATAAAGAATCCATACATCTTACACATGATCTTTCCAAATATCCACCGACGATACACAGCTGACGATAAAGTCCATGGATTTCCAAAAATTGACACGGAAAAATCGCTGCAGACTAAATTGAACAAAACCATATTTAGAGGTGTCCACAACTAAAAGAAATATGAAAAAACTATGAGAAAGCACTTATATGAATTAGAAAATCGAGATAGTAGCGGTTCTTCGTGAAAAATTACAGATTATAAGTTAGGCTGACAGGTAAATTACATGGAATTCAATTTAGTGTAGTTATAAACGTCAGTAAGAATCAGAAGCTGGTCCAATATTTATCTTTAAAACAATTAATGCGTAAATCCAAGTTAATGTAAATATAAAATAAATATAAAGTGAATAAATTAAATATTGGCAAAAGTTTACATTTTTAATGAAACTGCAAGCCTTTGTATAATCCGTTTCAGTTGAAAACTAATTTTTTTCATAAATCCTTCCTATTCAATTATGTACATAAAATTTGTTTTGTTTATTATATTACAAAAAGCTTTAGAAATTTTGGTATCAAACTAACTTTGTTTTGTGATTAAATACAAAATTATTCTTCGAGCTAGTTGGCATTTCGACAGGTAGTCAAGTTTAGCTCAGGGCAGGACAAGCAAATATTTATAACACCCGGGGTTGCTTCTGATTACCTACCAATACTCCATGTTTTGTAACATCTAGGGAAAGTTGATTTGGAAAGTAATTGTCAAATATTTTAGAACTTTCCTGGCTATAGATTCCTATATATTCTATATGGTTCCTGGCACCAGACTGGTTTTATTTCTATCGACTGACCGTATTATTAGGCGCTTCAAAGATAGCATTTTATCTTGCTTATACCTTTCAACGTGGTCTTTTAAATTAATTTAATAAAGTGAATTATTTTTACTTTTTTTTAAATTTTACTGTGGGCGTAGACTATTTGTTCTCTGTATGTTACTCCATTACGGATAATATAGAGACAAGTATCTACAATTTCTCCTTTACTATCTTCGTGTTGGCCTTCCTTTGTTGGTGAGTTTTTCCTGCAGTGGTTGATTGATACCTTTAAAACCACCCCCTCGCTACCGGCACAAATCAGCTAGTCGTAACATCTTGGGCTTCTACACTAAATTTATTTTTTACAACTTTCTTGTTTGCCTGATAGTAAAACGTTTGTAACATCTCATATACCTTTATAATTAAAGTGCGCATTTTTTACATACACTGTAGTACTTTCAGTCAAACCGTAATGAAAATCTTAGGGTTGTTATTTAGTATGTAAATACAACACACTAAATCCAACCTTTTTGAAAAAGTAGTTAATTTACTATTTTTAAAAGAAATATTTTCTTTAAATTCATTTATTTAATCAATTTTTTTATTTTTTCTCTTTTAAGATAAATAAAAGTTCCGGTGTGTATTTTAGTTTCCAGATTTAGATTTTAAACAAAAAAACATGTTACACATAGCTGAACAAAAATGAAATGAATAAGACAAAACCAATAATAATAAAATTTAAATAATGGTGATTTTAAGCTGCCAACATGTGCGACCAATTACACACACAAATTTAATTTTTTTTGTAATGGTAGAAACATTAAATTAGACTACTTTATATAAAAACTTTTACAAAAACTCGATATAAAAAAATAGGAGATTAAAAATAAATAATAAAGAGGCAATAGTGGTAATTTACCTAATACCTATTTATGATATGAATTATAATTTTTACATCGAGAACACACAGTTCTCAATTTCATTTTTCAAATTTCAAATAAGAAATGAAAAAACCAAAACCCACGTACTTAGTTAAATATTGTTCGTTAATTTAAATACACTTAACAGCTTTATCTGATTATTTTCAGATGTCAAGCATATTTGCGTATAAGATTTTCCAGTGATTTTGTTTTACAAAGATCTCAAGAACTTTACAAAAATTTGAAATTTATAGTACAGTTATTATTTGAGCTTAACCATGTATGCAGTTCTCTAGGTAGGATCCTCTGTTTTGTTATAATATACTGATTCTTTTATTATTTTTTGTTATGATGGTTTTGATCGATGCGCTTCGACAAGATGGTCATCGAAAAACAATGTATATTTATTATATGTTATTTATTTGCAAACAAAATAATTATTTGTGTATTTCACATAGATATATTATATAAATAGCTTAAAACCTCAATAGTATTGTTATTATAATACCTTTCCATCCACTGTAAAAGAGATTTTAAAAGCCACGTAAATGGTTTCTCGCACAGAAGAAGAATTTATATATGTATTCGTAAACCAGCTTGTATTTAGTTATTAAAATTGCTTAACCAATTTTGTTAGTGTTTATAATTGTAATTTCAAATTTAGGTAGTCAATAATAACTCAATTAAGAACTTACAGCGTTGCGGGTACGTGTTTAATTGCTAGTTTGATAAAATTCAAAATTTTAGTTCTAAACTAAAACTAAAATCAATAGGCTTTCATTGGGTTACATTGGGGACTTACACAGGGCTACCGGTAGGCCTCCTATTGACTATTTTATATTTTATTATATTTATTTTCTTCTAATATTTTAATTTTAATCTTCCCTCTCTTATTATGTTTAAAATTCTTATTGCGCAAAAAATATAATAATATATTATCGCTGAATGGGTCTGGCGACATATTATCCACACGAGCAACTAAAACCTATTTTACGCCCTTCATGTCAAAATGATTTATTTAGTTTTAAAAGTTTATTATTATAACATATAAAAGAATGGTGTACCTATCCGTCCTTATATTTCATTTTACCCTTATTTTACACATTTGTGCATGTAGGCACAAATTCACTTAATACCTTCTCTCCGTGGCTTGCTACCTACGGTCAAATTTAGTAGACTAGAAGTTTAATGTGGGTTCCTAATGACTGCATGTCACAGAAAAGTATAATACTAGGAGTTTATGTGCTCATGATAGGAGAATCATATTAAAAGGAAACTCGCAGGAAGTTGTTACTTTTTGTGCAATCTTATATTTGAAATTTCAGAAATTTAAAGTCCATTGTTCAATAGCGAACCGTTTTATTTAAGTATTTAGCATTATAAAAGTCTGTATAAATGTCAAAAATGTCGCTTTTGATACATTAGATTTCAATGGAAAGTGGAATAGTCAATCCCAGTAATAAGATAAGCGCTCGATTTTCCATTTCAAGCTAAAATTGCGTATTGTATTGCGGTGAAACGCAAGCCTCAAGTAAGGAAAATTAATGACGCGAAAACAAACTTCCACAATTAAACAGTAATTTTAAGATCTCTTGTAAATAATTTTAAATTTTACCCAATTATACTATTTTATAAAAATGAAATTTATGTGTACCAAAAATTCGATCGGGAGGTTCAAATTCAAACAAAAATATAACGCGCTACTATTGATGGGCACGACCATCCAAAAATGCCAAGGATCCATGAAGGAAAACTGCGAAAAATGAAAAATTGAAAACCAACACACCAATGACAGCCAATTTAATAAGGTGCATTTTAAACCAAGAAAGAATAAACCGAACGGAACAATTCCACCTGTGAAAATTTTACAATACAGGATTAATTGATGAATTTGGACAATTTGATTTTTTTTTAAATATATTTAAAACAGAAAGGCGATTTTTGGAAACCACAAATACCAAAATACCAACGGTCTCACTCACCTATACGGTATCACCCGCTAATTAATTCTGTCCAGCGTATAAAGCAAGTCGTAGGTACAGCAGCACTTATTAAATTATTTTCCGGACAGAAGTTTCTAATTGTGATATCAGCTTTAAAAACGAACAGCGAGAGTTTTATAAGCCACAATGAAATACGACCATTCCACGGAGTAATTTTTCTTCTCAACCTCAAATGATGTGTTCGATATGCATTTCATACCATAATCATTCATTGATACGAGAAGAAATCCACATTTAATACAGAACAATGTAAAAGTATCTAATGCTAGTGAATGCAAATAAAATAGAAAAAATATTGTTCTTAAAATATTTAAGATTTTAAAATTAAAATTAGTTTTTTGTTATATTGCAAAAAGTTTAAGTTTTAAAAAAAGGGTAGATATTTATCTGATGAAAAATATTTACATAAAACTCCATTTTACAAAATTTATTTGCCCTGAAGCCCGGGTAGGATATTAAAATACTTTTTTATTATAGAAACATTACTTCAAATAATATTGTGCATACATGGAAGGCATACTTATCGTATTTATGGAAAACCATAGGAAAAGGTAACTAAATAACCATTTAAGTACTTATTTTTACTGCATTGAAAGCTCTTCGTTCTCATTAAATAGTTTTAAAGAAACTTAAAAAACAGAAAAAGGAAAGAAAAAAGTAAAGGTTTCATAAAATACTATTTTAAAAATCAATGACACTATTTATATCCTAAATTTAAAAGTGCAAGTACAAAACATAGCAGTATTTACTTCGACAACCATTGAGCGTCGTTTGCGTCCAATTAACCCTACGTAAATAGTCAAAAATAACCCCATAAAATGATGTTTTTTAATATTTTTTTGGATTATTTTGCGTAGCGTTTTTACTTTCAACTTTTAGCACATACTACGTATTACTTCGCTAATGAGGAGGAGGAGGACTTTCAATCTTCATCGGTATAATCCTTCACGAAGTTCAAAAATAGCAAATCATAGAATAAATATTCTTAAGGAAAGAGGAAAGTATAACCTTATGTTCGTGGTTAATTTTTAATTATTTACATATTTACTTATTTTATAGTTTAGTCTGGCACGAACCCGTCACTGCGTGGTATAGTAATTTATAAATAAAGCAGCCAAAGACTTCTGCGTTTCGTGATACTTTTACGTTTTCACGTCATTAAATAAATTGAAGCATTGCTTCTAGCTTATATTTTTCATGAAAAACTTTTTACCTCATCGAATTTTCGATTTTCTTTGTTTGATTTTTATTCTTGAACCAAGTGATTATTATCAGCAAATTATCTGGGTTAGTGACTTCAGCAGTTTTCCGATCAAACCAATTAAAAATCGTAACCAATTAATAAAGAATTTTTGCGATGCATATAGATAAAAAAGTGTGGAAGAAAATGTTCAGATGAAATAAACTTATTTTTTAAATGAAAAATGATAATTAGTGAATTATTCATCTTCGGGTTAAAAATCAGGATGGTCGCGTTTATGAAGATTGTTAACAAGTTTTTGATATAATGTTAAAAATGAAATTAAGTATAGAATATTTATTATACGGTTTTCATTAATTAGAAATATTGTTTAATTTAATTAAATTAAGGTAAAATTTTGATAAAAAGTGATGGATTAATTAATATACTTTGAAAAGCAATCGATACGTCGAATTTATGGGTAATAATTTGATTTTCCAACAACAACAAAATTTTTAATTGAGATTTATGGATAAAAATTAAATTCATTTGGATTGTATTGAGAACATTGCGTAATAGTACTCGTATATTGTGCTATTTACTTTGGCAAATTTTCGTATGAGCGAATAAGCATACAATACCACTACATCTCATGAAATTGTTCACATTGCGAATTTGCAATTTTATTGTCAAACAAACATTGATATTAGGGTGATTAAATTGCCTTCAGTATTTTGAATTTACCTGCATTAATAGTTTATACTTTTTCACGCTGCAATTAAACAATATCAAACTTAATAAATAAAAAACCATGCTACTATATTTTATTATCAAAATATTTCTAATGGAAATTTTAATTTCTAATCAAAATTAATAGATAATGTGCAGAACATCATCGTTCAATAAATTCTATAATTTAGCTCAAGCATTTTAGGTGAAATTCTGTTAAAATCTAGAAAATGTAATGCGTAATCTTGCTCAACCGCAGCCAAAACTGTTGTAAATTGAAATTTCGCTTTTCAATGAAATTCGTTCAATTTGATCTAATATTGTTCGAGATAATTATTAAGATTATTTTGTTTGTAAACAGGTTACTGTCACGTAGTTAAAGGATAAACTATACACTTCTTTTATGAAAGTCAGCAATTTTTTTATACTTTTATTATCAAAAACATTAAATATTGTAGATAGGAAAATTTATTCAAATGCCACAAATTTACTGCTAAACAATTTACTAAATTTCCACATTTCAAAATTCCAATTCCACAAGATTGTCACATCGCCATCGGGGTAAACGTGAGCCAAAGTTTCACAACCATCTTGAGATAACATCAACAAACTTGCAAATCAATAATCAAACGTCTGCATGCTTGAAGAATAGATTTGATCTAAACAGATTTAATGGATTCCATTATAAGTTCTAGTCGATGATCAACCGAAAAAAGCATCACCCAAAATAATCCAGTTATCAGGTATTTTTGCATGCAAATAGCTCAGAAATAAATTTTTTATTCTTGGACCCTTTGTTTTTGGTGGTCTTAGTGATTTTGATGGTCTGCATATAATTGTATTACAGACCAAATCTGCAGATAAACTGATAGGTAAACGGATACCATTAGTATTAGACAAAGACAGGCCCGACTGAGTTACCCAAAATCCTGAAATGCTGGAGAAGTTACAAGAAACAAACAAGTTATAACATGGAGGGGGAGCGTAGATTACACTTCAGGGCCCCGATTTTCCCTCGACGGCCCTGGACTAAGACGACAAGTTTTCTACTACATGTTCAAACCGTAATAAGGGTAAATTGTCAAAAAATGTCCCAAAAATCACAAAATCTTAAATTAGCCGTTTCCTGTTTATTTTATCCCTAAATCAGGTGACATCAAAATTAAAGTAGATAAAATTCTATCTAAAAGCATAAAATAATTATTGTTCTAGTTTATCTAATTTTCTAGCTCTTCATAGAACTGCGATGTTTGCCCAAAAAAATCTTGTTTTCGGCGTCGAGTTTTTTTTTTTCTGTTCATCTGATTCAAAACTGACCTCCAGATAAACAACACTGGAGTCAATTATCTGTAAATCTACGAATAGCACAACTTTGTAGCTATATCAGGGCACTAGCTGTAAACTTTCTGAATTTATATCTTTGAACCTTTTATTGACTTTTTATTAAAATTTTGCAAATACCTCAATGTTAGTACATCGTTATACTTTCAATACATTATACCGCTAGGGACCCCTTCCATGTGTTTGAAACCGTGACGTAATAAAGGGGCCTCTCCTTTTCGCTCGACCGGGAGTCAGTTTGGGGCTTGCCGAGACTTAAAAACTTCAAATTCAAATTCAAAAAACAAATTCAAAATATCACACCGCAAACCGCTTGTAATGAACCTTGGATTAATCAGTCGGTTGAAGTGAATGAGCAACCACCATAAAAACCTCCCAATTCTCACGATAAGTGATTCCAAAGAGATGCAAGGCTGAGAGGAAGCTCAATCGCTAATCACCAAACCTTAAAGCACCGGCGATCTTCGGTGAATAGTATTTCTTCTTTACTTGTGAGAACAAACATGAACACATTAAACAAGCAAAACAAAGAAGGGAAGAGTAGAAACTGCGAAAGAAGGACTCGACCGAAGATAAAACAAAAGCAGCGCCTAGGGACACTTTAGAATAAACAAAATGCACGGACATCAGAGGACCTCAGGGAAACTTGCACTTATACCCCAAAGAGATTCCGGGGAGGGCACTTCGACTGGGAAGCAAAGACGAAACCGGTCAGAGGGTATCACTCCGGCTACTAGTATCGCGATACTAAGTAAGGAGGGCAAGTAATTCGGTTTGACGGATATTAAAATAACAGTTCTAAGTATGGAACAAAGTGACCTCTACACCTTCGAGGTTCTCGGAGATGAGGCTCCAACAAAGCCAAGCGAAACTATCAACTCACTTATGCGCTATCTATAGAGCAAGCGTTGCCCTAAATTATGTGCTTCGTGGGTGGCAAAATTTTAAAGTAGTATTTATACCAAAGCCAGAGCGGGCCACATATTCTCAGTCTAAATCATTTCACCTAATTAGTTTAATGTTACTTCTTTTTAAAACCCTGGCATAACATCGGGCACGATGTCTTGGATCGACACCAGTAAGCATACCAGTCAGGAAAATCATGTAAATTAACAATTAATGTGAATAGAAAGGACTTTCAAGAAACAAGAAAAATTTCTGGACGCCGTCTTTGATATAAAGGGGCATTTAACAACACGTCCTTGAACTCAGTAGAAAATCCACTTAGAAGACCTTGAAGAAGAAGAAAAACCAGTGCCGCTTTGAGTCTATCGAGCTCATCATTCGCAGAGCTGCGAAGGTTTCGGTTGCGTGAGGGTGCCCGCGGGGAAGAGTTCTCTCCCCCATTTTAGCATACACGCGCAAGAATTTGCTGATATCACAATCCTTTTCGGCGGAAAGTTTGAAGGAGATCATGATTGCAACAGGCCCTAAGAACAAAAGATGGATTGTCGATGAACCCAAATAAGACTGCTGTGGTAGATTTTACGAAACGTAGGAACCTACGTGATGTGAAGAAAAAAGAGGAAAAAGGAAAACGATATTTTTCATCTCCAGTAAGAGAGATCAAATATCTGGGTCTAACTGTAGACAGCAGACCGACTTTCGCATCACACGTGTAAAACATAACGTTCAAAGTGACTAGGGCACATGGGCGTCCATTGGAGGGAGGCAAAGAGGGCAGCTGTCCCACTGGCTTTTGCCTTAAATTTTTAAATTTAATTTAAATTTCGTGGAGAAAGTTATTACTGTCAAAATGTCTTTTGACCGAGACTGAGAATAACGAGGCAATGGTAACAACGTCTACCGCAGCCTTGGGCCTTAGAGAAGCTTTTGGGGTTTCCTCCGCATACCTGAGAGGAGTGAGGAAGTCGCCAAGCAGGAGCTGGCATATGATACTACCTGGTATACAGATTGGTCTAAAATGGAAGTTGTCACTGCAGCAGGAATCAGTGGGCGCAGAAGAAGAAATTCATTCGACATATACCTGGGCTGCCACGCTACTGTTTTCCAGGCAGAAATAACTGCAATTTCTCTACAGAGGAAATAAGCGGAACTTTGATTAATCACCGATAGCCAGGCATCACCAAGGAACCACGTATTCAAGGTTGCGAGACACTGCTTTTAATGCCTAATCCATTAGGAGCAGAACCAATTTGCGGGATAACACACCTGATCCGAAAGGGACTATCAAGGAACTGCTAATTAAACAACATGTTGGATACTAGAGGGTTCTGGGAGAGACATCTAGCCCACCCCCTCAATGGACTCCCATAAACCAAGAACTTCAGTGCAAGTGGACTTGGAATCACAACCCGTTTAGCAATAATAATAATACCGGTAGTGCTCAGCCTCGACATGTGGACGAGGGTCAGGACGATTTTTTTTTCTTTAGACGTTTTTCCTAGGCCGTTATTTTCTCATGAGAGACTTTGCGTCTCTGCGGCTACAGATTTTAAATTGACAAACTAGACCAACCTGCCTAAACTGACTAAACTGAATTGAGTGGCTGTAGTAGGAAAAGATCTCATAAAACCAAAATTTTCACCCTTTTTATTAATGCAGACGTGGTACACACCTGACATAAACAAACAATGCAATCTTTATAAGCATATGTCAATCGGAGAGACTTTGTATATCTGATTGATATATCTGATCGATGATTAAATAATACCAAAATTATGAATTATTTATATCCAGTTACCGGTAACCCGACTGAAACACAAACATTTTTTTAATCGGAAACTACTATAAAATGGATGTTTTAAATTATTAATTTCAAAAGATTTTTCGTTTTTGAAGCACTTAACAAAACACTTGCATTTTTAATTATTGTACTTTAAAGATTATTCTTTTTTTTGCTACGCTTTATATTACCTTTATGCAAATCTTGTAGCAGTCCGAGAAAAAATACTAATCTACTATTTTAAAATTAAAATGAGATTGCAATCTAATTCGCTTTCAAACAGAATATTATCATTCAAGTTATTTCATTTTCGTATATTATCTATCTTCTTTCTAAGTTTTAATTAAGTATAGTAACGAACTTAAATTTGCTAAAGTTGTCCATTATAAAGTTGCTATATTTTGCACTACAGAGGCTTTTATTTCAAGAAAATTAACGCTCGACTTCCCACGATCTAATGAGAGCGCATATTTAATTGATGGGTACGTGATGTTTATATTTTCAGTTTGTCTCCAAAAATGTCAGAAATCCTCTTTACTTCATCCGTCGTAAAGGTTTAACGTTCTGTAAATTGGTACAATATTATTTTAGTTTCAACTCAAAAAAACAACGTGAAATTAGAAGTGAAAATCGGATTCTATTCTACAAAGAAATAAAAAAGGGCGACACACATTTTATGCTGCCGAGTTTGCTAATAAATTCTTAAAATGTAAAATTAAAGTGAATAAAAACAGAAAGCACTGCAGATAACGTACAGTTACTCAAACAATTATTAGAACGCTTTATAAAATGCAATATTTTTAAACTTATTAGTATTTTGTTGAATAGCCCTTAGCAGCAATGACTGCCTGCAATCGTCTAAGCATCGATTCTATTAGTTTTCGAGTAGTGTCTTGCGATATTTTTCCGCATTCTTATAACAAAACTGTTTTTAATGTGGCTTTGCTTAAAATATGGTGCTGTCTAATTTTTCTTTTTACTCCTGGCACAAATTCTCAATTGGATTGAGGTCCGGTGATTGGGCTTGTGGAGTTGTTTAGGAACATATAACATATAACAACCATTCTCTCACAAGATTATGATGTACGAGAAGCATGCATGTTTATTTTATTTAAATTATTACATTGTTATAAGGCATTTTAATAATTGTTTGAGTAACTGTATACAGTGACAATTTAGATTGACAATAAAAGAAATGTAGTCAATTCTTTTTTAACTTTAAGTAATCTTTTTCAAATAATAGGATATTCTATAGCAATCATAAGAACAAAAGCTTATAGTTTATACTAGCTGGAAAGCCCGTCCACGGACGGGCCTCTAGAACCGATTGGTTGGAAACTCGATTGATGTGCAACTCGTCCCAGGGGGAGTACCGTCGTCGGTACTTTAATATATTTTTGGTTGGTAAAAAATGACACGCTGGAGCAGCAGGAGCAGCAGCAGCAGCGGGCTGGGATTTTATGTATTAAGATATTGTTCGTGTACTTAAAAATTAAATAAGCAGTATAATTAGTATGTGCGCCACTGGAATATGTAAACCAATCAAAGAGATGATTCGAGAGATGATAAATTGTGGTATTAATCCCAATGTTTGACAATCTAAAAAGGGTTATGGTACATTAATATCCAAATTGTTACATATAAACGGTAATAATGCTGTTGGTCTAATACAAGCAAGTTCTCAAGTCAATAATCTCTTGCAAAAAGCTCGATTTTGATCCAGCCCAAGTAAATGGTCACGTAGTCGTCCTAATCAAACACAATGGATGTCTTCGTAATTAATAATAATTTAAATATTATTTAATCCCAAAAGTACGGTTTGGAAATATAATATGTTGTTAATCTAACAAAACTAATCTGGCAAATGATAATAATTGAACAGCATCAAAATTATCGGTTTTATATTTCTTTCTCTTACATCGTGTCGGAAATTGGGCAAATTGTAATTTCTTCCACAACAGTAAATATCAATGTTCAAATCAAATCACCGTTAAGATGTACCTGTTTTTTCAGATACCAAAACAAACATTTGAAATTTATTTTTTACTCGTTCGGAAAGTAGTCACTTTTCCTACGATTGTAGATGCATACAGTTTTACACTGCACTGGTAACCATAATTTGAAATAATGAAAAGAAAAAAATTAAGATTAAATGTTTTAAACGGCCATAGAAACTTGGATGTGATAAGAAAAAGAAAATAAGCATAGAGAATTTAAAATTGAATTATGACCGAATAATTTTAATGAAACGATTAAAAAAAGGGGTTATTGGCACATTTCCAACCAGAAAATAATTCTTAAGACCTGCAAACTTGAGCAATTTTTGTAATAATGTTGTTTTAAAAGTTAACTGAATATTTATCGCATCGTTCAGAAGCGGATGGTGGTTTACTATTTTTCTTACGGTTCGCGATTCAAGTGTGAAAAATTCTCAAACATATATTTTTATGTTTTATATGAAAATTTGAAAGGATACCAATAAAATAAAATGTTCAAGCAGAAAATCTGAAAGAAAATTTGGCAAAATTAATTTCTCAATTTCGATGAAATCTCTTGCATATTTTGTATTTTTGCCGGTCTAGTGATCATGATTAAGTAAGTACCTATGCAAAGGAGAAAACAAGACGAATACAAAAATATTGTATTTCCTTTTATAAACTAACGATTTTATGAAGTCGACGTAATATCTTATTACAGCCTTGAATAGGAATAAAAATCTAATCCGGCATAAACAAGATGCCAGTCAAAGTAAATTATTTTTATTTTTCCGGTACAGTTTCAAATATTATTTTCAAGCATTTAATGGAAACTGACAGTAAAAAAACTCCGTTGATCTTGTACGGCTTATGTTTTAGAAAAATAACACGAAATAAATAGCTTTTCAAATGTTGTATAAAAAATTTTGAAATAACATAATATTTATTCTGTGTTCACATTTTATTAACCATTTAACTTACAACTTACTCTAAATATGGCAAATTAAAATCTGTTTAACGTCATCGGCTATTATAGTTAATATAATAAGTAATAACTTTTATTCGCTCCTGTATACATAATACAAAAATTAACGTTTCACCAACGTCTACTGTAGATAGGTCCTACATGATAACTCATATATTATATGATAACTTTGGTGCTTGTTGTCACAAATCTGCTGACTAGCAGACTGAATGTTTGTAGATCTTTCTAGAAGTCTATAGAAAATTCTTAGGGTATAATTGTATAGATACCTGTGTGATTCGCTGAGAAGACAGTTCGAATTCGAGTTCTGACTTGCAAGTTATAAGATAAAAACAGTGTAAGAAATAGTGGTGGAATAAATAAAAATACAGAGTGTTACATAAATACAAACTTATTGTTAATTGACTGTGATTAAAAATGCAGTATATTTTAGTATTAGTGTAAATCTTAGTGTATTAGTAGTCCTATTGTTATTAATTTTATATGTAATTATATTTCGGCGTTTTATACAAAGTTGCTGCTGCAATAGCTTATAATTTTTTGGCAATCACTTACCAACCGAAAAAAAAACACTACTGGTAAAATCTCTATCTTTCTCTCTGTGTAATGATTTGCACATAGGTCGATTTCCATATCAATCGAATTCCCAACTAATCGAGTTACACATCAATGGAGTTTCCAACTAATCGAGTTGCACATTAATTCGAGTTGGTATACAACATACTACTTTGACGTACATTGTCATTTAAGTATAGTATAGTATTATCCTTGTAAGTAGTTAACAACAAGTGGTAGTTGGTAATTAGTGAAATTTAATATATTTTAAATTTTCACATATATAAATATAATATCAGTAATGAGCTAAGTTAACAATAAATCAAACTAATATTTTCGAGCTTTCGAGAGTGGATACTCTCTTTATCAAGATATATTAATATATATTATATATATATAATATATATTATAATATATAATATATTAATTAATTAATATCATTACTGATATTATATTTATATAAATTTTCAAGAGCTAATAATTCTAATTATTTAAATTTTCACTTGAATAATAAAAAGAAGGCAATATCTTATTTTTTAATATCACAATAAAAATATAGACACTGTACTCTTTAATGCTTTCTTGTGAAGCACTGCAAATCCCTAACTTTAAGTATTTATGTAATTTGCATTTTCAACAATTTTAGAGAAATCCACAAATTAAAGTTTATAGAAAGTTCCTTAATTCATTAAAAATTACAAACTTCTCCAAGAAATTTAACACGCCGAGAAGCTTCGCCATTGTAGATTATTTAAAATTAATAAGATTACGACTATCTTTTTGTGTTTCTACCCGGGAATCCATAAAAAGTACATTTCGTCGATAATTAACAAAAAGGATAAACGAAGTTATTTATCGTCGATCTGGTCATGGTATATTACAATGTAAACTAATTAACTAAAATTTACGTTAATGATTTTTTATGAAATGTTTTAATGAATTCTAAAGATTACGAAAATAAAAAATAATTAAATAATAAAATTGAAAACCTTAAAAACAGAATAGATTGAATCGACAACTTGTATTCGCTAATTAACTAACGATTAAAATTGAATCAAGAATTAAAATGTATAGTACCTATTGTCTAGCTTTCAATTTGTTCTTCGAATTTTTTTGTCGTTTTGTTTTATTTTCTCAAACTTTGTTCTATTTTCAAGGTCCTTCTTAGAAGATAAAGAAAAAACTATGAGCCATTTTATTTTATTACTTGAAAAAAAATATATAAAGATTTGGGAAGCAATTCGCGAATTTTGATTGCAGGAACCAACCTTCAAATCCTATTGAGTGTCAGAATAAAGAAAATAAGGAAAAATGCAAAACAATATTCACTACTTTATTAATTTTATTGTTCGTTTCATACTATTCGTGAAAATTTTCTCGACATTTTCGAGGCTAATAAAATTTGAATAAAATAAAATAATAAAAGTTTCAAACCGCAATATCAATTATATTAACATCCTCTTCTATACTATCATTTCCATTGTAAACAATTATTTTTGTGTATCAGCATTCTCGAAATTTATACACGAAATATTGTATTTATCTAAAAACTAAAATAATCTATATTTGTGTGTGATTTTCCCTTACCTAACTTACGCTAGGTAGGGGAGAGGTGGGATGGTTGATCCCTGTTTTAGTTTTTATAAATTATCTCAGACCGTAATAGCTATTTCGTTCCTTTTTTGTATCAGGTTCATAATGTGATTCATCACCTTCCACTAGGCATGCATGTAGAATCTCTTTCTTGTAGAGCAAATGTAGTAGATCAGTTCTTGTAAGACACTCACGGGGATCAAGTATCCCTGTCCATGAGGGATACTTGATCCCCGGGAGTGGTTTACATGATCCCGGGGATCAAGTATCCTACCCATAAAGATAACATTAGTTATTATAGCCAATTATGAATGGAAATTAAAGCAAACGATGATACAAACTGAAATTACTTTCTTTATTGAGAAAAATTTTGTATTTACAAAACATTTGCATTAAATTTTCTTTGAAAGCTAATGATACCAGCTGTCCTGGCCGTTCCCCTGACGGACGGCTGCGGCAGTTTTTGTACGTCCGCCCGGTCGACTTCGCTAATGTCTTCTACTGTTGGAAAAGTGAAACAGCTGCCTACTAGCCCCTTCCGCCTTAAGAATTTCACTTTCAAGGTATTTTCTTTTTGACTCACAACTTTCCCGACATAAAACTTGACTGTTTTTTTGGTAGAGAACTTGACTAAAACGTAGTTTTCTGGCTCTGGTTCGGTTTCGTCAATCTGTTCTTCATCATCTTCATCATTTGAAAGGAAATTAGAACCACCGCTGCTGTCAGGAAGGCTGGGAAGATCATCTTCATCTTCATCAGTGGAGTTGAAAAGTTCAGTATTTCTAAGTTTTTGAAGCTTTTCTTTTCTTTTCTTGTTGATTGCGGCTTCCTTAGCTGTCTTCTTAAAAGCAAGTGCTTCAATTTCCGCTTTTTCAGGTGTATCAGTCAGAATGCGAGAGCGCCCTCGTTTTCTACCTCGAGATGATTGCATACGAGGAGCTGCCTTGGGATATGGCATGATGTCTTGCGGTGAAAGATATATGACAGACATATTCGATGTTGGGGTGCAAGGTTCCGGAGCCTCAAATGATGCGGGATGTGTAGAAAGTGATGTACTAGGTGCTGACTGTATTGGATCCGAGACTGATTCATGAATCAAAGTTGGGTCTGGACGGTCCGTGACAGCGCTGGTCATAAATTCATCGTCAGTAAATATGTTTGCATTTATCGGCCATATTCCTGCTACTTTGAATCCACTTATGATGTTGGTTGGCGTCATGGCCCGAGGGAACGCTTCTCCAAGGAGTTCGGCAATGTCGTAGATTGTGATAGTTCTTCCAGGGAATTTCAGCATAAAATTGGATGCTGCCTGAGAGTAGTAGGTTTTCAGTGGACCAAAAACGGTGCGGTCCAAAGGCTGTAGCTTATGAGAGGTGTGCGGCGGAATTGTTAGCACAACAATGCCGTTGTCTCTCGCGTAATTTACAGCCTCCAGTGAGCAATGACTCTCATGATTATCCATTATAATTAGGTGCTTCTTATCTATGTTTGGCTGAGCAAAACGAACAAAGTGTTCCAAGAACTTGAGAAACCCAGCACAAGTCATCCATCCACTTAAATGTGTTGTTGCATTAGTGCCAGGAGGTGAATGGTTTAGAAACCTGTCTTGCCAGTTTTTTCGAGGAAATATCATGAAAGGAGGTATGTGGCCACCGACAGCACTGATAGCAGCACACACTGTAACCAGCTCGCCTCGTTCCGCTGAAGTAATTTTGCCTACCTGCTTCGATCCTTTCACGGCAATGATTTTTGCAGGTTTGTGTACTGTAGTGAGGCCACTTTCGTCAATATTCCATATTCGTTCGGGAGGAAACTCGCACCTCGTATAAACGTCTGTTAATTTAGTGAAGAATTCACCAACTGTATGGCGATTAAATGCTGTACTTCGTGCCAAGCTTGTAGCCTCAGGTGTCCTCAGTGCCAGTGTAGGGTTTCTGTCTAGAAAACCTCGGTACCAGTCTCGGCCAGCTTGTTGGTTTTTATCCCAGGCTGGGGGATATGGTATCTTATTTGTTGCAGCATAGGAGTATGCCAATTTGCGCAATTGCAACACACTAAGACCGTAGTACATCTTGGACATGTCTTCCAAAAACTTACCAAGTTCTTTTTCCATAACAGTTGAAAAAACTTGGCGCACTTTGTAGCCTGGGAGGGAGTTCATGTTTTTCTTGCACAACCGCTTCAGCGTCATGACATTTATTCCAAACTGCCTAGCAGACGCTTTAAAGCTCCCACCATTTTTGACAGCATTTACAGCGCCTTCAATTTGTTGTGGAGTCGGTGGAATTCTCTTCTTGGCTCCTTCTTTTGCTGTATACTTACGCGGCATCTGAGAGAATAAACGTAAATAACATGAATTATATCAAGCACGAGTTTAAAAGAAACTTGAAGTGGGATCCTGAGATCAAGTATCCCCCCACAACAAGGGAACAACTATCCCTCTGTTGTCATTTTTTAGAAAAGTGTAAATTTTAGGCTGGAAGAGTTACAATTTCAATATTAATGTTATGGTGTTTTGTAGGTTAAAGTACATATGTTTCACCGATTTAGGCAGAATAATCATAAACTAAATGAATTAAAAGATTTAAAGCTTACCTTGCATGCGTAAAATAAAGTTTCAATGTGACAAAATATAAAAATATTTATTATTAGTTTACGCTTCTTCAGAGGTGGCGGCTATATGTCAGAACAAAGAAAACACTAAAGCCGCTACCCAATCGTGCCAATAGATCAGTGATAAAATATCTAGGAGCGCCAAATTTGAATGGGGATCAAGTATTCCGCGGGATCAACTATCCCACCTCTCCCCTACTGTAGTTAGATCAGCTTAGATTTTCTATTTACCTAACTTGAGTTACAAATAGAATACAGCAATTATCTATCCTTGATAGCTCGAGTATGAAGTTGCAAACAGCACAAATGTTAAAATAATAATTAAACTATTAATGAGTTTGTTTAATAAACAAAAAAATAAAAAACACAATATTGTATCTACTTAAATAACCAGTAAACAATCATAACCAATAGTTAATCTTGTTCATCGGGAGAGCTTTTAATATTAATGGCCGTGGATTAAAACTCCAAATAATTATACTGGTAGACGATAATATGAATTAGTTATCTATTTTTTTAATATAAAATGTTTTTAAATTAATTTTTAATATGAATAATTTAATTTAGACAAAACGAGGTAAGTTTTTAAAAAAAAAATTACAATATTAATATAATATTTAATTTAGAGTTTAATATAAAATGCAATATTTTATGTCGACAACTTTTTGTTGGACAATGTAAAATTGTAAAATTTATTTCCATTACGAAAACCGAAATCTCTTTTAGAGCAAATAATATGCGATGTAAATTAATTTTAAAATTTCTGAATGAATACTGTACTTCTGTAACTCACCTGCTTGTCCTTCCACATTAAAATAATCACAAAAAGGTTTAAAGTAAAACCAAACACACCAATCAGTATCAATATTATTACAACCGCAACATAAGCTTCAGTTTTCATGGGTAACGAAACTTCCAAAGTTGTGTAATTACATTCATTTATGAAAGATTCAGTTAAATTCATAGTTTCAATAAATTTTAATAAAATTTAAACAATGCAGTTGCAAAAGCATTCCATCGTATCAATAACAAAATTTTATAATAACCAATAAGTTAAAAAAAATTAACTATCACATTTTAATAGTCGAACTTCCAGGACGAGTAATACTGCGCTCGCGGAAGAAATCGAGTGCCTGTACTCGACCGAGTC
The DNA here is from genome assembly GCA_947369205.1 of Cantharis rufa. Classification (NCBI taxonomy): domain Eukaryota; kingdom Metazoa; phylum Arthropoda; class Insecta; order Coleoptera; family Cantharidae; genus Cantharis; species Cantharis rufa. Next base: position 14,916,156 of record OX376306.1, on the reverse strand, counting down.
TCGTTTGAAACTGAACCATTTCACATGCGGAGTAAATTTATATTTCCAAGTCTTCCGGACGAAGCAACTTCTAATAATTAATAAGACTTTTATAATTAACGATTTTCACTTAATTTATGATGTCGATGTATAAAATTTGTAAAAAATTGCATATTCCTTTTTTAATTTTTGGAGTAATTTTCAAGATAAATAATAAGTGCTTCAAGTCTTGACAAAATTTATTTATGTAACAAATTGGGCCAATTAATTAAAATCAACTTAAGACGAAGTCGCACAGTAGCCTCAAATACTCAAAATATAGAATGTTAACAACCAAAAAGCAAAAACAAATTCCCTTGGGGTTTTCTGCTGAAAGATTCCAATTTCAGTTTGTTTATAAATTTGAATTGTAAGGTACTTTATGTGCCCTAGCTATCTTATTTGCAACGAACAAATCGAGTGAGTGACAATATAATAAAAATTCCTCGTCAAGTTCAGGCACGGACCGAAAATTTTTCCAGGCCCTCAGACGATCTACATGGGTACCTTTGTAGTCAGTCCGCTACTATTCAAGATTGTTAAAAATAAAATAAGATTTTTTATTTAATTTGAAATAAGATAAGAAAATAATAAAATAAGTCGACACGAAAATTGCAAAGGAACAGGTAAGAACCGTGCAATAGATAATGAGCGATAGACACATGAAGACTACAGGCATAATTAAGAGTTAATAATATGTACGCGATAATGAGGACGGATAATATAAATACGATGCCTATCCCTCATTTCTTAATTATTCAAAAGTTAATTTTTTAAAAAATTTTTTTAAATTTACATTATTAATTTTACAAAAAAAATTACAATTTCATTTTATTATAATTAATAATAATTTGAATAAAACCAGTTTGAATTTTTTTACTTCATTGGTTGCGTAATTGAGTAACTAGTTGTATAATAAAATATATTGTGTAGCTGCCTGACAAACAATGTGCAAAGTAAAAAGTCACAATAAAGTGATACTTTGTTACCACTAGAGGCCGGATTTATAAGGGGACATCCATTAATTACGTGAGCTCAAAATGGAGGGAAGAGGGGTCCGGAAATTCTTTTTTTTATTTATTTATTTTTATTTATTTTTTTTTATTTCAGAGAATATGTATTACTATAAGATTATAAACAGATAACATTTTGTATTTTAATGTAAAATTTTAGATTTTTTAAGTTGTTTTTATTTTAAACTGAAGCATTAATTCATCTGTAGCAAATTAATTCATCTAATTTGCATACTTTTTATCTAATTATATAAAATCCTGTGTGCAAGCAACTTAGGTATAGCGTTAGTGTAAAAAATTTTAACTTTTCCATTGTTTTTCCATGATAAAAATATTTTTTGCTTATTTCACTGTCGGTAATTTTGTAATATGTTGCCTTCTAGGCGTTTCATATGATTTTTCATATAAATTATATCGCATTATTATTTAAAAAATAAATAAATATATCAAGTTGCAACTTCCTAAAAACTGAAACTGTGTAGTTACCGCCAACCAAATATGCATAAAAGGTATGAATCCGGTTTCTATTATCATAATTAGATGAAATAGAATACATCATGGAATTATATTATGCAAAATCTATCCCTACAGCATAATATTACAATTTATAATACATTTATCTATATATATGAAATTGAATGTTATTCATCACAATAATAAATAAATACTACAAATAATGCAATTTAATGTAAAAAAATTAATTCTATATAATTTTTAGTGTACACTTCTTTTAACCCAAAAAAAAAACAACGAATTCGTGGCTAAATAGCTGTATTTTGCGTTTTAATTGCAAAATTTGCTTGTAGCTGCAGCTGCAAAAATAATCACCAAACTAATTTTAATTATTTATTATTAAGAAAAATGTTAATAAAAAATCTTAATTATTTATTATTATACACATAAAAGTATTTCATCGAAATATATTTTATTTGTAGAAGCTAAATTAGCTCTCTTCATTGCAGCTTCCTGCCAGTAAGCTAGTTTTACAAGCTATTTAGCGCGTTAATAAAGCGTCATTGCACTACTATACAGCTATTAGCAGCTAGTTTGCTAAAAACAATCTCCGCTGACAAAATAGCATTAAATAGTTTACTAAATTTTGTACCAGAGAAATAGGGTAAAACCAAGAAGTTGAAAATAAAAATTAGACGCTGACTTTAACCATAACGCTTTTAAGTATCTTCAACTTTAGGTGTAATCTTTAGCTTTAGCTCTCTTTGGAAATTTATTTTTTTATTTTTATTTGCTGTTAGCTGGATACCCGGCTTCACCCGGAAGAAAATGTGTTCGATATCTCCAGTGGTGTAGGCGTAATGAGATTACAATACATATGCACCTCAACTCTTTTATATCTTAAAATTAAAATAAAATTTAAGACTTTAAAATTATTACGTATTAATCTAAAATAATGATAAGTTAAAACTAGACATTCAGTTCTAGGTACTAAAACTTTTTCAAATAATTTAATTTTTTCATTTAAAATTGTTTAGTTTGATGAAAGAGTGGCTGAAGTTTGAATTGAAATTAGTGATTACATTAATAATATTTGACCATCGATAGTTGTTGTTTTAGTTGCTTGGTTATATTACTTAAGTGCATCTTGTTTATCTAAGTTTCCGGATACAATTATAAGAAAGTAAAGACAGTATTCTTATCTTAAAATTTTAAGCCTCTATTTTTATAAAGAGCTATAAAAGAGCTACGAAAGATGTACAAGAACTAACACTTGAGTTGTATAAAAAAAATTATTTATTGAATTACAATAAGCGCCAAATTCTGGTTTGAGCCAACCAAAGCTGATATAAGATTTCTTTTGTTAAAACGGTAATCGATAAAGAAATCTCAAAGCTAAAGGTAACGAATAATCCCAAAGTACACTTCTTTTCCAAATCCAAAATTACGGATCGTCGTGTAGGTACTTGAAAAATGTAAAACGAAAAATGTGTCTTGATAGTCATATCAAAAATAAGGTCTCCAACATAATTTTTCCATTTCAAAACTACACCAATAAAAGTAAACAAAACAAGAAAATGTTTGCTTACATTAGAAAGAAAAGGGACTCTGATGCTGCGCTGATGCGTGAAAGATTGATCAACAGGGATCAAACAACCAATCTAGCCGAAGTAAAAATTGAAATTTGTAGTGGCGAGAAGCCGTAAAAATTTGTTTATAAGTTTGAAAACGTCTTCCCACCAACCCATGCATCCGAATCACATTTTTCCCATCATTTCATCGATCAATCTGAACCGTTACAATTTTAAATTTAAAAATTTTATTTTTGCATTTAACAAATTAAATGCACTAATACAGAACATTTAATTTTTCTATCTACTATAAACACTAAACATAGTCAAGAAGACTATAGATAGGAGAGTAAACTCCTGTGGAGAGGGTAGGCTAAAAAATTATAGTCCTAAGTAGGCGGATGAGCTTATGTAAAGATTCCGCTACCGGGGCCCCTGGGCTGGCTGGGCCCCTAGGCCGGGGCAAAGTAGCCCTAGGAAAAAATCCGGCACTGGGGAACCACCTCGAACCAGCCCATCAATATAGGCGAAATTAAGGTTAGAAAAAAACTATGCAAAATTAATTTTTGCCACGTTTTTATTTAATATTATTTCTTATATTTAAGTAAGCACATCTACACCTGCACTACATATAACAAATTTTTACAATAAAAATAGCTTGTTATGAAATCAAATTTGTATTATTGCTCCAAAGTTAATTAAATGTTTCCTTACAACAAAAATTTTATTTTGAACTTTAAAAGAGAATATTTTTAAAGAGTAATTAATAAATAATTAAAATAAATTAAAAGAACCAACAAAATCGCTCCACGAAGCCTTTTGAAAATGAATGAAATCGCATGTAGAGAGAGACGAGGGATTTCCGAGAAGTGATAAATTATATTATATAATGAAATAAAATATATAAGTTCCAAAATAGCTGCAATTTCTGTAAAATAAATATTTTTCTAAAAAGTACATTAACTTTTTTTTTGCGAGTAACTGTATAATAGTATAAGAACAATTTTACGCTTCATTCCAACAACACATTACTCTCATTAACCGAAACCGAGTAACAAATAATGGTCTTGTTAGATAGGTACCAAATAATATTAACCAAGCCGTTTAATTATTCATTTAGCACTTGTAATTACTTCTATCAATTTGGCTTAAAATGAAACATGCAGTTTGAAAATCGATCTATTGTCGTTAAAATAAATTAGACTATAATGGCCTACCGGGAGACTAGAACTATAGAACCATTGTGATTTAAAAGCTACATTAAAAAGTTATCGAGATTTAAAACTCAATTAACATTAGAGATGCACTATTGATTGATGTGTGATTTGAAAAATTTAGAAGAGGCTTATGATAATGATGACCTATGATTTAAAGCTAAACTATATTATGTAGATTAATAGCGGTACTACTAGAAATGATGCCTCGATAAAAAAATTAAGCGACTTTACCCTCTAATGTCCACATAAATTTCAAATTTTCTGTCAAAAAATTATCGGATTTTTTTCAAGTGAAAATTTAGAATTTCAATACAAATATTAATAACCGTTCGCGTCGAACGAGAATTTTCTGAGTTAATATAGCAGTTTTTTCTGCACAAATGTGTGGTTTAGTAAAACTTATTTCTCTCTGTGCAGGAAAACCTCCAGACACTGGAGTCTTTAATCTTTAATCTATAATCTTTAATCTTTGATCTTTGATCTTTGATCTTTGATCTTTGATCTTTGATCTTTGATCTTTCATCTTTCATCTTTCATCTTTCATCTTTAATCTTTAATCTTTAATCTTTAATCTTTAATCTTTAATCTTTAATCTTTAATCTTTAATCTTTAATCTTTAATCTTTAATCTTTAATCTTTAATCTTTAATCTTTAATCTTTAATCTTTAATCTTTAATCTTAAATCTTAAATCTTAAATCTTAAATCTTAAATCTTAAATCTTAAATCTTAAATCTTAAATCTTTAATCTTTAATCTTTAATCTTTAATCTTTAATCTTTAATCTTAAATCTTTAATCTTTAATCTTTAATCTTTAATCTTTAATCATCACATCTGCCTTAGAACGCCACAGATTAAAGAACGTCAGATTGAAAATGCGTAAACGGTTTTCATGAGATAAAACTACAGCTTTTAATACACGTCGTCATCAAGTTTGGTCATCACCAACGATAGAGACAAAGAAATAGTGTTCCGACAGTGCTTCAAACAATACCTTCGGTATTGAGGTTAAGAGACCCTTCGGGTTCTTGCACGAAACATGACACAAATTTCTCACAAAGAAGATTGGAGGTTTTGCGATCGCTTCTACAGATATCGCCATCCGATCATATTAGTAGATCATAGAAATTATAATTGCTGAAGATTTGGTGCAGTTTTTTATTGACAACAATATAATACTTGAGTTGAAGCACTGTTCTTATCAGGTCGCTCTATCGTGACTAACTGACTGGTTTCTATTAACGACTGGAGTTCTTGTCTCGATCATAACATCTCAGTAGATGTGATTTATTAGATTTTCTTGAGAGTTTTCAATAGAGTACCCAAAAGAAGACTTCTCAAGAAATTGGCTCATTTTGGTGATGGAAGTTACATTAGAAGACAGTAAGAACCTGATCTACTTTTAACATTTCTTTAAACCGCCCTCAAGGATAAGATTCTCTTCATAATCTCTTCTAGCAGTTGATAACTTAGTGTTAAGGATATTAGAAAAAATACGATGAGGTGCAAAGTTTGTGGATGTTCTGTTTTGGACATATCGCTGTTACAATTGCCTCTTTTCCTCAATATTTTTTCTCATGCCACTGATTAATGACAGGAAGACCACCTAATGCACAAACCCAATGACGTCCTTCAGTTCTAATAAGGTGGTGTTTTTTTCTAATTTTTTTAATTTAATATAACAAACCTATTTTATATAATATTAAATTGAATGAAGCCAGATACGAAATCTAATTTTCCATACTACAATACTCTTGTCCTATATAGTATTTATAATTTAATTTAATATTACAAAATAGCACCACGAGAAAATATGAAATTACTCGAGGTCGAAATTCAATTTTGGAACCTATTGCTCTGCACAAGCTAAAGATATTGTTATTGTAAGATAGTAACCATTTATAATTTGATTTTAAATTATAAAATTGCCACTTATGCAAAATTGAAATTTATGGAAACTGCAGTCCAATTTACATATCACGTTGCCAAAATTTAGCTTTAAATGCGATAAGACAACATTGCAACTTGACATTGTTCCAATATAAGGGTTAGATCGAAAACTCGTAAATTCAATTTACTAATCTTGCTTGGCGGATGCTCATGGCGGATGACTTGAGGAAAATCTATATTCATCTAAAATTTTAATTTCGTATTTGTTACGAGTTTTTTAGTCTGCGATAATAAAAGTACGCCAATAAAGTAAATGCCAGGAACTCTTTTAATATTCTCAATAAAATCTTTTAAAACCAAGTAACAGCGCAACATTGTCACGGGTGTCTAATGAAACTATTCAGCAGAGACAAATTTCTACAATGCAATCACAAATGTAACTACGCGAAAAACTTTCCAAGCAATGAAAATGCGGAAATATTAAAGTTAGAGAACAAAATTATTTGGTAAAAAAATAGCTTACGGTTTTGGGACAGAGCTGATGTTGCATTATTCTGTTATCCAGTCTTTATTAATCTAATTTAACTTACTAGAACGTTTGAACGAACGCTATTCACCAACGTAAAGAGCTAATATACAATGTTACAATTTTGATTCAGTTCAGCAACTGACACTTATCAAACAACTCTAATAATAATGTATGTACATATACTTTAGTTTACCAACCTGTTTGGGAAAATAGAAGGAATTATGCATAATAACATAAACCCAACATTTTATGTAATCCTTTATCGCTTTAAGCATTTCAACGAGTTTCAAAAGCTATTTAGCCAATATTTAAACAAAACCAGCTTTAATCATGGTAGGTATCTCCCTTTATAAAAAGAAGTCGTCTTAAGAGATTACAAAAAAGAGACTTTATAAAGGAAATTGTCAGTTCCTATAAAAAAAAAGTAATTGTAATTGAAGCTTATGATCGATGTAATTATGACGATACAGTCTTTGGATAAAAAACAGAAAATTAAAAATATCGGATTATTTTCAATTTAGCTAAAAGGATTTTAGGTTCATGAAAAGTTTAACAAACTAACGGATATTGAATACTGGTTCCAGGAGGAAGTACGAGTATAATAGGAGTCTTGATTGAAGTGGAGCACAATTTAAAAATGAATATAACGAAAGAAAACAAGAAAAGTAAATAAACAAGAACTATTATTATTCGAGATTCCAACTTTGTTACACTAACTGCACATTTTATTTAACATTTTTGTATCTAATAATAAATTGCTTCTGAAAAACAGCTTATATTGATGCTCTTAAATTGTTTATAAACTGAAAAGCTTCTTATTCAACATCTTTCGTGGTATTACAAATTAACCTAATTACTGTGGATCACTATTGACAATTAAAATTTTTCTAAAAAAAGATGATGAAATTTCGTATTAAATATATGGAAAAATACCATTTCGCAATAAAACAAATGATATTGTGATGACCAAGAAGTCGAATATGCAGTGCACGTGTTTGTCGCTTTTATTTAATTATCTATTGCATAGTAAATGTGAAAATTGTTTTTATCTAAAAAGAAATAAGCACGGACCCCTAGTCCCAAGAAAAGCCCCAAAGCGAAACAGAAGAAGAAAGCATAGAAGTTCCGACATGCACAGCAGTAGCTAGAGATGGAATCATAGGGGAACTAATAAAAACTGTGGGAAAAGAAATGGGAGTACGACTTTATAAACTCATAAGAAAGGTATGAGAAGTACGCAGCAGAAGTACTATCCATAACAAAGCGGGAGGAGGAAATCTTAAGAGTTTTTGAACACAATATTTTGAGAGAAGTGCTGGGCCAGAAAATATGGAGAGATGTTGATGGAGAAAGTAGACCAATGATAAATTTTGAGCTACTGGAACAGATAGAAAGAGAGGACATCTTCAGAGTGATAAAAGCTCAGAGATTGAGATTTTCAGATTGAAACAGAAATCATAAGAGAGTTTACTGAGTGAAAGCTAAATTAAATATTTTGAAACCTCTTTCTATATTATAATAATTATAATTTTGTTCTTTACCCGTCAGCTCGTTTTATAATTTTCCTCATCTTTCAATTGACACCGGAGAACTTTCAAAACCCCTAATTACCTATTAGAAGAATATTATATTCTTTAGTTACAAATCCAATTTATATACTTTTTGTTTAGATTACCTTATAATTCTACCAATTATAGAAATATTATATTAAATTTATTAACAAACTTCCTCCTATGGTAAAATATTTCGAAAACTTATTAGTTATTATATATATCTACCCTTTGCTATTTTTCCAATAAAAGTATGTAATATTAAAAATCACAAAAAACCTACTTTAACAATATTGTAATTCTTCAGATATCAAACATATTTTACGATAAATTCCCAACCTAGAGATTCAACAGGTTATAAAACTTGAGAGCTCTGGAATTCGATAGTAAGGGTCCTGAAGAAGTTTCACCGACTACTATACGATAAAATCAATGTTAATAAACTGAAATAATAAATTTAAGAATTGTTTATAATCGAGTCGAGATAGTCGTTAAAAATAAGAAAGGTGTTTCTTGAATAGGAGATAAAACAACATAAATTATGAAATAAAAGACAAGCATGCAGAAATAATCAAAAAAATCAAAAGTAGCAGGTAATTTAACATTAAATTATGAAATAAATCTAGAATCAATAAAATTATAATTAATTCACAGGTTTGGTGCTAACAAATATTCGATTAGCTACATTTTAGTAAAGAAATATTCAATTATAATATGAAAATATATATGCAAGTTACATGTAATTTGCCTCTCTAATCGAATTTTATTTTAATAAATGTGGTTTAGAGTACCTTGAAGTGTAAACATTTCTCTAATAAACTCGCCGCGTCTACCTACTGTGTCAAGGCGCTGTCGAACACAGAAAGCATAAAAGTGATAAATAATTATATAAATTCTTAATTTGTGAAAATTAATATTAAAACTTCAAAATAACAAGTTAATTAAACCAATGAAATACAATAATAATTATTTGAGCTTTCAGCGAAGGTTTTTCGATATTTTCGATATAATCGAAGGTTATTGTATTTCATTGGTTCAATTAACATGTTATTTTGAAGTTGTAATATTATTCAAAGTGATAAATAAGACCATACGGCAGCTGCAAGTGCTGCCTTAATCTCTTACGTCTGATAAAGGGAAAAACTGGCTTGCATAATTTTGAGGAATCACTGAACCCGAAATGGCATATTTAGGGATTGGAAGGAGAGAAGAGAGGAAGTGGAGGGAGTGAGAGTTTGAGAAGCAAATTGAGAAAAGAACTGACTGACTGATTAAATAAATTAATTAATTAATGTTTTTGATCGAACAAGTCGCCTGAAAGTTAAAGTTCGCGAGAGAAAAAAGAGAGTTGGGAGATGTTTTTCTTGAGGATAGATGGGTAAGATAGGAGGGAGAAATTTCGAGAAAAATGCTGAAAGGTGAAATTTTGAATTAAAAAGAGAGAAGGAGATCTGATGATACTGTATGAACAGTAAACTTGTAGAGTAAAAGAACGAGACAGAAATCAAGAGCGGAAAGAGATGAGATCAATTAACGGAGTTAGCTTAGGCCACGTCGTCACCAGGTAGTACACTCCAATAATATACTATATTATTTACCTATTTGAACAGATACACATAATATATCGATATACATCGATCGATATACGATACACATATCGTTTTGACTGTGAAGGCAATCTGGTTGCTCGGGGATGATCGAGAGGCGGGCTCGTTCTTGTTTCTTGTAACTAAGGGGGGGAGAGATATTTGTCTGAAAACAAAGCGATACTTATGGGTTCAGTAGAGCTAAGTTGCTCAGAGATCTCTTGTGAAGTGAAAAGTCTGTTATGTTTTCGACATCTTGGCTTCTATCGTAAAGTTTCTGTTTACTCTTTGATGAATTCTTCACCTGCCCGTTGATCTCGTCAGACAAGGCAGGGTCGGTTTGCTCGGTATTTGAACTGTCCTAAGATTCCAGGGTATCTGCAAACGCTTCGACTTTGTCTTCATCGGAGTGAGACATGTCACGAATGCCGTGGATTAGTAGAATCGTATCGTGCGGTTTCCTAATTGCTGTCACCTAGATGTCCTTGATGTACTGTGTGCGTTGGTTTAACAGAACCATCCACCTCTAAGTTGAGACGGGAGGAGAGGTCATGGAGCGTTCTACCGGCCGGATCTTGGGAGTGTTACCTTCGAGAAGCGCTTCTATGTCTTTTGAGTGGAAAGGGGTTTGTGATGGGTTATAAACTGCGGAAATCTTTAATAAACTAAAGTTACTAAGTGCTTTATGTACATTAATACTTATCTTAATAGCCTCCCTTGAGGTTTGGAGTGAACATCTCGTTGCGTTGTATTTCCTTTTTTACGTATGTATATGGCTGTTCCCCACCTGTGCATTGTGTCCTTTCATTCCGATGGAGGGTGTAATTTGGAATCATTTTTTTGGAGGATGGACGGAACCAGGTTTTGTTTACCAGAAAAACGTCTAGATCGTTTCCGTTCGGTAAGTTTCTAGCTAATGAGCCCATTTGCGTTTTAATAGGCCATTCACAGGCTTTTGGGTGCTCTTCTGGGCTTTATTGGTATGATCGGTGTTGCTTAAGATGGTTTGAAATAATTTCTTAGTTAATTCTCTGGTACTTCATAATGACCGTGTCTGTATATACAAATTTAATGCATTATGAGAATTAAATTTAGAGAGAGTTGACTGTATGTCTATTAATTAATTAATTAATTCATTCATGTTCGATTTTACGACCGAAAAAATTATCTCGCTCATCCAAGACCCAAATCCACCACTAACCATCGAATTAGATGTTCTATCTTTTGCCTTTGCTCCGACGTCAAATTTTCTTTTCTTCTCCCGAGATTAATTTTTTCAAGTTACAAACGAACTTCCACTATTTCTATTTTATAATCATTTTCAAAACACATAAATATAAGTAAAGTTAAAAATTTAAATTAAATAATATCAAGGGACTGCTAATAGTAAAATGATTATGCAGTGATGTACAGACAGTAACATGTCGTTTACGTCCAATTTGCAAAAGAAAATGTTTTAGCCGAAGAGAATCCAAATTCACTTATATACGTCAATGTTAAATGTACATACATCAAATTCAAAATAAAGTTAATTACATAACGCACGGTTACATTAAATTAGTAGGGTAGGCAACAAATATTTTATTTATGATGGAGACGTGAGAATTAAACATAATTATTACTTTTGAATATCATTTTCAAAATTTAATCCAATTTTCACTTTAATTAAAACTTTTAACGAACATTGTTAAATCTGATATGCACAACAATATCCGTTTAAAATACTGCAATCTGATTGTTACCTATGTTAACCTATGTTAACGAGGAAGTTTAAATTTATCTTATTTTAATTAAAAAGTTACAGAAATCAAACGGTTCAATTTTTTAGATGTTTAAAATCTAAAAAAAGTAGAAATAAAGTCAGTTTTTGGATTAGGAAGACAAGCCCAAAAATATAATAACTAAATCCATTATAATGTCGATAAATCTAAACATCAATTTTGGAAAAAAATTAAAGAACTCCTATTTTCTTTAGAACAACCCATTATATCAACAAAACAAGCGCTAGAATAACTAACCTAAACTAACAACCTGAAAATTAACAATTAAAATTAAACCTTTATATTTACAATTAATTACGTAAAATAATATTTGTATTTTCTGCATAACTTGCTCTTTTTATGTAATTTTTTGTGTTGTTTTTTATTTTAACTCCCTAGAAATAGTTTTGTAATAACTAGATGTAACAGACTAACATAGAAACAAATAAAATTATAACACTTCATTATTGATCTAAAAAGCTTATTTTGATACATGATAAAGTTAACTCAAACAATAAATTGCCAAATCACAAATATTATTATGAATATCATCTAATAAGTAAGCATTTATTAATTATACGGGTGACCGGCCGAGCAAAGAACGGTTACTGTTAGTTAACCACAAACACGAGTCGAGCCTCGAATTTTTTTCTATTGGAAAGAGGACAATTTTCTGAGCATTTTGAGACCGCACTTCGATGCGGATTATCCAGTAGTTTTCGAGAAAACGGCAGTTGAAAATCAAAATTTTACATGCATTTTACATAAGGAATTGATTCACTCCCGAGTTCTATTGACGGTGCGTGCGTTCTGATATAGTCTTGTGATACTATTGTGTATAGATTGTGATACCGTACGGTACAAATCGAGCGTGGCTAACGAGTTTCGCCCCTTTCGATTTGCACCTTTGGCGAGGTTGTGCTACCTAGAGGGATGTTTTTAGCGAGTCAGCGTTTGTCAAAACGGCGCGTAGCGCCCGGAGCGGAGGGGACCAGAGCGGAGGGTAGCGGAGCGTCGGTTTTGACTAACGCAACCAAGGCAATCGAGATTCTAACCTAAAAACGAGTTCTGCGTTTATTTTTTAAATTATTGCATAATGTTGCGTAATACACCCGATGTACACCCGACTATGTCACAATCGCGTCTGCCTGCTAACACTAAGACTATATCAGAACGCACGCACCGTCAATAGAACTTTCGCGTTGATGAATTCCCTATCTAAAATGCATGTAAAAATTTTGATTTTCAAATGCCGTTTTCTCGAAAACTAATGGGTAATCCGCAAAATTTCTTTTTTTAATATACTCAGAAAATTGTCCTCTTTCCAATAGTATATTTGTCGAAGCTCGATTCGTGTTTGTGGTTCCCTGACAGATCCCCAAAGAATATAGGGAAATAATATGAAAATTCGATTTTTTCTAAATTTCTGCTTCCCATTACAACGGATAAGAATAAAACTTATTTGAAAAAGAAATATTACCAATACAAAATAAAATACAAAATATAAATAATGTTGGGTATCTTTGGGATTGTTTTTATTCTTATCGGTAATAATGGGAAGCAGGAATTTAGAAAAAATCAGTTGCCAATGTTATTTCCCTATAAAGCATTCTTAGTTAATCTTATAAAGCGCAATCCTGTAGTTTGTGTAATTTTACTTTGTGTTTATAAATAAAAAAGCTTTAAAAATGTTATTTTATTGATTGCCAAACGAAATACGTAATTGGCGCAGTCGGTATGATCAGTCAAAATATTTTTTAATTTCATCGCAAAAACCAAAAAACGGTCTGTTTTAACAGTTTATTTGACAAATAAAAGAATCTAATAGCAAACAAACACACGAGATTGAAGATTGTGAAGGGTGTAAACAAAAATCCCTACAGCCAATTTTCAGTCAAGACCCAAACCAACGAGTTTTTGTGTGCTTATGTGCTTTTTAAAATTTTAAAAACTACACAACAAATATTTCAACAAAACTTTCAATAGTCTCAGATAAGACCAAACTTTCCACAGAGAAGGAATTTTACAACAAAACTGTAATCTAATTTTAACCCCGCTAGGAACTCAACCACGTCCCGCTTAACTTATAAACCAGAACCATAGAAATCAGCTCCGGATTTACAATTTCCATTCGAAAATCAACATTAAATCATCAAGTCATCATAATATTTAAAAAAATTTACGAGTTGGACATTGTAACTTAGAAGAAAAAAGGGAAATCAGAAAGTTATGTTGTGAATACCGAGATATATTTTATTGTGACAAATTTCCATTAACATTTTCGGCATAAAATTAACTTAACCAACGAAACACCAACATTCACTAAAACATACAGGTATCCGGAAGTTCATAAATGGATGTAAAAGACATAATCCAAAATTCGACATCTATATGATTAAGTCCAATTTGGATTGTACCCAAAAAATCGTATGCTTCTGGAAAACGCAAATGGCGCATCGTAATTGACTACCGAAAATAAAATAAAAAAATGATCTATGATAAATATCCCTTGCCGAACATAGCCGACACTTTATAAATAAGTTAGGAAAATGCCAATATTTTACGACCTTATATTTTGCCAATGTATTTCATTGGATCAAAATGGATCCTAATGACATTCAAAAAAATGCATTTTCAACGGAAAACCGACATTTTGAATTAAATTAAATAATTCTCCTTCCACATTTCTTTCAAAACTTCATAACGAAATTTGTGTTTCTTATAACTAGATACATAGTAGTAATTTCCAACACATTTCCTCAGGAACATATTTTTCGTATAAAACAAATTTTCAACAGACTTTGAGAAGCAAATTTAAAATTTAACAAAATAAATCAGAATAAATTAAAAGCAACGTTCAATATTTTGGGCATATCATAACACCCAGAGAATCCGCATCGCGACAGAATTGCAACAGTACATAAGTTTCCAATTCTAAAAATGCAAACTAAGATAAAATAATTTTTAGATTTGCTAAGCTTACACACGCTTCGTGAACGATTTTGCTAAAATTTGGAAACCCATGACGTGACATTTTGTTTAAAAAGAACGTTCGAGTTGTATACAACCGGGAATGTATTAAATGCGTACCATCAAATTGAGCTTACAAATTTATAGAATTTAAGTTTTATAAATTCAAAAGAAATTCTTATTTCTAAATTATCCAATTTAAAATAGCGTTGACATGGTTAGTGAATCACGTGCGTGTTCCACGATACATTAATTTACAAATTTTAATTTTTACGATTACTGAAATATAAATCGTAAGTTTTTATCACGAACTGATAAAATTACGTAGGACATATTAAATTCGACTACGCTTTTTTTTCGGTTCTATTCTTGATTTCTAATAATTTAATTGCGTCTTGTAGGCATTATATAATTTCAACCATGTAGGACATAATAAATTCAACTACACTTTTTGGTTTGAACTCATTTAAAACCTAATCTGCAATTTTTTTTTTTTTATGTCTTGGTTTTGTGTCTACTATGTGTTCTGCATTTACGTACTTGATATGCATAATAATTTCATAAATATGTTGCAATTCCATAATTTCGTGAATTTAACATTTTAGTTCTTTTAGGCTTCCTTTAAACTTTTACTCAATAAAATATTATATGTAATTCAATTCTGTAAACAAATCTCATAATGTACATTTTTTCTCGTACTATACTGTGAAATAAAATATTTTTGAACTTTGAAAACTGCGATGTTGTAATAATAGTAATTGTAATAAGATTCGTTTATAAATTAATATAATAAGCTTAATCAAAGTGAAATATTATCATAATCTTGTTAAGTTAAAAATATTGAAAATCTTACTGTTAAAAATTTTTTAATTCATTTTAATTAATTTTAATTAATTTCACTTGTTAATAACTATACATTATATAATAAGCTTACTTAAACTAATCTTTTTTTTTTTTCATCTTGTGTTCAAAATTTAATTTTGAATTTAAAATTTTTCTAACTGACTTGTTTAAACTCAAAATTCGACACATAAATATTTTTAATTTAACCCATAAATAAATTTAATGTGCATTGTAATAATTTATTTGCAGGTTTATAAAATCTTATTTTAAATAACTTATTAGTTTATACAAAATAATACTGAATTTGCAATACTACAAATCTAGCTATTTTATTTAATATTAAAAAATTTTAATTCATCTTTTTGTTTAACTCATGTTATTGTTTTTTTTTAACACAACTGAATTTTCTAGACCAAAAATTATTAATTTTATTTTTCAGTTAATTGATCACATAAAAATTATTTAGTAGTTGACTTTTTACTCCTACAATTTAACTTGAATTTAAGGTTTAATTAATTTTTGGCATTTACAGAATTTCATATTTATTTAAATTTTCAAATCGTGTCTTACAATTTTTAAATCGTTTTTGAAATTTACTTTAGTCAAGTTTTATAGAATTTGCTTATATTGCTTTCCTATTAGGTGCAATGGACTTGATGTCTATTCAGCATTTTTCGTTATTTGTTAATTATTTACGTAAATTGTACAGTTTTTCAAATCGTTAGTTAAAATTTTTTATTTCGTTTTTTATTCAAATTATGATGATTTCAAGAATTATGTTTTAAAATTTAATTTATTTCTAATAAAATTTCGTGATAATATATAATTTTTATTTTTGATAAAACCTTGTTTTAAATTTCAATTATCATGAATATTCAATTTTTATAATTTTAAATTATTCTGATTCATTTAATATTTTTGAATTCGGATTATTTAAGAAATTTTTGCTTAAAACCTTGTTTTAAAATATTTTTTACCATGTTTGTACATGTTTATAAAAAAAACTTTTCTTAATGTGCAAAATTTTTATAACTTAATAATTTCAAGAGCAGCAAAATACAATCTTTTGCGTTTAAAAACTTTTTGGTTGCATTTATTTCATTTTTCATTATTTTAAAATTTATCGTATCAAAAAAAATTCTTTAAAATTACCCTTATATATAAAATTTACCAAATCATTATAATAAAAAAGAAAACCATTTTACAAAAATTTTTTACCTTGGCATCTTTAAAAACCACACTTTATTTTAAATTTCACAAATGCACTTTTCAGATTTTTAACTTTTTACAAACTTCACTTAAACTTTGTCACTCGAAGTGAAGACGTTGACCCATTCTTCCAAATTTCCATTTTGATAGTTGATTTTCATTTTCACCGTTCTTCTGCTTTGATGACAAAATTTCCATTTTTCTTTGTACTTAAATTTATCTCTAGCGGTAATTTCTATTACAATTTAATTTTCCACTTACTCGTTTCAGAAATTTTCCAATTGTTCGATTAAGAAATATCCTCAGAAATTTTCCTTTTGTTCTTTTAAGCAAGATCCTTAGAAGTTTTCCAAATTTTCCAATAATTGTTCTTTTAAGCAAGATCCTCAGAAGATTTCTTAATTTTCCAATAATTGTTCTTTTAAGCAAGATATCGCCATGTAATAATCTTAAAAATGTTAATTTGGTTGTTGGATCGCCATGTAATAATCTTAAAAATGTTAATTTGGTTGTTGGATCGCCATGTAATAATCTTAAAAATGTTTGTTGATTATTTACATTTTTTGTTGGTATCGATTGATGGGTTTCTGGTGGTTGTTTGAATTTAAAGATGGGTTGTCTCAATTTAAATATAATTAATCTTTACACTTAATTATATGTACACTTAAACTACATTGTTAAACCTACTTTGTCTACATCCTAACTACTACTCTACTACTCCTCAACTAATCTACATTTTACCTATTAATATAATGTAATATTAATTATACTTATTCATCACATACCAAAGGGTCGTCATACGTTGGCTTCCTTGATATATGAATATTGAATGTGCAGCAAAATAACAATAGCTACGTTACCACATCAATTTGAGACACAAATTTATCAAAACTTTATGAAGATTCTCCATAAAAGAGAAAATGTTTACAAAATTTACAAAACAAATTTAAAATTAAAGTATAAATTCAGATTTATATTAGAAATAAAATATCAAAATCATCAATGGTTTATAAAAATAATTTAGAAAATTTAAAATTTCAAAAGAGGATTTGGGAACACGTGAATATACCGGGTGCTGAACGAGTTAGCCAAACAGAAATTTTTTTAGAGAAAAACTGAAAGACACAAAAATAATTCAGAAATATAAACTACGAATGATAAGAGTACTAGATTTCATCTAGCTTTTACAGCACCTGCTGTATATTTTATATTAATAACCAGATTTTACGGTGGATCCGAGATTTGCCGTGGTTGCATTTGTCAAAACCGAGCCTCCGCACCCTGCGCTCCAAGCCGATATGACAAACGCTGCACCCACTAAAAATATTTCTCTAGACCGGTCCTATTCGGCAAAGTGCGCTACTAGAAAAGGGGTGGATCTCCCTCCAATTTTATGGTAGACCGCATGGTATAAGGAAGCAAGGTATGTCAGCGCGCATATTGTATCTATCTCTCTCACACAATGTGACGTCACTTGCGATTCAAACCTTTCGTAATAAATAACGTATTTACACAGTTTAATAGGAATAAGCTTAATTTAGGTAATTTAAATTTTAAAAAAATATTACAATACATTTTTTTTAAATTTATTTAAACGTATTTTTACATATATTTATTTTAGATATTTTTTTGCCCAATTTGCGACGACAATTTTCATAACTTATTTTGCGATTTAAATCGCGTAATCTTATATAAATTCGAGTTCTTGCCAAACAAAGAATAACTTCCTTGGGAACTGCTGCTTGCAACTTGCTATCAAGATTAGAAATTGTTTTTTCTGTTAAAGATTAAATAAATGTTTTCCATTTGCCAAAGAGTTACCATGAATTTTAGTAAACTCTAATTCTAAAATTAGCGCCACATCTAACAAGTCATTGTTGGGATATAAAAGGTTCCTCGAGACAAAAAATTCACCCAGCTGTCAGTTACATTTTCCAATTGCAAATTTTTAGTTTGCTCCCCCAAATTATATTTACCTTTATATTTATAAGCAACATATCCTGCTATATATAATAAAGCGTCTTTGTGCACACTCATTTTTGATTCAAATTGTTCTAATAATTCCATATTTTCGTTAGAAGATTCTGTATCGGGTATCTCGATTTCCACATCCACATCATATAGATAATGAGGTTCAACAAATGAACACTCTCCCAGGCTTTCATAATCATCGGAATTATGCTTCGGAATTTCCATGCTGGGTTTCAATTTAATTTGTAAATTAGAGAAGCCACTTTCTGATAAACAAATAACATCTTCATTGTCTGGGTTTGGCGAACTTAATAGTTGGAGTAAGCAAGGTTCTTCAGAGTCTTCCGTGTTTCTATTATTAGTTAAAATTGCCGAAGATTGTTTGCCTAAAATGAACCATTTCAATCGATGTTTAAAATCAAGGGGGTGTGGATGATCGTTTGATCCACCCATGCCACGTACTATGTAAGAAAAAAAATTTTCTAAAATATCTTGATTTAGTCTTGATGTTAAAAGATATTCAACATTATATTTAACAGGAACGTACTCATATAATTCCACCAACGACTTATTTGTCAATAATATACCTTTTTGAAATGGTAGCAGTGACTTGTGTTTCCCAACTGTTGCTGATGAAATGACTTGTGATACCTTGTTTACTATTATTATTTTCTGTTGGTCAAAATCGATACCAAAAGCATTTTTTTCAGGGCAACCCATAAATTTTGTTCTGGAATTCAAAATGTCAAACCAGTCATTCAATAGTTGAACTACTTCTGAAATTTTTTCCCATGGATATTTAGGCGGCATATGTTTATGAATTCCTAAATAAGCAATTGATTTTGCAACAGAATTTGATATCAACTGTACTGTTGGTCGAACTTTTTGTCTTTGAGAGCCTTTGACTTCAAGATGGTACCGAGTGAGTTTATGCGCAATCGTTAACTCAGATATGGAACAGTCGAGGAGTACTTCAAAACACTTCTTATTAATTATGTAGTTGTCAACTATCAATCCCCCATCTAAAATGTGATTGCGAGCAAGTTTTATTAAATGTGGCGCATCTGCAAAAACATAAACATTTAATAAATTTTGTCGTAACTAATTCCAAACTCAGACAATAATTTCCTGTTACCGGGGCCCATATCACTTGTAATTGCCACTACTGTAAACCCTACATTATAAAGTGCAGAAATAATCTCATTGATGATATTACAAGTCATCGTTTGATCAAATTTATAATAAATTGGTTGCTTCCAATTATTTAACAATCCTCGTACCATAGCCACTTCATGTTCTGTGAGGACCAACTTTTACTTCATTTTTTTTGTCAATATCGATTCGATTGGTCACATAAATTTCATCTAAAGATAAAACACAAAGTTTGTCTGTTTCCTTCAAATCTAACGCTTTAGCTTTGAGTAACGGTAAAACATCACAGAATATACCTTCATCTAAATTAAACGTAGCAGCCCAAGTTCTTAACATTGAGAGTGCAAGTAAAGGATATCCATTTTTCCTCAAATATCGATAAGCTTTTGGGCTGACACTTCGCAGAGAAATTGCTGCAGCAACATCATCTGGCATCCAATGCACAATTTTTGTGTTGTTACTCATTAACTTTCTGATCTGCCCCGGAGTGAAAAGTTTGCCTAATATATTTTTGAAAGTTTCCTGATGGTTTTCCAATATATGTATTTTGTTGTTCAATTGCTCGTTAATCTTTTCTAGTTCCTCATTTCTTTTCTTCATTGTTTCATAAGCTTAATTTAACAATTATAAATATTTCCAAATATTTTCCATAACAATTATAAAATAATTAACAATTATTGTCGAATTTATAAATTGAAATATTTTTGGATTTTGGAGAGGCTGGGGTCATCTCAATATATACCCTAACCGAACCCGGTACAATCTACATGCCATATTATGAAACCCTTTGACGATCTGTGCAATATACAATCGCCCATTTAAAGAGGCGCCTCTGTATAGCATATACTGTAACAAACCACCCTTAATAATTTTAATTAAAAATTCTATAATAGAAATAATATCTTAGTTGGTAAGAATTAAAATTAACCCCGTATATTTTTTATCACAAAAGTACAGTACCTTTTTTTTATATAACATTGTGGGGGATCTGGAAATATTCCTAGTAAAATTAAATATTTACGTGCCACACAGACAAGTGGATACATAAATTTCAAATTTTAGACAGTTATCATTTTTCTTAATTGCTAGGGCAATTATCGGTTTTGACCCTTAAGGTAAATAACTTCGTTAAAACAAGTACTATCAAAGTCAAATTAAATACATGATAACGCCAGAATTAATTAACGTAAATTATATAACTTTAGTTAAAAACTAATAAAAGGTTTTGCTATAATAATTGAAAGTAATTTGTAAAATAAAAACATTTTAATTTAACTTAACATGTTTTAAAGTATAAATCACTTATCACACGATAACGTAGTTTGTAAACGGAAAGTACCCCAGGTCAACTTAGCTTGTTTTAAGGGAAAGATCACTCATCTCCTATGATAATGGACCTCACATATGTTAAAACTTAATTCTGCGTGGGAACGGGTACTAAAAATTTTAACTGTATTAAAAAGAGACAAATATACCAAAAACCGTCTCCAAATGGGGTGAGATTTTTACATAAATACATGACCCTAAGGCAAAATAAGCCAGTCTTGAGTCTTGAGTCTTCCGTCATTTTCATTTTTGCTAACCACTAAGAGGTGTGTTAATTAAGAGATACTTCGTGTAAAAATCTCACTTATTATTTTTTGTGTTAAAATCATTTACTTTTGTGAAAACAACTCTAAAGGTAAGATTAAAAATTGTTGAATTAAATGTATTTTTTTTTTGTATGTATAATTTGGTATATTAGAAATAGATAGGTTAACGAGTCGTGCTTAACACATTATAGGTCAACATAAATTTTGTTTATTTTGCTCAACATAAATTTATAGTATTTTTTTTTAATTACTGTGCGCTATGTTATTGATGTAACTATTTTTTTTTTTTAAACTTTTTATCACATAAAAGATTAACTTGCAATTCTTTTGTAATATTCAAACCTTATTTTTTTTATTGTTAATAAATATTAAATTAAAAATCAAGGCTTATTATTTGTGCAAAGATTGAGTTTCCATTGGTTTGGTTCCTACGCATCCGTAAGATTCCACGTTACCATTTTACAAGTTTTGTTAATTTCTTGACAATAAAAAAATTGACTGGTGGCAGCTATCGAGAAAAATAATCGCAGGACTTTACAATCCAGGGCGAGGTGTTACAATTGGTGGCATCACGGTGAGATTCGGTAAAACAAGAAATGCTTTCACGCAATTCAATCAAACCAAAGAAAACTCAAATATGTTAAGCACTAATAATAAAATTAACTTTGCGCATTAATTAATCAATTTTAATTTAAAACTTTACGCTTTTTTTTCGTTTTTAGAAAAAAACTAAATCGTTTTTATTTTTTTTGTTCTTCACGTTAAATCATTGTTTTAGAATAAATTTTCAAATTTTGATTACAGATATAAAATCATTTAGAAATTTTGTTTCCATTTAGCTAGGCAATAAATTTAAAGTCAACTTAAAATTTTTTTTGTGTTCAAAAATAAATTCTTTCAATTTAAAGTAAACTCAAAATTTAAATTAATAATTATCAATTGCAAACTTTTATTTTAAAGTAGATATATCTTGTTCAAACAAATAAAATTTCTTTTATCAAATGAAATTTTTTTTTTAATCATCTCAACATAATTTGTTTCTCAACGTAATCAAATCAATTTTAATTTTTATTAAGCCGACTCGCAACATTATAATTAGTGTATCTTCCTTTTATTTTAGCGTACATTATTTGAATTCCCAATTTAGCAATTGTATATTTGTGTAATCAATTGTTACTAATATTTTTTTTTTATATATTGTGCACTAAAAACATTTGCCAAATTACCACGAAAACCGTCCTCTTATATATTTTTTTTTTAATAACATTTAAAATTTAAACGCAAAAATGTCAAATCCTCAACTACCCGTAAATCTAAATAACGACGACGACGTCGGTCACGAAAGCGACAATGATTCGGTACATACAATTAATATCGGCCCAGCGCCTTTATATTCATTAGGAGTTATCGCAAGTACAGTTGATAAATACAATGGAACTTCAAATCCAACGTACTACTTTGAAAAAATTGCGGCACGAGCGTCACTAGAAAATTGGGACGACCCGACGACTTTGAGCATCGTTAAATACAGGCTGCACGGCGTTGCCTTAAAATTTTTTAAATCTAATAGCGAATTAGAAGGATTGGACTACGAACAATTTAAATCGCGAATCATAAAACAATTTAGCAAAATCAAAATTCCGGGAGAAGCCGCCAGAAAATTACATTGTTGTTATCAAAAACATGACGAATCGGTTTCACAATTCACCATGCGATTAAAAGGGCTAGGTACAAAAGCATTAATAGAAGATCTCAAAACGGCAACAGACGATGAAAAACCGGGTATAAAATTTAAATCAGCGCAATCGCTTGTCACTCAATTTAAAATCGGGCTCAAAAAGGAAATTCTAAAAGAAATAGGGGTCACACTCATGCGTTCTCCTAATATTACAATCGACGAGGCCGAAGAAATAGCCATTATGCAAGAAATCAACGACTCCATAATCAAAACGCGAATAAATTCAATTAATATGACGCAACAATCGCCACATACTAATTTTTCGGAAAGGACTCGACTCTATAATAATAATAATAATAATAATACGCGACCGCGAAACTATAACTCAAATTATAACAATAATTATAACCGCAACAATGCGAATTTCAATTATCGCAAGCCAACTCATTCAACAGATCCTAATACATCACGAGGATACAATCAACAATACCAAGGACATAACGCAAAATATTTTAACAATTATCGAAATTCGTACGCGAATAATCGCGAATCTAATTCAAGAAATTACACTTATAATCACGCGAATTTTAATCACGATAGCCGCGGATTTAATGCTAGAAACTCTAATAACGACAATTATAATCACGATAATAATTATCAACGTTCAAATAATGATCATTTCCCCGCGCGTAATAATATTAACAATTCTAATATAAACAATGCGCTCATTAATAGAAATCAATCTTTAAACTTAGAAGAAGCCGCACACGCTCCCCGATGTACGGTAACGAAAACTACGGCAACTCAATAAATAAGTCAAATAAAAATATTCGCGTCAACCCAAATAATAACTTTACCCCTTTTTATTCAATACCCAGTATAAATTCAATTATTAAACAAACACCTTGTATAGTAGAAATTTTATTAAACAAAACTTATTGCAGATTATTATTAGATACAGGCTCATGCTTCAGTTTAATTAAATCAGACGTATTAAATTTAAATAAATTAAAACAACCGGACGAAGAAATAATTTTGTCAGGAATTTCAGGTCAAAAACATTCAATTTTGGGTTTGTTAAACGTCACATGCGGAACCCCAAAACGTTCGAACTTATTTAAATTTGATTTTATAGTTTGCGATATTAGTTTAGACGCTGATGGCATTATAGGCCGAGACATTTTAACCACTTTTAACGCGAATATTGATTACGAGTCTAACGTATTGAAATTTTTGAACGAAACGTTTTTAATAACAAATCAGTTAGGCGAAGATTTTAAAAGTTGCATAGATCAAAATAGGGGACAACAAAATAGCGATGAAAATTACGAAACGGCATTAACGAAAATTGATTACGAAAATTTTAGGGAACAGAAAAATAAAAACACCTGTAAGAAACGCGTACAAAAATTCAATCATCACATTGAACCTATAATAACAGTTAATCGTTACGGGATATTGTCTGAAGATGAGGACGACTGTGTCGAGTCAATTGAAACCTTACCAAGACATAGAGAGGAGATTCGCGAGACGTCGCGAGTTAAACCAATCAAAAGTCGAGTAAACGGCTCCAATAGTCACGATACTGTGAGAAACTCATCTTTAGGCAGAAAGATGAAAGTTCGGTCACCAATTCCAGTCCGGGTGCTTGAAAATCATGAGTCAAGCGCTCCTTTAGCTGAAATTGGAAACCTAACTGAATCTAAGAAAAACGGAGGCGATAAAGAAGTCATTGATCAAGTCATTCTTAATCGCGAAATAGCACAAGGTGCAATAAGAAAAAGATATTCGAGTACCGATGTACACGGCATTCGAACGAAGATGGTAGAACCTTTTATACCAGAATATTTTAGATATGATTCCGGGAAAGTAATAGAACAAACATGGGAAGAAATGATTAATAATAATAAAATTGAGAATAATGTAATAAATACGGCCACGACGGTAATAAAACCTAAGCATTTAGAGCCAATGAAAGTTAAAAATAATATTGAAGATAGGAAAGAAAATTTTATACCCAGCAGAGGTAATGCAACAGATAATTGCAACAAAACAGTACGAAACAAAGGTACGATGAACAATGGAAATTTTATACCTAGCAGAGGTAGAGTAGCAGACAAATGTAACAAGACAGTACAAATCAAATGTACGGAAAATGAAGAAAATTTAGAAGATTTCCCAGTAATCAAGTGTGACGAGATAGTACGAAGTAAAGGTGTAGAAATCAAGGAAAACTTAGAAGAAATCCCGGTAATCAATTTAGAAGCAGCCATGTTAGAAGACAAAGAGGTCAACAAAATAAAGGATAACAAAGATAATTCAACGAAAGGTAAAAATTTTATAGGTACTTTAATTGTGGAAAAGGATATAGTAATACCACGACGTACAGAAAGCGAGCAATGCTTTCAAATTAAATTTTTTCGAGGAAACGCCTCGAGAAGAAAATGCGATAATTATAATTTACTAATCGAACAAGATGACAATAATCATCAAAATTTAATTTTAGCCAGCGCAGTTGTCAGGAACAACCCAAACGCTACGGTAGTTACAAGGGTCATCAACCCTAACGAATACGACATAACATTAAAAGCTAACACCCAAATTGGTAAGGTGTCAGATAAAATAACAATTTTAGAACAATTAGAAAACAGCGAACTTGCTAAAACAATTAATATGATAAACAAATCGACAAATAATAGCGAAGAAATTCTCTCTCAAATTAATCTCGATCATTTAGATAATCATACCGCGTGCTCTCTACGCGAACTTATTTCAAATTATTCAAACATTTTCATTAACGATGATGAAATTTTAACAAGTGTACATAACGTAAAGCATAGAATAATCACGGAAAACGTACCCCCCATAGCTAAAAGACCATATCGAGTACCATATCATCAAAGAGAAATTTTAGAACAAGAAATCAAGAAACTTTTGGATGCAAAAATCATAAGAAATTCCGCCAGCCCATGGTCAGCCCCAGTAGTGATTGTGACCAAACCGCTTCCAAATGGTGAGACAAAAGTTAGAATTTGTATTGATTATAGAGGATTGAATAGCGTAACAAAAAAAGATGTGTTCCCGCTTCCTGATCTACACGAGACAATTGAACAACATTTCCACGATTCAGCATTATTCACCGTACTTGACATATCTCAGGCATTTCATCAGATCGAAGTAGAAGAATCGGACAAGGAAAAGACAGGTTTCTCCACCGCGTTTGGCCATTACGAGTATAATAAACTACCCTTTGGCTTAATGAATAGCCCCGCGACATTTCAACGTTTCATGAATGTAACCCTTGCCGGATTAATCGGAATTATGTGTTTAGTCTACTTAGACGATATTATTGTGTACAGTCCGAATGACGTAAAAGAACACTTGCGCAGATTAGCTGTAGTTTTTGAAAAATTATTGAAATCAAATGTAAAACTTAAACCGAGTAAATGCCACTTTCTTGCGGAAGAAGTTAAATATTTAGGTCATATTATTACCAAAGACGGCGTAAAACCCGACCCCGAAAAATTAAAAAGTTTAGAAACATTCCCAATACCGCGAAACGTATCGGAAGTTCGATCATTCCTCGGATTAGTTGGTTGGTATAGGCGCTTTATAAAGAACTTTTCTGAACTCGCTTTACCTTTAACAAATTTAATTAGAAAAGAAAATAAATTCATGATTACCCCCGAAGTCGTAGAATCAATAAATAAATTAAAATCAGCAGTATCTTCAGAAGATGTCTTAATATTCCCAAATTTTAAAGAACCATTCATATTATCAACTGACGCGAGCGGAACTGGAATAGGAGCGATTTTAAGTCAGAAACGCGAAGGTTTTGAAAAACCCATCGCTTTTGCAAGCCGGAAGTTGCAAAAAGCCGAAAAAAATTACACCGTAACCGAGTTAGAATGCCTTGCAGTAGTTTTTGGAGTTAAACAATTCAGATGTTTTCTATATGGACAGAAATTCACAGTCATCACAGATCACAGGGCATTAAAATGGATCATGAATTTAACCCAAGCGACTTCTAGACTTGCTAGATGGTCTTTATTATTATCAGAATACGATTTTGAAGTCACCTATAGACCAGGTGTAAAACACGGTAATGTAGACGCCCTCAGCAGAATCTACATGTTTGAAAAACCCAACTTACAAGAATTTTTCGTATCACTTAAAAATAATAGCGTACCCAAGAATCATTTAATATCATTAACTCAATTTACCATATCCGCGATTCCCGAAGATCATTCTTTAGTTTTCTTAATTTCAAAAGACCTAAATATTGTATCCGGAGTAGCTAACGAATTTAAGCAATTATACGACGGCACATCTGAATTACGATTGCAAAATAAAGACCTTGGCGAAGTAGCTACCCTTAAATTACCTGAAAGAAATGTATACTATTTAGTAATTAAAAGTGAATATTACGGAAAAGCATCATATGAAACAATATTTGATTCATTTAGTAACTTATTCAACTTATGCATGGAAGATAAAAATTTTAAACTTGCTTTACCCGATTTAAAGAACGAAATCGATAATTTAGATTTAAACATAGTAATACACATGATAAGATTCATATTCAAAAACACGTCTGTGGAAATAAAAATTTCTGAAAATAATCAATCAAATTGTCAAATATACTTAATTGAGGAGGAAACCCCAATGATACCCACCTGGGATAGGGATCACATTAAGAAAGCCCAAGGAAACGATGATTTTTGTAAAGCCATAATTCGTGACATTAGTCAAAGCGACGAAAACGACCTTCCCTATTATTTAGATCGGGACGAAATACTTTATAAAACGGATAATTCCACAGGTCAAGATTTGTTAGTAATTCCCAAAATTTTTATAAATAAAGCAATTCACGATTTCCATAACGCCCCGTTCATAGGTCACCCGGGTCAAATTAAAACGTTACAATTCATTCAAGGGAAATTATATTGGCCTAACATGAGAAAAGATATCAATAATTATGTTTTAGAATGTAATATTTGCAATCAACGTAAAACTTCACCTCATTTTAAGCCGGCCCCTTTGCAAGATTTTCCAAAATTATATGAACCTTTTGAAAGAACCGCGATGGACATTGTAGGTCCTTTTGTCACTTCTGATAACGGAAATAAATATCTATTAACATTTCAAGATCATTTTACCAAGTACGCGGAAGCTATACCTTTACCTGATCAAAAAGCCGACACAATCGCGAAGGCTTTCGCCACTCAAATTATTTCGAGACACGGAACTCCTAAACAACTGATCACAGATCAAGGTGCAAATTTCGTTTCGAAAATTTTTAAAGAAACTTGCACACTACTTCAAATCGAGAAAATTCAAACAACCGCGTATCACCCGCAATCGAACGGAGTGATCGAACGATCACATCGCGTTTTTAAGGATATCTTAAGCTGTTATATTTCGTCAACGCAACGCGATTGGGACGAATGGATACCCTATGTTCTAATGGCATATAGGTCCCACATTCATAGCTCTACCGGTCATTCACCATTTTTTTTATTACACGGACGAGACATGGTATTACCTTACGACGAAATAATTAAAGCAAATAAGGTCAAATACGACGTCAGCACACATTATCCTTCAGAAATGATGTGCAGGTTAAATAAAGCTTATACGGACGTTAATAAAATAATGACAGAGAGCAGCAAGAGACGCGCAAAATATTTTAATCGAAAAGCGAAATCCCGCGAATTTTTAACAGGAGACCTAGTATACCTCCACGAAGAGGCCAATAAAGTAGGTGTATCGAAGAAATTAAGCAGACCTTGGATCGGTCCCTACAGAATATTGGAAAGAATTTCCC
This sequence comes from Cantharis rufa, assembly GCA_947369205.1. NCBI lineage: Eukaryota > Metazoa > Arthropoda > Insecta > Coleoptera > Cantharidae > Cantharis > Cantharis rufa. The sequence goes on along the minus strand of OX376306.1, from coordinate 14,887,329 downwards.
CAGTCAACTACCGCATCAGGAAAGTTGGATCTAGAAAAGATCAGGTAGTACATTTAAATCGATTAAAGCCCTACCGGTGCGGAATTGAAGAAGAAGAAGAAGACGAAATCAACGAAGTGGTCGAACGGAGAGATACTGACCATTCCGAATGGAATTCTGAACCCGAGAGTGAATCACCAATAAATTTGCTTCCTTATACATATTTACCTCATCAACGGAGAACCGTCCGAAGGACGAGGCAGCCAGAACCCGCTCCAACTGAAGAGCATGAATCGCCTGCAGGAAACATTGATGAACAATCTCCAATAGAAGAAAGGACGCCCCCAGATTCCCCAGCGAGAGAGGAATCGCCTCAAGAAGAGATCCAACCCCAAATCCAAAGCACAAGTCCTGCACCACGACGATCAGAAAGATCAACTCATCCAAATATCCGCCCCGATTTCCACTACTATTAACAATCAAAACCCCAAAAACTACTTATTAACTTTATAGCATGTACAACTAATTCCGAACATAATTGTTCACGATACTAACCTTCTCAATTTTTTTTATACAGCAATCTTATCACTTCCAGCTGTGATTTTAAAAATAAATCAGTTTACATAAATTATTACTTCAACTTGGCCAAAATAATTTTTTTTTAAATATTAAAATGATATTAAAATGAATCCAATTAACAAATTTGGCAAATTAACTTTCTTTTTAGTTATAATCTTTTTAAAGTTAATATTTTGGATAACATTTTTTTTTTCATTTTTTTTAAATTAATCAAATCTTTTATTTCAAATTCAACATCAAATTTATTAAACTTAATAGTGGAATAACTGAAACTCATAGTTTTTTTTTTAAATATTTAGCATTAAAAGTTAAAATTAAACAATTACCATCAATTTTATTTTATAAACTTTTATTTATGTATATCTTCTTTTTAAAACTTTTAAGAATTTGGAGATTAGAATAAATTATTCAAATAATTCCATTATAACAAAAAAAAAAACTTTTCCGTTTTGACTATGATGCCAAAACAAAACCATGTTGAAACACAACGAGAGTAATCGGAACTCTTTAAAATTAATTATGTTAAACAAATTTTTCTTTGTATATTATTAATTGCTTTAGTGAGGTTTATTAATTAAAACAATTTTGTTTTTGGTAACATTGTTTAAATTCCTTTAAAAAAATTCTTTATATATCTTAATTGTACAACATTATTATAAATTTATTGTGTTAAATGTATTATATTCTAATCTATGATATTTTATTTATTTTTTTTTATTATATATGTCAATCAGTGAGTGTAAAGACAAAACGTCATCGCTAGTGAATATCAAAGACAACTTAAAATGCTAACAGTGCGCGATCAAAAGCTAAATTTAACAAGTGAAATCAAAAGACTAAAAAAATCCGGAAAAATTCTCATGGACATTATCAATAATATTGCAGTTCTAGTTTTAACATAAAGACTTTAATCAGCGGTATGTTAACAATGACCGATACAATAATTGTTCGCTATATAATACGGTACAACAATCAGTAGATGTTCAAACATCAAACAAATCAGTAGCATCAATCAGGAAAATGAGTCAACTCCCATTGTTATGGCGAATCACTGGAAAAACTATCAAAATTATCAAGTTTTAACCAACCAACATCATCTCCTCAAGCCAATTACCAGAATTCAACAAATTGCTAACAAAAATACAACTTTGAACTACAGTCAACTCATGGAAGCAACTCAGAATTAATCATCAAACACACATTTTTTTTTTAAATTTGTTCAACAGTTAATGCAGACTCTTTACGAGTACCTCAACAAAAGAGTGCCAAATATAACGTTCGACACACCAGTGCATTCACAACATTAATGCAATCCATTAATATGATCAAGTAACAACAGCAAAGAAATCTCAAGTTTTAGTCAACTCCAACCGTTCAAAACTAAAGTTACAAAACAATGTGCACGTTTCGAGAACACTAGTTTAAATGAAAATATAAACCTTTTGCATAGTGAACACAAAACAAAGTGATGTATGTATTCAGGAATTTTTAAGACATTATGGTCCGCAACTGAACTTCTCCTGGAAAAACCGCGTTGATATTCGTACAAGTGCACCAGGAAAAACTTTCGAATTAAATAAGCATTTTGTGACTTTTTACAGTAAATCGCGTTTAATATTTTGTGCGCGAATGTGAACCTTAAAATTCGACAAAAAAACTCACTGAACTATTATTAAGACAATTTTACAACTTACGTATAAAAGACAAGTGACAGGTATTGAACATATATAAACTATACCAACTTTAATAATTCAATTGTATCCTAGATATTAAGTATATTATGTGTTGTACTTTTTTTTTATTTAAAATTCTTTTCTACTTTTTTATATTTTTATTTAGGATTATTTTTTTTGTTAGCTAAAACAATACTATTGAGTAACTCTATTACTTATTAATTTTTTTTTTTTTTACATTTCTTAGTATTTTATATTATTTTATATTATTTTATTTAATTATTGTAAAAAGGAACGCGTGCATCCGATACACACGTTCTTTTTCAAAGAAGGGGGAAATGTAACAAACCACCCTTAATAATTTTAATTAAAAATTCTATAATAGAAATAATATCTTAGTTGGTAAGAATTAAAATTAACCCCGTATATTTTTTATCACAAAAGTACAGTACCTTTTTTTTATATAACATTGTGGGGGATCTGGAAATATTCCTAGTAAAATTAAATATTTACGTGCCACACAGACAAGTGGATACATAAATTTCAAATTTTAGACAGTTATCATTTTTCTTAATTGCTAGGGCAATTATCGGTTTTGACCCTTAAGGTAAATAACTTCGTTAAAACAAGTACTATCAAAGTCAAATTAAATACATGATAACGCCAGAATTAATTAACGTAAATTATATAACTTTAGTTAAAAACTAATAAAAGGTTTTGCTATAATAATTGAAAGTAATTTGTAAAATAAAAACATTTTAATTTAACTTAACATGTTTTAAAGTATAAATCACTTATCACACGATAACGTAGTTTGTAAACGGAAAGTACCCCAGGTCAACTTAGCTTGTTTTAAGGGAAAGATCACTCATCTCCTATGATAATGGACCTCACATATGTTAAAACTTAATTCTGCGTGGGAACGGGTACTAAAAATTTTAACTGTATTAAAAAGAGACAAATATACCAAAAACCGTCTCCAAATGGGGTGAGATTTTTACATAAATACATGACCCTAAGGCAAAATAAGCCAGTCTTGAGTCTTGAGTCTTCCGTCATTTTCATTTTTGCTAACCACTAAGAGGTGTGTTAATTAAGAGATACTTCGTGTAAAAATCTCACTTATTATTTTTTGTGTTAAAATCATTTACTTTTGTGAAAACAACTCTAAAGGTAAGATTAAAAATTGTTGAATTAAATGTATTTTTTTTTTGTATGTATAATTTGGTATATTAGAAATAGATAGGTTAACGAGTCGTGCTTAACACATTATAGGTCAACATAAATTTTGTTTATTTTGCTCAACATAAATTTATAGTATTTTTTTTTAATTACTGTGCGCTATGTTATTGATGTAACTATTTTTTTTTTTTAAACTTTTTATCACATAAAAGATTAACTTGCAATTCTTTTGTAATATTCAAACCTTATTTTTTTTATTGTTAATAAATATTAAATTAAAAATCAAGGCTTATTATTTGTGCAAAGATTGAGTTTCCATTGGTTTGGTTCCTACGCATCCGTAAGATTCCACGTTACCATTTTACAAGTTTTGTTAATTTCTTGACAATAAAAAAATTGACTGGTGGCAGCTATCGAGAAAAATAATCGCAGGACTTTACAATCCAGGGCGAGGTGTTACAATACAATAACTATATTCATCAGCTATAAATTTTACTCCTCTTGAATTAATATTAGAACACACAAATAAGACATACTATATCAAAACATATCTAAAAATTACAAAATAACAAAGAAAAGGTAATTGAAAAACAAAATTATCAAAACCCTGAATAATATTAATATAAAAACAAACTCAAAATAAAAATTAAAACTGAGAAAATTATTCATATCAAGGTACTAAAAATTCCTGTCGTTTCAGATTAACATTCACCTTGTACTGAATTCCATAATTCAAACAATTTTTCTTCTTCTAGTGCCTATTCGTTCCGGATGTTGGCTATCATACTGGCTATGATCACTCTATTCACTGCGGTGCGGAAATCCATGAAATCCTCCTTCTGTCTGCGCTTCTTTTTCCGGCTATTTTCCCTTGTAGGATGCATTAAAAGAGACGGTATCTGCTATCATTGCACATTATGTACGTGTCGCAGATATTGCAATTCTCTGGCTTTAACTGAGTCAACCACCTCTGGTTCTTTGTTTAATCTCCTAAGTATCTCGTTATTAGTCACATCATGTTCTATCCATGAGACACTCTCAGAATTCTCCGATATATCCACATCTCAAACGTTCGAAGATTCTTCATTGTCGACCCTGTCAGCGTCCAGGAAAGACGTAACAAGGCTACACTCTGATCTTTTTTGAGCAGTCAGATTGTAGTTTTTGAATAAAGCGGCCACTTTTAAACTGTCTGAATCGCCGTATCTAATGTTGTTTAAAATTTGTCCATTGAGTATAATTACAGCTTCTACATTATAATATTTTATAGTGTTTCTCTAAATATATGTTCAGTCTGGATTGAACAGCAGTGAAGATAAGATACATCCCTATCTTACACCTCACAGAATTCTTATCCGTATGTGTGTCTGCAAGTCGCACATTTGCTTCTTGTTCCCAGTACAGATTGCCTATAATTATCAGATCTTTTCCATTTATTCCAGAACTCTTTATGATATCCACCATTTCATCATGTTGTACTCTATAGAATGCCTTTTGATAGTCGACAAAACAGCTTTGAACAATTGCTCAAAGAAAGATGTGAAACAATTCACATCCCTGCAGCTTTGAATTAGTACTTGGACACAAAATAGCGCTTCTCTGGTTCCTAACGCATTTAAAAATTCAAGTTGTGTTGGTGTCATCTGTTTCTCGCAAAGCCTGTAAATTCTTTCATGGATAATTTTTAAACAGTTTCAAAAAATGGCTCATTAGGCTTATGGTTCTATAATCCTCGCATCTTTTCGCTGCTTGCTTCTTTAGGTATAGTGATAACATCAGCAATACTCTGCTTAAAAAGTTTTAAAATAAGTAATTTTGGTAGTGGCGTGAATGGCGTTCTGTTCTAAGATAAATTCAATAATTTAAAAACGTTGCTTCGGTTTGCGGTGGCCAATAAAATCGTATCGTACCGAATTGTACCGATAAAACGCCGATTACAATTTATTAAATACAAATTATATATAGTTACGTTATCTACTCAGATAATTCGTCGTCCAAATGATAAGTCATGACCTTAATACAAGATTAATCCACCCTTTATAAATAACTTATAAGTTATAATAGTATAATAGTTATTTTAGAAACCGAAATTATAATCCAAATTAATCAGTTATTATTAATCAGTCCTTCTATAAAACTGTAAAATAAAGGAGAAGAATTAGAATTGATAATTGAGATCATAACCGGTAAAATGTGTTAATTTTTGTAGACCTGTGTAAATAAACAATTTTTCATTTGTTTTTAAAATTTTTTTATTTGTTTATTTTAAATTTTGTTAATTTAATATACAAATTTCCATCCATTTGATTTCTTGATGTTACTTTTGCTGTTTCTTGAAAATTTTTTAAGAAGTTTGATATTATGTTAACTTGTTAATTTTTCGTTCTGTGGCTACAATTTTTTTTTAGGACTTAAGGGTAGGGTATACAATCCCCTCCTTTTTTTAATAATAATATACCTTAATAGTAAAAAAAAAATTGAAATTGCATCAGCTATGCATTTCCACTAATTTTATTGTATCCGAGTATAGATTGGACTGAACTGTTCATGTTCGAATTATTTCTTATATAAAAATTTCTTATTTAGCGAAATGTTCTATTAAAACATGGAAGCTGATTGGAATAATTCATTGGCTTTTGATCCCTGGAAGATTTGATGTTACTTTAATCCAATCATGAGGCGGCTGGAATTAAAATTTTTACCATTCCACTATGTTTTGGGTACTTCTACTACCCTATCATTGCTTGGATAGTATTTATATCAAAAATAAATTATAAATTTTAATTAATTTTATGGTTTTTATCTCAAACTTTATTCAGATGAAAGTTACCAAGGTAACTTTCTTGTGTTTTTGTTGATTTTAAATACTTTGTTTAGTTAAGCGTTATGTTCATTGAGAAAGTAATTGATTTAATTTGACTTAATTAAATGTAAGGAGAGTGCGTGGACATTGCAATGTTATTGGATGAATTTGGCGGAAAAAACAAACCGCTCAAGAATAAATATTTTTATTTTTAAAAAACTAGATACAGCAGTAACATAAAACTGTAAAACAAAACTTACTATTCAAAAATTTAACGTCTTTTTCATATAACTTTTCCAGATAGGCCTTTTTTAAAATTAAGTATTGCACACAGAAACTTTATTGCACCTAAGATAGCATTTGCACGATGCAGTTTGTGGAAAACCTTTGACAATATGTGTAACACCCACAATCTATCAAAATAAAAAATAATATGTACACTTGATTCACTTTTAATCCTAAGTAGTTGACTTTGGCTTTCTGTCATTCCATGAATGCAAAATTGGAAATAAAAATTATTTACAAAAACTAAGAAGTGATGACAAAACTAACATGTCTTATTTGTTAGAAAAACTTTAGTATCAAAATAACTTTTAGTGTCAAATTAACAAAACACCTTACAATTTTAGATACCTACGCATGATTTGTAATCCACCTCTCTCCAGAGTGATTCAAAATAGGCAGTAAAATTTGCTTTGTTCAATTTGCAGTCTTAAAATTTGGAAACAAATTGGCCAATCCAATGTCATTAAACTAATTTTCTTAAAATAAACAGATTGTCCCAGAGAAAAACTCAAGGGGGTATCACTTTAAATTTTGCGATCCACCGACTTCATGAAAATAAAAGATTTCAGAAGACTTTGTGAAGACTAAACAAGATTTCAGAAAGATTGCACCAGACTTCACAAAGAATTCAGGAATATTCTTTTTTTTTCCAGTTAGTGATTACCCTCTTGGAAAAACTACAATTAAAAACACACAAAAATAATCCCCAAAAAAATTTTAAGTTTTCGACTTGAGACTTGGACCACAAACCCTACCATTTATCACACCAAGTAGTCCTACTTCTCAAGCTACACAACAATTAATTCGGACTCACTTTACAAAAAATTAAACTTAATTTTTATAGCACATTAACTATCATCCGCAATTTGACTATTGTCTATTTCAGCATAAGAGGGAAACTTGGCTATTTCCACTTTATCTTTCACTTTAAAACTAGGAAACAAACCAACTTGATTGGTTCTCAAATTTCTACCCTTGCTATATCCATTCCAGTGATTACCAGCAATTCCTATTAGGTCACCAGGTACAAAACTAATTTCTCCTAGCGTTTTGGAATCGTGTGGTAGCACTGCTACCCTGTTGTGAGCCGTTTGTCCTCCATAGTAATAAATATCATCTAAAGACCTAAATCGTGTGGTCGCATCAGGAAAATATACTTGCATGATTTCATATGCAATTCTGCAGACCTGAAAATTGTTTTATATGCAAATCAAATTAAGATTTTAAATGAAACTAATTCCAGGTTCGATTAAACCTGTGCTGCTAATGTCAAAATCAACAAGTTTTTGGTTAGTTTCAGTTTGGTTAGTTAGTTTAAATATTTAATTAAGCCGAGAATTGGTTCCATTTCAAAGCTACACTCAAACTAATCGACTGATCTATTAGTTAGGAAAAAACATAAAATAAACAAAGTACCTGAGAGGAAAACGTGCACACCAAGAAGTCGCTCATCGACAGCATGTGAATGTCTAAAATTATTCCTTGTAGAGAAGTATCAGAATATCGTGTTGAAACAGCAGCAGTCTTGGATATTGTGGGATCGCCTAAAATCTCATAATGCGGATACTTTTTGCGAGCATCCGCTATAACTTTAGGATCATCTGTCGCTAAATAAATACGCCTTTTCTCAACTTTCTCTTTTAACTCTAACTGGTCGTAGTATGCATCAACCGCACTCATGTATTCTTCTACACTATGATAAGAGGCTTCCGTTCCAACTTTATCAGTCCTTCTGACATGAACACTTAAAAAAGAATAATTTTTTTAACAGATATTTAAAAATAACGAGCTTACCCAACAATAGGACGCTTAAATCCCAAGTTCGTAATAGCGTTCTGCATTAAAGCTGCAGTTTTCTCTTGGGGTTTCAAAAGATACTTCAAGAATTGACCCACCCACCAAACAATTGGGTTACCGTGCAGTCTAATCAATCGAGGTGCTAAATCTTCAGGAATTGATAAAGGCAAAAATGGAGGCTTAGGTGAAACTGCATCAATAATAGGTAAAACTAAAACTTGAGTGTCGACATTTCCAGGCCAGTTGCTAATACTGTCACCATCTGGCTTTGTGCACGAATCACTAATAGGTTTAAAAATTTCCTCCCAACCATTTTTGTGATACCTCCATCCTTTTGATTTTAATACTAGCGTTCGCTGAGTGCCATAGGCCACCATAAAACAGTAAACTACGTGATGCAACTGGCATCCATAACCGCATCCCTTTAAAAAATACAAAAGTACATTAGTTGAATGAATCTCAATCTACAAATTGTTTTTTTAAGGTAAAAATATTTTTTTAGTATGGAAATACATATGACATTTGAGTTAATTTTGTAGAAAACTTAATACTAAATTTGGTAGTTTAATTTATCTCAAGACCAATTTTGCGTCAGATGAGTAGTAAAAAAACTTTACGTCAAAAACTGAAAATAACGTATTTTTGAACAGAGACTGAACAACAATTTTATTAATACTATTTTTGGGTATGAGATGTATAGAAAACGATCGATTTACAATTTTATGATTTTTGAAACCTTTTATGGCAAATCTAACCCAGTTCTGATTTGAATTTGTTGTAGAAAACTTAAGGTATTTTATCTGATACTGAAGTAAATGGCTTGAGCAAAAATAATTTATTTCCAAGTTATCTCCACGCAGACCCCTTTGTTAGGCTTTATAACATATAATATATTCAACAGAAGAGTTCTTAGCTATGTACCGTCACCCTAATCCTGCGGCTTATCTTCAAAAAAAAAATCAAAAATGATATTACAAGATAATATAATTGCAACGCTGACATAACCTTAACCAAATACTGCTGCTATAGATAATACGATAAAATTCGTAGGAACAATTCCTTCTTTGTTAATAGTTTTTGGCAGTTTATTTGTAAAATTTCCCAGGTATGAAATCGACGTTTTGTTGATCATCTATTTTTCGTAGTCTAGTGATTTCTCTAATATTTAATTTTCTTCATGTTAACTACCATTTCTGATTTGTATCCATTTTCTATGGCTACCTTTCGTTTTTGTATGTTTCATCTTTCATGAGTACAAGGTTGGTAACATGTTGGTACATACCATACCGGGGGCTAAATCTCCTGGCAAAAATACATACACTACATCTCCTTTTCCTCAAAACCTCCCAACATTTCCTCACATCTCCCTCGTATCTACCCACACCTCCATAGATTAAAATAAAACTATTATGCCCGTACTTATAGTCATGGATTGAACCGAGAATCGAGATCAATTCTCGAAATAACAGCTGTTGCTATGATACGGTCTAAATTCCAGTAATCTCATTGGTAAATTCTAGGATCATTTTGAGTCTCGGATTGATCCATGACTATAAGTACGGGCATTAGTGTCATAATTTAGAAAAAGAAATCGTTTTTGTTCGACTCATGAATTAATTTTTTTTTATTTTCGAATTTTTAAGATTTTTAAAAATCTCATATTTGATATTTTGGTCGATCATTAGGTGGCCTATCAAACCTCCAAGCGATGATGTTCTGGGGCATCCTGTATAGTATTCTTAATTGTAATTTGCAGTACCAACCGTAACAATAATATATTTCGAGCTCTCTGTATAATATAAGAGCTCTTGTTTATCATGGGCGTCCATTAGATCTTTTTCAGAGGGGCAAAATTTTTTAATTTTCTTTATTACAGAAAAGACAAATTCAAAATTTCCTGGTTCCTTCGCAAACTTAGCAATAACTTTCTCCACGAAATTTAAATTAGGTAGGTAATTAAAATTAAATTTTAAAATTTAATGCCCACTTTGATCCCCCTCTTAATAAACGCCCATGTAATTTCATATAGAAGGCTTTAAACCGAGAATAGTACCTTGACATGTGACTTCTTTTGCTCACCAGAAGAGTATGTTTAGAATGTCTCCATAAGTAAGCAATCGATAAGCAACTAAGTTGATGTCATAAATATATTTTATATTTAATATAATTTTGATATAAAATAATGTTGTAGAAAATATTAAATCTTTTTAAAATAATTTTTTTTTTAAATATATTAATTTTTGCTTTGATTTGATATGGTTCCGATATCTCCTAGATCTCACCCACATCTCCCTGACATCTCACCTACACCTCGATCACATCTCCTCTATATCTTCCACATCTCCCCCACATTTTCCTCACATCTCCCACACATTTTTTGCCTCATGTACACCAAATCTCCCCGGTGATTTACCCCTCGTACCATACCAAATTTGGTATGGTGTCTTGATTACCTGGGAGATTTTACAAATACATTGGCAAAAACAAAGAAGAAATAAAAACTAGTTTTAGCAACAACTGGCTAAAACAGAGGTTCCCAAACCGATAGATAAACTAGAAATAAAAAACAGACCTGGGGTTTATGAACTATTATGCAAAAATTGCGAGGGGGCCGATTTAGAAGAAACCACTAGAACTATTGCCATATGTAAAAGAACATATTATTAAAGAGTATGGAAAAATATGAAACCAAAAAGCTGCAATTTTGCCAAATATTTGTCACAATTTTGACGAAATTGATGACGACATTCAAGTGCTACATCTAGATAACAAAAATAGGAAAACCTTAGAAAAAATCCACATTACTAAAGATTTGAAGATCCCACCAAATGTATTATCAACAAATTAGCACCAGAAATATATTCTCCGATCCTAAGATTTTTTATATCAGTTAATCAATCTTTCAACGTGCTCTCGTTATCATAATTATCATGTTATCACAATACAAAACTTGTTATTGTACTTGACATATATTTGAAATTATAAAAAAAATTGTAAACAAAAGAGATTTAAAATTAAATTTTTACAAACAAAATACACTGCGTTTTAATTGTAACTATAATTATAATTTTAAACGTAGCTTAAATTTCAAAATAGTAATTTTATAAAACATATACCATAAGGTACTGACATAAAGTTGCATCTCCCACAACTAGTATTTAAATTGCATGCAGTAAAACCGGAATTGAAAATTGACTGTATAGATATAGAAGTTATTGGTGTTTTTTTTTCGGAGGTTTCACTTGACCCAATAAAAAGCGCTCTTTTGCAATTAAATTTTCAATAACTCTACTGTCATACCCACTCCCTAGCTCAAATGGTTTGCATAATATTTGTAAAACAATTCTCTCTGAAATACTCTGTGTAATTATCGGTTTATTAATTCTTCCGTGAATTGGAATGTACATGTGTTCGAAAATAGTGGAAAATAGTATTTATAGGAGTAGTGACTATTTAAATGAAGTAGCTTAGTATGTGTCTACATCGGACTTATTGTTTGATAGAAATCATATTTTAGAAGTAGTATCAATTAATATTATAAAGCTATCTGTAGTATTTTTTCTTCAAGTACCATCACACTTTGCTTGCGTGTTTTTATAGGAAAACAACAACTGTATATTATATTGAAAAATTATTCCTTCTATAATTTTCTTTCTTCCAATTTAATTTTCTTCTTAAAATCAGAAATTTATTTTTAAAATTATATTGCTCTATTTGAAATTCAAATTAAACACTATTTCCAAAGCCAAGATGACTTACTAGCAACAATAACTAATGAGGTGGTTTCTCGCCCACAGATCTTTAGATTTGGACTTTAGATCACAACAGTGTATTCAACGCGACCAGAATTTCAACCACTGCCACCCGCTTTCCAATCTGTTAGTGCTGTAACTGCTGCAATGGCATTACAATGCAGCCGGAAGCCTGTGTTCCATATTTGACCCTGGCCATGAAATGGATAATAAATTAACGTCGAATTTTTTTTTATTTAATATAAATAATAATAAATTAATAAATAATATTTTAAAATTCACCTGAGGCATTTTTTAGTAAAACGGATTGCGAGTAAAATAACAAAAATTTAAAATACAAATAAAATAAGAATAATAAAATAATATGTACACAAGAGAAACAATGAACATATGGGGCATTCCACGCTAAATCGGACACCATTTAGCTTTTGCATCTCGGATTTTACTGAAAAATTTTTTTTTCTAGTTGAGCCTAGTCTCCATTATTGTTTTTAGCTTTTTTTATCAAGTCATTCAAGAGAAATAAATTTTTGAAAAATTACGGAAAATTACATTACTTTTTTTTTAAATGCTCATAACTACGTCAATAAGTGGGCAAATGACACTTTTTTTTCTAAACTTTTGTTTTTAAATCTACTTTCCATAAAAAATATCAAAAATTATTTTAAAACGGTATTACTAATAGATTTTCAAGTTTCAAAAATAAATAGTCATTTTTAACAATGTATGTGTAGTTTAATTTTTTTCAATTTTTATTGTAAAAATCTGTTACCAATTTAACAAATTTTAAGCCTAGTCCCATCGTGGGTAAATGATGGGATCTATTATATTTTTTCAAATTTTTAATTTTTTTTTTAATTAAAAAAACAAAAACAAAAGCTCTACAAGAAGAAGTAAGTACCCTGGTGCAAATGCCTAATATAATTCATATATATCCCAACAAAAATTTCTTCTGATTTATACTGGGCCTTGTTGCGGTCATTGGGATATGTTAGAAATAAGTTTTTATTCTATTTGGATAATGTTGGGAATTCCCAATTATATTATATTTTTTTAATTAAAAAAAAATTTTCTTGAAGAAAATGTCCCACAAATTTTTTCTTTAACCTAATGTCGATTTTAGCAAAAAAGCAAAGTCAGGAAATTCAAAGTGCATTTCATGAACAAAATTTTCATTCTGTAGCCGTCATTGTGACTAGCTGATATCAGTCATAAGGATGGCAAACAAGAGTTTGCCATACCCAGACTAACTTTAGTTCCGTTTCCAGAAAGAATAGCATTTGCTTCTTTTCTATTCATATCGCCCATAACTATTATGCAAAGGTAAATTAAATTATAAATTTTCTTCTATTCTTTTAATACTTCAAATTGATTCAAATTGATTGGTTTCAATTTAATTACGGAGGGGAGGGTGCAGACGGTCCTAAAGACGTAAGTCAACATACATTGTCAATACCAAATCCATTTAAAAATATTTATCGCTTAGGCCATCACTGCTTTTAAATCAATCTAATCTAGAATATAGAAAAGTACATAGTAAGTGGAATTATTTTTCCTCTTTTAAAGGACTTTCTTTATTATTTTTTATTTAAATCAAGTTTTTTATAATCTTTATCTGAATAACCTATTAATTTTACAACCTTATAAGGAAATAGCAGATAAGGCAGACTATCGGCCTCGAGTTTGAATGTAGAAACTCCTTCTTAGGTGGGATTATTGATTAGTTTAGTTCTCATTTTTAATATAATTTATTCTGAATAACATTTTTTGACCACGTGAAAAGAACTACATAAAATAAATAGTGGTGTTCGTCTTAGAATTTGCAGCATAGCTTTCATTTATTATTTTAATTTGCCAAATATTTTGTATTTTTGTCGACTGATTTTTATAAAATTAAAATTTAGAACTTTGGCTAGAAGCTCTTAATTAGCAAGCAAAAAAAATTATTTTACCGAAAATCGTCATCAAATCAACAGTTCCCTGCTAATTTACGAGCAGGGAAATTGGATTTTAATGACTAGTCCGGTAATAATTTGTCATTGAAACAAAATAAAAGAAACGTTGTTCTTTTCTTTATTACTTATTATTGTTTTGACAGTAACTATGTATGGTATCCATGTAGTCTACAAATTGACACACTTGAATTTTGCTCATTTTAAAAATGTTGTTCAATTAATCTTTTAAAATTTCAATTTTTTACGATTTTCGGTAAAATTTAATACCATACTTGTCAGAAAAATGTCTCACTTTACTCGGAGCTTTGCTCCTCGTCAGTAATGTATCATTTTCCTGACTTTTAGGTAAATAACTATTATCTCCAAACGTAATTTCACTTCAACCCTCTTTTAACCTCCTATAAAGTGAAATTTCTATTATTCCCCCTCAATCTAAATTTGATCCTATAACCGCGGAATAAGCAAAACTTTTTAAATATTACTAATAGAAACATCGAATGGATTTAGCCAAGGGGTAAATATCCCGAAAATTTTGTGTACACTCGTTTGAAATTCTTTGGAAATCATTCCTTGGAAATCTCTGAAATTCCTTGGAAATCCCTGGAATTCTTTGGAAATCACTGGAATTCCTTAGAAAGCACTGAAGTTCTGTAGAATTCTTTGAAAATCTTTTGAATTCTTGGAAATCATTGGAAATCCCTGGTATTCTTGGAAATCGATGGAATTCCTAGGAAATGATTCTAGGACACTTCGCTCCGGGACATTTCGCGCCCGGACATTTCGCACCCGGACATTTCGCTACCAGGACATTTCGCTACCGGGACATTTCGCACCCGGACATTTCGCACCCGGACATTTCGCACCCGGAGACATTTCGCTACCACTTTTAAATTAAAAAAAAAAAAATTTTTATTTTTAAAAGTTTAAAAAAATTTTTTTTTATTTTTAAACATTTTTTTAATTTAGCCACCTTGCTAGTAGCACCTATTTGAGTTCTGGGTTAACATTTATTAAAAAAACAATGAATATAATATGCAAAAAGTGGTTTCAAATCAACAGGGGTCAGGTCGGTATTCAGTACCACAACAAAATTAAGTAATAAAATATTTAAATTAACAAGAATTAAAATTATTTTAAAAATATTTATTTGAAATTTGAAAGCCAAATGGTACTGAATACGGACCTGACCCCTGTTGTTTTTGATACCATTTTTTCATATTATTATTCATTATTTTTTTATGATTGTTTACCCAGAACTCGAATAGGTGCTACTAGCAAGGTGGCGTAATTAAAAAAAAAAATTTTTTTTAATTTTTAAAAATAAAAAAAAAATTTTTAATTTAAAAGTGGTAGCGAAATCTGGTAGCGAAATGTCCCCGGGTGCGAAATGTCCGGGTGCAAAATGTCCGGGTGCAAAATGTCCCGGAGCGAAGTGTCCGGCCACCTTAGAGATCACTGGAAATCTTTGGAAGTCTTTGAAATCTTTGGAATTCCTTGTAAATCGTTGAAATTCTTTGGAAATCGTTAGAAATCATTGGAAGTCTTGGAAATTCCTAGAATTCTTTGAAAATCACTGGAATTTTTTGGAAATCGCTGGAATTCTATAGATTGCACTTTGATTTGCACTCATTGGAATTCGTTGGAAATTCCTGGAATTCTTGGAAATCGATGGAATTCTTGGAAATCGATGGAATTCCTTGGAAATCTTTGGAAATCCTTGAAATTCTTTGGAAATCATTGGAAGTCTTGGAAAACTTTGGAATTCCTTGGAAATCGTTGGAATTCTTGGAAATCTTTAAAATTCCGAGTCTTGTGTACAGAAATTTTACTGAATATTTACTCTTGGATTTAGCCCCTCTTGTCTTGGAAATCACTGGAATTCTTTAGATTGCACTTTGATTTGCACTCATTGGAATTCTTTGGAAATCATTGGAATTCTTGGAAATCTTTAAAATTACGAGTACAAAAATTTTACTGGATATTTACCCTTGGATTTAGCCCCTCCCACCTTGCAGTATTGGGTTCCAGAATCCTACGTACAATCTTTGCTCCTCTCCCAGTCAGAAGAACCCAACCTCCACCACTAGTCCATTACTTTTGGATAAATCAGCGGTGAGGGGGCACAATCAATTTGAAATTTATCGTCAAACAGACCACAGTGTTAAAAGGGGGAGGGGAAAAAGACTCCCTCTCGAGTATGATACTATTCTTAACTACCAACTATCCAAGCATAGACACCCTTTTAACCCCATTTATAATCAAATACCATTTCTTCTGCCATATTATTAATACTTTGGATAATGGTATCCGTTAGTTCCTCTCCAGTGGCGTATTCAGGGGGGGGGGGGCTCGGGGGGCGCCCCCCCCCTGAAATTATTTTTGTATTGCAATTTTCTAACTTTCTATTAAGCGTTTGACCTTGAAAATTTTCGTCTGCGACGCTATTATCTGCGACCCCCCAAACTAAATTCCTGGCTACGCCACTGTTCCTCTCTATTAAATTACAATGGCCACCTAACTTCCGGATTTTCTCGTCTAAAAATATCCCTGGCTACCTTCCTACTACCCCAGGCTACTTTGTGGAAATCTCGTTAATCCATTCATGAGCATTACATTGAAACACATTTTACCACTTTTCACCCTTAAAGAATTGAATTTTAAAAATACATTCAATACATTTATTTAACATTTAAAATACATCTCCCGTACTTACACTACGGGAGAGATATACTCCCCAAATTTCATGTGCTTAGGTCCAGTGGATTAGTTGTTAGTCAAAATGTTGACATTCGCTTATTTAATTTACAGCAAAAATTCATTACGTGAAATATGCAAATTTTTTCTAAATAAGAGCATTATTTGCAAAAATAAAAAATTATACAAGTTGATTATTGCATATAAAATGTCCGATCTGGTTATTTAACACTAGAAGAGCCGTGCTTGTAAAAATTAAATGTCAAAAATACCTAGTCCCCATAGTGCCCTTGGATCAAAAGATTCAAACAATTCATTTTGTAAGAGATCGAAATGAAAAAGAAAAAAATTGGTTAATTTTTTTTTAGCTTTTTTAACTTTTCCGTAAAAACACGAAAAATATTTCTTTAAACTTAAGGGTAAAATTTCACCCACGGAATATCTTCCTACTCAAAATGTTCTTCAATTGTTAGCGTTTTCACCTAAAGAAATAAAACAAGAATGTTGTTTACCTTATTTAAATTACAGACTATTTTTTTAGCTTTATCACAATCGGGCGGATTTTGTAAAGAATGGAAGCGATTTTGTACCAAATTTTCCAAATCATTTGCTTCCTTTTCTCTCCAGGTCACATAGCCATCGGCTATTGCCAGCTGTTCCATATCATGTAACAACCACCTAGTATAAGAACACGTATAGTAACAGATATGAAATTTGTAACAGTAAACCTAACCTATTATGCAACGCCCCCAAATCTAAAACACTTTTAATGGAATTGCTAGCATCGGGAGAAATATCTTTTACTTGTCTCTTCAACTTATTCAACTCGCTGCTTATGTAATACCAAAATTCCTGTATGTTATTGTTAATGCGCCGCCTCAAAACTTCATACTGAGTGCTCGGATCCTCTTTCTGACTAACATATCCAACTTCATCGTTCGATAAAAC
The DNA here is from genome assembly GCA_947369205.1 of Cantharis rufa. Taxonomy (NCBI): domain Eukaryota; kingdom Metazoa; phylum Arthropoda; class Insecta; order Coleoptera; family Cantharidae; genus Cantharis; species Cantharis rufa. The sequence continues at coordinate 14,869,682 of OX376306.1, read as the reverse complement.
ATGTTCGATCTTAATAAGTCGATTTTGAAAATTTTCAAGTGCAACTTGTTGATCAGGTTTTAGTTTCCTTGAAACAAAATAATGTAATTGAAAATTAACAGAATAAAGTGTAATAACTCACGTTGAAGTTACGCCTTTTAGAATCTCCTGTAATTCGAGGTTTTGCTTTTTGAGGGCTTCTAAATCACTCAGTGCAGCGTTCAAACGTTCTTCAGTTTTACTATCGGATATGGGCACCGAATTTGTGTTGAAACTTTGAAACACAGTAACAAACAGAATCACCGCCCACAAACTTAAAAATATGGCAAAAATTCGACCCCATCCCATCGAATTAATTTGTCTTAGTAATGCATTCATTTTACAATTTAATAACAAAAAAAAATTCAAGTGAGGTTATGGTTGGAAAACTTTATGTCGCATTGTTGATCTTAAAACTACCCTAATGAATAAACTTTAACACATTGGAAGAAATTTGATAACGGAAATTGTTACTTAATTCGCTAACTACAATTAAAATATTGCCGATGATTTTATCCAGCATCTGACAACCACTACTTTTTGACGTTTACATCAAATCGTTGACATTGCACACACAAAACGATTTGACAGTAGATTTATTTACATACAGGGTACTAATAAAAATATATCTTTTCTGAATTAATTAAATCAAATAAATTAATTACAAATTCTTTCGATAACGGCAGTGGGTTCGTTACTTTTTTCTATGGGAAAGCACACAATTTAAAAAAGATAAAAATATAAATTAGCCTCTATTATATAATTAATAATGAAAATCCATAAATAAATATATTATTTTTTTTTTATTGGTATCTTATTTTTCTTATTTAAAGTACGCAATAGCGTGCTTAAATCCAACTTTTAAAAACGCGCGTGTTTTAAAGTTACCATAACAACTTCAAAAACCTAGGAAAGGTGAAGTTAAAAAATGTCAACTTTTTAATTCTTGATTTGGAAGAAGTACCTTTTAACGTCAAATTATACTAATATTCAAATATTGAACAATATTAATTTTTTAAATAAATGTTAAAATGATTTCAAAGTGTACCAATAAAAAAAATTATGTAAAGTATTCGTGGATACATGATCTTTAAAACACTTGCTCTATTTCGAGCACTCCGGCTGCGCCGTTGTGCGCGCAAAATCGCGCGTGTTTTAAAGATCTTAATATTCACTTATACTTTAATATGCTATTATCTACGACTGTTAAACAATAGTGTCATTATATGTGTAACCATGAATACATAACTTAGAACTTACTCATATTCTTCAGTAGATAATGGATTCATTATCTGCGGCTCCTGTTCATTATTCACGGCTGTTGGCAATTTTTATTTATTTTCCTTAAATAAATGACAAATAGCAACTTGATTCGATAGTTGAAAATTAATAAACGCGATACAACTTAAACTTAAATATTGAGATAATGCAGTCTTAGTTATTGTTTAACAGTCGTAGATAAAGAATAGCATTCAATTCGTGTAATATGGCTTTCATTATACACTCATTAAATAATATACTATTATTATATAATATTTTATAAGAGCATTTGATTTTGCTAGTCCAAAGCGCTAAAATGTTTTAGTCTCTAGTTATATAGATAGAAGTCAAAAAAAAAGAAAATTCAAATAAATTGGAATTTTTAGAAGCGATAAAACAAACTAAAATATTCACTTTATTAAATAGTCAAGCGCAATCGCTCACGAAACACGAAAGGAAACATTACAATTAATGTAGAAAATGCTTTCACATTCAAACAAAGTTACGATGTTAATTGACCGGGTTTCATACAGTGTAAACCCATCGGCTGATTTTAAAAGAGCTCTGCGCATCAGTATTACAAACGGTGAAACTATAGTGAAAGCAGACGTTAGCTGATATTTTGGTGGAGTTTCAAAATGCTCTCGCAGTAAGGATGGGAGTACTGTATTTGATTAGAAATAATTCCTTCTATTAAACTATTACTATTAAATGTTGAACGAAAAAAGCTATTAAAAATCTAGTAGCCTATCATAATTAAAGCTTGGAGTAAAATATCCCTTAGGCCCGCTCACACACTCTCTCAACTCCACCATTTTCCTCTTTATTAGTATAGGTATATGTATGTATAGCATATCATATCTAAATCATACATGTGTGTAAATAGCATACAGATAAGGTGTGAATCATAACAATTAAACGTTACGAAATGTTTAACTTTTAAAACGTAAACTTTATAAAATTCCTGTGAACAAAGTTTTGCACCTACAGGAATATGTTTTTACCAAAAGCAAAAAGAAAATATTATTAGTCTGGAAAGATAAAAATACAAAAAGTCAGATTCGCCATTTTACCCCCCGAAGGTAAGTTTAAACCAGGGTTTACAAACCAACTAGTTTATTACAAGAAATAGAAGTAGGACTAAAACTTCAAGTCTCTATAATGTAAAAATAATATACCAAGCTATTTATATTTACCAGAGGCGTAGCCAGGAATTTATTTCGGGGGAGGCCCACGAGCAAAGCGAGTCTTGTAATAGCGTCGTAGACGAAAATTTTTCAAATTTTTAAGGTCAAACGCATAATAGAAAGTTAGAATATTACAATACTAAGAAAATTTCGGGGGAGGGCGGGCCCCCCAGGTCCTCCCCCCTGAATACGCCACTGATATTTACCCATATTAGATTAGACAATCAGGTCTATTATGTATCACAACCTTTAAAAATAACAGTCAACCTTTATGTTATAATCAAGTTTCAAAATAGCGTAAAGCGAGAAACATTATTATAGCTAACATGTGTCAGAAAGAAAAAGTAATATTTCTATTTTCGGATCAAAACGCGGTTCATCAATTTTTTATTTCATAACAACTGTCACTGTTATAATAGCGTTTGTGATACATAATAGGCCTGAATAATAATAATTATTACATAATATTACATAAAAATTCTTAGCTAAGTAAATTATTTTATCGGAAAACATAACGAAAGCGATGCTTTCCGAGTGTCCACCCGGCAGCTAAAACGACGCATTTCTAGTCAGCTCACAAATCGACTAATAATGTAAAATCGACCATTAACGTGTTTTTATTAATGGTCGATTCTGTTACTTCAGCAAGTCAATTCATTTATATTATAAAAAAATTCTATTATAAAAATTTGTCCGACGTGGGATTCGAACTGGCGATCGCCAAACGATTTAATTATGATTCAATCGCTTATTGCACTTCGCCATAGAGGGTTGCTCTAATGACACTGTTTAAATTTGTCTTATCTGTCACAATTTGTAATTTAAACAAATTTTTTAATATTTGATATAATTGATAATTTTATGTTTTCCGATAAAAAAGTATACTCACCTCGCCTAGAAATATGATCCGCTACTGGGCTTACAGCTTTAAAAAGCTCGCTACGCTCACTTTTTAATATAGCTGCGCGCCCAGTAACGGATCATTTTCTATGCTTGGCCAGTAATCTACTATTAAAAGTTATGGGTTCGTTAATTTTTTATTAAAGAAAAACCGTGTTAGGGCCGAGAGGGGCCAACTTGACGCACTCCCTCCACTTTGGAATTTATTTTCATTTTCTTTTTTGCTTTATTGGAAAGTGCTCGCAAAGTGCTAGCGAGTGCTGTAAATTTTCTTGAAAGTGCTGGGCCCGTTAAATTTTTGTTAAGAAATTAAAATTTAAAGATTTGGAGGGGACAACTTGACGCACCCCCTCCACTTTGGAATTTTTCAGTTTTTTAAATTTTATTCGAGAATGCAGAAAATAATTATTATATAGTATCTAAGTGCTAGAAAAAAAACCCGTTTTAACCTAATCCTAGTAATTTAATAATAATCCTAATTTAAATAATAAATCCTTAACAATAAATAAATTTCAACATTTAAATTTTCTTTTTCTTCTTCGGTTAATTTCTATTTCTTCTATTTGTGACTATCAGTGACATACTGACTGCCATACTTTATTGCATATTTTAAGGGGACCAAACCCTTTAGAATTTTCAAAAAACCAAAATTTTTCTTCTCTTATATTCCCAAAGTATAATATATTAAGACATTAAGAGTATACAGGTAAAAGGAAAAACTGAAATATTAAATAATATTTACGGAATTATCGTAAATAGTCGAGAACGCCTGGATCTGCATTATAAACTTTACATAATAAACCTAAGATGATTTAATTTTAATATCAAAATATCTTGAAACTGCATTTTCAAAAACTGCTCGTGCTGTAACCCAAAAAGTTATTTATCGATGTGGCTCAAATTTTAGGACGCTTCTGGCTATATTATTATCGGAAGGATAAACCTGAAGTTTTAATGATTTCGCCTAAATAAATTATTTTTTTGGGGTAAAAATTGTTGAAAAAATAGTCGAATATTTGACCATTTTTTAGTTAAAATTTTTCATTTTTGATTTTATACTTTTTTATAATTTTAGAAGTTCATCCTATCCGTCAACATGTACATAATCGAAAAAAAATCTGTTTATTTGTATCAGATCAATAGAAAAGAAGCGATAAATGCAGCACTTTTTGATGCCACGTACAAGTCGCCTGAAAGAACACTCTACAGAACTGCCATTTTGTTAAAAACTATTTAAAAAATTTTTTTTTCTGTACTTTAATACTATAACAAAATGATGTTGAAACTTCAAAATGATGTGATTATTTTTTTACCTGTGAAAGAATTCCCAAAGAATGACTTATTTCCGAGCATTTAAAGGGTTTGGTCCCCTTAATTTGACTGACAGTGATATACTTCATTTTATCCAAACCTGACCGACTGACAGTAATTCCTTAACCTAATAGTATATTACTGGCCGAGCATCGAAAATGATCCGTTACTGGGCGAGCAGTTATATTAAAAACCTAGCGTCAGCGAGCTTTTTAAAGCTGTAAGCCCACTAAGATCATATTTCCAGGAGAGGTAAGTATACTTTTTTATCGGAAAACATAAAATTATTTATTATATCAAATATAAAAAATATTATTTAAATCACAAATCGTAACAGATAAGACGAATTAAAACAATGTCATTAGAGCAACACTTTATAGCGAAATGTATTAAGGCAGTGTTCTAGTCTAGAGCCATAATTTTAAGTGTTTTTTTGAGCTCGATAAAAAAGAAACAAACAATATTTTTACCATTTATTTTTTTACAACATATTTATTAATTGATATTTTGGCAATCTACAAAAAAAATTTGAACAAAAAAAATGTTAATTAAGCGACTTATCAGCTAGTAAAGTTGAGTATAAAATAAAAGTGGGGTGTGCTGGTTGACACGATTGCAACCCTTCTGGTCATTTGAAATAAAATTAGAAAAAGATTCATTATTAGTAAGAATGTCGTTATATCCCCTATCAAAATGAAAACTGAAAAAAAAATTTTCGCAAAACGGCAGCTGTCTGAAAACAAAAAACAGTTTTTGACTCGTTTTTTCCCATCATTTTTAATTTTTTAAAATAGTTAGCAAAATAATTTTGGTACAAAAGTGGTAGGGACAATAAGCAGATACATATTGAAGGTTGGTACAAAATTTGAAGTAACTCAATTAAACAAAACTTGAGATATCATGTCAGCCATGTTGAAAAATGTCGTTTTGAAATGAACTTGTACCTACCATAATCGTAGACTTTTAAAAGCTAGACTGAGCTGAAATGAAAAGTAAACACGAAAATATTTACGATTTTTAAGTGTTTTGGGTTGACCTATATTTGTACATTTATATAATTCATAACTGAAATGGTCACCTGTCAGGCATTGCCCCATATGCTCCGGCTCGAAGCGTTTACAGTGCGTCACTAAAATAGCTATAACTACTTCAATTACTGGAATTTTAAAATTTTCTTTCGAGGATATGTTCTTCAATGTCTAAACTTTAAGAATAGGCAAAAAACAAGAAATTGATTTCTTCAAAATTCTGGACTAGATCATTTTTTACAATGCAAATGTAATTTCATGCAGAAGTGACAGAAACGACCAATAATGAAAACACATTACCAGTCGGTTTTACATTACTAGTCGATTTGTGAGCTGACTAGGAATGCTTCGCTTTGGCTTCCGAGCGGACAAAATATATATTTTTTTTAATATTGAACATTATAAACGTGTAGGTCCCTACATAAATTATTATTATCTTAAATTATTAAATTTTCTACATTATTTTACCAAAAATTTTATAAACTCCATTTTTAGATTACTAATAATTCCTAATATAATCTTTAATAATCTGGGGACTAAATTGGCCATCAGCATTTCATTAAAATAGTATTTTTATTACTATTGTTATTATTTATTATTGTTGTTAAATATTAGTTATTGTTATTTATTGCTGTTAATATTATACCACCTACCACCTACTCTATAATTTGAATTTATTTAATATTGTATCAATTTGAGTTTAACATACCTACTCCCTGGCTGGGTAAATTAACCTAGTCGGGACAGAGGAAAAAATCCTAATAAATAGTTTTAACTTGATAATTTAATTATAAACGCGTAGTTTATAAATATAAATAGGATTTTATCTTTAAACGATAACGATAAATTTAATGTAGTATTAAGTTTTTATTATTAAATTATTATTAAAGTATTAAAACACTAGTAATAAAAAAAGTGTTTGCCAATTTCTTAATTGCGAACACTTTTGAACAGTGGCTTTTACCATCTAGAACAGTACCTCCTTGTACATCATTAGAATTGACGACTGACCGAGCGGAATCAGTGGCGTGTCGTGCCTTTTAGGGCGGGGGGGGCAAACCATTCTTAGGGGCGCAAATATGTATGAATTTCAAATTAAACATTTTTTTTAACACATAGGTTTTGAAAAATAAAAATAACAAAGTAATGCACACAATTTGCTTTTGCCAAAATGCTTTTCCTGAAAATTCGAAGCAGCTCAAAAATTTTAAATAATCTAAGCGATTTATCAAAAAAAAATTTATTTGGCACTGTTTCATATGCTTTTTTGGGTTTTTGTGCTTTAATTTGAATTATCATGCTTTTTGTGCTTTTTTTTTTAATTCTTATACTTTTGAAGACAAAATATTACAAATTATATTCGTTTGCAATAAGCCGATTTACGATAGGTGCCTACCTAATTTAATTACCTACCTGAAACAGGCAGGTGCAAACAATATCATTTTTGGGGTTTCCCAAAATTTCCGGGCTTATAAAATTTGTAAAGATAACGGTTTTGAATAGAATAGAATTTGGTTTTACCAAAATTATTTTTATTTTGATTTGGCATGTGGCAAGTTTTAGGATAGGATTTAGTAATACTGGTGATAACAATTAAATAATTTATGGTGAGTAAATAAATGACAGTGAAAACTTGATAGTTTATTACCGAAGTTTTACAAAATGTGCTTTGTTTGGGGCGCCAGGGCGGCACTATAGACAGGGGCGGGCTAGCCCCACGGCGACACGCCACTGAGCGGAATGTAACTTTGTAATCAAATAAAGAAAATGTTAGAACAAGGTATAATTCAAGATTCTAGTTCTCCTTTTTCTTCACCAGTTTGAATCGTACACAAATAACTTGATGCTAGTGGAAAAAGGAAATGGAGGGTTGTGATTGATTATAGAAAATTGAATGAGCAAACTGTCGACGACAAATACCCTATTCCCAACATCAAAGACATTCTAGATAAGTTAAATGTCAATATTTTACGACTTTAGATCTAACATCAAGATTTCATCAAATCGAAATGAATCCCGATGATATTCCTTAAACAGCTTTCTGGGTCAAAAACGGTCACTACAAATTCCGTAGAATGGCTTTTGGCTTAAAAAGCAAGCTGGCTACCGTTCAAAAAATTATGAATAATATCCAAATTTAAAATAAAAAATGTTTAGTATATCTAAACGACATTATAATATTTTCCGACTTCTCGAATATTATCGTAAATTTATCAAAGATTTTGCAAAGTTGGCATCATTTCAACAATTTCTTTAAAAAAGGGAAAAGAAATTAAAGACTCCCGAATTCATTAATGCATTTAAGTTTTCAAAAGATTCTAACCAATGTCTCCCTCTTTTGCAATGCCCAGATTTTTCTAAACCTTTCATTTTAACTACCCATGCTTCAAACGTGGCAAAAGGAGCAATTTTGTCACAAAGACCAATTGGATCAGATCGGCCAATAGGATACGCTTCACGTACTTTAACAGAAGCCGAACAGAAATATTCAACGATTGAAAAAGAACTACTAGCATTTATTTAAGCAACTAAACATTATAGACCTTATCTTTATGGCCGAAAATTTACCATCGTAAGGGACCATAATCCACTTACGTGGCTTTTTAGCCTAAAGGAGTCAAACACTAAATTAGTAAGGTGGTTATTAAGACTACAAGACTAAAGACTGAAATGAAAATTTAAACTCAAAAACGGATGCTCTTTCTAGGATAAAAATTAACGTTTTAGAAACCATTGACGCTAAATCTATTGTCTATTTCTGTTTAAACCTATTTATGTTGGCACGAAAATTCTATTATAACTTCGCCTTTTGCCGAATGCGTCGACTGGAGTGGTCGCTGTAACGATAGATCACCGTAAAATTAGTATTTGAGTCTTTAATTGAGATATTTTCGATTATATTTGTGAATAAATAATTTGATTTCTTTAGTACCATTTTTAGGATCTGTCAGTCAATTATTGATACCACGAATTAAACTTCTTTCTATAGACTTAGAAAGGCGACAATTTTCTGAGCATTAAAATAATTATTGCAGATTTTCTACTAGTTTTTGGGAAAACGTTAATTTAGTGTATTTTTTATTAAAGAACATTTTCTGAATTTACTAAAATTAAAAAATGATTAGTCGCGATTTAGCAAAATTATCTTTGTACCCTTACAATATATCTTTACAAATTACCCTAACAGAAGATAAATAATACTATCTTTTTATATTGAAATTGTAAATATTATTGTCTGATGAATTCCATTTAAAGTACAAGTAGCGAGTACCTTGGAACCTACATACTTATCAATTTATCATTGTCTCTCCGTTCTAAAACATAATAATAATGCATTATACTTAATTATACTACATTATAAACAGTATAAATAGATTTATATATGTTCTGGCGTAACCGGGAAGCCGATTCTGTATTTTAATATTTGTACGATTGGCGTTTTCATATTTAGGCGCTAGAATTGTTCTCTGGCAAAACCGAAAATCAGCTTCACAAGTGCTGAGTCGATGATTTTGTGGATCAGTTTGTGAATCAGGCCCTGATGCCACCTTATCGAAGACTTTTGCGACATCGAGGAACATTGCTCCCGTTGCCTGTTTTTTGTTCTAGTGCAACGTGATGTACTCCACTAGCATCAGCACTTGTTATGTGGTGGAGTGACCTGCCCGAAAACCAAACCTTCGTTTGGAATAGAGTGGTTTTTGGCTAGGGCATAGTTGAGTCTCGCTCTATTGATTTTCTCGACGAGTTTACCTAGGGAGGGGAGCAGGCTGATAGGTCTAAACGAGACAGGCAGTCTTGGATTATGCCCAGGTTTACGTAGCATGGTGACATTATCCACCTTCCAACGACCTGGAAAGTGCTTGAGTCTGGTTGCAATACGTCATTGAGGCTGCACGTAATTGCCGCCACCCCCGTTCTGGGCAATTCCGAGATGACCCTGTTCGAGATTACGTCGGGTTCAGGAGCTTTTTTCATTTTACGTTTTTGATTAGGCAATTTACCTCTTGCTTGGTGGTGGGTTCTAATTCCTTGTCATCTGGGTTTTTCCCCTCTCTTAACCATTCCTCAACTTCTGCTTCTACCCTTTCCGTGAAGTCGGAAATGGAGCCGTCAATAGGGATTGCAAAGATAGGGGCAAGATGCAAGAATCTCAAGAAAAAATAGAAAATAAGGGGCCATCCATAAAGTACGTCACACGTTAATGGGGGGGGAGGGTATCACCGAAGTGTGACATCGTGTGACAAGGGGCATGGGGGGGTCAATACTTTTGTGACGTCACATGTTAAAATTTAAAATACTAAAGCGCAGTTTGGATGTGAATTAAAAATTTTAAAAATTTACGAACTTGATCTATATTTATTAATAATTTAGCATTCTCGCTATGCGATAATCTCTCATGCAACGTCATTTAAGTTCTAGAGCGGCGTTGTAATGCAAGTGAGACACTCAAATTCACGAGAATTTTGAATGATAAGGACTTTATGTTGATTTTATTAGATTATTATTTAATAAAAATAAGTAAAAAATGAAAATAGCTGTTTTCTCTCGATTATTTTTAAATACATACATAAATTTAAAAAATGTGTGACGTCACATCAGGAGGGGGGGTTTATAAAAATGTGACAACCTGTGACAAGGAGGGGGGGAGGGGTTCAAAAGTCCTAAAATTCGTGTGACGTACTTTATGGATGGCCCCTAATACGAAAACACTAAATAATAATACGAAAGACAAGAATGAGGGTTTTGCGAAATTAAATAACAAATTTGAAGTCCTCGAAATGAACGCGTAGATCAAGTCGAAACGGAGGTTAAAAATTTAAAAACAAATGTAGTTCCACGAGAGGAACTAACAAAAGCGTGTGAAAACCATACAGAAAGGGATGTACAGCAAATGAACACAGGAAAATCATGCATACTCTCTCCTATTTATGCTAGTACCACACGAAATACAGAAAACTTAAAAATACAAAATCCGGACGATTTTATTACCAGGATTATACAAAACATAATAGAGGAAAATAAGAAAATAACAAGAGAACTTGAGAAACAACTTTTAGCAAATAGCAAAAAAATTTAGAAAAATTTGACAAAAAATATAGGATGAATGAAGTTGAGTTAGAAGCGGAAAATGAAGATATAATAATAGAGAAAAGCGATTTGGATAAAATTGAACAGGAAGTAAAGAAACAAAAGAAGTAAAAATAATTATGCATAACGTTAAGGGTGAACTGGCAACTCCAATATTGGTACAAAAATTGATAAAATCAAATGGATTTGATATTTTATTTATTATTCTTGCCTTTGTAAACGAACATCCGCCTACAACGAAACTAATTTTATGGAAGTTCATCAGATGGAAACAATTTTACTTTCAGATTTTGTACCACAACTTGAATGATTTTTATTTTCAAACCATCGCGCGCTTATTTAACCATGGTTGTGCAAAGAAAAGCCAGAGAAGCAGATGTTGTGTTCCAAAATCCAATATTAGAATTTTGTTATGTTTTTTAAGATTTTGTATTTTGTAATGAGTTTTATTTTAATTTTATTTGTATTTGGGAATTTTGTGGTTGTGCCGCCGAATAGTTGAGCTAGTTAGCTGGATAGTTGGATAGTTGAGCAGGGGTCCGCGTCATGTTTCTTGGGGGTTTGCGAACCCACGGCATAAAAAGAAAAAATTTTTTTTTATTTTTTTTAATAAATTTTTTAATTTTTAATTTTTATTTTTGTAACTAGATTTTTTCTGGGAGTCCCCATGATACTAGTGTCTAATTTTGGGGGTCCGCAAGTTCGAGACATTTGGGAAACACTGATCTAGGCGGTTGCAGAATGGAGATGGCCTTTCGCGTTAACCTGAGTGGTCGCTTTTACGGGCGGTCTCTGTGATTATTGTATTTGTTTCTTAATTTTGAGATATTTGAATTTTTGTGCATAGAAAGTTTGGTATAAAGTGAATAACTTCATTATTGATAATTTGGATTCATTTTTCCGTATTTTGAACGTTTTTTAAGAGAATTTGGATATAAGAAACAAGAGTAGTTTTGGAAGAAATAATAAATGGATTGGATAATTATAATATGGTAATTTTGATAATTATAATAATTATGGTAATTTGAAAATTTTATAAAATTAAAAATTAAAAGACAACGAAGCGAAAAAGATAAATAGTGACGTGTGGTTATCGCGCACGTTTTCGTTTCCATTAGAAATTAAAGTGTGGATAATATTAATAAGTTTTATTTAAATAATTAAATTATCTTAATAAGAATACTGAATAATTTGTAAATAATAAAATATCACTACAATATAAAGTAAGGGATGGGCGGAGCCAACTTTATGAAAGTACAAGCCAATCGAATAGTTTGTTCCAGTTTTTCGTGAATTTTGGCCGTATTTTTAAATGATCCATAAAATTTTATTTTTATATTTTTATTTTACGCCTTAAACTACAATAAAGTCATTAGAACATTTTTAAAATCATGGGCCCAGTTAGCGTACTATACCCGTGTTAGTGTATGTTGGTTTGCAATATACCTAATATGTACTAATTTATTATAAGTTTGTTTATATTATGTCTTTCTATAGTCAGATCTAAATAGTTGAGTTGCCGTTCTTGTTCTACTTCCATTGTAAATTTAATATTGTTTTCTAAAGTATTTATATCATAACAAAATATAATCAGTAATTATCGATTAGTAGAAATTGCACTATATCTAATTTATGTATTAGATAATAAAAGTCATTAAGTAGGTACTTAGTAGTTGCTTATCATACTCAAGAATAATACGATAATATGCAGCGACCTGAGTTTCGATATTATGATATAAATGAACTCATGTTTTGGCAGTGGCGCAATTCGGGGGTAGCGGTGGCCACCCCAGAGAATTGTCAAACTCAGTATTTTTCCATCCCAGAATTTTGAAGTAGAAATATCAATAATTTACAAACAATTTTAAAATAAAATTTTACAAGTGTGGAATTTTATTACTAATTAAGCGTTATTTAGCACAGAAAAATAAATTGTTTATTGGAAAGCCCGTCCACGGACGGGCCTCTAGAACCGATTAGTTGGAAACTCGATTGATGTGCAACTCGTCCCAGGGGGAGTATCGTCGTCGGTACTTTAATATATTTTTTGGTTGGTAAAAAATGACACGCCGTAGCAGGAGCAGCAGCGAGCTGGCATTTTATGTGTATTAAGATAACCTCCGGAAGTGGCAAAAGGCAAAACCGTTGCCGCACAAATGTGTTTTTGTGGTGAAAATATAATTTCCTAAATAATCCGCGTATAAATTTAAAAATTCAATTTTAAAAAACTTTAACGTTAACTTAAAAATAGATAAGCGTACTCATGTGGCGTTGCGTCAAAATTAATTTTTTTGTTTATTTAATTTTAATTTAAAATATTACAAGTATTAATTACTATCCTAATTTCATTATGAGTCAAAATCTTTCAATTAAACCTTATTTTCTTTTTCCAAAATTTAACCCCAAGAATTAATTGCATCGAGATCATCCAATCTCTTCTAAAAAAATTCTTAAAAATTCTCTAAAAATTTCAGAGATTGGATTCATTACACGAAATAAAGCAGATACAAGAGAAACTCATGAACACTGAATAGAGATGCACTTGCTATTTTTAGACTTTAGACAGGCTTTCGACTCAGTAAAGAGATATCAACTAATAAGCATCATGAAGGAATTTAAAATACCATCTAAACTAATAAGGATAATTTCGATGATTATGTGACTATGACACAGTGAGAAAGTTGGCTGGAGAAACAAGCAGGAATGCCCTGTCGGCAGCGCTATTTTACATTGCACTACAGAAGTATTGGGTACACATATAATAAATAATGAAAACCAAATGATGGCCTATGCGGACGATGTCGATATTATGCCAAAAACACAAGAAGGTTTCATACAAATACATTAAGAACCATAAAAAGAGAAGCAAACAGAATCTGACTAAGCATATACCAGGAGAAAAGGAAATACATGAAATGCACAAGAGAAAAGAACGATTTCAGACCTGATCTGTAATAGTTGACGACGATGTATTTATTTCAACACGTGCAAGACTTCAGTTATATTGGTGCACCAATTAATAACAAGAATAACAAATATGATATGACATTGATAAGACCAGTACTTACTTACGCAGCTGAAGTAACGTGCATCGCAAGATAAGAAAAAGATGAATTCCGTGTATTCGAGAGAAAGATACTAAGAACGATACTGGACTTTAAAAGAGATCACGGGGAATACCTAATTAGAACAAACACAAAAATACTAGAGAAAATGAATGAAGAAGACATTGTGAGATGTTCCGGGTCGCTTTGACAAACGCTGTACTCACTAAAATTATTCCCTTAAATCGCTCCTACTCGGCAAAGTGCACTACCAGGAAGGGGGATTTTTGTGTTATGTAATTACTTTGTTGACGAATAAAACTTATCAATTGATCATAAATTGGCATATCTACAGTCTTGAAAATAATTAATTTAGTCAATTCAGTCTCTTGAGATAACTTTGACATTACCCAGGTTGGTGATAATGTAATCAGCAAGGTTATGAATTGCTTCGGTATACTCTTAAACACGGCCGTAGCTATAGCTTTTGGATGGGGGGGGTGACACTGCACTTTTTGTGATTTTGAAATTTTATTATGAATTCCACGGTCTATTTACCTGTTACTGTGGGTATTCGACTAATATTCGCGTTGTTGCTTAGGTTAAGGAGGGTATCCAGACCAAGCTCCAAGCCTGGCCCTATTTTTTATCAAACGTTGCTACATCCTGTGAATAGCATAATGTATACTTTATGAGGAGCATCCTCAAATGACAACGCCACGAGCCACCACTGCTTTAACACAGATAGTCTATATTGTAAGTTATATTTTGGTGATTAACAACCAAATTTTTAAAAACAAATTTATTCAAAAATAATAAACTAATACTAAAACTAACATCATTAAGCGCTACAAAAATATTTTCAAGGCTAACTTATTTTTCAATACTTGAGATATTTATAATAATTCCATAAATTTAGATTCAGCATTTCACGCAGTAAGTAAGTTCATTGAAATTGAACGAAAATCATGTTGTTAAAATATGATACTTACTTACTGGTGATTGCACTTACATAATTCAACAAAGTTATGAGTAAAATATGTTTATATGTTTCGAATTTATGAATTTCATCAGGCAGACCTAGAAAAGCTAAAATGCCGAAAATACCGAAAAGCTAAAATACCGAAAATATCGTTATGTCGTCTAAGTAGACTAAGCAAGTTTCGTTTTGAATCCCCTTTAAAATATTGTCCATTACTCTTTGGAAGGTTCCTGGAGCATTTTTGAGTCCAAATGCCATTCAAAGAAATTCGTAATGTTCATTTTTAACAGTAAACCCTGTTTTTGATATGTCGTTCGGGTTCATCTCGGTCTGATGGAAACCAGAGGCTAAGTCCAAAGTTGTGAAGTATTGGCATCTTCCTAATTTGTCCAAAATATCAGTGATTATAGGTATGGGATATTTATCGCTTACGATCTTTTCGTTCAATTTTCGGTAGTCTATAACGACTCTCTATTTCTTCTTTCTACTGGCGTCCAATTTTTTGGGAATCACCCAAACCGGCGATGACCAAAGTGAATTAGAATTTTGAATAATTTTTTGGTCTAACATTTTTTTTATTTGACTTTGAACTTCGTTTTTATGTACGTATGGATGTCGATAAGATTTTGTATAAATTGGGGTTTTATCTGTTAATTTAATTTTGTGGGTGATTTGGTTTGTAAATGTCAAAGGTATGTTTTCGCAATAAAATATATCTCTATATTCATAACATAATTTTCTTATTTGTTCCCGTTCTTCTTGGTTAGTGTGATCTAAACGTAAATTTTTTAAGTTTGCCCTTAGGAGGTTATCCTGAATTTCGTTAAGGTCATCATCAGTCTCCATTTTTTCAATAAAATTAATTTCTGTTAAATTTAAGGTTTCAATATCTAAAGGTTCATCGAATCGTAATGTAACCGATTTTTCGTTGGAATTCCTAATTTGATATTATGTAGTTACTGGTTTGAGTATAATAGGCCATAAAAAATTGTAATATACGAATCTTTTCTTGGGTTTATCCCGAAAGTGTTGATATTTTAGAAACAGTATAAAAGATGGGCTCTATTACAGAGTGAAATTACTATAAAAAAATTGAACCCTACTCGTTGGTCGTCAAGACACGATGTTCTGGAAGCTTTTCGTTTTTGATTTGTAGATGTTTTAAAAGCACTTTCAAAAGTTATTTTTATTTCTGCCAAAAGCTCTGAAACTAAGAAAGGAAGGATTATCTTGAAAAAATCATTTGGAGAAATTTGACACAGTTTTTTTAAATATTTTTAACAGCAAAATTCTAATAAATATTGTTGCTGTGTCTAAACTTCTGCAGAAGAAACAACAAAATATAAAGCAGACAGCTAAATTGTTTACTACATCTTATATGAAAACATTAAAAAAATGGAGGATGAGTTTTAATTAAAACAGAGGCAGTTGATTTAGCGAAGGAATGGGGAACTATTACTGAATTTAAAAAAAAGGAATATCTAGGCCAAAATTGTTCTTCGACGAAATTAATAACCACTACCAAAGTACCAAATTCAAACCAATGTAGACTGAATGTTTTTTTTTCAAAACTCTAGATACATATAATTAGTGTCCAGTTAAAACGTCGAAGGATATCGCTAAAATTCTTGCAGAATTTGAAAGAGGACACATTATAATGGAACGATTAAACTTATGGATGAACTCCAAATATCGAATAATATTTAGGAATGAATTGATTTTAAAGTTTGGATTTTTCGCATAAAAAGTACGTTAGCAATGATTTCTGTTGACGGTGCGTATGCTCCAAGTGGGTCCACGGACCACGGAAACTGGAAAGGTAAGGGGCGTGGCTTGTGTCAGTTGACTTGCACCCGTTCAGTGATTAACATCGTTGAATAATTTATAATTTTTCGAGTTCCAGCTTTAATTACTTTAAAAAAAACTAAATTTAAATTTTTTAATTCATTCTGATCATAAAAGGAGCCCCAAGCAGAACGCGAAGGACGGCTTGCGCCACCCCTTGAAGCCTTCCGGCCCGGGCCGTGGCCCTCGTGGCCCTTAGGTAAATACGTCTCTGATGTGCTGCACGAAGTTATTGAAACAATCTTCAATGGCAAGGAGGAATTCATAACACCTAGCCGACGACAAAACCCCGTCAATGTCGCCAGTAGCAATTCCGCATCGCTGCAATCGAAACGTTTCCTAATGTCGTAGCTGCATAACCTATACCCATGACTATTACGGGATGTGTACTGAAAAATAATTTCACTTCACACTCGTATATATAAAGTAAGGGATGTTTTAATAAGTTCCCCCGCAATTTACGGGCTTTGTGGGCAGGGCCGTATCTGAGAGGATATTTTGGGGGTCCAAACCCCTTCCGAAATAAAGAGTGAGATAAAATCATAGAATCTAAAATATAATAAAAGATTAGCAGGATACCTGTGGCCCTTACCACGCGTAGATCTAGTGCCGTAACTAGAACTTTTGGCGCCTATGTCGAACTACGAAAACTGCGCTCCCCAAAGAGGGGTCCGGGGTTTCGCTGGAAATTTTTTTTTTGAATTTGGTGTAAAGCAAATTTTGAGATATTCTTTCAGTTAAAGTTTATTAAATTTAAGAAAACTGATTAAAAATTATTTTCATTAGCAACAGAATTTTCTTCATTCTTTTTGAACTAATTGCCCAAAGTAAATATTTTAATTTTATTAAATATTTAAAACTATGCGTCTATTTAAAAAATAAAGGCGCTTAATTTTTATATTTTTTTGCTGTTATAATAAAAAACTTAACGGATGCATGATATATTAAATAATACAATTATATTTATAATTTGAACTTTTGAATTTCGGCGTCTCTATTTAAACGGCGTCTCTGGGGGGCCCTATTCTCGAGCCCACTCGACCGTATTCGCACACGAATCATCTTATTTTCATATTATATAACGTCATATAACAATCATAACATATTTTATCATATTTTAAAAATATGAATTTTAACCAATCAATAATGAAAACCAAGAATGAGACTTCTTCATTCTTATTGTTTGATTGGTTAAAATATGTTATTCGGGTGCGAATACGGTCGAGTGAGCTCGAGAATAGGGCCCTTGGCGCCTATATTAAATACAATATTTATAAATTAAACTTTTGAATTTTGCCGCCTTGAAAATCTTAAAAATTTTTGCCTACGGCGCTATATGCTGGGGGATACCAAACCCCCGCAAGTTTCAAAGTCGCCACGGACTCATCATATCCTAGTTCCGGCTCTGGCCCGGGGCCCGCTTAGCGTATACTATCCCCACCCCCGCTGCTTTGGATATGCCATATCAGGATTATGTTTTATAAATAAACCCTGGTCTTATCGAGATAATCTAACTTGAGATTACGAACTATACACATATGTATATAAGAGGTAACTTAGAACAGGAAATTAACATACTATGGTCGTATAATATATGAAACGTTGCTTCAAATACAAATACTTATAAGTACTATCTACTTTTTCACAGTAAGTGTTTTATTATCATTATTTTATTTTTTTTATATCATCAGTTTTGTTTTAAATCGTCTTTTAAATTTTAATGCCCCGTTAACTTTTATTATGAAATTAGCTCTTAAAAGATAAAAAACTAATCGAACTTTTTAATTCAAATATTGCAGCACACAAACCGACACATAAAATCAATACTAAAGCTGAATACTCGATGGTGTTTCTTACCCAAAATGCAATTCGTGATTTGGCGAATGTTCGTTTTTTTTTAAATAATAATAATGATAATTATGAATTTATTAAACGTCTGCAATAAATACATAATAATATAGAGAATAGGTTTATTTTGTGCCATATAATTTAATGAGTAGGGACTTTTAAGCATAGAAACTCGTGAAATTAGCGGTTAAAATAACTTAAAAAATTGCCATTATAGGCACTGAAAAAAAAATTTTCCAGAAATTGTAGTATAAATGTTTTATACATAGAACTTATTTAGACAATTTGTTGAAAGTTTTAGAAGACATTGTGGTAAAATTTCATTAAAATTTGTACTATAACAAAATAGTAATAATCATAACTATACATTTTTATTACAAAATTTACTACAATTTTGTGGAATGTTGTATCACAAAATATTTTTACAAAATTTTATAGAATATTACTACAATTTGTATATTATGTCACTAAAGTTTTTTCAGTGCATAATTCAAAAATTTATAAACTTATATACGGTGCTGAGGAAGACTACTTAATCAGAAACACAGTGTCTGCCGTTCATCCTTAATGATACAGCAGTGTTTGAAATTAAATTTTGCAAAAAACAGCAATGATTAGGGCGTGATTGAACAGAACACTGCGACAAAGATTTGGGAATCGCTAAATTGAATAATATTATCAGTAGATATTTAATGATAAATATAAAACGCAGTTCTCATGCATTGTTAATTCACCATACAGACTAATAATTGTTTTAATATCTGATAATACTTACTATCTAACAATAGGATAAGATATATAATATTATGACCCATTGAGGATATATTCAAATTAAATAGTACACTTTCCTCAATTATAAATTATTTTTGTTATTTTTTATTATTATAATAAAAGATACATATGTCATTTTTTTAATATTTTTTTTATTTTTTAAAATTAAAAAAAAGTTTTTTTTATAAAATTAATTTTATTTTAATTTAGTGTCAGCTTCATGGTTCTGAGATTACAGACCAGCTTGTGCTAACAGTTTTTTTTTTAATACTTTATCCGGCAAAATAGCAATAAACTTTTTTCAAAATCACCTTTTCCTTGTTCGAAGTTTATAATAAACAGTAGATCCTCAGTGCAGTGCCGTAAAAGTAGTAAAGGGTGGAGGAACTGTCGTTCACTTCTTATGTAAATATAATCTATATTTTTTTTATTATTTAAAGTTCATTCTGTATGACTTCCTCGGTTTAATTCTTTTTATTTTTATTGTAGTATATTCGTATTTACCTACGTGAATATATACGTTTATTTTATATACTTTCAGTGGGTGCATTTGAAATATTATATTTTATGCTAGAATTTACCAATATAAATATTGATTTTATGGCCATATTTTAATAAATATTTGTTGTAGTAGTATCTTTCTTGACATTGCGTAATATTGCACTTATCGCAAAACAGATAAAAAATGGTAGATACTATTGAATTTTTTACCTGTTTTCATGAGCTATCCTTGTCATTGCAAACAGGGCCGTATTTGGACTAGATTTTCGAGAGGGGTTTTAAAAAATTAATAGTTATTTATATACCAAGTACAGCATTGACGACTTGTATTGCAACCCTAAAATTAGATTGCAAAGTAGATTTCTAAAAATAGACTTATTATCTTTATTGATTAAGTATATCTGCTATGATAATAAACTCATTTCATTGCTCATAATAAAACAACATTTACCTTTTGAAATAATAATTTAAATTTTTTTAGGTTGCGAAAGACAACTAATAAAAATTAGTCATCAATTTCCTCTCAACAATTTCAAACTTTCATATAATGTTCTGTAAGCGTTATACTGTGGTAATATTATTATATTATAATATTATATCATTGACATCGCTAGTGGATACCGCCAGCACAACAAAGGAACTATGCAATATTTTTAACGATATCGGTAGTCCCAAATTTGAAATTAAGTGTTATAATTATAAAGACGCTTTGCGTTTCAACGTCTCACTCACTGCAAACATAAGGACCATCAAATTTATAAACAATAATATAAACACATTGGATTCTTTATCTTTTCCCAATCGGTCCGAAGCAATAGAAAGACTCTTTTTGAACGCGAACAACATAAAGGAACTTCCTCCAGGTGTTTTAAAAAATTTTCCTAATCTTCAAGTTCTTGATTTAACGGAAAACAATATATCAGAGTTTCATCCCGACGTATTTTTGCAAAACAAACAGTTACGTGAAATTTACTTAGACGAGAACAATTTTGAAGTTTTAAAATTGGAGCCCTTTAGAAATTTGGTCAATTTGAAAAAAGTTTCTTTGGAAAAAAATCATTTGGAGGGTTGCAAGAAGGAAACTTTAGAAACGTTAGAATACTTTAGAAAAAACGGTATTGGTACAGACGTACCAAATTTATGCATACCAATAAGCGCCGATAAGGTGAATGTAGAAACTTCTCCTCAGCTGAAGAACATAGACGCTGATTTAACAAAAGAAACTAACCTTAACGTAAACATAACCTCAGATTTTGAAAAAAAAATTACTTTTGGAACCCTTGTTCTGGATAAAAAACACTTTTATTTATTTGAAGGATTTATTATTGCATCTGTATCTGCCGCAGGACTTTTAAGTTTTATTTGCATTATTCGTAGACATAAAAGGAAAAATAATAGAAGATCGAGAACGTATTCGGGAGTTTCACTTATTGACCAAGAAGAAAGTGGATATTTAACACCAAAAACCCCTAATACTATTCCCACATATTTAGAAATTCTTGAGGAACTTGAGAGAACTTCAAGAAAATCAGAACAATTTCCAAATAATTGCAGACTACATCCGAAAATTCATAAAAATGTAAGTTTTGCAGTTCAGCGGTCCCAAAACGGTTATTTATGAAGAAATTACTAATATTTTTTATTTTAGAATCACATTTATGAAGAAATTAAGTTACCTCGTGAAAATCAGTACGAAAGAATTCGCAAATAGGAGAATTCTTTGGTTGCCACCATTTAGTGCATACGGTACTGATGAAGACTAATGAGTCGGAAACACAATAAGATGTCTACCGTTCACTTTTTTTTAAAGCAGAAAACTTTAAATAAAGGTTGCTGTAATTTCTTTTGCCCAGTTAAATGAGGGAATCGTTTACGTTGGGGGTCGTGCAATTTATCATTCGCACCAGGTATAGGTAACACCGCCTAGTTACGATACTCTTCGTTTATACCGTAAAATGGTGATAAAATCGACAAATTTTTAATTCAAAATACAAATTATAATAATATAATTATTCACAAAATTAATTAAAATTAATTAAATTAAATTATCTTCATACAATTAAAAAAACACTTATTGTTGCTTTGCTTCAAGAAATTAATTTATTTAAAAAAGTTTTCAAGATCTGCTAATATTAGACTTAAAAGTCTCCAGGGATTAAATAAAATTTTAATTTCAATAATAAATTATAATATTTTAATAAAATAAACGAATTTTTTTATTTTTATTTTCAACCAGATTCGATTTGTAGCATCATCAGGTAATTTATTATAATATGAGTGGTCAGTCGTTTCTGAAAGTCATTAATTATAAATATTTACAGTTACATAAATAAACCAGATAAGATGTAAATATAATTTATAAATTTTCACATTTGTATTTTATTTAAAATATTAATAAAACGGCTTTCAGGAACGACTATAAATTTCCTGATAATACTATAAAACAAAACCGGTTGAAAATAAATATAAAAATACACAAGCACATTCGTTTATTATTTGAAAAAAAAAGTTTTCATTTTTATGTTTATGCCAATGTTCACCCCGCCGGTTGATTTATTCCCATTTTACGGTACAACGTCAACTTTGACAATAATCTCTAAATTTTGATAAAATTTTTGTTGAAAGTTGAGATAATTTTGAGTAGATTAATAAAATGTTGGCAAAAATTTCTCTCGAAAAGCTTGTTTTAGATTATTGGGCATAAAATTGATGCTAAAAATTGTTTGAAAAAATTGATGATGTTCAAAATATGAAAAACTGTTTAGTACCTTCAAAATTTTATTTGTTTTCAATTTTTTATAGTGTGGCCATGATAAGAATTCAATTGTTTTATAATTCTATTTATTGTTTTGCACAGTTAAGTTAGTGTAGTGGAGAAGGATGAGATGGATGCTTTGTATGGCACTGTGGTTTAGATTTCACGTAACCCTGCAAGTTCTTTTGTTTACAATTTTAGTTTTCGGGAAGACGATTGGACGAAGTTTGGACGTTGAAAAAGCAGGAACAACCAATGAGTGTGTGGGAACGAAAGATATTGAGAGGAATATTTGCAGGAAAGTATGTAGAAGAAAGATGGTTCAGGAAAACCAACCAAGAAGTATACCATGAAGCTACCATTATTGGAGATATTAGATTTTCTAAAATAATATTGTTAATATTAAAAAAAACTATGTGATGCAAATATGAATCACGGCGCACTTAGGGTTAAATGTAAACAAGAACCTACCGCTTAATATGAAATCTAAACTACAGTACAAAAAATAATATTTCCACAGGTATATTTTCAGGATTGACTCACGAAGAGATCTCCTCCAGTGTAACTCTAGGATCAGATCAAATTTTGCTGGGCTCAAAAGGCATTAAAATTTAGCAAATTTTTTTAAGTGATAAGAGCAACTGTTTTTGAGAAATTATCGTTTAAAAGTGTTTATTTACAATACTTCAGCTAGTTGATGTAACAATAATTCACAGGTCCAAGTGAACTGGAAGGATCAGGTTCGGTTCTACGCAAAAGTTTGTTTTCAGATATTTTGGAATTCACTGAAAAAGAAATCAATGAAGAAAATCAAAGCCAACCTGGTTTCGATTTTTGTTGCATAAATTAGCTGAAGTATTGCAATGAAAAACTGTTAAACGCTATATTATCTGAAATAGTTGCTTTGTAGCACTTAAAAAAGATCATTTTAATTTTAGAGCTCTTTCAGCATAGCAAAGCTTGCATCCACATTGTTTTCAAGGGTAATATAATAAGATCTTATGTTAACCATAAAATCAATATTTTAGAGAACCCAAAAAATGCACATCAAATTTTTTTTAGAACTAAATTGTTTTTAAGATACACTGTAAGTAAAATTATCTTAACTTAATTAAGATTAACATCGGCGATAATAATTATACTTACAGTTTATTTCATTTGTGAAAACTTAAAAAACTTTTTAGTTTTAAAAAGAATGCTTAAATTTTTTTGATTCTCTCAAATATTGACAATTTTATAATAGTATATTGTGCAACGAGTACGAGAAGCTGTGTCAATTGCCCACGAGAGCGAAATTGAGCGCTCGTCGGTAATTGACAATTTTATTACTAATGCAAGATAAGTTCTACCTTGGCGTTTATTTTAAATGCAAATTTTTAAAATAATATTTTAGAGTGTTTGTATTTAAGAATTGTATATGTGTTTTATAGTTAATATTTAACAAATTAATACAAATTAACGTGTGCCAAGTTAGAACTTATCCCGCGTGTGATATTTTTGTTATATTATTTAATATTTTTAATAAAACATTATAATATTATTTATTAATTATATTATATTAATTATTAATATTATAAACTTAATTAGGTGGATATATTAATTATATTAATTAATTTATTAATTATTATTTGCTCTCATATTAATTTGTTCATCAATTGTTAATCAAATACTTTTATTTAATATTTATTTTTTTACCATACAATAAATTGATTAATTTGAAAATTTAAATTTTTATTTGTCCGTTGCCAAATTTTCATGTTCAATGTCAGTTGATTTTTAATATCCAAATATTCCCATTCAATTCTCGTCCTTGCCACTAATTATTTTTATTTCTTTTCTTCTCAATCCCTCACCACTCTCTCTTTCTTGAATTTTTTGATAACCCTGTTACTTTTTATTTTGTGTTGTTGGCGTACCTTCGTGTTTTTATTACTGTTCGTATCTCCGACATACCATTGCACAGTGAAATAAATTCATAAATTTCTGGCCAAAAGTAAAATTGCACGATTTTAGCAACTTTGCAAAAAGAGGTAAATATCCAGCTTATCAGTAAGGGTAGACCTTGAACTTCAAAAAACTGAAGAAAATTTACCCTCTGAACTTTAATTTGACTAAATAGCGATGTCCCATACAGGAAATGGTAAGGGCTATATTATATATTAGGGGTCATCCATAAAGTACGTCACACGTTAATGGGGGGGGAGGGTATCACCGAAGTGTGACATCGTGTGACAAGGGGCATGGGGGGGTCAATACTTTTGTGACGTCACATGTTAAAATTTAAAATACTAAAACGCAGTTTGGATGTGAATTAAAAATTTTAAAAATTTACGAACTTGATCTATATTTATTAATAATTTAGCATTCTCGCTATGCGATAATCTCTTGCGAAAAATAAATTTAAAAAATGTGTGACGTCACATCAGGAGGGGGGGTTATAAAAATGTGACAACCTGTGACAAGGAGGGGGGGAGGGGTTCAAAAGTCCTAAAATTCGTGTGACGTACTTTATGGATGGCCCCTTATGTTACGGTCAATGATGACAACTCAGCCATTGACTGGGACATTAACTGGGCATTGACGTCAACGCCAGGCCAATGACGTCACTGACCGTGCATTTTGGGCGATGTTGACATTTAAAATTTCATATGTGGTTTTTACATCATTGTCCGGGCAATGACGTCATTGCCCAATACAGAGCGGGCGATGATGAAACTACTCTTTTTTTTATTTGATTTATTATTGGTTCAGCTAATACATGCTATACACAATACTTATAACAAAATTACAGGTTTAACATTAACTAATAATTTAATTTTTTAATTTTTACGGTAAGGAATGCTGTGTGGCAAAACTGCTATCATTTTAGTTGGCGGTTTGATTTTTTATTCCATCAGAAAGTAACGTATTTAATGTGCTTTTACAATTAGTACTAGTTATTAAGAGATTTGAGATAAAAGATTATTAAGAAGAGCTATTAAGAGAAAAGTTAATTTTGTTGGAAAACATTAGTGATACTACCAAAGAAAACGAGATTACTCTTAGACAAGCTGCAGCTCAAAGCAGTGTTGTAGGGAGACAGGGTTACAAGCGTTGCAATGCAAGGGTGGATGTAAAATAAATAACAATAAATAAATATAAATGTAAATAACAATAAATGTGCACTCTCGTGTCAGAATAAAAATGATTAATTTAAAAAATTTAATTTAATTATTTTTTAATTTATAATTATTTTTAAAATTTTTGTTAATTTTTATTTTTTATTTTAATAAATGATTATAATACATTAGAATATTAGCGAAGTGTCACTTGCCAGTTGACTGTCTTGCTGTTCCTTATAGTATTTATTCTATATATCATCATTGTCCAATCCTTTTTGGTCAATAACGTCATTGACCGGCCAAAGACGTAAATATTACAATCAGATGAAAATATTTACATCATTGTCCACCTCTAACGGGCGTTGACGTCAATCGCCGAACAATGACGTTAATGGCCAACATAAATGGGCATTAACATCATTGTCCCATTTATGTTGGCCATTAACGTCATTGTCCGGCCATTGACGTCAACGCCCGATTTACATCATTGACCGTAACATATACACAATTGACTTTGTTTAGTATATGGTCTATCGCAATCAGAGCCAATCATAAAGTAAGCGATTTCAACGAATGAAATTTGACAAATTTAATTTTATGTTTCTATAACTTTTTAGTGCCACAAAGTTTCAAGATAATTCATAGTTTTTAAATATTGTATGAAGTGTGCCTTTGATGTTCTGTAATATTCAGCTGCCAAGAGGTGCCATTTTGTGAGTAATTTTTTTTTCAACATGCTCAGGTGCGTGAATCATAAATTGATTTTGCAGCGAGCTTGCAGCAAATTTTTATTTACGATATTTAAAAACTACCGATTTTTAATGAGAATATTTTTTCAATTATTTTTCCATCAATAATCAGATTTAATTCTAAAGGAATTAAAAATTTTATAATTTTCCTCGGCTATTTTAATTTTCACCCCCTAAAAACTACCCTATTTTAATAAAATGATTTTTTAAACTATTTTTACATCAATATTCAGATTCACCTCTATAATAGGAATTCAAGATTTTAAAATTATTCTTATAGTTATTTTAATATAACCCCCTAAAAACTACCCTATTTTACCATGTAATTTTTTTTCTATATATTTTCTTTAAAACCTTATTTTAAGTCTATTGTATAACTTTCAGAAGTTTGGCCAAAAATGTGTGAATCTGTCTCACTGTGCATTGGCTGGAAATATTTAGCTCTAACAAAAACACGAAGGTACGCCAACGAAAAAGTACAATTGTATAGTGACAGTGATCACTAAAACAAGCGTCGTGTGAGGTGGGCTTTAAGCTACCTCACAACTTATACGATTCCATATCAAAACGTCGAAAACAAAAACGTCGAAAACAAAAACGTCGAAGGCAAAACGTCGAAAACAAAAACGTCGAAAGTCAAAAACGACGAAAACAATAACGTCGAAAAGCAATAATGTCGAAAAACAAAAATGTCGAAATCAAAAAGGTTGAAAACAAAAACGTCGATAACAAAAACGTCGAAAACAAAAACGTCGAAAATCAAAACGTTGAAGCACAATTAATTATGTATGTCTGGTTTTCACTTAAAGTATGATTGGCTAAATTTTATTGCTATCTCTTACGTAATTGGTTAAAAAATTTTGTTACATTTTTTAATTATCCAAACCGAGTTCTTCATTACTAACAATGATATACTTAAACCTCAGAACCTCTGGTAGATTATTTTGAAGATACATGGATCGGCCGCCAGAGCGGGTTTACTAGACGCCCTCCAAAGTTTCCAATTGCACTTTGGAATTGTTATGAATGTGTCCTCAATGACCTGCCCAAAACAAACAATGCTGTGAAAGGATGACATCGAGCTTTCAGCTCTCTTTTGAGCTGCAATCACCCTTCAATTTGGAAGTTTATTGATGTTTTGAAGAAAGAACAGGGTATGAACGAGTTCAAAATACAATATATTAGCGGCCAATAACCACCCCAAGGACGAAAAAAGTATCGCGACGTTGCGGCTAGAATTAAGTCCATAGTACTATCGTATGGTGTGAGGGTAACCTGGATGACTATCTGACTGGTATTGCCTATAACTTTGAATTCCAGGATAGTTGATACAATCGAGTTTTTCTCTCTTCTGCTCTCTCCACATGTTCCAGCCATCCCAATCTCAGAGCCTTAACGTGCCTGACTATATCAGCTTCCTGCAGCTCACTTGCTATCTTTCTATTAATTTTTCTTCGATACTGTTCTTCATTCACCTTTACAGGTCTCAGTATTCTTGTCAGCACCTTTCTCTTAAATATTCTGAGTTTTTTCTTCTGCTTTTGTTAAACTGGTCAGCTCAATTCCGTATATTTGGTGGTAATTCTTAGTGCTCTTTATTAGATTTTCATTTTGCAGCAGGTTTTGGTTACCATAGAAAGTTCTACTTCTCGACATCACTCTATCCCTCACAATTTCTCCTCTGTAATTGATGTCATTTGCCTGTATTCCTAGGTAAGTATTTAATTTTTCTAATTTCTTCAAATGTGTAGTTTAGGATTCTTGTTACTTGTATGTCTTCTCTTTTTTCTCTACTACATTTCATAATCTTGGGCTTTTCTTCAATCACACTCAATCCTGTTTTGCAAGCTTCTCGTTCTATATCCTCAAATGCCTCTACTTTAGGGCTCTGTGTGTTCTTAATATTATAATTACATCATCGATGTATGACACGATCTGCACCTCCCGGATTATTATTATCGTTCCACTGTAGTTGCACAGGGTAGCCAACAACGCATTTCCCTGGTCTTACTCCGGAGTTGGTTTCAAAATTATCGGTATTTCCCATCTTGTTTCTTACTCTTGCTGTCGTTCTATCAAGAGTCGTTTGTACCAAGCCTATCAATTTCCTTGGTATCTTCTAATTTTCCATTTTTTCTATTAGTTGCCTTTTGTTTCTTCTTTTTAAATATACCATACCAAACTTGGCTAAAGCCAAGATGACGTACTAGGGAATTTAATTAATGGAGTGGTTTCCCGTTGCCTTCCTCACATCCCACAGATCTATCTTGGGCTTTAGATCACAGCAGCGTATTCGACTCTAGCAGGATTTGAACCGCGACCACCCGCTCAAGTCGGCCGGTGTAGGCTTTACGCCACACTGCTGAGCTTCTATTTACACGATCAAATACCTGCTTTAAGTCTACCAACAACATTTCAATATCGATGTCATAGTCGTGTATTTTCTCCATAATCTCTGTAACTATGAGCAATGCGTCCGTTATCGATCTTCCGGGATCTAATCCCTGCTGGTTACTTTTGCAAATTACTTGTAAAATTTTGATTTCATGTAAAAACCAAAGAGAAACTTTTTTGTCCTTTTCAACGTTTCCTTTTTGATGTGCTTTTTTATTTTTACCAGCGTTGCGTAATAATCACGACGGACCCAAAAAAGTTTCAAAACGTTGGAAACCAAAACTAAAGGTTAACAAATCGGAAGTTTTTTACAATCTCACGAAGATTACAAAACTCGAAAAATATCAAAAACCGAATGTAAGTAACGGAGCGGCGACGGCATTTTGCAAAAACTTTTAAACCCTTCCCGAAGGAAGTGGGAGTGACTTTTTAAACATTTAAGATTTTTTTGGTTATACACGTACGCACCCACACTCGCCTGCAAAATTGCTAATAATATCCTCGAAGTCTAGCTATTTAGATAACTTTTTCAAAAAGTCGTTCCTTCACCTT
Organism: Cantharis rufa; assembly: GCA_947369205.1. Classification (NCBI taxonomy): domain Eukaryota; kingdom Metazoa; phylum Arthropoda; class Insecta; order Coleoptera; family Cantharidae; genus Cantharis; species Cantharis rufa. The sequence goes on along the minus strand of OX376306.1, from coordinate 14,840,345 downwards.
TAAAATTGTTCACAGGTATAAAACTAAAAAAAAAATAGAAATTAAAAACCCATGAAGAAATATTATAGTTAGAAACAAAAGAAGGAGAACTTTTGGAGGCCCACAAAAGAGTTTTGGTGTTGTTTTTGTAAGTTTTTCAAATTTTCTCGTAGTCTTGCAGACTTTCTATGACCAGCCGTTTTGGTCATATATTTTGAGTTTCAAAGTGTACTTTGAAAGCAAATCACGCCTTTGAAAAAAGCGACAACCCTGGATTTTTTTTTAGATAAATTGAGGAAAATGTTGAAAGAAACACAACGAAACCAAAAAATCAAAATTCGTAAATTCGTCCCGTAAATAAAAAATTCGAAAACACGGGCCCCCACGTAAAATCAAAACGGGGTTCCTTTTTTAAGGTTTTTGATTTTTCTTGCCTATTTTTGCCTAAGAAATTGTTTTTTCTTGGATTATCTTCGGATCCTCTTTTGCCCTTTCTAAGAATATTTTAAAACCATATCAATATTTTAGAAAAACCCAAAAAATGCACACACACTTGTTAGAACTAAAATGTCTCCCATGTCCCATGACTCATTAAAATCAAAGAAAACCTAGCAGAATTTGTTAAAGTTTGAAAAATACACCTAAACTGGCATCAAAATATATTTATTTATCCCCCCTCTTAGCTTTATTGATCTCCTTCGAAAACTTTGCCTGGATCCGCCTTTGTTTTAACTCAGTGGCGGGGTTGTGAAGAATTTTGATGGTGAGGCATGAGTGTGAAATACAGAGGTTTGAGATTTTTAAAAATACAAATTATATTATTTTGGTGAGGCACTGCCCCCCCCCCTCCTACCTACCCCAACAAGCCGCCACTGCCTTAACCAAAAGATCAAGTTACCTTACATCAAGTTAGTAGCATTTTAACAGCAATGGTAGTAAAAGTATTTATATTTGCTGAAATTTATTAGTGAAAGTAGTATGTTTAATTTATTGTAAATAAATATTATCAAACAGAAATAAAATTTGTAATTGGAATTTCGTATAATATGCTTTTCTATAACATTTGCTATAAAACTGCTATAAAAAGCAATTGAAGGTTATTCACAATCAGTTAGTAATCGATTCATTACTAAACTTTAATAAGTTGGGAAATTTTCACTTTTCAACCAATGGAAAAATTTTTTGATTTATTTTTCGACCTGCCCGAGCCTGACTGAATTATTTTCTTAAAATATACTTTATATTATTAAAGTGAATTTGATTGTGACATGATTGAAAATATTTTTAACCGAATTGCCAAATCTGGCTTCATTATTTCCGTAACGAACGCCGCACTTTGTATATACTATAATTTTTATTCGCATAGATGTCGCGTAGATAGGGACAATGTGGGACAATGATAGATTTGACAGATGGTAAACATGTGGTATTAATCCAGAAAATCTTAGGTTATGTATTTTATTTTTTTGAAATTTGGTATGTATTTTTAAAAGTATATTCGTTCAACGTTCATTTTGGTTTGTTTTTAAGTATGAAGATTTTACCGATTTACTAAAATGTCCGAAAAGAAAAACGGCATAGACAACGCTTGGGCGTTAAAACTGCCAGAATTCAAACAAGAAGACAACAAGCATAGTTTATTGGAAGAGAGCAGCTTTGCTACTTTATTTCCACGTTACAGAGAACAATATTTAAAAGAAGTATGGCCTTTGGTGAAAAAGACGTTGAACGAACAACATATTGTTGCCGAATTGGATCTAATCGAAGGAAGCATGACGGTGAAAACAACACGTAAAACGTGGGATCCGTACATTATTTTGAAGGCGCGCGATATGATCAAGCTGATGTCGCGAAGTGTGCCATATGAACAAGCAAAACGAGTACTAGAAGATGAAATTTCAGCCGATATCATTAAAATTAGTAACTTGACCCGAAATAAAGAAAAGTTTGTTAAGAGAAGACAACGTCTCATAGGTCCAAATGGGGCAACGTTAAAATCGCTCGAAATTCTTACAAATTGTTATATCTTGGTGCAAGGACAAACCGTGGCTGCGCTGGGACCTTATAAAGGTTTACAGCAAGTCCGTCGAGTTGTGGAAGACACGTTGAAGAACGTTCATCCGATCTATAACATCAAAGCTTTAATGATAAAAAAAGAGTTAATGAGTGATCCTAAACTGAAGGATCAAAACTGGGAACGATTTTTACCAAAAATTGTTCATAAAAATATCAGTAAACGGAAACAACCTAAAAAGAAGAAGGAGAAGAAAGAATACACTCCGTTCCCACCGGCACAACCCGAAAGCAAGGTAATATTTCATTTGTTCATTTTTAAGATTTACTTTACATAAATTGTTACTTTTAGATCGATAAACAATTAGCTTCCGGCGAATATTTCTTAAATAAAGATGCAAGAAGGACGACAAAAGATAAAGAAAGGGAAGAAAGGCATGCAGAAGCTAAAAAGAAACGTGAGGAAAGGAGGCAGCAGGCATATGTACCTCCCGAAGAGAAACCAGCTCCAAGTACGTCACAACAAAATAAGATCGATGTAGAAGCTTTGAAATTGAAGGTGATGAATGCTACGAAAAAGAAGCCGAAACCGAAATTTTCAATGTAGGTAAAAGGAGGGATGATTTGTGTATATTTATTTTTATTGAATAAAAAAGTTACTGGAACGTTTCTTGTAGTAACAAATTTTTGATTTAAATTTAACTTTTTTAAATTGATTACCCTAACAGCTATTTAAAAATCAATTATTTACTCTATGAGGCTGATATATTTTTTAAATTAAAGGTAGTTGTTATTTTACAGTGCGCTCGATTTTCAACCCTTATCAGAGAAATTTTGATTATCTTAAAAGAATTATTATTTTCTAAAAGATATTTGCTCTATAATTTTTAGTTTTTAAACACAGATTTTTTGTCATGTAAGCATCGCTCTTAGGGCAATACTTATTAGACATTTTTTATTGGAAATTTCATTTCTTTTATTTTTATTTAAATATATTTTTCTACTTCCGAGTTACAGTAACTTAAAAAAGACTGTTAAGATACAAAAAGTATTGTCATCTGTATCTCAAAAACGGTAGAACGAAATAGAAATCTGAAAAAGCATTTTTTCTTGTAAATTTTATTTCCTACAATTTTGTTCATATAATATTTTTCTATTTTGTCGCACCGTTTGTCAGATACAGATGACAATATCTTTTGTATTTTACAGTCTTTTTTAAGTCACTGTAACTCGGGAACGGTGCGACGCGATAGAAAGATGTATATAAACAAAAATAAAGGGAATGAAATTTCGTACAAAAAATGCCAAAACATACAATTTACGGAGCGACCGGATTTCAATATGAATCATTGTACATAATTATATGTTTCGAGATATTTACCTTTTGCATTTTTGGTCCCAAACAAGGTGCAGACATTTTTTCTGTTTATTCGAAATAAAAGACCTCTAAGAACAAGTTTTAGAGCATTAAATTTCCTTGATGAGATGCAACAAATGAGACTAAAAGACATTTAGTCATTTTAAAACTGCTCAAGTCTTCTTTGACCTTCCCCATATTCTCTATTCTGGATTGGAAGTGGAGGGCAGGCCGAAGCTTGCATGCACTCAGGCCACATCGGGGCCATTATGCTGCCTCCGGTTGTTTAGTGGCCCACCTTCCTTCTATTCCTCGAGCCATCCCAAACTTAAAACAAACTCGAGTATTTTAGCAGGCTGTGTGTCACTAATACTGGCCATGTCAGGCCAGAAGTTCCCTAATATGGTTCAGTTGCAGAGCACATGCTCCATCGTTTCGTCTGCTTTATTACATCCAAGACAAATTGCAGTGTCAACCAGTCTCATTGTGTTTAGATGTTTATTTAGCTTGCAGTGCTTCATAAGAAATCCAGCAATAATACGCAGATTATTCCGGGATAACTGTAGATAATATTTTGCATGTTTTTCAGAGAGATAACGTATTGTCGCCCGCCCTTGTCGGCATCTAATCACATTTTCCCATCTTTCTGTATGCAATTTTCGTGTTTAAATCTTTATGGTTGACATCTAAGGTCCTGACAAACGGCGTGACAGCCGTTTGTCATCAGTCCTCTCGTTGCCCTTTTACCCAACCAAGAGTTAGAGCATTGTGAGTTGTTATCACATTCAGTGCCCGGGTGCATTGTAGCACCAGATTCGAGACAATCTTATGGTGACCAAGTGCCATAAGAGCAGCTCTATTGTCTGAATATTTGAATTGTTTTGCCCCGGATATCCTTTTCCTGGACTATTTCCGCACAGTGTAGTGTACCCATAAGTTCGGTTTGGAAGACGGAAGCATATCTTACCCAGCGTTAAGCTTATAACCAGCTGTAGTTCAGAAGAGAAAATTCTTGCACCTGAGCCGGTATTGCTTTTGGAACCATCCATATACAGACTTATGTTTGATTCGTCTGCTCCTGTTGCGTTTGGCAAGATGCTAAACTTCCTGTCAAACACATATTTGGGAGATATTCTGTCGGCATCTAGATCCAGAAGAGGCACTCTTTTCGAGCAGACCTCAAGGATCCGCGCAAGCCCACCTCCTCTCTGCCTATGGGTCCAAAGGCCCCATGCCCGCATCCTAAGAGCAGCTCTCACCGCCTGCTTCTCCACATAGAGATCCAGCAGAGGAAGGTATAAGAGAGTCTCCAAGGCCACAGTGGGTGTCGTTCTCATCACTCCCGTTACTGCCAAGCAGACTGACATCTGCAGCCAATATAGAGAAGATGCTGTTGTTGTCAATTTGGTTCTGGGCCACCAAACGAGTACACCATAGCATAGCATAGGTCTTATTATGGCCGTGTAGAGCCAGAGGGCGACCTTCGGAGAAAAACCCCACGATCTTCCCAATGCCCTTCGACACTGCCATGCCAGCTTTGATAATTTTAGAATTGGTATGGCTGCCCCAATTCAGCTTCCTGTTCAGTATAATTCTCAGATACTTGACTTCGGATGCCATCTTGAGAGGGGTTCCTTTTAAGCTAGGCATTCTCATATTCCTTAGCTTCCTTTATAGAAAAAGGAACTTTTTACTAGAATAAAGAGAACGAGCTCCGTCTTGGTCGGGTTAACCGAGAGAGATCGCTCCGTGCACATTTTCTCTAATATTCCGAGAACATCCCGTATCAGATCGCACATGATATTCTCAAACTTTCCTTTAAGCAGTACATAGCTATATCATCCGCGTATCTGATGGTATAATAAGTAACCCTTCTTGTTAAGGCATTGCAGAAGGCTGTCTACTACAAGGTCCTACAAAAGTGGAGAGAGCACACCACCTTGCGGACAGCCCTTAGTGACAACGCCTTTTATGTTCGTGTCTCCCACTCTGATCATAACCACCCTGCTACCCAGCATAGAGCTGATCCATCTTACGATGGTGCAGGGGACGCCGCGGTCTTGTAAGGATGGCGTAATACTCTCTAAAGTGGCCTTATCAAAATCCCCTTCGATATCTATAATTCTATAAACGCTCCTAGGGTACATTCCTGAAAATGTAGCGACCTCGATACATTCCACGACTTTATGCAGCGTGGACTTAGTAGATCTCCCTGGAGTGGATGCATGTTGATTCGGATGTTTCGAGTTTCACCTTTGGTCAGAATTTGGTTCTGCACCAACACGTCATCACGAATTTCTCTATCGCACAATCTCTCCAGTGTCTTTAAAAAGAACGAGGTAAGACTTATTGGCCTAAATGATTTAGCCAGTGAGTAATTAGCTCGACCTGGCTTAGGTATGAAAACAACTTTAACCTTCTGCCACTCTTGGGGTGTGTAGTCATGCGCAATGCATGCCTTCACCATACACACCTTCACCAGGGGGCAGAGCAAGTAGTCCAGGCCTAGATTATCTAATCTAGTGACTGTATCCAGGCCCAATTGATGTAGGGCCGGAAACACTTCATCCAACCCCGGCTATTTGTAGAGACTGAAGGTTTTGATGGCCCCGGCCACCTTGATCGGATTTACGATCTGGTTTACAATTTCCCAATCCGTCTCGGTCGGTGTCCGAGCAATGTGCTCAGTCCACCCATAGTCCGGAACGGTTTTGCTATCGAGAATGTGTGTTTGTAATAATATTTTAGCAGTGTCGTCGAGGCTCTCTGTATAAGAGCCATCATCTCGGAGAATCGTGCCAAGCTGTTGGTTTGGGTCTTTGGATATGGTCTTCTTCAGTTTGGCAGCATCTGTAGTGGACGCAATGCCGCTGCAGAAATCTCTCCAAGATCTACGTTGTTTCTGGAGAATCATCTTCTTGTACTCCAGCTGAAGGGTTTTAAATTCCTCCCAGTCAGACCCATTCTTCGATTCCCCATATTCTCTAATTTTTTTTTATTACAATCAACTCTCCCTAAATCGAATTCTCATACTGCATTAAATTTGTTTGAATTAGGGGAGTTTGAGTTAGAGAAAGTCAGAAAAAAATAAAAAAAATAATAAATGTGTGTATAAGAAATTTTTATAATATAATAGTTACACGTACCTACGTACCAGGGAATCACACGACAGTAACGTCGTGATTCGTTAGCTGGACGCGGTGAGTTTGTTAGAGAAATGTTTACACTTCAGATACGCTGAACCATATTCATTAAAATAAAATTCATTTATAGTGAGGCTAATTTGAAAAAATTTAATGCATTATTTAGTTGAGAGACTTAATTTTGAGAGAGTTGCCAGTAATAATAAATTATTACTTCAAACAAATTTTATATAAAAAAAAATTGAAAAAATTTATAAAATAAAAATATAAAATTCTAATTTTAAAAAAATATCGAGGATCATGATTCTATCAAAGGGTCTCAGAAAAATTCACGACTCAATTTTTTTGTTTTTTATTCAATTTGGATTTACTAGGAATAGGCAACACACTATACGAAAGATTGATGGTGGAAACTCACCAGCCTAGGCAAATCGATGAAGATCTGACAAAACAGCGTAAGCGACATTTAACATATTTTACAGGAAACACAAAAATCTGATTTATTCGTAATATAATAGTAATACCAATAAGCGGTTTTCATTATTGTATTTAGTTGGGAATTTATAATATTTAGAATATTAATAAATATTTTTATTATAAAGTAAACCATTATTACTGGCACTTGGGTGGTGTTTACGGTTTTTTGAAATTTTTAATGTCGCTTAAGCCGTATTTAGATGGCACTTACGTTTTTCTTTTCTGCATAAACTTGTTCAAAGTGGCACTTAGGTGGAGATTACGTTTTTCTTGTTTTTAAGGATTTTTAAAGAAAAGGTGTTTACGTAAAAGCATAGTTTTTTGTAAGTAATTGAATTATAACATATTTATCAAACAATAAACAATCATGAATGTACGAAACTAACAATAATTATATCGATTTTCAAAAATTACAAAAATATAAAAATTTAAAAATGAATAATGTCAAAATAAATAAAATATTTTATTCTCAATTACAAAAATAAAACAAATATAAAAATAAGTTAAAACCACTAATTCCAAATATTAATTAAATAAATATAAAATACAAAAATAAATAAAACATTTTTCTAAAATAATTTCATAAAGAAAATAAATCAACAATAATTATTGTAAGACTAAATACATTAATAGTAAATATACGAGTAACTATATAAAAATAAATAAAAAATATATTCGAATTATCTCAAACAAAAAATAAAGAAATATTTTTGTTGGTCACAAAAACATTGCAAAGCCTTAAACTCTCCAACAAAAAAATAGGAACGTATCACAAACGCAATAGGAACTAATCGTCATCTTCATCTTCAGCAATATCACTAGCAGCTAGAACATCCGCCACATTGCTATTGCTTTTTAAAATTTGATATTCATGGTGATACTGAGGTTTTATTGTATAATTTCTACACAATTCAAGTAAATTATCTAATTTAAGTTTATTTATTGGCAGTTCTCTTTCGTAGATGCACTTCACATTTTGTACACAATTTTTTAATTGAAGGTCTATTTCCGCAAATGGTTAATCATTATTGTAAGTTTTTTTTACCTCAACTTGCGGTGCTAGTTTTTCAAATTTAATGGTTTTAATATCACTTATTTTGACTATATTCTTATCATGTGTAGTATGTATTTTTTTTGTAGATGAAATACTTTTCCAATCGTGAGCTATTCATCTTGAAAAACTTAAAAAAAAAAAGAAAGACAAACGTAACCTCCAACTTGAATGAATATTTAAACAGGAATATTGCCATTATTATAACGTAAAAAATTACTTTTAGAATAAAATCGTGCTATTTTTGATAATTCCTAGCATAATCAAATAAATATTAACAAGGAATATTGATAAAAAACGCATTTTCAAGTTATTCTAGTTTGCATTTAAATGTGGAGTATACGTGAATGAAAATTGAGAAATTTCAAACGCGTAAGCGACAAGACTTTGATTATGCGTTTTACGACGTTTATATGATAGAATTTGTAATAATAAATAGACAACATTGAAGAATAAGAGTTTTTATATAAATACCATGCATAAATTCATGCATTGTATTACGTACATTGGCAAATAACACAAAAGAGCTGTAGCACTTTTCACAGGTGGAACGACGGTTAAGTATATGAATTGAATCAAACTGGCATGCGCATTTTCGACATTTGGCGCTTACGGATGTTTTAAACGTAAATAACATGAAAAGTAAATGTTTTACGCATACGTGGTTTACACCAGTAAATGCCGCTTACGCTAAACTATAAGAATATAAGAAAACCCGATTTTTGAATTTTTGGCGCTTACGCTGTTTTGTCAGATTTCCATCGAAATATGAGTAAAGAACCGAAACAGGGAATAAGGAAAGTCGCATACCATTGCGAACATAAAATTAGCAATGGTTAGAAAATTTTCGAAAAACTCAATAAATTCAAAATTTCTTTTAACATAAAAATTTCGAATTTATATTAATTTAAGTATACATTGCTAAAATAATATAATTTAAATTAAATATAATACATTTTGATATAGAATATTTTTCAAATTTTAACCAAATTTAGTATAGATTTTCTTGGTTTCTGGTGGGTCATAGAGCGGGGGTGGAAGTAGTTACTTTGTTACTCTGCCCTTGTATCCGGCATTGGAACAAAATCGAAAAAATAAAATATATCTGAACAATCAGAAAATAAGTGTGAAATGCAAGAACTAAATAATGTTATTAAATAAAAGGAAGCAAAATGAGAAAAATATAGAGCAAGATCGAAAACAAGAATAGATTTACTGGAAAAAGTCGAAAAAGATGAGAAAAAAAAAAGGAAAAACAACACTGTTATCAAAAGTATAACAGATATATAATGACAGAAAAGTTTCTAAAAAGAAGTATAAATGTCCCCCTCCCACATTTAATTGAATACAACCCTCCGGATTTTACATAAGCTATAAGATGCAGCCGCTACCCAGCCTAGAAACATGCAGTAGATAGAGTTTCGACGCGGCCGATTTGGTAGAAGGATTTTCCGGTACAAATAATTACAAACATTTAATTTGTAAAAAATTAGGGTAGAGTCGGGTATATCGTACCGCCTGCTAAATCGTACCACCCTAACAGGAAAGTATGATAGGCAAGACCTGGCCGGGATAGAGCCAGGCTTGGCCCGACTTCTACAAAGTTGGGCCAAGCCTGGGCCCGTCATACTTTCCTGTTAGGGCACTACTATTAAATTTAAAAGAAAAATATCAGTGGTACGATTTAGCAGGCGGTACGATATACCCGACTCTACCCTAAGTTGAATTTAGGTCAGGTAGACATTAGACAATCAAGTGGTCACTTAATTAATTTGTCAAGCGGACATCTTGTCCGATAGATATCTCGAAAAAATCAGGCATTAAACACGTTTGGTTTTGGTAAGCACTTTTATATTTCTAGCTTGTATATTTGTTTTGATAATTTTTTATTAACCAAAAACCACTATTCTATATTTTGAGATGACCGTAGAATCACAGGATATATAAACATTTTCTAAAAACGCCGTAATAGAACGACAAGCTACGTTGTCTTCTCTTAACAAGCTACTTCTATCCAACGGTTAAGTAATTCACTAGTATTCAGTGGCGGATCCAGGGGGGGGGTCATAGGGGTTATGACCCCTCCCTTTAAATCCATAATTGTGGCTATATAATAGTGTTTATATTTAATTTAATATTTAAATTTAAAAAAAACTACAAAAAATTCGCCTGCGGCGCATTTCGCTGACGCGGTCTAACGACCTGTGACCCCCCCGTTGCCAAAAGTCTAGATCCGCGCCTGCTAGTATTCCTATGAAAGCCATGAAATGACGGCCATGTCCCTTGAAAAAAAAATTTGCCTGCGGCGCATAGTGGAGTATTTGTAGATTTGTACTTAAAAGCTGGCCTAAATTCAAAAATCAAATGCTATTTAGCCGCAGTAGCGAACTTTTCCCGTTACGGTTATACCTCGCCCTTGAAGGGCGGCATAGTTTTAAACTTGCATAGGGTGGCAAATTGGCTAGCGCTGGCCCTGCAGATGTGCTATTATTTATACTTATTATAATGTGACCCTCGACTACGTAATTAATGATGATTAAAAATTTCTTTGGAGTAATTTCGAAGTCCATGTGATGGCTATATCACCTGCAGAGGCGTATTACGCAGGTTTGACCCCGCAAGCCTTTAATATTTTGCGCCTTTATCGTCGATTTTACAGTTGACAATTTTTTTATTAGAATAATTTATAGAAAAAAGGAAGTTGTCTCCTGAAATTTTACAAGCCCGGGCTTCATGGGCTTATGCGATAATGCGGCTCTGATCACCTGCATGTGTGTTCTAAGCTGAGGATACTGCTTCTGCAGTAGCATTGCTTTACTTTTTATATAAGTATTGTGGAAGGAGTATCCCTCTTTTGATAGTTTAATAGATGAAAATTTTTAGAATAGTTTAATTAATTGTCCAGCATTTTAAGGGAAGCTAGGGCTTCCTTGCCTCCTCTGGTCCTCTGACAAGTCGTCGCTGATGATAAAGGTATGGTATACTACAGAGGACAAAGATGACAGTAAAAAAAAACAATTTTATGTTTAGCTGGAACAATGAAGAAGACACACATAATAGAAATTTTGAGAAATCATTTTTAGTCAAATCAAAAGGTAGAAAAGAAGACTACAGAAGGAACTCGTATAGAAAAGGTGGAAGAAGGAAAGGTAGCAAAACCGTAACCTGTTCAGATGTAAAAGCATTAATCAAAAAAATAAAAATAGTGAATGTTCTAGGGTAGTGCTTCCCAAATAATGTTTTTTGGGGGTCCGCGAACCCCGACATAAAAATTTAAAAAAAATGTTTTTTTAGATATTTAAAATAAATCTTTCTTATTGTTTCGATTTTTTCTCCTCCCTGTATTCAGGGAGAATGCTCTTCGTTTATTTTCTTTAATTTTTAATTAATTTTGCTTTGTCCTTTTAGAATTTAGATGCTTTAATTTGCAACGAAATTCTTTCTGGAGGTCTGCATGGAACTAGTGTCTAATTTTGGGGGTCCGCAAGTTCGAAACATTTGGGAAACACTGCTCTAGAAAAATATATTTCATTGTCATGTATATTGTCATGTACCAAAATTTTCATTTGAAATATTTAAACTTTTTTTGTGAATATGATATTTTTGTAAACAATATTTAATTGTTAAACCCGCTAACTAGTCGATTTTAAATTTATGTTGCAGAAACTAGCTGAAGTATTACGTTCACACTTTTACATGCTATTTTCTCAGAAACTATGCCTAACAGCATTTTAAAAAAGAAACAGGCTCAATTTTATTGCTCTTTCAACCTTCCAAAACTTATATTAGATCTTAGAGTTACACTTGAGAGGTTCTCCTTGTTAGTTTTGGTGATTCTACAGCTGTTATGAACTTTTTATTAACATTCTGTTTCAAGAAAAGTTGTTTTTGTTTTTGTTATCTTTTCTATTTACCTTATGTTGATTCTTATCGGAGGAGAGAGGAGAGTCAAGAAGAATAATCTGGTATTTCATGATATCTCTAACACAATCGTAAACACCTAAATACAGTCCACTTTTGTTTTCTCACCCCAATAGCATCTTTTCTGTTTATTTGAGCATTACTTAGTAGCCAATGCTGGAGGGCACTCATCCATATTCTAATTTATATGAGGGCCATTTCTGAAAAACAACCAAAATAGTGTAAAATATGTAGGTAATAATTATAGATTTATTTCTGTTTTGACGCGCATGAATGAATTAATGAGATTCCATCTACCATGATTCATGATTTTCGAGTTCGGTCTTACCTAGTAATATTTGGAGGATTAAAATCTGCTGTAGAAAAAATTATTTTTAAAAATTTTTAAATTTGATCAATTTGTGCCTCAGGCAGGTGCCCCGTTTGCCCTGTTCTAGTTACGTTGCTGTGCATTATACGTTTATAAAAAGTCTCTAAGTAGAAATTCATGAAAAAGATTTCGAATTTGCACCTTATTGTATAAAATATTATTTTATTGCATTTGATTGTGAGGAATGCGAAGTGTTAAAAGGTAATAGTATGCTGGTCAAGAAATAATGGACTGCCAATTTCGTCATAAAAGATTCATTTAAAATGCAGATACTAGTGATTAAGATAAGTGCAACTGTAATACCAGTTTTGTTTTTCTGCAGTTTGAAAAATTTTCAAAATTACAAATTCAGAACTTCTTTCTGACCAAACGGAAGATTTGATTTGTTGTTGGTTTGGTATTTGGTGTATAAATAAGTGCAATAACCTAATTTACTTTATAATTAATTATTAGATTATTACCATCAACTGAAAAAATTAAAAAATTTAAATAAGTAATCTGTTTCAATTAACTCCTTAATATTTGGATTGTGGATTCTCCTTCGGCTAATGAATTATTTAAACACATTCAGGATCGAAGTGGACCATAAAAATCGTGATTTAAAAACGTGAACTTATAGTGTGGGAACAAAGTTGCAATTTTAAGGATCGACCTGTGTGCAGAAAATGAAGGATAACAGGTGAACGTCAAATTAGCTAATTTTCGAATTCATTTCGAAGATGCGCACGCCAATGCATTTTGTAACACTCTTATGTTATCTTTTATTGACTTATCTCCCTAATCGTAACAATTTAACAACTGAAGTTGTTTAACTCCAATGATTCATTGATTACGAAATCAAACTTTGAAAATATTAAAAAAAAAAAATTTAATTGTTTGATAGACTTCATGGAAATAAGTGGTGCAGAAGGAAATATTTTTGCGGTTTTATATTAATTTGAAATTTTTAGATGCGCATCCGGATGTTCAATTTTTCAATATTGTTATTAATGAGAGTGCTTTTCTTTGCATAAATTTGGTTTTGTAGGTGTGTGCGAACACACAAAAAAATTAGCAAAAAATTTAAGAGTTGGTTTGTTTTTAGTTTGCAAGTTTGAAGATCGTTGAGATTCGTGGTTGCTGTGACGTTGCTTTATAAATTCGTGACTTATGCCGCGAGTTATCGACCAATCGCGTGCCGCCTGACATCAATTTAATCCTATCGCATAAACCGAATATGACATCAAGGTTTAAAAATAACTCATATATAAAGTCGCACATGGGAGTGGGCATGACTTGAGTCTAGCGTGCCGGACGGGCAACATTTGTAACAAGTTTGGAGTATTTATGCGATGGTTATTATTTACATTTGCGATTATTTAGATGTCAGTAAGTGTTGTTTTAATGAATATGTGAACAAGTGTGTTGAAAATATTGGGCGATACTCGTTTTGTGTGGCACATAAAATAAATACAATTTCCAAAATCGGTGATTTAAATCCAATTTGCGACAGGTGGCAAGAATCAAGGTAATTGCTTATTTTTTATAACATCATTATCACCCCATTCCACCCCGCAACAAACGGTAACAGTTTAAAACAAAAAATTGCAATTCAAAATTTTACCGCGCCGCACACCAACCCCTAAAACAAAATTCAAAAATCGGCATGTCATTTTCAAGTTTTCGAAGCTCCTAATTTTGCGAAATAAGTTTTTGTGTTCAGTTAAATAAATTCGGGCATTAAATAATAAGTTAAACGATCGCGTGTTGTATCATTGGAAGCCAAAACGAATTTAAATTAAGTTTCAGTCGTTAAAACAATTTTTAAATTTATTTACATCATAAATTTCGTGCTAAAAATTTGGAAGCATTGTTTTTATTATGACAGCAGTGGCGTCACGCAAGGGTTGCTTGCTCTTGAGCATCTTTTTGCAATTTCTTTAAAATTAAACTAAATGTTTTTCATATTCTATGTTATAAAATAAGTAAATAATTTTATCAAATTTTCGACTGCTTAACTCCCTAAAATGTTTATTTGATATGGAGCACGCGATATTATCATTAAATATACCGATTACCTACAGAAACGATAACCCGCTTGTTTATGTAAATTTTACACTCAAATTATAAAAATACTGGTTTGCGCAAAATAGTTCTAAATTTTACCAGGTAATTTGATTGAACGGAGTTTGGCGGGAAACACTCGGATAGCGGTTAGGTATCTTGATTCACGTTACGCCACTGATGCACAACCATGCTGTATCATTTTTTCAAAAATTCTCTGGGGAATCTAAAAATAAATTCGATTTTCTCAAGTTTCTTTAAGTATCGTGTAATAATTTCTCTTATTAGCCGCCATAAATTTATATTAGGAAGTGAAAATTTAAATTCAAATTGAGTTTTGTTTTCTATTTATTTACAGCCATATTTATAATTAACTTAACTAACTGTAATTTGTTTTAATTACCGTCCATGTTGATTCAAAATATGTCATTTCATTATTTAAGTGACAATTTTTTTTAAATTTTCCCTTCATATTTTTCGATTTTTTCATTACATTCGAGAGATTCGAACTCGGATGTTTTTGCTCACAAAAATTTTTTTTTTCGTTCCACGCGGTTTTTATCTTCGCAACTAAGCACAACTAGTTTCTTCAACTAATATTTTTGTTTCCAGAACAAATATTTTTGTTATAGCAGCCAAGAGTTTACCTGAGTCTTTGACAAAATGATTTGGTAAAAATTTATTGATAGCAACAAATACTATTTGCGGCAATAACAAATAAGTTTTCTGCAAAAGAAAATTTAAATAATTGATTTCCGAAGTTTTTTGTACCTCCCCAATTTTACGCTTGTGCTTTTAATTTTTAACGGGTATCTGTGCATTGATCAGCATCATCGGGAACTTTAATAACCTGAATAAAGAGCAAATGCACTGAAGAATATTTCATTTTTCTTGTTCTTAGCCGTTTGTTGTCCAACTTTGAACATAGGCAACTTTCTCTTACGAGAAAGGCTTAAGCGTTTAGGGAAATATGCCTGTAATCTTGTTTTTAATAGTTGATGGTGGTAATGATTAACCCAGGGCGACCGCCGCGGCCGGCTTGGCGTGCCCTCCGAAGCACGGTGACGGTCATATAAAAGTTTTCGACCCTCTTCAGATTCGAACCGACTAACCTTTGAGGCAACAATTGTTCGATTAACTTACTATAAATGACCGTTGGGTATTCCATATTTCATAATAATAGAGGGGGTATTTCCCCAGGCTTCCCGGATTTACACCACGTTTTATGTTTTTAACGACCAATAAGTTTTATAATACTGCACTGAAACACAAAGAATTTTTACAACCAATATAAGAAGTTTTAATTATGTAATAAATGTTTCTTAGTATACCTAGTTCGTTGTTAAAATAACTAGGCTGGGGGGGGGGGGATAAATTAGTCGACTAAAGTAAGTAATTTTTTTACTAATCAATTTTGTATTCTCTTCACCCTTAAATATTACACATAATTAACTTGGAAATTACCTTGTTGACCCACTGAGAAGTACGCACACTTTTGTTTTCAAATTTTAACGTATGACTGACCTGGGCTCATAACCTGTTATTATTTGAATAAAACCTCAAATAATATGAAATGAAAATTAAAATAGTTTTGACTCCTTGTGAGGAATTATCTTTGTGTAAAATCGTAGTCACTGTATTTTATATTCTAACAACGCGTCGCAACGGCAGATTTCAAATCTGACGACGGCCAGAAATGTGGGGTCATAGTGTAATTCTACCCATAATGCAAAGGTCGAAACGGCAATCCACACAATTAATAGGATATTATTGCCGTATATACAGATGATAGATATTTATAAAATATTTTGAAAAGTTCCTATTTTGTTTCTATAAATGCCCTAAATTTTCCTAGGGAGTCTGTGTTAATTTAATTATAGTAAATAATCATGAACTTTATACCATGAACTGAAAGAGCAAAGAGCATTCATAGTTGGTAAAAGTTGAAATAATTAAGTAGGAGCTTTATTTGACTACTGCGATCTGACGAGAATGGATAGTGGGTACCTGCAGTGAATTACGTCACTGTTCTAGGATTCTACCATCATAGTATCGGTTACGAAATTATTAACAGTAAGCAGGATAGAGCATTGGTTGATGAGAACGCAAGAAAAAAGTTGAGAAGAAAAGAACGGACATCAAGGTTGCTGAAAATCTATTAGCGTAGAGAAATCAGACTCATCTTATGACGTATGCCGTTTAAAAGTTTGATTGATGAAAAGTAATTAGGAAGGAATTATACTATAATTATATCATATTTCGTAGAAATTAGATTATCAGAAAAAAGCTGTTTTGTCGGGGTCACCAATGCATGGTGGTGGTGATATTGTGTTGAGTACTCCTAGTTGAATACCTGCGTCAACCAACAAACTAGGCTGAATCTGTGGTGCGGGCCCTATCTTTGTTTTTCTTTTTGAGAAATAAATGTTATTTTAAGTAAATTTTAGGCAAATGCAAGATAAAAAAAAGGAAAAAGGAACTTTTTTTTATTTTAGTTTATTGAAATTAAAATTTTGAAACAGTGTTTTGTGGTGCGGGGCCCAAAGGCTGCAGACAAGGTAACCTACGCGTAAATACGCCCCTGATCATTCTCCTAGTGTAGAGGAACCGGATTCATATGTATTTAGTTTACATTTTGAATGAAACTTCTATTTTTTGTTTATACGCACCAGTGCCCACTTTAGTTATGTTGGTATCCCTTGTCTGTCTACACTAGCAGTTCCTGTCCGTAATGGCCAGGTTTGCCCCTGGTGGTTTTGGGGTAATCGGTAGGTTGGACCAAGTTTGTTATGAAACCTGTCGCTCCGAGATTGTAATATTTTATATTTTTATACTTCGACATGAAGAGAACTACAAGAAAAAGTTGAGCTTTTGCTGAAAACTTTAATAATCACAAAGATCCATGTGTTACTTTTTGATCTAACAAAAAACATTTGTTATTTACCCAAAAACAAGGTCAAAATAAAAAGTCTCCTCCTCTCTAGGACATCCGCTGTATAACTAACTAATACATTGTATCACAGAAATCGCCTTGTTTTTCTAATAGGAACCCCATTGTGTTTATTGTTTTGTTTCTCAAAGAACAGAATTGGCAAGGCCGCCTTAAAATTCAACTTCGAGATTATTTTCATTGGTCGCGTCGCGACGACAATAATTTAGGGGAAGAACCCGATTGGAAAGTTACTTAGAGTATTTTTTTGTTCACTAATTACATGGATAACTGGCAAGACTAATTAATTTGTGGTTAGAAAGTATTTTTTCCTAATCTCTTTTCCATCAGTTTTTCTTGTTTCAATAAATTTTCGTTTTGTTTTCTCGCCACATCCTAAATGATTAAGTTTTTCCTTAATTCAATAAACGTAAAACCAATAGTTTTTGCGTCTTTTTTTCTAATTAAAACATAATCGATTGATTTATGTTTCTTCTGCTCATTTGATTGGTCAACATGTACTGTAAACAAATTAATTTTTGTGTATTTTTTTATTTGTGCTTTATTCTAAAATACTGAGTCATCAAAGAGTGAGCAAACAAGAAGCGTGGTTAATTACTTATTTGTAAATCAGTTTTGAGATTTCAGTTTTTTTTTTTTCATTTTGCTGTTACCTTTTTACACGTCAAAAAGGCAGAGGAAGCTGGTACTTACACCTTATACTGGCAAATTATCTTGAAATTTGATCGAATTCACATTTTGGGCATACCGATTCAATTCAATAAATTATATTCTTCAGTTTGATAAAATCATATTCGAAGTGGCTCGAGCCATTTCACCTTGGTACTTTACCGATTAAATCTAAGCGTGATCGATAATAAAAATTAATTGCACCATTAAGATTTGAGATATTAACGCCTAAAATATTTTCAACAAAGATTGTTATCTGGATACGCTAAAAATTAATTGTACATTTTTTCAGCTTTTTAAAGTACGATAAGTACAAGAAGTGATAAGTTCCGCCTCTATTGATTAAATGCTTGTACTATATAAATTGATGGACTTTAAATTGATTGAATAATGGTTAAACGTAACTGAAGTTAATCGGATTAATTTTATCTTTTATGATATTGAAATCGAGTCTTCCACGGTAATTTTCCATTGGTGTCAATAAATGGGTGTTAAATTACGACCAGTTGGGGAACCAATCGATTATAATTTTTCAGAATGCATTTTTCCGTGACTTCTGAAAAGTTGTTTTCATTACAAACACTCCCAGTTTAAATCATCAGGAATTATCTATGTATTTGCAAATTATTAGGTATTCAATTTTAGGAATATTTAATTTTAATGGCTACTCATTACTCAAAAAATTATTCGAATTGATCTGAATTTTAAATCAATTAGTCATCCACCTTCAATTATCTTTCCATAATGCATCATTATTCTATCATCTCGCAACGCGCGTTTTACTAATCCATGATTTGAAAATTTCGTTTTTGCCTTTTTTTCTTAAAAGTATTCCATAATTTTTTCGTCTCTTTTTTTATAAAGATCTAATAAATTACAAAGTAGTTATATAAATATGAGTGTAATTATAGTTTTACTAATTAGTATTAACGTTTCGCTTGATAGGTAAATTAAAATTCTTGCATTATGCGATGAGAACCTTGAATATTGAATGCTGTTATAAAGTTAATAATAAATTTAATTGCAATTTTGTAATTATTTTTACTACTTTAGCATGAATTAATATAACTATCACGTTGGGAACAAGAAAAAAAATTGTATTAAAATTTTCCAGTAACCTATTGGTTATATCGGCTCTATGTTGTCCAAGAAAAAGTGTGGAAGTGCAAACGAACATAAATTAAGTTGGTTTTAAATATCCCATTATAGATGCCGTAATTTTATTTAATATATTCTTTGGATGCAGTATAAGTACGAATTAGCGCAAAAATAGCATTTTATCTGTGTCCGTCATAGGTATGAAGATAGAGGAGCGCTTATATGAATAAATGTATACATAAATTTATATGAATGAATCAATATTAATTGTTGGAATCGGAAAACCTACAAAAGAGTGCAGAAATGCAGGAAGTGCAGAAATAACTGATATTATTTTTGGAAATAGATGCCAAAGTGTACCCACAAATTTAAAAATTTTTGGTAGTTTTACGGAATAAATTACAAATATAAACAATAAAATTTATGAATCAAAATTTTGGGTAAATAAGACCTAAAAAACGATATGCGATTATTCAAAGGGCTGTTTCCATAAAGTTAGCTCCGACCTAAAACTCTGAGTAACTCAAAAAATTAAAACATTCTAGAAGCGGTTCCAATTTGAAAATTACGGTTCTAGAAAGACACAGATCTATGTTTTTAAGCTAAATATGGCCACTGAAACACAGAGGCGCCTGTGAAGTAAAAGTGATACGGTTATAGTTTAGATCACTGTTTCCCAAAACTTGCGGACCCCCAAAATTAGACACTAGTATCATGGGGACCCCCAGAAAGAATTTCGTTACAAAAATAAAAATTAAAAATTTATTAAAAAACATGTATAATGAAAAATAAAATTCAATGAATGGGGGTTCGCGGACCCCCAAGAAACATGCCGCGGACCCCTAGGGGTCCGCGGACCTCAATTTGGGAAGCACTGGTTTAGATTTCTGGCCGCTCTATTCCCGGTGTGAAGGAATACCTTGAGAGGTATTCCCCAACCTGATTGTTATCTCATAATGAATTTGTCATTCTGCCATTATCTTAGGTCCTACATTGTTGATTAATTCGAATGATTTTTTTTCAACTGTACAACGTGGTATCTTTCCTGGTATTGCCAGGGCCGCGTTAAGGCATGTGAGTACCCTAGGCATATTTTTTTTGCCGCCCCCTTAAAATTAAAATTTGAACTTATAAATTTTATAACAGCATAATATTTATTAGCGAACAAATTTATTTACTTAAACAGTAGACATTTTGTTGTTCTTCGTTTATTTTTATTCTTTATTCTCTTGCATTACTATGCAGCACTTAAAAATTATTTTTTTAACACTATTACTCGTAGACATAGCCGATATTAATTTAATAAAAATTGTTTGTTTTCTACATAATGAAATATGATTTTTAAATAAGTACAATTTACAATCAAGTTTCTATTTATGTTACATTTTTTATTAGAATTAATTAGTATTTTTTCCGCCCCCAAAAGACTGCCGCCATAGGCAGTTGCCTTTCTTGCCTAATGGATAAATCGGCCCTGGGTATTGCTTTCAGTATCTAAGTATTTGGACCCAGACTTTCAGTCTGAGAAGCGGGAGGTTTATTAAATGAGTACTTTTTACTCAAAGGGGGTATCGTTGCGGAAATTTAGTGTACAAATGAAGGAAAATCCTCGTTTTCACTTATCTAAGTCTGGAGAATATTACCCCTAAGTTTAACCGAGTAATGGAGTAATTGTGTTCGACTTCATTATAGATTTTTACAAAAGCATATCTTTGAATTAACATGGACCTCGTTGTTATAGCAAACAATAAACGTATGAAAAAAATACAGGGCGGACCGTAAATAGGCCACTAAATTTGGTGCTTAACAATGCTAGCATAAACCTGACCTAATTTCTATATCAAGATTAAACATGATTTAAGTCCAGCAACAGAAAAATTTAACAAATTTCATTCATTGATAATAATTAATAGTAATAAAATGAATTTCTTTTATTAACTTATTTTCCTTACATGAGCTCATAACCTGGTATTCTTCGGTTTCTTTATATCCGTTCAAAGAAATTTGCTGTCTCTTGATTTTTTGAATTTTTTGAATATATCCTAGATTTATACAGTGTATTTACCGAGAGAGTTCACAAATTATTTATTATTAAACTGACCGAGTCTCCAATGGCACATAGAAGGATTGATTTGTTGAAAAGCATATTTTATATTGGAATATTTCATTTTTATACTCCAAAACTTAATTCTATTTTCCAATTTCTTATTGTTATTATTATTTTATCGTTTTTCTTTCGATATCATTCAGCTAATAGGTCTTATGAAATTCATACAACAAAAATCCTTCCAAATATAGAAAAATTCCTCTCAAAAGTTTAGGTTAAGTTTTGTTGTAATCTACAATATTTACCTTTTGAGTAGGTTACCTAACCTAATTAAGCAGCGATTACTAAAACAAATTTTTAAAAAACTTTATTCTGACCACTTTGCTTTGGCAGGCATTGGCAAATACACATACATCTTCGGACATCATAACTGGGGAATTTGGGGGTATGCGGAGCCGGAGTTTGAAAGTGAGAAATTAGATGCAATTGTACCCCCCCTCCTTTTTTATATTAAAGTTTCTATATAAATGAATAATTTATCAGAAAAAAATCATAGAGTTGAGTCCACAACCAGGGAGATCAACTCCCTTCCTGGTATCACACTTTGCCGAGTAGGACCGGTCTAGAGGAATATTTTTAGCGAGTATAGCGTTTGTCAAAACGGCCCGGAGCGCACGCATGCTGTGCAACAACATTATTATTATATTTAAATATAATCTGGGGACGGATGCAATTGCATCTTATTTCTTGCGTTCAAACGTCTCTGCGTTCAACCGGCCGCGTTCAAAAATGTCCTACACCGGGGCAGTGGCGCAGCGAGGGATGGGGGAGGGGCAAGGAGGGTCATCCTGCCCCGGGCGCTACTCACAAAGGGGCCCCAAATGGTCCTCAAAACAAAAAATTGTTGGATAATTTTTATTTTTATTATAATTGATTTTTGGAAAATATATTTGAAATTATGGTTTTCGAATGGATGGGGAGTCGCTAAAAAGATATTGTGCCCCGGGCGCAAATTAAGCTCGCTACGCCACTGACCGGGGGGTATAGAATACCCACTAGTACTTCGACAATAAATATTGTGTTTAAAAGAAAAATTGTTTCGTAGGAGATAACCGATCACTTGACACCATGATCCGAAAGAGTGCAGTAGTACGTCGACCCGGAATTATACTGTCGTACAACACAAAATCAAAAAAAATGAGTTAAGATAGCTATCTTGTTTCATTTTTTTTACTCTATCGATTTGAATTTTCAAAATGACCCTAAGTTGTATAGTTTCCGAGATATTGGGTATCAATTTTGTCGTATACGCCACAAAATGCGGTAGCCTCATTATTATACTGTCGCAAACGCCAAATTTTTGGATATACGACATAAAATCAGTGTAAAATTGTGTAATAAAATTATCCTCAATTATTTTGTCGTATGTGTACATCACATTGTTATTGTGTCGTATGTGTTCATATTTGGTGAATACGGTTCCATTCTGTCAAGTTAAAATTATTAAATACTAGCTGACCCGGCAGACGTTGTCCTGCCTCAGATTCTGAATAATAATCATTTATTTAGAAATGTAGTCACAATGATTATATAAAAGGATTTTATTAACACGAAATTTTTTGTTTTTTGTCTGGCGTGTAAAAAAGAACTTCATCAGAATAAACCAAAAAACCACAATAAATATAATACAATAAAAAAGTTGTAAGGTATGTAAAAATATTTCTTTATTTAAAAAATAAAAAGGTGCACCATGGAGGATTTGTCCTAGAATCTGTAAATGAAAAGTTTTGTAAATCTGTAAATGGAAAGTTACTATATTTCTACTTACCTTACCACGTGCGTTCATCGCAACGCTTGGTGGTAAACGATATTTTTGGTCCTTTTGCTTGGACAGAAGACGTGTAGTGCCGATGGTTTTCCTACTCTCGAACACGCTACATACAGCTGCCCATGAGAAAAACATGGCAATTCCAGGTGTATGCCACATACTTCCAATGATTGGCCTTGTGACTTATTGATAGTCATTGCAAATGCAAGACGAACAGGAAACTGAACACGCTTGAATTGAAACGGCAAATCAGTGGGAATCAATGGTATTCTTGGAATGAGAACATCCTCGCCTTTGAACTTTCCCATGATTATAGTCGCTTCAATGACATTCTTCATAACTTTTTTAACAGTCCTGTTCTTCTTTTTTGCGTTTCTGCTCTTCTCGCATTTTGTTATCTAAATTTCTTTTTCTAATGCGCTTTGCTGCGACTTTGCGTTTTTGCGATTTGCAATTCAGCACGACGACACTTATCGTCATCACCAAAGTCTGTTAGTAACTTTTGCAATGAATTTCGTACCATGCTACAGTATTCTAATTGTGTCTGAGCATCTTCATAGCGTGCGTAGCCTAAAACCTTCTTCAGGGGCTCTTCAATAACGTCTTTAAATGCGTTGGATAACATTTTTGGATTAGATACACTATAAAACTTATATATTTAAATTTAGTAATAATGAAATAGCTATTGGTCTCTGTTGTAACTGTTATAACAAACCCTTTTCGAAATATTTGGCGTTCTGAAAAGAGCCATTGCTGGTTCAAACCAGCTAAAAACAACAAAGTCCAAACAAACAACTTACGGAATGAATGTTTCGCAATGAATGCCTTTTACACTTAAATTTTTTTTATATACATTCTTACAGACACATGGGTTTATCATGACCACTGGCGATAACTCTGCTAGGTACATAGATAGAGTAGCGCCATTTATCCGTTATTAAATAAGTTTGGTAGTGTTCACATCTACGCCACTGGTGCCTACTTTAATACATGGTACCTAAGTTAATACCTGGTACCTAATACCTACCTACCTAATTTTAAGAACTTTTAATGTTAATCAGCTATCCTTAAGTAGCAATAAACCCTTTGTTCTCGGTAATGTTAAACTATTTTATCGCGAATTTCGAACTTTTTTTGCACATAAACCTTAAACAGTTGGAAACCACTTAAATAGATCGATTAAGAAAGAATTACAAATACAGGGTTGCTAAAAATTGTTTGGTAATTATTTTTTAGTAGGTGAAGATTTACTACTAAAATGATCCTGTGAAGTATGATCTTATGCATGATCCCGGCAGACGTTGTCCTGCCCAAACGGAGTTATCGATAGAATGTATACCTCTTCTCCTTTCGATGAATTGGTGCTTTCAACCTGAGATAGATAGACTTAAATTGTTGGGCAAGTCCTAGCTGTACTGCAATGCCATGATAGCAGTCGAGGAAGCTCCTAATCTCTATCCATTCTCAAAAACTGTACCCGCATGCGGGCAAGCCGAGAAGCGATACTTTTGGAGTTGATGAACTGGTTTATCTCAAAATTCGGTAAAAACATAATTTGTGATGTATTTAGATAACGCCCTCTAACGACCACTCAATGGGTGAATGAAAAGTTTTTAACCACAATAGGTGGCTTAATTCTTAAGCTGCTCTTAAGCTTAATTCTATAGGGTGATAATCAAATAAACTCTTAAATGTAAAATTTTGCATTTGTTTCGCGAATTTTGAACTTTTTTTTGCACATAAACCTTGTCGGAGATGTAGACAACAACTCACCAAAAAATTAGCCCAATCGGTCCAGCCGTTTTGAAGTGATGCGCGAACAAAAAAAGAGGATTCATTTTTATATATATAGATTACCAAGATGATCGTTTTACAATCAATTTTAAGACGTCAGGAGCCCAAATAAATTTTATGGCTTCATTGTAAAGGAGATCTTCCAACACCAAAAAATATTTTTTGGTGAAATTAATTTATATAAAAATAATTTTCAAGGTGAATTTAAAAATATTAAATAGAAAAAAATACCTGTGGGAAAAGAAGGGATATTATAAGTCTCTATATTTTTATACCTCAAATTGATTGAATATTACAACAGTTTATTAAAATAATTAATATGAAAGATAGTGGAAACACATAATTTTAGTTTATTACCTATATTTTTTTTTAATCAAAATCAAAAATTTTTATTTCCAAAAATTTAAATTTTGTTATTTTTTGTTAATATTATAAAGAATATAATTTGTTTATTTAATTAATTTCATTATTTTTAAGTTTTCTCTATTAATTAGGCATTTTATTGAATATGATTTTGTCGTATGTGCTATGAAGGTGCTATGCATGATTAAAATCTCATTAAAAATGGCGTATACGACAAGATACTTTTAAACAAAAGCCCCTTAAAATCCAAAATTTATTTATAACAAGCTCTATATCTTAGTACCAAAAAAACCGCAATGAAATGAACTATAAGTGACCAGAAAATCGAAACTAGTTTTTCGAGCCAATTTTTTTTTATTGCGTGTCAATCTTTAACATCGATTTCCCAAAACTCGATTTTTCGGATATACGACAAAATAATATCGGGACGACGAGTAGTTAATTTACAGATACTAGCCATGTTACACTGAAAAAAATATCATTTCTGTATTTCAAGTTAGCGGTTGAGAATTGAAACCTGTTGGCGAGCACATCAGTTTTCACTTTATTTCTTGAATTGTGACTTTTTGAATTGTCCAATAAAAGAATCGACTGCGGTCGTTAGCATGTAAAACAGTAGCGTACCCACCGAAGGGGGGATAAACCAGCCTTGTTGCAATTAAATTGTATTTTTCAATATTTACCAATTAAATTAATATTTTAAATTACCATTCCAGTAGCGACTCATTTTTGAAATGAATTTTAGAAGTTGAAACAACAAACCACGTCTAGTTAAGTTAAGTTAACTGAAGAGTTATAATGACGATTACCTTCCTCTTTTATTTTCTTATTTCTCTCCCTTCTTTCGTATCTTCCTATCTTCAAGGAGTTGACACTGCGTTTTACATCGGTGATTCGAATCTAAATTGCGGAAACATTTAAGAGTAAGATAGCGAGAGTACTAACGTCCTTTTCTATAAATTGTTCAATTTTTTTTCTTAGAAGTTAAGAACATATTCTTGTTCGGATACCTACACATATCAATATTCGAGGTGTCACGGCTTGGATATATGTATTAGCATACATTGTACTAATCACGTTCTGGTATTACTCAAACAAAAATAATTATTATTATTGCAAAAAAAAAGTTATTGTGTCTATTTATAGCGGTTATGATTTTAAGACAAGTCGAGCCCTGTAAAATATGCACATAACATTGTTACAGATTACAAACCTAACTACTACACCTATAATCACCCACATACCTAATAAATGCATTTGTATGGCATATATTTACGTTTAAAAGCGCGCAATTATAACAAATATAACCTTAAGGCATCGATTTTTCAATGAGTTCATAAAATAAGAAGATAAAAACAAATTATAGAAATTCATAATTCTACCTTCTCTTTTCAAGGTCGCTCGGAACATCTTCAGTAAATTAAATAATAAATTGTTAGATAAAATATTGGAGAATGTAGCTAAATTATGGAACTTGTGAAGGTATCGTGGTTTAAATAGAAGGACATCGATTGTCATTGTTGTGTCGGTATTGTTTGTAATTTTTTAACTACTTTGAACTTAATTAATTGTAATTGTTAGACACTTGTCTTCTTTAATGCACAAATAAACTTAAAGTGACAAAATTAGGTTTCAAATTTTGCAAATGCCTCGCATTCCATATCAACTTCAAACTTTTATTTTTGTTTGTTTTTAATGTAAATTACATGTAAATATTTATTATGGTATAAATCATCCTTGACGCGAGTATGTTAATTTAATAATTTTTCTTTACATCAAAAACCGTTTTTTAGAAGGCGACTGTTGTCGCCTTTTATATTTATAATATTGCTTTTATATGCTAGATTGAATAATAATTTGCAATTTCGCGCTCAATTAGCTGTGGTTACTAAAATGGCAAAAACAGTACCTACGCGAAACCGCATTTTGAAAATCTTCCCTGTTTTCCCGTTTCACTATTCTGATTGGCTGAGTGTTTGCCTTGTTTAGCGCCAATCGGAGTCAACTGAGTGAACAAAACCAGAAACTTTTTTTTATCTTGGTCAAACCGTGGTCCCTGCCCCTACTCTTCCATAATTTTTTTTTTATGTAGTTTCCTCCGTGTATTGATATTATTATTAGTGTTGTGACCATAAGGAAAAAAGCGGGCGTGCGGGCAAATCTTAATATGTAAATTACTCGTAACATCAAACTGTTCCAAAATTGTTTATTATTTATGCCTTGAGGATTAAACGAATAGTAATTCGATTATCGACGGTCGAAGGTAACGAAAATCATCAATCATGCTAATTTTAATTATATTTATTAGATTTTGTCAAAATTGTTAATAAGTACCGTGTAATGCATAAACAATTTGACATTTTAGAACTTGCAAAAAAATATTTAGTAACCGATAACTATTTTACAAGCCCGCGGGAAGATTCTGGCAATTCACCATTTTTTTGACTCTTCTTGAAAATCATGAGATTTTGAAACCACCAAAAATTTGTCACATGTTGTAAAAAGGTTAATGCTGACTCAATTCGCTTGACCACATTAATCAAATCAAACTCTCAATAATATTTTAGTTACTGTTTTGAATTATCTAAACATTTTTTATTGTTTCAGGTGAGGACTTAACTGTATAGTAGACCAAGGTTCGGTAAGTCTCTGACACCTTACCGTATATTGAAAAAAATCGAATTACGGTGATGCAAATGCTCACTATTAATTGTAAACCGCAAGCTGTTTGAATTGAGTGACATAATCAATTCTAGATTACAGACCACACGAGCGACTTATTTAAATTTATGTACATGAGCCGTAATCCTGCATGCTATACTTACGACGTCGGCGAGCTTTTAAATAAAATTGGCGTGATCTCCATGCAATTACTTGTATGTATTTTAATTACAACGATTTGTTCATAATAATTACATGTGCATACTTTTAAATGCAACTTTGTAATTTTGTCGCGTGAGTTATGAAGTTTCATGAGAGTTATGCAACGTTAACTTGCATATCCGTTCTCAAAATCCCGGGACGATCACAATTTTCATTTTAAGAAAATTTGATTTTAAAGCACCGAAAAATTCTGTCCATCCTAGTTATCAGGACTAGGTCCTGGTCAAACAAATGAGTCCATCTGAAGGAGGGAGCTTCGACATCAAGGCACTGATGTTCTTATGTTGGAAATCATAAAACTGAATAATCGGCAGCGAAAACCTTTTTTAGGATTCTCAAATTCACTCAAAATCAAAAAAATTACTCAATACTTTTCGATCAGTCGTTCTAAATAAGCAAAGTGAATGTAAAGGAATCTCGAGCAAGGTTTGCCCAAGTAAAAATTTAAATCGATACGAGGAATGTACCACATTTACTGTCCCTAGAATAGAAGGATTACGTTGCCTCTAGCAACCAAGCTTGTTTGTTATTTTATTAGCCAGCGACCTGTCAAATTTGACAACACCAAGTTTATTTGTTTGAAAATATTCACTTTTCTGAATACTTACTGATGTAGTCTGGATTTGCAACTTGAATATAAAATCAAAACAATAAAGCATATGGTGGTGCTATCCAAGATCTTCATCTCATCCAAAACTTGAAGTGACGTTCGGTTTCAATTAATTGAGATGCTAAAGAAGCAGGATTGGGGACATCAGTACTCGTACAAGAGTTTGATTCTTATCCGCTGAATCCTGAAAGCGGAATCCTTTAAGACTGATTTAGCTCTCGTTGATATTTTATTCCTAAACGGAATTTGATAACGCCGTTATGATATTTTTAAAGGAATTCTTGTATAAGTAGAACTTAAAGTATTACTATGCTCAGGGCCGGATTAGGAAACTGCCCAAGGGCGCCTAGTAGCCTAGGCGCTTAAATTATTTTAAAAAATTGTAATTTTAGCTTGTTTTTGATTGGCCTAACTCTTATTATTAAAAAATTATTTTTTTAATTTTGTGATAGTTTTATACTTCTGAGTCGATTTGACTTAAATTAGATTTTTGAGTGATATGCTAGCATATCGAATAGCAGATATCTCAAAAATCTAACTAAAGTGAAATCGACTCAGGAGTATACAACTATCACAAAATGGGTAAATAATTTTCCTAAAAATTGGTGCCTCCGCGAGATCTGACTTTAAGCCTAATATAATTTATTGTACTTCTAGGACAAAAATTTCAAGTTTAATTTCAAAATTTTAGGAACATTGAGTCTGAGCTCGAAATTTTCTAGAAACATTTTTTTGGGGGCGCACTTAAATATTTTTGCGTAGGGGCGCATACATTGATAATCCGGCTCCGACTATGCTTGAATTTAAGGGCAATATAAATATACATATTTGTGGTCTTAAACGGGGACATCTTTCGAAGTCTTATATTTTTTTCTCTTATTTTATACACAAAGGGCATTCAGGAAGTTATTTTCACTTATTAAAAACTGCGTTAAGTCCGTTGCCTTTAACGGTTATACTATTCTATTGTGAATATCTTCAGGATGCCACACAAGAGAAATAAAAACACAACTGCAAATATAATATTTTATTTTCCTATGAAAGATTGACGTGTTATATTATTAAATTCCCGTATGTATATGAAACGCACAAACATTAAACATTTATATCGTAATGTATTTTTCCGGGTGAATAATTAATTCCGGTTGATTTTTATAAAATACAAATCTTAATAAATTTTTTAGATAAGCTGATGTTAAATTAAAAAGATAACTTCGTCTACATGCAACAAAATCAATTTTATTCTATTATACCTTTGAATTTACTAATCTATCCAAATAAATATCAATAATTCAAATTATATTCAAAATTTTAACTAGTCGGCGAGAAAATCGAAAAATTTCAAAATATCGACAAAATTCGTAAAATTTAGCAAAATAATAAAATTCAATAGAGAATTTTGGAATACAATAATATATGCGAAAACAGAATGTCCTGATTTATTGAAAGATAAATCCCAGCTCAAATGCACTTTACATTTACAGAGAGTTGCAAAGGACAGCTTATCACTTACAATTAAATCAAATTCGTTACCTATGATTATATCTTGATTAACGATCGTCATAAAACTCACAACTCTTTAAATAAAATTTTAACTTTTTTAAATGGGAGAATAGACTTCTTCAGAGAATTTTTTTTGTATTCTACTTTCAAATGGTCATAACGCTGAAACTATTGATTTTTGAAGGTTTCCAACCTTCTTTACACAAGGTGGATTTTTTTTAGATTATTAATTGAAAATTTAATATCAATCTAAAATTCAGTACCAAATGGACCAATCAAGATGTATATCTTTTTAATCAATAAACCGGATTTTTAAATTGGTAATAAATTAACAAACTAATTAGAAGTGCGAAAAGGGAGAGGTACTGTCAGAAATCAGAGATTTTGCAATTCACTCATTAAAAACTCATGATTTTACTGCTCACACCATTACCCAATGCACATCTGTTGAAGTCGATCGGCTCCGGATGAAGGTTGAAAAACTGCTTAACAAAAATGTTTTTTTGTAAATGTAACAATTGGACAGGAAGAGTCCAAGGTAGAAACTATATTAGCAAAAGCTCTGTAGCCCTGGCGACACTACGCCACTGCTTAAGATAACTTCTGGCTGCGTCATATTAAAAAAGATACTGTGGACCTCTAATTTGGACTTGAAAACTGAACCACGCGATTTAAATGTTCCGTTGGAATATCAGCTACATTTTGAATATCAGCAAACCGTTGATTGGGAGTCTGGGGGGGGGGCATGAAACACTCTTCAGACAGGGAAATTTGATTGATCCCTAAGTGCAGAGCTTATAGTACAACCAGAGGTTGGATGAATTATAAGGAAAAGAATATTATATAAACCCGGTTTATATAAGAAGACTCAAGATAAGCCAAGGGGAAATTGATACTCTAGGTTTCCGTAACAAATTCACAATGGAAAATTGAAATTCTCATATGGTCAGATATTTGCGTACAATGCATTGGAAAATTTAGCAAACAATTTTGTTGTAACCAAAAATTGTTTTTGCGTAACAATCCGCTCTCTTGGTGTAAGGTACAAATTTGCCCTTCAACGCACCCATTCTATAATATCCATGTGCGCTTTTAAATTAGTTGTGAATTTTAAATTGAATTTTTGTGTTACGTATTGTTTTAATGAAAAGGTGACTAATTAAGTAAATCGTGTTCGCGAAACGGATTATTAGGCAGACCGATTGACGCGATGAAACCACAATATGTAAATTATGGTGAATACTACAATAATAATAGTATTTTACATTTTCAACAAATTAAAACATTTATATTTATTTGCATGATGTAATTTATTACACTCACTCGGTGCGATACCTGGTATTTATTTTATTTTTAAAGAACAAAAAATTGTTTAATTTATTCAATTTGATCGCACTAATTAA
Source organism: Cantharis rufa (assembly GCA_947369205.1). Lineage (NCBI taxonomy): Eukaryota > Metazoa > Arthropoda > Insecta > Coleoptera > Cantharidae > Cantharis > Cantharis rufa. The sequence goes on along the minus strand of OX376306.1, from coordinate 14,808,843 downwards.
AAGAGCTTTTATTAACGATGTGCGTGATAATTAAGATAATGAAATTTTAAACCCGCATGGTTTGGTGCTTTATTGGTATACTGTCGGTCGTTAATTAAGATCGAACGTTTTTCAACTTTGTAACGGTCAAATTTTAAGACGTAGGTACGCCACTGAACGCAAGTGTTGATTTTTTTATTATCTTATTTTAATCAAGTTAGTTATCGTACACGCCTTTTTAACAATGTGGTAATTAACTTTTATTGCGGTTCTCAGAATTTAACATTGCTTAAGTCTACAGTGTAACTAAACGAGCATTTTTTCAACAGCAGCAAATTTGAGCGAGATTATAAAATTGAAACGTCTGATTGCTACGGGCAATACGTAGTCCCATGGTATACAGGTCAGGGATTCTTCTGATTGCGATAATCGATAATTTCTTAATCGGCTCTCTCATCCTTCCTCACTTTTGAATTTCTTCATGAACACCTGCGGTGACTGACACCTTGAAGAGGAGTTTCCTGTGGTGCACTGTTTTTGACCTGATAAACCCTACTGTATTCGTTACGCCAATGTTTTTTGCAGTTGCATCCTGATTTTCATGAATCGAGCTTTATGTAATTTTTAATTTAATGCTTTTCCTTAGTTACGCATAGATGAATACAAATACACAAGTTGAGTTATGGCTAATCAAATTTGTAATGAATCATTCATCCGATTATGGATTTGCAGATGGCTGAACACTGTTAAATCGATCCATTTTTCTTCTCATTAATTTTTAACTCTGCTGTTCTAATTGAGAAAAATTAGTGTTGATAATACTATTTTTCAAGGCATTATGTTGTTCTTTGTTTTGCTGCAAAATTTTTACAATCGAACCATTAAGACAACTTGATGGACATGAAGGTTGTTGAAAAAGTTCCTGTTTTAACACTTCACCACAAGACACCACTAATGAGCACAAAGAAAACTTTTATTGCGCAACTTGTACAACGTGCAGTAATTAGGTTGGATTAGTTCAATTTTCAAAATAAACACCGAATAATTAAATTTTTGCAAAGAGAACAATGGGCAAGATAGATGACTACAGGAAAAGGCTTGAGATTTCAAGGTTCAAAATTAAATAATAACTCGAGGAAATAGTCCGTGTGTTATATGACCCATAAAAAGTTAAATATAGCAACTTTTTATTAGATTTTAAACGAGAAATTTTTATTTTATTATGAATTTTTTTACCGAGGAGGCGGGGAGTACTCTAATTTAATAAAATGCTAATCGTTGCTGCAATTGCAGCGAATAATGATGAGAGTTCTATTATTATAACATTTGCGGTTTTATTACGAACCATCATTCCTTTTATATCTTTTGTACTCGAAGATAATGAAAGAGAGGAAACGTTTTCAAGCAGCAAACAATTTTCCTGCTCAGTACATCTCTAGCTTTTGAACGAATTAGCTTTGAAAAGAATATTATCTTCATTGAGGACTAGAGAAATGTTCAAAATTTATATCTTCATGGGAAGTATACAATTACAATCATATTTATATAAGTAAGCAGGGAGCTACTGGCACTTATAGCTATTAAAAATATTTTTAAATAAATTTATGTGTATTTTATGAGAGGATTTTCCAAGCTTAGCACTTCAAGCTTCCAATTTAAGAAAATTGGGAAAAAACACTGATCAGGAAGTTCAGTAGTAAAGCTAAACTGGAACGAATTTTTCATAATCTTATCTTGAACCAATAGAATTAGCCTATGAAGTCTATGAGCCCTTAATAAATTGTACGTAAAGATGCTCTGTATTCACGTGGTAAAAGTGAAAAGTTATCCAGTTATCTCTTGTAATCTGATCCTCTAGTAATCATGAAATCAGAAAACTTCTACACCGTAAATCATAGCGATCTGATACAAGGTTAATTATTTTTTCAGTGTCCGGAAATTCACAAGTTTTTTCACGAGGAAACATTAAATTCTTTTACAATGTAAATTTTTAATTTACACTAAAAACTCGCTCTTAATGAATGAATCAATTAATTGTAGAACAATTTAAAAGCAAAGTGCACCGCCGTGATTACAAAATTATGAGTTGATGTTAATTATTTAAATTTATAGTAAATGTGTCTGTTGCATAATAGGTATTTATGTTGTATAAAATTGTAATTTTATGTAGTTACTTTTATAACATAACAACTAATAGGTATTATACTCCATTCGACCTTTGGTAAGCTTGTAATAATTGAGAACATATATGTCAGAATTTGTCGATCGTGCAATTGTAAAACCTAGTAAGTGGATTTACCAAGGGGTAAAAATCCCAAAAATTTTGTGTACACTCGTTTGGAAATCATTTGAATTCCTTGGAAATCCCTGGAATTCTTTGGAAATCATTGGAATTCTGTGGAATTCTTTGGGAATTCTTGGAAATCTTTGGAGTTCGTTGAAAATCTTTGGAATTCCTAGGAAATCATTGGAATTCTTTGTAAATCATTGGAAGTCTTGGAAATCGTTGGAATTCTTTGGGAGTTTTTGGAATTCTTTGTAAATCGTTGGAAATCATTGAAAGTCTTGGAAATCATTGAAAGTCTTGAAAATTTTTGGAATTTCTTGGAAATCATTGGAATTCCTTGGAAATCATTGGAATTCTTAGAAATCATTGGAAATCCCATGATTTCTTGGAATTCCTTGGAAATCTTTAGAAATCCTTTAAAGCAATGCGAAGCTCTTAAATATGTTCACTTCTGAAACAATAAATGTTTCAGTCGAATTTTGCGAACGAAACAACAGGCAATTTTTGAGATGGTCTGACATCATAGGAATCGAAGAATCATAGAAATCGTTGAAATTATATTTGGAAATCATTGGAAGTCTTGGAAGTCTTTGGAATTCCGAGTCTTGTGCACAGAAATTTTACTGGAATTTGCCCTTTGGGATTTGCTAAACTATGAAAGTCAACAGAAGGAATTGAATTTGTTTTAATAATTTAAATTTAATTGTTCCAAATTTACAAAACTGATTTCAACTTATTGTTTTTTTTTCTTATATTCTCCACATAACTAGTCCTAATTTGCCCCAGACGCTCTTGGGTTTATCAATTTAAAGGGTGAGAAAATTTTGTCTTGCTGTGTAAGAACAAGAAGAAGTTCCTGCACAGGAACAGACGTAAATCATCAGTGTTACACTCACTGCAACCATAATTGGTTTTTATGAATAGTAAAGAACGAAATGATATAACAGAAAGAAAAAAGGATAGCTACAAATTAACACCTTATGCAATACTCCTGCAGTGTTGAACTGAAAAACTGAAAGGTCACCAACTCTTATCTCAAAAATTGCTTGTTGTTTTGATAATAATGGATTGTAAATTTCATTGACAAAATTCACTGAAACCTCTATTGTTTTAAAAGTGAACAGATTGAAGAGCTTCGCATTGCTTTAAACTCCAAATCGAGTCCAAAGACGCTTCTACTCGATTTCTTTCAGTTCAAGTGTTGAATAGCGATGTCTCTGTGGTAGATTTGATCGCAGAATAAGTGTACAATTACTTTTAAAAGCAAAGAAACTAATTAAAGAGAGGAAAGTAAAACATAGGAGCCTAGTACGGGACTGTGACTTGGAACAACAATGACAGCATGACACTGATATTTTTTAATTGAAATAATTTTTAAACAGTCCGTTCCAGTTCCGTCCCCCTCGCGTCGCGAATCTCGATTCTGCGGATCTCCAATTGTTACGCCACTGCGTTGAATGATAAAACCCCGAAATGTTTGAATCAATCTACATAAAATCATACTTTTGCAATTTCGTGTTTCTCTGATTATGTTTATATTATACAATTCTGCGTTTAAAGTAATAAACAAAATTAATTTTGTGCGCTTGGAAACCGAAGAAATTAACTATAGGAAAAGGTCGAAAGTTACCCTGAACAGCGAAAGTTTGACGTTTTAATTAATTTAATTTGAAATATTTTATCTTTTATAAATAGGTACCATATTTCCACAACACGCACTTCAAAGAAACATCTAACGTGCAGGTCCGCATTTAGAAACATCGTCGTGTTAATATCTAGCACAGATTTATCAGAAGTTAAAAAGTCTCGCTGGGTGACCGCGGTTTCTAACAACCTTTGATTTTTAATTCCTTAAAACCGAATTAAAAATTTTGGTTTTGTGCTAGAAAGACAATTTTAAATATTTTTTGGGAGAAAAAATGAAACTAATAACTTAATTACATATTTTGGATAATTATGGGTTATTGACGGCGTATAGTAGGTTGATTACAGTAATTGTACTGAAGTGTGGTTGACCCTCCCATTACACGCATTGCTCCACACGAAAATAATGATTTTAGTTGTTTTGGTGCCTGTGCAAGTCCTAAATTTTAACATGGTAATTTACCAAGACCACGCTTTTTGATACGTAATAATTGAATAATTTATTTAAACAGTTCCATAAATCATAAAGCTGTTCCATTCATTTTGCCCCACTGCTAATATTAAAAGTTTTAGTTAGTATTTGAAACCTTTGCCCCAAAAATTAGTTTAATGCAATTTTAACTGGGAACATTTTGTATTCAAGGACGAGTGCTATAATCGGATCATTTGTAAAATTATTTAGTTATGCTTGGGCTATCCGAAAGACTTAATTATGGATTAAAATTAAGAAGTAATGTCTGAATTGGCATATTTATTTGCATTAATTACATATAATAATTTTCCTTCTTTCTTAACGGATTGTTAGTTTTTTAATTTATTAGTGTAGTTTTTGTGATAAAATTCTTCAATTAATTGTTTTAATTGTCAGAGTTTTCCTAAATTTAAGGTAAATTTTTAATTGTATAGTTAATTAAGAGGATTGGCAATTTCAGCCTGCCAGACAGATTTTCATTCGAATTTTCAGTATTTTTCTTTTTTCTTCGGATATTTCAAGGTTTTCAAGTCTAGAATAATTGAACTTTAGGTTAATTTTTCTGGTCTTTCGATTCTGCAATTTTTGGACGTGTCGAAAGTTTTTCAGTTAAATGATTTCATGCATGCAAAAGTAAAAGGTTCCGCATGAAACTTGCATGTCTAGGAAATAAAAATCCCACAGTTAATTTTAGACAACAACATAATCGTCCGTCTAGAAACCAAGACGCTTATTTACTGCAATTTTTTGTTATGACCTAAATTTTTTAACTACAAATTTTTGCAAATGAATCTGCAAGAAAGTCTGTTCGGTATATATGTACACAATTGTAACCAATACACGATGTGCACAGTTTTTGTAATTACAATTTTTTCCCAAGGCTATCGACAAGTGGTTCCAAGCTTTCAATGCTGGTTTATTTTAATTTCATTGTTTGTTTACACTATTTAACTGGCAGTTGCCAAATAGATATTTAGAATATGCTGGTATACCAATTAAACAATAAATTTGTTGTCAGGAAGACTGTGGTTTCTTATCACTACGTTTTTTTTTGTTTAAAAAAGTTAATTTGTGATTTTGTAAATTTGTCCTTCAAATGGATTCCATTTATAATGTAAAACATGTCCCACTTACCTTGAAGTAAACATCATTTGGTTAATTATTATAAAAAAACGTGCAATATCGTAAATTATATGGTTCTAAGTTTCTATTTTCTAATTGGAATTTTTAGGTCGCCGAAGTGCAATTTTATTGGGCTGGTCAATTTTATGATTATGAAGTGTTTGTATTAATTTGAAGTGGAATGGGTGTGCGACTCATTGAATTTTTGATTATAAAAAAGCACTTGAAAAGAGCAAATGAAATAATTTGTTACTTCATTTCCTCAAGGTGAAGCTTCTCGAGGCACCCTCGTACGAATCGATTCGTGCGGCTTTTCCTATCGAATTATTTGGCATGATGTCGATTTGGAAGCTCGCCAGTTTTGCAGTTCGGCATATAAAATGTCCAAATTTATTATATGCTTCGTTCGCTTGCATTGAATTTTAATAAAATCAAAAATTGCAGTGTGACATGCTACCTCTAAAAATAACCAAAATTTAAATTGATTATTAACAACGTTTACAATATTCCATTTATGAGTCGACTATTTTTGGACGCTTTCATTAATTGGTTAATCTAGCGTTGACCATTATGAGCTCTGATTATTTTTTGTCGTAAATCAAATTATGTATCTTAATGATGTATCTTGAATTTTATAGTGCGCAATGAACCATATAATTTGTATATTTTTTATATATCACATACACACTTAGTTAATTACGTTTCCAACCTAATTATTACATAAATAAAGTAACGCCATAATATTTTTTCAATATTAATTTTTAATAATCAATAAAAGTTACTTTTTTACGTTAAGATGTTTATAAACTCGAAAGTGATAATTTTAAATCAACATGCTGTTATGTTCTAGTTTGTCGCAGATATAAATAATTACGAGACTTCTTCACTTGGAAAAGTTTCTTGCCTGGGAAATCTTGAGTAGTTCTGGAGACATCTTATACGGCCACCTAAAGTGTATTTTTGAAATTAACACGAGGATATTCGTCAGTATTCTGCACATTCATATATCTACGCATAGGAATGTCAAATAAACTTTTTATTGCCAGGACGTGAAAGTTCAAGATGTGTAAACTTAGAATTTTATTTTGTTTACTTCCTAAGTGGGAGTGTGCTATAAAAAATTTAAAACTTAAGTAAATTGCTAAGTACATACACACGGAGATTTGAAAAGATGCCGATCTGGTCTAGGTTTTAGCTCACGTTAAGCTTGCAGAAATTTACAATATCTCACTTGACCAATATGGTTAGAAAAGCGGTAATGCATCAAAGAATATTGAGAAAATTGTGGGTTTGTTAGAATTCTTGTAAAAATTTTCAATCGGTCGTTCTCTTATCGTACAAAGCTTATTATTTAATATTTAGTCATTGTCAGTTAAACCTGACTCAATTTTGATTTATGCAGAAAGAGAGAAAACAAAATTTTTTAAAATTTCTTCTAAGAACATTAAAAACATAAAATTAACGTTAAAAATCGTTCATCTCAGATCTCAGATAAACAGATACATACGTACATACATCTGGAAGTTTAATGGAGGTGAACTTTGAAAAGTAACTCGGTGGTTATGGATCTAACAGATAAGTTATCTGAAAGTTTCAATGGAAGCCCAAAATCAACTAATCTGTTGAGATAACATAAAATTGTTCGTTTTCGGTAGATAGTTTATTTAAATTTTAAGGTCAAAGGTATAAGTTTTACAGGCTGTGACTGGAATCCACGAAGAATTCTCGGAATTTAAATTTTGTGCGAAAACATTTACTTCAAGGCAGAATTTTGTAAACAGTTACTATATCAAAATTAATTTTTTCCAAATTAAAAATAAATGAAACCAATTAAAATGTTTGTTGTTTATTATGAACCTCTTACGATATAAATTTTATTTGCTTCGTTTTTCGGCTCTAATTTGGATAATGGCTGATGGATAATCGGCTCTAATGGATGCAGGATAAAACTTTTAATTTGGGTCACAAGGGTGAGATACCTCCCAAGCACTCAAGGTAGTCACAGCAGTGCAGTGGTTCAGTCTAAATTTTGAGTGTCTATTGAAAAAAAAAATCTCCTTATTTAAGAAATATTCCATTCGGTAATTTCATTGTGACGCTTAAATGTAGTAGAATCATAAGGTCATAGCTTTTTTTAACCTACTAACCCTTCAAAAGTGATTCTTGCCAACGTTCTTGCCGCAGAACGGGGGCTCTGATTCAAAATCGGAATTCTTTCAGTTCGTGTTGTCAAGTGAACTGTTATTTACCATGATAACCATGATAAGTGTTTTTATTTTGAACACACTAACACTATTTTGTTTTATTACATAAGTTTTTCTCATAATATGACTTCAACCCTGGTGGGTCTGGAGAGAATAGAATACTCTTCGCTATGAACAACTGAATAGTGCGTAAATGTATAAGTCTGATCAGCAGGACTCAAATCCGAAAATATACAGTGACTCATAATGAAATCCTATGCCCCTATGTTAACAATGCAAATTGCCGGTTTTGAAGCCGTTTTTTGCATATAAAAATCGATTTTACATCAAAACTTATTAGACATTTTTTGTTGCAAATTTCATTGTCTTCGATTTTGTTTACAACATTTTTTTATTTTTTATATATTTTTTTTTAAATTTTATTTATACCAAAAATATTGTCATCTCTATATCTCGGAAACGGGGCAACAAAATAAAAAAATGCTTATACAAAATGGATTGCATTGAAATTTTCAACAAAAAAGGTCTAATAAGTTTTGCTGTAAAATGGATTTTTGTATGCCAAAAACGGCTTCAAGACCGGCAATTTGTATTGTTAGCATAGGAACGTCCGGATTTAATTATGAGTCACTGTATGTATAGGCGAAAGTGTTGGAGTGCTTTTCAACTTCCTCTGGTGAACAGTGTAATTTCTACCTTGTAATTTACAACAACGTAAAATGAACTTCAAGATACTGTGTTTGCTAAGAAACGTAGACAAGCGATTTATCGTATTGAAAATATTAACGTAATGGCTTTGATGTTTGATTTGTGAATTTTATATTTTTTCATAAAATTCGTAGATTTTTTAAATTTTCTAGTTTTCCCGCCAATTTTGTGAGGTTGGTACAACTAGGTGAAGAAACCAGGTCTTTAGCTACCAAGACGGCTCCATAAGCGGAGCCATCTGGTTGAATTTTGGATGAAATTGAATTAATCTAGTTTATTTGGATAATTTTGATTTTGATTTTGAAATATTAATTATAGTAATTGATTTTGGAATTGGTAAAATTTTATAGTGTTTACAATTAAAATTTAAAAATTACAAGATGGAATTGATACCGCTGCATGTGAACGAAGTTATCTCGTCGATTTGCTTTTTCATTTTTATATTGAAAATAATCATGAATAAATTTGAATATTAAAAGGTTATCTTAGAATTTATTTTTGGAGTTTGATTTATTTAAATTTTCGATTAATAAGAATCTCATTGCTCACCGTGCGGTAGTTTGGATTCCTAGTTTTAAATAATTCATTATTTGGTATTTCCGCCTAAGTTACACTGCAGTATTATTAGATTATTTGAATGCAAACATATGATGACTATATATTGCTGAAAAAATTAATAATTAAGAGGTTTGTAGCAAACTGATCTAACTGAAAATTTTTATAGTCCAAGGAGCATGTGCGGCCATTGGGGGGGGGGGGGCAAAAAGACTTCCTGTCTCTTGGCTTAAGTTTTTTTTTATTTAGACATTTAATATTTCGGCAGTGTAAGTTTAATTACAAAATCTAAGATTTTTTAATAATAGTAATTTGGTAAAATAAAATTTCAAATAAACAAAGATGTGGTTTGGATCTAATAAACAAAAATTTCCACGAACACCGTTAGTTATATTTTTCTTATAGTTATTATTATTTGTTTATTTTTTTATAATAAATAATTTTTTATTTTGCCCACCTGGAAAATTTTTTTATGGGCGCCCATGTCAAGAAGTAGTGTCAATTTTACCGAAATACAACCTAAACTTAAGCGATTAAAGTATAAATGAAAATTTGTGTAGGGAAGGTTATCGTAATGCAATTATTAAAATTTGCGTTTTACAATTTTATATCTTACAAAATCAATCAAACCTTCACTATTGATCTAAAATAACGCAAGATCGTTGATCGCTGCCTTTACGATATCGTAGTTATTTAGCATTTTCCTGTTATTTGCAGATGGTACAACGGATTTTTCTCCAAACCTCCTTACTTCTTACCAAATTTGAAGTAAATTATTGAAATTTATTGTCGGTGTGGGTATCAAAATTCGATTTAGTTTCCCTAATACGAAATCTTGTAGGCTGTTATACTTTTATTATCTTCATGTTTTGGAAGAAAAATATTTGAAATTTGTTATTTAAATAAAATAAACAGGCGTCCAATTTATATTGAAATTTTAAAATACAACTACTCGATATCTCGGTTGTGATACCAAATTGTGATAAATAAGAATATCTGTACAATTTGTTTTTGGGGTCATTTAATTAACCTTTTTTTCGATATTACACAATCAAATGTTTACAATTTATTTTATTTTTCATTACATAAATTTTATTATAAAGGCATTTGTGTTGGGGCACGTACTTAATGATGACACCAATTAGTTAAAATGTTTACGCTTGATTAGACGAGGCAAGCATTGCAGTTGGTTATTTTTTTTTTTGACAATGTCCTTATCTCTTTCATACTCGTTATCGCATGTTTGTGCTCATAAATTATTACAGATAGAAACAACTAATTAAACTAACAAGAAACATACCGCTTGCTAGCTGCAGAATTGGAACAAACATATTCTCTGAATATTTTCAGCAACTTAAATTTGCCCGCTTCAAGGTGGAAGAATTTTTGTATGCTAATAAAAACGATTAATCCGACCATGGGTCGTTACCAGCTCCGACCTTGGTCGACAATTTTTTTGGTTCCACAAGAGAACTTTTATCAAGATAAGTAGGTAACCCAAAAGGGGATCTCTTGCAAATTTTTGCATTAAAATTCATCAAATTTAAATTTCAAAATATTTTTTTGCGATTTGTAAATGTGGTTCCGTCTGGTAAAAAAGTGTAAATTTCTGTTTAACATGACACATGATAATCTTGAATGAAGCTCAAAACATACAAGATTCTATTCAAGAAACTTAAGAACACTTAAACCTGTCTGCCATATAAATTGATTTTTTATACAAACGACAATCCAAATTAGCATACAATTCATATCTCATAATTGGTTAGGATGTGTCGGTTTTGGGAGATTGAGAAACGTAGTGGAATTATTTTACACCAGAGTTTCCAAAACTGTGAACTTTGCTTCTATATTATAATAAATGCCGAATATTAAAAGAAATTTTTGTTTCAGGTGAGCAATCGCAAGATTCCGGATTTTGAAGGGCAAATATGGGAAAATTTATGTGAGTTTTTTTGTTTTTGGAGCAGCAGTTAAAATATTAAACAGAACTTGAACTACTCCATCGTCGATTAAAAACTGCACATTATGTACTTGGTAAAAGAGTGGTGGTTGGTTATTTTTACAACTACAATTAATAATCGTCCGTCTTCATTGTAGATCAAAAGCCATTCCTGCTAATTTTGTTTACGGCAACCTTCCACCAGAAAATTTCGATGTAGCAATTTCTCTATTCAAATTTGAAGGACTTTCAAAAATTTTAAACATTAATCGCGCTTGATACAATCTTAATAAAGTTTTTCTCACAAAATCGATAAATTGTGTAGCTTAATGAGTTGATCAATTAAGCCAATATGATATTGACGACAGATATTATTAATGACCGAATTTAAAAAACTGCTACGTGTAATTATAATAAATTTGAATATAGGCAAAATTTTGAAAAACTCGCTAAAAGTTTGTACAGTGACCTTGTAATTATCTAAATTTGTTACACTTTTTTCAAGCTGGATGTGTTTCGCCAAGGTCACATGTATACTATCAAAAATAGATATTTATGTATCATTATACAACTTTAACTTCCGCCACCTTTAAAATAGCCATATTAATAAGTAAATGTATACAGGCGCATCTATTATTTAATTTGAATTTTAAATAACGCGGTTTCGATATTTTTGCAATTTTAATATTCATATGGGAGTTTTGTTTGTTTCTACGAAATTTACCAATTACGTTTTTACAAAAACAATTTATTAATCGCTTGTGCTTGGTTTCGGTTACTATTCGAAACATCCTCTCACAGGTATACCGGTACGTTAAAGCACCATCTGTTGGTTGCAATTCCGCGCAATCGGAAATCGGTTAACAGCAGCGCGTAGTAGTGGTTGGCGCGTGCTAGTCTACCGGGTCCGATAATTCTAACATAATGCGGTTAATAAGTTCAACCTATTTCGTCTTTCAAACCAAGATAATGACATGAGTCCTCAAATAAAATTTTTGTTTACTAAATAAAACAAACCCATTATACTCGGATCTTCCTAGAAAACTTTGTTATCAATTTGTTTGATAATAATTTAGGTTGACAACTTCTACTATAATATACTAATTGCGGTTTTGATTTTACTCATTTTATTCGCATATACATGGTTTTCTCGGGGGTTTTTATGCGCGGCAAAAATATCTTCGCAGTAAATGAAAAGAAATCCCCTTTTTCGTTAGGGCCGATGGAAGAGAGGGTACTATACAGTGGCGTAGCGAGGGGGGGAACAAGGGTCATCATGCCCGGGCGCTACTCACAAAGGAGCGCCAAATGGTCTGCAAAACAAAAAATTGCTGGATAATTTTTATTTTTATTATAATTGATTTCTGGAAAATATATTTTAAATTTAGTAATTTTAAAATTAGTATATTTTACATAATATAATATTATATGGTTTTTGAATGGGTGGGGGGGGGGTATTGGTATATAAAAGGTATTGTGCCCCGGACGCGAGTTAAGCTCGCTACGCCACTGGTGCCATAAGTGGGAAAAGGATACTTTTTACGAAAAGGAATATTTTGTATATTACGAGCAGCGTTGCAGCAAAAACAAATGTATGTTTTCGTCAAATTATGTAGATCAGGTGATTTACACTTGAATGAATGACCGATTTGGGAATATATAACTCATATAATACGACCAGCATGGTAGACTGAAAGTCCTAAGCCAACATTTTTCCTCAATCTTTTGACTTTCTAAAATTTACCAAAGGAAAACCAATCTTGATTACATTTCCCGATGACATAAATAACGTTTTCGTAAGGTATTTTTTTATAAAATTTCCCTAATTATGTTGCGAAACGAGTGACAGATGTTGCCAAGCTACGTGATTTATTTATGTTGCCATGGCAACAGCGGTAAATCGACCTATATGCAAGTTAATCGCAAATTTCTCGATCCCGATTTAATTGGACGTACCTAATAATTAATAGATAATTTTTAATTATCGAAAAATCAAATTATAATTTAAAACGGCGAGTGAAACTTATAAGGAGATACCGGTAGATGGCAATCAAGTTTACTCGACTTTAAAGTCACTGTACTCGACTTTAAAGTCACTGTACTCGACTTTAAAGTCACTGTACTAGACTTCTCTTGATTGTAGTTTTGTAGTGGAGATAGGTACTAATGAATCTTAAAATATTAGGGGTAGGTATGCAACCGGTTTTTAAAAATTGAAGGTGAACGTTTTTGAAATGTTTCATGTTAGAATATAAGAAAAGCACATAGCAACCGATAGGTTAGCGGTTCGGACGCTAACAGCGAAATATTCCAGATTCCAATTTCTCCGATTATCCAACCGCCAGAGAAACTCAAATTTAATTAAATTTTAATATCAATGGGAACGTTCAATTTAAAGAGATAACTTGGTCATATGCACTAGTATCAAAATTGATTCTTCTGTTTCTTTAATTTTAATTTCAAACTTGAGGAATATTACCATCCCAATTTTATTATGATTCCAAATCTTCCAATTAAATGTTATCTTCTTTTTACAAAAATTAATTATCTAAAGTAAATCAATCTCGTAACGTAAATATGCACTCAAAATAATATCACTCTTTTATTCGCAAAATATAATAATTTAATCAAAAACCGCTTGAACCGCTTAGGCGGCCATTTTTGTTCAAAAAGGCTTGGTTTTTGCCGCTGGTTGGCACAACATCAACTACCTTGCAACAAAACCAAAAATTTGCAATTTTCAACATTTTGTGATTGGGAAGCATTCATAGGCATACGTAGTCGAGGTTTGATTGCCGAGTGCAAGAATCGAGATTAATTATTACATTATCTTGTTCGAAAATAAACCATTATTTTCATACATTTTTCTTACATTATTGGTATACATCGGGACATATAAATTATTTAATAAAATTAATCACTGAATATGCACTCAAACTTTCCGTCTTTTAAACCGGGAGGTCTGGGGGGTATGGAATACCCCCCCAGTGCACCAGTAATTGGTTATAAATAATATAATTTTGTTAATTAAAGCCGAATTTAACTTAAAAACCAAGATTTGCATCTTTCTAGATTCGTAATTTTCGAGTTGGAGCTGCTTTAGGGATGTTTTTAATTTTTTTACTTGCAAAGAGTTATGGTTCTTTTTAGATCTGTCATTTTCTTGTGCAATTTATGTTCAAAAATACTTGTATAACATAAAAACCATATAGAAACAGTCAATCGCATAAGTTTTTAGGTCTTTTAAACTTGAAACTTTGGATTGTAATTTACGCTATAACAGGTCCGTAGCCAGGATTTCACTTCGGGGGTGGGGGGGCACTCATAAAAAGTCTTTTGTAAAAAGTAACATTTTCGTGGATATCCTTTCAGGAGTTCTTATACAAATGTTGTTTTTTTTAACATTTAGAGGGACGGGGCACGTGCCCCCAGGTGCCCCCATTGGCTACGGGCCTGCGCTATAAGCTACCAGAATTTCATTAGAATAAAATTTCCAACAAATATTTGTTCATATTATGTACGTCCTATTGTTGATTTAAAAAATATTCCTTAGTAGTCATTCTTGCTTGTTAAAATGGATATTATAAGATGTCAAAGGTAAACTACATAATTATTTTATTAATAAAATTGCTTTTATGGTAATTATATTCATAAAATAAAATTAATAAGGTGATTTGTTGGAGTTGAACCCACCTTAAAAATGTACTAACAACACAGTAACATTGGCATTGTTAAGCAAGAGTTTTACAACATTGCTCTAAGATTTTCTTTCGAAAAAGCTAAAAATGTAACAGTGAAGCTTAATTTTTCACTTGTACACCAGATTTCCTTAGCGATTCCAAAGAAGATATACCTATAGGAACTATAGGTATATATTCTTTGGCGATTCCCCCCTCTTGTATATAATAAGTTTTAGGTTAAACGAAGCTAGATAATATAGTCGGTGGCGTAACATCACAAAGATCCGTTAGGTGCTCGCCCTCCCGCTCCTGTAGACTTGAATCGCTTTTATCGCCGTTTTTTGTTTAATTTGTCGCAGAGTCGTTTGTTCGAATAGAGATTGATGTTGTTTGCGAAGGGGGGGGGGGTCAATCGTTTTATTCGCTTGTTTTTCTTCGTATACGGTATAAATTAAAATAATGTTAAAATATAATTTTGCAACGCCACAATTAACTAAAACAATTTACCTTGACCGTAGTTGTGTAAATGTTAGCTCGTTCTATTAATGTATACCTATGGTATAATTATTATTGTATGGTTGTGGGTGTGTATTATACTTATTTAAGATTTTACTTCCACACCTGTACGAATATATTTTTATCTCGCTTTCACGCTTCTAACATAAACAGTAAGCGAATTTGAAATTACCTTGCAATAAACAGTGCAGCATTTTTCAAAATATTAATCGATTGTTAATTTTTATGTGGCATTCCAGTTAATGTGCAATCGAGTTGCCTTAACACGTCTAGTTATTCTATGTTACAAGTTTTAAATATTCACGGTAATAATAATAATAATATATATTTCAAAGCAACTTGCTCGGAGCGCAATGGTAACCTTTGAGGTGACTTTTTATTTATGCAATTTGAAAAAAGGAAATCATTATTAAACAAAATACTTTTTAAGTAATCAAGAAACAACGATTTAAATAATTTGTGTAAATTTTGCACACACAAAATCAATCAATGTCCAATGCTATTAACAAATGCAATATATTAGCCTACGTTAAAATCTTAAAATTGCAAATAATACTAACGAATTAGCGAGCCGGTGTTCCATTATGATTTATTTGGAATACCGCACGGTGTGCGCGATGTTCGAGTTAAATTATAAAATTATTTATGTTAGTAAAACCGAAAATATTTCATTGATATTTAAATTTCAAGCCTAATTTACCAAATAACTCAAGTCGGTTGGGATGGTGCCATTTTTTATTTTAATTTGTTTACTTTTTATTACAATATATTTAAACAGATATGACATTGAAATTAAGTGGCATTCATAAATTTGTTTTTTTTGTAATCATGTTAATGGCTGTCGAAATCGAAGAAAAATACAAAGTTGAAAAAATTCCAACATGGAATTTGTATTCTTCACACTTTCACTCGAAAATTGTAACAAACAACTTGGGCGAATTGTTTCTAATAATTGCACTTCATGTCCTCCTTTGTCGACAATTTGTGAAATCAGCGGTTTATTTCTTGTGGTTTATTTTTGGGTGTGTTTTGGTTAAGAGTCGCATTGTCTGATATTGGATTAGGGTTGAAACTAGGTTAATCATATGTGAAATTATAACATGGGCAACGAAAACCATGGAAAGTTTTAGTGGAATTTGTCGGTCTCCGAGAAATTCTTCAGTGGTCTGCTATTAACACCTATTTTGAAGCAAGGTTAGCACACCTACTGGGAGTAGGTAGATTTCACATCCACATTTTCTCAATTACCAGCAAAAATAATAATTAATTGTGCATATAACGTAGGCCGAAAGAAAATGATTTGAAATAATTCGGTTGGATCGATCCGGCTCGAAGGACCGTATAGAAATCAAAATTGTATTGCCAAGCTGAAACCAGTTTCCCAAAGCAACAACTAGGATGACTGTTATTTTGGGATACAAGTTTTTTGTTATTTATGAAGGCAAAAAATAATAAAAAATATATATTGGTAGTTGGTTTTTATGTTTATTTTTAGTGTTTTTGTTTGCATGCTCCAAATCTAAACGTACACATTAAAAGTTTACGATGGTTTTGTAGTATTTTAAAAGATAATACAAAGTGTGACCTAAATATCGAATTCTATCTGTTCCTATATTTTCATCAAACTATTTTTTAGACAGTCGTAAAGTTGTAAAAATTAAAGGCGAGTCTGATTGCAGTTAATTTTTTTACTATTTTACGTAACAATTTTACAAATACAATTAGCCTATAAATTTTAATTGTACCTTCATTGTAATATTTTTTTATTAGCAATTACGTTAAATTTAAAATTCCTTTGTTAATATAATTTATTGAAAAGGACGAATTGTGTATTTAATTACACTGGCATTTTAAAGCAAACAGGAAAATTTGATTGCATTTTTTTGAAAATTTAACGCGATCGCTATACTACTATTATATGTATTATTGTTTTAGATTGAAAGTTTTATTGGCTTAAGTTAAATTAATGGAAGTAAGGCAAATTTTTAAGACACATTAATTGTTATTATTTTACTCCATAGATGTCTTCTAAGGGTCAATTAAGCGATTTGCATATCACCTATTAAGATTAATTGACGGATCAATTCGAGAAAAGATTGTCAACATTGCATATTTTTGCATACTTATTCGGTTAATTTTAATAATTTGACAATTAGATTTTGTGGTATCGCTCAATCTAATTTTCGTAAAAAGATTTTCAATAATTAGAGCGGTTTATGTTTTAAATTGTGCAAGGTTAAATGATTAACAGTGATCTATGCTGAAGCAAATTGTAAAAATTAATGGGATTTTAATTGTCAATCGTAGAATTTAAAATTTAATTGCTCAGATTTATGGTGTACTTAATAAGGAACTCCAGTTCGTTTAATGAAACATTGATCGAAAGTTGCCGTAAATTTTGAAAAATCAATGATCAAAGAAAGCAGGGAAAATGGCACCTATACGAATTGGAATTTAGATTGTTTCTAGAACAGAACTGCAGCTTTCCATTGCGGAAATACTCTAAGCTTGAAGATTTTTAACACGACATAGTTTAAGAAGAAGAAGATAAAAAGTTTTCAGCAATTTCAAGAAGAGACATCAATAAAACAAATAAAGAGAAAGAAAGTTATTTTATTATGACACCAAAAGTAATATATTGTATTTACCAATGTATCAAATAGAATAGCAAACGCCTGGACTGATAACATTCTAAATCGAATACAATAATTGCAGTATAAGTCACCTCACAGACAAATAAAACAGATTTATTCGAGTCCTCCGAAGCACAAAGACAGCCATAAGAAAGTTTTAGTCTATTCAGATGTTAATCGGATACCGTAGTGGATGTATACAAAATATTGTATGATCTAGGCCTCCTTTAGCGCTCCTGGCAAATACAAAAATTTTGTGCCAAACAAAGGTTCACTTTTATACCGAATAAGACAATACAGTAGCGATCATGGAAATTGCATTGGGAATTATTCCCGAATTAAAAAAATGGATTTCTAAAGTAAGCTCTAAAATAGATTTTCTTTTTTGAATACAATCAAAAAGCCAGGTTTTTCAAACCGAGGGGGGGGGGTCCTGGGAGGTATGGAATACCCCCCGGCACATTAGTGATTGTGTTCAAAAGAAGAAAATGTGTTATTGAATTTCAAATCAGATATCTTAGATTTTCAGAAATAACTTATAAGCTCAATAACACTTTTTTGCGCACAATCTCTGGTGTACTGGAGGGTATTCCATACCCCCCAGACCCCCCGGTTTAAAAAAACTTAGTTTGTGTGCATATCGTGTTTATATTGTGTACGGTTATTTAAATTTTATTTAGGAATTGCTATTTTAATTTCAATGCAATTTCCATGACTGCTACTTTTCGCTTGTGCGAATTATTGCGTTAACGGTTAAAGCACTAAAGTGAAGTACTGTTAATATTAATGCCATGGGCAGATCTAGGAAAAATTCTTGGTGGGACTAAATGAGGCTGAGGGAGTAAATACATATTTTTTGATAAGAATTTTAATGTTTTTCAAATTTTAACAAACTTAAGTAGATTTTATTGGTTTTTGATAGGTAGTTACCACAGCCTTGTATCTGCTTTGGATTCGTTAGCTCCGTTACCCTTCGAATAGCAATAACCAATAACAAACCATAGTACTACACCAGCGGCGGCTCGTCAGAGGAGGCAAGGGAGGCTAAGCCTCCTCGGACATTTTGTATTATTAAACTATTAAAATTTTCAAAAACCTTTGAAAAGATAGATAGTTCTTCCACAATACTTATCCATAAAGTAACGTGAGGTTACCGCAAAATCAGCATTCAACGGAATGTCCGTATACGTACAAATGATTTGCACGTATATTTGTATACTTGCAAATATCATCATCCAAGTTAATATTTTTTAATTTAAAAAACTGCGATGCGTGGGGTTGGATTTTGTAGTGAAGGATAAGATAAACTCACAAGCACTTATAGGCCACTAAATCAGGTCCGGAGCTAAGAAATTCTGTCAAGTCCGAGATTCGAACCAGCAATCACACCATAATCCACGGCTGTGGTTTGGGTGGGATTACTCTTAATTTTCGTTCCGTATGTGTTTCAAAATGTCTTTTAAATTTTTCGGCTCGCGAAAAATTTCAAATTTTGAAAAATGGCTCGGACTATCAAGGAGCTTGGCCACCCCTGCTGTATTATTGTAAGATTAGCCTCGCAAAATAAAAAAGTCACAAACCGCCACTGTAGCCATACATATTGCATGCCAACCCAAGGAAAAAGAAGAAGAATAAAAAGTCATGGTGTTTTGGAAACACAATAATATTTGATTAAATCTTAAATTATAACATAAACTTGAATCATAAAACACTATTTTTTTATCATTCTCATAAATCTCGCGTTAAATACCGTTTTATTGCAACCAATAAAAACACTGAATTTTCAAATTTGGTTTCTGCTTGGGAATGTCCTCGACCGTAATTTTATAATAATTGCAAAATCTCGTTCAGTTGCCATAGCAACCATATCTCCTACAGTGACAGGGGAAGGTAGGTGAACTGGGGCATCTGAGCTGTTATAGTATATTAATGTTCACCGATGGCGATGGTGGTAAATGGAATCATCAGGCTTCAAATGTTATTGTCGACCAATAAACTGCACTTAAAGGCATACAGCAGTATTTATAGTCACGTCTTTTGTAAGATTTTTGAAAACTTAAATAACTGTTTTGCCATACACAATAATATATTCGGTTTATGACCAAGCGATCTAAAAGTCACTTTGGAATTTTTCATGCGAAATTCTACACTTAATCGGCTGTTAATGAGGGCAGTGGCGACTAGTACAGGGAGGGCGATGGAGCGCCGCCCTTCCAAAATCGAATATTACTGAATAAACGGAACAAGTTACACTTGACGTTTTCGATTCGTGCTGTAAAGTCGATTGTTATCACCACGATACTGGTAAATACAATGACTGGATTACTGGAAAGTATTTCATACCCCCTATTGTCTCTCCGGTTTGGGGAGACCGAAGATCTGTGGTGTATGTTATGTGATAGATTTTATTAAATAAAGCTTTTCATTCTTTCAGAACTTGAAGCCATTTTTTAATTGACTTAAATTGTGATTTTTAATTCTAATTAACGAGAAAGCCAGAAATTTCAAAATATACAGCCTTTATACAATTTACAATAAAAATAAAAATAATTCACACAAAAATTAAACTGGAGGGCATGGAATGCTCTCTAGTATTCGACTAATTGGATAGAATTACTGCTGCGAGTGAAAGGTTTCTATTTATAAAACAATGCCAAACCTGCACTTAATTTTTTGAGTTTTAAATTTGACCGGCTTGGAAGTTATTATCGAGAAATCAGAATATACAGGATGCGTAAAATACTGTCATCGTTCTTAAAGCCGCTATAGTTGAAAATAGAATTACGCAATAAAAGTGAAGTATAGTGAGATTACGAGCTGGCAATCTGAGAGCAACAAGATGAATTTTTCATGACGAAGCTGTATATTAATTTTGTAATACTTCGATGAAACAGATAGAATAACTGGGAGATTTTTCAGTTCGGTTAAGAATAAAGAGAGGTTTATTTGGCAAGTTGGACGATACTAGATCAACCCAAAGAAACTGGCCTTGTAAGTAAACAAAATAGAATAGAAGTTATGTTACATAAAGCTGTCAGTAACTAGTTATTTACTTTTTTAGATCATTCTAATTAAATCGAAAACTGGTGACTTAATGGCGAAGCGGTTAGCATGTTATCTTCTTGTCAAAATTCAGAGGTTGGACTAGAGAAACACCATTTATGTTTACTTGCCGATCCCGGGTAGTTAAATGGAATAAAAATAAATTTTTAATTCAAAAACGTCGTTTTCATCCAATTAACGCTACGTAAATTAATCTAAAATAACAAAGAATGACATTTCTTCTTTCAAGTCTCATTTCGTCGATGTACTTGACTTGAAATGACTTTTATTTATTTTATTATCTAATTTACGTCAAAACATAGACGAAAATGAGCTTTTAAAAAAGAAATGTCAAATTATTTTGGTTATTTTTTATTAATTTACGTAGCGTTAATTGGATGAGAACGACGCTTCTCGTTCATCGTTCATCGAAAAATGAGTTTTATCAATTTTTGATAAAATTTATCAATTTTGTTCCTTCTATTATGTTCAAATTGAAAACTCTTAAAATTCCAATATACTAATTATAATTTTATTTCCTATCTGGCTCCTTCTATAATAATTATTGTTCTTATTTTCCACTTAACACCTGTCTACGGCTTCCGTTTTATCCTTTTCTTCTTAAAATTACTTAACTTATTCTCAAAATTCATTAAAACGTTTTTTATCCAATTTATCTCTATTTTTAATAATCACGCCCTTTTATAATAAATTTCTTAATTTACTCGCAAAATTGGACTTCCTTCATTTACATCATCTTGGGAAATTAACGTCTCCTCCGTCAGTTTGCGCTAAGATCACCCTTCTGCAGCAATACGACAAGTACTACAATATTATTTTGTATATTATTAATATCCATGACGGTTTTCAAGTGTCCAAGACTGAAAAATTAAGCGTCATTTTTCAGTATGGCGACTTAGACTTTGTATTTCTCTTTTGAAAAGGAGGTTTTTAATGAAACTCTAGCGGGTTTCGTTTTGAGACTATAGCAAAAAATATTATTTTTTTTTGCTGTTAACCTTTGGTCTCTTTAATATTTTTGATATCTTAATCTAGAGTGATGGCCCAGTTTTTCTGTACCTCATATATTTGTTCACATGTGCGCCTAATAATTTCAGCCTGCTGGCCAGTATGAAGAATTCTTACCCTATTTTAATCCAACATACCGCACTATTTTTAAATTTTAATTAAAAATTATTTTTGCTGCTCCTGCCATGGAAAGTATGTCATTTTTTAAATTTTATCTTAAATTTCAACATTGCAATAATATATTTTTCGGAAGTGGTAGGTACTTTCGGCCCTTGATATATAAATAACTATTTTCGTCATAGCAAAGTGTGTACAAGTGCTCCAGGGAAGTATTTGGGACATTCATAATGTTACCCGAACTAGCAGGTAGACATTTGGTCAAACCCATAATATAAAATTTGGAAGCAAACCAAATGTTGCTTTTGTTAAAAATTTGTTTTAGAACATCTGACTATTTTAGATATCCAATGACGTCGTTGCTCGTCTTCTAATTTTTATTTCGATATTTTAACGCAAAGAACAAACATTAAATACATATGGTTGAACACTTCCAACTTTCTATATAAAATTTTATATTAATCATAAAACGATACTTAAAGAAGTGCATAGCAAAAATGCTCAACTTTCACAGTGCGAGTTACTTAAAATTCGATTGAAGTGCCAGATTAAAAATGTAAATCGTGGGTGCGCCTTAAATTTCTTGAAATGTTTTTGAGTTTTTATGGATCTGGATTTACAGGTTTCATTTTGTTTTTGTTGCAATACGAAAATAACAATAAATTGTGATCTATGGGAAATTGTTCGGGAGGTCTCCGGTCAGCCTGTCAGTTTCCTTCTAGGACTGCGATGGAATTTTCATTTCATTGTGGTTTGTTTACGAAATATGTTTAATATTTTGAAGGCAACAATAATAACAATAAATCTCAAATGCAGTAACAAACGATCATTTAATTATGTTAATGAAATTCTGCAAAACCGGTATCGATAAAATTGCAACCTACCCACCTTTGGTTACTTACCTGGAGCTGGAAGATGCCTTTAGTGGGCCCCTTCCAGTCCGCACAACTGAACAACATTTTTTATCACGATTTTATAAAAAAACCTTGACCGCCTAAACCAAGTAATTAGCGATTTATTTCAATAATAGCGACCGAGCAAGGGAATAAATCAGCAATTTCCCATCATCAAACCTATTCAATAAATTACTTCAAGGATTTTAGGCACCTTTCTTTTTTTACGAATAACGAATACGTGATGAATATTTTTAATTACACCAAACCGTTTGGAAGAAGAACGACAATTTTCAAGTTAGTCGTAAAATTAATTTCAATATGCACCCACCCGCATATTCCACGTTACGCTTTATTAACATTTTTATGCGTTCCAATATGTTTCTCTATGTGTGTTAAGTGTTCTATTAAATGGAATAGTTCCTTGTGTCTCTGTTCTATTTGTGTCCACTGTCCACTCAAGTTTCCCTAGAAAATTCGCAATGCTAACCATCAGTGGCAGTCATTTGGTGAGAAAATTTTTGCAATTATTTTTACTTAACTCCAATCCCACGTGAGCTTAATCTGCAGTTATTGCAACTGCAAGGTTTGATTTTTTAAAGCGGATTTGACTATGTATGTATTATGTATTTTCAACTTGTAGTGAAAGTTGGGATGTATACAATACTGATCAAAATTGACATTGACTATTCTATTTGCACTTGAAAATTGACCTATTCTCGTATATTTAAACCAAACAAAATTTACATAAATTAAAATACTTGTACATTTTATTGTGGGAAATATTAAATAACCGATTTTTTGTTTTCCTCTAAAATTAACTTCTAATAAAACATATTTAACTCTGGAACTGCACACTGGGGTCTCAAAAACCCCGACCACCATAATATAAGATACATGTTATGAAAAATAAGAGTGCAGTATCAGGGTTAAGCGAAACGAAATTCTGGTTTCTCCTACTAAAAATGCTCGGTCAAATATTCTTCCCCCACAGCTTGCAGTTTTCGAGATTCTCTTCAGTATTCCAGTTTTTATGTTAAAAATCAATTGGGGGGAATGGGGAATTTTGTTCAGAGTTGGTAAATATGGAAGAACGAGCCCCTATTGTTCTCCTTGTTATTCTCTTTTTCAGCTGTTTACTAGCTTTCGTACCTGGCTTCGCCCGGTTTCTCTGCTTACATTTCAATCATAAAAATAGGCCAAATAAAACTATTCACAGGAGAGAAAGAGAATTTAATTCCGCAGATCTAGACACATTTTTACCGAACTTACCTGATACATTGGGGGGGGGGGGATTAATTAACTAATTACAGCGAATAAAACTAATAAGTAGCAGGTTTTAAATTTGCAGAAAATAAAAGTATACTTTTCGTTGTGTATTAAAGTAAAAAAGACATCAAAATTATAATTAAGCACATTTACAAACAAATAAATTAATTAAAATTCCATAATATTATTCAAATTAATATAAAAACTGAAGTTTAGAATTCCATTACACAGTAAATTTAAAATATATATGTATATAATCGAAAATTGACTGATGGTTGCCGAGGAATTTTTGAAAAATGTCTAATATAGCATAGATGTCGTTTGGAGTGGGACGCTGCTCCTTTGCTTCACTCCTCTTTATGATCGCTTTTGACCAGATTGGTGCTTAAATCAGAAGATAATGGAATCTAATCCACTATAAATGTAGATGTAAATTGCAACCTTGACTCTGGTTCCAAATGTGGTGACGGCTCGTAGGTTACTATAATAGCTAATTTGATAACATTTTTACGGTTATTATACTTACTGGATGTGAATTTAAAACTTGCAATTTTAATCGATAATTGAGTCCATAACATTACTGAAGTACTGGTGCGTACTGATGTACACTGTAACGGTAAATGGCTTCTATTGCTTCTATTTAATAAAATCAAACATAGAACATTCATGCAAATCTTCAAGGAGGGTATGCAGCCGCAGATACAGAATTTCGTTTATTGGGAGGGGGGGGACAGTTTGTGTGCGAATTTTACCTATCTTCCAGAAAATTTGTTCTGAACAAATTTCAAACAAATTCTTAAAAGCAGTACTATTTCAGTTTCAATTTAAACCCAAAGGTAACTAACTGCAATTTAAACTTCAAAATATGCTATTTTGCCTGCTCTTCCTGTACCAGCCCCAACTTAGCCGCTACTATTGAAATATCAAAAAAGGAATTCCAATTTAAAAAATTCAATTTGTATGTACAAAAAATATACAAAGTACTCTTTACCAGAGATACCTTTACATAGAGTAAGTTCGGATATTATGGCACACCATAAGCTTTAATTGTAATAAAATGCCGAGTTTCCTAGAAACTGCGGTGAGCCATAGAGCCCGACTAGGCCATAATACCCAAACTTACTCTATTGTTAATTTGGACGAAAAGCTGTTGTTCTATTTGGTAATAAAAATTGTTACGTAACTTAAAATTTAGGGCGGATATTATAAATTAGAAGAACCATTCGCAAAGAAGTTCCAAACATTTAAAAATATAATTATCAAAATTTTTTAATTGAAAATCACGAAAAATTTTGAAATTTAAAACAAAAAATATTAAATATAATAATTATAATATATTTGTTTGGATGGTAATATCGGAAGTAAAAATTGGAAATTACCGTAATCTCTTCCAAAAATTATATGCAATAAAATGGTAAACGCGCGTATCCCACAGAAGATACTATTTAAACAGATTACAATCATCCATAGAAATCTTTCTCGTCAGCAACACTGTGAAAAATGATTTGTTGCTCTAACAGAGCTAGTAATAGTAGCTATAGCCTCAACTGAGTTTTTTTGCTGTTATAACAAATTTTTTGTTGCTGCAATAAATTTTCTGCTGCCATATCAAAGTTGTTTTCTATTTAGTGAAAAAGATTTGTTGATTTAACAAATATTTTTATTCTGCATAGAAAAACCGTTGTTATGGCAGCAGAAAATTTGTTATAGCTACGAAAAACTCTGTTGAGGCTATATCTATCAAAAGTTTTGTTAGGGCGACAAGTCTTTTTTTCCAGGAAACATTTTGCAATTTTTGTAGCACAATCTAAAATTTAACTTTTTTAGAAAATTTTCAAAATTATAGATTTTCCTGTGTGTGTGTATTGCTCAAGTTCTATGATCTTACCATACATGGAAACAACAAATTGCTCTTCTTTACTACAAGAGATTCCAGCTGCGATAATAAATAATTTTCTAGCATTGAAGAATATTTAACAATAAATTTAAAAATCTGAATTTGGAATAGAACATATAGCACCGACCACTTTCAATCGAAAATTAAGTAGCAGAATTTCTCCCACTATCCAAACTCTCGTTCGGTGCTTAGCAGCAAGAATTTTGACTTCACAATCTTAATTGAAACGAGTAGCCAAGCACATGTTTAGAATTGAACTTTTTGTGGTTCTGAATTTGGCAACTGCAGGTAAGGGTCCCAACAGTGGGTTGATAGTCGCTGGTACAAGTAATCAAGTTAATTCTTTTCGCCTACATTCGTAATTTAAAGATGAAATTTATGGCTTCTATATTTTTTTTGGGTAGGGCTAAATTGAAAAGAATTGATAGATTAAGTTGTTATGTTTATTGTTTTATTTAAATCGTCTTAAGTTGTAAGTTCTAATTGTAAATAATTTCACCATTGTTGTTGGCCAAAATGGCTTCTTCATTTTTGGAGCTTGCTAGTTTGGTCGATACGAAGACAATTAAAATTAGGCTAATAAAATGTCTGGACACAAATTAATTTACAGTGAATAGCATTCTGAAATACCATTTGGTTAACTTAATGACCGCATCCGGTTAAGCAAACCGTACAATTTTACCACAATAGACTGTAAAATAAATAAATTAAAAATGATCGTTTTACGAAAATTTGCATTGTAAATTTGTTTATTGATAAGCTTTGCTTTTGGCACGTTATTAAAGGAATCATCCTTGCGTGCTTTTCTATTGTTTGATTTTTTTATAATTAATGATTTTGAAAATAGTGTTGTGCGGAGTCACCTTTTCGCATAGTAGTCCTGCATCCACGAACTCTGTAATCTCTGAATCTTCGTGTCACTGGACCGGCTTGTGACAAACAACCCTGTAACAAATAATGAAGACATTTATTTAGTTGTACAAATCCATTAAGCCAACATGTGTTTTCGTAACCTTCAAAGACTCTCGCATATCGCATTACCATTCCCAAACAAAAAGTAACTCTTTTAATTAAGAAATATTAAAATTACGACCATCATTTTGCAAATGTATAAAATAATGCGTGGATTCGAAAGGTTAAAGTCGAGTAAACTGGCACAAGAAATAATTGTGTCAACTGGTAGTATTTTTTTGAGTTTCTTGGTGTCGGAATATCGGGGGTTCGAATCTTGAGCAACGATTATGTGCGGTTACCATCCAAATTTGGTGGCGATTTTCTCTGTTTTGAATTCAAAGCACATTCAAGGTACAAATTTATGCGATTTTCGCTTGCATAACACCGAAGGTAACGCTGATAACAAAGTAATATTTTTCTATTGTACCTGTTTTTTCTTTTTAATTAAAGCAAAAGTCACGTCGCATAAAATGCATGCAGAAATACTACGTTATCATTTATCTTTATCCAGTAAGCCATACGACACAAGACAGAGCTTTATTATGCGACACTCCCATTTTGCAGACGAAGTTAGATTACAAAATATAATTTATTTGAAACATACACATATTAATTATTCTAACAAGCTTTTCGTGAATGTGTTCCAAAATTATATAGTAGTTTGGCATTTTAACGTGAAAGTTACATAAAGAACTAAAATGACATTGTAAATTTGAAGATTAATTGTTGCTACTTTTTGGATTTATAACACATCCAAGTTATAAATAAATTTTTCGTTACAAAACAATGTGCATAGTTACATCCGCGTTCACGTTGACTTTGTGATTTATAAAAATAAAATGCACACCGTGACTTTATTGTGTCAACTTTACCCAAATAAAAGGATGCTAATAAATTTCGAGGAGATTCGACTAAATCCACCTTTTCGTTTATTTTGATAATCTCTACACTTGGCCACAATAATGCATCATTTTGATTAATTTGCAGCACGTTTTTCGTTGGAGGATTTTCTCGACTTGTTTCCAATGTAAAAATAAAATTTGTTTTTAAAATAAAATATTGAATTGGCACGTTTTATAAATTTTAATTAATAATATCCGATAACCGTTATTAGGTCTCACTGAGACACGAACAAATTAATTAGTTTGATTCATGGTTCGAAAATCACCACAATTTTCCTGCACCGAGGGATATTCACTTGACGAAATAATTGGTGTGAGTATCTACACTATATTTAAGCTTCTATTTATTCACTTCCACATCACTTCCAAATTTTCAAATAAATGGAATAAATAAGGAATAAAAAGAAAGGATGCACTGGAGGGTATTCCATACCCCCCAGACCCCCCGGTTTACACCTATTGCTTTGTGACTTAAAACTTAAAAAGTTTTAGTGACTCGACAAAATGTTTAGAGCTTTGGGTGCAGAAAAATTGGATTCACTGCTAAGCGCAAAAGTAATTTTATTTAGTAAAAACCGTTAATCGATGACAAAAATCGTAATAAACGTAACTAGCATTCTTATGGTTAGTGGTCTAGCTTCAGGTTCCTCAGACTTTCTATTCTTTTTTTTTATATTTTGAAATTAAACGAATTTAGTTTCCATGTATCTATTAGCAAACCGGGGGGGGGGGAATAACCTCCAGTGCACCATTTACGTTTTGTTCACGCACGAAAACCGAGGAATTACTCATTAGTCAATGTTATGGGTTCATATCACTCGGACGTCCCGGATGCGAGAACTATAGGGAAAAACTTCAGAAGGAACTGAAAACCATGTCATCCACTGAAATGAGTACTACATAATATATTATTTAATATTTTATCTTAAATTGATAAAAAATTGCGTATTGTACTACAATCGATTCGATTACTGAGATTTTCTCAGATTTTCTTCTAGATTGGTGGGATTTCCGTATATTTCTTGAATTTTCCTTCGCTTTTGTACAGCAGACGATGGGACTTGGAATGTTTTTCTGAATTGCCTTAAGATTTCCTTTCAAAAAAGTTGCAAAAGTATAAACAAGCTCATCTGAAGTTATCCTTCTTCTTCATCAGCCTTTTAGTCCACTCCTGGACTATCGGTCTCTTTTTTTTTGAGAAAAGTTTAGGCACTAGGCCCCACGGCTGGTTAAACCGGCTTGGGGAATGCCTGTAACCCTGTTTTTAATAGTTGACGGTCAACCCAGGGGACCGCCGGATTTACGTGCCCTCTGAAGCACGGAGACGGTCATATGAAACTTTTTGACTCTCTGATTCGAACGGTGTACCTTAGAATCAGCAGTTGTTTGGCTAACTTACTAGGCTTATGCCCATCTCTGTAGTTATTCTAAATATCCTAAAACTTTTTAAGATTTCTTTGATTTCCCTATACTTGTACACTAGATTTCCCTAGAAATTTTCCTCTCAACACTAAATTTTCCCAGCTAAACTTTCTTGACTATAGAATAGGTAAACCTGAACATTAATTTACAAACACTATCTGTCGTATAGTAGTTAGTAGTTTAGAACTAGACTACCCTCGGATATAACAGGGATTTTATTATTATAAATGCTCACAATAAAATTTGTATTCCTAAGAATTCGATTCAGTAGCTTAAACTTAAATGGGGGAGGGGCAGCTATGTGGACTGAATAATGCTTAAGTCCTCCCAAGAAGGACTCTTCTCCTCATTATAGAAAATAGAAACAAATAAAATAAAGAAATACACAGACTGGTAGATCGGGGAGTTTGGTCATAAGGGCCATGCTCCCCTCTGGAGGTCTCACCAGCAAATTTTAGCGATTGAAACTAATGTCGTTACGAAATACCCGTTATCTGTCTACTATTGATGCGCATGAAAGGATTAACTTTCCAGATTGAAAGTTTTCAACCCTGATTGATATTAAGCAAAAATGTATTAACATAGACTTACTGCTGTTCAGAATTTTTAGAAGGAAGAAGGTCAGACATTTTTAAAAATTCAACTCGAGTATTTGATGGGGAGCCCACTTTTTTACTTTCGTTAGCGCACATCCCTGTTGTTGAGGAAATTTGCCGTTATTTTTCCTTCCTCTATTTAACTTATGATCAGTAAACTAAACTTTTCTCAATATTAGTACAATTACAATAATTAACCACATGACCACAGAGTTGCTAGTCATATAACATTGCAAAGCGAAGTTACCCCATTATTTGTCTCTTGGCAAAAACAGTTAAGAGGAAAACGAAACTAATTTGTCAATTTCACTGATAATGTTTTTGGTGGCAAACAAGCATGTCTTAAGAACTGGATCAAGACCACCCGCACAAACTATGCAAAGTGTGGGTGTGTAAACATTCCCGGATGTTAATTTCTAAAATTGATTTGTTATCGCCCATAAAAGTTACAAACTGCAATTTGTTGGCTTGCTTCAAACAAACTAACCAACTCGAGAAATCAATTAAGCACGAAGAAACAAGTCGGTAGCTAATTGAACGGTTTTCATGTTCGAGTTAAAATTTTTCGTTTATATTAAAGCGTGCGGAGGTGTTTGAGCGAAAATCGAGCCTAAACAGGAAATAGTCTCCTAATATTTTACAAAAACAAGTTTGTCGAGTTAAATATTATGTTTTAACTTATACTTATACAATAAATTTCCTGTTTATAGTTTTTACCTTGGGCTTATAGACAAAGTAGTCGTACGAATTCAAAATTCATATAATATTCCGATACCGGTTCTAAATTACATAAATGGTGCACTTAAACCTTTTAAAACAATAAAACCATATTATTGCCTCGGGAGTGGGACGGGGGGTGCATGCGGTTACAAATTTTTTACTAACTGTTTTCCGTTGGTTTCAGATTGCTCTCACCTTGGTCTTTGGATTTCAGAAATCACAACATAGGAGACACATATAGATGAGTGTGTGTTAATTTTTTATACGTACGCACTTTTTTTTACTAATAAACGATATCGTTAGTGTGCGAGCTGGAGTCTCGCAAAAATTGTGATTTAGTTGTATTAAATAAACGTGATATTATGTATAACTTAAACGTAAATTTGGCTCAATCAGCAGCCAATGCAGTAAATAGTTTATTGTCTGTGGATAACGCCTGCACCACCCCTAGAACGCCAGAAATATTGAATTCGTTAATAGCCATGACAAATCCATTAGATAATTACACATTTGGTGACGAACCACCTAAAACCACTAGATCTGGACCGCCAACAACTATGTCCAACGACTCCAACAGCTCAAGCTGCAGTCAATTAGAATCGCCTACCACTACACCTCCTAGTATCCAACATACTTGTTCTCAATTAATAAAAGCTGGACTCAAGCTTTCGATCGAACAAAAACGGAAATATAACAGCGAATCTGAAGACCTATTGGATTTAGATTATTGTAAACGGATCAAGAAATCTGAATCCGAATCGGACGAAAAAAAATACGATGGGGTATGTATTACTTTTATTTTTTTCTTCAAACTTTTTCTATTTCATCTTATTTTTTTCCAATTTCCAATTATTGTCTTTCTTCTTTCTTTTGCTGGTGAATTATTGCAGTTCGAAAGTGTCTAATTCTTCCTCATTGGTTAGCTATGCGATATTTTATGGATTAAAGTAAAGTTTACTAACAGTAATCGTTCAAAACCGACAGTAAATCCTCATACTCAGCCTTAACAATGATGACAAAATATGAAAAAAAAAAATAACCCATCAGCATAAATTGGGAAGTTCCACAAAAGCAAAAAAAAATTGATAAATCAATCATAAAAATGTTTTATTATGAAATATAATTTATGTTTTCGTGTATTTGCAATTTGCAAAGCATGCAGGAAAGATTTAACAGTCCACTGAATTTCTTCTGTACATAGTAGTTTTACGGTCAAGACAGTGCTATTAGGAAAAATTTTGAGTACATTTTTGATTAAATTTCATTTTCCATTAAAATAATAAACTTATTATGTGGAGTACCTTTTGGGGTGTCAAGATTAAAATTTGAATATTTTAATACTTCATCGATAAGGCCCCGCAGATCTCACCTTGCGCGGAGGGGGGCGAGAAGATTTGCGACGGTTAATTTAATTGGACATTTAAATTTATTGGAAAAATTACAGTTAAATCAACTAATGAAAACCATAAATTTAGTTTTAGATTTGACACTCATGATTTCATGAGGAATTGAATAATATTCTGGTGGGGTTACCTTGCTGGATTAGAAGAAATCCAGGTCAAAATTAAGTTTTACTATGAAATCGGGTCTTATGCCGATTTTTACTCATTAATTTGTTTATTCGTGAATTATTAAAACTAATTTGGAATACAAATAAACTTAGTTCGAATAATACTATTTGACATGTAAATGAAGTTAATACAAAACTTGAGCTTTCCTCGGTGTTTTTTCTACAAACAAATTTTGATGATTTGATAACTGAATTTGTGCATCTTAAAGTAAGAAAAAATGTTTTTAAAATGTGTATCTATACCTCCCGTATTTTATAATAAAAAACTATAATCAATTATGCATAATAATTATTATCTTTTCAAAAATTTGACATTTGATCTAAGCGCGGTTGACCTTGAATAATCAAAAACTTTCGTCTGCGGCGCATTTTGTTAAAACATACAAGACCAAGGGGCCTCCAAAAAAAGTTAGCCCCGGGCCTCACATATTCTTAATCCGGCTCTGACACAAAAACAAAACAAACCAAAACAAAAAGCGATGTGGTGTCTGAGGTGAAAGTGGAAGGAAAACTCAGTGTTTACTTAAAAGCCAAGTTTGACAAAATTAGAATTTTTGATATTTTTTTTAGAAGTTCGTGTTATGAAATTTTTAAAGATAATGACTTCTGATCGTCCTCACTTTCTAGTGCTTGAATGATAGATTACTTGAATTCTTATTTTTAATAAAATTTATTTTGCATAAAATTAGTTTCCGTTTTTAAATTAATGATTTATATACCTACTATTAAGAGTAGCATAATAGATTTCCCAGTTTCTGTAGTTACAGTTACTGCACCAGCCTTCCTGTAATTCAGATTACACGTAAAGCAGTGGATCTTGTCCTTCTCTTTCTAAGATTGCCGCTAAGGCACATGAGGGTACGATTCCGACCAAAAAAAGCATAATGAGTTTCATTACAAGACGAGGAGTATACGGCAGTACCCTGATATCCGTATAAGTAAAACGATTTGATTGGATTCGATTCGCAAGGATTATTTGGAAAATGTACATCTCGCCCTCCCCCGGCTTTTTTTATTTAATTTTTTTTTAATATGTTCGTTATTATTCAAACTCGAATCCACAAGAAGTAGATCCCGTTTTTAAAGTGCACAAGCACTTGTTTTCAAAAAAGGGAAACCCCATGTCCAACGAGTCTCAACTTTCAACATTGTTTATTTTTCGACCAAAAACAGGGGAGACATAGCTATTAGACTGGAACATAAAACAAAAGTTTGGAAGATACGCTTCCAATCTTCCAGTAAGTGACGACATTACATCCAACCACCCGATTTATCACAAACAAAAGCAAGTAACATGTGGTTAGTAACAATGTTAACAAGTTAACATAAAAACAGTGGCAGGAATCTCTGAGGGAGAAACCTCAGAGAAAAATCTCTGTGCATCTGCATGGAGGCTGTAGCGGACACTTGAACAATTATAAAAGTAAATCCCTTCATTCAAAAATATAGTGTCCCCAAAGATATATTAAAATGAAACTCACCCTTGGCACCTTTTCATTACAAGATTCAAAAGTTCGCTCCATAAGATCGATGATCGCTTTTTTATCCTTCTGTTCAGAATAATATCACTAAAAGATCAAAATAAAACATAGTCAAACAAAGTTTATTACTCAATAATTGTGGCGTCAATCTGTACCATCGCAGATTGCATCGATTTACTCAAAACAATCCATTCAAATCACATTACAATTGCTACAAATAAAATCTTCCTAAGTGGCACGATCACATCCACGCCAGATGACTTCCAACGTCTCTTCTCCAAGTAGGTACCACGAACCATTATCGTTCAGTTATTCCATGGGTGAGCACACGCTCAAACATTTTTACGACCTATTTTAACATTTTGGTAACTTTTTTTAAATTTGCAATTGAAATTGAAAAAAAAAATGTAATTAGATCAATTCATTTAAATTAAAGTTTTTTCATTTTTTTTTAATTTAAATTTAAATTTGGTGTCCGGTGTACCAACGTAAGAATGGTTGGTTTGACGGTTTGTTTTGTAAAATTTGTGGTAACATTTTAAATTGTAAAAAATAATCTCATTTTGTTCAACACGAAACATCTAAAACTTGACAATACCAACCTAAAATAGCATTTTTAGAACCTCTTTAGGTTCTTTTTTTTGAATTTTTACGACCTAAAAATCTCATCTTTAAAAGCCACTTCAAAATCACAAAATTAACATCATTTCAGCAATCAAAAGCGGATAAAAATGTGATTTAGTTTGTCAGAGCAGTTTTATTCGGAGGTAAATGGTGTGTACAGAGTGCAACACGCAAACTGGACCAAACAAAATTTTGTAAATGAACGAAAATCGTATTATAGATTTTATACGTGGATACGATTCGGACGGAAAGAAATAATAGAAAAATTTCTATTAGCTGGTGGTGATTATTAAAAATTTATTATTAAAAATATAAAGGGGTTTACAGACAAAAAAGTTTTTTAATTTTTATAACATTTTATCTTTTACAATGAGATGCGAGGATTTAAATATCTGCCATTTCTATAATGGAATTTCTTAAATTAAATTTATAAAGTTTTAAAATAAATTAAGTAGTAATTTTATAATCCAGTGGGCTGTCAATTTACCCCCCTCCATCCCACTCCAACCGTAATATGTAAGGGGTAATAATTTTTTTTGTTCAAAAACCAAACAACAATTTTCTGTTAACTGAATCTAATATCAAATTTTGGTTAATTCTCTGATTTGGACCCAGGTCCTGTAATTTCCAACTTATGCCAAGATGTCTACCTGTGGCACTTATTGGTTCTACGAGCGGTAATCATGTGTTCTAGTAGGGTGCAGCTAACCTGGTTGTAAAGCCGGAAGTTTGACATTGTGCTTTTAGAATGCATCAGCTAACGAGCATATTTTATTTTCAATAATTCAATTAATCAAATTGGAAGAGAAATAATTATTTGATGTAATCTCGAAAAACCATTTAGCCATTCATTTGTATAGTAAACTTTTAAGTGGTGTTATTTTTATATTTAAAATTTGGCAGTAGAATGAAAAACATATCAAATTTCTGAACCGGTACGGTTTTTTGAAACTTTGCCAAAATTACTCAACCAAAATTGAAGTAAATTTTTACATTGTTGCGATGAACGAGCGTTTGTTTAGTTTTAATGTTGATAAATTGATGTTAAGTTGGTGAAGGCAGAAATAATCGATCGTCCATAGTTGGAAGAAATAAAATGGAAGGCAAGTTGCGCTAATAAAGTTAAACAATGCGTAGGCTGTGGTTCGTTACATATTTTAAACAAGTGCTTATTTATTATAAGTAAATGAAATATTCAGTGGGTACTAAATTATATTTTAGTGAAGTTACAAGGTCGTATATTTTAGACATAATTAGATATTCAAAGCAAAATTTGGATATCTTCTACCTGTTTTGTAACTCTTTAAAACTTGTTGGATCTGCTTTGAATATTCTATTGTGTGCAGATAATGTAGACGGGCAAACACGATTTCGACAGCGGCTTTCAAGCAGACTAAACGTCTATCCTCTTAATTTGTTTACGTAAATTTAACACGGGCCGGCCTACTGAAAATTCGGAACATGTTCAATTTGACGTTGTGAAATGTGAAGACACCTGTGGTATTTGATGAATATTGAGTATGGGGGTCAAGGACAAAGTCACATTTTTCCCAGAAGCGGTTTTCTCTGGGTCTGGGACGTTTACACTTCAGCTGGCACGGTTATGTCACATTATTAATCGATTAAAATTTTTGTTTTTCAACATTAACATATCCCCACCCTTTAACTGCCTATTCCGAAGGGGGTTCGTCCCACTCCGCTCGTGTTCAGGTTTTTGCCTCTCGAATCTCTTCAGATCACTAATTTCCAAAATTAAAGGGCGAAACGAAGGTGGATGATCTTATTTTTCAATTTCAAACATTAATGTTGTCTTCATCATGTTTTTTAAAACTTAATTCTTTTTGTGTAGCAGTATGGTTTGATGTGCACCCTAGTGGACTGTGGAGCGATAGACTCCGCTTTCGATTCTCAGGATGCGCTGATGTGTTCCCGAGGGGAGTACGATGACCTAAACGAAGTGAGTGTCTTCTTCCATTCCAGATCCTTACTTAATTTTTCTGTATTATTGACTTTTATTTTAGTTTGCAGTTTATTATTTTCATAAAATAAATAATATTATTTAGACATTTTGTGAATATAAATCAAAACGGAATGGGTTTCTATGTTTTAAAGGTTTTTCTTTCTAACTTGGTGGTTTTATAATATATAGTCGATGCATAAGTTGTTAACGAAGTGACTTCCGAACGAGGTTACCCGCTTAATTTTATATTACATTCTTCCTCTATGTTATTTCAACTTTAATTCACCTACATCTATTGGGAAGATATTTTATTGACAGAATTATGTTTGTTTCAGTTGACAGCAGAAGACGAAGAAAGGCGCAGAAGACGCCGAGAACGAAACAAAATAGCAGCGACGAAGTGCCGTTTAAAGAAACGAGAAAAAACGATCAACCTGATTCAAGAATCTCAAACCTTAGATGATCAAAATATCGACCTGAAGAACCAAGTTCAAGAACTTCAGACCCAACGACGTCAATTATTGGAAATGTTATCAACACACAGACCGAGTTGCAAAAATAACGTGCCGCGATCAACGAGAGACGTTTCATTAAATCGTCTGCCCCCATTGTTTT